>CM064335.1:4605000-5805000 GCA_032595735.1 Pelochelys cantorii | reverse complement strand
CTGCAAGCTGTGCTGAAAATGACAGGAAAAGTTAGAATTGCTCAAACAGGGCCAATATTTACAAAGCAGTTTCTAGCCAGAGGGATCCAATAATGCTTTACAAAAGAGAGAGAGAGAGAGAGAGAGAGAGATACCGAACAGTCCCGTCCCCCCCCCAATCCATGCATTAATTTAACATGATTAAAATTGCCAATCCAGGACTCCGAAGTTCGGGAATGAGTGAAAGAGGGGGTGCAGCTGTCTCACACGTCTGCCTTATGAGGCAGATTTGAAAGGCGCAGTCACATGCGATTTGTTCGGGAAGACCCTGCCTCGCTCAGTGCACAGGATGGACTCTACTTCAGATTGCAGCTCGCCACACTGCGAGGAAGGCCGGCCCAGTGGTTAGGGGCGCGCTGTGACCTCTGCAGAGCTGGGCTCAGTTCCTTACTTCACTGTCACTTTGGACAAGTCATGTCAGGCAGGCCGGCCGACAGGGGGAGGGGAGAAGTGGGCATGGGGGCAGTTGCCCCAGGCCCCAGTGATTCAAAAGGGACTGGAACCTGGATCATTTAAATTGCTGCCAGAGCACCGCATGGCCTGCTCAGGGCGGCTCTAAGGGCTGGGCAGAGGCGCTGCGATCCAGGTGGTGCTGAGGACTGGCTAATCAAACGTCTACACCCAGCGCTCGCTGCAGTCCCCTTCGGCAGGGGCTGTATTCAAAAGCCGAATGCACCCGCGTGGCACATTCTGCATGAGGGAGACGGTGGGGGGGCGTCTCTGCAAGGAACTGACTCTCTGCTGCCATGAGGCAAGTTGGACAGCTTGGTATCCTCTGCAGCCTCGTCCATCCCCCCCAGGCCATAAGCCTGGGCCGCTGCAGGCTCTGCTGCATATGGACGGGGGGGGGGGGGTTTGTCTGGGGGCACTGGTTTAATAATACCGCCTAGGGCCCAATAAATCCCAAGCTGTGCTTCCTGCCCCCCACCCATGCTGCCGGCCTGGGCTAAGAGGTTTGGGACCCCAGATGGCTGAGGAAGCTCAAGTGAACGCCACCCCTCTCGCCGCTCTCCATAAAGGGCGTGGTGTCGGCGTGCCACAGAACTAGGCTGCGCGCAGCACCTTGTGTGTTCCAGCAGCCAAATTCTGATCTCAGTGACACAGGTGTAAACGCCTCTGACTGCAGTGGAGCCAGTCCAGAACATCAGCACAGCCATACTGGGTCAGCCCAACAGTCCATCCAGAGCAGTGTCCTGTCTGCCGACAGTGGCCAATGCCAGATGCCCCAGGAGGAGGGAACACAACAGGTAATCCTCACATCATCCCTCCCTGTCACCCATTTCCAGACAAACAGAGACTAGGGACACCATTCCTACCCATCCTGGCTAATGGCCATTGATGGACCTAACCTCTAGGAATCTATCTAGCTCTTTTATGAATCTTGTTAAAAGTCCTATCCTTCATCACATCCTCTGGCAAGGAGTTCCACAGGTTCACTGTGTACTGAGCGAAGAAAAACTTCCTTTTGTTTGTTTTAGTCCCCTCTAACCAAGACCCGTGTATTGACCCTGGGACTTCCCAAAGTAATTTACACGTGGCCAAGAGGGTTACTGCAATCTCTCCATGGTCCCTGGGACATTAAAACCGGGATTAGCGGGAGATGGAACAGGAGGAGTGTGCATACCCACACACCCCCTCCAGAAAACACTAGGGGATCCTGCACATCTCCCCAGTCACCAGAGCTGGGCCCTGGTGACAGGGCCCAATTCAGTTCAGCAGAATCAGCACTGGGCCCGCTCCAGAGGCCTCCCCCCAGCCTGGAGGAAGATGGGCGCGGGGGGCGGAACAAATAAGTCCCGACAGCTTGGCACCCACTGTTGCACCAAGACCTTGCTGCTGTTGGCGAGCATGTCAGAGGGGGTGGGCCCAAGCCATTATTAACCAATGACTTGTCCTATGGCTGTTTCTCTCTCAAGGAGCCTAGGAGACTGTCAGGGGTGGATTTCCCCTGGGGTCAGAGCCATGCAGAGGTTTACAGGGGCCTGTTGTATAACCTGGAACCGAGGCCCTCCCCCTTCCAAAAAACCCCAAGGCTGCAAAAACACCCAGGGGAGGGGAATGGCTGGGCCCGGCTCCTCACACCCCCTCTAGATGTCGTGAATGGGCACACAGGGATCAGCATGCCGAACCTGAATGGCGCGGTGACTCCATACACCAGATTACAATGCCAGCCAATTGGGGACCCCTTTGAAATGGGGGGCCTGGGACATACCCCTTTGCCCCCCTCCCAGTAAAGCTGGGACCCCAGTCACCACGGCACTCAGGCTCCGACCTGTGCCCTCCAGCGGTGATTGGGGTAGTTCTAGACCACGTCCGCTCCGTTTCCAAGAAATCAGCGTGCCTCCGAACTCACCGCTGAAGTTTCTTTATTGGCACACAAGCAGCCTACACTTGCTTTGATTGGGTTTAAGGGGGGGGGGGCGGGAGGGGACAAGGGCATACCACACATCCAACATATACAACCATGAATCAGCTTATATACACACTTGCCCGGAATTGCTACTGCTTAATGCATCGTCTCACGCACTTTCTGATTGGTGCACTAATGTTTGCAGCCAATCCCTGCATCCATCACAAACTGTCCACGAGCTACCAAGTGTGCTAGTAAGCAAAGCTGTATGGTTAGTGCACATCAGTCTTCTTAACTGTTTCTTTAGCCACTAACTACGCGTGACTTACCAGAACTCTTGTGAGTTTCTGCTTTGTCTACTGTGAACCTGTTTCCTGACCTCTCCCTTACTTCTGCTTGCATTGTGCATGCCAAGCCTGCATTTTCACTCCTGTCTTTTTAGTTTCAACCCTTATTTTTGCTTGGTTTTTTTTTTTTGTTAAGGCTGATTACCAAGCAACACAATGGTGGTTACTAGTTGTACAACCATTAAAAGCAAATAACCGCTGATCTACAGGATGGAGGCTTACTGCTTCTGGAATGGCTACCCATAGGTTAATTGTTTTTGCAATGGTAGTGCTTACCTCCTTATTTCGTTTGGAGAGGAGCAGGGTGATGGATACCCACTGTTCCAAAGCATGTTTCACTAAACTCTCGTATTTCTTCTTCTAGCCCCTAAAAAGCCAAATGAACCATATGTTTATTGCCAGATATGTCACATGCAATAGCTGTGAACCCAGGAGCTGGATTTCCCCTAGGGTCTGGGCCACACAGAGGTTTTTTTTTGGGGGGGGGGGGATGGTTACAAAAGCTAAACCTGAGACCCCCCTCCCCAAGCCTTCTGTCATGGGGCAAACTCACTTCCCTCCCCTCAGTGTCTTCAGCACCTCCTGCTGGTCCTCCCAGGGAACAAGTTCTCTTCTCAGCAGGGCACCCCCTTCTGGGCAATGTCTCACCTCTCTTCACTTCACAATCTCACTCTGGACATGCATTGCTCCCAGACAATGGCACCCTCCTTGGGACATTGCCTGCCACAGTGGTCTCTTGCCCCCTTCTGGGGGTATCAGCAGTTCTCAGTCTCACTTGCCACTGTGGCCCCAAAGCTTAGCCTCTGGGTCTTAGGGCAAGCCACAGTCTGTGTAGACCACTGTTCTTGGTGGCAAGGTGCAGTGGAAGGGAGAAGGGAGGGTCCCAGGCCTGCCCACTGCTCTGGCCCAGAAACCCTTTGGCAGCAGCTTTGTTCTGCCTTAACTGCATCCTGTTCCCTGGGCCACTTTCCCTGTGATCCTTGCACCTTGTTGGCCCTTGTGTCAAGGCCACAACCTCACAGGCATCAGGCAAGAGCCTCTCTCTCTAGCTCCCCTCAGCCTGCTTGGCACTGCTCTATCAATATATATAATATGGAGAAATATCATCTCATAGAGCTGGAAGGGACCTTGAGAGGTCATTGAATCCAGTCCCCTGCCCTCATGGTAGGACCAAGTACCATCCCTGACAGATTTGCCCCAGATCCCTAAGTGGCCCCCTCAAGGATTGAACTCCAAGCGTGGGTTTAAGCAGGCCACGGCTCAAACCACTGAGCTATCCATTCCCCCAAAGGCAGCTAGCAAAGATGCCTCTCCTTCACTGGGAGCTGATCCTTCAGCCTTGCTAGTAGAGGCCCAACTGTCTCTTTCTGCTGGGCAGCTCTTTATATACAAGGCTGCCTGAACAAGCTGCCTTCTGATTGGCTCCTTCGATGCCTCTCTCTGATTGGCCAGGGCTCTGGGCAGGCACCCGCCAGCCTGCTTTAACCCTTTGTTGGCCGGAGTGGCAAATCCACCCCAGTACACCTTCCAAAAACAAAAGCCAAGCATGCGAAGACACTGAGGGGAGGGAAGTGAGTCTGCCCCACCCTGGAATTTATCACCACAGGAAATTCAGCTGTGGAAAATAACACCCCCGGGCTCCATGCCAGGCCCTCAGCAGGGTCTCAGCTCCTGTTTACTTGCTGACCTGAGTCAGACTGATGTATGCGTGGACAGAATGGAGGCTTTGCCTCAAACCTAAGGCACAGCCTGGGTTCAGCGTGCAGCATAGGCAGCCAGGAGGGTTAGAAGGGCTTTTCCTGCTCTGGAAATAGCCACTTCTTCCCTGTCCCTGCCTCCTTCCCAGTCCCCTCCCCCCCTTTTCCCATCTCCTGCCTCAAGGCGCTTTGTGGAGCTACGGACCCAATCTTGACTTTGTGAGCAAAGCGAAGGTCCCAACTCCACTCCAGCACCCAGGTGCATCACACCCTGCAGCCAGAGCCCAGCATCTATTAATACCTTGTTTAAATTCACAGGGCTCAGCACCTGGACGTGGACAAGCCGGAGCCCCTGGCGTCAGGCAAACACACACAAGGACACGGCTCCTGAAACCCATCCGTGCTAAGTCTAGAAAGGCAGCTGGGCGGCTGTGAAACCACGGCCAAGGGAAATAAATCACAGCCCCAGGGAAGGAGCTGCGTCATTTCCATGGGTCCAGGTGCTGCCTCGGGGGACAGACGGGGAGAGGAGGGCTGCTCGTGTCCAGCACTGGCACAGGAACCTTACCCGCATACAGTGGCTGGCAGCCTCCAGAGCCCCATCCCAGCTGGCTGCTCTCTTGTCGGTGTGCCACACTGGCTTACTTTCTCCTGTGGGGGCACAGGAGCTGGAGGAGGTGAGTGCTGGACAGAGCCAGTAGTGGGTGCTTGCTTGCCAGCCAGAGCACAGAGACACTGCACCCCATGTTGTACGTCTCGACAGCATCGCTTCTTGTGCACACTTCCTTGGGCCAAATAAAGCAGGAGGGAGAAGAGATGGAGGCAAGATACCAGGCAAAGGAGGACACATTATCTGAGGGGGGTGCAGGATTCAAACAGAGTCACAGAACCATAGTACTAGAAGGGACCTCGGGAGGTCATCCAATCCAGTCCTCTGCACTCACGGCAGAACCAAGCACCATCTAGATTGGGATGGGCAATAATTTTTCACCGGGGATCACTTCAGAAATTTTTGAAGTGGCCCCGGGCGGGAGGGGCGGGGCCAGGACACTTCCGTGCTTCCCCACCCACAGGCCAATCAGGGCCTGGGGGTGGGGGGAGCATGCAAAGTCTCCTCCAGCCCTGCCAGGAGCGCGCGGTGCTTCCAGGGCTATGTCTACACTGGCAGCTTCTTGCGCAAGAACTCTTCCACAAGAGTGCGTCTACACTGGCACGTGCTTTTGCGCAAGAAATGTGCTTTTGCGCAAGAGCATCCATGGCAGCGTGGATGCTCTCTTCCGCAAGAAAGCTCTGATGGCCATTTTAACCATAGGGGCTTCTTGCACAAGAAATTCATGTGGGGAAGGGCAGAAGGAGACTTTGCAAGCTTCCCCCGCCCCCAGGCTCTGATTGGATCCAGCCTGCGGAGGCCCTTTTACCCACTCTTAGATCGTCCCTGACAGATGTCTGTCTAACCTGCTTTTACATATCTCCAGTGCTTTTTTTTGTGACGTACACACCTTTTTTTGGGAGCATTTGCACCGCGCCGGATGGAAGCCTGCTTGGGACACGCAGCAATTAAAGGGGCCGTGACCACATTTCAGCCCCAACCTTGACAAAACCATCTGGCAACCCTAGTACCGGCACTTTTTTTTCTTTTAAACCACAAAAAAAAAAAAAAAAAAAACCACTGCATATCTCCGATGATGGAGATTCCACAACCTCCCTAGGCAATTTATTCCATTGTTTAGCCACCCGGACAGGGAGGAAGTTTTTCCTAATGTTCAACCCTCAACCTCCCTTGCTGCAATTTAAGCCCATTGCTTCTTGTCCTATCACCAAAGGTTAAGGAGAATAATTTGTCTTCCTCCTCCTTGTAACACCCCTTTAGATATTTGAAAGTTTTACCCCTCTGAGTCTTCTCTTTCCCAAACCACACAAACCCACTTCTTTCAGCTTTCCCTCACAGCTCACGTTTTCTAGACCTTTCATCATTTTTGTTGACCATCTCCAATGTCTCCTCAACTTTCCTGAAATGTGGTGGCCAGAACTGGACACAAGACTCCAGTGGAGGCCAAATCAGAGCAGAGCAGAAGAACGACTTCTCGTGCCTTGGTCACAACACTCCTGTTAATGCCCCCCCCCCCAATTCACGTTTGCTTTTTTTGCAGGTGTCACACTGTTGACTCGTACTTAGCTCGCGGTCTACAATGACACTAACAAGTCATGTCTCACCAGCATGGCGCCTCCTGCTGGTCACTCAGGGAATCAGCTCTTCAGTCTCCAAGCGCCCTCTTCTGGCCTTCAGCTCCGTGCCTCCTGCCCTGGTTCAGGCCCCATGTCCCTTCCTGGCCATGGTGCCCTTTCCTCACAGCAATGCCTCCACACTCTGGGGTCCTCCCCTCCCAGGGAATTCCAGCCCCCGATGCCCACCTTGTCTCAGTGCCCCACGGCCAGTGAGCATCTCACCCCTGCCTCAGAGGCAACCTGCAGTCTGACATGGCCACTCCTCACTGGCAAAGGGGCGTGAACCTGCTGCCTCCCTGCAGTCTTAGTATCCTCAGGCCTTGCCTCAGGGCCTGCAGCCTGGGGGCACGTCTACACAGGAAGCCTCTAGCTTCCCTGGCAGCCAGGTCCCTCCTGCTCCACAGCTGGAGCTAGAGTGTGTTCTCCTCCTCACCAGGAATCCCTATTTATACAGCCCCAGCTGGGCCCTAACTGGCTGCTACCTGCCACAGATGCAGGCTCCACTATCTCAAGCCCTATCCTAGGCCTGAGTTTAACCCTTGTTAGGCCAGTGTGGGGCAGCTGCCCTGTCACAGACCCTTAGATCCCTTTCTGCAGGACTCCTTCTTGGATAGTCACTTCCCATTTTGCATGTGTGAAACAGATTGTTGCTCCCGAAGTGGAGCACTTTGCATTTGTCCTGATTGAATTTCATCTTATTTACCTCAGACCACTTCTCCAGTTTGTCCAGGTGGTTGTGAATGATGACCCTATCCTGACACAGCACTGGCAGCCCCTCCCAGCGTGGGATCACCCGCAAGCCTTATAAGCGCAGTCTCTCTGCTGCGGTTTAAATAACGGATGAAGAGACTGGACGGAATCGGTCCCAAAACTGAATGAAGAGACAGGGGTTCTCAGTCCTGAGAGTGGGAGCAGGATTTTTGGCTTATGATGATTCCTTGTCCCCCCCCCATTTCTGCGTTGGCAATGGCAGGAATTCCTCACCGGAGGGTGTTCCCCTTTGTCTGTGCATGTGGCAGCGTTGAATGGGACAGGTCCATGGAGGTGTATATTGGTGGTCCACTGCAAATACTCCTGATGCTTCAGTTCTGGGTAATTCTGTAATTTCCAGCGTACGGGCCTTCTGCTTCCTGCATGGGATGGGCAAGACAACAAAAGCCTGGTCTGCTCTCCCCTCCCTCTCACAGAAGGGTGGCTTTGCTCCCGTCATAAGAGGAGGGAATAATGGAGGCCCCATGTCCCCAGCCCAAGAAACAAGGCCCCTTTTGCTACATGCTCAATGCGGAAATGGAACATGGGGAGTGACGTAGGGTCCCCAGCTATATGTTAATGTTAACAGCACTGCGTCTGATCTTGGGACAAGATCCTATCAAAGCGATAACTGGGAATTCTTAAGTCATCACTATAATTAATAGATAGTCTATAGATCAGGCTACAGGAATACTGAAGTGAGAAAAAGCACACTTCAGTTTCTCAGTCAGGCTGCACTATAGTCTTTCAAGTGCATACTTGTTTCTGCACACCTGGAAGTAGAAGATTTACCCAGGTTTGCTCGGGTCCTTAATTAATTTTTGGGTGTTTTTTGGGGAAAATAAAATGAAAAATGTCCAGGCTTCATTTGAATCATCGCTCTGGGGCGGGGCTGGGGAGGAGGGGTTCAGGATACAGGCTGCCCCAGGGAGAGAGGACTACCCCTGCCCGTTCTCACCACAGCAGCATGGGGCCAGGTGAGAAGTGCCTCTCCATGGCTGCTGCCTCTCCTGTGGGCACAGCCAGGGGGCAGGTCTCCCTGCTGGGGCAGTTCCAGGTTCATCTGCCCCCCTGCGTTCCCCAGTCAGAGTGAGGAAACGCAGCAAACCAGGCACTTCCTCCTCACTCCCTGACAAAGAGGAAGAGCCAGCAATGTCCCTGTATGAATGGGGGAGCTTCAGCCCCACCTCTCTAAAGAGCGCCCCAGAGTTGGGGCAAGCCCCCAGCCAGCCCTTGTCACGTGCCAGTTGATTCTGTCACTTCTCTTTGGGCTTATGAGAACCAATCCCATTCCAGGCACATCCCATTTTCCTGGCACAGCCAAACCCTGACCTTGGTTTAACTGAAACAAAAGACAGGACTATGCAGCACTTTAAAGACTAACAAGATGGTTTATTAGGTGATGAGCTTTCGTGGGCCAGACCCACTTCCTCAGATCATATCTATTACCTTGGTTTAAGTTATGATTAGAGAAAGCTGTGTACCAAACTTAGTGGACCTAGCTCTTCCCATTTAAGAGGAGTTCTTGAAGAAGCACACAGACAAACTCTCTCAAATATATAGTGGATAATAGTCCATGACAACTAGATTATGATGCCCTCTGAATTTGTGTAAATCTGCAGCTTGTCTTTTCCCCGGGCTCTTGGGTTAAATAAAAGTGTTTGCTCACTGCATGACCCAGCATCATCTCTTAAGTTGATTTGTCCTGGGTCTCCTTTCAGAAGGCCAATATCACACATTTTCCATTGGGTTCTTCCCCCCCCCTTCTCACTATCCCCATTGGGGCTGCCATGGCGCAGCTGAGCACGTTGTCAGTCTGAGATCCTTTGATCACACACACTCAGAATGCCTTGCTTTAGTCTTTGTCAGCTGTTTCTGTGGGGAACTGGCCCATGCAATTTATAATGCCTCCGGGGCTAGCCAGAGCTGTGTCAGGTGACCTCTTGCCATGAATATTCATGGTCACTCTCCAGACAGGCTCTGGGTCAAGTGACAGATCCCAGAAAGCTCTTGATGGTCTCCCATATGAGTCAACGCCCTGACTTCTTTGGTTTGGCCAACAGCTGCAGAACATCCATATTTCATGCATGTATTACATCATGTGGCCTCTGGCAGGACACACAGCATTTCTTGGAATATGACTTTTCCCACAACCTGTGCACATCAGCTGGAATTTGGGCCTCTCGACGTGGGAGTTCTCTCCCCTTATCTCAGGGACTTTATAACAACTTTTAACACTCAAGTGTCTATAGCATCTAAGCTAGTCTGTGCATTGCTCTTCCCTTTGACGAATTCTGACTGCTTTGCTCTTTGTAGATCTGTTGGTAGGGTTAAATCGCTCCTCAGTTGTAGCTGCTGTGAACAAGTTTTATTTGTTAACCCAGTAACTAGCCCGTCTCTGATCTTTCCATATTTTGCATACCTCAAAAGCATAGTTTTCAGCCAACGTATGCAGAGCGATTATAAAACATTCAACACTTTCCCCTGGTTCTTGAATTATTTGGTGGAAACATGGTCTTTCATAAACCACATTTCTCTGAGGTATAAAGCATGCATCAAATACCGTCAGGTCCGTTTCATAGTCATCTCTGTGGCTGTCTTCAGTAAACTCAAAGGATTTTAAGATATGCTCGGCTTGCTTCCCCAGAGCATAAATTAAAGACCATACCTGTACCGCTCCAGTTTCTTTGTGCAGTTTGGTAGCAGCGCTAGATCTCGCAAAACATTGTTTCCATTCTGAAGCGCTGTCAAAGCTGAAGTTCTCTGGAAGGGCTAATACACAGGGCAGGAAGGATCAAGTGCTCTCCCAACGCCATGGAGAGCCGGGGCAAGGGGTTAGAGAGAGGGGGGATTTGATAGCAGCCTTCAACTCCCTGAAGGGGGGTTCCAGAGAGGATGGAGAGAGGCTGTTCTCAGTGGGGGTAGATAACAGAACGGGGAGCAATGGGCTCAAGTTGCAGTGAGGGAGGTCTAGGTTGGATATTAGGAAAAACTATTTCCCTAGGACAGTGGGGAAGCACTGGGATGGGTTCCCTAGGGAAAGGGTGGACTCTCCATCCCTAGAGGCTTTGAAGTCCTGGCTTGACAAAGCCCTGGCTGGGATGATTTAGCTGGATTGGCCCTGCTTTGGGCAGCGGGCTGGGTTCGGTGACTCCTGAGGTCTCTTCTAGCCCTAGGATTCTGTGATTCTAAGGGGGCAGCAGCAGCCAGAACCATGACAACCTCCATAGGCCCCATGCCTTAGGGGCCCCACAGGGCCCAGGGACTAGCGAGGGGCCTGGCATTGGCAGCAGGGGTCAACCCCCTGCACTGATTAGCAGTGGCGCGACCCAGCGCCCTCTGCTCTCCCGGCTGCGCTGTTTGGAGGATGGAGCTTAGGGAAAAGGGTGGAACTGCCCCCCCCCCCCACACACACACTCATCAGCAGTGGGAGCCAGGGGAACAGAGCGGGCTGGGGCCGGATCACTCCACTTCCTGCTGTGAACAGTAGGTGTGGGGCAGAGTGGGAAGTGTGGGGCAGGGTGAGTGGAGTGGGGTGGGGTGGGGCAGGGTGGGAAGAAGTGGGGCTGGGAGCAGAGGAGGAATTGTCCCAGTCCCTGCACCCTCGTAGGGCTGGCTCTCCCCCAGGCAGGGGTGGCATGGGGAGGAGTCACATGGAGGGGTCTGCTGGCCAGTGACCCCCTTATGTTCCTCCCCAGCAGTCGCCTGTGTTCTCTGGGCCCTGAAGAATGTCCTGTGGATGAGATCTTGCAACCGGTGTTGCTGTTTTCCTTCTGTTTCTGTTCTTAGTTTACTTCTGACACCATGTCATGGTCTTCTGTACCAGGTACGGCCGGGCATCGGAGCTTGCGTACATGACGAACACATCCTTTAATGCTCAGCCCGGCCTGAGGTTCATTTAAATAAGATAGTTTACGTGCAATGTCACCTCACGGCTCAACAGTAGAGTCGAACGCTCCTTTACGGTTGGTGTCTATTGCTGGGTTAGTCGTGCTCTCAGGTGGCCCGGCAGGGATAAAAGCTTGTGGACCCCTAACAGCCAGCGATGCAGCAACTGCCCCATCCTACCACCCAGGCCTGACGGGGCGCCCCTCAGCTCTGGTTTCCTGTCTTATTGACGGGGAGAGGGTTTTTTATCCCAGTTATGTGGCTTAGAAGCAGCAGCATCGATGATCATGATGGTCCCTTCTGACCTTAAAGTCTATGAGACACAGGGCTCAGCCAGACAGCCTGTCTATGGGCAACACCCCTCTCCCCCATCGGAGCTGTGACAGATTTTGGCCAGGCTGAGACACCCCTGTTGTCATTTGGTTCCAAATTAACTTGTCCTGATTGTCGGCATGGGAACATAGGACTGGATGTGTCAACATGTCAACTTCTAGGTCAACACATCCAAGCTCTGCCACCACAGGCAGCTCCCTCGTCAGATAATCCCTCAGTAGACTCACCCTGAGATCGGAGGTGGATGTTTCCACACAGAATCTTCTCCCCAGAGAACCCTTCATCACCGAGGTCATACTCAAGCAGAGGAGTAGACCAAACAATCCCAATCGGTAAGTTTTGTTCTGCCCTGTAGCAACAGGCTTGTCACCATCAGCGAGCACCACAATCAATGGGGGAAGGTAGGGTGGGTCAATTGTGGTTAGGGTTGCCCTCGGCAATGAGCTGCCCTCATTGGTTTTGTCGTCTTTCTGTCCACATGGCTACCTCTGTTCAGCCGCCTCTTTCCCCCTCCCCGCCGTCCCAGCTCTGTAGACTCTTCCTCTGCAACTCCTGCCATACAGAGCAGCCGTGCCATCCCCACCCGCCTTTCTGTCTTTCCTGGGGAGCGAACTGCCACAGGAAAGTGTCATGGCTAACCCGAGCCTGCTTTTGTTTGTGGTTTCCATTAACCATGTTCGCTCTGTGGAGAGAAATGAACCTGATTGGCTAAATTTTGTATTGGCGGAGCCCTAGGTAGCAATCAGCAAATAAGCGATTAGGGGTTTGGAACAGATTCCATATGAAGAGAGACTAAAAAGACTGGGACATTTCATCTTAGAAAAGAAGAGACTAAGGGGGGATATGGTAGAGGTGTATAAAATCATGACGGGTTGGAGAAAGTGAATAAGGAAAAGTTATTTACTGGTTCCCATAACATAAGAACTCGGGGTCACCAAATGAAATTAACAGACAACAGGCTTAAAAGTTAATTTATGTATTAACTTCAAAGTTCTCCAGTCAGCCATGGAGTCATCTAGGGGAGGAAAAGAACTAAAGTCCTGCTACATACATAAGCATGAGGCCAAGCAAAAACAAAACAACACAAAACAAAAACACAACCCCCCAGCCCTTAATATTTCAGGCCGCTGTAAGGAAGCAAAAATTGGCACCCACCCACTTTTTTTTTTCCTTTGCCTGTCACCTTCAGAGGAACAATGGGCTCATAATTCACACAGCCAATTAACCTCTTAGAACCCTGTTTGTTTAGCAGCTCCCCTCGAGGTCATGGAATCAGCTATTCATCATTAGCCAGGGAGCTGGTTGCTGTTTAATGAGCGTGCTCATACCCCCTGTCTGAGCGAAAGCCATGTGCCCGGTACCAAAACCCAGATCTGCACCAGAAGGAATGGGGGAGCTCAGCTCCCCCCAGCACTGACCCCCCATTTGCACAGCTCAGACGGCTCTGTTCTTCCACCCTCTCAGACACCATCCAAATAGCTGAGAGAAGCCCAGAAACCGCAGAATGTTACAGGACGGAATTCTTCCCTGAACGCCTCATCTAGCTCCCAGCAGGAATTGTAGCAACAGATGACTCAAAATAACACAGTCCTGCGTGAAACACTCTGCTTTTCTGTGGGCCGAGTGCATACCCAGCCACTCGCCCCCTCTCCGGCTCACTTCAAGCGTTACATTATAGACCCACCACAGTCCATTTTCAACACGGTCTCTGCCAACACAAAGACAAAATATATACCGACACATTACCAATATACACATGCATAGACAGGGCAGCTGTGGGCTACTGAGGGATCAGAGTCAGGACACCAGGGTTTCTGTGCTCTGCTACTGACTTGCCATGCCACCTTTGCCCTGTCACTTAATCTCCTGCAGTCAATGACAATGCTTCACAAAATAGCCATAAGGCCAGGATTTCACCCTGTGCATTTAAGTTAATCCTATCTGTAAAATGAAGGTGACATGTTTACCCTCTCCATGAAGCACATTGAGAACTAGCTATAGCTGAAAAGCTTCACGATGGGAGGGAATCGCTGCTGTCCAAGGTGGGTCTGTGGCAGTCCACGGACCACGGCCACCATCTGGCAGCGCACTGGGAAGTGTGGGCTTATGGATCCTAGCTCACTAGAGGCATCACCCACAGAGCTCCTGATTGGAGGAGACAGCCAGCCTCTCTGGTTCAGACTCACTATTTAGGCTCAGGAAGTTGTCTGAGCAATCAGGCAAATCCCTGTCTGGCTGCAGATATTGGGTCTTGCCTTCCTGTCCTGTCCCTTCCATGGTCCAGATCTCTGGTTCTACACCTCACCCCGATTCTAACTCCCATTCTGAACCCCATCTCCAGGTCCCGGCTCTCACTCCTGCTACACCCAGTAGGCCCTGACCACCACTGCTCTAACCACTAGATCTGACTGCCCGTGGCCCAGTCCACAACATATATAAGTGCCCACACCTGTGCACACGCTATTTTTGAAGCACAAGCTGAGGTCTTACTTCAACAGCCAACCGCAGCAATCCAAAGTTGCGTGCCTGTCTGCGGTGGGATTTGGAGAGCAGCGGTAAGCCGGTCTTGAGCAGAAAGTCCAGCAAGAGACTCTGCCGAGCAGAACATGGGCAATTTCCCCTCACAGGCAAACATCTGGAAAAGAACAAGCTCTTCTGGAACCATCTCAGCCAAAGCAGCAAACAGCCCCCATGCCAATAAGCTAAAGGGATCCAATACAAGCTCAAAGCAAAAACGAAATCCCCTCCGATGTGCTGCTCCTCCTGGGTCTCAGCTACCAACGTGGCTCCCTTACCCCAGAAACTGCACGCTGCCCAATCTTTAGCGTAACTCTCTCTGAGATAGGGCAGTGCTGCCAGCCCCACTGTATGGGGGAGAATGGAGACCTAGAAAAGCGAAGGTCTCAAGATCTGGGCCCAAGGCAAGAGATTGAACCTGGATCTGCCAAGTTCAAGGTGACAGGGCCCGATTAATCTTTTGTGAGCCCTGGCCGCGGTATCAAGCCTCCCACCTGCGCTCCACCTGGAGGCCGCTGCTTGGCCTCCTCCCCATAGGCCTTCTCATGCTCCGCCCCTTGCTCCCACCACCACTCAGCCTCTTCCCTCCCCTAAACCCCGCCCACCATTTGCTCAAGAGAAAGGGGGCGGAGAGAAGCAAGTGGTGGGCGGGGCCTCAGGGGGAAGAAGCTGAGCAGGATGAGGGCCACAGTCTGGGTCTTGAGGCCCCTTCTGAGCATGGGCCCAGTGACAAGACGCTGCCATTGTGAACCCAGGCCTGCAAGGTGAGGGCCTCAAAACATTCATCTCTTTACCACGTGGCACCGCTATCCATACGTCTGACACACACTGTGCCCATGGCGCTGGTCCAAAACCCACCCCTCAGGACACGCAGCATGGGAACAGATCAGACCCAACCAACAAGGGCCTCCGTTCCACAGACGCTTCAGAAGATCCTAAGCCAGCCTGTTGCAGATTCCTGCCTGGAGCCTTGCCCCTTCCAGACCACCTCACCCCAAACACAGCGCATGGCTCGGGCAGGCTCCATCCAGAACCTGCCCCCAGTGACTATAAACCTGCAAGGGGCTATTGGAGAGACAAAGCCCAGCCCAGCTGGGGAGCAAAACGACTGGGATTAGCAGGAGGGTGGAGAAATAGAGTGGGGAGGGCTGTCTGCTCTGCAGCCAGGATGGGAGGAAGGCAAATGAAGATAATCTTCCCATTATCCGCTGCGATAAGACTTTGCATTGAAGGGCAGCGAGGACACGCTTTGCTCGGCCCTGGGAGGAAGGAAGGAGACTCGAGGTGGCACCACCGAGAGGAGGATGCTGGGAGATACTGGGCACAAAACCAGAAAACTGCCATGCATGGGGGCATGGAAACAGAACTCACCCACCAGGCCTAGAGTCTGCAGCTCAGTCCCGGGTTCCTCTACCGACCGACTCCCCTCATCCAACCCGGCCTCGCTGGCCCCCGCCCTGGGCTCCTCCTGCCCATCTGGCTCTTGTCCCTGGAGGATGGAGCAGCGCGTTTCGTGTCCATGGGCCTACCGGCATGAGGAAAGGGTAAGGCAGGGCCAGCGCGGCGCCTCCCCAGGGGACTTCGGGGTGTGGCAGAGATAGCCAGCGACCTGAAAGTCAACCTGAGCAGAGATTGATTTCTTCCCAGCAGAGGAAGCCGGAGAGACAGGCACAGTCTTCCGGCCACTGGCTCTGCCCTCAGCCCTGGGTTCCTCTTCCTCTGTCTCAGCCCAGGCCTGACTGAATGAGGCTTCCCAAGGCACTAGCCGTAATGAGTCCCACTCGCTAAATGTCAGCTCCGGAATTTAAAGAGGAGAGAAGCATTTCAAGGTCCCCACACGTCCCCCTAAAGCCGGCAGGAGCTGGGGCCCAAAGAGCTTGTGACTTACCTTCCTCCGGCGCGCGCAGGCTGGGCAGGGCGCCCAGCGGGGGCACCCACGGGGGCACCTACCAGGAACGATGCTTCAGGCTTTTGCACTTGGCGCTGTCCCTGCCTCTACACCAGACCTTTCCAGGCATGGCTGCTGCCAGCCTCCTATTTCCTTCCTGTCCAGTCCCTACCTCGGTCCAGATCCCTGCTTCTACATCTCACCCCTGACTGACTCTTACTCTGAGCCGCATCGCCAAGACCCAGCTCCCACTCCAGCTGCGGCCAGTAGGTCTTGACCCACCAATGCTCTAACCACTAGGTCTGACTGCCCATGGCCTCTCTCAATAATGAGGCAAGGGCTTGGCACACCCATCTCCAGGATGGGTAACAGCATGCATGGCTGAAGGAGAGGCAGCAGCCTACGGCTGGTCCAGCCCAGGGCTCGGTCTGAGGTAGATAGATGTCCCTGGAACCAGAGACCTCTCTGATCGGGGTTTCTCTGTTTAGTCGTGTTGCTTTGCTGATCTGCGCTGCAGGTGAGCATGATTATGGAACGGCCCAAAGATGCACACCCGGAAGCACCCAAAAGGCAGGGCCTAATGCTGTTCTCAGAATGTTCCTGCCAGGGGCTGTCCGCCCCCTTGACATAATGGCTATATTGGGTCAGCCCAATCTAGCTCAGTGCCCTCTCTTCTGACAGTGGCCAATGCCAGGTGCCCCAGAGGGAATGGACAGAACAGGGAATCATCAAGGGATTCCTCTCCTGTTGCCCATTTCCAGCCTCTGACAAACAGAGGCTAGGGACACCATTCCTACCCATCCTGGCTATTAGCCATTGATCGATCTATGAATTTAACTTGCTCTTTTTTGAACCCTGTTATAGTCCTGGCCTTCACAACATCCTCTGGCAAGGAGTTCCACAGGTTGTCTGTGCGCTGCGTGAAGAAAAACTTCCTTTTGTTTGTTTTAAACCTGCTGCCTATTCATTTCATTTGGTGACCCTGAGTTCTTGTGCTATGAGAAGGAATAAATAACGCTTCCTTATTCACTTTCTCCGCCGCCAGTCATGATTTTATAGACCTCTCTCACATCCCCACAGGACAGACAGTGAGCTTGAGGACACCTTACTGTCCTCCACAGTCCTCCATGGGGTGGGCATTTTGTGGGCAGGGGAAGATCTAGCTGACAGAGGCAGCTGTCCAGCTCCCGATGACCATCATCTAAATTGGCACTAACTGGCTTGCCGGCTGTTAGCCTCTGCCACAACAAGCCATGTCCTCCCTTGTCCTGCACGGGTCCCCAGGGGACCTTCTACATTGGGTAGATACACAATGAAAAGCAGAGATTTGCCCTCTCCAGTGCCCCAGATACTTACTCTGGGCGCCTTCCAGCATCAAGAGCAACAGACGGGTGCTTTGCTGTGGGCTGATTAGCCCGGGTGCTAATGCTGAGAACAGCATTAGGCCCTGCCTTTTGGGTGCTTCCGGGTGTGCATCTTTGGGCCGTCCTGGGTTTCCCCACCATTATGTCCCCCATCCTGGTTTGTTATTCTAACTGCCCCCTAAATGAATGAAACAAGGCAGCGAATGAATCTGCCACCCAGAGTGGGGCTCCACATTGCTCATCCACGAACCACTGGCAACCAATAAGAGCTTTGACCAGTACACACCTGTCTGGAATCATTAACCACCGATGCTCTATAAAGAAGCCAACAAGCGCAGCCAGCACCTCACACATCTGCCCCACAGCTGACAAGGCACCAGACCACTTCCCACAGCTGATCAAAAGTGGTTTCGTTCCAGCCTACGCTGCAGATGTCGCAGAGCAAAGTAATGCAAGACTACCTCCCTCAGTGGTAGAATTGGAGAGCTTCCAGTAGGGGAAATCTCTAAAGTGAGCCGGATTAGAAATGTTCAACCTGTATTTATCGCCTAGGACAACCTGTCGGGCTGTTGTTAATGGAGACAAATAAGCATTTCTACAGCTTTCTCCTGAGCTCACCTGCTGGCCAGTCTTCTGAGATCTCCTCCACGCCCAATGTTCAAAAGAAAATCTCATGCTAGAGAAAGACCAACCCATAACATGAAAATTAAAAGCCTGATCAAAGAACTCCATGACACAGAGAAAGATACGATTCCTCTGCAAACGGGAAATGTATACGGTGAGCGGAACAAAGGACGGCCTCCAGGACTGAATGGCCACAAAGAGTGGTTGAAAATAAAGGAAAAATTGGGAGGTTTAAGCACCGAAAGGTCAGGTTTCAATGTTCTGGGCGTGTTACGTATTTTTTAAATGTCCATAAAAGAAAAGTCTCGGATGTAACCGTGTTAGTCTATATCTGCAAAACCAATGAGATGCACCTGGTGACAGGCTTATGCCCAAATAAATCTTAGTCCTCATTGTTTTTGCATAAAAGGAAACATTCCAGTCCCTTGGCAGTACCCTCAGCACTAATAGGGACAAACAGGCTGTCTCCTGGGTTCATTAGAAATACAGGAGGTGGTGGCCAGTTGCAGAAGGGACAATGTCTCAACTCTACAGCTGTATTTTAAGAGCTGATATCAACAGCCAGCTCTCCTCCGGCCTTCGGCTGAGCTGTGACCTCGCCGGGAATGTATTTTTCCAATGTGGAAAAGTTTAACAAAAACGAACACTTCTCTTTTTCCCCCCCAATTAAGTTCAGCTTTCTGAGAAACATTGTGAATTTTCGTCAACACAACAGAACAGTTTCATTTTGGAACTGAAACTGTGTAGACAGTCATTTTCCAGAGTCCGAGTTTTTCAATGAAAACTAAACTCTGTTTTTGGTTTTTTTTTGCAAAATACATTGAGAGAATATTAAAATGTGGTCAAAAAAGCCGATTTTTTTCTACCCTGAAAAAGTTATCAAAAACTTTCCATGTAGGAAGCCCAGCTGTACCCTTCCCGACCCCCCCCCCCCCCCCGACGGTACAAACCCTGCTGCTCCATAGCCGATTCTGTGGAAGATTGCACAGCTTGTCTGTCCCCGCTGCCTGATAGCAAGTCAAAGGTAATCGGATCCGCCCATCAGGATCTGTCCTCTGAGGCCCCATTTGTAGCTGATGCCCTTGGTTCAGACTGGAGAGTGATCCCTTGGCGAACACCTTTCCACTCACTAAGCAAAGGGTCCTCTTGAGCTACAGGACAGTCCATGGCTGTCTTCGTCGTCAGACCTCTGGCAGGGAGAGACACAAGCTTTGAGCTTACACAACGCTCTTCTACAGGTCTTCATGCCAGGCCGGAAGAAAAGCTCTGTGTAAGCTGGGAGTGGGCAATAATTTTTGACCAGGGGGCCACTTCAAAAATTTCTGAAGTGGCCCTAGAAGGGGCGGGGCCTCAGGCAGAAGGGGCGGAGCCAGGACACTTTTGTGCTTCCCCACCCACAGACCCTGATTGGCCTGGGGGTGCGGGAAGTGGCAGGGTCTCCACGAGCCAGATCAACTCGCTTGGGCCCACCCCGGTGTAAGCTCACAAGCCAGCTCTGTCGCTAGCAGACATTAGTCCAGCAAAAGATAGTGCCTCCCTCACCTTCTGTCTCTCATATCCTGGGACAAGCACGGCTACAACAATGCCGTTGGAGTGTGTGCCATTTCTTTGCTCTCTATATGTGCAGCACCCAGCACAAGGGGACGCAGTAGCCGCAACCGAAGCCTCCTTCAGCACAAAAACAATGGGGCAGCATGATCTGCAGAGACAACACGTCCCAGCCCTGCAACAAGCCGGTCAAGACATGCAGCCCGTTTGCCATGAACAAACTAGTGCACAGGCAGCATTTCCTGACGGGACAGATCTGGGCCGTTTGGTCTGTTCTAAATGGGGAGTAAAAATGGAATGATCTGCCAAACACTCGCAGCGTTCTTACAAAGGGCGGGGATAATGGTGCATTGTGAGCATCAGTGAAGGCCACGATCCATTTCAAACCTGGATCGTCACCTGGAAACCTGGAGTCCCTCGCCCCGAGACAGCCAGAGGACACAGAGCGGCGGAGTGTACTTAAAGCAGGCCCTACACGCAATACTTCTAAACATTTAAATCTCCATCCAAAAGGCTGCCAGCCCCTGCCAAGAGCTACGGCTGGGCAGTGCCCAGGAACAGTCAGGTGGGTTGTCTCAAACGGAATGTTATTGACAATAAATCACCAAAGATCTGGGAAGCAGCGAGGAATGCAAAGCAGAGAATTGCCCCGTGGCAAAGCAACAGCGGGTACGAGCAGCAAGAGACAGCTTGATTCCTGCAAGTTTGCTTGGTCAGAGGATGGAGTGGGGGCTCTGTAGAAAGGAGGGAAGGACCAGACTGGACAGGACAACACAGACCCTGTTTGGCAGGGCCGGACTAAGGGGTGGGCGAGCCGGGCAGCTGCCCGGGGTCGCCAACCAATGGGGGGCGCCTGATGGCAGCTGTAAGGGGCATGCAGCGCCCCTTATAGCTGCCATCAGGCACCACACACCGGCTCCCGGCGGGCTGCAGTGGCCGCCCGAGGCGGGGGCTGCATTAACTCCCGCAGTGCCCTTCCCCCTGCAGCCGTAGGGCCCTGCATAGCCAGGCGCGGCCTGCCCGGGTGGCTCCGGGCTGCGCGTCAGCGGCGGTGGCCAGGCAGCGCATGCGCCATGAGCCTGGAGGCGGGCCCGTGTGCCCTGGGGGTGGGCTCACGCATGCGCCGTGCGCCTAGGGCGTCGCCGCCCACCCGGGGTCCGGAGCGCCAAAATGGCTCAGGCCAGCCCTGCTGTTTGGAATCGGTGACATTCCGGCAGCTGAGGAAGATCAGTTGTGCGTCTGTCTGTGTTGTCTCTTTGTGGCTGGGTCACTTTCCACCTCCTGTACTCCCAATCTTTCGAAAAAGGGTTTTATTTTCGATCAATCCCCGTCTCAACGGCCGTTTTTCTTTCGAAAAGCCCCGTTGCATAAAAAAATGCGGCTGCCATTACACAAATGAAGCGTGGGAAATTTAAATCCTGGCTTCATTTGCAATTTCGAAGTGTCTAATTTACATCTCGTTTTTGAGAAAAGGGATGTAATCTAGACACAGCCTGAGATCATATGCATAGGCAGGCCACAATCCACGTGGGAACTGCCCCTTTCTGGGGAGACCGTTCCAGGAACAGAGGGCATTTCTGGCCTCCAGCACATTGGGGGAGTTCAGCGCAAAGCCAGGGAAATGATTCAGAGACTGGAGGAAGCGATTTATAATGAGCCAATGCATTACACTGTGAAGTCTGGCTAAGCAATGGCCTAGGAAGGCAGGGGATACAATTGTCTCATACTCTGGGAGGGGAACTACTCAGAGTGATCCAAAGGGGTTACCATGGGCTGAACCCAGGAAAGAGTCTAGATCAACACAGGAAAGAATTTAAATACCAGAGATGCCAAGAGAAACAACAAAGTTTGCTGCTGCCGCTTCCCAGTGTTGCCACTTTGAATTTCAAGCCTCAGCATTAACACCATAGTGCAGGGGTGGGCAATCATTTTTGATGGGGACCACTCCAAGATTTTGGTAGGTGGTCACATGCCACACTTTTCTATGGAGGGGAAACAGGATCTGGGATGGAAGCTGGGTGCATATGGGAGCTTGGGGTAGGGGACTACGGTGCAGGAGGTGTGGGATCTGAGGGGGAGTTTGGGTGAAGGAGGGTGTGTGTGATCGGGGCTATGGGATTGGGGTGCAGGAGAGGATTCTGGCCGATGGGAGGGGAGGGAGTTGTGACTTGGGGCAGGAGAGGGGTGTTGACGTGGGGCAGAGAGTTGGGAGGGACGGAAGTGCTGGGGTTCCAGAGGCAAGCTGTAGTTGGGAGGTGCTTACGTAGGTGGTTCCTGGCCAGCAGCCCTGCAGGATCCTGAGCCTCCTTCTGCCCCCAGTGCTTGGAGCAGGGAGCAGCCAGCCACTTAAAGCAGCATGGGGCTGCTCTTTTCAGAGTTCAGCCCCAACTGGTCAGACCACTTGGTTCAACTCTTAAGGTGGACCTTTGTCCAACAGTTTAGTTTTCAATATTTCCCTTTCAAAGAACCAGCTGGAACCAGCCACTCCTATTTTTTCCAATGCCGCCTACATCCAGCAGAGAGCGTGTGGCCTTCAAAGGGCATTTAAGAATTTTGCTGGGCCAAAGGGACCTTTATCAGAACCTTTAACCTGTAGGAACCTGACATTCCTTTGCCATCCCTGTGGAACCCAGACGACGACAAAGCAGCACCTCGAAAAGCAACCAGATTCTACAATCACAGAACACTAGAACTGGAAGGGGCCTTGCGAGGTCATCAAGTCCAGTCCCCTGCCCTCACGGCAGGACCAAGCACCATCTAGATCGGGATGGGCAAAAAGGCCTCTGCAGGCTGGATCTGGCCCGCGGAGGCCCTGCTGCTCCCCCACTCCCCAAGCCAATCAGGGCCTAGGGACAGGGGGACACAGTGCTTAGAGTCAACCCTGGCAGTTGACTAAGCACCGCGTGCCGGATGGCAGGAATCGAGAGACTTCGCGCTCCCCCTGCCAATCAGGGCTGCTCAGCTGATGCAGTGACCCTAAGCACGGCGCTCCCTTGCAGGGCAGGGGCAGACTTTGCGTGCTCCCACTGCCCCCCAGGCCCTGATTGACCGGGACAGGGGGAGGCGCATGAAGTCTCCTCCCACCGCCAGGGGTGCAAGCACCTAGAGGGAACCGCCAGCTGTTCTGAACAGCTGGCGGTTCTCTGGGGGGGGGCGGGATCAGGGGTAAAGATTTCACACACTCCCTACCCCCAGACCAATCAGGGTGTGTGGGCAGGGAAGCACGGAAGTGTCCTGGCCCCACCCCTTCCACCTGAGGCCCTGCCCCTTCCGGGGTAGCCCAAGGCCACTTCACAAATTTCTGAAGAGGCCCCTGATCAAAAATTATTGCCCACCCCTGGCCTAGATCATCCCTGACAGGTGTCTGTCCAACCTGCTCTTACATATCTCCAGTGATGGTGATTCCACAACCTCCCCAGGCAATTTATTCCAGTGTTTAACCACCCGGACAGGTAGGAAGTTTTTACTGATGTTCAACCTAAACCTCCCTTTTATCTTCATTCTCCCTTTAAGGCAATTGGGTGGAACCGTGCATCTTTCATGAGCATTCCTGACCCACCTCAGATCTTATCATTACCACCTAAGCCACCCCCCACGTGCCAGTGTCAAATGGAATTTGCCAAGCAGCAGCAATTAACAGAATCTGCAGTCAGGGCACAAACTCAATTCCAAGCAGTGTTCACATTTCTGGCCCTAGCAGCACAGCCCCATAGCTGCACTAGCTGAGCCCTGGGTGAAGGTTCGAGGAGGAAGAAGTGAGAACTCAGCCTACCATGAAAGAGAAGCCCTTAAATTCAACAGAAAAAAATGCAAGGACCTAACAAACCAATGGGCCCTGCTTCAAATGAAGTTCAAAAGCACCAGAGCACACCAAATTAATAGGCAATGCTGTGCTTCCAGGATACGCCTAATGTAGTGTGCAGGACATGAGGGAAGCAACTTTATGAGCACTGGTCCCTTGGAACAGGGGGTTCAATGGCCCCTGTCATTCTATCCTAACTAGCGCGGATACAAATGCCCTTCCTAGTCATACAAGAATCTAGCATTGTTTTGAGTCTTATAGCTATTTGCTGCAACATCCTGTGACAGGTAGTTCCACAGGTCAATCCGTTGCCTAAGTACTTGGTTTTCTCTCTTTGAAACGTGTCACCTTTCACTTGCCTGTGCACGATTCTGGAGTTATTGGAAAGGGCAAATGAATAGCTCAGCTTTGCCTTCTCACAGATACCTCGTCTCACCCCTTCCCAAGCAGAGACCTAGTCTGGTCACTCTCATATATGAAGCAAACCATGACTCTGGTGCCTCCTATCTGAAAGGGAGAGAGCTTCTCCTTTCTTCCTGTGTCTTTATTCAGAGTCTAGGTGAGTGATGCGCTTATGAAGTATATTCAAGAGACTGAATAATCAAGGTCAATCAGGTTTATTTCTCTAAGCCAATAGTAACAGAATAAAGAGAAAAATCTACAGGTCGAACCTCTCTAGTCCGCCACTCTCAGAACCTGACCTGTGCCGAACCAGAGAATTTGCCAGATTATGGGAGGTTAGTATTGTCTAGTAGCATTACCAACACTGCCACTGCTTACTGGGCTCTGAGAAGACATTTAGGGGTGAATTAGAGCAAAATAACAGCATGGTGGCTGTAAACAAACTTTATGGGACTGCGGGAAACTTGGCCACACCCATGATAAATGGCCATCCAGCTTACTAAAATCAGGCCAGACGACAGACATTGCCGGACCAGAGAGGTTCAACCTGTATAGGATACCAGTCTCCGGGAAGCAGTCCGGTATAGAATTGTTACATTTACCTTATGCAGAAGTTGTGCTCCCCAGATTACATTTCAGTTGCGAGTACTCATTGGATGGTTTTACAAGTTATCCATTTTGTTACACGGCACTAAAGTAACCCGTAATCGGTCCCAGTTCCTTACCTTGTTGCTCAGCTGTTATTGCTGTGATGAAAGACTCGTGTTCTTATTGTCACAGCTTTCTTCTCTACTTAAGCCAAAGTTTATTTTAGCTAATGCCAGAGATTATGGGATACTTCGCATAAGCAAACAGGATGAGAGTAAAGGTGTGGGCCTATTTAGGCTACATAAGCGCTGTACTTATGTAGTTGTATGTAATGCATACTAATGTATATGGTGCAGATAATAAATAATAGCTAGCAGCACACATTGGTCAACAACACCTATTCATTTCTTCCCAAAAGCAATGCCCTTTTCCTTATCTTGTCCAGTGTTTCTCCATCTCCTCTCCATTCTGTCCAGTCTTCTGTGGAGGAACAAAAATGATTACAGGTCTAGAAAACATACCTTGTGTGCAGGAAGATTGAAGAAGGGGAAGGGATGTTGAAGACGACGAAGAGGGGATATGATAATAGTTTTCAAGTACATAAATGGCCACTACAGGGAGGAAGAAAAATTGTTCTCTTTAACCTGAGGATAGGACAAAAAGCTAAGGGCATGTCTACACAGCAGGGCAAAAGTCAAATTAAGCTACGCAACTTGAGCTATGTCATTAAGTCGAAACAGCTTAATTCGGCTTTTGGTGCTGTCTACGCAGCAGGAAATGAAAGGAAGAACTCTCTTCCTCTGACTTCCCTTATGCCTCGTGAAGTGAGGGTTACGGGAGTCGGAGTAAGAAGTCCTCCAGCTTGCCATTATTTCGAAATAAAGGTTTGCAGTGTAGACACGCTTTTTATTATTTCAGTATAACATCCGTTATTCCGAAATAACGCTGCTGTGTAGACGTACCCTAGGGGTGTGAACTGCAGTAAGGGAGGTTGAGGTTGGACATTAGGAAAAACTTCCTGTCAGGGTGGTTAAGCACTGGAATAAGTTGCCTAGGGAGGTTGTGGAATCTCCATCATTGGAGATATTTAAGAGCAGGTTCATAGGTGACTTGGTAACATTTGGGAGGTGCACCCCCTGATGCCAAAATTTCAATTGCTAAATGGGGATGCCCCTTCTCTGTTCCTCCGGGGCTGGAGCTGGCAACCGCATTAGGAAGGCAGGATAAGGGATGCCCAGAAGGTATTGAGGTGGGGTGGGTTCTGGAGTGGCCTAGAGGCTAGGGCATTCACCTTGGGATTTCAAGGTGGTGGGTTCAAATCCCTGCACTACCTCCCTCCACAAGCACCAGTCAAGGTTAGATGATCTAGATTGGCAATCAGCAACCTAGGCCACATGAGTAGCCTCCATCTCAATGGGCCACAGGATTGGCATGACCAAGACAACAGTCTCCCATGATAGGCTGGTTTTGCTCACTGCACTTGTGCCATAGAAGCCAACTAAACTGTAGCAGCACTGTGATTGGATACAGAAGGAGCACATGGCTCTCAGTCAGAGTGTGTAATCAGCCCTCACATACCCTGGCTTCACATGCAGGTTGCTTTAGTAAAGTCAGAAGGAAAACCCTACACAGACAGAAACCAGCACAATCTGCCAACCCTGCAGATGGGCACCCATCAACAAAACGCTTTGTGAGCCTCCTGCAGATTGTGGATTGCCCACCACTAGTCTAGATAATACTTAGTCCTGTCTCAAGTACAGGGGACAGGACTGCACTGGATGCTTGGTGTCCCTTCCAGTCCTACGGTTTTATGGCTGTCTTTTAATTAGCCTCTCTTTGATTCTGGAAAAGCTGCCCAGCTGAAGAGGAGAGCCAGTGACATTTTTCTGCATGCACCACTTTTTGCTTCACTGGTTGAAGAGCACGATTCCTACCAATGCTTACCCAGCACACTGATCAGACAAAGAACCAGATGATTGCCAAGTCTTAATTGCTCACATCGACATCAGAGGTGAAATTCATAAAAGACTCTTCCTTTGCAATTAGGAGCCTGACAACAGATACTGAAGGCTCTGCTAAAGAGCTTTAAGCAACTAATTGGAGAGGAATCTAATTATTCATTCCTGTAACCTCTTGGAACTGGAGACTGTCAGAACTCCACCTTCGGTCTCCTATCACTCTCCAAACATGAGATCATCAGAGGCTTGTGAAATGTTCAGAGGGAAATTCCAGAAGATAACCCTGTCTAAGGGAGGAGTGAGGTGAAGGGAGCAGGAAGGACTTTGGTAATGAGAGCTCTGTGAAGAACTATCGGCTCATCTAGGCAGCTCCCGACACAAAAACCAACCAGAAGTGTTCCAGGGGGCAAACTAGTGGGCAAGGCAGCTCGCTGCGAAACCGGTTTGCATGCACAGATGCAGAGACAGATCAAGAACCAACCCCGAGGGACATTAATACTCTCTTCTCCCACTCTCTCAAAGAGCCTCAGGCTACGCTAGTGGATATGATGGGGGCCATTTGACCCTACAAGGCATCACTCGGGTCCTTCAGATCACTGACTTCTAAGCCGGGGTGGGCAAAATCAGTACCCCGGGGGCCAGATCCAACTCGCCAAGGGTTTCTCTGCAGCCCGCCCAGCCCATGAGCACAGGTGCATACTTACAGCTAGCAGTGTGTGTTCCGCTGTCCCTCGCTCCGTCCCACAGCTGAGCTGGGATTCTCCTGTGAGCTGTGCAGAGGGGGGGTTGCAGTCAGGGTGTGCCCCTGCCCCCCATATCTGCAGAGCAAGGGGAGGGGAGAGGGAGCTGCACAGTGGAGCTGCTCCACTCTGAAGCATGGATGGGGAGTGACTCTGAGGGGTGCCTGTCAAGAGGCAGTGCCTTGTTTCCAAGCTGTCAGTGCAATAATTTTTGATCTTGTGGCCACTCCAAGATTTTGGTAAGTGGTCAAGGGCCGTACTTTTCTATGGAGGGGGTGCAGGGTCTGGGACAGAGGCTGGGTGCAGAAGAGAGCTGGGTAGAAGACTGGAGTGCAGGAGAGGGCAAGGGGTGTGAGAGGGAGTTTAGATAAAGGAGGGGGGTTGATCTGGGGCAAGGACTATGGGTGCAGGAGAGGATTCTGGCCTGGGGGAGGGCTGTAGGAGGGGATGCAGGACCTGGGAGGGAGTTGTGATGAGGGGCAGGGGAGTGCAGAGGGTTTGGGTGGTGACCTGGGGCAGGAGGGGGTGGTGACTTGGAGCAGGGAGTTGCGGTGCAAGAGGGGGTGAGGTGGCAGAAGCAGGCTCAGGCCAGGTGCTTACTTGGCAGCTCTCTGCCAGCAGCCAAGCAGGACACTGAGACAGGCTCCCTATCTGCTAACAGCCCGAGAATGTACAAAACATCCGGCTGTTCCATGTGGCTCGCTGTGCCATGCCCTGGGTGGTGGGGAGGCTTTGCATGCTGCCCCACTTCTACTGCAACTCTCAGTTCCCAGTGGCCAATTTCTGTCTCCGAGTGGCATGAAGCTGCTCTGTGCTAAGGGTCCCGGTGCAACAGGCCACGTTAGAAAGGCTTGGTGGGCTGGATTCCGCCCACAAGCTACATCTTGCCGCCCCTCCCTCCCCCCCAACCCAGGTCTAGCACACAGGGCTGTAGGAGAGTTGAATTCCATTCCTAGCTCTGTCATTGGCCCACTGGATGACCATGGGTAAGCAACTTCCACTGCTTCGTGCCTCAGTTTCCCCATCTGTACAACAGCCACAATGACACGGAGCTCCTTTGGAAAGCACTCAGGCACCTAAAGATGAAAAGCGCTAGTTGTGAGATGCTCCAGATACTACGCAGAGCAGTCCAATAAAATATACACTAATAAAAAACATGCTACTCTTTGATAGGCTGTCTCCCCTGAGCGCTGCAACACCTCAATCTGCTGTTTACACTGTGCCTTCCTCTCCACTGCGCAGTCAGTGAGTGTTAATCTTTATTTCTTGCACCATTAGATCAGCGCTCTGCTTTGGATTCTAATCGTTCGTGCAGGGACCATTCCTTTGGCTTCTATTCTGTCACATACAGTGACGACACAGACTAGGAGAGTCTATTTTTTGTCGAGGATCAGACTCCAGAGACAACAATAAAGCCAGTAATAATGACAATTATAGTAAAAAGATTTCAGAGTCGGTGCAAAAGTGTTTAGCAGTCTGGATTTGGCCCACGGTTGGGTGACTGACTATCCCAGCAGACAGTAAACAGCCCTTTCAGGCTTATCCCAAGTGCTGCTTCATGGGGGGGGGAGGGGGAAGGATCTGAACCCCAGTATTAAAAGAACACTGGGTCACGACCAGTACTGCTTTATGGAACGAGTCTTTATGCCTGGGTGAATCCGGATTCCAGTTTTGGATGGACAGATGCTACTTTTCTGCTTCACACTTTGATAGGTGTATTTTACATGCCTCTACCCAACGGATGCTTGAATTCTATGGAGAAAGAGGGCCAACTCGTCTGTTAACGTAGACACTAATAAACATGTTGCGGGAATAAATTAGATACCTGCAGGATTGATCAAATATTTTACAGACATAGCTAGGATGCGCATGATTTTTTCATTAAGTTCACTTGGGACAACTTTCTTTCTTGGATGCAATATACATAAGAAAACCTTTGCCAGGTTTACGTGCTGGTTGTTTCAACTGATGCACCTTAGACAAGAGTCTCTTTTACCATTGGCTATATCTGAGCTTCTCTGGCTTAATTCTGCTATAAACCAGGGTTTCTCAAAGTTTGCTCCAGGGCTCCCCACGATGGGTCTAGGGGCTCCGCGAGAAAATATTAATGACAGGTGTACGACCCTGTTATTTTGTTACTAATTTTCTAATCATTTTCTTGGGGGGGGGAGGGAGATTTTATAAGAAACAAAAAATAGAATTCCAAAATGGTGTCTATGTATTTGGGTACCTACTGAATTAAAAATCATGATATGTTAAGGGCTCCGCCAAATTTTCAGAACCCCGTAGGGGCTCTGCGGCTGAAAGTTTGGGAAACCCTGCTGTAACCCAAAGTATTACAGGTACAAGAGGTGACGCCCTAGCAGCTCAGACAGTGAATGGCAGAAATGCATTAATTCTGACAAGAAAATTTCATGCTCCCGGCCGTAAATATGTCCTTGGCCAACAACGTACTTTTCAGCGTAAGAACTGCATGTCTGGATTCTCCCCATCTAAATTCCAGAATGCACTTTTAGCCTATTGACTAAACCAGCTACATTTCCATATTGGGAGAAAAGACTCAAAGAACACAAAACAAGGGGAAGTTTGCTGGGGTGTAAAGAGAAAGTGCATTTCCCAGCACATGTGCTCAGTGCTGCTGTAACAGACCAAGGAGACCAGCAGAGATTTATCACTGTACCTGGAAGACCAGTGTAAAGATTATTACTGTTCTTAAGTCAACAACGGTCAAGTTTGCTAACACCCCTGGGCAGATGCCAGGGAACAGGGCAAGCAAACAAAAATTCAGTCTGTCGACTTAGTGCCAGGACTGAATCAGCCAGGAGGATTTCCTGCCATCACTTGGCCTAAAGAAGCATTCAAATTAAGGAACGGTGTGCAAGGGTCATTTTTAAAAGCCATCCCTGTTCTAGTCTACCATACGTGAAGGGCTGCCAGCAGCACTGTATACCACTGGGCACACCTCATGTAGGAAGAAGAGGGAGTCAGAGGAGAATCAAAACCGTTATGCTCACAGATTAGGACGCTGGCAGATCTTCCTCTCCTTTAGATAAACAAAAACAAAAGCAAGTTTTCCACTGAGAGGTTTTAATATATTTATTTGAAAACAATGTTTTGTGAAAGAGGACACCAAATCGCATCGAGCTCTTCTGCACTCAGAAACCCAGACTGTCTGCTTTAGGTCAGCACAGCGGTGATGCTGCATGCACTGAGTGGCAGGTCTCCACAGAAATTCCCTCGTGTGTTTCCAATATCACAACCCATCTTCTTTAGCAGAGCTGGTCCTGGAAACAGGAACCAGAAAGACAAAACCATTAGCTGAGGCAGTCTTCTGCCCATTCCCAGAAGAGTCCACATGTGCACGTCTACACGTAAGAACATAAGAATGGCCGTACTGGGTCAGACCAAAGGTCCATCTAGCCCAGTATCCTGTCTGCCGACAGTGGCCAGCACCAGGTGCCCCAGAGAGGGTGGACCAAAGACAATGATCAAGCGATTTGTCTCCTGCCATCCCTCTCCAGCCTCTGACAAACAGAGGCCAAGGACACCATTTTATCCCCTGGCTAATAGCCTTTTATGGACCTAACCTCCATGAAATTATCTAGCTTCTCTTTAAACTCTATTATAGTCCTAGCCATCACAGCCTCCTCTGGCAAGGAGTTCCACAGGCTGACTACACGCTGTGTGAAGAAGAAATTTCTTTTATTAGTTTTAAACCTGCTACCCATTAATTTCATTTGGTGTCCTCTAGTTCTTCTATTTAGGGAACTAATAAATAACTTCTCTTTATCGGCCCTCTCCACACCACTCATGATTTTATATACCTCTATCATATCCCCCCTCAGTCTCCTCTTTTCTAAACTGAAAAGTCCCAGTCACTTTAACCTTTCCTCATATGGGACCCGTTCCAAACCCCTAATCATTTTAGTTGCCCTTTTCTGAACCCTTTCCAAGGCCAAAATATCTTTTTTGAGGTGAGGAGACCACATCTGTACACAGTATTCAAGATGTGGGCGTACCATAGTTTTATACAGGGGCAGTAAGATATTCTGGGTCTTATTTTCTATCCCTTTCTTAATAATTCCTAGCATCCTATTTGCCTTTTTGACCGCCACTGCACACTGTGTGGAAGTTTTCAGAGAACTGTCCACGATAACGCCAAGATCTCTTTCCTGATTTGTCGTAGCCAAATTAGCCCCCATCATGCTGTACGTATAGTTGGGGTTATTTTTCCCGATGTGCATTACTTTACACTTATCCACATTAAATTTCATTTGCCATTTTGTTGCCCAATCACTCAGTTTGGTGAGATCTTCTTGGAGTCCCTCACAGTCTGCTTCTGTCTTGACTATCCTAAACAGTTTGGTATCATCCGCAAACTTTACCACCTCACTGCTTACCCCTTTCTTCAGATCATTTATGAATAAGTTGAGCAGGATTGGTCCTAGGACCGACCCTTGGGGGACACCACTAGTTACCCCTCTCCATTCTGAAAATTTACCATTTATTCCTACCCTTTGTTTCCTGTCTTTTAACCAGTTCTCAATCCAAGAAAGGACCTTCCCTCTTATCCCATGGCCATGTAATTTACACAAGAGCCTTTGGTGAGGGACCTTGTCAAAGGCTTTCTGAAAATCTAAGTATACTATATCTACTGGATCCCCCTTGTCCGCATGTTTGTTAACCCCTTCAAAGAACTCTAATAGATTAGTAAGACAGCATTTCCCTTTACAGAAACCATGTTGACCTTTGTCCAACAAATTATGTTCTTCTACATGCTTCACAATTTTATTCTTTACTATTGTTTTGACTAATTTGCCCAGTACTGAAGTTAGACCTACCAGTCTGTAATTGCCCGGATCGCCTCTAGAGCCCTTTTTAAATATTGGTGTCACGTTGGCTACCTTCCAGTCATTAGGTACGAAAGCCGATTTAAGAGATAGGTTACAAACCACAGATAACAGTTCAGCAATTTCCCATTTGAGTTCTTTTAGAACCCTTGGATGAATGCCATCCGGTCCCGGAGATTTGTTAACATTAACACGCGGCGAAGATCTTCTGAGTCTGGCACTGCTGCTCCAGCGTTCGTAACGTTTGCTTTTTGGCAAGAAACTCGGTACCCTGATTGACCAGCAATCCACATGAATTATTTCTGCACTTATGGGAAGTGCATTTTTAACCCTACATTCAGACTTGAGACAACAGGATTCAGATTCTCAGCACCAAATCAGCAGGTCAATTCAGTCACCTCCTCCCCATATTATTTATGAAGCAGCCTGCAATTAGATAATTTAACCCCTGGAGTACATGGACTTGGGCTCATTCCGTTTAGCTCAGGAACATAGTCACAGAAGGTGAGACTGTGGCAAGTCTCTGCACAAGCATGAGATGCTTGGACAAAGACTCTCCCTTTTGACTAAAGCTGCCACTGTGAAGCTGAATACAACGTGGCCAATCCCAGAAAACATGTCCCACCTTTGAGACCGTGACACGAATGAACTGTGGTGTGCTTAGCAAAACTGGCGCACAGGGTCCACCTTCCAAAGTCACTATATACACTATGGCAGGGGTCAGTAACCTTTTCAAACCAAAGAGCCAAACTACATCAAAATTCAGAACAAACGAGCAACAGAGAGCCAGTATAAAAATGCCAGTAATGGCATATCTTGAATTTTCCATAAGATTGTGTCCTGGTTCTGAAACTTGTCAAATAGGTCATGATGAATTTTTCACATGCATCTCTTCACATAATCCCTGTCAGTGAAAGGCTTCCCCTCTCACATAATGTTGTATGAGCCCACAAAATTTGGAGAGTTTAAGCTCCCACCTTTTTTTGACCATACCAGCAGGCTATTTTGTCCAATGTTCATTTTTCACTGCAGCTTCTCACAGGTTTGTTGTCATGCATCACCGTTGGGTATTTTGTAGCAAATACTGCATGTATTTTTTGTTTGAGAACAGTCTCTCACTACAAATGAGACACTGTGGAGATCCAGACCTATCCACGAATGCTTACACGTCTGTCCACTCCTTTTGAAAATTTTGGTACTCGTCATCTCTCTTTTCACAATTTCTACTGCTGGAGTTACAGCAGTTCACCATCACGTATGATGACGGAAAGATTCCTTGACCAATCAAATAAAAAGAGAATATGCACGATCCCCAATGAGTGGAGAGGATAAAGGATGGATAGTTGTTAAAATGAACAAAGGTGAAATAGACAAAAAACCCATCTTGACCTGAATAATTACGTGCTTTTAACATGTTTAATTTTTCATTTTAATTTAAAAATTGTGTGCATTTTGGGAATGACCAAAGAGCCATATTTGGCTCTCAAGCCATTGGTTGCAGACCCCTGCACTATGGTATAATTCTCCACAACAGGGTAGACTGGCCAAGGACTATATCTGTGTGGAGTTTCAAAAGCCTCCTTATGTCGACCGATGCCGCTCTGGCCAGTCGCACATGGACTGAGTCAACTAGCAGGCCACAGAGGCATCAGGCTCAGCCTGGCCTACTGAAATATTTTACGCACATATGAGGACTTCTATTTCCCCTGGTACCTTCTCTTAAAAAAAGGTGCAACGTACTTGTATCAGCACATCGGCACAAAAGTACACAATGGCCCCTGGAAAAAGGGGCAGAACATCGAAACATTGAGCCTTTCGACTGCATGGAGTTATTTTACCCATTGCTGGTGGAGCTAGAGAACTGCGCCATACCTCAGGATCTTAATCATCAATGTACTCAAAAGGCTCTGGTGGTTCGGGTTCCTGCTCCTCTTCCTCAATCTTTGGGCCATGGGCTGCCACTGGTTCCACCAGCTCCTCCATATCCTCACTGGTGTCCTTCAGAATGATGATGCCACCGATGGAAAGCTAGAAGCCAAGGGCAGGGAATGGGTCAGTGCCTAGATACATTCAAGGACACCCGTGTCTTAGGTCAGCTTGGCTTTGACTTAGGACAGAAACAGGACTCCATGTGCCCTAGGTTAACCCCATCAAAGCGAATGCTTTGCTCAAAGGATCAAAGCGGCTTTCCGTGGCATCACAATGAAGCAACGTGTCCACCCATCGGACGTCCCAGTGTCAGGATGGAGACAAAATGTGAAGATACGTTAGTTGAATACACTGCTTCATTAAGATGCGGCACCTGCAAGCTTGAGATTTTCTCAACTGTTTATGACCCAAACTAGAACCTAACAGGCTTTAAGGCCAGTATGTTTACGGGCGTTACTGAAACACGCTGAGTCAAGGCATCTAGTCTTTCCTACCCTAGCCTCTTAACAAGGGGAATGGAATAAGTGACAGTGACTATGGATCTATGCATATCTCGATTAGGGATGTTAAATTTCGATTAGTTGATAAGGGTGCCTCTGCCTTTGAAGTGTAGCAACAGCTCTAGGGCTGTTGCTACAAGTCAAAGGCAAAATTGTTTCAGGGAGCATGGGGCCAGTGGGGCAGTCCCCCGCTGGTCCTGTGTTCCCCGCGGTGACCCTGGGCTCCACACGGTGCTGCTGCTTTGAAGCACCCCTTCCTTGCTGCCTCTTTCTGATAGACAGCGCAAGGGGGAGGGGGGAGCGACTAGTCGTTCACACCCCTAATCTTGATCCCATGTGCTTCTGGAGGGATGGCACGGGGCTGGATCTAAAAAGCCCTCTCTGGATTGGGACCTCCCTGCCTCGGAGTGCCTCATTTTCTAGGCATTCTGACAAAGGCTGAGGTCACTGGAGGGGCTTTGGAGAAGGGTTCCTAGATTTGCACCTGAGGATCTAGGACTTGTTGGTGAAGGTTCCCTGACTGAAGCACATGTCCCCTACATAAGAGCAGGAGCTTGCGGATGACCGGCAACACTTCCTGCCAGCCACACCTTTGCTGAAAGGGTCTCTAGAAACACCAGCTTTTCTCTGCTGCCTGAGTTGTAAGTGAGAGTTTGTTGTGTCTGCTGGCTGCACTGTACATTCATGAACTAAAGAGCCCACAGCTACCTCTGCTCATCCATTATCTCTCTCGGCTCGCTGGAAGGTGACATCTGGATCTGTGGATCTATGCGGTCACTATAATCTGGCACTTTCCCATTTGACTTTCAAAATCAACACACAAATTGTTTCATGAGATTCAGTCTCTGCAGGACAAGGCAGAGTCAGATCCCGGCTTAACGCCACCCCAGGGACCACAGAGGCAGAGCCGAACCTAATCAGCTGCTTCCATGGACTGAGAATCCCGTCAGCAGAGCCTCAGATGACAAAAGAACAGAACATCCAACTCTCCAAAGCCAGTGGCTTCTTGGGGAGGTACGGACACACGGACACTGTGCCAGGGCCAGGCTACACTTGAATTCCAGGGTATTATCAGCATCTCAAAGAGGCCGTTTACGGTGGTGCCGCCACCAGCAGGGTCTGGATTTTAATGTTCCTGTGTCGCTGCTGGGAAGCCATCTTCGGTGCAACCTCTCCATCATGGCAAGAGACACATGGCTCTGTTCCTTCAGCAAACCATCCACAAGCAGAGCCGAGTGACCAGATGATACAAGCCCGACTGCAGGGGTCCATACTGCACGTTTCCCTTCTAAAGGGCAGCCTGGTCTTTCCTGCCCTGCTAGCTCAGGCCCAAGGCCTCTCTCCCCCAGAAGCAGACACCACACAGCCCCTGCACATGTCAGCTAAGGTTAGGGCTGGTGGTGGTAGGCAAGTGAACATTTCAGGTGAGGGACTCAGCTTGCACTGGCTGGGCAGCAGCTTCATCCAGGCCAGGCCAATTGAGCCGCCTCCCCCAAGAGGGCTGGGACAGACCCACCCTTCACAGCTGTGTTAAAGAAGCTGTTCTCGGGTGGCGCTTCCACGGGCTGATGAAATACCAGTAAACGTGAGTGTATTAAACACAGGAGCCCATTTTCTGGGGAAGAGGGTTCATTTCCTGGGCGCAGCCTCCCACACAATTGCAACACAGAGCCCACCCCAGGTCCAGCCATCTCTCGCACAGCCACAGAAGCCAGCTGAATTTGACACAGCAGTCACAGTCTGGCAATGTGTTCAGTAGCCTGCCAGCGTAGCACAACATTTCACCAACTCACTGCCTATTACTAATGGGTTTTTTCCATCTCCCATTTCTGCCATCAGATGCCCTTCTCCCTGAGTGTTAACAAGAGACCAAGATGTTTTCGAGGTCAGATGTGGTGGAATAATAAATCTACTGGGTAAAACCACCATTAGGCACACAATCCGCCGCACAGTAATACAATCCCAGCATGTGCAATAGTGAATTTCATGGCATTGGCAACAAATCTGTAAGACAGAACTAGGTTAAGATCTAAACTCAGTGAGCACGACGTACCAGGAAGAGCGTGAAGTCCCTTAAACGCATGTGAAAACAGTCTTACAAAGCGTGGCTGCTGCAGCCTGCCGGTGGAATGGCAGTTTTCCCAGCTCTGACCTCGGGGATGCCAGGTTAGAGCGGAGACCACTGCCCCCTCTTCTAGGCAAAATACAGGCCACTCACCCTGGTAAAACAGCCCTTCTGGGTCCAGCAGCTGTGGGGAGATGAGTGGAAGGGAAATATGCCATCCACTCTTGAAACATCAGCCCCTGGAGAAAGGGCGTGAGGATTGCGAGAACCGAGCCTACTCTTTGCATGAGGTTTTCCACTGGTGTCCTTAATGCTAATGAGCTGCCATTTCCCTCCACTTCAAAAAAATCAACAGGATTGACTTGACCTTCTGTGCATCGTAGCAGGACAGAATTCATTACTCCCCAGCGGTCCCTGCTACAGGGGGGTGCAGGCTATTCTCCAAGAGCTCCGTTGGTGCAATTCCACAGCTCCCTTGGGCAGCTTTTTCCATTCCAACTTACAATGGTCCCTGCAGTAGCATGGGCCCTTGACTGGCTGGTTTTCCACTGCCTCCTCACTGTTTGTACCATACGTTTAGAATCTGTGCACCACCGTCTAGACCAGGGGTTCCCAACCTGGGGTATGCGTACCCCCAGGGGGTACAAGAAGCTTGTCAAGGGGGTACGGGGAATTTGGTAAATAACTAGATTATCCTAATTGAAATATTCCAAAAGTAGTAGTGTTAGCGAAAAAAGTTGTGGATTCTAGAGTCTAGAATTTATTTCATTTCATATTCAATAGGGGGTATGGGAAGGTTTACTAAAAGCCAAGGGGGTACGGGGACCAAAAGAGGTTGGGAATCCCTGGTCTAGACCGAGCACGCCCCTTCTCGGAACCGTTCAGCACAAATCCTCATCCCCCAGCCTTTCATCATTATTGCTCACACTGGAACTCTCCGGTCCACCCGCCCTTTCACCGTAGCACCTCTGCAGGAGTGACAACGCAGAGGGGAACCGCAGGCTAATCCTAACTGTCTGGTGACTCTACAAGCTACAGAGCCAGGATTCAGTCTGCAGAGACTTCAAATTATTATACCATCTGTGGCAAAGGTCTGGCCATGCCCCGCGGGTCTTGCGCTACTAGCGGATAATATTAGCTTCACAGACTCGCTGTGGTCCTATACACAACCGCTTTGTCTTTCCAGGAGGCAGGGTCCCCAGCTTAGTGAGCCAGACTCATTACAGGCTAGTCCATGGTTTAGGGGTGAAAACCCCTTGTTAGTCCTGGTCTCCCTTCTTACGACAGGCTCCATGTTGGCAGGGAGGAAGGTTTGGATGGAACCCAGGTCCGCCCACTACTCCGGGTTCCGGCCCAGGGACCCTAAAGTAGCGGCAGCAGTCAAGGATGTTTTTTCTTCTGACTTGGCAGCTTTTTCCCTGGGCTACTTCCCCAAACAACCCCTCCAAAATGTCTCCCTTTGGTACCTGTCAACCACCTCTCCGCTCACCCGCAGCTTCTTCTTGCTGCTCCTCCTTTTCTCCTTCCGGTCCGTCACTCTTTGCCTTCCCCTTTCCTTGCCTGGGGGGAGCCTTTTTAAAATGGCACCACAGGCCTGAATAGGCTGCAGGTGTGAGAGTGACTTGCCTGAGGGAGCAATCTAGTTAGCCAGCCCCAGGTGCTTTCCTGCCTTCATTTTACTGTAGCAGGCTCTGGTAGTTTATTCTGGAAAGAGGAAACTACTGTTCCAGTGTCCTGTATATCTGCCTTCCACCACAGTGTGGCAGGCTGCTGGCTTAGGTCTGTCCCATGTCTTATACGGCCCACTGGCCAAGTTCCTATGAGGTTTTTAAAGGTGTCAATGGGTATATCTGATCTGTTTCCGGGTCACAATCTCTGAAAAGAACAGGGTAAGAGAATGTAATGAAGTAGCATTAGGGTATTATATAGGCCTAGAACAGCTCTGCCTTCCAATAACTGTGAAACCAATGGAGAAGAGGGGTGTGAGAAGTAAAGATGAGTCACAGCGATGTCATATGGCCTCTAAAGTACAGAACACCCACTAGCGATGACAGTTTTCGTTCTCAGGAACACACAAAGCTGTCACTTCTGCCGGGAACTCTCAGAGGGTGAGAAGAGGGTGTCAGGTTTGCAAGTGGCAGGCTGCACTTACTGGTTTAAAAGGCATGTATCGGCAGCTCTCTGTCATGGTGAGGACTTTTAGCTGAGCAGGCATGACTCTGGCTGGGTTATCTAGCAGCTGGAAGTTGGGTTCAGGCTCCTTCTTCTTTTCTTTCTCATCCTTCTTCTCAGTCTCATCCTACAAAACACAAGAACACCGCGTGGCTTAACGTCAACCTTCAGTCCTCTCACATTTTTTTGGGGGGGGAGGGGGGATGTCAAACTTGCTACTTGATCCAGGCAGCATGACCAGTCACTCAAAAGCCTGTTTAAGAGACCTTCTCCTAAGAGGGAGGAGTCAATCGGATGAACTCCCTATCACAATGCACAATGAATGCTTATGAAAAGCCAAAGCAACTGAATTCCCCAGGGCAGAACCTCACTGTAGCTGCAATCCAGATTCCAGGGGCTCGCATGGCCAGCAAATTTTCACACCCAGTAGCCATTCAATAAAACCCAGGACTTTCGTTTACCACTCAATCAAGCTTCAGATGACAATCCCGCACACAGTCTGACAAAAGGGGTGGTGTCTCACAATAACCATGTCCTTCTAGAAAGCAGCCGTGTAAGGTTCAAAGCAGGCACCCTCTTGGGCACTCCGTTCATTAACAGCATCGGATCACTTAGGACTCCAGCAAACCTCCTACGAGCTGTACTAGAAAATGGAATGGCAGAGATGCATCCAGGAAACCCAGGCCAATGGTGAAACCAGACGTTAGCTCCAACACAGCAGGGGGCAATAGGCTCTTTGTCCCACAGCTTTTGCTTCTCCGACAACTCGGCATGTCTAGGTCAGCTTTCCACACAGCTGACACACACATGGTGCCCTGCGGACCCCCCACAGCCTCTCTTCCCTTTCAATTGATTTTAAACTGTGAAGCTCTTTGGAGGAAGGCTCATTTGCCTGGCACATTTTGCTTCGTGTACAGCGCTGGATAAATACTACAGTGCAACAACTATGTTAGTGGTAGGACTGTGCTGGGAAAGGGTCAAACACCACAGAAGTTAAAGATCTCAGCAGCTGCTTTAACTCATTGGGTTTGCACACACAACGTTTTCAGGCTGTGGAGATCAACTTAGCCCTGCTAGAATCTGCAATTCTGCAGCGTGAGACGTTGTGCCCGATACTGTATGCACGCAATGCGGTCACACTTACGTTGCTGCGGGCATGTCAAATGTGCAGCCTCGATGTTCCACCATTGGTTTTCCACGTGCAACATCTTGTTTCATTTTCCCGCACGCAACTTGGTTGTTTTGTTTTTAAGTAAACAGCATAAAGAAGTTGCCCCTGGTTCACAACCTCAGCGAGGCACTAGTAGGCTTTCACATGACACCTCATTAAGGTGAATGAGGCAAAATGAAACCCAACCTCATCAGCTGCTACTGTTTGCCTGGAAGTGTTTTCTGCAAGGCTGGGTGCCTGGCACATGCTAGGGCAAGGGGAGATATTTGGAAATGGAAAACCGTGGAATTTGAAGAGTACGGAATTTACACCACTTTGGGAAATACTGCCACATATCAGCCTACAACTCCAGAATCTGCAACTCTCCCCTACACCTGTGATCTTTTCACACCCCTGATAAAGCAGATTTCGGGGATTTTCTTGCTGACTTTCAATATGATGCAATTTCCTGCTCGCGGACTGTTCCAGCAGCAACAACTGCATGCTGGGATGTCACACAAATCATGATTCTTCCTTAGGCTATGTGTTCTCAGAATCAATTCCATCAATCACTTATAATCCAGCCAAGTCCATCCCCTTTCCCACAAGCCTGCTTGTAGAGGATACTCCTCGGTGAGTCCTGCTTGCATATAAAGTTTCAATTTCTCAGGCCAAACCCCCAGCTGATAGTAAATCAGCAGAGCTCCATGGACATGACTGACTATGGTAACCTTGTCCCCAAAGTGCAGCTACTATTGGAGGCTGGCGAACACGCATTGCAGTACATGCCAACAATGGCTCAGAATGGAGGAAGTATTTTGTCCTTTCGGACAGATTAGCACACGTGACAGTTATAGCTAGAAAGATGAATATTTTCGGAATGTAACAGGGTTGTGAAAATGGAGGGCTAGAATTTAACTAGTTTGGGAACCTTACCGATAGCGGTTACTGCCAAGCAACTGCTGTAAGAAAGATGGTTAAAAAGTCACCAGTGGTACAAACAACAGGAACGTTATTGAATTTCTTCCACTCCCCCACGAGAAACATGCACCTGGATAGGTTACTGCATTGTGTTAACATTATTCTGAGAAGTTGCTGTAATGCAAGTGAGAATGGGAACAGCTAGTGCTCATGTTACAAACAGCCCCTTACACGAGACTCACTGGAAGACATTTTAGTACTTATGGGTTTATACCCACCACTTCCATTTTCTCCTCTTCCTTTTTCTCTTTCTCCTTTTCCTTCTCTTTCTTCTTGGCTTTGGCAGTGATGGACAGCACAGCAGTAGAAACCTGGACATTTCAACAAAGAGGGCTTTCAGAATGGGTTCAGCACAGTATGCAGTGCTCCATTTCCCACCCAGGCAAGCAGACAAAAGCAGAGCCAGTACTGTGACAGTTCTCAATTTCACTATCCGCCCTCTACCTTATAAACAGCACAGGTAGAGCGGCATGCAGGAGGAAAAAACCAGCAAGCAGGAGGGGAAAGAGGTGCCATGGACCCTGACCAGAGCTGATGGCGTAATTGACGAGAGGGCAAGGTAATCTGGAGATTACTCAGTGCCGTTTCATTTTCCCTACTGAGGGATTTCTTTACTTCTGAGCAGTGACAAGGAATTCTGGAGAATTCGTCTCCCCTGGTTTCAGTGGCCAGGCAACATCAAGTTGGAAGAGAGATTCTTGACAATGGGGTAATTCATAACCCAATTCACCGCGCCAGTGCTATTGTCATCACCCAGCTGTTGTGTGTCACTGGCGCACATGGCCAGACACAATGCAAGTGCCCAGGATGTGAAAAGTTACATCCACAAAAGAAACGACTGAAAACTTCTCTTCGGATGCATTCTGACTGTCCACAGCTTCTGCTGAACCGCCATTGTGAGACAAGCCCACCACCACAGGGCCAGCAGGCAGCCCTGTGTCAGCCCTGCACATCTGTCCCTGCTCCTGGAAAGGCTGTCCAAGGTTTTAGAGTAGTCTTAGGGTGCTATATCAAGGAGGTCTGAGGGTAGGCCAGACTCAGCCACAGGGTTTGAATCTTGGAAAGGGAGGGATACACCCAGAAGAACCTGACACTGAAATTGCTCTTGACATTACTTGCCTTTGCGTGCAATCTGGTCCAATCCCCAGGCAAAAACAGCTTTTTGGTAGGCACCTCTTACTCCTCCGTGGGGCTAATTTTAACAGGCTTCTGTTCTCTATATCCGGGAACCCCTAACTTTTTAGCATTCAGTTTTGTTAAACCACTTAGCGATTTTCACAAGAGGCTACACACATTACCAAGATGGACCTGAGCACATACCTCTTTGGCTACCGGCAGGTCTGCTCTGCCTGCTACAGTCACAGAATCCTAGAACGCTAGAACTGGAAGGCTCGTCAAGTCCAGCCCCCTGCCCTCATGGCAGGACCAAGAACCATCTGATCATCCCTGACAGGTGTCTATCTAACCCTAAATATTTCCAGTGATGGAGATTCCACAGCCTCCCTAGGCAATTTATTCCAGTGTTTAACCACCCTGGCAGTTAGGAAGTTTTTCCAAATGTCCAACCTAAACCTCCCTTGCTGCAGTTTAAGCCCATTAGTCCTTGTCCTATCCTCAGAGGTCAAGGAGAAGAATTTTTCTCCCTCTTCCTTGTACCAGTCAAGCCATGGATGGTGATTACCAAGTTCTTTGGGCACAAGCTGCCCTTCTTTGCCCTCCTGTCTGTCTTGTGAAGACACCTATGCTGCCAAAGACTGCCATCTCAGGCTCTTACCTGGCTGTTACCATTTTGACATTTACCTTTGGGCAGGACACGGGCCCAGAGACTCTGCCCATGAACATTAATGCATTGCCTTAGCTAACGGAACACTTTGCCCTCAAGGGTTATTATTCATTATTTGTATTGCCTTTGCCCTGAGGAGCCCTCGTCATGGACCAGTATCACTGGGTTCGGTGCTGCATGACTCCAGAACAAAAAGATGGCATGTGCAGAGGAGATTCACCGGGGGAGAGACAGAAAAGAGGAGAGCTGAGTGAATTAAAAATCAATGGGCCAATCTGTATGGCCACCCTTCCCCATTCACAAAGCTCATGCGGCAATAAGAAAGCATCCAGGTAGGTTTAATACAGTTGCTACTATAAAAGAAAAGTCAGTGAGGGAAATAAGGCTGCTCCAGGGACAGAGTTATACAATATTTATTCTCAGAGATACTGGGGACTGAATCTTCTCTTCACGAGCCCGTTGCTACGGGCTAATGCCGGGAAGGTTAAAATGTTCACTCTGGGCAAGTCCACACAGGGTATAAAGTAGGCTGATGAGCTTACCAACCTTTTCCTTCTCCTTTTCCTTTGGGACCTCCAGAGGGGCAGGATACGCAAATGTAGAGGGCTTGCAGTTGGATCTGTACTGGACTTTTGGCATCTAAAAACAATAGCAGACTTTTGACAGAATTGCTACAGGGCAGTACACAGAAAGTACAGCAGAACAGCTGCCTTGGTTGCGTTTTCCTCCTTGCAAAGACAAACACAAATCATCTCGAGTGCCAAAGCTTCCCTTTTCCCCTCCGGAAGCAGAGAAGCTGCCATCAGTGGCAAATGCCCAGCTGTAACATCATTATTCAATTATGGTCTAATTCAACGCTGGTATGGCATTTACCCTCCTCCAGCTCACTGCACGCTGCTGTTCACTACATCCAACCTGCCTTGTTCTCATTGCTAGGATGCTGTCATGGGCTCACTTAGTGCAAAACTGGCCTTAAAACCTAAAACAGGAGCAGCTTTATCGGTGCATGCAGACGAGACCAAGCATCTTGGGCCATTCACTCCCTGGTTTCACATTACATCACATTCCCCCAGTCCGCAATGGCTAGACAGCTTCTTTCAAGTGCCCTCCCATCTCTCCCTGCAAATATTTACACTGCACTCACCACGCCTGCAGCTAAGTGACTTCTCTTTCCAAACAGCCCCCCGAAATGCCAGAACAGGTAATACTCTGAAGCAGCAAGTCAGGTCATGCAGCTTCCGATGCTCATTCAAAGTTTTAAACCAGGGGTGGGGAGCTTAAGGCCTGGGAGCCAGATGCTGTTTGTGCTCAGTAAGGTCCCCTCCCACTCTCCTGCCCCAACTCGCCATACGCCAATGAGCGGTGGCAATGATGGAACTGCGGGCAGCTAACCCCAAGCTATTGCCTAGCTCATCCAATTGCTGGATCAGCCATGGGAGCACATACCTTCAGGTCCTTGTTGAGGCCAATGACACAGGTTGGGGTGTAAGCCAATGACAAGAAGTGTGACAGGGGGAACCAGAACCAGAACTGGGTGAAGACCAGGACGCCCACCACAGAAGGCATGTGAGTATGTCCTGTCCTGGACTGCAGCGAGATAGTGACGTTGTGGCCACCTGGAGAGAATCACAAACAGAGTCAGTTAGAAGGCTGCCAGCGCGCTTCTGAGCGCCGCACAGCATGGAGACTTCAACGAGCTGCTTCTGAAGCCATCGCCATGAAGACAGAAACAGCAGAAGCCTAGCCACAATGGCCCCAACACTCTCTTGTTGAAGAGCAAACCCTCTGAGACATTGTTCCCTTGTCAGCTCAGCCTTTGGGCTCTGGTTTTGCCACACCGTCCCCTGCGGCAGTGTAATGTACAGCGGCGCTTGTGCGGCTAGTTATTGTCTCAACGTGGAATCAGTGGAGACACAATCCCCTGCCTCCTGCCCAACTAAGTTTGCCAAGAGGGCATTAAGGCAACAGAACTTCAATTGTGGCATGGAAGGAGAAAGGGTCAGCCCACGAGCAAACAACCCCCCTACGGTACACTATTTCAGCATGCAAATCACAGACAAATCACAGGAGGCAGAGATTACGTATCTGGTTTTTGAGGATATTCATTTCACAAGACGGTTCTTACAATGCTAAAACTTAGGCCCTGAACGGCTACAGTTCTCCGGATGAAATACGCCTATGCATTTACTCTACATCAACCCAGCAGGACAAAAATGTAAACAGCAGCAACTACAAGAGTCACGTCTAGAGATTATCAATTGAAGCAGCGAAGAGACAAGCTCACGAAAGCTTTGCCACAGAATTAAATCTCTGTCAGGCAACAAAGTCTTTAGCTTTGTACTTGCAACGCAGAGACCAAAACAACCCAGAATGTTGATGCAAGGCAGAAACATCCAGCTGGAAACTGAACTGGAAGGCGAGGCCTGCAGTCAGAGAGCACAAGTGTTAATCTGATTTTCAGTCCTCTGATGGGTTCAGCAGATTGAGTTGAAGAGGGCAACAGGCAAGTCCATTACCGCTGACGAGGCCAGGTGCAGAGAGGCTGATTTTGTTAAAATACAATCAAGCACTCGTTCCGAGTGCAGTGCCATTTATAACTGAGAATCACAGGCCCAGACCAGCATTCCTCAGCCCTGCGTACGTAGCCACCTGTCGTACATCTTACAAACCTCTCCTACTAAGTGCTCCGCTCGCTGCTCTCTTGCAGTTCCCTCCCTTTGGGTTTGTTGGTATTAATTATTTGTACTGCAGTCTAGAGACTCTAATCAGACATCCGGCCCCCACTGTGCTAGGCATGTACAAACACACAAACACAGTCCCTGCAAACAAAGCATTGCACATTCACGTTTTCTAGCCTTGACATCCTTTTCAAGTTTAAGCTTTGACTATGTTATTACCTATATGATCACCAAATACCTGTAAAAAGCAACTAACTGCACATTGTTGGAGCAACTTTACTCTTATTTTATTCTAACGAGTGGAATTTTATTTTTCATCCTTTTATTTTTAACCACCAGAATTATATTATCGTCTCGTTGGAATTTCCTGGCTGAGTGATAGATCTCCGAGATGCTTCCATGCTATTTTCTCTGCTCTCCATATATGCACAACTCTACACTCACATCCAGGGTTTGTGGGGGAGCAGGAACAATAGAAGGACCTTGCATTGCATAGCAGTTATTGCCTTAATGATTAAGCAGCAATAGGCTCAGAAGAGATACGTTCCAGGGCAGAGGAGATGTGTCCAACAGTGCTTTAATCTACTTTAAATATGGAGGAGCTTCAGGGCATTTTCGATTACCACGACGACACTCACCCCCAACCCTATATTGCTACTAACACAAAGTCTATTGGACCTACAGTGTATAACCATAACATTACCAGGATCTGCCACACTAGAGTTTATACGCAAACAGTAAAGAGAACACATACTTGGTTCTGCTACCACATGTCCCAGTGAACTCACTCCTTATGTGGTTGTGCTGCAGTATCTAACTTCCATTATTTCCTCCCCCAGTCCAGAGTTGGAAGTCTGTCTGATGGGGCAAATCCCTTGCTGATGACACAGAGAGCATGGTCCAACATATCATCACTAGGGTCATGTCTACACTATGCGGAAGATCAACTCTGCTGCAATCGAACTTCCAGGGTTCGATTTAGCAGGTCTAGTGAAGACCCACTCAATCGAACTCAGAGGGCCAGTACTACTGAGCCTCATGAGGAGTAAGGGAAGAGCGTCTGGTTGTGTGGACGGCACAGAAACTAGATTTAAGATACCTAATGAATGTAGCTGGAGTTGAACAGTAAGAGAGAGGTAGCCGTGTTAGTCTTTAAAGTGCTACATAGTCTGATCTTGCTAAAACAAAAGGAAAAACTAACAAGATGGTTTAATAGGTGATGAGCTTTCGTGGGCCAGACCCACTTCCTCAGATCATATTCTGGAAGAGAATTGGCATGACCATATATACCAAAGGAATACAGTGAAAAAAGTGAACACATTATTAAACTGTCAAATCAGATTTAGTACAGAAGGTGGGGTGAGGGAGAGGGAGGGAGGGAATAGCTATTTGAGTCAACGAATGGCTAAACAGGGGTGATAAGTAGCATCTTTGTTAAGGCCCATTCGTAAAGTGTCAAATTGAAGCATGAAAGAAAGTTCTGAAGTTTCCCTCTGTATTCTGGTGTTAAAGTCTCTTTGAAGAAAGATACATGTAGTAAGGTCGTTAAGACTATGTCCAGGTAGGTTGAAATGAAAAGCAACTGGTTTTTCCTTGCTTAATGAATGGCTAATCAGGGGTGATTAAGTAGGGAAGCTGTCTTTGTAATGGTTACGGTAATTAGCATCTTTAAGGCCCATTTGTAAAGTGTCAAATTTAAGCAAGGAAAAACCAGTTGCTTTTCATTTCAACCTACCTGGACATAGTCTTAACGACCTTACTACATGTATCTTTCTTCAAAGAGACTTTAACACCAGAATACAGAGGGAAACTTCAGAACTTTCTTTCATGCTTCAATTTGACACTTTACGAATGGGCCTTAACAAAGATGCGACTTATCACCCCTGTTTAGCCATTCGTTGACTCAAATAGCTATTCCCTTCATCCCTCTCCCTCACCCCACCTTCTGTACTAAAACTGATTTGTCAGTTTAATAACGTGTTCACTTTTTTCACTGTATTCCTTTGGTATATATGGTCATGCCAATTCTCTTCCAGAATATGATCTGAGGAAGTGGGTCTGGCCCACGAAAGCTCATCACCTATTAAACCATCTTGTTAATCTTTAAAGTGCTACACAGTTTTTCCTTTTGTTTTAAGCTGGAGTTGCGTGTCCTAATTCAACCTTCCACTGCAGTGTAGACCAGGCCTAGGCCACGTCACCGCATGTGACAGTAGGTTTGAAGCCCCTTCAGAGAATGCCCACACTCCCCAAACACCATCATGGTGATTATTTTTTAAAACCAACAGACACAACGAGCTTACTTCCTCTAGGAAGCATGAAGACAACCTGTGCTCTACTTTCGCTCCTGCAACGTCCTCCTGGCGCACCAGCTGCGTCAAAATCCCGGGTGGCTCAGTCTCACCTGTCCTCATCCCTGTGGGTTTTAACTTCTTACCCTCTCATTTGTTAAGCTTCAGTTCTGAGCTAGGTGTCACATAGTACAGGAAATAAAACCAAGATGGTGCTTGGTGCAAGGAGCTCATGATTCAAAAGGACCCATTCAACTGTTTCTGGTGTACTCCTTACCCACCACCCCCATCGCTGACTGCGGGAGAAGATACGCCACAGTGAAACAGGACCTTGTAAAAGGCGGTGCACACTCTTGATTGCATTGGACTTGTTTCAAGTATCAGTAATTTACTTCTGTTTGTGTGCAACAGGACTTTTCCCCCTTTGCGGTTCATTAATACTGGCATGTTTTTTGTTTCATTAGTTGAAACTAAAATTAACTTGCTTGTTGAGTTTACAGCCACAGAATGATCAGTACTGCCAATTTTAGCTCCAGAGAGATTTAGTTAGTAGCTGGCTACGCATGAGCCCACCAGCAGAGCAGAAAATGCATTTTGGAGTCACCACATAAATGCTGGTTTATCGGCTTTTGCTGCCTCACTCGTAGCAAGGGGGAGATTTAAAAACAAGAATGGATATTTAGAGCCCAGAGGATCTGTCAAACAGATTAAACTCTGAGGTCTAAAAGATCACAAGTTCACTCCTAGAGCTCAAACCTACTTATATTTTTAATATAATTTATGTCAAATTTGGGAAGGGACAAAAAACCCTTGTCAGCGAAGGACAGGAGAGGAAAGACCTAGCCAGTTTCAAGTATACAGGTTTTTTTAGTGCTAAGTAACAAGGCAAGCTTCTCGCAAAATGCAGCTGCTGAGGCCTAACAATTCAACAATGACCATGTTCTTTATTTCTACTGCAACACCATAACTCCTCCTGATTACTTCATTGTGGGAGCAAAACACCTGGACAGCTCTCCCCGACACACTAGAAATGCTGTGTTGTTTATCAAAGCCCTGTTGCTGGGCAGAACTGCTCCCCTTTTCCTTCCAATAAAGAATCGTGAGTTCAACTGCACCAGCCACGACAGAGGACGCGAACTTTCTCTGCCCGTAACTGATTCCAGTTTCAGCCTCTGCCGCTCCCTGCCTCAGATAAGCATTTCTAGTGAAGCAGCGGAGATAAAGGGAATTCAGGAATTAACTATATTCTTTTTGAAGAGCCTTCAGTGAATGAGGTTATAGCAGGCTATGAAAACTGCAGTCCGTGGCATTCTTTGAATTCACACACACACTGGGAGTATTCAAACGGAGCCATCCAAGTCTGAGGAAGCGACCCAGCTAGAGAGAACTCTTGTCATGCTACTGGAGAAGAGGTGGCGGTTCTGAGAGTCAAAGCAGATCACAAGCTAAATACAAGTGAACTGTATAACACTGTTGCAAAAAAAAAAAAAAAAAAAAAAAAAAAAAAAAAAAAAGCGCAGCAAATACTATTCTGGCTGTATTAGCAGGAGTGTTGTGAGCAAGACAAGTAATTGTTCTGTGCTGATTAGGCTTCAAGTGCAAGACTGCATCCAGTTCTGGGCACCACATTTCAGGAAAGATGTGGACAAGTCGGAGAAAATCCAGAAAAGAGAAATAAAAATGATTAAATGTCTAGAACACTTGGACTAAGGAGGAATAGGAAAAAATGGGTTTGGTTAGTCTGGAGAAGAGAAGACTGAGCGGGGACATAACAGTTTTCAAGTACATGTTTCAAAGAGGAGGGAGAAAAAATTCTGTAAGCTCTGAGGATAGGACATGGAGCCATGGGCTCAAACTGCGAGCAAAGGCAGCTTAGGATGGACATTAGGCAAAAACATCTTGACTGTCAGGGTGCTGAAGCACTGAAATAAATTGCCTAGGGAGACTGGAACGTCCATCACTGGAGACTTTTAATAGCAGGCTGGACAAAACACCCATCAGGAATGGTCTAGATCATGGGTTCCCAAACTGTGAGGGTGTGAAGAAATTCTGGGGGGGGAGGGGCGCAAGGCGACCCAGCCCCCCCCAAAGTTTTGCTGCTATTTTTGTTTTTCGGCTCCGGTCAGTTCCTTTTTTTCCCCTCTCTCAAGTTTTGCTGCTATTTGGGGGTGGGGGGGGGGTGTGTGTCTCAAAAATCAAAAAGGGGGCGTGAAGCCGAAAAGTTTGGGAAGAACCACTGGTCTAGATAATACTGAGTACTGCCATGAGTGCCAGGGGCTGAGTAGATGACCTATCCAATCCTTCCGGTCCCCCCCGCACTGGTTACCTACATGCCACAGCTCCCTTCCAAAATGCTGTATAATAAACAAAACAAAATTTAACTGAATTTTTTTAACTCCATCCTGACACAAAGTTCAAGGTAGATCCACACTGACAAAAGAAAATCCAGGACCCTGCTACCCTGAGGCTTCATGACAACATGCTACACTACAGGAGACTCCGGTTTGGGAGTAGCCTTGTGTGCTAACTAGGGATGTTAATTTAGATTAAATAGCTAATCGAATAGTTGATAAGGGCGCCTCTGCCTTTGAAGTGTACAACAGCCCCGGGGCTGTTGCTATACTTCAAAGGCGAAAGTGCTGCGGGGAGCACGGGGCCAGCGGGGGACTCAAGCAGTCCCAGCCTGCAGGAGGTGTTTCAAAGCAGCAGACACCGGGCTGCACGTGGTGTTTCAAAGCGGCAGCACCAGGGGGAGCCCAGGGTCTAGCCCACGGTGCTGCCGCTTTAAACCACCCCCTCCCCTTGCTGCCTCTTCCTGATAGAGGCAGCAAGGGGGGGGGGGGGAAGCGACTAGTCAACTAGCGTGTCAACTAACCAATAAGTATTTGCTTATTGGATAGTCGACTAGTCGTTCACATCCCTAGTGCCAACCAGGCTACCAGAACTTACGGTTGCCAGGGGGAGCGGTAGAGCATGTAACGCCAGGGTCTCCTACCAGCCACAGTCCTAGAGCACCAAGGACAGTGTCTGCTCTCTCACCGAGCTGCAGCAAGTGTGCTTTGAATGGAAACACTCCCTACAACAACAGGACAGGGAGGTGCAAGCCTCATTGGATTGCAGGGCAAAGGGGAAGAAGAGCAACACTGAGTATCACTGAAGGTCAGGACCCTGCAAAAGTGAGCAAAAGGGCACACTTTTTAATTTGATTTCCTTTTGTCCATGTAGTCTTTCCTCAGTAGGTCATCTTGTTCAGCCCTGGAGATTATAAAGGCTTTAGCAGTTTAAATCCATGATATAATATTTAGTCACTAGCAACCATGTAGTGATATTCCGTATTACTGGCAAGCGACAGACTTAAGAAGCAGATGCCCTTTGATGACAATAGCTTTGGCTTTTCTGCAGTAATACTGATACAATTAGTTGTGCTGCCTTCTCTGAACCTTTTCCCCCAACAATGAAGAAACATGCTCACTAATAGGGTTAAAAAAATAATTTAAACACAGGACCCAAAGAAAGCTGAGACACAAATACCATGAGATTTCCAAATGGACTTGTAGAGAAACTACTTACGATAGAAAAGCTGCAACATATAAACACCACTTACATACTGTAAATCAGACCTCTGGCTGACAAATGGATTCAAAGGAAAATGATACTTTAGGCAGAAATCTGGAAAAGGGTTACCTTTGAAGTGTCAAACAGTTTTACTATGAAACTGATGCAGAGATTTTATTTTTGCAGTCAAGTGAAACCCCCTGAAAATAAGGGTTTCATGGAAGCTCTGATAACCTTCAGCATTCTGTGAAACTCTCATGTGATGAGCATTGCTAGATTAGCCAGAGCTCCAGGCTTCCAAATCTACATCATCATTAGCGTCAAGAAATGTAGGATACTTCCAGCAGCCCTCAGCAAAGTCATAGACCTTTTTACTGCTTTACTACTAACTTACCTGCATCCAAGATGCCCTGAGCCAGGATTGCTCCAAACTTGGCCATAACATCATCATGCTTATCATTAATGACTTTGGAATAAAGCTGCCTGAACTGGCTGACCTGAAGAAGAGAAAGAAAACAGGAGGTTAAAATATTGATTCACAATAATAGAAGAGCTAACCAAAGAAAACAGGGAATCCCATCCTCTCCAAGGGTTCAATCACAATAGGAAGAGGCAAGTTAAATAACTAGGATTCTTTTATCTCCAGAGTTCCCCTTCATTTCCTGTTTCTGCAATTAGCCCCCCCAGATTAGATCTATGCCCACCATCCCCAGGAACTGAAAAGGACTCATCAAAAAGACTCCGGGCATCATGATGAAGTGGTTTGAGGAGCCCCATGTAACAAAATGTTGCTAGGTTCAAGCAACACACTTCAGACTTAAAAGGAATCAATCTCTTATTGCAAACTGATAGCAAGTGATTTCTCCATCACACTTCATAGTGCAATTTCTGGACTAGAAATACTGAGAAGTTGTTAGAAAAAACTAGAGAGAACTGTGGAGGGAAATCAATGGTTTCTTTCTAAACATGCCATGCCATGTCTCAACACTAGTGCTGTACAGATTCATAGATCCTTACAAAAGAAATGAAATTCTATCCAAACAAATGTGTGTTTTCTTTCCATGACTGTTTTTGAAAGTCTACAGAAGCCCCAGCTACGCTGGAACTAAATCTATTTTACCTGAGCTAGTTTTAAAATATGTTCTGGCCAGTTCATTTTGAACAGTTTAGTTAGTGACTGTGCATGGGTTAAGTGTTGATTTGATTTCTCGGGCAGACAAAAATGCACTGTCTAGATCAGGGTTTCTGAAAGTGTTTCGCAGAATCACTCAGAAACACATTAACAGGCCGCTTCAGTTTGTTTATTTACCGGCGCCGTGGCCACGGAGCCTCGCAGCTCCCATTGACTCTGTTTTGTACTTTGCAGCCAAGGGGAGCCGCGGGAAGCGGCGTGGGCCAGGTTACCTCTTCCCACAGCTCCCCTTGGCTGCAAAGGACGAAACGGAGCCAATGGGAGCCGGGAGGCTCCGTAGATGCGGCGCCGGTAAATAAACAAATCGGGGCGGCCAGTTAATGTGTTCCGCAGAACACTTTCAGAAACACTGGTCTAGAGCACAGCTGCATTAAAAGAAAAGTGCTTTGTAAGCTTTACATCTTTTACCTCGTCCACTTTCCTCTCTTTTCTTATAAGGAATACTGGTAAGAAAAAGCAATCAGCTTCTTTAGAAGTGACTATGTTTAACCTGGAGGAGCTATAGACCAATGGCTCTCAACCTGTCCAGACTACTGTATTCCTGCCAGGAATCTGATTTGTCTTGTGTATCCCCAAGGTACACCTCACTTAAAAACTACTAGCTTACAAAATCAGACAGAAAAATATAAAAGCATCACAGGCCACTATTACTGAAAAACTGCTCACTTTCTCATTTTACCATACAATTATAAATCAATAGAAATATAGTGTACTTATATTTCAGCATGTAGTATACAGAGCAGGATAAACAAGTCACTGTCTGTATAAAATGTTAGTTTGTACGGACTTTACTAATGCTTTTTATGTAGCCTGTTGTAAAACTAGGCAAAGTATCTGGATCAGTTGCTATACTCCCTGGAAGAGCTCTGTGTACCTCCATTTGAGAACCACTGCCATAGACCAACATATGAATCATCATCAAGGTGTAGGACACAGTAACCACCATTTGTTACCCACAGCTGTAATAGCAAATACTACTTTGCTCTTGTTCTCCACACACATTACAATCTCGTAATCGAGGAATGACAAATCAGCCATCTTTGACCAAAGGGCAATGAAGCTGAACAACAAAGCATATCTCAGCCAAGATAGAAGGTAGAGACTTCAGCAGGATGCAATTACTCTGGTTATTCACTCTTCCCAAGAGAAGAGTAAATCAAGCCAACTTCTGGTTAATAAGATTCCTCCTTGGCCAATTCCCCCTATATTGAAAATTGGTTTTTAAAAAACCATGACATGACCTGAGTTTCCATAAGGCTGTGAATACCAAAACAAGGGAGCAATTTAAAATTTTATATATAGATTAAACACACACAATTTACATTCCGTATTTAAGATACCTTGGACTTAAAAAAAAAAAAAGACGCACTATTTTATTTTTGTCATGCTCGCAGAAATTTTTTTTTAAATATAAATACTTTGACTCATGTTTATTGTCAGATCTCTTGTGCCATGCAAAGAGACTCAGTTTGCATTTCGTGTAATATTCCTAATTGCTCATCCTAGTCACGGGATCTGAGATAGTATGCATGCGTGCGTCTTAAACAGCTGTCTTCTTTGGAATTTACTCTTGGTTTTCAATTACAAGAAATGTGGCTTCAATGACATTCAACAGGACAAAATGAACAAATGTTTTCAAAAGGAAGCATCGAACACTGGCTTTGGTATCTTCCAGTGCTCTCTCAAACAGGTACATACACAGCTATAAAAAATGGAGCAGAGCCAAGATGTTGAAGAGACTAGTTTGAGCACTAACCAGCTTGTCATATACCATACTGTCATCTCATTCCCGTGGATCTGAGCACTGGTTTTTGGATTCAGATTATTTATAAAAACTGACAGCTGCTACAAAGCTCTGTGAAATTGCTAGCCACATGGGCTGTAAACTGGAATTTACACAGTAATCAAATCTTCAGAGAAGCAGATCCTGGATGTAGCAGAGAGACATTCAGCAGAACTGCTAATGTTCACACTGGCGTCTGAAGTCTGACAGTGAAGTGCCTCTGTGTACAGGCCAGGATGGCTTCGTTTGGGAAATGAGAGGCAGATCTTGGGGCAGGAGCAGGAAGTTATTCACTTCCTGCTGTACATCAAAGCCCACCAAATCTTAGTCACAAACTGTGTGTAAATGGTTTATGCTGCTGACACTTACATTCAACACTTAAACCAAATGTCACGGGCACCAAGCACCTGTGAGCATGTCAATATGGAGCAGTGCCGGTCAGGAAGGGTTAGCCGTAGCATGAGGAGTGCAAGGGACCAAACCAGAATAAAAGTAATCTTGTCATTATCTTTATCAAGTCAATTAGACTAGACCTTAACATCGAAACTATTCAACCTTGCCTCTTGTGTTGCTACGTGAAGTTCAGGGAAAAAACATTTGGAGCAATACAGCCTGTGTGGAATGAGCACCGAGCAGCTGCTAATGAATGAATACGTCTAATAGTTAGAATGAAAATATTTCAGATCAAGTTGTTATGCGGTTTACTAGCTGAAATGCAAGTTATTAACTACCTCTACAGGAGCCATTCTGGCCTTGAGTAAACACTAGGGGTGACAGTCACCTCAGTTATTTATCCAAGAGCTTGTTAGGGGAGCCTGGACAGCCCTGCCTTGACCACAGTGCAGACCCCTAAAAAGCAAAACCTAGGCCTGTCTCAAGTCTGGTGCACATAAGCATGCAGCAGGCAAGGTTTAGGAGGGAGAAACTTTGCGAGGCAGGAATGTTTTGCCTAACAATGCAGATTAAGCGGTACAGCGAGACCACGTCAAACACACACGACAATCAACCTTGAATTGGTACTTCTGTTTCTGATAAGCAAAAATTACAAATGCAGCCATAAAACTGTCAACTACGCACATTGTTTTTGCAACATCCTGAGTAGCAGGGCGTACCCCACAATAAGGGCATCGGGCATTGTAGGTATCTTACACAATACGTAATCAATTGGTAAATATTATTAAAAAGACCAAGTCTGGCTTTGCTATAAATTGGGCTTAGTAAGAAGAATTGATGGCAGGGAGTGAACAGGACTGACCCATAGGTCCTGCTCGTTGTAACTAGAAGTAAATAGGCCCTTCGCACCGGCTACATCAGTGCATGGCGTTCTGATGGGTGGGAATCAAAGGAACCACGACCTCGTGCCTGGCACTGCAGATAGCACACAGGTGAAGTGTAAGTAAACTAGGCTTTATTATTGTATTATAGTAGATCTTCTATTAATTGCTTTTGCATTGCTTTGCGCTGTATTAATTGCTTTAGAATTTATAGTATTTAAGGTTTTAATTGTGTAATCGTCGTTTTTAAGGCTTGTAAAACTTAAACAACTGTATTAACTGCTTAAAGCTTGCAATAAATAAGAAAGTGGTTAAGTCTCCTGGGAGTGTCCTGGTTTCCCTTGGATCTAAAATAAATCGAATGCCTCGACAGGGCTCACCTGACAGTTTCTGCGCATGGTCACCCTGAAAAGTGTTTGCCCTTTTGCTGGCAACTCCTAGATATGAACACTTGGCAGCAGGACTCCATCAGGGTATTTTCAGAAAGAGGTTCCCAGCTATAGACGTGCAGGGGCAGGAGTTGCTGACTCTCACAGCGCAGTGCAAATGACAACTCTTTGGCCCTGGCCTACCCGATTATTGACAGTGACGTTTTTCTCATGATGGACTGGAGCAATACAGCGAATGCTGGCTACTGAGGGCAATTTACTTTAATCTATTCTTTGCTATTTCAAATCATGTTCTCAGCAATGAGCAGCACACAAGGTTTTTAAAATAAGGTATGGAGCTCAAAGAGCCTTGTTTCCCAACCCCCGTGATATCTCTCGGTACTTTCAAGTCTGATAGTATTTGGAAAGGGTTCACCATTTATTTAGTATTTATCTGTCACCATTTATTTAGTGTTTTCCTGGAAGTAACCCAAACCATTTGAGCAGTGACTCATTTCATTTCTAGTAATAATATACAACGATTTACCATGTTGATAATTTAAACAGGCTAAAGAGTATAGACCATCCTTGCACTTGAGAGCAACGATCAACAAGCAATATCAGAAATGCTGAGGAAACCACCCATGCTCACATCCCTGAGGACAACTGCTTCAAACACAAGCACAACACGGAACCCGGACATTTTCCTGAATGCAAGACGGTTCATTTGCAATCCACTTTCCAGTACATAAGAACATAAGAATGGCCATACTGGGTCAGACCAAAGGTCCATCGAGCCCAGCATCCCATCTGCCGACGGTGGCCAATGCCAGGTGCCCCAGAGAAGGAGAACAGAAGACAATGATCAAGTGATTTATCTCCTGCCATCCATCTCCTGCCCTTGTTATGAAGGCTAGGGCACCATACTTTATCCCTGGCTAATAGCCATTTATGGACCTAACCTGCAAAAATTTATCAAGCTCATTTATGGACCTAACCTGCAAAAATTTATCAAGCTCAGTAGATACAACATTTTTAAATGAACGAAAATCAACTTTCCCCTGCCCCCCCTTCCCATACTTAATGATTATCCTGTATAATAAACAGACTTTGCAAGATTGTTTACTATGAAGGAGAGAACTCGCTGAGAAGTAGCACATGGAAGACAGCAGTAGCCAGCTGGTGCCATGCACACAATCCCCCTCGCAGAGCCAACCAAACAGTCAAGGTCAAGATTAATTAGGTAACTGTGCCTCCAACCCTCCTCACTTCTTTTCCGTGGAGGGTGACAAAGCTCTGACTCAAACTTGGGGGGCCCTGCCCTTTCAGGCGGATGGCTCACCTCAGGGGCTCACAGCACCCCTGAATTTAAGCACCAGACCTAGGACATTATCTTGCTGTTTGTTGAGCTACTCTCATCATTGCCCAGCATGAGGTACAGAGGGAAACCAAACTCCACAGTCTTGGTGGACCCCCCCACCCAATGACACAGGGCTGGGCAAACCCCTTTCCCTCTATACCGCAACCAGCCTTTTCCCTGAATGGAAATGAGGAAGTGGGTGGTGGGGAGAACCCAGGCCCACTATCTACTCCAGGTTCTAGCCCAGGACCCTGTAAAAGCAGCTGTCTGTAAATTTCTCCAACACTAGCTGCGAGACAGCTACAAAACCCCTGGGCTACTTCCCCAGCACCTTCTTTATCACAGACTCTTCCTCCAGTACACGCTTGTATTTGTGCTTTCTAGTTCTCTGTAACTCCTTCTGTCTTCTGAGCTCCCCATGTGCTAACTAACCACAGAGAAGCTCTTTTTAACCAGTCTCAACTGGTGCTTTAATTAACCCCAGCTGTTCCAACTAGCCTTGGCTCACTGAACTTTGCAAGCCCACTTAATTAGCTCCAGGGGCTTAATTGCCCTGATTAATTCTGGCAAGTTCCCATTGGTTCTGGACTAGCCCCTGCCAGTTTACCCTGAGAGCACAGATTTACTCCATACCTCCCCCTTCCGTCACTTTTGTACCCTTCTGGCCTGACCCTGTCACAGCAATCAGACTTAGAACAAAGCAAGGGTTTCAAAAGAAGGAAACCTTGAATGGATCAATACGGGCTTTCCACTTGCAGAGCTGAAGTTGCTGCATATGGACACCTTTCTCCTTTGAGCAGCTGAACTACCCATCCCAACGCTGGGGAGATTAATTCTTATTCTTCCCTCCTTTACAGATTTGTTCATGCTAGTTAACTGGTCTCCAGCACTGGGAATCCAATCAAGCTGCCAAATCAAGAGGAACACTTCATAAAGATACAAGCAGAATTCTGAGCAGTGGAAAGGCATCTCTAACTATAGTCGTCAGACTTTCTAGGGAAGTTGCTTTAGCCAAGGCTAGGTATGTGTTTTAAGACTTCCAGATGCTAAGACATCTGCCAGGTAGGCAGGCAGAACCGCCTGTGGATGAAGAAGAACCTAGGCAGAATGGGGACGGCTACTTTGCAAATGCTTAATAGATAAGAAAGCACACAATGTTTTATCCGATCAGAAAATCCCAGCTCAGAGCTGCTGTGCCACTGTTTCCCATCCCTCTCAGATTTATCCACATAAACCAAGTCTTATCCAGGCAATCTTTGTATGGGCTTCGCCCTAGCTAAGTAGTAGCTAAGCTATTCAATCTTAGCTTTTTCAGTTGCTATGTAACTTTTAGAGAAGACTATTTGGAGAGGAGTGGATTGTTGAAAATGGAAATCAGAAGTCACTTTAGTCAGCTACAGGATGCTGCATAAAGCCCCCTTTCTCTTATGGTTCTCTGTATAAAAGGGCTGGCTCTCAAGACTCGAATCTCAGACTTTCCTGGTTGATGTCATCCCTGAACATAACAAGGGTCTGAGGGACAGAGGATACAGAGAGCATCCTCTCAGTGGTTCAAATGGCAAATTGATTCATGCCATGAATATTAGGCTTTACGTCACAGCAAGGCGGAAATTCACAAGTAGGTGGAAATACGTCTTTAATGCTTTCAAACACTTCTTCCCAATAGAATGTGCAAACACTAAAGATCCTTCTGTCAGTGGGTGGTGAGCAGATCTGATTGGCAAACGGTCAGTAACAGGGCCCATGGACTGGAAGACTTGTGTCACTGAGTAACAGGGTTGTAAGAGACTAGTAGTGGAAAGTTTTTACTTTAAGCACAGGTGTCCCATGCGGGAGTCAGGAGGTTATTTATTTCTATATAGATTGTAGTTTACTTCTGGGTGGTGGCAGGTGGAGTGTTATTTCTCCCCATCTGGGGAAAATGGCAATCCCCGGTCTAATTGCTCATCTCAGCAGCTCACTACAGCTTCCCATCTAACCCCTTTACTTAATAGTCTGGTTTAGCCACTCCCCTCATTGCCATCACAGGAGAAAAAGGGAGGCTTCTCCAGACACGGACGCAACAAACTAGATTTCTTAACTGTTAGTTTTCTGCCTGAAGAGATTGTTCCCCAGGCACAGATCTCTGTGTCCCCCCCACTGCCCCGTATCAGCAGGGTGGCACCTGACAGCATCTTCACAATTCCTCTTCTCTTGCAGCGCACCCTCCTCTCACCACTCCTGGCACACCGCTAAATGGGCTGAAGGGGAGGATTCTAACGAGTTCCAGCTGGTCCTGGATTGGCTCCAGGTGTCCCAATCAAACCTGTCTCCACTGGTTCTAGCAGGTTCTAGATTGACTCCAGGTATCTTAATTAACCTGAGATAAGCCTTATTTGGTTACCAGGGAAACAGGGACTTGTTCAACCTGTTTTCAGTTACTTTCTTGTGGCCATCTGTCCTGACCCTGTCACAATATGTATGTGAAAATCAGAGTTCGACAAAATGCCAACATGAGACTTCAAGGCTCTGAGATTTTGGATCTAGAGGAGGAGCCCAACACTGTCCTCAGACATACCTGGAAGCACCAGCACTAGGACAGGAAGTTCTGATAGCAGGGTGAGGAATTGTCAGATGCAACAACCCAAAGTTGAAGCTCCCAATTTCACTCAAACGCGGACCTGTCCAATTCTGTGAAGATATGCAAGCTAACCCAGAGTAAATTGGATTAAACATGCCTGACAGGTCATGTTTTTCCCCCTTTGCTTTCTTAACCAGCCTTCCAGGTTAAACACATATAACCAAGTTGTCCTGTACTTGCATTGCAATGTTTTCATTGTACCTAAAGTGTAAGGTTGCATTTCACAAAGTAACTCGCTCCTGCTGCCTCCACGGTTAAGTGAAAAGATGGGTTTCATGCAAAACACAACAGAGAAATGGAGTTCTATGTTATGCTGGTACATAGCTAATTTGGTTCTCTATACTTTCTATGCAGCAGAGATTTAAAAAAGCATGTTGAATAATCTCCCAGCTCTGCACCCAATAAGTGGGGGGAGGGGGAAATCAAGTTTCGACTCCAAAGAAACTTTCTGTTTTGCACAATGTTTGATACACAGTTTGCAACTTCCAGAAAAGACCAAACAAAGCCAAGATTTTATTTAAACTACTGAAGTCCATTTGCCAGAAGAATGCGCGTGATGCCTTCATAATTTATATTTCCATTAGGGAGCCTCCCCTCCCACTCAAAGAGGACTCTCTTCCATGCAGAGATAAAAAACAATGATCATCTCAAAGTCTGTTGTTGTTGGGATTGTCGGAGAGCTTTATGCCAGTGTTTAAGTGATGTATTTGCTTCCTCCCTGGAAGACTGAATGAGCCATAAAACAAACAGCACATCTAACACTAACGAAGCCAAAGTACAAATTGTGCAGTTACGGCTAAAATCTACAGTACGCTCAACCTCCAAAACGGAATTTCATGAGTGTGGGAACAGGTGGGTTTCATGCAATGATACAACAAACAGAGACGTGGAACTCTGTACTGTTCTGCTATACAGCGCTAGAATTTTTGGTTAAATTAAAAAAAAATAATGGAATTTGCCCCATCCTATGAAGGATGCAGAAAGATGATTGCTTTTGAGATCGTCTTGAAACATTAAGCCAGCAACGTAACAAAATATTGTGTAAGTAGCACTCAGAGGGAGATGAGAGAAAATATAACTTAGAACAATCACTGAGTTCTAAAATGACAGGGGACAATGAACCAGTCAGACGAACTCATTTAACAAACGAGGCGTGTGGAATAACCTCGATGCCATTCAAACAGGACTCTGCTTAGTCACTGTTTACAGCAACTACTTCCAGAGCCATTCGAAGTTCATTTTACCCAGGGCTGCTGCTGAAAGTGGGGGGTTTTTTTTAAACCGCGAATGGTTACCTACCCTGCAGTAAAGGGGGTTGTTTGAGGCTGTAATCGTTGTGGAACCCACTACAGGGGCATATGACTGGAGGTTTTTTTTTTTTTTTTTTTTTTTAAGTAGAAGCTGCCTGTTGGAGCTGGGCATGCACCCTGTGCCACTTCACGCGCCCATAGGAAGGTATGAAAGGTTGGAACGACCATGAATCTCCTTCAGTTGCTTCGATTCAAACCCATGCTGCTGAAGACTGCTAAAGCAGGGACAGAAGGTGGGTGGTAGAATCTACACTGAATACAGTATCTCAAAGAACCACAGTTACTGCAAGTTAAGAACCATTCTTTCTTCTTCAATATGTGACATTGTATATCCGACTGTGAGCATCCTCCCCAGACAGCCAGAGTGAGGAGTTTCAGCTGTGTCAAGCAGGGACAGAAGTACTGCTCTCCCTAACTGGACATCCAGCCAGGCTGCCATATCAAGTGCATAATGTTTAACAACAGCAGTGGGTAGCTATCAGGGACTGGCACATTACAGGTGGAAGATGCTGCCAGTGCACTGGTAGACTGTGCCTTGATTTCACAGGGAGAGACTGACCAGCCAAATAATAGCCTGTGGTCACTCTGTAGTATTGCTGTCTCCTGCACTCGCTGCTCCCAGTGGTGACTGCGAGTATCGTGGCCCTCCTCTCTCTGCCCCCTCCCTTTCCGTGTTATGGAAAATAATCAAATTCCAGGCACATCCCATTTTCCTGGAACAACCAAACCAAGAGGAAGCTGCACACCAAATTTGGTGGGCCTAGCTCTCACCATTAAGGAGCTGAATGGACTTGCAGACAGACACAAATCTCTAAAAGATAGATAGATAGATAATGAAACACACGGTCAGTCATTCTCTCTATGCACATATGGATCTCTAGCATCTCTTTCTTCGCATATACAAGTATACATGTAAATCTCAGGATACGTAAAAAAAGTAAAACAGCTACTCAAATCATAGTCACATTGGTTTATTACTAATATTTTTGCCTTAATATTATAGCAGGTTGGGAAATTATTCCTACCTTCTCCCATGAAACATTTCAAATTGTTATTTTTTAATATAGCCAGAAGCATTTTGACTCAAACATTTCTACCTATATCAGTATGTCATGTGTATTAAATCCCCATCTTGTATATACCAAGTGTTTGAATGTACTCAAAACAGTTAATAAAAGACCCTATTTTTAGGTTCTTGCCAACTCAGTCAAATCCGCCTCTGCAAACCCTAACTGAAACCCTATTCAGACCTTTGCCATATGTTTAACTGTTTGGACAGAAATGGAGGTGCTCTCAAACTAACTAACTACGAGTGCAGTATAAGAATCTGGACAAATAATATACATTGTGGTCCAAAGGCTGGTGCTACCCTTTGAACTCTGACCTTTAATACTGGATTAAAATAATCTCTCTTTGGTCTAGTAAAAAGCACTGAAGACATTTTCCAAAAATAACTTCTTAATTGACAATGTAACTCCAGTGCACCCAGATAAGCTACAAAAAATTCTTATTCTCATTACCCTAGATCCATAAAAATTAGCGATATGAAAATCAAGGACGTCTAGTCCATCTTCCTGCCGATGAAGGATAGTTTCCTATAATACGTAAGACTCCACTCATTTCCTTGAGTTTTGTTAGTCTTTACGGTGCTGCTAGACCATTCATTGTTTTATAAGTTTTTCCAATTACAGACTAACTCAGCTACCCCTCTGAAGCTTTTAATTCCTTGAGGAAGTTATTCCACAATTTATTACATCTGTCAGAAAATGCTCCTTTAAAATGTCAGTGATTTCATAAAGAGAAACCACCTTCATCTTTCACGAAGGCCAACTTTGGTTGCTCTCCTCGACTGGTCTGATCAGCAGCAAAGGCTGACGGGACCTATGGTGGAACTTCTTCCTTGAAGGGTGAAGCTGATCCACTCTCATTTTGGTTATACGCTAGCTGATGATTTCAGAGAGCAGTTATTATTTTGAAGTGTATTGGTCTTGCTTGTATCCCTACCACTCTATGCATCACCAATTAAATTACCCTCTACATCTAATGCATACAACAGAAAATTCATAAATGCTGGCTTATAAATAGAACTTCACTTTTAAAAATATAATGGTCACATGGTACCCCTGCTTGTCTGAGAAGCCACTCAACCCCAATTTTATGCCTCTCATCCTATATCTGCCTGGCCAACTGTGTTTTGTTAATCTTGGGAAGAGCATTTGTTTATGTACTTCTGAAGTCTGAGTTTTCAGTCCCAGTTTGGTAAAGAAGTCTCCCAATTTTCATCAACCCTAAAAAAAAAATAAAAATCTAATTTTGCAAGTTATTTCCCTGGCTGGACTTTTCTTTGGATACTCACCAAAGTCTTTTGCATAATACTGCTCAAAAAAGACAGGTTACTCACCTTCTCAAAACTGTTTTTCGAGATGTGTTGCTTGTATTTATTCCAGTTAAGTGCGAGTGAGTGCCAAGTGCATGGCTATTAGATGTTTTCCCACGCAGCTACCCATCGGGCCTGCCAGAGAGCCCTTGGAGCGGCCCCATTTATGGCGCTCTACTTATGACCTTGCCAACCTGGACCCCCCGCCTTCTGTTCCTTCTTGCTGGCTACTCTGACAGAGGGGAAGGTGGGCGGGCGTGGAAGAGATATGAGCAACACATCTCAAAGACCAGTTACACAAAAGGTGAGAAGCCATCTTTTCTTCTTCAAGCGCTTGCTCCTATCAGTTCCAATGAGGTGACTCCCAAGCCTCCCATAGGAGGTGGGGTTGGGGTCAAGGAAGTATGACTAGCACCACTCTGCCAAAGGTCGCATCATCTCTGGCTTCCTGAATGACAGCATCATGCGATGTGTGCAGAAAGCCATGCTGCCGCTCTGCCGGTCTCCTGAAGTGGCACCTGGGCCAGAAATGCAGCTGACGAGTGCTGGGCCCTTGTCAAATGCGCTGTGATGCTAAGTGGAGGGACTTGGGATAGACGTCAGCCTGTGCAGTGATCCAACAGGATACACAATGTGAAGAGACCAGGAGCCCCTTCATTCGTACCATCAACGCAACAAACAGTTGTGTCGACTTTCTGCCAGACTGTGTGGTCAATGCAGAAGGCAAGTGCTCTTCTGAAGTCCAGGGAGTGCAGCCTTCCTTGTAGGCCACTACTCTTTTCTGACATTCCAGCCATTCAGTTAACTAAATTGCCTGCAAGGGTTAAACCACAAACAGTGGGTCCTAGGGTGTCCCCAGGACGTGCTGGCAGGAAGTCAGGAGAGCCAATGAAAACAGAGGGTAGGTTTTTTAATTGGAAGGATAAGTTTGACGTGCCCGTTAGCAATTCCAATCTTGCTTTCATCCCTTTGCCCCGGGTTTCTGATTTTTCTGAACAAACCTAGGATTTACTTATAGCACTCCAAGTGTCCAGTGACAGTTCACCCGACCTATGCCCATCACCCATTCAAAAGCGCATGCGTTCCTATCCCAGGAGTTTGCACTATTCTAAATTTTGTGCTTGCCGCCACGAGCTCTTCTAGGCATAGTCCCTCCCATGGTATGTGTACGTACAGCACCTAACCTGAAACTTCCTCATTAGCCAAGACCATTTCTCCCCACACCAGCAGATGCATCACCTATCGCTCACCTTTGGGCAGGTGATCTCAGTCTGTTGAATCATGATAAGGGCAGAGGCAATCAAAGCTCCTTGACGCACGTAATTCACAGGATCATTTGTCATTGGCTCAAGCAAATTAATTGCTTCCTAAAAAACAAAACACACACAATGTTAAGCTTATTACTTGTCCAGAGGTGGGTTTCAATCAGTCTAATGAATGGTTATTGAATTAGGACCATCAGCAGGCTAGGCCACGAGGTACAGTTTACTGCATTATTTATATTTTGCCCACCTCTGTGACAGCTGGGCAAATTTTACAGAAATGTGCATACAACAGTGGATGCCTGCTCAAAACTAGAGGAGTTAGAAGAATTTGCTGAACAAACGAATGCCAGCATTACCAAAATCTATATTTATTGCAAGCAGAAATATGAAAAGTATTTGGCAGGTTAGAATTACTGAATGATAAAAATATCATACTCTGTACTTATATATATTGCTCGTACCTCACATACACTGCTTCCCTTTCTAGCGAGCACAAAAGGTAGGTGTTACCTTCATTTTACCCAAGGTGTAACAGGTATAGAAGTGTCAAATGATTTGCCCAAGATTATACAGTGAGTCAACAACAGAGGCAGTAATACAACACAGGTCTCCTAATTCCCGGTCTTGCGTTTTATCCATCAGACCACACAGCTTTTCATTTTCAAAAAGAAGGTCTCTCACTTCCAACACAAGTGGTGCTATCTCCACAGATACGCACATATAAGGAATCAATGTTTTGAAGACCAATACGCTGCTTCAGAACTTAAGATTGCTTTCTTTAGGCAAAAAATTCTTTCTGAGTTACAAGTGTAAAGCCAACCTGATATACAATAGCTATGTCACTAAGCATTTCTAAAGTATGTGTCAACAAGTATTTCAGTCTAGCACAAGGGATTACGTAAAGAAGCACAAACTATTCAGAAGAGACATTTTAGTGTACGTGTGCTGCTTATGGATATCCAGCATTCTTGTTCCTTTCTGTAAAGTAGGTGTAAATTTGGTATGCCAGCCAACTGAGCACCATATAAGCCTTGTAAACTGGATCCCATCCTGTTTAAATCAGAAGATTGTAGTGCAGTAATCAACTTGCAAAGTAATTTGGTGTTTATCCTAGAGCTGGAGCTCAGCCACTTTAAAATGTTCTTATCATTGCTTACTAAAAAGGCGGATCAGAATTATGTTTTAAAAGGGGCTCTTTCAAGAGCAAGGTAAAACTAAACAGACAAACTGTCATAACCACTTGTGTGTCCACAGGTCCCCAAGGACAGATCCCACAGAGGCCTGTAGGGGGCACTCAGCAATATTTTGGAGGTGTCTTTCTGAAAGGCAGTCATCCAGGTGAAATCAGTAACACGGAATGCAAAGAGCTGTTAGAATTACATAGTGTGTTCAAACATTCCTGGTACTCCAGCCCTGGCTCTAGGGTTAACACCAAATTACTTTACAAGTAATTACTGCTCTACAATCTTCTGATTGTACACTGGATCCCATCCTGTTCTAACTGTCTCCTGTGCAGGGCTCCCATTACTGGCAATGTCCCCTCACCAACGAGTTCATTTGCTAGAAGTACAACAGAAAGACTCACAAAAGCAACATGATTTGGACCAGAATACTAATGCCAAGAACCATTTCTAGATATTGCACCGCAACATCAGATCCATTTTTTGCCACATGAACTTTCTGATTCCTTGTGGTTTACTTTTAAAAGGCTGTGCTGTATCTTTTTGCATGTATTAATTTGTCCCTCTCAGGCTATGTCTACACTACACTTCTTTTTCGGAAAAAGGTATGCAAATTGCACTCCGCAATTTGTGTACCTTTTTCAGATTGTTTTTTCGGAAGAGGCTTTTTCGAAATTTGGCCTGTCTACATGGGGCCAAATATTGGAAAAACCTCCTCTTTTGGAAGAGCCCTTATTCCTCATAAAATGAAGAACACAGGGCTTCTGAAAGAGAGCATCTGCTCTTACGCAAAAAATATTGGAAGAGCAGACATGTTCCCTGGACACGGCGGAGTTTTTTTGGTATACCTCTGGTATCCCAGAAAAACTCCATAGTCTAGACATAGCCTCAATAACAGTCCAATACTATTTATAGAGTAGGCATGATGGAAGTGCCCTTCCGCCTAACAAAAAGCTTAACTTCATTTCCAGTCTCTCAAGTTACAACGTATTAACTTCGCCTTTAAAACATGTGGACAGAGGCCCCAGAAGACACATTCTAACAAACAGATGCTTCAGATTTTTATTTAAGAAACAAAAATAAAAGCACAGAACGTCAGCCAGACAGGTTCTATTATCCTGATCATACAAATTATCTGGAAATAAAACAGATGTGGATTGTATGACTAAGAGCATCTCCATTAAATTAACTTGTCAGATGCAGTATGTCATTGAACATTAGTTCCTCAATGCCACATTCCATTTGAGAACAGTAACTTGGAAGAAAATACGGCTTCCAATTTGCTTTCAGGCTACACGCAAGTCAGCTTCTGAGTGCAGGCAGAATGCCATAACTGTGTGCACTTCAGATGGGTGCTGTATTCATCCCTGCGCAGAAATATATAAGAATCTAAGAACGGATTTTTAGTAAAGGCAGGGAAGCGAAGGGAGGGATGGGTGGTGGTGTGGAGAGGGGGATAAAACTGGAAACTACAGATGAAGTTACTGACCTTTATGATCCATCAGAAAAGCTGCGTAGCGCACCACACTGAAATGTGCTAATCGGTTCAATTTTACTCCTTCTTGTAGCAGTAAAGAAAGTTATATTTCCTGACTATTCCCCACCTACTGTTATAGCTAAATGCTATACACAGTGTACACTCGCCTAAGAACCCTCAATGTACAAGTATTTAAAGTGCAAAATGTTTGATGATGCTTCATTTTGTGATCTGACTTTGCTACATGGCTAATTTGCCAATTATGAAACACAGAAAAGAGGGGAAGTGTGTCAGGATAATACACCCCATTTCATTTTTTCCCTTCAGTGCTAACACAAAAACTGTAAGCCAAAAAAGGTCAAACTTGGGGGCAAACCACAAATGTTTGCGTCTTGGAACAAATATTGGTGACATATGCAGCCATGTACAAACATGCGGCCCAACAAGTTAACTGGTAACCAATTGACTAGAGTTAGAAAATCCTTTACTAGCGACAAACTTTAAGAGGGTAGAAATGGTGAACAAATGCATTTTGTTCTGCCGCCTCTACCTGCCTCTTCCTACAACCAACAAACAACAACAACAAAAGGCTTCACTCAATGCAACGAAGCAAAGACTGAGGAAATGCCAATATGCTAACTGGAGGGAAGAACATGTGTGACAAACAGCTTTCTATTTTTGCGATGCTTTTCGTGAACACCTCTTTAGAAGGAGACACAGCAGGAAGAGCCTTGGGGTAGCTATCATTGGCTTCTTGTCCTTACCTTATTTCCTGTGCCAGCACAGCAGATCCCCAAAGCCATGGCAGCCCCATAACGCACATGTGGGTTGTAGCTTTCGGACAGCAAAGAAACTACACTAGGACACTGCTCCGGAGTCCTAGCGAAAAGACAAAAACCAACTGCTTGGATTAGAATATCATTTGAGAACTTGGCTATACCGAAAAAAATCAATCTTCCTTCCACATAATTTGCACACGTTGCCTTTCAGATTAAGGTATACTACTGTGCTAGAGAAGGACGGGAAACGCTGTGAACTTCGCTCTGTAAAGTGCCCTTTTGGGTACAGCAGATGAGAGGTACAGGCTTATAGAGAACTAATTTTCCTTTTAAAATTATTATAGCACTGAGGCAAGAGGACATATCTGTGAAGACAGAAGTTCTCTTTGTCCCTCAAACCCACACACCAGTGGCAACTGCAGCATAAGATTGGTTCTAGGGCAGAGGTGGGCAATAATTTTTGACCAGGGGTCACTTCAGATATTTCTGAAGTGGCCCTGGAAGGGGCAGAGCCTCATGCAGAAGAGGCAGGGCCAGGACACTTCCATGCTTCCCCACCCACAGACCCTGATTGGTTGGTGAGTGGGGGAGCACATGAAGTCTTTGCCCCCTCCTCCCCACAAGAGAACCACCAGCTGTTCTGAACAGCTGGCCGCTCCCTCTAAGTGCCCACAACCTTGGCCCTTGGAGGAGACTTCGCACACTCCCCCTCCCCCAGGTCAATCAGGGTCTGGGGGCAGGGCGAGCACACAGAGTCTGTCCCCACCCAGCAAGGAAGCACTGAACTTAAAGTCATCCACCAGCTGAGCAGCAGCTGGCAGTTGACTAAGTAAGGAGCCCCTTGCAGGGCGGAAGGAGACTTTGAGCGCTTCCCCCCGGCCCCTGACCCTGATTGACCTGGGGGTGGGGGAATGGCAGGACTTCTGCGGGCCGGATCAACCTGCTTGGCTGGCTAGATCCAGCATGTGGAGGCCCTTTTGCCCACCCTTGTTCTAGGGAGAGAGAGGTGCAGAATCTATAAACCATTCAATACTTTGTCTCGGTCAATTGAGACCTATCGACTAAAATGGGAGTCTGGGTGCAGGAGGGAGCCTGGGGAAGGGGACTGGGTTGCAGGAGGGGGTGTGGGTTCTGAGAAGAGTTTGGGTGCAGGAGAGGGCTGTGACCTGGGGTTCTGGGGAAGAGGGTGGTAGGTGCAGGCTCTGGCCAGGAGGCACTTACCATTAGTGGCTTCCAGCCAGCAGCCCAAAGGGACCATAAGGCAGGTTCAACGTGACTGGCTACTGGAGTCAGCATGTGTGTGTCTGTGTGGCACAGGCCCCTTGGGAGGAGAGGGCAGTGGGTTTTTGGCTGCTGCACATGCCTGCGAGCACTACCCTTGCAGAAACTGGCTAATGGGAGGCTGCAAGGATGGTGCTGCGGGTGGGGGCAGGGGGAAGACCCCCCCCCCCACCCCTCAAGGGGCACATGCCATGCAGACACACACATGCTGGCCCCAGTGGGACTATGGCAGCCAGGGAGCCTGTCTGAGGGTCCCACTGAGCTGCAGTGGGCTGCATCCAGCCTGCAGGTTGTATTTTGCCTGTCCCTGATCTACAGATACCCAAACAGCTTCTATTCCACTATTCTGTGCTACTAGCCCTCCCCTCACAAATTCTCATTGCTATCTTCCTCTAATCTCCCCTGTACACCCTGTGAACCCTCCTATTGCCTCCCACTGCCAACTAACATCTTGCCACCAGCCATTTCTGCTTTGGATGCTGCTGACGCAGTTCGTCTCAACAGCCCACTCAACGATCCAGCAGCAATGGCAGCAAGTGGTTGTAGGGAGATATGAGAGCCAGCCGTCTTAATTCAGAGGTAAAGCTATGAATTCTGAGCAAGTGCATGCCCCCTCTACACAGAATGGGATACTGATGGACGGGGAAGTGATCTATTTCCACGACCCCCTCACTGTAATCTCTAGAGGGCACAAAGATGATCCAGTTCAGCACTTTTGGAAGAGCAATCACAACAGCTGAGAAGAAAAGCCAACACGAGGGGAATGACTCCAATTTCTTTCTTTCATACAGGGCTGGGAGCTCTGCTGTCTCCAAGATGCAAACTGGACTAGAAACATAAACAGGAGGCAGAAGACCTAAGGGTCAGTTAAGCGAGCAGCACTGAATCCTAACTTGCGAGCTAGCCGCAGGAGTCAGTACGATATAAATTATATGAACACACAAAATGACTTATCTTCTAGCTCAAATAACAGTTCAAACACTAACAGTGACTTGAAAAAATGAGCTGTTGTGGAGACAGGGCATGACCAATCCTTTAATAAATGAGACTAAGCATTCAGCTGTGCTGAAGATTTAGGCTGGTATACTGAGATTCTTAATACCTTTGTGTTTGCTTTACTTTGACAAAAGCTCAAGAGGCAGAATGCAAATCAAAGTACAGGAAAACATCTTTGGGCAAAGACGGGATTATACATTTTGCTAGCACCAAGAGCACAAGCATTAATCGTGCCGTGAAACCTAGTTTTCTGAACCGGAGTTTAATGACAAATGCCTCAGAGCTAGATTCCAGGACAGTCGGCTACCAACAAAAAATGGGATTTTTTCTAAACCAATGGATTATAGAATTCTTAGACAGAGCTACAACAATGAAGATGATTTCTAACAATCTCTTGGAATGTTTTTATCTATAGCCTGTTACTGAAGCAGACAAATGCTATCATGGGTGGTCTTATGTAAACCTGCTTTTGGAAAGCAAAATGTGAAACAGCCAGAAATGAAGTCTGATGATATTTTCCAGATACTTGAAATGTACAGAGCTAGATGTACCTGTCTGAGTAAGGAAAATATATTAGCAATTAAACCGATAAAAATATTTACTCTTTGATTAAACCAAGTCTCTTATTCCTAGACATGCAAGGGAAAGCAGTCTCCCTGAGCAAACAGAGCTCTCAATACAGATCAGCTTCATCACAGAATCAAACTGTGAATTATTTGTATGCACATCTTTTCTGCTGACCATCTGACTGATAAGCCTAGACAGACTCAAGTTGACTGGGAATTTGGGACTGACAATCAACCTGTTGGAGGAGGTTAGCCATTTGGGGAATATCATTTCCTCTAAAAAAAACCAACAAACAAACCAATTTGCTCCACATTAGAGTCCACATCATTTTCCCACTCTCTGAGGAATTAAAAGGTGGGAGTCAGTAGAGAAGATGATGAACTGATGAGCTAAACTATAAAACAAGGGTAGCATTTGAGAACAGATTTTAGCAGCAGTGTTTCATGAGTAACACTTTGTGGGTAATGTGTAAGTTTTATTTTTATATATATATGCCTATCTCATAGAACTGGAAGGGACCTTGAGAGGTCATTGAGTCCAGTCCCCTGCCCTCATGGCAGGACCAAGTACCATCCCTGACAGATTTGCCCCAGATCCCTAAATGGCCCCCTCAAGGATTGAACTCACAACCCTGGGTTTAGCAGGCCAATGCTCAAACTACTGAGCTATCCCCTTATCATTCTAAGGCTGTGGTGTCAAACCCGTTCTGAAGCAGCAGTGGCTACTGCTATAGCAAACTAGCCACACTCAGCTGGCCTAAATAGCCACATGTGGCTAGTGTGTTGCACACCACAGTTCTAAGGTTTACTGTAAAGACTCGGGTCCATTTAGATTTGGCACAAAATGGTTGTCATTTTTAGAGTCATTTACAAAACACAAATGCCATTTTCCAAAGCGATCAGATGAAATCTAGAAGACTAAACAAACAACAACCAAGCTTGCATCAAGTCTAAATCTTACACATGGAAGTACACGACACACCAGGATAAACATCTTGTGACTCAGTGGGTAGAAACCTCAATGAGTGATTCAAGTTTGTTTTCTAGTTTAGTTGATCAGCTCATCCTCTGGTTTCTTGGCTCCCAGCTTTAAGAAGGGAAAAATGTGAAAACAGATATACTGGATAAATTTTAAGGCTAGAAGGGATCATTATGATCATATGATCTGATCTCCTGTGCAACACAGACCACACACTGAATTTCATCCAGTAAGTCCTGCACTGAGCCCAGTAATGAGCGATAAAACTAGACTATATATTTTAGAAAGGCCATTTCAGAATAAATATTTTATCTGGGTTCCTTCCTTTTGTTCCTAACAAATAAGAAAGTGGCTTTTGCACAAGCAACTGTCAACTCTCTTTTCTTTAAATCAAGTTTTGTATTATGAAGCCTGACGATTTAAAAAACTTGTCACTAAGTGTATGTCTACACTATAGTGTTATTTCGAAATAACGTGTCTACACACAAAATGGATTTCGAAATAGAATTTTGCTATTTTGAAATAGCGCGTCCACACTGAGTGGACTCTGAATCGCATTTAAGGCTGGCCGAAACCAGTTCCAACAGGGCTCCAGGTCAGGACTTACTGTGTGGGGCTGCTGCCTGAGGCTATCTGAGGTCTGTGCTTAAAGGGGACCCCCCCCGGACAGCCAGTTCTCAGGTTTCCCTGCTTGCTTGTCTACCTCGATGAGGGACAGCAAAGCATTTTGTCTCTGCATGCTCTGGTTGCCCGCACTCGGGACACCACAGCACTCTGGTGCTTCTCTTGGACGCATTGCTGTGAGCCTGGCTGCACTTTCTGCAGGCTGCCATCTGGGAGGTCCATTGGGGGGCTGTCAGTATCCAGGAGGCCCTGAGGGAGAGCTTCCACCCTGAGGAGCACTAAGAGCCCCTGGTCTGCCCCACTGGGGGCTTGTGCCTCATTCCTCCCTCGCGTCCTTTCACTTACCCCTCCCTAACCCCCCTTCCTGATGTAAAATAAAATACACGTATTTTCATGAACACAAACTCTCTTTATTTAACAAAATGGGGGGGAGGTGGGAGTGAGACCTGGGAAAGGAGGCAGGAGAGGGGAGAAAAGAGGGTGTGAGAGGGGAGGGGGAAACTTGGGAGGAGGGAGCTGGAAGGGGGACACTAGGGGAAGAAAGGGGAGAGGAAGCTCAGGGCTCAGGGTTGGGGGTCTCGCCGGACCAACTTGATTTTCATGCAAACCTGCTCCTGGGTTCACATGTGGCCTTTGGTGGCCAGGCTGGCAGCTATCCTGCCATAGACGGCCACGTTCCTCCATCTAGTGTGGAGATCATGGACGACGTTGGGGGCATCCCCTCCAAACCTGAATTAGGTCCATGATCTCCACCGTGGACCAGGAAGGCACCCGCCTTCCCCAGGCCCTGGCAGGCTCCTGGGAGCTGGCAGACTGCTCCTGGGGAGCGTGGAGGGTTGGCTGGCTGGCTCATGTTTTGGGGCCACTGGGTCAGGGGCAGTGACTGCTGGCTCTGGGCTGGCAGGCTTGGAGCTGGCACAGGCACTGTGGCCAGAGTCTACTCCTTTAAGGGCTCTGGGGAGGGAGGGAGGGAGAGGAGTGTTCTTAGTTGAGGCTGGAGTGGCCACCAGGGCACCCTGGGAAGGCTGGAGGCCCCCTATTTCGAAATAAGTGTCTACACAGCACTTATTTCGAAATAGTTATTTCAAATTTGGCATTATTCCTCGTAGAATGAGGTTCACCAAATTTGAAATAAGCGCTTCTCTATTTTGAATTTATTTCGAAATAGCGGTTTGGCTGAGTAGACGCTAGGAAAGTTATTTCGAAATAACTTTGCTGTGTAGACATACCCTAACAGCATTAGCAGCTTGTGGCTCTAATACCCATGAAACATCCCAAAGGAAGCCTCTTCCATGCCTACTATTGGCACAAGTCTGCTGAATTAACACATACTTTGTCAAGGAACACCATTTAATAAACCGTCTTAAAGGCATATTTCACTTTCAAGGACGTAGCTACTAAATCATGCTGCACTGATGTCCGAATTTAACAGGTTTCTTCTGCAATCCAAAGCTTTCCACTTCATCAGTACAGAATCTGGCCATGCTAGCATATCTTTGTCAACACTGCATATGTTTTTGTGAAAATCTTCCCCCCAATGAACTCAGAACAGATTTTAATGCCAGCATGTCTTTATGTACAGCCACTCACCTTTGCTCAATTTGTAATGAGAGAGGTGTCAGGGCTATCAACTGCCAAGCCTAACATGTCCTGGCATAAACTTAGCACTGAACATCACACACGTTCCCAAAGAATGCAGTCTCTATCCCTATCAATTCAATATTGGGAAAAAAATTATGCAAGTTACTGGGAAAGCTCTATAGGCCTAAACCCGGGGTTTACTATTTCTCCTGAGAGTTGACACCCTTACGCTGCTTTACACCATTAGTAAAAAGGAAGTCACTGAAATCTTATTTGTATCCTGGTAGGTGGCTGAAAACTGTTCCTGCGTCACCTGCCAAATGGACTCAAAGAATAAGTGCTGCAATACAGAACCTTCCAGTTGCAGCACACCAGTCATGAATCTCTGTCTGGGCCTTGCCACCATCTGATGTCTATTCAATGTGGAAAAAGCAGCTCAGATCTTGGTGAACCAGTATCCATACCCTAAAACACAACTGGCACCTCTTCGTTGATTATCTCAATAGAAAGGCCAGAGCACGAATGGGGCCACTGGCAGTAAGCTATCCTCGTAGTCCAGCAGCTCTCCCCACAAGGCTCGGGAGGAAACAAATTTGCAGAAGACAGAGTTGGAAAAGAGTTTACTGCTTTGGTATCTATTCAGTGGATAAAAGACTTCAGTCTCAAGGTTTCAAATTGGCTCATGTTATGAGCAATAAACATAACCTGTAAAAAAAGATTTAAGGGATTCTACCAGAGACCGGGGGGGAGGGGGAGGGGACACACTCCACAGAACAAAATGGCTGATATTTTATTAGTTTTACTCACCAGTCAGTACCTCTGAAAGAAAAACAAACAGTTCGTGTAACTAAGGATTGAGACTTTACTGAAACATGGGGCCCGAACAGAGATAGCACAGAAAAGACTTTTACCTTTATCTAAAGGGCCTACTCCATTTGAACTATAATCTCATTCGCTCCTAGAAACAGATAAATCAATTTAGCAACTGAGCATGGCATTGAATGTGCGCCAAAACATTATTCAGAGGAGTAAAAATGCGGGACTCCTCACTGCTTCCTGGGATGAGAGGGGAAGGGAACTTTCCCTAAACCCACAATGCAAAACTTCATACAGTGCTTCCCGTCTTCGGCGTCTGTTTTGTACAGTGTGCACCTTTCAGGACAGAGACTGATTTAACTTCCCCTGTGCATTTCAGCATCACTTAATTAATAAACCGTTAATATACATAGGAGGTAAGCAATATGTACATGAGGCTGCCAAATGTAAACCATCACATCATGAGCGTAGTAAGAACTAAAAATGGAAGTGTTTCAACCACCACTGAAATTTTTTTTTTTAAGATTCTAAATATTGAAGAACTTTACCATTTAGAGAAAAATGAGACCCTTGAAAATTAAAGAACAATGCCAAATATACTTTTTAAACTTCTTCATTAATCCTCCCTGCTTATTTTTCAAAATGTTTCGAATATTTATGACTTTCCCCAACTATTGGCCCTTAATAAACAATACAATATGAAACTATTTCCATACAGTGTGTATCTGGCATGCTGATACGGCCATGACAAATGACACATAAAAAGTCAGATTTCATTCCAATGACTTCACAAAGTGGAAAAACAGCCATCTAACCACAAGAGTTGGAGTCATTTCTACAGAAAGAAGTATCAATGGCTCATCACAGACAAGTCTGTACCAAAAAAGAGCATTCAAGTGAAGAAAAAATAGGCAACAGGGAAGGGGGACAGAGAATGCAAGAAGATATTATGTAGTATGGTTATGTTTGGCACACATTTTCTAATTCTGCTCATCCGTTCCTCTCTCTGGAAACCCCAAATCTTTCTCATCACTGCACTCCCACGCCTGGAAAAACCTTCCATAATCCTGTGTCTAATGTAGCTTCATTCCCTGCTGTAGCTTTCTCTAAAATACTTCCATTTTTATACGCAGCACCAGCTAAACAGAGGGAATTTCTGGGAGGTTTAGCAGTCCGTCATGCCCCCGGGAAACTCTTCTTTACATTACTACATCCCAACTACATTAGGGGTTCACACTAGTTTGAAAACATTGTTGTAGTTTTACTAATGTACATTTCTCTAATATGGAAAGGGAATAATTCAATACAATAGTATCCAGCATCTGGGAAAGACTAAATAAGGGGGGGAAAATTTGTAGATGTTAAATTATTTAGGATAGCTAACATTAGAGAAAGATGTAATAGTGTCATTGATTAACTGATTAGCAAAAGCTTTATCAGTGAATGCTATAGACTACACGCATTTTCCCCTTCCCCCCCAGTACATTTTTTAGCAGGCTGGCCAGCAGCCCAACTCAGTCCCAGCTTGCGCTGGGTCCAGGACCTACCCCTGCTGCAGCTCTGCATCTAAAGTGTATTAGGAGCAAGCCAGGCGAGCAGGCAGCCTGGCTCAGTCCCAGCTCATGCCAGGTTCAGGAGCTCAGACAGCAGTTCCTCTCCCGGGGGAGGGGTTGCTACTACCCTGCGCTGCTGCCTCTGTATCAGAGGCAGCAGCGTGGGACAACAAGCAGCTGGTCTGTGAGGGGAGCTGGTTTTTAAACCGGCTCCCCTCACGGACTGCTTCCGCCTCCAACCGCACACTGCTGCCTCTGATACAGAGGCAGCAGCATTGGGTGGTAGGGGGCTCCTTGGGAGTGGGGCCGGAGTGCATTGGCTGCTGGCCTCACCCCCAGGGACTATAGAATAGTTGAATTACTGATAAGAATTCATGCAGTTACTCGACTATTCTGTTTCCCAATATTTAACATCCCTAGGTTGTGAGGAACATCAGTAGGATCCAGAAAATCAGATGAGGGGAACGTACACAAGTAGATGACATTGAAACAGAATCATTCCTGCTATTAGTGCCTTAAATTGTCAGTTATACTTTCAAGATTGGAAAATGACTAGATCTAAAAGACTAAAATGGAAAATGTAAGATTGTACACAGCTAAATCATAATATCTCAGGGTATTTCACTTCTCCCCCTCAGTTCTTCTTGTACCTCTTCGCTCCTTTTGACATTACTATGCTAGGTCTAATGACCTGAATCTCCACAGTTCAGGTCAACTACCAAAGGCCTCAACAGAATTTGAGGTCACTCAAAACCTTCTAGAACTATGGCCCTTAGTTTAACTTTGTGTTTGCAAGTATCAAGCATAGCTATGGGAAATATAGAAATGATAGCAGCTCTTCTTCTAGGGAAAAAAAGAGTCTATATTATAATATAGGTTTACCGTCTCCCCAGGCAAATGTGAGCTAAAGTTTTAAGAGAAAAAGAGTTAGGTACCAAACTGGAGCAAACTACCAGAGAAGGAAGGCTAGCCAAAAGTAGCGCATATTCAGCTAGTGAGTCTCTGCCATTACCAAATGGAACTTGAAGAAACAAATGCTTCTTTGGACAGCAATTCAAACCTGGGGAGGTACCAACCCGAAAACCATCACACAAGGAGTTTAGCTTTCAAGCCAACTGGAATCAGGGATTCACAGAACAGAATATTAAGAATATCCACTACACAAGACCACTATACACCACTCTACTTTTAACCAATGGACTCCCGGTGCTGAGGTGGGCCACCCCCGTTGACCGAGTGTCAGGTTGTTACGCCTAGTCACACAATCACTGAGTTTTCCTACCAATACAGGGAGTTGCAGCAAGGTTGGCCGCCTCCTCCACCTAGACTAAAGCTTGTGCAGAAGGGGGCGTGGCTTCCTGGACACACAGTGATTGGTCTGTTCCTGTTGGCCTGGTGCAGAGTAGGAATTCCCCATTACAGGGCCTACCAAGGAAAGTTTATTTTCCTCTAGGCTGTACGTAAAAAGTTTTCCATTTTAGAGTGAGACACACACACACACACGCCTATCTCAGTGGACAGTAGTAGCCACTAGGGATGTAAAATCCCATTCAATTAGTTAACCAGTTAAATGTAACCAGTTAACTGATTAAACGGGACTGAGCAGCGTTTGCACAGGAAGCGGGAGGGGGAAAAGAAAGGCTGTGGGTTTGCAGGCTGGGAGCCACTCCTTACATTAATGCTTCCACAACCCTCTTCTTCCCCCCCCGCCCCCCGCCCTTCAGCCTCACCTCAGTCCTCCACCCTCACCACCCACGAAGGAGGCTGGAAGCCAGCAGGCCCGTGGGCAGAGGGCTAACCATTACCTGCTAAGGGTGATGTTTGCTGGGTAACCAGTTAACCCCTTACCCGTTCACATCCTTAGTTGCCACTACTTCCTTAAGATAAAAAGACATGTTTTGGTGCAAAAGAGCTAGCATCACAACACAGGACTGAAGAAAAATGTCTCAGCAGTTCTCAAGCGAGTCCATTCTTGCCACTCGAGAGCAAGAGCCATTTGTAGAGTACAACATCAGAGTCCAATCATACGCGAGGCACTCCAAAAAGAATACACACACTTAATTTTCACTTTAGCGAGAGAAACAGCCCTCAGTGCACAAGTCAAAATAGATGTTTCTCAGACATGAAGGATTCATAATGGAAATATCCAGAACCCGTGATTTATTTAATGCCACCTGGAGGCATCAAGTCCCCTCACAAGAGGGAGCAGAATTTAGGTTGACAGAGTTATGCTTTTCTCTCTCAGACATTTCCTCTCCAAATGATTTAAGATTAGTTCCTAACGTGGTGTGAAAGAGGAAAATTCAGAAATGTGACAAATAAAAAGTAAAACCTCTTTGAAAGTAATTAGGCAGGAACACCAGACTTATTTATATTCGCAGCAGGGGTGCAAGCCGGGCACCACTGAAATCAAGGGAGCTTGGGCATGGCTTCAGCAGGACCAGGATTACACCAAAGCCCTTTTTCCAGATTTAAATAAAATAAGAGTCAAGCAGAGGCTTGGAAGATGGAGATAGTATGTGGAGCTGCTGAGGTCTTGCAATGAATTGGGACTTCCAGGGTTCCCTGTAAGTCATGCGCTTGTGCGGCCGCTCAGGAGAGATTCAGATGCTGCCCAGCTCATTAGCAGAGCACCCACTGCTAGATTTTTTTTTTACACTGATGGTGCACATTCACAGATGCCTTGGGGGACATAAAAAATCATTCCGAACATGGATGGAAAAATCTGCACCTGGAAGGAAAAGAGTGGCGGGAACATTCATTGGGAGTATCTTGTATTGCTGACCAAGGGTCACGAGCGATGTCACTGGTTAGCATTAAACCCAGATCAATGGCAATCAAAATGTTTAATCCTCTAGTCTACTGGCTTGTGGTCAGTATAAAAGAGGAGGTGAATTCAGTCCAGATGTGCTCATGAGAAGAGCCAAGCAGGAAGAAAAAAAGACCTTGTGACTGGGCTACCAAAAAGTTACTTTTTCTGACTACAAAAGGACACCAATTCTACACCCTATGTGACATGTTCCTTGCCTATGACTTAGTCTATATTAACACATTTCATTGCCATAAGTCACCCCAAAAGAGCTCTGCTGAAGCCAGCAATGATGGAGTTGAAGCTGTAGGATAGACGAGACTCATTCATTTTCATTGTCACCAAGCTCTTCTCTCTGATTTATGACTGTGAAGTTTGCTAGTGCGGGCACAGCATAAATTGGTCTTTTAGATAGCACATGGAAATGTCCACTGCTTTTCATCCTCTCCTCCTTAATTTCTCTCACTCTCTCCCACTTTGTCTTACTACTCTTAGCCATCAAGTAGCTCAATAAATCAGAATAACTAACAAATAGGTCTGGATTTTCAGAAACAGCCTCCATTTTGTGCCTACAATTAAATACAGGTGCATTTTGTAGCACTTCATCTCCATTTGACGAGGCCTACAGAACAGGTAGAGATCGGTATGCTAAAAATTGCCCCACAATTATTTTCACTACAAAAATCATACCCGCTGTTAAATGCAGGCATAAAACCAAAGGCATAGTCAAATTCCTTGAGAAAACTGGGTCCAAACTGTCACTATATCAGTGTTTCTTAAACTTTTTAAGACTGAGGAACATCGAACAATAATTTTTTTTTAAATGAGGAACACCAAGGATTTTTTTGTTGAGCGCAAAAAAAAAAAAAAATATTCCAAGGGAATGGTCTTTAAGGGCGGCCATTTTGAACTCTGTTGTTCACCGGTGTGCCGCAGAATACAGTTTAAGAAACACTGCCCTATAGGGTGGCATATTATCTCCTTGTACTAATTTCAGTTTTATTTTCATGGGCATGATACTTGAAAAGGGAACATGAGGGTATAGATGGAGGGGATGATTACTGCACCTGGACTTTTCATTTCATAAAAGAATGTTTTGGGAAAAGATAAAATGTCTCAGACCCTGTGAGATCGCTGGAATTGAGATAACATGAGATCTTCTGTCATAGTTCCCTTTAGAAATGTAAGAATATAAAATAAAGGGCATATATTTGGCTGGAAATTCCACCTTCTATAATGCAGATATAAGGTATATGTAGCATGTAGATGCATCAGAAAAAAATAGAAGTAATTCTCTAGCATTTTTTTTTTTATAACACAGGCAACTATATTCAAGCATTGGAATTCTCAATGTCATTTGTGACTCTCTATCCCATCTGCTAGGGGGAAAAATGGAGGATCTTTAAAACGAGTCACTGTAGTTGAAAGAGATATTGACGGCTCACAATAGGAAACATTTTCATGTTAAATTTAAAGCTTACAGAGCCAAGTGGGACCTGAGTTTTTTTTTTAATCAAGTATTAATAGATGCATGTGCTGATGTATGAGCATTTCTTTAACAAGTCATATATTACTAGCTGAGGTCTCATCTGGTTTCAAGTGGGAGGAACAAGCTATCATGTTATCAATGTCATTTAATTCTCCATTCATCCATGTGAAATTAATACAAAATATATGAGCATATTATTACTACTATACAAAAACCATTGTAATAAAATATCCATGTGCATAATTAACAGTGAGGAAAGGATATACAGATTCTATGACCTGGGCTATAGGGCCATGAAATTGTTAATACACAAATATGAATATTTTATTGTCGTATTAACCAGCAAGTTATTAAATGGAAAAAAAAACCCACACCACTTTTCTTTGACAAAGATATCTGAAACTACTTTATCTGTAATGTGCATGGTTAGGCTACAGAAATTGCTGTTCGGGTCCAAAAACTGTCATATTCATTAAAATATTTCCATAATTTATTTACAGCAAATTTTTCTTGTTACCCCATATCTACATGCATTTGAGAAAGTGAACACAGTTTTTTAAAATTAATGTGGAACAAATCCCAAATCACTGAGGATCTGGCCCTGACAAAACCCAAAAATTATTAAGCGATTCACAAAATGTAATGGTCTGTGATATATAAGTCGATCTAAATGGTCTAATGGTCCCTTTGGCGTTAAACTCGATGAAACTACAACCTCACCTATGTCAGATTATTACACGCTTCCCATGTCGTTGTCCTCAAAAGTAAATTCAAATTTGTTTTAGAATAGAAAATACTCTAAGTAATAAAAAACAGCTGCATCTAGGAAGGCTTAAAGTGACAGTGCATGCATTTAACACACTTTTCTAAACTGAACACACTTCAAAGCCTGACAAACAGAAGAGTTTACACTAAATCTGAACTTTCCAGAGTTAACTGTGCTCATGTTTAGAGAGATAGAGGGAGAGAGAGAGAGAACAAGAATAAGAACTACTGTGAATACAGTTATATGCTGTAGTGTGAAGTGTGGTCATACACTGTAACCACACATCTAGAGACAGGGACAAAGAATATACACTACAGGTCTGGAGTGCTGAATAAATAAAAAGGAAATAACCTTCCTTGGCTCTTTTCCAGCTCTAAAAACCGCCACTCATTTATTTCCTTGTTTTTAATCACTGGATCCACTGGAATGAGTCAATCAACAACTAACGGTAGCAGCAGACAGCAAGTTTTGCTAACGAATGCAGAGAAAACTACACACAGAATGAGATGCAGAAGAGCTATGAAATGCTCAAGAGACATGTTAAGTATGTAAGATCCCCAAAAGAACTGGAGAAGAGGAAAAATACGATTTTTTTTAAACGTATGTGGCAAGAATTATTTTTCCCCTGCATTCAATACCATTTGGAGAAAATACATACATGAAGAACTTGACTTTAAAAACAGAAGTAGTTCAATCCTGATGTTTAAAAACAAATGGGAAGCTATGAACAAAAAATTTTATTTTAAGTATATCCCAAGAAGAATAAAAAAAACTTGTCTTCTAGAAAGTGATGTTAAAACTATATACTGAAATCCAGCACGTGATGAAAAAGACGACGACCAAACTGCAGAAGAAATTTATCCCCCGAACCCTCAAGGAAACAAAAATCCAAGAGAAATCTAAGGTAAGGCTTTCTTCATAGAAAAAACTACAAGCCAAATCTAGAAAACATTTAAACATACCCGTGAGTGCATGGCTATTTAAAGTGTCTGCTTGTAAGAGGGAAAAGCAAGTGTTAAGTCTTGAGCAGAGTTTAGAGCTAGGGCAGGCTGTGTTTAGTTAAAGTCTTGCTCAAGCCGTAATGAACGTGAGCTCCGAACACAGTGAAGATTTTACTTGTCCCTCCCATTGAAACAATGGGTGACTGTAGATGTTTGAGTTCCATAAATTGTCTATGACTCTCTTGCGACGTAGTCACCAGTGGTTTAAATGACTGCAGCGCTCCGACCTTCATCAGATAAACGAGGGACTGTAGCCATTTAATAAATCTTCTATATCATTCACAACCATGTTCAAGGGGATAGCAGCTCCTTGGGGAAACAGGATTCTGACAGGGAAAATATAGGTACTGTGCGCTGCCTACATCATGCTAATACAGACAAGACACTCAGAATAGGAGTTGTACCTACAAGACAAACATCATTTTTGCACTTTGTAAATAAAAATGATGCAATCGGCATATTTTGTATGTAGGGAAACCTTTCGGCATGCAAGTTCACATACCATATCTCCTGCTGTTGGAAGATTCAAGAAGCTAAAAACTGTCGACTTCTCACAGCCTCATAAACCCTTCTGAATCTTACAGCTTCTCTACAAGAGCAATCAGACCATCAGATCCTACCAGCCAGAGATGGACCCAAGTCAAATACTTTCATTTTTAAGTGGTACGTGCATCCCGTAAGAAACGGAATACAAGTTTAGACCCAACACTCTGGCATGGGTGCAGCAGATCACAGCATCAGATGACTGGTTTACCTTACTGACCATGCTGGCCTTTCTTCAGGATCGCACCGGACCAGAGAGGAACAGCCAGCTGCTTTACCTGACAAAATGTCTGAGCAACACACAATTCCTGAATACATCCTGCTGGGCACAAAAATGTCCTATCCTTCCAACGGGTATGGATCTAGCAATGGATCTTTGACACAGCTCTCAGTAACAGGGGAATTCAAACAGAACTACCTGAATGACGAACAGGGGACTAGACCACGGTGGGCTGCTCTACTGATCCTAATGGTTATAATTCCTACCATTGGGGGGAATATTCTTGTTATACTGGCCGTGTCCCTGGAGAAAAAGTTGCAATATGCCACGAATTATTTCCTTATGTCCTTGGCGGTGGCAGATATGCTGGTTGGATTATTTGTGATGCCGATTGCCCTTCTTACCATACTGTTTGGTAAGTATTTCACTTTCTTCCTGCCATCAAGCTTCTATAAGAGAAGCAAATTATGCTAAATATATTTTAAATGGGACAACTGCTTGTTTACTTCCACTGCTTAATTATGATAATGTTATTTTCTGTGAGCACCATCTGGCTAAACACTTCACAATTTCTCAAGACACATGCTTAAACAAATCTGCTAAGACTATCCTCTCTTTTGCCAAAGAATTTTACATCTAAAGGATCATCTACACATAACACACTCAGGAAAAAAAGGTAGAGAGTGACTTATTATTTGGCAGTGCAATTTGGAACATTCACTCTTGTTAGATATTATACTAAAAATAGAAGTTTACACAAAAGTGCTAAGCACTTTGTGATAGTTTTATTTGACGGAATAGCTCTTCACTACTTTACAAGGAGTCGGTGCCACTCAATGAGGACAATTTTCTGTATCATTTATATAACTCGGGTGCATGTTTCAGACAATCTCTATGATCACTAATGGCAACAATGCTAAGGTGTCACCTGTAAGAAAATGGATTTTTCAACGGCCTTAGGGTACTGGTGAAATTCATAATGTACTCCAAAAGAGAGAGAACCCATCTGTCTAGCTGTCCCAATATCAGACCATCTGTGCAGCTAATGTAGGAGATCATGGTTGCCACTTACTCTGACTCACGAGGAATAAAACAGATTTTGATGAGATTATACACAGAATTTGGCATTTTCTTGTTCATTCCCTAATGACTATCAAAACCACACTCATTTTCAGGGACCTACTATCTAAAATGTTGCATTTATACCTAATTTGGTAACAACTGTATGGGGACATTTCTGAAGAGTGTCTCTCTCTGTCTTTATCTTTGTTTCAAGTTGCTTTCTTTTTTTAGGGTTTTTTTATTATCTATTTGGACATGTTAAGAGTTGTAGTGATATTGTGTCTATTTTTTCAAGTGAACCCCATGCAAGACCTTCATGCTGGTAACTCAACCTTTGAGATGAAGTATACCCTTGACCAATAACTAATGATAGAGAGCAGGAGTTTTGTGCTTTTTATATTATATTTCTAAGGGTTGCCTTGGGGACAGCAGACACAAATTTAAAGTATTAAATGCACAAAGGTAATCAGCAGACCTATTTCTCCACAAACGACTGCTGCCAATTTGGTGACAATTTCTTCCGAGTCATAAAAATGCATCACAGTTAGTTTCACTGTATAAAGTGTTACTCAGTATACAGGCATGTAAAACTACAGGTAAGGGACACTTGTCTTTTCAAGCAACAGTTTCTAGAAAATGGCTGTGTCACTTAGGATACAATTTTCTAATTGCGAAGAAAAAAATCTTTGTCAAAATGTACACAAACGCTGAGATCTTAATATAAAAGTTTCATAGTTTTTCATTAAAAAACGCTCCAATAAAACCAACTACCTTTCCCAATACCTCATTTATAGAGCAGCAGATAATATAACACAGGCTGAAAGATGACACCTTAAAGAATCAGAAAATTAATAAATCATAAATTATAAACAAAATCTGCACAGCAGCCAATACAATAAGAAGCGAAATTCCATCTTTCTGAACTTCACTAATCTCCCAATGACTGATTTTTGCCTTTCTAATTTTCCTATTTTTTCTTTTATTATTACTTAATCTCTCAATTAATCCAGAGCTAAAGCTGTTTGTTGGAACCAAAGTTAAAATATGCTAGGAATCTTAATTTAGAATTTAACAAAAGCATCTTTCATGTTGCAGGAAGTTTTAAAGAAAAAAGTAAAATTAAATATAATTAAATAGGTGTGGTTAAGGCCACGGCAGGCGATTAACATAACTGACCAATGTTAAACTTTGAAATTACTTCTATAAGAGGTCTCCTTGGCAGCCAAATAGAAAAGCATTTTGCCGCCTGAGCAGCTGGTGGAAGATTTTTTGACTTGTATCTAATTATAGGACAAATATATGGAGAAAGGCGTGAACTACTTAAATCCAGCAGCAACAATCAGCTCAGTTTTTGCTGGCACCATGCAACTGGATGTTTAAAGCTAAAATCCACCACGGATACTGACTCACTCAGAGAATACTTACAAAAGTTAATACTAAAGACACTTAATTGCTCCTAAAAAAACAAGTAGTCCTGTCGCACCTTAGAGACTAACAAATATATATGTCTCCACTCAAGCCCATGAAGAAGTGAGTATTTCCCATGACAGCTCATGATACTATAAAGTGTGTGTGTCTCTCTCTCTCTCTCTCTCTCTCTCTCTCCAAGTCTAAGGTGCCACAGGACGACTCATTGTTTTTAAAGTCACAGACTAACACGTCTACCCTGAGACTTTTAATTGTTCCTGTAATAGAGACTCATTTTCCACATATCACCTGTAACAACTATAGTGCTGTTCTTAAATTAAATATAAATTTCAGAATGAGTGACTGAACTGTATTTCAGTATTGACTGAATGCACATGGTGGTTTTGATTTACAAAAAAAAAAGCTTAAAAATGTCAGAATGTGTGAATTGCTAAAGTGTTCGCATGACTTTCATTAAAAGGTTAGCGTGTTAGAAAACTGAAGTGTGCTTTCAAATTTAGCTTTGCGTTGTCTCCATATTAACATTTAAAACAGCTGAAGCAGAATAGAGATTTTGACACCTATCTGCAAACAGAATCAACAAGTACTTGTGGGAGGGGGTAATAGAAGAATCATAGGGGACTCAAGTGTCATCTAATTTAACCCTCCTGCCACAGTGCAGGCTTGATTGTATAAAGATCCTTTTCATTTCTGTGAAGTTTGTGGCTGGAATCTCAGTACCTGAGATGTTAGGGAGAGAGCTGGTTGAGGGAATAAAAGTCCTGTGCTGAGGTAGAAGTGTTTTTGTTGCCAAACTGGGTACCTGTCATGACTTTTGTTGTGTTGCAATGTGAACACTCTCCAGGTTCTGGTGACAAAACTTGCCAGTGTAGACAAGGCCTATATAGTGATTTTCCATTAAAAAAAAATCAGTATTACCGTTGATATTTTGTGCCCTTGAAATACACCTTTAAATAAAAAAGACAACACTGATTTTTCTGAGCAGTAAACTATTATAACGTCTCTCTCACAAGAAAACTGGAAATCTCAAACTCTCTCTTGTACCAGTTACAGTTAGGTTACACTGCAACTCATTCACCTGTCATTCATTTATGGGAATACACTGAAGACAGAAAGTAAGCGATTGTGAAGAGATTCTAGAAATATCACCAGAAGAGATCAGACCTACTTCAGGGAAGGCTGACTGAAGGAAACTAAAAAAGTTTCAGGGCAATTTTAATAAAAAGCATCTTTAGTTAACTATGAAATAAAAGTACCTTGGTAATTAACTTCTCCACGACTACAATTTTAGTTGAATTGATCAAGAAAATTGAATTTAACCATGCAAGCTGAATACAAAAGCAAGAAGAGCAGCTGGGAAATCAAAGGCTATGATGTATACTCCATCAAGTATTGTCATCAGGATAAATCATACTTGAGAGGCTACACACGCAGTAGCTTGTAAAATAAAATCTGAACTTACACTGATATGAAAGAGAGTGATAAACTTCCACCTCAATAAAAAACCTTACATCAACAAAATGACTCAATGAAATCCCTTACAGGCCCCAAATTTCAATAGACTATAGAATACATTATAACAAAGGCAAAAATAATAACTTCCAACACTTATGTAAAGGATTTTCTTTATCTCACTAACATGAATACATAAGTATTGCCTTTGAATCATAAGCATTCAATCAGTACCAGCTCCTCTAACATGTATCTAGTTTTAAGGATTACCTTTTGAAAACCCATATTCCCTACAAAGAAAGCTTTCCTCCTCACTTCAGTAAATCAAAGCCAGAAATTGTTGTAAAAACCCATCATTTACTCAAGTCAAAAAAATAAAAATAAAAAAATCCAACACTGGAGCTCTAAAATCAGGAATATTTTATTAAGGAAAACACAAGTAACTGGGACATTTAAAAATCTATGTACCTTTAAAAATAATCAACATTCTTAATTCCACAAGGCAGCATTACAAAATAAGCTTTAAACAAAACAAGACATTTGTGATGAGATAAATCACTATTTCTATAAACTGGAACTAACCCCAACTTTGCCTCCCTGCTTCGTTATTTTATGTACTTGAGTTTTATTTTAAAATCAATTTTTATGAATATTCATCCATAGGGACAACACGTTTTACCAACAGGTTGTTATAATATTCAAGGATCAAAAAATGCTCTACGAGCACCGGAGGAAGGCTGTCTTTACTATGCTTCCTCTCCCAATCCCAAGTTCCAGAAATATCTGAAGTGACAATTCACAGAAAGAAAACTACTAAGTACTGGAAGAGGTGGAGATCATGAAAACACAACTGCTGAACACATTTTTAAAATGCAGAGATTTATTTTTAATAACTTTTCTTCAAGACCGTCTTTCATTTCTGCCAGGCTTGGCCGGGATTCTATAAAGAGCATTTTGCCCCAGAATGGTAGAAAGTCACGTAGGGTTTTGTTATATGTGCCCCAGGGGGTATGCAGAAATCTTTCAGGGAGTGCATCAACTCCTCTCTATTGATGCCTAGTTCTACAAACAGGCTACATAAAAAGCACTATAGTAATAGAGATGTAGCCGTGTTAGTCTTTAAAGTGCTGCATATTCCTGTCTTTTGTTTCAGCTAGACCAGACTAACAAGATGGTTTATTTCTGGCCCACGAAAGCTTATCACCTAATAAACCATCTTGTTAGTCTTTAAAGTGCTGCATAGTCCTGTCTTTTGTTTCCTAAAAAGCACTAGTGAAATCAGTACAAGCTAAAACTTTATACAGACAAAATGGGAAAGCAAGCAATATTTCAGGAACAGTGTTCTGTGACACGGTATTTCGTGGTCTGATTTTGTAAATCAGTTGTTTTTAACTGAGGTAAAATGTGGAGTACACAAGTCAAACCAGATTCCTGAAACGGGAAAAGTTGAGAACCACTAGTGTATTGACAGATTTCAGAGCTGTAGCCACATTAGTTTGTTTCGGCAAAAACAACAAGAAGTCCGGTGGCACTTGAAAGACTAACAAATTTATAAGGGTATTAGAGCATAAGCTTTTGAGAGCTATAACTCACTTCCTCAGATGCTGTCAAGAAAAAGACACAGAAAGATAGAGAGAGAGAAAAAAAAAATTAGCACTGATGTCCCATCCCCATCTCTGTATCTTTTTTTTCTTTCTTTTTCTCTTCAGCATCTGAGGAAGTAAATTGTAGCTCAAGAAAGCTTATGTTCTAATATCCTAATAAATGTTAGTCTTTAAAGTGCCATCGGACTCCTTGATGTTTTTAGCGATTGAAGAATTCTTAATACAGAGCTACAGAAATGGCCACAATAAAATTGTAAATTTGATTCAAACAAAGACTTAGGCTGACTATATCCCTTGGTTCTCATCAAGTACTGCATTCAAAGACTCTGGAATAATTTTTTATGGAAAATCCACATTTTATACAAGTTCATAGTGTGAAAGGCTGATTCCCTCTCCTCCCTGTTTCAAAGAAAAACAAAAATATAAACAGAAGGTTTCCAAATTTACAGTGTGGTCAGCAATTACTAAAAAGCTCTGCAGATCTTGTAAAACTTCATTACATAAAAAAAACTGAGTTCAGAACAAGGGAAGGACAGCTCCATTACCAAGCATTATAGGGTGCCTTTGTAATGAAAAAGTTAACTGAAAAGGAAGAAAATCCATTTTACTGCAATGCACATTTCCCCCTCTCTGCAAGGCTACCATCTACGGAGTACTGTATAAGGACTTTTAATAGGAAACACTGAATCATTCATTTGAAATTCAGCTATTAATGCCAACTGTACATCCTTTAGTATGCAAAATGTACGCTTTTGCATTCCATGCCTCATCCTCAGAACTGTGCTTATTTCATCTATTTAAGCCACAAAACAGTTCTTACCTTTTTAGAGAGAAGCTCAGTATTCCAAACACACCAAATTAATTGGTTATTTTTAACTACTAATTTTTTCTGGCATGCTGGCTTACAGAGGTGTTTGAATGACTGCATTCCAGGCCTTTGAAGTTAAAAAAGATACATCTTATGTCCTAATGAAATTGTGGACAAAAGGTAAAAGTGAATCTGTGTCTGTTGAATGCTCCTATTAACGCATTTTTCCATATATCATTAATTCATTAATCAACTTTAAATTATTTTCTGTAACTAAGTTTCAGCTCTGCCTGACACTCAGGAATCATACAAGTGACTGTTAAGACTTACGGCTAGTTTATTTAAAACAGGGGTGGGGAACCTCATGCCCAAGAGCCAGATGCGGCCCCCGGCTTGCCTGAATCCAGCCCCCAAGGCTCAGGGCTCCCCCTCCCCCAGCACTGTGCTGGCACTCCAGTCCTCTCCCCCTCCCCACCACCACCCCACCGGGGGACTGGAGCACACAAAATCTACCCCCCTAACTCCCCCTAGGCTAGGGCTACTCAACACGTGGCCCTTTTGTTTGCGGCCCACGGTGTAGTTTGGGTTTACATGGGGCTCAACATGCAGCCCCCGGGTGGGATCCTTTGAACAGGCTCCATAACGCTGAGGTGTCTCCCCAGGAGGATGAGCACTGATAGATGGAAGCGGACGGGCTGGCTGGAACAGACGAGTACAGGGTGCTGGTGTTTCTAGCCCCCAGGGAGGAGGTGCCGGGAGCACCGGGGCATTGTGTGAAAGAAGCTATTTGCATATATATTTGCATGTTATGCAACCACACTTAAGTTGCGGCTCTCGGCATGTGCTGAGAGTATCACTGTGGCCCCCGGGCTTCCAAAGTTGAGTAGCCGTGCTCTAGGCTCTAGTGTGCGAGTGGAATGTGGGGAGTGTCCTTCTGCTTCTCAGTCAGGGACCTCATCAGTGAAAGTTTGTTCGTTTTTTTTTCCCCCCTTTCCTTTCCTTTCCTTCTCACTTGTGTGAGGCCCCTGACTGATTTTTCTGTGGATCAGCAGCCCCCGACCCAAAGGAGGTTTCCCATCCTTGATTTAAAAGTAGTTAATCCTTTTCCTTTATGCCTGACCTCTTACTGGAATCTCATCTGGAGCTCAACTGCGTTAGGAGAGGTGCAATAATATTCTCAGTCTTCACCTATTTCTCTCCTTGGCTAAATTTCAACATATACATCAGGACAGATCAGTGTAAACTTTGCCTAGTTCGATGCGGTTTTCTCATCCTCCCCTAGCTTGAAACTCATCATGTTGTTTCACCACAACAGTCATGGCAGCATGAAATCAAATCTTCAAATCTTAAACTGCTGCAATGTTTATGCTACTGATAAAATAATGGACTGATGTACTAGAATAGCTCATTTAACACTCGCAGGACAATTGAAAAAAACTTTAAAAAAACAGCAAAGTTCTGCAGCACCTTAGAGACTAACAAAAAATGTAAAGGGTATCATGAGCTTTCGTGGCCACACCTCACCTGGGTTGTGTCCACGAAAGCTCATGATACCCTCTACATTTTTTGTTAGTCTCTAAGGTGCTACAGACCTCTGTTGTTTTTTTAAGTTTTTTCATTTACAGACTAGCACAGCCATCCCTCTGAGACTTCAGGACAACTGATCATTGTTTATTCGCAGCCAGGGAGTTAAAAGCTAAATAGGTTTAAAACAAATCTCAATGGTTAGAAAATGCGCGCACACAAAAAAATCTTTCTGTAAAGAGGTGATAATACTCTGACAGGGCCTCTCCAGATTAACATGTTCATATTGAAGCAAAACACTAAGGTGCCTTGTAAGCTCAACAGTCCCCAGCAGCAGTGGCTTGTGCTACAAATCACTTGTATGCAAGATCAATTCGTTTATGAAAAACCTCAAAAAATCTTCATTAATGTCCATCCGCGGATGTTCAGCAGAGTGAATATGAGCTCTTCACAGAGGAAGGCAGAGCTCCCAAATGCCAACCCTTCTGAAGGTGAAAACAATACAAAGTGAACATCCGGATGCTGAACAGGCAGCAGCTGATGGGCTATTTTACTTGTTACAGAGAACATTAAAACAGATTAGCCCCAGCCAAAAATACAACTTTTAAGCCTGAGATATTGCTCTTGAAAACTATGTGAAGGAGAATTAGTTAATTTCTTTTAAGTAAAGGTGGTAGCCAGTCACTGGTGGCAGAGTCTGGCTGAACTGTCACGGCCGGGATGCAGTGTCACAGCAAACCTTTTAATTATAAACCTGTATGCACTAGAAAGACTGTTCAAGATATTCCCAACCCCAGAATTTAAGCCAGGCCTCAGCATAGCTATGACAGACAAGTCACCACTTATTTTCTCCTTCGTTAAATCTACCTCCAACCCAGTGGGCTTTACGGAGATCATATGCATGAAGTACAAATCAACATGCTTTGTTATTAATCATGCTGATTACAGTACTGCCCAAGATCGTGGCCCCGTATTGGGCTAGGCAGTGTACAAAGCTGCGACAGTCCCTGTCCTGAAGCACTCACACAACAGACACAAAGAGAAAGCAAAAGCCATAAAATATACCAAGATATCAATGTGTTGACAGCAAGCATTAGTTCTACCATTTTCCACAGGTGAACGGGGGGAGAGGAGGAATCGTATGAAGCAGTGTTTCTCAACCTTCTTTTATAAAGTACCTCTTTAAAAAAATTATAATTACCCCTTAAAAAAATATAAGTACCCCCCAGTACCTACAGTTTTCACAATTTTTTCTACCATTGCAACACATTTGTTTAAACAACTTAATCGTAGCCAGGTGGGAGATGTAATTGTTGGGTGTAAAAAGTACAAAAATAATAAAGCACTGTAAAACTTAAAACAAAAATTCGGTTTTCTTCAATTTCAGTTGTGCTGACGTACCCCCAGACTTCTCTCAAGTACCCCTAAGGGTACTTGTACCACTGGTTGAGAAACACTGGTATGAGGGATTAAGTAAAGAGAAAAACAAAGGGAAAAGGCATGGAGAGAAATGTATGAGGGCAGGTATGGAGTGAAGTATGGTTCCAAAGTGTTTATTGAGACCCTTCAATGAAATGAATGAAGGAGGAAATGCACACCGACCACTCAAAGGCCATTAGAAATTAAATAACTTTCCTATTCTCTTTCAGATAACACATGGCCTCTTCCACCTGATGTGTGCCCTGTCTGGCTATTTCTTGACGTCCTCTTTTCAACAGCATCCATCATGCATCTCTGCGCCATCTCACTGGACCGTTATATTGCCATAAAAAAACCAATTCAGGCCAGCCAATACAACTCACGAGCTACAGCGCTCATCAAAATAACTGTGGTGTGGCTCATTTCAATAGGTATGTGGGGCTTCTCTCTCCTTCCCAATCATTGGAACTTGGGTAAGACTGCAAATGCTGAAGTACTAATGGGTGGCAGCCTATATTAACTGAGCTGATCTCAGTCCATTTCCTAGTGAGCAGGTGGCTACGTCACAAAATACAGTTAGCAGGTACGAGCTGGCAGACTTATTAGAGACTGAATGGGAATGAAGTTCAAGGTTGGTTTTTTTCCCACCCATAGAAGGATACAACACACTGAGGAGCAGCATGGGATGGATCGCACTGCAGCTGCTTCTGCCGTATCTTTTCTCGGGATGCAAAACGTTAAGTTTCAGTGCTGTTAGAAACAGATTTAATTTTAAGCCCTGAAACAGTTGCTGCTGAAATTGCTGAATTTTGGTTTAATGCTGTATAGAAAGAAGGACGCACACGTAAAAATTTCATCTTTCAATCACTGATTCAAACAAGTGAGCCACCAGTAACATATATTTCAGAGATTAAAGTTTGCTTCCAAGATACAAAAAATCCGAAGTTTAAGCTTAAAAAAAAAATTATAAATGAAGTGCAAAATGTACTGGTTGTTATTCACTTCTAAGTGTTTTCTGAACTCTGCAAATGGCATCTTGCCCATCTTTAATAAGTTTGTATACAAAATGAAATTTCAGAGAGCATCAGATTCAGAGATCAGAAGTGGTCAAGCATTGAGTCCAAATTATGGCAAACGAGCAAGATACAAAAACAGCGCTACAAAAGCAAATAATGCCACACAGAATAAGCAACACTCTGCCAAGAGCAGTTTTTCCTGGGTAACTTAGGCTACTGACACAGTGTAGGTGAAAAGAGTTTATAACTGTGCTCTTGACCTACATATGTGCTCCTACGAACAAGAACTCCCAATGCAATTACATTTAGAAGAGTACTTTGACGGGAGAAAAGATTTCTCCATTTTAAAATAAGAAAGGAAACTGCCGTGGAGGCAAGATGCTTAGAGGTTGACTTTCTAATATCTGATTTACTCGTATACCCCTTCGTTTCTTCCTATCATAAAAAGTACCCAACAGCAGAGCCACAGCTCTTTGACTCAAAGGTTAATTTGATTCAGACTTTGTTTTAAATGTTTGCTGTTTCCAAAGGTGTGTCTGTTATTAAGGAAGGGATCAAGTGACTGAAGGCTAGGTCATTTCATGGCTTTCGAAAGACACCACTAAAGTGGATGGGGGATGCAGAAGTACAATAAATCCCTAGATCTTATTGGAAAGTGTTGGAGAGAGTAGCACAAACCACCTTCATCAGACAGACAGGAACCTGTGTTTGTCACCAGGTAGACCTTTACCAATAAAAATACTGTCCAATTTCAGTCATAGAAAGTTCACTTAAGACAAACCCTCTGACTTGTTCTAACTATTTAAAAAATAGTAACAAAGCTTACTTTAAAGACTTTAAATAGCCAAGCAACTTTAAACAACAGATTTATACTGAGCACTCATGTAAACAATTGTATATTCAAGAGAGTTAACATGGGTGAAAGACTGCTGGCGGACAATCTGATCAGTTGATGTTCAAGATGAGAGAGAGTTAAACAGTGGCAATTTTCTGGATCAGGTCTTCAGAAAACCCAAAAAATACGTTCAGGAAAAGTAGGAGATAGTAAGGAAAATGTTATTTCACTATTGCAACTGCTCCAAAGTTTAATTTAATATTAAGAGTTATCTGGCTTCCTGAACTGTTTAGTGTTGGAGGTCACTCTCAGTTAAAGACAACCAGCTTTTAATGTTGAGGTAGCTGAATTTATTCAAGTTCTATTTACCCAAATCTCCAGCTAATACTGTTAACAGCACTTACCTCACTGGCTCGATATAGCTCTCTCAAAACATGTTTCCTTACACACTCTGAAGCTGCAAAATCATAGAACACTAGAACTGGAAGGGACTTTGAGAGATCATCAAGTCCAGTCCCCTGCCCTCATGGCAGGACCAAATACAGTCTGAATCATCCCTGACAGAAGTCTGTCTAACCTGCTCTTAAATATCTCCAGTGATGGAGATTCCACAGCCTCCCTAGGCAACTTATTCTAGTGTTTAACCATGCTGGCAGTTAGGAAGTTTTTCCTAACGTCCAACCTAAACCTCCCTTGCTGCAATTTAAGCCCATTGCTTCTTGTCCTATCCTCAGAGGCCAAGGATGACAATTTTTCTCCCTCCTCCCTATGACACTCTTTTAGATACCTGAAAACCGCCATCATGTCCCTTCTCAGTCTTCTCTTTTCCGAACTAAACAAACCCAACTCCTTCAACCTTCCCTCATAGCTCATGTTTTCTAGACCTTAAATCATTTTTGTTACTCTTTTCTGGACCTTCTCCCATTTCTCCACACCTTTCTTGAAACATGGTGCCCAGAACTGGACACAACACTCCAACTGAGGCCTAATTAGTGCAGAGTAGAACGGAAGAATGACTTCTCGTGTCTTGCTCACAATACTCCTGTTAATGCCTCCCAGAATCAAGTTTGCTTTTTTTGTGACAGTGTCGCACTGTTGACACATATTTAGCTTGTAGCCCACTATGTCTCCTCGATCCCTTTCTGCAGGACTCCTTCCGAGACAGTTACTTCCCACTCTGTATGTGTGAAACAGATTGTTCCTTCCTAAGTTGAGCACTTTGCATTTGTCCTTATTAAACTTCATCCTATTTACCTGAGAAGCAAGGGAGACAGACTGCAGATGATACCAAGCTGAACTATTTATGTTTTCCTTCTGTAGGCATTGCCATTCCAATCCCAATCAGAGGTATAGAGGATGGAGACAGCAAGTCCATAAACATCACATGTGTCCTGACAGTCGATCGTTTTGGTGACTTCATCCTATACGGGTCGCTAGCCGCATTCTTTGTTCCACTTGCAATTATGATAGTCACTTACTTTCTGACCATACAAGCACTCCGTAAGAAGGCCTACTTGATCAACAAGCCTCCTCAGCGCCTAACTTGGTCTACTGTGTCTACAGTATTCCAACGGGATGCAACAGCCGGCTCATCACCAGAAAAGGTGGCCATGTTAGATGGCTCCAGAAAGGACAAAGTTTTGCCCAGCACAAACGAAGAGATGTTCATACGCAGAATGTCCAGTGCTGGGAAGAAGTCTATGCAGTCCATCAGCAATGAACAAAGGGCCTCAAAAGTCCTGGGGATTGTATTTTTTCTTTTCTTGCTGATGTGGTGCCCGTTTTTTATAACAAACATAACTTCTGTTCTGTGTAATTCCTGCAGCCAGGAAGTTATTCAAAGACTAATGGAGATATTTGTTTGGATAGGCTATGTATCCTCAGGGGTGAACCCTCTGGTCTATACGCTCTTCAACAAGACATTCAGGGAGGCATTTGGCAGGTACATCACCTGCAATTATCGGACCACAAAGCCAATCAAGGCCCTTCGGAAATGCTCTAGCAGGATCTCTTTCAGAAATTCAGTGGCAGAAAACTCCAAACTCTTTATGATGCATGGGATGCGAAACGGGATTGGTCCTGTTATGTACCAGAGCCCAATGAGACTTCGTAGCTCCCCAGTCCAGTCATCATCAGCCATTCTATTGGACACATTGCTGCTCACAGAGAATGAAGTTGATAAAACAGAAGAACAAGTGAGCTACGTATAATGGAACAAAAAGCATGTCCACAACTAATTATATGACTATGCATTGTAGGTAAATATGCTGTATGAGGATATAAATATTACTGTCTTCTGTTATTTATAACTAGCAAAATCTTACTGACCCTATATTATATTCATTGAACTCCTCAAACTATGGTTCCTTTATCCAGGATCTTCTCTGCTTTACCAATTTAAAAATATCCCATTGAAGTAATGGCAATTTCATTGAGTTATAAATAGCAAATATCAGAGCATTGTAGTTTAGAAGCGGTGAGATATAAATAAAAGAAGCTGAGGCAACTCTTGAGTGTGTGAATTCAGTTTTCCATTCTCTCTAGCCTTTTTAAAGTACATTTCTATGAAGACACCCTTATATACAAACACTAATGGTCTCCTTGATTTTATGCTTAAAGCAGACAGGACTCAAATAGGCTTGTATTCTGCCCAAGAGAGAAAGAATGAAACTACCAAGTACACACTTAGGGCATGTCTGCACAGCAGAGCCAAAGCAGAAATAAGCTACGCAACTTGAGCTGTCAGTTGCGTAGCTTAAGCTGAAACAGCTTATTTCAGCTTTTGGCGCTGTCTACAGAAGGAAGTCCAAAAAAGAACACTCTTCCTCTGACTTCCCTTACTCCTTGCACAATGAGGGTTACAGGAGTCGGAGTAAGAAGTCCTCCAGCTCGACATTATTTCAACATAATGTCAAAATAACTGTTTGTAATACAGACATGGACTTTGTTATTTTGGAATAACATCAGTTATTCCAAAATAACGCTGCTGAGTAGACATAGCCTTATTGAAATGACAGAGTTTTGATCTAAACGTGTAGAATATACAGAAAGCACGACTTTATGATAGCACACAAAGGATCAGTAAAGTTTCTTATTGGATACTCTGTTGATTCTGTGCATCAAACAATGAGGTAAGATTATTCTAGCAGCAGTAACCCACGCTTGGTCTCCTGTGGGGAAAGGGTGCCATAGGAAAATCCATTGGTATCAGAGATAAATTTTCCTTTGTCCATTCTGCAGGAGGCAAACTCTGTCTTTGACAGTAAAATGAGATGGAAATTCCACATGCTAAAACTGCCCCCATGTGTTTTTTTCCTGCAGAGGGGAAAATCTCTTATGTTACTGAATTCATTTCCTCCTCCACGGCTCTTGCACATGGGTTTGTTATTTTCAAGTTACTCTTGAACATTGAGCTGTTAGTTTATTTTATCTGAAGAAAAGCTGAGGTATTTACTTTAACAAGAAGGATGACAGGGCACTTTTGTATGTTAGCAACAGAAGGTGAGGATTCTGAGAATGTCTCTTACAGTTACCTCAGTTAGAAATGATTTAATAGGTCAAATTATCTTTTTTGGCTCATTATTAATTAATGTAATCCTCCTCCCTAGGCCAATACAGTCATGAAATAAGACAGAAAAGCCTGGGGTCACATAGGCTATGTCCACACTGCACCGCTATTTTGGGATACCGAAGGTATCCCGAAATAGCTATTCTGTGTCTTTTGAGAGTGCCCATTATTTCAAAATATAACGGGCTCGCTATTCTGACATCCCTGTAAACCTCATTCCACGAGGAGTAAGGGACCTTTCGGAATAGTGGTTTATTTCAAAATAAGTGCTGTGTAGACAGTGCCTAATTTCGAAATAAACTATTTTGAAATTAAATCGAAATAAGCTATGCAATTTGCATAACTCAAATTGCATAGCTTATTTCAAGCTTCAGGTGCAGTACAGACTCACCCATATAACGGAATACTTATTTGGTTAGAAAGTAACAGGGATGTGAGAGATGTCAGATGAGGATCTTTTTAAAAACTCTATGCATGAAATCTTAGCCTCCATGAAGTCGATTGGAAATCTGTCACTGATTTCAGGGAACCAAGATTTCGGTCTGAATTCACAAGATAGCAAAATTCTGAAATCATTTGGATATAAAATTTGCCCATCAGGAATATCATTGCCTTAACTGCTGTCAGACAGCCTGGGGATCACCACTGATCAATTCCAACTACTCGATCAGGCAGGTTTCCTTTCAATGGGTGGAGAAGAGGGGTGGAATCCAGAAAATTCAACACATACCTGGCCCTCTCCCCTGACCATTTATGCTTTCCCAGTCTTACCTGTAACTCCACCTTTCATGTTTTATGTACATATTCATTTTACAGTATTGCCATAAAAATGTTTACAAACTGTAACAAAGTTTAGGGTCTCCTGGAAATCCAGTATTTTGGTAGCTTCAGCCACTACCTTCTCAGGTAAAGATTGTGAAATTGTGATCTGCTAAGCAAGGATGTTTTAAAATGGTTTGTACCAAGACAGCAGATAGTTTGGCTATCAAGTTAGTATAAAGAGTCATTAGCAATGCTGACTGCAACAGAGATCAATTACAGAGATCTACAGAGTCTTTCCTGTTTCATTTCAAAGAGCAGAAGAGGCATTCTTAAAAATAACACCAAACAGATATAGGGGACTATAAAACCTAAAACTAAGGCCACATCTCCATTTTCCAGAGGATCGATGCTGCTGCAATCAATCTTCCAGGTTTCGATTTAGCAGGTCTGGAAAAGACCTGCTAAATGGAACACTGAGGATGCCCCCATCAGAACCAGTATTCCTCACTGTTGTGGGGAGTAAGGGAAGTCAATGGGAGTGTCTTCCCCACTGACTTCCTGCTGTGGGGCTGTCCCAGAAAAAAAAAATCGGTACAAGGCAGGTTGACTCCAGCTGCGCAATTCACATAGTTGGAGTTACGTATCTTGCATCAATTTTCTCTGCCATGTGGACCTGGCTTAATTGTCTTTACTCCCTCTTGAACGCGAGTTAACTACAGCCTTTTCCTGCAGCTTTGATACAGTTACTGCTTCCAGCCTCATGCCCCAGGCTTCACCGGTGTGCATTAATGACAGTACATCACCCACAAGCTTATGACAATATATTAATTACCAGAAAAATAAATCAGGGTGAAACTCAAGGCACTTAGACCTTTAATGCTTTAATTTATCCAAAGGAGAGAATAATCACGTTACTTAGTATTTATACAGCATCTTCATCAAAGAATGGCAACACCTTTTAAAAAAGGGATGGTGTCACTTTTGTACAAAGAGGAAATTAGGGAACATGTGATTTTAAAGAACACAGAGTGAGTCAATGGCAGAGGATGAAAGAAAGCCCCAAACTCTCCTCAATTCCAGCATCTTGTTTTAACGAGTAAGCCTTGACTACAGAAGGGAAGCCAACAATAGCACTCTCTTTGCAAAAGGCCAGTTTAGCTCCTTCGTAGTAAGTAAGGCAGAGCACTAACAAAATTGGTGGTGGTTTAAGGCTCATTCCTACACCCTTTCAAGCCAGTGGGATGGCTGCCATCTACTTTAATGGGTACAGAAACAGGTCCCTTGGACTTTACTAACATAACGCTGCTCTCATTAAGTTCAGCATCCCACCTACACTATGGTTTCCAAAGCTGGTACCATCAAAGGAGCTACCAGGACATTTCCATATCAGCTAGAGCTGTGCATGAATGCATGTAAACTGAACTAGAAAGTAGTACAGATTCTATTTAGAAATAAAGAACCAGAAAGAATGTACATCTAACAACTTTCTGCAGTCTTTGTCTCAGTCATCTATGACACAAATCTACAAATACGTTCTGCTAAAAGGAAAGGGAGTGCATTTATCTCCCACAACAAGATGTAAAAGTAACGCAATGGCTACTACAGATCCAGAGGCTCAAAAACTTCTGATGGTGCCAGATGATTACATCACTCTTTCTTCGTGGAAAGGAAATCATATTTCCCAAAGGTATTTTAATTCTTACAGGCGGTAATCACTGTGTCATCTTTCCAGAGTTTTCATTTATAATCTGTACCCGTTTCAGCACAAAAGCTTTCCTCCCCTTTCTTTAAGCTTTTTAAAGCTCCATTTTAAGCTAGTAAAGCCGATGTGGCAAAATTATCTACAGAATGGAAAGCACTACAGATAACATATCCTACCAAATACATTTTATATAAAAAGAGAACCTGAAGTAACCATTACCAGCAAATCCCAGGAAAGAGTATTAAAATGTGTTTCATTGGTAGTTACATTATTCCTTCCCCACCCATCCCCCTCATTAAGCATTTAGAAAAAAATCAAACATGGGAAAGCCTTTCTACTAGTCAAAATTTCTGCTAGAGACCTCTGTCATCAAAACGCCCAGTAGTAATGAGTTGTTACAGCTGTGAATAGCAGCCAAACTTCAACAGAGAAAACCTGATAAATCAAAAGACTCACTTTGATCTGCTTTATTTTGAAACTAAATTTTTCTTCTACAAATTTCTTGGAAAATATTGCACATAATGACCCAACTTACAAGGCAGGTGAAAGCACACTGGAGTAAAGTGTGTTCAAACTCCTATTTGGAATGGTCTGGTAGCTGTGTTGGTCCCATGATATTAGAGACACAAGGTGAGTGAGGCAATGTCTTACTGAATCAACTTCTGTTGATGCAACAGACAGCTTTCCAGGTAGACAGAGCTTCTCTTCGGGTCAAATTCATAGGTGGGCTTATCACAGCAGGCTGAACCTCTCTAACCCAGCACTCTCTGAGCCGGCAACATCTGTGGTCCAGCATCATTTTAGGTAGCCTGACGTTTCCCGTGGTCCCATAAAGTTTATTTATAGCCACCAGTCTTAGCCCTCAGTGTTCTGTGCTGTTATTTAGCTCTAATTTATCCCTAAGTGTCTTCTAAGAGCCCAGCAAGAAGCAGAAGTTTGGGGTTGGAGGCCACTGACCCACAGAAAAATTAATTGGAGGCTGCATACAAGTGAGAAACAAAAAACAAAAACAAAACAGAAAAACCCCAAAGCCCCTCACTGACATGGCACCCTGACTGAGGAGGAGAAAGACACTCTCCACATTCCCCTTGCACACCAGAACCTGGGTGGGGGGACAGCCCAGTATATTTTGTGTATCCCAGCTCCGTGGTGGGGCAGCAGGGGGGCTGGAGGGCCAGCATGGATTCCCAATGCAGGGGGACCCCTGAGCCGCAGGGGCCGGATCCAGCCCCTGGGCCTGAAGTTCCCCACCCCTGTGCTAGACAATACTGATCTCCCACGGTCCAGCAAACTCTCTGGTTTGGCACCAGTCAGATCCTGAAGGTGCCAAACTAGAAAGGCTCAGCCTGTAGAATGATTTGCAATCGTTAAGATTGATATTTCTTTAAAGGGAATATTCCTCACCCTTCTTCAGGAAGCACTGCTCTGGATTAAGGAAAGGAACAGTTCCACAACATATTTCTGATGAAAGCTACTGGATGCCTTAAACAAAGTAAGTGGTTTTATTTATTCACATACATCCTAAGTGGGAAGGAAAAAGCAGTAATGGCAATGTAGAGAGACAGCAAAAGCACAGGAAACAGTAATAGAAATTTCTCTCTTCACTCTTCCAACCACTTCAACTGTGGCCTAGGATGGAGCACCCTGAAGGAATGTAAGGTGATTTAGCTCAGCTTTGGGAAAACTGACAGCAATGTTCCCTCTAATTTTTTCCATCCGTATGCAGTTTTTTTCCAGCCATGTGCAGAATACATTTTGCGTGTACTGAAGCATGTGCAAATGCGTAGTAGAAAAAACCCTTGCAGTGGGCGACTTGCTAATCCGCTGTGCAGCATAAGCACAAGTCCAATGCCAATTTAACAGTAGTGTGACCCAGAATATGACTTCTGCAAGTCGAACAGCAGAAAAACAACCCCTAAAGAGGCTTTCCGAAGAAACTATTTCACCAAACTTTCATTCACCCAGCAAGGCATCATCTAAATGTCATTGCCAAAATCTAGCTATATCAATAGATATGTGTATCAGCCTGTTCCAGTTACTCGGTTTAGACTAGGGATGTAAGCAAGTCGTGGAGTAGTCGACTACCCAATAAACTTATCAGGTAGTGGAGTCGACTACTTGACTACTTGCTTCTCCCCACACCCTTCGCCCCCTGCAATGGGGGTAGCTCCTGGACCGGCGTGCGCTGGTACGGAGCGCCTTCCCTTATCGACTAATCATGTAGTCGATACAAATTGTATCGACTACGCCATTAGTCAATAACCCGTCTCTCAACATCCTTAGTTTAGACACTGAGCAAGGATACCTCAATCCTGTCAATCTATTTCCAGGAAGAGATTGTGTAAAACTAGATTTTACTAAACAGGCTAAGTAGAGAACAGCAAGCTTCTCTATAGAGACAAACGATGAGATGACAACTCATGACATTTAATGGGGTAGATGTAAAAAAATGTGGTGGCCTTAGGGAAGCACAGAAGAAACGAGGTGGGTAGGCTGGTTAGGGGACAAGGAAAGAGTCTCTTCGTTTCAATTAAAAACCCCTCGCTGGCCCATGCCAGCTGACTTGGACTCACAGGGCTTGGGCTAAGGGGCTGTTTCTTTTGTGGTACAGAGAGAGTTGGCCTTGGGCTAGAGCCCAGCCTCAAGGACCTTGCAAGATGGGGAAGTCCTAGAGTTTGGGCTGCAACCTGAGGCTGGATATCTACACCATAATTCAACATCCTGTTAGCCCAAACCCTGAAAGCCCAAGTCAGCCATGCAGGGTAGAATACCCCAAGAGCTTGGTGATGAGCAAGGGGAAGGTATGAACAGGAAGACAGGGATAGGGAATTTTCAAAAAGTCATATACTGGATAGTAGAGTCTGCAGTTAAGCAACAGTGTCTACACGACTACAGAAGAAACTAAAACGAATTACCTCCATTAGTATAAGATACTCCCCTGTGAAGGAAGTTATTGTTTGAGGGTGAGCCATTTGTTATACAGCAGCTACAGATTACACTGTGCACGGCGCAGAAAAGTCAGACAGACAGACATTCCAACTGCTATCATCAGCCTGAAGCTGAATAAACTTGTTTGGAAATGAGTCTTTTTGCTGCCGTTGCATATTTCCTTTTAGCTACACTACCAAGTGAGAAAGCTTTACAGTTCTCAACTTCTAGTACATATAGGTATCTGCATAAACAAAAATGATTTATAAAAGTTTATAATGCCGTTAATCACTCACCAGCAAAACTCAAGCCCTTTTTTGGATGAAAACTTCACTCTTTGTTTAATCAAAAAAAGTTCAAAAATTCCATTTAACCCTTAACGCCTGAAACCTACCCAAGGACAAAAAGAAAAAAAAAAACCAGCAGTTGGGCTGCAGTTCTCTTAATTCTTACAGGATATGGCCCATTTGTGCTAAATCAACTATCCAGAAACCCTTATAGGTCCCAAGTACAAAATAGCATATTAAAGTTGTGCAATTTCCACTTTGCTTGACATTTTGTATGCTGCAGGAACTCAGATTTGGGTGCTTGTCTTTAGGTGCTTGTCAAACAAGATGAGAATGCCTTAAAACGAAGTTAAAGTACATACTGATATGGGACAGAACGGTTCCTTCATTATACTGATATTTATTTTTTCAATTTTTTAATATGTGTCTGCAGATGCTAATCTACTGCTCTGGCTGCCTGTCCCAGCATCAAAAATTGCAACATAAAGACAAAAAGGACTGCTCATAAAAATCTCCACCTCCACTCACACCTTCCTCAACAGCCTTAAAAAGGGGGAAATTATAAGCTTTGCAGCCAGCTCTGAGTTTAAGATCTTGCAGATCAAACGGGGGGGGGGGGAGGGAGTAGGTTCTAAACTCAAGGAACACCCTCTACCCCCAACAATAGAGAATGCCCTCTGAGCGGCTCCCACGATCCCACTTGTGGCAATATACTATGAGGGAAGAGGGGTCTCTAGGGCTTTATAGATTAAAACTCAAAAGCCTGAATTCTATTCAGAAGTTGACTGGCAGCCAGCGAAGTTCACGGAGCACGTGTTTAGCACGCTCCCAATAAGCTTCAGCTTCCAAATGGTCCCAAAATAAAAACTTCCATACAAAAATCATTCAACAAATCTTTAACGTGAAACCGTACAATATTCTGCACATTACAAATCTAGCCTTTCGAGATGTTAATACAACCTTGCACGACAGCAAACTGGCAAGTGTTCCACAGCATTTATCTGGGAGGCAGTATTTTTCAACTATTTCCTTACTGCAATGGACAAGTCAACTTCAGGAGCTTGTACATAAAAAGGGCAGGTCAGCAGATGTTGGTAGGGGTTTACAAATTTCTTTTTATGCTGTATATCGTATGTAACGTCAGCAATTAAAATAAAAAATTCAAGAGCAGCAAATTTTTTGATGGAACTTTGAACAACCTGGAAACTTGCAATATGAAACCTGCAGAAGGTATCTCTCTGTCCACCAGAAATTGCTGCAGAAGCACCTGCTCTTTATCATGCAATGGACACAGAAGTACCAACATTCTAATACCTATGGTGTGTATTTAATACCACCATGAAATGATCTTACTGTATAAAACTTCTTGATGGTTTTCATTAAAACATGCTTCTGTCTGAATTTCTCAATTAGTCTTGCTATACAACTAACCACCAACTAACTGAAAGGAGAAAAAGTCTCTCTGTACCATGTTTATTTTTCCATTTGACAGCACTTTATAGATAGCTATTTTTGAGGTTTCTCTGTATATTCCGTTTCTCCTCAGATTGCAAGGGTGTTCCAAACAGCAGCAAGACAGAGAGAAACATTTTAAAAATAGGAAGCTAATCACAGGAACTAGCATCTATTTTTTAATCAGCTTTTATTTTTTTAATTGACTGAATTTCAAGCCCCATCTATCTAGAAAACTTTGTATGCGAGCCCCTCACACATATTTAAAAATGAAAAGAACAGCGTCCCTTTCAAAGGGAAAGTTTTGTCCTATAAGGACTCCTGTTTATGTAAGTACACTCCTAGAAATATGGAGGATACTTTTAATTGAAAAAAGAGTGAGGTTCAGTTCTCATCAAAATCACTAAACAGTACATAACAAAATGACTTATTTCATTTCACGGTTCAAGTATCCCAGTATGTTCTCCTGGCTTTACCATGAAAGCTCCTTCTCTAAACAGTCCATTTTTAAATTATCCAATTAAAAAAACCTGCTAACTTCATGCATTAAAGAAGTCCACTACTCACGTTTCGTTTTGTCATTGAGTAATGAAATTTTATATTTACAGTCTTACATAAGTCTTTCATAAATTCTGAATGCTAGCTAGCATTTTTAAAAAACATCATACCAGACATGACCATGTGTTTCTCCCCCATCTGTTATGCATGCTCGGATTTAGCAATTAAAAAAAAAAATCTTAAGAATGACTCCTACCAGAGAAAATATTTGAGGATAAGAAGAGTGTTAATTCATGAAGAAAAAGTTTCAGGTTTCGGAGGGATAAAAACAATACAGACTGCTCAGCCACCTAGGTTGGGTTTAAACTCATTACAACAGTTCTCATGCCTGCCTCTAATGAGGAGTTAAACTCCTAAGTCTTTCACAAGATTTTGAAAACTGTGTCTTAAACCCAATTTCAGTGGTCTTGTTTACACACAAAAATTTCCCCAATATTGATTCAGTTATCCCAAAATACAACTGCTTACACCAATATAGTTTACTTCTACAAGGAAAGAGGAATAAGTGCCATAAATATAAGCACTTTTTTACCAGTATAACTGTGTCAACACCTAGTGCTTACTCTGATATAACTATGATGGTTAAACAAAACAAAGAAAAAACAAGCCAAAACATGCCTTATTGTTAACTTAAAATGTTATTGACTGAATTTCCAAACACAGCTCAGACCTTAAGCATTTGTGAGAACAGCTATGCAAATGACAGATTATTCAGTTCTCTTGAAAATAAATATAAAAAAAAAAAAAAATCAGGGAAAAGGTTTGGTTGTGAGCTGACCCAAAACATATTGTTCAAAAATTCTGATGAATCAAAAAGTAAAAATTGTTCTGAGTTGAATGAAATGCTTAATTTGACCTGAAGTGTTTTGTTTTACCTTTCTTTGTTGTTTAAGTAATAAAACAAAAGGCAATTTAAGAAATGAGAGTCAAAAATTTCATTTTGAAAATGTATATATGGAAGTTCTTTAATTCATTTTCAACTGAAACAATTCACCAAAAACTACATGAATTCGGGAATTTTTTTCAGTTGAAAAATATCACCCAGCTCTTCTTAGGAACTTAATTCCAATTGTCTTTCAATGAGCCAGACTCCTAAATCACATAGCACTTTAAACAAAAAAATTACCCTTTGGTCTTAAAAAGGCAATTTTTGGAACCAGTTTCCTGATGTTACTAACATTAACTCTGATTATTAAAATTCACAAACGTGTAAAGTCTTAGATGACTTTAATAAAGAATGCTATTTATTTTCTGTAAAACACTCTGCTGTGGTTAATGAAAATAGACTAGGCAGTTTCACTACAGATTGAACCTCTCTAGTCTGGCACCCTAGGGATCCGTCTAGTGCCGAACCAGAGAATTTGCAGCTTTACCAACACTTCCACTGCTTCCTGGGCTTTTAGAAGAAATTTAAGGGTACCTTAGAGCTAAATAACAGCATAGAACACAGAGAGCCAGCACTGGTGGCTGTGAACAAACTTTATGGGACCATGGGAAACTTGGCCACAACCGTGATGTGGACATCCAGCTAACTAAAATCATGCCGGACCATGGATGTTGCCGGACCAGTGTGCACCAGACTAGAGAGGTTCAACCTGTAATTTACAAACATTTTCAGTTTTGGGTTCTCCTGTACCAATCTAAGGTGAAGATTCCAAATGCTCATAGAACTTTTAAATCCAAACAGTTTTCAATTTTCCCCTAAGTCATGAAGGCATTTTTGTTGCTCTTCAGCTTTTGTTTGTTTATAAGGAAAAAGGTTCATTTTAAGGGAAATCATAAAGGCAAAGATAGAATAGGTGAGAGGGGAAATAAAACCCTTTTAATGTTTTCAAGGCAATATTTTAATTAGTTTCTCCAAATATTTCCCCTTCCTGATTAACATATCAAGTACATACAGGTTCAGATCATGGCACAATGTCACTTAGGTTTGTATTCAATTAGCCACAAAAAAGTTGTCATCTGCATTTTGCTCAAAGGAAGGCTACATGAGCCTTAGAAAACAGACTGTCTAAATCTTGATGGAGCAAGTCAGGTGAGAGTGTGTGTGTGTTGCTTTTTAATTTGAAACCAGCCCTGAGTGGCCAAGATGTTGAGGTTCTTTCTAAAAATACCAAAAACTAAGACATCATTCATGATATTTCATTAATGTGTTGCTATTAGAATGAGTGTAGTATAAGCAACAGGCATTCCACTCTCTGAAAATATACTTGTCAGTAGTTTAGGGCCTAATTTCTATAGTTATTATTAGAAATACAGTAGAACCTCAAATACAGTAGAGTACAATGTTAAACAAACCACTAACAAAAAGGAAAAGGTTTTAAGAGACCAGATAAGGAAACGACTTTTGTACTTGTTTCACTTAAATTAAGGCAGTTGAAAGCAGCATTTTTCTTCTGTACAGTTTCAAAGTTGTATTAAGTCAATGATCAGTTGTAAACTTTTGAAAGAACAACAACATTTTGTTCAGTTACAACAAACTCCATTCCTAATTGGCTCATAACACTGAGCTTTTACTGTATTCTTTGTAATACACAGAAGTAGTTTAGTTGGCAGCTGTAGTAGACTTTTTTCCTTTCGGGAACCACCCACTAGAAGGGGCAAAGACTCACACTTAGTCTACATTATATTCTCCAGTATTTGTCCAGTCTCTTTTTGTATGTTCCAAATAACGAGGCTACTACTGCTAGGTTCCTAAAAATGATATGCAAGTATACACCTGTCACCCAAGTATATCACACTGGCTACAGCCATGACAATCCAAAACTTTCCTGATACCTTATGTCTCGCACCTACCTCCCTACCCGATTTCAAGCACAGTGGAGCACTTACCAGAACGCTTCATGAAGTGCTCACGCTGATGTAAGGGGCTTACTGAGCAAAGACTGGACCTTTTGCTACAGAAATTAAGACTTCACTGTGATCTTTCCCCTTCCCTCCAAGCAACCAAGAAAAACTTTGGCATACAATGTTGGTAGAAAATTGCTGAACACTACCATTCAGAGATGACTTACAATGTGTACAGTTTATGAGACACAAATATAAGAAGTACTATAATATTGTGTTCTACAGGACATTCCCACTATATGTCCAAGATACTTTCCAAAAAATGTGGACGTATAGCAAAACGACGTAAAGCTAGGTATGTTAAATTTAGATTAAATTGGCTAATCCAATAGTCAATGCAATTTGCATCAACTGTTCGATTAGTCAATAAGGGCGCCTCCATCTTTGAAGTGTAGCAACAGCCCCAGGGCTGTTGCTACACATCAAAGGCGAAAGCGCTGCAAGGAGCATGGGGTCAGTGGGGGACTCAAGCAGTCCCCCACTGGCCCTGTGCTCCCTGCAGCATTTCAAAGCAGCAGTGCCACATGGAGCCCGGGGTCAACAAGGGACTCCCCAGCTGTCCCTGGACTCCACATGGCATTGCTGCTTTGAAGCACCCCCTCCACCTTCCCCCGCCCTTGCTGCCTCTTTCTGGTAGAAGCAGTTGGGGGGGGGAGGGGGGAGTGACTAGTCGTTCACATCCCTACGTAAAGCCGGGAATTTTTTTCCTGCAACTAACTTCTGTTTGCATGAATTGGTCTTTTTTGTGTGTGAGATGTAAGAATGGGGAACGGGAGGACTTATAATACAACAGTTCCTACAAGCATCAACAATGTTAGTGCAGAACCAACGTATACTGGGACGACGTAATATCAGGGCCACCCTATAATTTAGAAGTGAACCATAATGAGGGAGCACTTTCACATCCCCAAGTCTCTTCCTGCTTTAAATGCAACTCCCTGTCTAGCTCCCTAGCAAAAAAGCCAAGAAGCCTTAAAATAAAGATTTCAGAGGGGCAGCCATGTTAGTCTGGCTCAGCAAAAACAAGGAGTCCGGTGGCACTTCAAAGGCAAACAAATGTATTAAGGCATAAGCTTTTGTGAGATATAACACGCTTCTTCAGCTGCTGAAGAGAAAAAAGAAAAAAGGGAGGGATACAGAGATGGGAGTGTGACATCAGTGCTAAATAAATCAGAGTGGATGTGGCTCACCTCCATGTACTCTCACCTTCTCATACTGTTGAAAGGGAAATTAACTATTGTAATGACAGTGCCATTACATATTTCTATTTAAACTGCTTGAGAATGTCAAGTTTCCTGGAGGGAGAGGGGAGGAATATCAGCCCCAGCCTTCCCAGCTGGTCGGGGGTCATGCAGCGCTCCACTCCTGCCTTCCCCCAGGGGCCAGAATTGGAATCATTTGGGGAGGGGGAATGCGTGCGTTAGCACCCTTCACACCTCCCCCACGTGTACGGGCCTGTTTATTAGTGACAAAGGCTACTACAAATTATTTCAAATTGGGGCAAGTCATCTTTCAGCTTTGGCTACTAATGCAATTTTTTTAATTTTCACTATTTAAACAACTATTTACGTGCACTTCACAATGTCACAGGTCATCGTGAACTGAGAGCAAGATTTTAGCACTCTCTCAAATGGTGATGCCATCTTTTCTCATAAGGTAAGGGTTATTTTTGGCTTAAAGCACTGAGTGTCTCCTTAACCCACATCAAGGTTGTTTTCTGTGATGATATATTTGTTAAGACAATTCCATCTGTCAGAATTTATGTTGCAACCCATAAGAAAAGTGTTAAACTCACCACAAATGGGAAAAAAGATTTGAAAGGATATCAGGAACCACTGTAATCATTGAAAATTACCTCCTGCCAGCAGGCCGTAAATTTCACCCTGTAATTTCTGCATCAAGCCTAATAACTTGTTGCTGAACTAGATTAGACCATCTTTTTTTAGAGACACCCAATCCTGGCATACAGATTTCAAGTGTCAGAGAATGTCCTGCCTTCTTTCATAGGTTGTTCCACTGGCTAATTACTCTTCCTGGTAAAAGTTTCCTGAATCACAACAGCTTACCCCCAAAATAATCACTGGTTGAGGTTTTCAAAAACATTTAATGTCAACTTTACATTTTATTCTGTTTCACGGAGGCTGTGTGTCAGTGTCACCGGTATAAAGGCCAAATGCACTCAGACACCCTTCCTTCCAAACCAGTGGCAGAGTTAGCTCCAGGAACAATTATTTCCAGGGATTTGTTATACACATGCTCCTCTACATACCCAGCCTTTCTTAGCGATAAAATATGCAACAGAAGTATCCATTTGACCAAAGGGGTGTGACCTCAGGAAATATTAATTCATTAAATCAAACACTTTTCAAACACTGAATAATTAACAATTCAGAATACAGGCTCATGAACTAATTTGAGAACCACAATACTTCTGCTGCATACTGATTGTGTGTTAAAACTTTCCTTTGCACATTAATTTTCTTTTTGCATCAACAAACACTGCACTGTGAAGTCATTTCAGATCTGATAGCTAAACACAGTATCACAGATTTGAAAAAGAAATATCAAGCTGGTTTTTTTTTTGGTTTTTGTTTTTTTGTTTTTTTAAGTATTTGTTAAGAATATGCTTCAGGACTGGTTCACAGATTTACTTGTAGTGCACAAGGAAAACACGTTTAAGAGCGTGTGATGGGACTATTAAAAATAATTATCTTACAGCAGTAGCACTCACTGCCTAGGGAAAACATAAATCATTAAGCAAGTCCATTCTCCTATTTCGGGACCATCTCCGCATCAGAACCATTTGCAGAGTTCAATCTGCCCTCTTCCTGGAGCAGCCTTGATCACATTCCAGCACTTGAGATGAAACATGCCTTATCCAGAGTGGAGCATGACCCATTGTGCTCAGAGATTAGGTCTAATCAAAATTTAAGGCTTTTTCAAGTCAAACGGGACAACTCCCATCAAAAAAATAACTCAAAAGAGCAACAACTCCCCAACTGTATGTGAAACATCAGAGTAGCAGTTCGCTGAACTTGCTAGTTTTGGTGCCCATTCTTCTATTGGTTCTCAAAGGCAAGCACATCCAATTAGTCTCCAGCAAACCACTGATGTTATTTGAGGTCTGAACTGGTTCAGGGTTAGGAAACAGCCCACCAGCTAGCTTCCCACATGTACCGGTTCCTGTCTGCCCCCCTCACCCTCCGCGCTGCTGCCTCTAGGAGAGGCAGCAAGGTGGGGGGGGATGGACATATAGTCGATAGGATTAACCGATAAGCCCAGGTTTATCAGTTAATCGTTTAGTCGACTATACACTGACACTCCTAGCATACATGATGCTATTCAATTACTCATCACTAGCTCACTAGGTTTTCCCAGATTCCACAACAGAAGAGACCACTGTGATCATTTACTCTGGCCGGTGCTACACAGGAGGTCGGAGACCTGCCCCACAATTATTCCCTAAAGCAGAATTTTTAGGAAAACATCCAATTTTGAATTAGAAGTGGCCCATGATGAAGAATCCATCACGCAACCGTGGTATAACATTCCATTGGTTAGTTATCCTTCATGCCAAAGCGTGTACCTATTTCAGGTCTGATATCCATATCAGGGATGGTCTAGATGGTACTGGAGAAAAGGGACTGGACTTGACCTCTCGAGGTCCTTTCCAGTTCTAGTGTTCTATGATTCTGTCTGGTTTCAACTCCCAATCATTCCTTTCTCCGCTACAAGAGCCCATGACTAAATATCTGTTGTTCATGTAGGTACTCAGAGACTAATCAAGCTACTCCTTTAACCTTCTCTTTCTTAAGCTAACTAGACTGAGCTCCTTAACTCTCACTATGAGACAGGGTTTCTAAGCCTTTCATCATTCTCACGGCTCTTCTCTGCACCCTCTCCAAATTATCTACTTCTTCCTTAAATTGTGCACAGCAGAAATGAACAGAGTTCCAGCAGTGGCTGCACCAATGCCAAACACAGATGTAAAATAACTTCGGCTCCTACTCAAGATTCCTCTGCTAAGCATCCAAAGACGACATGCAATCCTTGGCTGTGCAGAGGTCAGGTAGCCTAGTGTTTAGGGCTCCTCGCTATCATACTGGCTGTTCAGAGTCCAAGCAAATGCTAAAGCCAAGGAAAGGATGTGGAAAGGAATAGACAGGAATGGGGATAAGAGCAGGTTGAGGATTTCCAGTTTACCTAGCTAGATTTTAGCATGCATGATCTGTAGCTTTGTTTAAAAAGTGTTGCCATGTTCTGTGCAGGATGCCCTATTTTTGCTATTCATAGGGCTGTGCAAGCAGACACACAATATTCAGGTCAAATTTATGGAATAGAGGCACAGCAACAGGAAATAAAAAAAAATACCTGCAGAAGCAGGCGGGTAGCTAGTGCCCCACAGAGATGTTAGGACAAAGATGTTTTAAATCAGAGCCCTGAAAGCCGCCCCTGGTAGCAGGAAGTTATCAATTATGCTTTGTGTTTGCAGAGAGGGGAAGTAACAGTGAGCACCAAGAGCCAAAAAAAATGTTCTGCCCGAACCTATTTCGATGCGAGATCCCTGAAAAAATGGAAGGAGTGTGTGGAATTTTCCTTTTGTATACAGAAACAAAGAGGGTTGGTAAAACAGTATCAACTGGCTTCTGGAGACGCAAGAATGGTGAAGAATGGATTGTGCCCATGTCCATGGTAGAACAGCTCTTGGGAGACCCCTGCTGCCCATGCAGGGAACTCAGAATATTTATAAAACTGCGCTCAGTGCATATTGGTTGTCATAATGAAGTTCTCGAATCGCATTAGAATCAATTTTTTTTCCCCCAATGTGAATAGGACAATTTTGTAACCTGCGATCAAGATGTCAAGTGACTAGCGATTTGTGGTAACTCCAGTTTTGGGTGCCCTGCTTTAAGCAGGTTTGGGAGGACTGTTTTTCAGAAAAGGTGAATCATTTCTTCTTTGCTGACTGACATTCTGTAAACAAGTCTTAAATGATAAGCTCCTAAAATTCACACACACAATTAGCCCTGACAACCTACTACATGTCTACTCACCCCTTTCTTATCTAGTCAAAATGCCACTGCTAAAATCATCTTGGCTCCATGCTCTTAGTATATCACCCCTTCCTTTCAAGTCCATCCCTTGGCTCTCCCTAACCCACTGTATCAGCACAAACTGGGCGGAGGGGAGAGTCTGTCTACACCACAAAGAAAACTCTGAGTCAGCTGCCTCAGGGCAGCATTGGGCTCACAGGGCTCTCTTCTCACAAAGCCCTGCACATTTTAGCCAGACCCTCCCTACCTGCCTCATTATCTTATTATAGATAGTCTCTATGGGAAAGAATTAATGGACACAAATCAGACATCCAAAAAAGCAATACACAGAAACCAATTGGAGAACACTAACCTGCCTGGGTACTCATTAATGGATCTCAAAGTCACAGTGTTGTTTCAGGCCAATTCCACAGGGAAGCACTGGATCTTAACTTCATTTACAAGTTTAGGACCCATCACAAAGGTAGGAATAAAGACATCACCCGGCTAGCACACTACCTTCCACATCCTAATGACTTAAAAAAAACCCAAACAATGGGTATTGAAGAACAATTTTCACCTTCTCTATCAGCTTCATGTACCATGAACACTAATTCACTATTTTGTCCCCTTCCTTCGCCCCCCCCCCCCCGCCCACCCCATCCCCTGTTTATTTTGGAATTGGACTTCTAATATTCCGTTCATCTGAAGACGTGAGTTTTGCCCACAAAAGCTCATGATACATGTTTTGTTAGTCTTTAAGGTGCTGCTAGACTATTTGTTGTTGAAGTTTTTCCATTATCTTATTGTAAGCTAAATTCTGGCTTTCACTTCAGTCACATCAGCCTCCTTTGCCCAATTCTGAGATAGGCATTTCGATGGTTTCTTCTACATCTCCGCGTATGAGTGGTGAAAGTACCCAGTCAAAATCTATAAAACCAACAACTTCTCCCCTGCAAGTTCCTCCTCAAAATTCATTTCTTCCATGTTTGTGTAAACAGCAACCTGACAATCGCAAGGCAGGGGAAAGCTGCAATCAATCTACTGACCAGCTAAGAGCGGTGCGTTCCCTGCTATATTTGTTATCCTGTCTCCTGGACCTAATCACAACTTCCTTGTGTGTCTCATTCACCTGTTAGGTCTTTGCCATACAGCCTGTCAACTCTTTGGAGCCTAGTATGTGTGATATGTTTGAATAGCATCTAGCACAATGGGACCCAGGCTATGACCTTTTACGTACTGCAGTAAATGCTAAATAACAATGCGTGTATTTTCTCGTCTCCTTAACATCTTATTATGTATTTTAGAAATGTCTGTCTGTCTGTCCTTGAGTCAGTCTGTTCAAGAACTCCTGCCAAAATGGTAAAAACTAGGACCACCAAATTCGGTATGCATTTTCCTCTTCTCATAACTTACAGCAAGGCCAGGGTTTGGTTGTGCCAGGACAATGGGATGTGCATGGAATTTAATTGTTTCTCATAAAATGGAAAGGGAGGGGTCTGGTAGGAGGGAGTTACACTGCAGAATAACCAGAGGGGTGGCAGCAAGGAGCCAGAGATGAGGATCAGGACAGCTATTATAACCCCACTGGGCCAGCAAAGGACAGGAGCGGAGAAAGGCACAGCTATCTACTATATATTTCAGAGAGTTTGTTTGTGTGCAGGGCTTGACAAATCACTGAATCTACTCGCCCGTGGCGAGTAGATTTCAGCTGGTCACCCCGTTCACCGGCAACGCGTGCATGCGCAATGCGGGTCTTGCGCATGCGCAGTGCAGGGCTGGCGCGCAGATTTCGCCGCCGTTTGTCAAGCCCTGTTTGTGTGTGTCTGTCCGTCCCCGGGCTGGGAGACACGCACCCCTCCCCGAGCTGAGGACTGGCACTTACCACCTAGCCCCAAGCTGCTGTGGTGAGAGAGGGCTGGGGCTGTCCTCTCCCCCCTAGGCTAGCCTGCATCCTGAACCCCTATCTATAGCCCCATCCCAGAACAATGGTATTAAATGAAGAAAAGCAAAACTCATTTGGGTTAAGGACCTGAGCAATGCCTGGTAAATCTACCAGTAGCCAATAAAGGAAGAATACTATTTATGCAATACTACTTTTAACCTGTGCTTCTCACAGCACTTTACAAAAGCAACTATCCCAATTTTAAAATGGGGGGCACACACCAAAACAGCCAAGGCCCCACCAATGAGTCAGCGGCAGAGCAGGAAGTAGAACCAGATGACTTGAAAGTCCTTCTAGCCACTAGACAAGGCAGCCATTCACACCAAGGTCTGCATTACTGGCCCCCGGCTGGGAAAGTAACTCTTCTGAACAGCCCATGCTGAAGCAGTGACATTTTAAGGGGTCCTTCCATTGAAATGCTTAGTGTTCATCTGATTTAATGAGATGAAGTGGCTGCTGTTCTGAAAGACAGCACAGCCCTCTCCCCTTACAACTGGCCATGCTGCCTCTAACAGACTGAGTGAACAAACTGGAGTGGAATTGGGACTGTACTGAACTCAGGCCTTTGGGGGGGAAAGGGTCTACAATGCAAAGGAAAAAAACCTCACGGCTGCCCTGAGGCAGCTAACTCAGACTGAAAGGGCTCAGGCTACGGGGCTGTTCCTTTGTTATGCAGACCTTCAGGCCCGGGCCTCAGCTCTGGGACCCTCCCACATCACTGAATCCTAGAGAGCCCAGGCTCCAGTCCAAGCCTAGATGTCTAACCAGCAGTGAACAGGGTTGCCAGATGGTTTCAGAAAAAAACGCCAGGAAAAAGTTTGTTGAGCAAACCCCGAGAGTTGTTAAGCCAAAGAAAAAAAAATGGCCCCCTGAAAAACTGCGTGGTGAGGCTTTTTGGCCCATCTTGCCTCCCTGCACCGGGCTGGACAGCTCCCCGGTAAGCTCTAGGGTTGCCAGGCTGCCTCTGTATTGAGCCGGACAGCCCAGGATTTTTGCCTCCTGGCTGGGAAAAAAAAAAAAATCGGAAAGTACCAGACCTTTTAGGTGTCCAGTATTTTCTGAATTTTTTTTTACCAGACAGGAGGCAAAAATAACAGGCTGTCGGGTTCAATACCGGACACCTGGCAACCCTAGCAGTGAAACAGCTCCACAGCCTGAGTTCCATGAGCGTGAGTCACTGGCACAGGCCAGCCACAGGCATTCAATAGCTCTGTAGACAGACCCTGGCAGAGCATTAACACCCTGTCACCAAGCCAGCCCGTGTGCTACTTTGTACCACTTGAATCAAGTGCTTCTTCCCCTTACTCACAACCCTCTATTCCTTGCCTGCACTCTTTGCCACCGATTTCCCTGGAAGTACTTACAAAGGGCCCCATGAAAACACCTGAACACCTAGGATATCCTTCCGGGGAGCAGCAGATCTTTCTGCTAACGTGTGATGCCCACAAAGTCACAGAGCAGGGCAGCTAATAAAGGGATTTTGTTTCTTCTGGTTTCAGATGAACACATGTGAAAAAGTTCCCTGCGACAGACACGACATGTGGTCGCAATGTCATTCAGAACTACGCTGTATAGTACACTGAAAATGTAAAAACCTCAAAAAGCCATTATAAGGAGACAGGCCAGACATAGGAGCTATAGGATACTCATAGTCCTTTGTACCCAGTACAAATGATGTGCATTTGTATGTTCCCAGGATCACAGGCGGGAAGGGGGAGTTAAGAGCAAAATCCCAAGGCTGGCTTGAAGCCTGACCACTTGGTATAGGAGAAAGGGCTGGTTTACCTGTTTTCAAGAGGCCGGAGGAGTCAAAGCAAGACTTCGGTATAAGAACTGAGTTTAAATAGACCAGGCGAGCAGATAGACTCGCTGGGCCATTGGGCAAGGGGCAGACCCTCTGCACAACACCTTCCACTCCCCCCGCACCCCATCCCAGCACCATCTGGAACACAATGCCATGGGCTCTAAAGCACAGCGCTCCGGTGGCAATTTAAAAGGGCCTAGGCCTCCAGCTGCCACAGCTGCTGCAGCAGCCATGACCCCCGGGCCCCTCTGAACTGACAAACCCCAGAACAGTTGCCCCCTTTGCGCAGCCCTAAGATAGACTCATGGTCGTCTTTGTCACAGATTCTGCGTCTTCCTTTCGATTTAGCAAATGGACTAGCGGAGGGCTGGAAGGCCTTTGGTCAGCCAGGCCCCACATAGAGCTGATTGGCAATCACCGAGAATGCTTAGTAAGCATGTAAATCTGCGTACTGTTTTCAGATGTTCTCCCTGTGATGCTTTTGCTTTAATAATACATGTAATCTACTTGGAGAAGGCTGGGTAATAGCCTATATAGCCCCAGGTAAAAGGGTGAATCACAGGTGTTGGACCCCAGCCTGACCTCTTGAGGAACTGTATGTCTAACCCCCAAATATGAATGTAGAGAGACACCAGTCTCTGGCTGATAGTGGTGACTGCTAGGACTCCTGAAACCTTAAGGAGGCCTGGAAGAGGTTAAGGGCTGGGGGGAGGAGGAGGGTGTCAAAAGTGCTGATAACCCTGAAACGTGTTCCTTTACCGAGCACTTCTTCTATAGCCAGATGGGAAGCCCATAATTCATGTTCTGCGTTCCACGGAGTTGATTCTTTGGGGCTTGGAACAAAGCAGAGACAATCCCATGCTCAGCTCTGGGGACAGCAAGCGTTCGACATTGCTGCTTTACGAAGATATATTCAGCCCACATGGAAGCAGCTCTCTGCCAGAAACATAGCTGTTCCAACGAGGAAGTGTTGTGAGTAAACAAGGAGTCCCAAAAAGCACACAAGACAGGCTGTGCTGGGGGGAAGGGACGCGAGTATGTCTCTGCAAAAGGCCGACATTTAAAGCATCTAGTCATGTATTTAGAAACTGTCACAGATGGGACATAAGCTCACATCACAATTGTGTCGAGGGTGGTGATGCTACCAGCAAGTGTAGTAACCAGGCAATCATCCTCTCTGGTTTACCCATTGATAAGGAGAGTTCATTTTACTCACTATCCACAGTACCTTACTCCATCAGTGTGAGCGTTAGGTTAAAAAAAAGAGGTAAGACAAGAGTTTATGGCAAAAAGCATAGGACTGAGACCCAGAAGATTCATCCCTTTCACACACTTGCTGTCACACCTTGTGCCTCCGTTTCCTCACCAGTAAAGTTAAGTTGACACACACCTAACTCACAGGGCTCTAGCTGAAATTCAGTATGTGCTTGAGATCACTGGACAAAGGCATCACAAAAGAGGAAAGTGTTAGTAATAAAATATTACTTAGTCGAGCACATTTCATCCAGATTCATCCACGTGTAGTGCAGACTGCAGACCCACTCGAGACTAGGATTTAGGTGCCCAGAAGAGGATGCTGGTAGCAATATTCCAGAATGATGATCCCAAGTCTGAAAATTTGGCCTCCCGTGTTAACACACAAGTCCAAATTTCAGGTCAAGTTTCCATCTTCCCATGTTGATAAATACAGGCACCTCTGGCATTAAGTGCTACCCACAGAATCAGAAGGACACTGATTTGACATTAGGGAAGACACTCCCGAAGTATTTGTTCCTTCTCATTTCAGAATGTGAAAAACGTACTTAAAAGTGCACGTGCCATTTTGGCATTGAAGTCTGCATAACGAAAGGTGATTTTTTTAAAGTGGAGTGGAGGTTATTTTTAACAAAGCCTTATTTTAAAAATAATACCCTAGCTTCAAAGTTAGTTCTGGAGAGGTAACTGCTTCCAGTAATATTTTAGTCAATCAGGCAAACATATTTGTCCAGTCATCTGAAGAAGTGAGTTGTGCCCACGAAAGCTCATGATACCATCGACATGTTTTGTTACTCTCTAAGGGTACACCTAGACTACATCCCTCTGTCAGCAGAGGGATGCAGATTAGGCAGGTCGACATTGCAAATGAGGCAGGGATTTAAATATCCTGTGCCTAATTTGCATAAAAATGGCCACCGTGTTTTGCCGAATCAGCACTTTGTCGACAAAAAGTGGCAGTCTAGAGGGGGATCTGCTGAGAAAAAGCCTTTTTCAACAGATCCCTTATGCCTCCTGCAAGAAAGTTTACAGGATCTGTCGAAAAAGGCTTTCTTTCTCGACAGATCCCCCTCTAGATTGCCCCTTTTTGCTGATAAAGTGCTGAGTCAGCAAAAGGTGGTGGCCATTTTTATGCAAATTAGGCGTGGGATATTTAAATCCCTGACTCATTTGCAATGTCGACCTGCCTAATCTGCATCCCTCTGCTGACAGAGGGATGCAGTCTAGACATACCCTAAGGTTCTGCAAGGCTATTTGTTGTTTTTTAAGTTTTTCCAGTTATAGACTAACTCGCTCCCCCTCTCAAACATTTGTTCTGGCAATGTCATCTCAATGTATCTAGTAAGAAACTATATATTCGACTTTTAATTAACTTATTTTGCAAATGGAATGAAGAATTCAACTTTCCCAACTTCATTCCACTCTCTTTAGGCAATTGGGTCATATTTCTGGAGATCTCCTGAACAGCTAAGTAAGTTGTCTGCTGAATACTTCAGAAGCTTACTGCCACAAATGATTGGAGGTTTTTTTTTTTTTTTTTGGTTACTCTATCCAACATGTACTGAGCAAAACTGTGCTACCCAGCCATTGTGTGATACAGCCAGATACATTCCCTAAATCGCACTCCTTGTAACTAGACTTCACTTGCCTAATTCCACTTGGCAATTCACTATGGAAAATTTCAATACAAGTTTAATTAAAGACACAGATGTTTGACATGCTAGAGCCTCTCAGAAACTTACTTTAATCCACTTTTTCCCCATACACAGTGAAGCAGAGGCTACATATGTTATACAAATGTCAGTACCAGCTCAAAGGGTCCGTTTTTCTGTTCTCCATATTTTGCATACTAGATTTAAGCCTACTTCTCCCTAAAACATGTACAGAAATGGCAACTTTCACTGGAGGTGCATGATGACCCTCCACACGGCCCAAAGAGAGTCAAAGCCACACAGGAAATACAAAATACTGAATCAGTCAAAGGCTTTTTACTAAACAGGTAGGTGTTCAAAATACACATCTGCCCCAAAGATGTCATTTCCCACATGCAGAATCACCTCACCAGGGCACTGTGCACTTTACAAGGGTCTATAGCACCACTCACAATACAAGGCTGCACAACCCCATTTTTTCTTCTATTTATATCTCATCCCAGTAAATACCAACACATCAACTGGCCAGCGATAGACACACAATGGCTCCTCAGGAAAATTAAGCTTCATAATGATAGGAAATGGGTTCTACTGCTGACCCAGATTTCATTCACCCTCTAAATCAGCTGCTAAGATGGATGAAACACACACGCGCCCAAAAAAATCTCTCTCACAAATCAAATGGAAGGCTGACCGAGTGACTCAGTTAGAAATCGTACCTGAACAGAATGAATCCCAGTGACTCAACGGCTGCCCGCCTCACATCATCGTTGACATCACTCACCTAGTAAAGAAGAAACCGGATGTTAGGAGAATGGTTCAAACCCCCAAGTATTTTGCAACATTTGTCAGCTCACATGCAAGTGGCTGGATGCAGGATACAGGCCTGAGGTTACATGGGACTGTACAATTAACCGTTTAATTCATCAGGCAATCCTTGACAAACAGACTTCCAAAGGCCTACTGTTCCCACGCAGATATGTTTTAAGTCTGATTTTTTTTTTTTTTGATCAAAGGCCTGTTAGTCAGAAAAAAAACTGATGGACTCCATGTTTTTGAGGCCATCTTGTTTCTGTTCAGCACAATAAACTGTTAAGAAGGTTGTTTGGAGAAGGTAAGAAACCCAGCTAGCAAGTACTCCAAGGCTGTGTTCTACTTTTCAGCAAAGTGTTGCTTTAAGCCAGGGGTTCTCAAACTTTGTGATACCGCGACCCCCCTCTAAGTTGCTCACGACCCCTCGGGGGGTCAGGACCCACAGTTTGAGAAACGCGGCTTTAAGCAATACTGGGGTTCTCTTGCGGAATGTCTCTTGGCTTTCATGTTTCCAAACCTTACGACTTCTGATCGTCGTGTTTCCATTAAGCAGAGAGCTACTCGTCCCCGTTACATCACTGCTTAAGATTAGAACATGAACATGGCAGCTACCAAGTTCTGGGAGTGAACTGAATGAATTTGCTGCAACCACCCCAGCTATCCCATTACCTGGCCCAGACTCTGCAGAACTTACAGCGACATGCAGCAGGCGCCGGATTGCCTTGTTGTTCCCTGAGCCGCAGTAAGCCATAGCCACCGTGTACATTCCGGAACGGCGTAGGATTGGATCCTGGAAGACAGATAGTGCTTCAATATTTAAATGTCTACAGCAGGGGCGGGGAACCTTTTTGGGGTGGGGGGAGCCACTGACCCACAGAAAAATCAGTTGGGGGCTGCACACAAGTGAGAAGCAGGAGGAAAAAAAACACCCTCACTGTGGCTCCTGACTGAGAAGGAGAAAGACACATTCTCCTCACACACCAAAGCCTAAGGGGGCCCAGCCTGGTAGGTTGTGTGCGCTCTAGCCTCGCAGGAGGCAGCAGGGAGGCTGGAGCACCAGTGCAGACTCCCCTATCCTGGGGGGGGCACCCCTGAGCCTTAGGGACCAGATCCAGGTAAGCTGAAGGCCGCGTCTGGTCCCTAGGCCTGAGATTCCCGGTCCATGTTCTACAGCTACAGCTAGGACTCAGAGGTTCAGTTTCCGAGTCTACTCTGTTCCTGACTCTGAAACTGCCAACAAGGGGGTAACAGATTAGAGGCACCTGCCCACTAGGCATGGCAATACCACAGAACAGCCAGTCATTTGGGGAAAACATGGGTGCTCTAGTGCCCCAGTAGGACTGGCGCTAATGACCTAGGGGCAAAAGGCACCTGAGCTGTGAATCGTCTAGCCCCTTCAGAGTAACTTTACCGACTACGGACACACACGCCCAACAGGTATATATGGATGGAGTCAGTCGCTTTGAAAGAACTTTTCTATTGAAAGTGATCATGCTGACCAAGCTGGAGATTTCAGACGGGGACAGAGGAAAGTCTCCGAAACAGAGCATGACGCTATCGAAACACAGTCACGCTCACCTTATCTCTGCAGAGACTTTCTATGAGAGCATCGGCTTCCTCCATCCTCCCATACATCACCAGCGCAATGCCAACAGCCAGGCCCCGCAAGATTTTTTCATGCTGGGTCTCCTGTGCGTAGCCGACCATGTCTTCAATAGCCTGAGCATTTTTAGATCCCAGCATTACCAGACCCAAGGCCAGACCCGCTGCTTCACCTGCACAGCAGAAAAAGGCAATCAGGAAAGCATGCAGTGCTCCCAAAACAGGCTAGTCTATCAACTCCTATGTAAACACAAAACCCAGAGACTCACCCTACTGAGATACAGACCAATACAGAGTTTCCAGGCACTGTGCCCAGCAGACCCACTGCTTAGCATGAAGTCTGCTGACTCCCAAAAGCTACAGGAAGCAGGAACGGACACTTCTAAAGGGAAACTGCAAAGGCATACTGACAGCATATATAAGAGCTGCACTCGCAGAAACCTCAGACAGCAGCATAATAAAATGACTGCCTGGAAAATACTATAAAACCTACTTAAAAGATAGATTGTTAATGCATCAGTGTCTTCATTTGAATGAAATCACCACGGAAGGTGTATTTGATTTATGCCTTAGGTTGCTAGATTCCAGCCCAAAGCCCTGAGGCTAACGCTACGCCCTCGCAGGTTCAATGTGTTTCTCGTGCCAGGACACATGCATCTCGATCCAGATCATCGCCTAAGTTCTTCTCTTAGCCTGAGCCGACGCTGCAGTGGCCCTCACGAGCCCCTCCAGTCAGCCTCTCCTAGCCAAAAAAGTCATGGTGAGGTCTGGCAGGAATGTGGGGTCAAAACAGGTTAAAAAAGCAGGAGGAGAAGTTTCCTTGGATCCCCACGGGTGAAATAACGGCTCCCCTAGAAAGACGCATCAGGTCACTCAATCGTGTTCCCTGCTATTCTTAGGCTCATCTTATGGCAGAGGCTGTCTCTTGTTAAGTGCTTGTACAATGCACAATACAACAAGGCCCGTGGGCATTACTGCAATCAGGGGCATGGGAACATTTTTAAAAGCGGGGGGGGAGGTGCTAAGCCACCTTACCCTGTCCACCCTCACCCGCAGTCGAGGCTGGCAGCCAGGGGAACCCGGTGCATGGGGCTCGAACTGGGACCCCAGCACTTGGAGCCATCAGCAGAGTCCCCAGTGCATGAGGCTGGCAGCTGGGACCCTTGGCACTAGGCCAGGAGCCCTGGGGTGCTGCAGCACCCCTGCACCCTGTTTATTATGTAAACAAAATAAAAGACCCTTGTAGGTCATGGAAAGGCCAGGGCAGAGTTGCACAGGGTGCAGAGGCAGCTTGGAAATCGTCTCTACTACTAGCAAAGGGCTCAGATGGTTATTTTAGAAGCAGCATCTTTACCTGTCACTGCATCGTCCTGGTACAGGTTTGTTTTCAGCAGATCATACACATCCTGGCGTGCAGTCCCCATGGCAGCCAGACCCAGACCCAGGCTACCACCGTGTCGAACAATCTACAAAAAAGCACAACCGTTTTCCTTCTTAGCGTAATACACTGCAAATGTCTTTACTCAGCGGAAGCAGCCAGAGTGGTAAGCTGGAAACTATCTGTGTATGGCCTGACCCCGGTTAAAAAAAAAAAGCCAAATGAACCCTCATTATGAATCCCAATTCTACTTTTTCAGCCAGCCCCAGACCACTGCTTCCTCTGACCAAGACAGCAGCCACGTTCCCAAACCCAGCCCGCAGACCTGCCCAGTAAGGAGTGTTACAAGCCCCATACAACCAATTTTCTGAGGACTTAGGGTTAGCACTCTTCTAAGGAGTTATTTAAACAGGGGCACAATTATACATGGATCTGCAGTGGGCAAAATGTGTTGCACACACAGTCCGTGATTGGAAACTTCTTCCTAAGCGCCACACCCCCATCATCTTGACAACTTTCTGAATGCATGAAGGAGCAACACTGTGCGAAGTAAAGCCCCACATGAGTGTGATCTTTACAGCTAGAATGATTCACAAACGTGGTGGGGATCTTAGGAGATACACCAAAGAACATAAAGCCCACAGCAGGTGACGCCATTGGACCATCCAGCCCAGTAGCCCATTTTCTGACAGTGGGCAATGCCAGAAGCTTCAAAGGGAACGAAAAGAATAAAGCAGTGATCAAAACTGAGAAGTCCCGGGGCACCTTGAAGACTGACAGGCTTATTTGGGCAGAAGTGGGTAAAAACCACTTCATCAGCATGCAAGTCCTTCCTAAAATCCCATTAACAACAAGAAGGGCATTAGGATTATTTTCTGTAGCCACTGCCTTAGCGTCTGAAGCACCTAGAGCACTGTTAGGTACAAGACAACACATTGAGGTTCACTGTTACATCTCATACGCACATCGTTGCTGGCGTTCTTCAGCTGGTTCAGCAGATAGTCAATGATGTCACCACCGTGATTAGCATGAATCAGACCCAATGCATATAGACCTCCGCCCTCCTGATAGGCTGAGCCCGGAGAGGTGTCTTTGGGTAAATAGGTTGCCATTAATTGTAGAGCTTCCTTCTCATGACCCTGCGAGTTCATTGCCCAAGAGAGTTGAGGGAAGGGAGAAAATAAAAGGAGGGGGAAAAAAAACCCCACTGTTACAATATTTTACCACTCAGCAGGAAACATATGCTTTCTCCACCAATTGCCATACTGTGATCCATCATTAGTCCCTCACAAGCCCCACACGTTCAACCTTTTAATGCTGTGTTCTCTGCATTTCTGAACTATTTAGTCACTCAGAGGCATGTGACTACACTCCAGTCATGTGATCAATATCCAAATAATGGATCGATATTCTATGCAAATAAACTTGACCTTGGAACCATACCTGGCTGAACAATCAGGATGCTTTAATTAAAGGTTCCAATCCCACAGGCCAATTGCAATAGCTTCTCACTATTTCAAGACTGCCTTTAATCCTCCTTTCCCAGCCCTGAAGCAGCAAGTTCTGCCACCATCAAAGTTCCTCTGGAACATATTATTCGAGGCTCAGTAACATTAACAAGCCACAAAATAAAGTTACAAAACTGCAGACATTCAAGGGAGGTAAATGGAAGCCACCATCTTCTGCAGCTGATGCAAAGGAGGGGAGAAGAGAGGTCTCTTTGTACAATTGCAAAAAAAGGCCCCCTTTCTCTTTTAAGGTAGACAAACATGTGTCTAGGTCACAGCTTCACTGCACTTATTCAAAGCGAGGTGTGACCTATCAGGGTTGGATTACAGATCATTAAATTCACCTCACAGGTATAGTATTCCCTTCCATCCAAACAGTCCTTGAAAATACTTTGCTCCACAGAAAGAAGATATATTTGGAAGGCAATAATCATCCATTCATTCACTGTATTCTTCTTTGGTGTACTTGGGTTTTGACAGGTCAGTTGAAGAGTCTTCCTTTTAAGCCACATTTCTCCACCACTTCTCTGACCATAATTACACAACATGACTCTGCCTAGCCCCGGGCATGTGTACACATGCTTCCGAAAAAAATATAACTGGACATCAGCCTGAGTCTTTGCACATCTCTATGATTAAGAAACCGATGTGTCCTTGATGTCTCGTAAAGAGCAGATGTTATGGTATCTGGAGATGCTCATCAAAACATTAGGCCCCGTCCACAGCAGAAGTTTTAACTAGAGATGTTAGCAAGTAGTTGACTACTCGACTACCCAATAAGCATAAGTTTATCGGGTAGATGAGTGGAGTACTCAACTACTCGTCGTCGTCCCCCCCACCCAGCTGCCTCTTCATGAGAGGCAGCAAGGGTGGGGCTTGCGGGGGGAAGAAACAGGAGCCGGCTGGAGGAAGCCAGGTTAAAATTCAGTTCCCCCTAGCACCATCTCCATGGTGCTGCCGCCTGCTCCCACTGCCTCTATCAGAGGCAGCAGAGGGGGATAGGAAAGGCTGCTCTGGTAGCAGCTCCGGCAGCAGCCCCTGTCCCCCAGGCAGCCCCTGTTCATGGTGGCCGGGGCTGGCTGCAGCCAGGGGCTGCTCCAGCAGCAGTCCCTGGGCATCACGAACAGGAGCTGCTGGACTTGGCGCAAGCCAGGACCGAGCAGTTCCAGCTTGCACCGGTCCGGGAGGCTGTACCTCTGCTTTTGAAATGTAGTACGAGCCCGGCAGCTCTTACTACATTTAAAATGCAGAGCCGCAGTGCAGTGGCTACCTCAAGCCAGGACTGCTCAGTCTCAGCTCCAGGAGCTATCCCTGCTCCAGTTCTGCAGAGCGATCAACTAATCGTGTGGTCGATACAAATTGTATTGACGACGCAATTAGCCAGATAACTGCAATTTAATAGCCTTCATTTTAACAGTGGTTTTATAATGGGCTAGAGTCCCAACCACCTAAATTGGTTACAGATAACATGGTTCAGTTTGTGCTCACACAGCAACAGTTCTGCCAGACACATTTACATGTCCAAAAGCTTCCTCTCTCTGTTTGTACCAGGACATCTGGGGACAGTCTGGGCAGCTCTTCTAGGGTGCAGTGCCTCAGCAGGCATAAAGTGCCTGGAGAACATGCACAAAGGGTGGCATTGGCAGCACATGGGGCAATGCACTCCAAGATGTCCCGAGGTTCAACCGAACCAGTTATACAAACACGGTGAAAGTGTCTGGATTGCACCGCAAATTTTTTTTAAAAAGGACCAACCCACTCACAGAAGGACCACCATGGGGCATCCAAGGGCACTGGCATGAATCAGGTACCATTAGCTGTCGGCACTGTACAAGCCAACAAACCAATTTACAGCCAATCTTATCAGGGACTAGTTACAAATGTGGTTACGAGTTGGAGCGTGAAAAGGACCTTAGTGTGTACACAAATTCCCTATTCCAGGAGAAACAGTCTCAGCGTTGGCATAGGAACAGTTTAAACGTCAGCACCCAGGAATGAATGGCGCACATTACCTTATGTATGACTCCCAGACTGGCAGTAGCAGTAAATTTAGCCCAATTCGTGGCTCTGGCCAGCCACTCCAAATTATCTCTGGAAAGAGGAAAGTAAGGGGTTAAATACTGTTTCTATAGTACCCCATTAGGGATGTAAAATTGCAGTTAAAAAGTTAACTGGTTAAACATTTTTTTAAATGTGGGCTGCTCCAATCAGGCCGGGTTGGGACCACTGCCTTGCACCCAAGATGGTTAACCAGTTACCCCCAGTAAGCATGCTGGTAAGGCACTGTTTACTGAGTAACCGGTTAACCAGTTAACCCTTTACATCTCTACACCCCATGACACACTTCATCAGGAAAAACTGCTGTTGGAGATGGGGAGGGGTTGCTTCCATGCTCTATTGCCTAGAGCAGCCCTGATTTCTGTTGGCTCCAGCTCAGCCACTGAACACTGACAAACACTGTACTGAACAGAAGCAGTAAGTGAGGACACAGAACTACATAAATCTACTGCACTAATCCAGGAACACCTGTATTACCGAGGAGGAAACGGCCTTGCGCACCGCCATGCCCCCTCTCCCCGGCTGGGGGAAGGGCAGCACAGCCCTGTCATTTGTCCCCACTGCTCCCGCAGTGGCAGGGGTGACAAAGCCATGTGCCAGGTAAGCGCCCCACCCCAATCCCCCTCACGCCTAGACCCTGCAGTGCCCTCCCTGGCCCAGCAAAACTTTAAATTCAGCATACCGTGTTCCTCAGGGTTGCCAGATTAAAGAGTTTCAAGTGTACAACATATTCAAAGACCTGACTGCAGGCTGAGCCAGCCTTCCAAAGCGCTAGAGACTGTTCTCCATACCACTCATCAGAGCTGCTCCCAGCTCAGACAGTCATTTTCTTTCTTCACCTCCAGTTGTAGGGTCAGGCCCCACTTTTGACCTCCCTGAGTGTCACCAGCACACTAGCAAGCCAGCCTCCATTCACAGGAAAACAGGAACTGCCAGACTGGCTTAGACTAGTGCTCCGTCTAGAGCACACCCATCTCGGACAGTAGCCAGACCCAGAGGTAACTCCATGAACAGGCTGATGTGAGATCACCTGACCCTCCAACTCAGTCTCATTTTGATCTCTACGGGCACATCTACACAGCAGGGCTAAAGTCGAATTACGCAACATCAGCTATGTCAATCGCGTAGCTTAAATCAAAATAGCTTCACTTGGCTTTTGGTGCTGTCAGCACAGCAGGAAGTCGAAGGAAGAACACTCTTCCTCTGACTTCCCTTACTCTTCGTGAAATGAGCGTTACCATGAGTCAGAGTAAGAAGTCCTCCAGCTTGACATTATTTCAAAATAAAGGCTTGTAGTGTAGACGCACATGATGTTATTTAGGAATAATGATAGTTACTCAGAAATAACGCTGCCGTGTAGGCGTACCCTAATAGTCCAAGCCTGGCTTTAGCTACAAAGCACAGGATTTAATATCACTGTCTAATTGATAATTCAAGTATAGAAGCTCTGGCTAGTCTTGATATCCACGTTATCCAGGGCCTTTACGGATTCTGATAAATTCTTGGCCATAATGAATTCCCGTGGCTGAGTTACACACACACTAATTATATGAAGTGGGAAAAGCCATTTCTTCTATGGGGTTTGATTTTCCCACTTTTGGATTTCACTGAATGTCCCTTGCTTTTGTTTTATGAGACAGAAGCTAAGCAGCACCCAATCTCCCTTCTTTAAGCCATTTGTTCTCTCATATATTTTAATCACATCCCCGCTTATCCGACTCCTTTCTAAGGAAAACAATTCCAGCCTGTTTACAAGTTTCACAGGACCGCTTTTCCAAGCCCCTTGATCATTATCACTCCTTTGCTGATCCCCCTTTAGCTCTGCAATGTCCTTTTGCAGATGGGCTGAACAGTATTGCGCACTGAATTCTAGCTTTCTGAATGCAAACTGGACCTCTTTACAATGTAGTTACCTAAGGAATTGGTCACTAGTTGTCCCACAGTGCATGAAGGAGTTTGCTATAACCGTCGCCGTGTGGCATACAGAGTTCCGCACTGCATCCTGGAAGAGCACAAGGGGATGAGTATCAACCAAAAGCAATAAACAGATGTTAGATTGCAGAAAAAAAAATTTCCTAAGACGCATCACTCAGCTCACTTTGGACATGTATTGGAAAAACAAGTCACAATTGGATTAAGTTGTATTAACTAACCCCAACCTAACCATCATCTTTTTCCTGATGGTGATGCATTGCTTGTTAATACACACCTATGTAATATCAACTCAGTTTTTCTGATGCAGACCAGTCCTCTCTGTAAACTTCTGGAATGAAGCAACTGTACAAACTGAGAAGAGAACTCTCTTAAATGGCGAGGAGCTTCAGAAATCTATTGCTACACAATAATTGCTGTTAACCACAATTTCAAGCTCTTCCTAGAAGACTACATCGAATTACTATTCAAAAGGGCTTTATATATTTCTAGCGCATTTAAAGTGGAACCTCTCAACAGATGTGTACTTGCTTACAGCAACAGTTTCAAACCACCTCCTACTGAGAATCAAAATTACATTCAGATTTCATCTCTCTACTGTGGTTTATAACAAATACTTGGTTTAAAAGATAGGGGAACAAAGTTTGCTATGAGCCCAAAGGATGCACCTACTTTGCACATACATGTTTACACACACACCCCTTCATTAGTATCCTCCATAGTGGAATAGAAATGGTTTGAGTTCCCCAATACAGCCGGTCCCCAAGTTGCGAACGGTCGACTTACGACCGTTTGCATTTACGACCAAAGCTGTCGTAAATGGCAGACCCCAAGTTACGAACGCGATCCGCGCTTACGAACAGTGTGGTCACGTGTAACTCTATGGGGTCCGACTTACGAACAAACCGAGTTACGACCAATTGCTTGGTCCGTAAGTCGGGAAGAGGCTGTACATTGAGTTTGTTCCTTGCATTAAAATACTGCATCTTGATCTTTAACCTACAGATACAGCAAAAGGTGCCTGCACACTGAAGGATTCCTTCGGGCCACACTTCAGGGGCTGATGGCTTTGGGCCAAATGGTGAGAACAAGCAGACCTCCCTTAGCCTGGACGTTTCAAAATGAATTTGCTCTGACTAATATATTCAGCTAGATCCTTAGAGACAATAGAGACTGTTCCAAGAGACATGCAGGCTATGCTAAAACCTAGTCCTCTAAGGAGAGACACTACATTCAGTATTGAAACAAATCAACAGAAAATCTGTCCTGATTCCAGAAAGACAACCCAAAACCACTTACCTTTGTGTTTTTGAGAATCATCAGGTCTGTATTGTTGTTTCGTATTAAAAACTGCAGATGTAACTCAATAGCCATTTCGCCACTTAAAATTTTAATCATTTTTGAAGTCTGGTCCTTAGGTTCTGGGTTCTACACACACACACGACAAACACAAAACAGGTCATCAGCATCCTGTACTCTCCCAGGATCAAACTCTGTTAAAACACTGGCTGATGAGACAGCTAATAGACAAGCACATGTACAGTATGCCGCCTTCAGAGACCAGCACTTCTAGGATGAGAAAATGGAATTTACTCTTCCCTAAATGCATATCCCAGCTCCTGGACACATTAAGGGGAGTGCGTCTATGTAGGGGTATAGGGGACAGACACCCTAAGATTGAATGCAGCCACTGATCTGAATGGAAGGTACTGAGACCTGCACCGAATGCCAAAAAGGCTCAACATGTTGCTTTGTTTGGACTCTTTTATATGTTCAACAGATGAAAAAAGAATCGCCACCAAAAGGCAGTCACCTATATTAACACTGTGCTTATATTTCCTGGGGGATTGTATTGGGGGAGGACTCAAAGCAACAATACTTTGGGCATCACAAGCTGCTCCTCGCAATGTAGCTAGAACTGCTTAGCAAATCAGAGCACATCTTAATTCTATGCAGATCAATGGAAGTCACCTGTCCCCAACGTACAACAGCTGGGGAAGGAGAACCCAGTGTTACGACTTTTGGAACATTCTGCCAGGAACTGCTCTATTTCTGTTGCCTGCTTGCCTCCAGTGCTCTGTACAGATGTTAAAAACCAATTAATACAGCAGCCTTTGCCTGTCCGGCTCCTGGGGAGGCTTCGCTGCCCTGCCACAGCGAAGAGTGTAACTGACACTATTACCCGATAAGCATTGGCTTCCTAGTTAAACGGTTAATCGGTTGAATTCTAACATCTCTAGTGCTCTGCCAGAACAACATGTCCCTCCAGCCCCAGATAATTTCTGCAGGGTAAGTCTCTGCATGGTGCTCATTCACAGAGGGTGGAAAGTACATCGGGTCTCTTTGTAGCAGCTTTATGTCAAACAAACCTGCTGAGTACAGACCTTCAAGTAATCTCCTCAATTATTTCTTTTCTGATCTGGGGTAGATTAAACTCAGGAATGCTTCAGGCCACAAAGATTGCTTCTACATGCTCGCCCCTGCTCACAACCAATGGCGTTCATGATGCTGCAACTAGCCCAAGACACCATACCCCAGAAGGTACACTGCTCACAGGCTCTTGGACAAGGTAAGAAATTCCACCCTGTTGTTTCCTTGCGTGAACCTAGTTTCAGCAAATATTTCTACTCACATTCAAACCAACAGAGCGTCTCCCTTTCAGCTACCTACAAGAGAATCTCGCAGAATCCCGTGACTAGTTTGCATGTGTGCATTACCTTTGGGCAGCATTTTATTTATTTCCTTTCTCCACCCCCCAGAAACTGCAAGGTAGGTGGTTGTGTTTGCTGCTTAGTGTGTTGGATGGCAATGTACGTGTATATTTACAGTTCTTCTTTCTTCTAACATACACGAGAGAGCAAGCTGGGCACTACAGCAATCTAATGAGCCAACCAAGTAGTGCAGCAGTAGTGCAGTATGCACTATTCCCAGGCAGGGATCAGAACTCAAGCACCAAGCTTTGCCATTCAGTGCGGGCTGTAAGCATGACTGAGGATAAGAGTACAGCCACCAGGGAAAGAGAGCACGTTGTATTACTTTGGCAGCTATTTTCGGCATTCCAGGAGCAACATCCAGTTAGCAAAATTGTTACAGGATGGCTTGTGAAGGAGTGGGGCAATTCACCAGCCTGTACAAAAATGAAGCCTCCAACACCCGGTAAAATTTCAGTCCTTTTCTTTAGGGAAGGGTTAACTTCCTCAAGACCAACATAGTCCAAAACAATAGATAAATCAGGTCCTTCTACCTGACCCAGAGTCTCCCACAGAAGTCTACGTGCTGCCTGCTGTTTCTTCTCTGAGCTGCTTGCTGGCATTTTATCTGCAGAGCAAATGACTAGCAGGCTATCACCTGACCCCTGGCCTCAAAACGATTACCTTCTAGGACAGGGATGCAGAGGGAGGAAGACAGACAGACAGAAAAGACAGGCAGACAGAAAGAAAGGGAAGACAGACAGACATGACACAAAGACACAAACCCTCAGTATGTGGCCTCTGCCTTGGAAGGAGAAAGGAAGGCGAGACACTCCCCTCACCAGAGCAGTGGTCCCCAACCTTTTGGGGCTGCCGGGCACCCGGGGATGGGGCCGCACCGGCGGGGCCGCGCACGCGCCCGGGGCCACCCATACGCCACATGCCCGGTGCTGGCGCCACCCATGCGCCGCGCTCCTGTGCCGCGCGCCCAGGGGCCGGGGCCGCCCGTACACCGCGCGCCCAGGGGCCGGGGCCGCCCGTACGCCGCGCGCCCAGGGGCCGGGGCCGCCCGTACGCCGCGCGCCCAGGGGCCGGGGCCGCCCGTACGCCGCGCGCCCAGGGGCCGGGGCCGCCCGTACGCCGCGCGCCCAGGGGCCGGGGCCGCCCGTACGCCGCGCGCCCAGCGGCCGGGGCCGCCCACGCGCCCGGTGGCGGGGCCAGCCCCAATCACTCGGCCAGCGCACAGAAATGGACCAGTGGGCGCCATGCCACCCGCGGGCACTGCGTTGGGGACCACTGCACTAGAGCCTAGGAGGGTCCGAGGCTAGCAGATTTTATGTGCTCCAGGACTGAGAGGGACACACAGGAAGGCTGGAGTGCCAGCACAGATTCCCCAATGCTAGGAGGAGCCCTGAGCCTCGGGGGCCAGACCCAGGTAAACCTAGGTTCCCCACCCCCCGCTTTAGGAGGAAGCCAACTTAGTCACAGACAGGGCTACATCCAACTCCCTTAAAGGGTTGTCCCACTTTGTGACAGGGAGGAAGAGGATGAGATCTAAGCAAAATGCGTATGGAGAGCTGAACACAACACTGCGTAGCACTCACAGATTCTGCAGACTTCACAGCACAAGTGCTACTTGGCTTCTCTTCCGTTTCCATAGTGTCACTGAAATTAAACACAAATACAAACTAATAAATACCACCCAGTTCACCTCTCGTGACTGCTTTGGCAGCAGCCGAATGCTGCGTCCTAACACAGGAGCCTGGGGTATGAATGGAATCTCTGTGGATAAGAGACCGTGGGCACGGCACAGGGCTGACGCACACGAGCATAACAGCTCTCTACAACCTGAGTCCGATGGGAGTTAGGCATGAAAGGCTGGGAGAATCCAGACCCCCATGCTGACTTGAAAGTGCAATGATTCAAGAAGCCTGAACAGCAGGGGAGAAGTGAAGTGAAAACCACTGGTAGAAACGTGTTTGGGAGCAAGACACAGCAAGGAAATTACCTCCATACTCAAAAGCCTCAGGGCCACCACGGTCAGTAAGGTTAGACACTGTGATGAAGGGGAAAGCAATCCAAGTCAGTAAGCTGGACTGACATATTTGGGAGGGTGGGGGGGGAGAGAGAAATGTTCCGTGTATTGCTATTGCCCAATATATAGCACAGATTCTCTCTGCTCAACATTTTTAAACAAATACAGGTAGTTTTCCAGGCTCCCCTGAGGAAAGCCATATCCGTCAGAACCTGTGTGGGCTCTCTCTGTCTCTCACGACTGGATGGGCATTAAAACCAAGTTAGAGGCGACAATTATTTCACTTCTCACCCAAGCAATGGCACCTCCAAAAGCATAAGGCCCCGCCAATGCTAGGAGAAGATGCCAGGAGAGGAATCTGCCCAGGTCGCTCAAAAAAAAAAAATGACCAAAAGCTGAATTTCCAATGCTCAAGGGTGAGGGAGGCTGCCTGCTGACCCCTGCAATGCAATCTTTAGAGAAAGTGCTCAGAGAGAACTGCACTAGGGCACAAGCAGATTTATCAACTGCTTTATGGGTACACAGTCCATCTTATGGTGTGACATCACAACAAGGGAACATCGACCTGCTACATGCACACTCTTAACTGAAGAAACAAAGGTGTTTGGAACCAGTTTCCTATGTTTCCACAGGCTCATGTGTTTTGGCAGGCTTGGTTTGGACGGCAGTCCCCGTTATATGAGATGTAATTAGATGCAGGTGCTTGTGTGGCAGCTCCGGAGGCTAGCGACAAGGCACTGCAAGAACAGCAATACTACAGACTTCCTCCATAAGGCTGCACCCACATGCCTCCATCTTATCTTAGAGAGGGCAGTCTCCATAGCCTGCAGACTACTGGCAAGAGACCAGAGAGGAGATGAAATGAGACGACCAATTTGCAGTACCTGTCCGGGTGCCTTCTACAATGTGGGCATCTGACCACTAAGATCTTGTAATACAGATCGCTGAACAGTCCCCAGATCTGGGGTGGGCAATAATTTTAGAAGGGAGGCCACTTCACAAAATTTTTAAGTGGCCCTGGGCTGCCCCAGAAGGGGCAGGGCTTGGGTGGAAGGGGCAGAGCCAGGACACTTCCATGATCCCCTGCCCACAGACCCTGATTGGCCTGGGGGCAGTGGGAGCGCATGAAGTCTTTGCCCTCCCCAGCGCCTAGAGAACCTTGCAGGGTGGGAGGAGACTTTGCATGCTCCCCCTCCCCCAGGCCAATCAGGCAGGAGGAGAGGGGGAGCGTGTGAAGTCTCTTGCCTTCCTACCCCCGCCCTACCTTCCCACACTCCCCCATCTCCAGGTCTCAATTGGCCTGGGGGTGGGGGAGTGGCAGGGCGGTCGCGTGCCAGGTCAACCCACTTGGTGGGCCGGATCCAGCCCATGGAGGCCCTTTTGCCCACCTCTACCTCAAATGGTGCTAACACTCTTCTAAGCTAGATTTGAACTAATAAGCTTCATCCAAGAAGTGAAAAGCTCTATAGCATACTGATAATAACAAAGCCCTTCACTTCTGGTTTATACTGAAAATTTCCCAGGTTTACAAAAGTCATTACTCAGTTTTGACCAATTTTCACCCAAACTGTGGACTACTCAGGTACATGAAAATAGCTATTATGTTAAGAAAAACCAATACAGAAGATTAGGTAAGAGGTATTTATACCAAATCAAAGTTAGTCTAAGTGTAATTAAATTCTCTCCATTACAATATCTCTGACCTCCAGTAGCACTAGTAAGTGATACCTGAACCTATGTATTATGCAACTAAATACAGTTCACAAAATAAAACACCACAGCATTATACTTTTACTTATGCAGCTCTTGCTTTTCTCTGTTCTCCTGTCCCTCCCAGTATGAACCCCAATATTTATCCACAAAATTGTGTCAATTTTGTTCAGCAATTTTCACCCTTTTAATAAACACTGCAAAATTCCCAGGAAATTGTGAAATCTGAAAACGGCCTTGCATATTTCCAATCCCTGGACCATTAATCTATTTGGATTACACTATAGGGTCAACAAAGCAAACACACAAAATCTACACGTAGCTATGACTGACAATTGACCTAGGCAGGCCCCTGATTTTTAGTTCTGAGACACTGGCAATAGGTGAAAGAACATTGACACATGCTCTTCTAATGTCCCTGCAGATTCATTTACAAAATGAATACAACTGGATTCTAACTGAGCATGACAATTACGTTTCTACTCAACCCAACATCCCCACCTGTCTCTCTCACATCCAGGGACAGTCCCCGTGTTGGTTGATCCAGGCACAGAGGCAATAGGGGTTCCAACAGTATGGAGATTCTGGATCACCGAAGACAAGAACTGTTGGCTGGCACTTTCGTACAGATCAAAGCAGATCTGATAAGCCATGAGAAGGTTGTCTTCCTTCACCAGCTTTTCCAAGATGTCACTTACAGCCTGGGGGTCATCCAGAAAAATCAGGCACTGAAAAATGAAAAATTAAAGATAAATCCAACAGTAGAAAATGCTACAAGATGAAAGAACAGGCATCGATTCCCCATACTAATTTCTGTACGGTTCTCCCCCACCCATAGCAGATATTAATAATCTTACAATAGTTATTGTAAATGCTTAATACACTCTTTATTCTCATTCTACACACAAGTTACTGTCGGAGAAGCTCCTTAAGAATTAAATGTTTTTCCTCTGTATGACAGCATCTTCTGAAGCTATGTGGTACATCCACTCCATTACAAAAAGAATGGTATAATCTCATTCTAATACTAGAACAAGATTGAAAGGTTTTACCAAATTAATGTGTGCCATTTTGCTGAAAAATGTGAGATACAACAAAACAGGGTATGAAGCTCTTAAAGTTCCACCCCTACAGCAAGCAACAATAGCACACGGCCTAAATCAACCAGTGGTGTAAGCATGATCATGAAATAGTTTTCTGAAAACAAAATGCTGCATTTATTTCCTGGAGAAAAGAAAAGAAAGTTGTTAAATTTTCTTAACATTCTAAGCAGCGATTACTGACTGATCCTCCACAATAATGCATGAAATCTTTAATCATAATTCACAGAGTGTAGACTTAGAAGGAACCATTATATCACTAGTCTGACATCCGGTATAATATGGACAAGAAAATTTCATCTGGATACCCCTGTAGCAAGACCAATACATTGTGTATAACTGAATCACAACTTCCAGAAAGGCCTCCAGATTTGATTAGAAGATATCGAGAGATGAAGAATCCACCATGTCCCCTGGTAGTTTGTTCCAATGGTTAAATCACCCTGATTGTTAAAAATCTGTGCCTTATTCCCATTTTGAATTTGTCGGGCTCCATCTTAAAGGCCCTCACCCTTGTTCTGCCTTTCTCTGCTAGATTAAGGAGCCCTTGAGGATACTTGTACACTGTAAATCAAGTAACCTGTCATGTAACAATGTGGTTTTTCTGTTGCCATATTGGAAGGTCTGTAGTCATAATGGAAGGCCCAAAGACTTCCTCTGCAGCCACTAGCTGTGAAGTTGGAGTCATAGCCCCACATTCCATCTAAAGTGCATTAAAATAGTGTCATACCAGGCTGTTAAGAGATTCCATCCTAATGGCAACCAACACCACCAGGTAAAGAAACAGATCTTAAGATGGGTAAAAAAACCTTAGTTTGACCGCATTTCCTCTGGCAAGAAACTGTTTATTGAGGTTCAGGTGGGCAGCAATGGTGTGGCGGGAAATGGGTGACAGGGGAGGATCAGAGCTGCCAGATCTCAGCCCTGCGCCAATGACACTGCGCTGAAACTGGAGTCCCTCAGATGGACCTGATCCTGACTGGCCATCAAGACAAGTTCATCTGTCTCACTGGGACTGGTGCGCGCTGCATGTCTGGCATGTGCGTTCTGTTTTTGGTAATTAATAGAGTTTAAGTAGAATATTTCTGTGTAAGGCTCTTTCACTGGTTAAAGACCCCGCAAACCCACAAAGTGTAAGTTTACGACTAAGCCTGCAGAAGGGTGAGGGTGGATGCCTATACTGGAAAGGTTATGCCTGAGCCCTAGGAATGGGTAAGGGTAGGTGCCCCTAGAGTGTGAGAGAATTGTCTGTGGGTAACACTCTTCCTTTTGTTAAGCTAAACAGACTGAACTCTGTGTCGCTTCCATTGCTCAAAAAGTTTGAGGCTCTTTTCTGAACCCTAAGTTTCCAACATTACTTTACAAATATGGACACCAGAACATGACCCATTTTTCCAGTATCTCTCTGACCAATGCCCCATACAGAAGTAAAAGTAAAAATCACCTCACCCTTCCTACTCCCCTATTTATACAGCTCAGGATCACAGTAGGCCTTTTTGCCACAGCATCCCATTGGGCGCTCACGTTCAGATTCTTGGTGACTATTTAACCTCAACCCTTTCCAGAGTCTCTGCTTTCGAAGACATACGTTCTCTGTTCCGAAGTGATGGACTGCAATTCTTTTTCCTAAATACAAGAACCTTAATTCGGCTGTATTAAATATTTTGCTTGAATAGGATCAGTGAACTAAGCAATCAAGATCACTCTGTATGACAGTTCTCTCATTCTTATTTACCATTCCACCAGGCTTTGTCACCCACGATTTGCATCAGCAGCAATTTCATATTTACTTCCAGATCATTGACAAAAATGTTCTGGTTCCTCATGTCGTTTTAGTGCAAGATTTGTTTCAAAACACCCATGACTGAGGATGAAATATCAACGTCTACCTTTAATGCTGACTTCCATTCAATACATATTTAAACAAACATACCCAGGAACCAGATTTCATTTGTTTAACTAAATATGATCAAAGCCCATATAGGAATGAGTTCGATACACCTAGAAAAATTTGTAATAAGCGAAGAGTTTATGAAAAGCAGAGCTCCACAACATTACCTGGCACACATTGATGAAGTCTGGTTTCTCCAGGTTCATGTAGATTTTAACTAGAACTCTCAGCACTTTATTACGAAATTGCTTATTCTGCATCAAAGACATGCAGAGCTTTAAGCTGTATGCTAGCATTCCAGGAACATCATTCTGAAATTGAAGAAAAAGATACAGTTCCGACTTTATAACAGATGTTGTTAAAAAACAAGGTTAACGAATAAAACCACGTGCACAAAATTTGTTAATGCTGACAAGAACACACAACTTGACATCTGGTCTCTTATTTTTCTCTTTCATAGAAACTCAGAAACCACATGCACAGAGACGCAACTCAAAGAGAAGACCATTTATGCCCAGAACAAGCATACTCCACTGCCAGGAAAACACCACTCATGGAAAGACCCAAATTCACTCCAAATTAAAGCCTCCAACACAAAGGTCTCTTTAGAGCACAAAACTTAAATGATCTGTCCCACACCCTTTTCCTTGAGTATCAGGTGCTCAACCCAATGAAATGCAGGTGTTCAAACACAGAAATGTCAGCAAAATGGATTGTCCAGCAAAAGTACTTCCCTGGAGATTGAGAACTAGGAATGTAAGCAAGTAGTCGAGTTGAGTACTCGACTACTCGCTTCCCCCCCCTTGCTGCCTGTACCAGCATCTCCCTGGTGCTGCCTCCCCTGCCCCTGCTGCCTCTATCAGAGACAGCAACAGGGAGCAGGAAGTAGGGGAGGCTGCCCTGAAGCAGCCTCTGCCCATGGGGGGTCCCAGGGCTAAGCAGCCCCTGTTGCCGTGGGCAGAGGCTGCTAGGGGTCCGTGAGCTACACCCTACTGCAGCTCTGCATTTTAAATCTAGTAAAAGCCCAACGGCTCTTAGTAGATTTAAAATGCATAGCTGCAGCGATCCCAGCTCGTGCCAGTCCGGGACCTACCCCCGCTATCGCTCTGCAGTTTAAATGTAGTAGGAGCCAAAATGCCAGCACGCCTGGCTCCTACTGCATTTAAACTGGAGAGCTGCAGTGGGGCTAGCTTCTGAACCAGCGCGAGCCAGGACAGAGCACCTCCCCTTATCAACTAATCATGCAGTCAATACAAATTGTATCAACTACACAATTAGTCAATTACCCACCTCTTAACACCCTTATTGAGAACAGAAAAGTTTATTCAGCTCTGACCAGAGCACCTAAGACAAGTTCGAGCAGAACCAGAAGGAGTTCAGAAATGAACAAAGTTATTAGCAGTGCAGAAAAACCTACACGAGGACAGTTTAGCTTAAGAGATGGAAATGAAAGGCTGGGACATAATAGAGGTCTACAGAATAACAAATGGAATAGACAAGGTAATTTGGGCACTCCTAGTTACTTGTTCTCATAATACAAAAACTAGGGTACATTCAATGAACCAGAAAGGTTACAAACTGAAAGTAGATAAAAAGAAAAAAAAACCTTTTTTCCATAATGCATACTCAACCCATGCATCCAATTCCTGTAGGACAACAGGGAGGTCAAGATTTTATCAGCATTCCAAAAAGAACGGGCCATTTATGTGGATAATCAGAACACCCACAGTTACAATGGGTAGGTTATACAATGTTTAAAACAAAGAGTCTCTTACGTTGCCTAGTAAACACCTTTCTGGGAAGAGGTGACTGAATTATTGCCAACACTTCATTCCTCAGATTTGCTCATGGAAAGAGTTTCATGAGTCATTTCTGAAATCAAAATGTCACCAGTACTCAGATTTGCCTGTAGGATGCTTAGACATCGCAGCACATTTGATGCCCCCCTTAAATACTAGAGAGAGAAATAAAATAGATAAGACATGACAAGGTAAAAATTGCATCATTCAAGCTGAATCACTGGGTTTCACCAAACATTTCCCAATGAGTTTCCCTCTTATTTTGCTGTAGTTTTATGGTCACTTGCACCTCCCTTTTCTTCATCCAAACCCTGAGAGGAAAAGAAATCCTACATGTGAATGCTCCACCTACCGACTCCAGGATGGTTTTCTCAAAGACATCCAGCCTGCGAGTCTCCAGCGCGATGCCAATGGCTTGCTTGTACTTGTGATCATCCAGACACCGCTGGAACATCTTGTTAACAATCCCTTCCAACCGTTCATCAACAGGCTTCTTCTCCGCGTCAGCCAGCTCTGCATTCTCCACGCACTGCTTGGTGTAGTGATCAATGCATTTTGCTGAGACAGGACACAGAGAACAATCACCGTCAGCTTCCTGGACACACACAGCTTTAGAAGTAGTACAAGACAGTTGAAAATCTAACTACCAGGGCTTGGGGGGAAAAATAAGCATCCTCCAAGAACCTGCCTGCCTACACAGGCGAAGCATTTAACATTACCTTTGCCTTGTCTAAAGCCATTACATTAAAATTACTTGACCGACTATATGACCACAATCCAGGGTTACTGGAAGTGTAAATGACTTGATAATGTATCAACCTCCTCTACAGTTCCCATAGTTACACACGGGAACACAAGTAACCAGGGAAATCACTTGGGTGGTCGCCACTTCTGCTAAGTGAGAAAGACACTTACAGGCCCCAAGCTCTCCATTTCAGTGCTGGAGGCATATACGTGTTTTACATGACTGTTTCAAACAACAGGACATTGGTGGGGGCGGGGGAGGATGCAACAGCAGGAGGCTTCCTCAATGTGCTGGGAACGGCAGCGAGGGGCAGCCACAGTCATTAAGTGTCAGTAGTATCAGCAGACTGGAATTTGCCATTTGAATTCTGCACATTCCTCTCCATCTGCTGACTGATTTTTATCCACCTTTCTCCTCTCTCAGTCCCCACCCTGGCTAGCCCCACTCCCACTGCTTTCCAGTCCTTCTTTTGTCACCTGTCCATCAGTGGGGAGAGGGGGGAGAGGTGACAAAAGCCCACAGGAAAGTCCAAACCATACAGACCTGGAAGAAGGATTGGAATCTGGGGGGAGTATGGGCTATTATTTAGGGATGTAATAGAGTAGCCGACTAACCGATTAACCAATAAGCAAAAGCTTACAGATTAATGCTATAGACCCAGTGTTTCTCAACCTTTTTTTTTTTTTTTTTTTTTTATAAAGAACCCCTTTTTCAAAAAAAGAAATTATAAATACCCACAGTACCTACAGTTTTCAGACATGCAAAAAAATTTTCTACAGTTGCAACACATTTGTTTAAACAACTTAATTGTAGCCAGGCGGGCAATGCAATTTTTGGGTGTAAAGTACAAAAATAATAAAATTCTGTAAAACTTAAAACAAAAATTCAGTTGTGTTGATGTATCTCCCAGACTTCTCTTGAGTACCCTAAGGGTACTCGTACCATTGGTTGAGAAACATTGCCATAGACTATAAGCATTCCCCCCCCCATGCCAATACATTTTTAGCAGGCTGACCAGCAGCCTGACTTAGTTTGTGCTGGGTCCAGGAACCTCTGCCGCGGCTCTGCATTTAAAGTGTATTAGGAGCCGGGCAGGCAGGCAGCCCGGCTCAGTTCCGGCTTGCGCCAGATCTGGGAGCTCAGCCCTCCTTCCTCTCAAACAGGAGCTGCTGCCACCCTGTGTTGCTGCTTCTATATCAGAGGCAGCAATGCAGGGCGACAGGCAGCCAGTACGCAAGGGGAGCTGGTTTTTAAACTGGCTCCCCTCGTGGACCAGCTCCCACCTAACACCCCACAGTGCTGCTGCCTCTGATACAGAGGCAGCAGTGCGGAGTGACAGGGGGTTCCTCGGGAGTGGGGCTGGAATGCACTAGCTGCCAGCCCCACCCTGGGGGACTATAAAATAGTCAAGTAACTGATAAGAATTCATGAGGTTAATCGACTACTCAATTAATCGATATTTAACATCCCTACTGTTATTGCAAGAATAAGGGAGGGACAAGAGAGAACATGGGGGGAATCTAATCAGTATCTCAGATACTAATGCAAGAAGATGGGGGAATAAGCAGGAAGTACTTAAAATGCTAGTTAATAAACACAACTATGACATGGTGGGATAACATGCCTGATTGGAATATTGGTTCAGGAGGGTACAGCTTGCTCAGGAAGGACAGCTAGGGGGGAAAGGGAGGAGGATCTTGCCCTATGTATTTGAAATGTATACATTTAGACTAAGGATAAGATGGAAACAGGAGACAAGCTTGATGGAAGATTGGGAAAGGATAAAAGGGAAACTACCCATGCAGCGACTGCTGAAGTTTGACCCAGGGATCTCAGACACCAACTCCGTGCACCTGGGGATTCCAGATGCCAACACACCCCAGGCTCTGCTGCCGCCCATGTGTCAGGAAGGCAGCCGGGACCCTGGGGTGAGTTTCATCATTAATGGAAAACGATAAGCATGAAGCGTATGGGTTAACTGGCTACACTTTTACATCCCTAGATCTCAGCGTTACAGTAGTTTGGCCACCGAGAGGGTAGAAAAGTGGAAGTGTAACCCTGTAAACTAGGGCTGGGCAAGAGCCGGTCAGCAGGCTGCATCCGGCCCGCCTAGCTCTTTGATCCAGCCTGCGCAGCAGTCCCCAGCCCCGCCCCCTAACACACTGCCTGAGAGCAGGGGACATGCAAGCCCTTTCCACTGCTTCTATTTAAAGGGCTCACCCCTTCCCCGCAGCTGCCAGGTAACCTGTTAGCAGTGGCGGGGAAGGTGTGAGCCCTTTCAAATGCTTCTATTTAAAGGGTTCGCAGCTCCCAGCCCCTCTGTGTTGCCTGGGAGCCGCTGGGGAGGCACAAGCCCTTTCACTTGCTTCTATTTAAAGGGCTTGAGCCAACTGGGGAGCTGCCAGGCAACACAAGAGCAGCCGCCTGGCAGGCACAAGCCCGTTACATAGAAGCACTGAAAGGGCTCGCGCCTCTGCAGTGGTTCCCAGGCAATGTGGTAGGGGGGCCAGGAGCTGCGAACCCTTTCAACTGCTTCTTACAGGTTGCGCCTCTAAAATCCAGGACTCTCTGGTCTGGCAACATCTGTGGTCCGGCATGACCACAGATGTCCCAGGACCAGAGAATCCTAACGCACTGCAGGGGGGTGGAGGCCAGGGAGGTGGCACACGGTTCAGTTAGGCTGCGAGGGCTGGGGGGGAAGGGACACTGGAAAGCACGTGGCTCAGCTGGAAGCCAGTGCCCAGCTCAGCTGGGCTGCAAAGCTGGAGGGGGGGGGGGGCGGGGCAGAGCGCCAGCACACAGCTCCGGTGGGCAGCAGGAATTGGCATGAGACTCAGTTGGGCTGTGGAGGAAGCCAGGAAGCGGGGAGAGGGGCAGCAGGGGGGAGCCCTGAAACGACCTTCCCTGATCTGGAGAAATCCCTCATCTGGGACCAGTCAGGTCCCAAGGGTGCCGGACCAGGGAGGTCCAACCTCTATTTAAAGGGCTTGGGCCTCGCTGGCAGCTGCTAAGGTGCGAGCACTTTAAACAGAAGCATTTGAATGAACCCGCAGATCCCGGCCCTGTGGCTCCCCTTCAAAAATTATCGCCCACCCCGGTGTAAACAGTTACTCAACGAGCCTAGGCTCATTGGATAACATGCATGGTTATACACAGGGCCTCCTCCCCCACACTACTGCCTCTGAGCATGGGGTTTTTGAGGGGTGTGGGTGGGGAAGCCAGAATGTGCAGGGAGCTGGCTTTTAAACCATCTCTCCGTCTGCATCGGCTCCCATGGAGCTGCCTGCCCCCCTGTGCTGTTGCCTCTAAAACAGTTGCCTCTTAAAAGTCGGCTCCCCACAAGCACCAGCTCCCGCCTGCCTGCCCCCATCCCCGCATGTGTTAACATGTAACGGCTGACACTTTCAGCAGTTACACACTTAAAAGCTTCTTAACTTCCCAACTAACGGACGTTCCAGCTGGCACTACTGTTGCTCACCAATGATCGTCTCCACGTATTCTGAGTTGTCATTGACATTGAAGAGATCGCCTGCTCCCAAGGCATAGTTCAGAGACTCCTCAAAGGCTCCCAAATGATAAAACACTTTGGAAGCCACCAAGGCAGCAAACTGGCGACTCCGAAAGCCCTCATCTTCATAGAGAACTTCACTGAAAAGGTCAGAGAAAAGAATCAGCTGAGCAGGAAAAGCTCCCTGCAAAGACAGAGGCCAAACTAAAATGCTGACTTCAAAGGTCCCCTTAACTCTTCATCTGCTTCCCTCTCCTCCAATACTTCCTGATGAGTCCTATGCTCTGCTAATTGCTGACCTCTCCCTTGAGCACTTTCACCACCTCCAGACTTCACACCTTTAGTCACACCTCCACCATTGACCTGAAACAGGCTCCCAGGCACTGTACATCAGGCACACGGCTAGGCAGCCCGCTAAACTTAATACTTTTTGGAAAAGGGGGAGTTAATTACTATATTAACGAAGATCAAGCAGCCAGAGGAAAGGCAGATGCATGATATTCCATGTTCTGTTTGAGCACCCACCCTTCCAGGAATAAATTATTTCTTCTCTTACATTTTGTCCACTGACTCAGAGATTTCGGCCCAGAAGTCATTGACAACAGCATTCAGTTTGTGAAGAGCGAACTCCTACGGAAAGTAACAGACGGTTCATTGTTAAAGAGCTACATTCATTCTTTTTTTTTCCTTACCACCATTTCCTACAATACGATCTTCAAGCAACCACCAGTACTGCTCACAGAGCAATCAACATCCTCACGCTGCATCCCAAATACAGGTTCTTCCTTATGACTCCCCTGCTTCCCTCTGACTTCATTGGGCCAAACTGACATATTTACTGAGATTCCTGAAAATGCTCAGAGTCTTCACAACTGACTCACAGCTGGTCTTTGTTTTCTAACTCAGCGGTTCCCAGCCACCAGGCTGCAGACCACTTGCTGCCGGGCCGCTGCGGTTCTGGGGGCCGAGGCACACCGCTTCCGCCACTGCTGTTGGGAGAGGCGTGTCCTGCCCTGCCTCTCAGCCAATCAGCATCGGGCAAGGGCGGGGTCTCTTCCCAGCTGCGGAAGAGCACTTTGCTGCATGGCAGGAGGGCCGTGCAGAGCCTGGCACAGCAGCTGCGATGCGGACAGCAGCGCTCAGCTGGAGGCTGGGAGGCAACGCAGGGCTGGGTGAGGGGAGCAGGGCAGGCACTGGGGGCTCTGGAGGTGGGGCTAGTGCTGGGGGGCTCAGAGTGGGGGCTCTAAAGATATGTCTACACTTCATTCCTCCTGAGAGGAATGCAAATGCAGACACCCGAAATTGGAAATGAAGCGGGGATTTAAATATCCCGTGCTTCATTTGCATAATTGCTTCCGGGTGCTATTTCGAAAAAAGAAATGCTGCATAGATGCGGTTACTTTGAAAGAAAACCCTTCTTTCAAAATAACCCTTAAACCTCATTTTATAAAGAGTAAGGGTTATTTCAAAGGAAGGGTTTCTTTTCGAAATAACCGCGTCTACACAGCGTTTCTTTTTTTGAAATAGGGTATTTTGAAATAGTGCCTGGATGCGATTATGCAAATGAAGCATGGGAAATTCAAATCCACGCTTCATTTGCAATTTCGTTCGTCTGCATTTGCATTCCTCTCCCAAAAGAGGAATGCAATGTAGACATACCCTGAGAGGCAGGGGGCTGGCACTGGGGAGCTCTAAGGGTGAGGGGCTCTAAGAGGCAGGGGGATATCCAGGGTGGGGAGCTGGCACTGGGGGCTCTGAGGGTGGGGCTAATATTGGGGACTGGGGGCTAGCAGTGGGAGAGGTTCGGAGGGGTGCAGTGGGGCTCTGGAGGCTGACACTGGGGGTCTGGTGGAGGGCTCTAAGGAGCAGAGGGCTGGCACTGAGGCGTTTGGGATGGGGGGCTGGCACTGGGGGGTGGGGCTAATATTGGGGACTGGAGAAGTTCAGAGGGTTGGGTGCAGTGTGGCTCTGAAAACATGGAAACAGGAGACTGGCACTGGGGGTGAGGTGGGGGACTCTAGGAGGCAGGGGTCCGGCACTGAGGCATTTGGGATGGGAGCTGGCATTGGGAGGGTTTGGGTGCAGGGGAGTCTGGGGTCAATGGCAGGAACTGGGGGGCCCTAGGTGTTGAGACTGGCACTGGGGGGCTCTGAAAGCTGGGGCTTTCGGCGGATCGGCAACATTTGCATATTCATTATCCATTGCCCCACTGGATGAGCCTCCCTATCTTCGGGAACCCCCTTGTCCTTCCTACCTTCCAGTGGTGCCAGCTCTATCCCTCGGGAAGCTGGTGGTGGGTTTCCCCAGAGAGGGAGGGGCTCGAACCCTCAACCTCCTGCTCCTGAAGCAGGTACCTTATCCAGTGTGCCACTGAAGGAGCCTTCCAAGGTTGCCAGCTCTATGCCTTGGGAAGCTGGTAGTGGGTTTCCCCAAGGTGGGTGGGGCCCACTACCTTCAGGGGCCCACTTATCCCTTACATCCCTAATTAATTCTGAGTCAAACAGTAAAGTGCAGAGTAAAAAAAATATCTGAAGTACAACCCCAGGCCATAACATAGTCTACAGAATCCTATCATCATAACAGAGGCAGAGCCTCTAGAAATTAGAGACCCCAGCATGTCCCATCCTGGGCATTAATGCAGTTAGCTGCATTTCACATGAATTGCCTGGGCATCTCAGGCCTCTGGCAACGAGCCCTTTGAGTAGATGCAGTTTGAATGCTACCTGTCCTTTTCTAACTATTATGGTTGTTAGAACCTGTCTACAGCCGGTCCCCGAGTTGCGAACGGTCGAGTTATGACCATTTGCGTTTACGACCAAAGCTCCCATGGAGCGGTCGTAAAGGCAGTCCCCGAGTTACGAACGCGACCCGCGCTTACGAACAGTGTGGTCACTATGTAGCTCAATGGGGTCCGAGTTACAAACAGATCGAGTTACGGCCAAGCGTTTGGTCCGTAACTCGTTCGTAACTAGGAGAGAGGCTGTATTTCTATTGTAAAATAACAGTACAAAGTTTCAACTCGTGGTTTGTTGCTCTGGGGTCTAATCAGCATTTTCAAGCTTACCTTGAGCTGTGGCTCTTCTTCATCCAGAAGAGAAATAATTCCAGCTACAAAACAAGAGGCGTGTTACCCAAGATGAACTTTTACGCATTGCAACAGAAAATATAACTTACTCAGAAAACAATATGAAGAAAAGAAGAATCATGATTCTAGCGTACAGGTTTAGTTGTTAGGTAGGAGACCTTAAAGACAGACTGCAAACGTACAGCAAATTTACAGCATATACATGTGTATAAGCCTCTTAAACTGGATGACAATGCTTAAACCCAGAGCCTGAATCCCAGTGGGGCTAAAACAAGAGCTGGGGATCTAAAACCTTGATCCCTGGTGCTCCCCCACCCTGCACAGGGCTAAAGCTCTGGTCCCTGGCATTCCCCCTCCCTTCGCCTGCTGCAGTTGAGGCTACAGGGCTGAATGCCCAAGCCCTGGCAACCCCAAAGGGACTGTAGGCAGTAGCTGCAGGGCTGAAGCCCTGACTCCTAGTCAACACCTCTCCCCACTGCTGAAGCCAGGAGTGGCAGGGCAGAATCACAAATCCCTAGTGCTGCCCATGCAGCAAAAGCCTGCAAAGCCTATGGACAGAGCAGGGGGCCCCCAGGGATGTTGCCCCCCAAAACGGCAGTTGCAATTGCAGGGCAGTCCAGGGGGTAGCTCCTCACCCCGACACCTCCTTCACTCCTTGGCCCCTGTCCAGTTCGGAGGAGGGAAGCCAGAGCTGGACAGTGCGGAGCAGCTGCTCCGCTGGCTGGTGCCATGTCACAGGCCGTGGTGCTGTTCCCTCCTCTCCTTCTGCTGGTTCTCACAGAGCCAGTAAGAACTAAAAGGGTGGGGGACCCAAGACCATGGCTAGCAAAGCCCTCAGGAACGGGACTACAGGGGAGCCCTCCTGCCGCATCTAGCTACCCCCTCCCTGCACCCTATGTTACCCCCACCTCTGTACAGATTAGGCATGTTAAATTTCAATTAAGTAATCGAATAGTTGATGGGATCTCCATCGACTATTCGATTCGTCTATAAGGGCGCTTTGAACTATAGCAAGAGTCCTTGCTACAGTTCAAAAGCGGAGGCGGGGCCAGTGGGGGACTCCTGCTAGTCCTACACTCCCTGTGACACCTCAGCCTTTGAAATGTACAAAAGCCCCAGTGGGGCTCTTGTACATTTCAAAAGCAGAATCGCAGCAGAAGCAGCACGAGCCGAGTCTGCTTCAGTCCCTGTTTGCACTGTTTCCCATTGTGCCCCTACCTCCCCTGCCTCCCACGGAGACAGTGCTGGGGGAAAGCCTAACAGAGGCAGCAAGGGGGGGAAGCGACTAGTCACATCACTAGTCGACTATCCAATAAGCTTATGCTCATCAGACAGTCGACTAGTCACTTACATCCCTAGCACAGATCCTAGCTATCCCCTCCCTAACCCTGAGAGACCTGCCTGCCTGCACACAGCTCCTAGCTAATTCCCCTTTTTACATCTTGAGCTAACCCCTCCCAGAGCCTCCTCCTGCCACAACCAAAATAGGCTGGGTGGCCTGTTGAGATGAGTCAGGTGCTAAAGGGGGCACAGTCTCACTAGACTCCTATTGAACTGGCCTGAACCCTACTAGCCCGTGCTCCCAAAACAGAAGTCATATTACACCTATGCCCAAGCCCGTGTAGCACCCCCCCCCCAGGCCGAGACCCCCGACACCTTCCTTCCCCCGCTGAGCCCTGGGGTTTTGATAGCATGTTGCGTGAGGGAAGGGCTACTGCATAATTCAATGAGAACCTTCAAGCAATTTTACCAGATGTCATCATAGGGAAATATGGTCACCCTCGAGTAGGGATGTAAGCGACTAGTCGAGTCACTACTCGACTAGTCGCTTCTCCCCCCACTTGCTGCCTCTGGGAGCAGGAGCCGGTGCTGGGGGGAGCCAGCTTAAAAGCTGGTTCCCCCCAGCACCATCTCCGTGGGGGGAGGGTAGGGAGGCAGAGGCACAGTGGGGGACTGGGCCAAGCTGTCCTGGCTCAGGCCCAGTCCCAGATGCTACGGCTCTGCCTTTTAAACATAGTAAGAGCAAGGTGGTTCTCACTACATTTAAAAGGCAGAGCCGCAGAGGGGTTAGCTGCAACCCCACTGCAACTCTGCAGTTTCCCCACCTTTCGACTAATCAAGTAGTCTATGGAAATTCCATCAACTACCCAATTAGCTAGTTAAACACAATTTAACATTAAACAGGACTATGTAGCACTTTAAAGACTAACAAGATGGTTTATTAGGTGATGAGCTTTCCTGGGCCAGACCCACTTCCTCAGATCAAATTGTGGAAGAAAATAGGCATGACCATATATACCAAAGGGATACAATCAAAAAAATTAACATTCTTACCCTAGAGGCACCCTACAATTTAAAATAAATGAAGGTCAACAAATACAGCTGAGAGTAAGCCAGAATGCACATGGTTATTCTACAGGATCTTACCAACAGTTTTATTCTTACTGTGCCAAGCCCCATTTAGATTCACAGCACAAGTGCCCTATTTAGTTCAAAACAACGAGGAGTTTGGGTCTTTGCCCAGGAAAGCTTATGCCCAAATAAATCTGCTAGTCTTTAAGGACTTCTCATTGCAGACACAGACTAACATGGCTCCCCCACTGATACTATTCAGTGCAGTGACACTTGGCAAAGGATGAGCGGCAGCCCTGGAGCTTCAGGTGACTGGGGTAGTCTCTTCCACTGAAACCCCCCACATACCCAGGAACAAGCAGTTCTGATGCCATCTCTCCCATAGAGAAGATAGGGGAATAAATCATCCCTTAAAACCAATTCTGTGTTATTTAAGATTTTTGACTAGTAGTCGTCGGGCCTGGATTTGCATTCACTAAATAGGTAGGGTGGCCACCCACACATTCCCAGCATACCGACTATTCCAGTACTTCCAGAATGGATGTGGGCCTGCCTCTGTTGGCAAAAAGCTCACCACCCCTTTGGCATGACCTCCCACACACGTGAGCAAGGTCATGCCAGTGGGGGTGTAACAGTGCACTCTTCAAAGAGGTAACCCCCCATAAGATACCATACAAAGGCAGGTTCAGTTTTTGGTCAGAATATCCACCAGAAAAGTAGGAGCATGGTTTAAAACTGGACAAAAGTTCTGCCTCTGAATAGGCATCCACACTGCAGGGGGAGGAGCTTGGAGTGGAAATCTGCTAAGTCACAATGGAGTTCAGAGCACCAATGAAAGTGGATCTTTCCTACAACTGAGGCAGCTGACACACAACAGTGCATATCAAGGACTAAACGCATTTGGCCATTACTGTGACTAGTCCCTGAAATGTGTCTCAGGCAGGGAGTCCCTTTAACTACAGGAAGTTAAAAGCCAAAGCACATCATTCAGTTATGAAAACGTTCAGACAAATACATGTGTCTTGAGATGGATGTTACTAAACCTGGCGCTGACATAATGAGCAAAAGAGGGTGACCTCTTCTGAAGGAGCCCAGCTACAAGTCAGTGCCTTTACAGCATAGTTCCTGACACTAAATGCTTCCCAAGCCAGTCTCCACGGCTGTGACAAGGTGAAGGGGAAGAGCTGTCTCTCCCGGGGGGGCGGCGGGGAGGGGGGGGGGGAGACAAAACAACACAAACCAAAACACGTTTCCCTTTTATAGCCGGGCTCCCCTGAGATCATCCGCTAAGCCCCTCCAGATCACCGAAATAAATCAGACGGGGAAACTGAGGCACATACATCAGCACGGTCACCGTTCTAGGTGGGGAAACTGAGGCACGTGGCGGCGGGCAGGGCCTTGCCCGAAGGTGACACAGCAGGTGGGGGCGGACACAGAACCACAGGAGTCCGAAACTCCCCCCGCCCCCGCCCCCGCGCTCTATTCCAACCAGCCGCAGCCCCGCGCGGGTCCCACAGGCGGGGAGGGGGGAGCCCGGAGCGGGGCGGTTGCACGGCGATGTCCCCCCCCCCCCCGCGCCGCGTGTCCCCAGTGGGGGAGGGGCAGCCGGGTGACCCGCCGGGGGCTGGACGGGCGGGGAGGGGGGAAGGCTCGGCCCGGCCTGACTCAGCTAAATCCCGGCGGGAGCCGCAGGCCCCGGCCCCGCGCTCACCGGCCGAGGTGATCATGCTGCCGCTCGGCCTCGCCCGGCCTGGCCGCTCGCTGCTCGGCTGAGGGGGGGAGGGCGAGCGGGCTCGGGAGCCGCCGATGCCGGTAACTCGGGTCCGCGCCCTGCTTAGCGCTGCCGCCACCCGCCGCCTCCTTCCGGCCCGGAAGTGTCGTCAAAGGACCCCACAGGCCCCCGGCGAGCTGGCCGCGCGGGTGCCCGATCGCAAAGTGCCGGCGGCGGCGCTAGGAAAATGCGGGGCCAGGCTCCGAAGGGCGGGGAGAAGGGGCAGCGGGGCGAGTCGCCCCCCCCCCGCGCGCGCAGGAGCCCGGTAAAAGTGTCAGGCACGAGCTGGACTACCCCTCCCTGCCCGCGCGGCGTGGCCCCTGCAGGGGGAGGTGGTGGGTGGCGAAGGCAGCCCCCAGCACGCGCTGGGAGCGAGCCGCCCCTTTGCCCGCCCCGCATAGACACAGGTGCCTAGCCCCCTTTGCAGGTGGGGTGTTACTGGGCATGGAGCACTACAGGGGGCAGGTGTCCCCCGCCTTTTCGTTGGTCCATAGGCTCCACTCCCCACCAGCCTTTGCAGGCTCCCATGTAATCACAAAAAGCAGGAGTTATTAATGTTTTTTTGCAAGGTTTAGGCTCCAGAGCAATAAACAAGCACAGTAATGATGGTAAGTAAATAAAAAGAGGGCAGGCTCCATTCATCACAGCTGGCAGGCAGGATGTGGCCCCTGCCCTTCGCCCATTGACAAACTGCAGAGAGGGGTTAAACTTATATGTGAGCATATAAGTTCCCTTTCCCCCTCAAAAATCGGAAATGATGCCCCTGTTCTGTACATGCAGAGGCACAATTCCTCCAGTTCTGCAGCCCCTCTATATCCCAGCCACACAGCCCATCGGTATCCCTAAAACCATTGGACATGGAGAAGAGACAAACAAGGGAGCATGTTAAAACGGGAAAGTTTAGGCTGAACATCAGGGGAACTTTCTAAGGGTTTGTCTGTAACGGAAACAAGCTTTGCAGCTATAAACATTCATAGCAATATTAACTGTCCAGTCAGAGCCCAGCCTGCATTGGGCTAGATGCTGTACAGACAACGAAGGTTCTTTCAGGGTAGCAACCATCCTATGTAGTGAGGTGCTCCCAGCTTCTCCCACAAGTTGGTGGTGGGGGAGAAAAGAGGAAGGTGGGTTTTTTCAACCCACACAACTACAGGAATCAGGGCAAGGCTACAGCAAGAAAGAGCCCTCATGACAGGTTTTCTCCCCATCTTATCAAAATTCACAAGCTGAAAAAGGGAAACCTGCCCACAGAAGCACCCAGTCCAGCTATCTTCCTCTAACAAAATATTACCAAATCCCTCTCCCCGTTGACCTGCCACTGTGTTTGCTGACACAACAGTGCAAGGTCCAAATGCCCCTTCTGCTTTTCATGTAGTGCCTTCCTTATCAGCACAGCATTTAGGCTTGTAACCTCATGTTCTGGGGCCAGTTTGGATAGATCTGACACTCAGGTCAGGAAACTCGGAGGCTACATAGAAAACTGAAGTTTTACAAAGTTTGATCTGGAACAAAAGTTCTGACCTGGTCTAGCAGAGTCAATTTCTGCAGATTCTGACCCAGAAGAAAAAGTATTTTTAAAAAATAATTTTAAGACACAACCCCCTAAGTCAATGTAGTTGATGGTAGCATCATACACAAACAAGCCTTTGTGCTGGAATTATAACCACATTGGAAAAGGCAGCAGAGTGGCCCTGCTCCTAAATGAACAGTGCCAGGTATCCCAGTTCAACTGTTCAGTCACTAATTAAAGTCCATCTGTGCTGCACAAGATAACCAGTTTTGCTGGCACTGTGGATTGCCACAAAGACAGGTTTCACTATTCTCTTCAGAGCAGAAAGGATTTACAGTGACTTCCATCTCCCCCAGCTTAGCTTACATCAAATCAATTGAAAGTCAAAGTCGGGTCCATATCAATGATATTGGAGGGAAGATTCTGGTGGACACCAATAAAACTTCAGAAAACAATCTAGAATATAGGATTTACTGTAAATCTGTTTATTTATTCCTTACATCAAGTATTTAAAAAGGTAACAATGTCCCACAATTAGTCTCCCAATTAAATACATAAAACACCTGCTTCATCTATAAAAGGTCAGTTAACCCTCTTAAAAAATCCAAGACACTTTCCTTCTGTAGACGAATGTCCAGTGGAAGATACATGGGGCCAGCTATGCTCCCGTTTACTTCCACATGCATCTAGAATGATTCCATTCACTTCAGTCAAGTCATTACAAGTGTAAATCTAGAGCAACAGCGCAGAATTTGGCCCTCACGTATGTATACATTTGTTGGTCTCCACAGGGATATTTTAAATGGTTAATTCATGAGGCCTCAACAGAATGCAAAGATTGACATAAAATGTCACCGCTGTTATGGGACTAAATTAGTATGAAAAGTTTAATTGTTACGGGTACATCTGCACTGCGGGCAAAAGTCAAATTAAGACGTGCAACTTCAGCTATGTTAATTGCATAGCTGAAGTCGAAATAGCTTAATTCAGCTTTAGGCACTGTCTACACAGCAGGGAATCGAAGGAAGAATACTCTTCCTTCGACTTCCCTTATTCCTCCTTAAATTAGGGTTACAGAAGTTGGAGTAAGAAGCCCGTTATTTTGAAATGATTTTGGAATAACAGGCTTGCTGTGTAGACACGCACTTTGTTATTTTAAAATAACGCTGCAGCATAGACACAGCCTACATGACCTGCTCTTTAGAGATCAGAGAGGGACGTAAATATGTAACTGACTCAGATCCGATCTACACTACAGTTATGGTCAACGTAAGGCATCTTACATCAGCCTCATTAGGTCAGCATGTACACCAGGATGCTCTTTTGCCAACGTAAGTGGCAATCTACACCAACATAACTCCAACTCCATGAAGGGTGTAGCGCATATGTCAATGTAGATGCAGTGTCCATGTAGACATTGTGTTACTTACGTTGCCTGTAGGGCGTGAGCCCATGCGCAGCTGACAACTCTGGCTGCCAGCTGGGGAGAGGGTGGGGACCCCAGGGCTACTGGGCTCCAGCTGTCAGTGTGTCCCAGTGCCCCACTTCAGGCAGTGGAAGTGGTCCCGGAGAGTACATGCACCACTGACAGAAGGAGCAAGTGTGGACATGAACCGCCACTTTAATTACTGAAGTGGCTGTGTGTCAACTTTACATTCATTTTCTAGTGTAGACGTGCCCTCTAGCTACTTGCAAAGCTCCCAAGATGAGCTATGCAAGATACCAAGCATTAGCCTGCATTCATTTCCACCAACTGAGCTAACAACTGCTTCCCAGCCACCCACAATCAATGACTTTACTAAATCACATTATTACATTTGCATTTTCAACTTGCTTGTAACCTCAAAGCATGTTTAACCTACAGAGTACCCTGTGTTCTGGAAGCAGGGTGGTGCTGGTCCCCTCTATCTAGATTCTTACATGCCATGCCACTGAAGTAGAACCTCAGAATTATGAGCACCTCAGGAACGGAGATTTGTAACTCGGAAATATTCGTTAACGGTAAACACAAAACTTTATGATTCTTTTTTCAAAAGTGCACAGCTGGCTATTGATTTACTACAGGTTTGAATCTTTCCTATGCAGAAGAAAAATGCTTTTAGGCATTTAAATGAAACACACAAGTTCTCTCACCTGGTCAAATCAATGTACCTTATCAGGGACTTCCTGGCTTGTTTTGTCTCTGCTGCTGCCTGATTGTGTATTTCCAGTTCCAGATGAGGGTGATCAGTCAGTTCATAACTCTGAGATTCTACTTTATTGTATTATCTACCTCCTAGGTTCGCTCTAAGGCCTTGCCTACACATGAAAGTTTTACACAAGTCTAACTCCCAGTGTGGACACACATACTAAAATAAGCGACAGGGTAAGAAACTTTGTAGACAGGGGGGAGCAGGAGATAGCTTTACTGTAGTAAGGCATTTGATACAGTCTTGAATGACCTTCTCATAACAAACTAGGGAAATGCAACCAAGATGGTGCTACTATAAGACAGGTGCAAAACTGGTTGGAAAACCCTTCTCAGAGAGTAGTTATCAATACTTCACAGTCATGCTGGGAGGGCATAACAAGTGGGGTCCCTCTGGGATCAGTTCCGGGTCTGGTTCTGTTCAATATCTGCATCAATAATTTAGATAATGGCCTAGAGAGCGCACATTTATATATGGAGATATACCTATCTCATAGAACTGGAAGGGACCTTGAGAGGTCATCGAGTCCAGTCCCCTGCCCTCACGGAAGGACCAAGTACCATTTATAAAGTCTGATGACAATACCAAGCTGGGAGGAGTTGCAAGTGCTTCAGAGGATAGGGTTAAAATTCAAAATTATCTGGACAAACTAATTAAGGGGTTTGAGGTAAATAAAATGAAATTCAGTAAGGACAAATGCAAAGTGGTCTACTTAGGAAGAAACAACCAATCGCACTACACAAAATGGGAAATGATTGCCTAGGAAAAAGTACTGCAGAAAGGGATCTAGGGCGGTCACAGTGGATCACAAGCTAAATATGAGTCAGTGTGACGCTTGCAAAAAAACCAAAAGTGAACATCATTCTGAGTAATAGAAACAGGAGTGTTGTAAACAAAACAAGAAGGAATCCTTCTCTCTACTCCACGCTGCTTAGGCCTCAACTGGAGTACTGTATCCAGTTCTGGGTACCACATACCATGAAAGATTTGGACAAACTGGAAAAGTCCAAAGAAAAGCAACAAAAATGATGAAAGGTCTAGAAAACGTGAGCTATGAGAGAAGACTGAAACAATTGGGGTTTGTTTTGTTTAGAAAGGAGGAGACTGAGGGTACATGTCTAGACTACAGAGCTTTTCCAGGATACTGGAGGTCTCCCAGAAAACCTCTGCCACATCCAAAGAACACGTCTGCTTTTCCGGAAAAAAACTGGAAAAGCTGACTTTTTTTGGCATTCCTGTAAACCTCATTGTACAAGGAAGAAGGGATGTTCTGAAAGAGGGTTTTTTTCCAACATTTAGTCCCATGTAGACAGGCCAAATGTTGGAAAAGCCTCTTTCAGAAGAAAAGCGGAAAAAGATACACAAATTGCAGTTCGCAATTTGCATATCTTTTTCTGACTTTTCTTTGCATTGTAGACACAGCCTGAAAGTGGACAGGATAACTGGCTAAGTAAAAGATTGTTACAAGAGGGAGAAAAATTGTTCTCCTTGACCTCCGAGGATAGGCCAAGAAGCAATGGGCTTAAATTGCAGCAAGGGAGATTTAGGATGGACATTAAAGAAAAAAAACTTCCCAGCTGTCAGGGTTGTTAGACAGTGGAATAAGATTGCCTAGGGAGGTTATGGAATCTCTGTCTCTGGAGATTTTTCATAGCAGGCTAGACAAATAGCTGTCAGGGATGGTCTAGGATAATGCTTAGTCCTGCCACGAGAGCAGGGGATGGGACTAGATGACCCCTTAAGGTTCCTTCAGCTATGTCCACACTGCCAGGTTATTTTGAAATAAGTTGTTTTGAAATAACTCCCGAAATAACTATTTCAAAATAAGCTTATTCCTCTTCACAAGCAGGAGTTATTTCAAAATAACCAGCCCCTGATTTCAAAACAACAGGCTTGGTCGTGTGGACGCTCGCCTTGTTATTTCAAAATAAGGGGAGTTATTTTGAAATAACTTCCTAGTGTAGACATGCCCTTCCAGTCCTATGATTCTGTAAGTGGCTTTTTTTCAGTTCAGCTTAAACCCTTTTCCGAGTGATAAGTTTGTTTGTTTTGTTAAAAGAAGGCACAGTCATACCAGAATAAGAGTGTCCACAGAGAGAGTTATACTGGGATAACCAACAGAGTAAATTCACACCTTCAGTTATACCAAACCAATACACACACACACAAGGATAAGGCCTTAGTCACGAGCCACAAAGACACTCAGCAGCAAAGTTTTCAAGGGACCAGAATTACAACCCAACATTCCAAACAATTTCTTCCAACACCAGGCTGTCATGGACCAGAGGAAACATTTCTCCACTTACCCAGCTACTCTGTCACTCTCCCTCTCCCTGACACTTAATGTTCTTTCCCACTGCTTAGCTGCCTCGGAATCGCCCCAGATGTGACTCTCACAGCAGAAACATCAGGGCATCACCACTGGGAGACTGCAGAAAGGGAACAGGGTATTGTGTGGATTGTAGTATGCTCCTGTCCTCCTGCTGCCCTTTGCCTTTCTCTGACACCTCCACAGAGCACTTCTCAGATATTAATGAGGCCTTGTCGCTCCTATGTGAGGTAGGTAAATATCAACTCCCCCCTTTTACAGTTGGGGAAATTGAAGCACAGAGAAATTAGGTATTTATCCATGGTCACAGCTGGGTAAAGAACCCGGTCATGCTGACTGCCTGCCCCCTACTATACACAACAGATAAGGAACATCCAAGGCACATTGCTCTCAGAAGAAACCTAACAGTCTAATGCACATCGCTCTCAGAAGGAACACAACCAATCTTCAACTGATCAGGCGTTTGGAGTGGCTAGGGTTATGCTGTGCTCATAATGTATGTTGTATCTGGACATACCCAGTATCCCATTAATACTCCGTGTAAAGAAATCCCTAACTGAAACAATTGGCTGTCAGGCAGGTTAAAATATATCTTTGAACCTGTCAAATAGAGAGATTTTATTGCCTAAAAACAATATATTAAATCACTTCTTTAAGAGAGATAAATGGATGGGGTTGTCTTGGGGGCTTGAGAGATGCATGGTTGTTGGAATCCCACCATTGAGAAGTTGGGGAGGGAAGGATATCCGTCACCCCCATCACAACACGGAACTGTTACAATGCCCCCAATGCAACCTGTAAACCCCAGGACTAGCCGGAAGGAATGCATTGCTTGCTGACCCCTCTCCTACGGACATAATGTCAGTCATGTCTGCATCGTGCATGCGAGTTATACGGCACAACAGTCGCCCATGCTGCCTTTCTTCACAGGAGATAATTGCATTCTGTCCGTTTCAACTCACCAGGCCATGCAGATGAGCAACCCCACCAGCTCCCCCTGCCATTCTAGCACTTTCTTCCCCCTCCCCGCCTTTGTCTGTTCTTTCTAAAGGGGGAACCATAACAAAAAATGGGAAGTCTGCCAAGGCCCTTCTCTGGAGTTCTGGAACAGCAACAAAGCCGGAGGACAAGGCAGCAAAGAAACGCAGAAGGCCTCTCGGAAGGGAATTTTGTTGTTCAAATAAGACACCCTCTTTTGGCAGCTGAGCTTTCCTGCACTGCCTCTCCCCTCACCCGGTGAAATGCCTCCAATGGGATTTCTTAAAGGCCCACAGTCCATTTGTGCATCTACCAATTGACTCTACCATGTGGTAGAACAGGGCCTTCCTACGGGTTTGGCTGCAGCCATGGTGGGGAGTGGGAAGTTAGGGGTCCGACACTGCGTAGCAGCTTTCCCCAACAGCTGTGTGATGGCTTCCATGTGCCCTTCCAGGAAACGGCCTGGGTGAACTCAGCCCGTCGTCCTCATACTACAAGAGATCTGCAGCGTGGTTCCGCGGTGCCATCCAGCCGCTCTAAGGGTCCGTGATGCCACCAGCTTCTTCACAGTTTCCGTTAGGTGCCATGCTCGTCAGGGCCACACCCTCATCGGGGTCCTGCAGGCCACCTGTGAGGAGAGGGACAGGCAGACAGAGCAAGGTCAGGGAGGAAGAGGCACACAGGAGACCCAGTTTCCAGCACTCATTTTATGCAAATGTTGATTAAAATTCTTGTAATTAAAGATCAAGCAATAAATGCACCATAATTTAAGACTGTTTTTATAATGAGCTCCAACATGATATCATAAACTGGACATTCAGGCAATGTACAGAATTTTAAACTAACACCAGAAGGTGGCTCGCCTCACCAGCATGTGGATAAGTGCTCTGGGTCCCAATCCTGGAATTGGATCCACAGAGACAACCCCCATATCCATGCAATGCCTCATCGACTTTCACTGGAATCCACATAGGCAGGAGGGTCCATTTGCTTGAAACCAACTATCGGATTGGGGCCGTGAATATTTATTGGACCGGATGTTTTACAGGTTGAGCCTCTCTAGTCCGGCACCCTCAGGACCCAACCGATGCCGAACCAGAGAATTTGCTGAACTACGGGAGGTCAATATTGTCTAGCAGCATTACCAACCCTTCCACTGCTTACCGGGCTCTTAGGAGCTACAGAGGGGTAGCCGAGTTAGTCTGTAACTGGAAAAATAACAAATAGTCTAGCGGCACCTTAAAGACCAACAAAACATGTAGTGGTATCATGAGCTTTTGTGAGTACAACCCACTTCTTCAGATGAAACTCTTAGGGCGCTTAGGAGACATTCAGGGTAATTTAGAGCTAAATAACAACACAGAACACTGAGAGCAAGGCCTGGTGGCTGTAAACAAACTTTATGGGACCACAGAAAACTTGGCCACACCCGTGATAAGTGGACATCGGCTAACTAAAATCATGCCGGATTATGGATGTTGCCAGACCAGAGAGGTTCAACCTGTACCACCACCGTTTTCAAAGAAGAAAATAACCCTTTTTGTACCAAAGTTTAACATTTCAGCGATTTGCCTACATAGGCTCCTGTTTCATCTAAAGTCCTCACTTGTACCACTGACACACAACGAATTATTTTAACAAGAGGGACCACCTCATGGAGTGTTCGTCCACCATTGGTCGTGAATCAGTTTGGAAATGAGCAAGGGAAAAGACTGGCATCTTGGGAAAAGGGGTATCATTCTGGACTCCACCCAAACCAGTCTGCAGCTTCTGGCCAATGGTGCCCCTGCTGAAAGGGGATCGCTGCTAGGAAATGCAGGAATTGTGGAACAATACTTGAAACTGCATTTCCAGAGACCCTCAAGAGGGATCTAGAGTCGGGCTCTAAGTCATTACTTAGAAACAGGGCTAAGTTGTGTCCAGCCTTGGCTAGACAGTAGTGTAGTTATACCAGCCAACTTTCCTAGTGGAGATGCAGCTTATGCTGGCAAGAGACTTCTTTAGCTAACGTACCTTACACCACTTCTGTGAACAAACTAATCTACACCAGCGAAAGGATCCCTTTGGCACTGTGCCTGCCTCTACACTAGGGCTTCTGCCAACACAGCTATGTCCGAGGTCTGATTTTTTCTCCCCGTGCTATTAAATGACACTGCTTTGTCAACAAAACCTAAGTGTAGACCACGCTTCGGTTGTACACATAGCGTCCGCTGACTTCAGTGACACCATGTATGTAAGTGTAGCAAGAACTGGGCCTGCTGCATTTTTATTGGACCAGATTATGCTGGCAAAGCACCCACCAACAGAGCGCCCTCCGCTACTGCAGTAAGGACCAGGGATGGGAGAGGTAAGGAGTCAGCTGCACCAGCTGAACTAGTGTACACGAGCGGGAGAAACTGGAACATTCCTGGTGGTGAGACAGCGAGAGGCAGAAGAAAGTGGATGCGAGCTCAGAAGAGCGAGTGGGCCAGGTGCAGGTAAAGCAAGTGTGGCAAAGCTCAGGCCGTGCCCCACGAGCCCTGTGCTGCCAGGTGGTTGTTGTTTGCCCCCACACTGCCTCTCCTCTTTTCTAGAGGCCAGAGTCACAGCTTCATGAGCCATCCTCATCAGCGGCAAAGTCCAAGGATTGGCGGGGGGACCCCTCCGTATTCCTGGCCTCCCTTTCCAGGAGCAGAGTTTTAGCCGTGTGGGGAGGGCTAGAGGAAACCTGGGCCCGTCCACTACTCTGGGTTCCAGCCCAGGGACCCACAGTAGCAGCAACTGTCAGTGTTTTTCCCCTAGACCACTTCACCAAACGCTCTCCTCGTACTTTCTCCCTGGGACCTGAATGACTCTTTCCTGCTTCAGCACAAACACTCTTTCCTTTTTGCAGTCCCCAGCCACACACGTCCTCCTCTCAGTCCTTCCCTCTTCTCCTTCCCCCACCCTTACGTGAGGGGAAACCTTTTAAAGTAGCACCACAGGCCTTAATTGGCTGCAAGTGCCCGATTAGCCTGCTGCTTGAGGCAAGCTCTACATTAGCCTCAGGTGCCTGCCTTGATTACGTGGCCACAGTCTCTGGCAGTTTATTCAGGCAACAGAAAACCATTCACCCCGCTCCCAGTATGTCTGCCCACCACTTAACTCCTGTAGCCAGCTGCCCTGGGTCTGTCACACAGCTGGTGCATGCCTGGGTTCTGAGCTGGATTAGGTCATGGCCAGACAGCACTTTGCTGATGCCAGTGGCTGTACAACTGCTGTAGCCCAGTGAGCAATTTCTAATGGAAACATGTTCTGGCAAATGCATTGCTACTCCATTGCCACTTACAACCAACGCTGCCTGCGTGCTCCTAAAACACTGGGGAAAGACAACGCTAAAAGAAACATCCCAGTCAGCATGCTATGGAGATTGTCTCCCAGTCTTTGGATGTTGTGGGGCCAGCTGTGCCTACGGTGTTATACATGCTGCCACCGGAGCCAGAGAGACATTCCCGGGGCACTAAGTACTGATGCATCAGCCCGTATAGACTGAAAAGATGATCTCCCTAAGGTCAGGTCTTCACTACCGGGAAGATTGTTGCTGTCGCAATCGATTTTCCGTAGTTTGATTTAGCGGGTCTAGCAAAGACCTGCTAAATCAAACTCAGAGGGTACCCCCCGTTGGTGCTGTCACTTCGGCTCCTGGAGAAGCTGGAGTTGCGTATTTTAAGCTGACCTTCTGGGTCTGGTGCAGGCCTGGCCTAAGGGAGCCAGCCACATTAAGCTTGGGAAGCAGAGCCTGCAGGATTTTCACTCGAAAAGGACCATAGGCCAGACCTTGTGGCTTAGTGAGAGCTCTCTACGTCATCATAGGGGAGACTCAGATTCCAAGGCTTCTCCTGATCGACCACTCAGACTGGAAAGGCCTGGGAACACTGGGGAAAAAAACACGGTTGCCGCATGTCATAAGATACACTGTCCTGGCTAGGAGCCAGCTGCGGGACACATGGAGAACACCAGCACCTTGAGGGAGCTGAGCTTACCCTCGTGAATGTTGTTGGCAGCTTTCGCCGAACTGCCTCTTCTCCGGCTCCTTCTGCCCCAGGGGATGCACTGCAGGATGGAGGGGAGGCTCCGCTTCTCTCGCTCCTCCCCACCTTGAAATACAAGAGCACAGGGAGATCATAGAGTTATCAGCAAGAAATGGGACTCTCTCATTCCTTGCTGGCAACAGCAGGGCCTGCCTTATTCGGGGTCACTGTGGCTGTTCCCTGCTGGCAGACAATGGTGCCCCTTGCTTCTCAACCTTGGGGTGTAAGAAATTTGGGCCTCTATGCAGAATTCCCCATAAGAAATCAATAAATGGCGCCCAGAAATCCATTTCTCCCCCAATGAGAATTCTTACCTCGTCTGGAAACATCCAAAATAAGGTTTGCCTGTTTGCCTGCACTTTCTTGCTGCCAAGAGCATCCTTAATCATTTTCACTAATAGTTGGGTTTGGATGGGTTTTGGGTTTGCTTCAGTGAGAGGACCATTGGCAGCCTCAGGATACACAGCAAGGAAGCTGACATGGATTTGCTTGTCCACACACACACTAGGGACATAAATTACTATGGGCAGTTTTTACTACATTTAAAGGCAGAGCCGCAGCGGGGTTAGCTCTCAGCCCCTGCAGCTTCCCCCCTTATCGACTAATCGAGTAGTCAATGAAAATTCCATTGACTAAACACAATGTAACATCCCTCACACACACACAGCAGCTGTGAGAACTAAAATGTAAAGGAAGAGAGAAGGCAGGCAGAAACTTCACATCCTGCAGCTGGGCCTCTGGCCGTACACTTTTATTATTGCTTCCTATTAAACAAGTAGCTCTCCCCACTCCCAAGGAGGTCTGCTGGGAGCAGAGAGTTTGCACTGTACTTAACAATGCCATAGAATCTGCATAACAAAAAGAATAGTGCAGCCTAAAGCGAGTGACTAGTAAATCTTGATCTATTACTGTAAGAGAATATCTACACAGCAACATTATTCCATAGTGCACATCTACACTACAAGCCTTTATTTCAAAATAATGTTGAGCTGAAAGACTTCTTACTCCGACTCCTGTAACCCTCATTTCATGAGGAGTAAGGGAAGTCAGAGGAAGAGTGTTCTTCCTTCGACATCCTGCTGCATAGACAGCGCCAAAAGCCGAATTAAGCTATTTTGACTTCAGCTACGCAGTTGACGACGTTAGCCCAGCTGTGTAGCCGTACCCTAAAATACTAGGGTATTAGACAAGGGTAGTCTTAATCTCACACAGATTCATGTGACAAGCAGACTATTGCAACAATCAGGTAACCTCAAATCCTAGGACATGCAATATCTTACCTGCCATCAAACCTTATCTCCTAGCAACATATGTTATCAGCCACTTCAGTGGACACTCTCCTGACTAAGTCAATCTTATGCAACTTTAAACTACACAGTGTGATCAATATTCCTTTTGACCAACAAAACTAATCCCCCAATAAAATAATTTTTGCAAAACGATTGTTCCCCCTTTTAAGCACCCGTGAACATAGAGCAATATCATGCTCAGGAAAAATAGGTTAACACACACTAGTATTTCTTCTTTGAAATCCTGGGTGCATGCTCTAGGTAAGCTCTGAATTATTGAAATACAGGTTGAACCTCTCTAGTCCGGCATTCTGTGGTCTGGCAACCTGCGTGGTCCAGCATGATTTTTGTTAGCTGGATGTTCACTTATCGCAGGTGTCGCCAAGCTTCTCGTGGTCCCATAAAATTTGTTTACAGACAGAAGTCCTGGCTCTCAGTGTTCTGTGCTGTTATTTAGCTCTAATTTACCCCTCCATGCTTTCTAACATCCCAGTAAAGGGTGGCAGTGTTGGCAATGCTACTAGACAATATTGATCTCCCAGGGGTTTGGCACCAGGCCCGAGGGTGCCAGACTAGAGAGGTTCAACCCCTATATTTAGCAACATAGTCCTGTCTTGAGTTGGGACCCCGGCCTCACAGCACTGGCTCCAGAAACCTTCTGGGTAAAGCAGGGGCGCTGTGGTCTTCTGAGCCAGCCCCAAGAGAATGCCCTAGAGAGCCGCTCTCCCCTTGCCACTCTCCGGGCTGTTGCTTCCTTACCCCATCCACGTAGGCACTAGGGGGGGGGCCAGCAAGACCCACCCGCCTTCCAGTAGGCGGTGGCTCCAGCCTGTGGCTTACACAGGGACTCAGGGCTGAGCGCTGGCGGGGACACAGGCGGCTCGGAGCGTGGCTGCCAGCCGGGGCGGACACAGATGAGACGGGGGAATGGGGCTCCGCTGGGGGGCGGGACAAGCGGCAGCCGGAGATCCCCCCCCCAGCCCCAGACCTGAGCTCTCCCCGTAGCCCCATGCACTGGCACCGCCCCCCTCCCCGTACCTGCTCGGTGCTTCAGGGCCGCTCGCAGCGCCCGGCAGGCGGCTCCGCGCACCTCCAGCGCCCCGTCCGGGCGGCCCGGGCTGTAGGCGGCCGCCTGCACCGTGTCCTGCCACCCCGGGAAGACTTCGCTGAGCAGCGTCTCCAGCAGCGGCGGCGCCGCCTCCTGGCCGGGCCCCGGCTGCACGATCACCCCCACCAGGGCGGCCGGCGGGGCCCGGGGCAGGCGGCTCCGCAGGTCCCGCGCGATCTCCCGCAGCCGGGCCCGGGCGCGCCGCGGCCGCAGGGAGCCCGCCCGGCACAGCAGGAAGACGAGCGGGGCGCGGATCTCCCGGCCGGCGCCGCCCGGGCCCAGGCTCACCCGGACCTGGGGCGCCGCCCGCGGCTTCGCCCCGACGCCGGCCGGCGCCCCTGGCGGCTCCCCGAAGAGCTCCCGGGCAAACGCCCCCAGCAGCGCCCGGGTCTCGCCCCCCTCCAGCACCTCCCCGGCCAGCAGCACCTGGGGCTTCCCCCCGACCAGCTCCACCAGCGCCTGGAGCTCCCGCAGCGCCTGCTCCCCGGGCCCCGGAGCCGCCGCCGCCTCCTCCTCCTCCATCCTCCTCCGAGCGCTCCCGTCTCCCTCGGCAGCGCCGCCCCGGAGCCAGGGCTCGGCGCCTTCCCTGCCCCGCCCCGGGAGCTGGGCACGGCCCCCTCCTACCTGCCTTCTGCCCCCTCACTCCACGTGGGGCGCGGGGGAGGGGACATCGGAGCCCGCATGACCCACCAGGGCGGTCCGCAGGATTGAGGGGCCCTAGGCAGGACGATTCAGCTGGTGGCCCTAGGCCCGCTGGCCGGGGAGGGGGCAGTTTTTTTTGGAGCTGTGATTTTGCGCCCACGAAACGTTTTTAAAGCAGATTTTAAACTCAGCTCCTGTGGAGTCCCACAGTTACATTTAGAAACTGACCGTCTGTCCCCGGGGCTGGCCTGGCTCTTTCGCAGGGTCAGCGCACTGCGAACAGATCTGGCACTTTGAAGTTCGCTAGATCCTCTGCGGAGGAAGCAGAGCCAGGGCACAGGGAGAGGAAGAGGCGGGTGGGTGGACAGTAAGACCCAGCAGTGTCCCAAATTGTTGGGTGCCCCACACAACTGCATATGGGTGAGGACAGCTCTGGACCTACCTTCTGGTGAGCAAAAGATCTTCCGCTAGCCTAAGGCATCTAGAATAAGCTAGGAAGTATGCGGTGGGGCTGGGGGTTGCAGGCCTACCCTGACTGCAGTCTTCACACTGTAGCAAGAGTCACGCTGGGAGAAAAGGAAAATCCAGAGACTAAGAACATAAGAGCTGCCCATGGGGGTCAGACCAATGGTCGATCTAGCCCCTTGTGCTGTCTCTAGTAGTGGCCAGTACCACAGCTTCAGAGGGAAGATGCAAAGCAGATGATCACAACAGCCCCTGGTGAGGAGTTCCACAGGTTAATTGTGCACTGCGTGAAAGAGACCAGAGGGAAAACTCTGCTTTGAGAAGCAGAAGCTGGCTGACAACAGAGAGAATTCTCCTTGCCCCCAAATTCTTAGTCGCTCAGATGCTGAGAGGAGGAAGAGTGAACCAGAAATGGACAACTCTACCACCTGCACACAGGACATCAGGCGCTTGTAATCTCAGTATAATGAATGGATGCGGGGGGGGGGGGGGAACAGAAGGAAATGGGCAGTCTCTGACAGGCAGTGATCACAACACAGTGGCAGCATCAAGTTTTGGTAGGCCTCACAGCAAAGGCGTATTCTGAGGCGGGATTTGGAGGTGGAGCGTGGCTGATACAATGTGACAAGCCACAGGAGAAAGGCTCTGGGGAGGGGAACAGGGGGTGATTGGACTGGAGAGCACAAAGGCACATGCCTGGCAGGAGAAAGGTGAAGTGAATTAATTCATCCAGTTGGTAGCATCTATATTCTACTCCCAGGGAATTCTGCACCACTGCATGTGCGCAGAATTCATGCCCCCCACAGATTCCTTTGCTTCCCTGTAGAAAAATGACTTTCTGAAGGGGGAAGCAAAGGAAAGCCACAGTGTTCACACACCCCTCCCTAGCAACATGGGCATGTTGGTTTGGGTGCCTGGAGCAGCTGGCAGAGAGGTTAATCCCTGCAGAGGGAAGGGTAGGCTGGGGATGCCCTGTCTAGCAGCACCTACTCTACTCAGGGCTCTGCTGCTAGTCCGGGCTTAGGTGGACAGGATGTGCCCTTCCGCTACAAAGAGCACCTGGGTCCATGTCAGACCCACCCCCAGAAACCTTACCCAGCTTTAGGAAGGTCCATACACACCTCCTGTGCCCATTGTTTTTCAGCCATGGGAGGTGGGGCCACTGAATGGGGAGCTTCTCCCCCATCCATCAGACCCCAAACACACTTAGAACCCTCCGCACTGAACCCCCATCACTTCCTGCCTGTCACCCTCCCCACTGAACATCACCCCTCTTCATCCTGACCCCCCCACTTCAACTTCCCACCTCAATGAGCCCCCAGCACTCAGATCTCATCCCACCAAGCCCTGCTCTCCCCGCTCCCAGAATTCCCTGCCACACCCTTCCACATCCAGACTTTCTTCTGAGCCCCAACCCCCTTCCCCTGGACCCTCCCACAGAATCCCATTGCCCCGGGAACTTCCCCATACATGAGCCTTGTGCATCCAGCTCCCCTTACCCCACACCCGGACCCCCTCTCAAGCCACCCAAACCCAGTTCCCTCACACAACCCTCTCCCCCCAGGCTGGATCCTCCCCACCCCCTTGGATCCTGCCAGGCTGAGTCTGCCTGCCCACACCTGATGTGCTTGGCGCAGAAAGGCAGGGCCCCTGCAGCATTTGTGGGGCAGGCCCAGTCCTTGTGCTGTGTCAGGATTGGGTGCAGCGCCACCAATGAGCCCAGAACAGTAATAGAGATGTAGCCGTGTTAGTCTGGTCTAGCTGAAACAAAAGACAGGACTATGCAGCACTTTAAAGACTAACAGGATGGTTTATTAGGTGATGCTCGGGGGTCGCGTAACTAGTTAGCATGCCAGAGTCTCGTTCGTTATTGGAATTAACCAGACAAATCGTTGGGGGGGGGGACAGAGAGGGCAGCAGGGTGCGTGGCTTGTACTCCCCCTGCTGTGCTGGAGCCTCCACATTTATTGATTGACAAAACTGGCCGAATCTTAAAACATTTTGCACATATTTTATAATGCAAAATTCCCTCAGGAGTAATAGTCCTCAACAAACCCTTAGTCTGAAAGGAAGGAGGGGCGGGTGAGCGTGATCTCCTCCTAGGCCAAACCCTAAAAGCAATAAAATGCCAAGTTATGAGATCTCGTTCACCCGTACCCTAACCCCCCCTCCCATGACTTAGCCTCTGCAGCCCCTTCACAAGCCATTTCCAACAGCCAAAAACACACAACACAGTAACCCCCGGCCCCAGCAGAATGCAAACCCCGAATTGCCACCTCAGCGACCGCCGCAAACATCCAGCCTAACCCAGGGGTGTGCGTGAAGCGTGCAGTGCTCCTGGAGGCTGCACAAAGTCTTGATTACGGTTTTGTCTGATCCCACACAAAGCCTCCTTTGTGAGCGGTGAAACAGCTGTAGCTGAATGTGTCCACGAGGATCCCAGGTAGTCTAGCCATGAAGTGCACAAAGAAGCCCTGTTCATGTCGATGGACGGTATGTGACATGCAGCACGCTTGGGGAGAGCATACCCTGCAGTTTACAAAAGCATCATCCAGGCCAGGAAGCCTGGATCAGCATTGCGGTGACGGGATGCCCGCAGTGCTTCTCCTTTATAACCAGAACCAGTCCTACCCTGGGGATGGGGTAATGTTAATCATTTACTGGGCTTCCAGCTGATGGGCATTCATGCGACACCCAGCACCATAGGCTCAATGAGCCACATCCCAGCGTCACAGACATCCACCTCTATTGAGCCCTGGGGCTATGTGCAATTCTCTTTTACACGAGAGAGAGGAAATAATGGAAGCAAGGAGCATTTACTTGCACTCAGGGCTTCCCAGAGGGAAGGAGGGTGGTTGGGAGGGGGTGTCCCAATACAGGAAGGGAGGTCATGCAGTGGAAGAGGTTGACACCCACTCAGTTAGGGGACTGTGTTACATTCTCGTCCACTCTCCTTATGTACAACAGCTGCTCTAGAGGCCCAGGAGTGTGGTTTGAAGGTGTGGCTGACGGGACAGGGATGGGGTGTGGTACCCTCCTCTAGGCTGTGTGAAGACAGCAAAATGTGGGGAAAGATCACTGGCTTGTGACACCCCTGGGTTGCGTGCACTGGGCTGTGGCTTGATGGTGCGTTGCACACTGAGGAGAACAAATACACAACAATACACCCATACGTTCCCACCACCCCGCTGGCAAAGCCCTTTTGAGGGCACTGCTCCCGGGGTGAAAGAATCAGCAGTTTAAACACCAGGCACGAACGCTCCAGGAATCACAGCAAGTCTGCGGTGTGGCAATGGCATCACCAGTGGAGTCCCATAACATGTCCAGCAAAGGAAGGGCTGTGAACTGTCTGGCTGCTTGCCAGCCAGGCCGGCATCATTCCAGGTTGCCACAGAGCCCCTGCTGAAGCAAGGGTGAGAACTTTGCAACATCACAACTGTGCTCCAAGCAAACTTTCTCCCACGGTGGGAGTGAGGCCAGGAAGAGCTCGCTTAGCCCAGGTGAGCCACAGCCCCGTGACTGGTGAAAGTAGGTTAATAATTGACAATCACGGATAAAGCCGGGAGAATCTTCACTCAGGTCACCTTCTGATGTCCTAAGGCTGTATGTTCACCTACTTCACTAACAGCAAGATAACCCACTTCTGGAGAGACCTGGCCCTGGACTAAAGCCATACAACTAGATACCATCTAACAGGCAGCGTGACCTTTAGTTAGCGTTTGCGAGGACTTGTTTTCATTTATTTCAAGTCTTGCCAATCACCTTTTATCTAATCTGCTTTAGAGGCATTCTCTCTGTAATCCTGTCCACTCTGAAAACAACAAGAAAAGATCATAAGCAACAGCCAGGTAGCTGGGCGCTCTGCATTTTACTCCTCATAATTAGATTCAAGGAACTAATACCCAATACCTGATTTATTATAGTTTTCTTTTGGATGAAGCATATAATGGGGGGTGGATATAGACTCTATTTAAGGCTGGAGCTGGGGGGGGGGGAATTATTCTTTCCCTCCCCAGCACCTACAGAGGCACTGTAAAAAGTTGAGAACTTAATCCAGCAGGGAGTCAGGAAGGAAAGATCTTTGGGAAGAGCCTTCGCTCCCCAGACCTGATAGGCATGAGCCACGCTTTACAACTTTGCTTTGGATTTTGACTGATAAATAGAGAAGGGCTTCTATGTTTGGGTTTTATACTTACTGATTCCCTCCCCCCCCCCCCCAAAGATGATTAAATTATACCTGAGCATGCAAAATATTTTCCTGTGCCATTAAAGCCCTATCACATGAAGCCAAAAGAATAATCCTTATTTGGCATGTGCCCAATACTACAATAACCCCTCCAGTTGTAAGGTCTATGGTTAATAAAGCAAAACAATCCCTACTTAAACTGGATGAGCATCATTGATTATTTTTGCTTAATGACACATACCTGGCTTATTTGAATGAAAAACCACCACTTTTCAAAATGGAAGTGTCTGGGTGGTTTTTTTTTAAGGCTCAGCTGGAATTCTATGGCTCATTTTGTTTAGATGGTCCAGTCTCAATATGTCAGTAGGAAATGTGAGCATAACCCGCTTTATCCAAGCAAGTGTGTGTTGACATTTCTCTATTCATTAACAAAGGTAAGAGCTAACTGCCAATTCAGCTTTCTCTTCCTACTCATGGTTTTTAAAGAGACAGAACTAGCACCCAACAAACAAGAGTTTAAAACAGCTACCAAGTTAGTGATACAGGTTGAACCTCCCTGGTCTAGAACTCTCCGGTTGCTGGACCGGAGAGTGCCAGTGGCAGAGGTTGCTGGCAACTGGGAGCAAAACCAGGCAGCAGAGCTAGTGGGACAGTAGAGCCCATGGTGGGTCCATGGTGGGTCCATGAGCAGCACACCCCAGGGGCTAGGAAGGGGAGCTGGCATTCCCTGAGAGCCCACAGGCCTGAACCTCCCTGGGCCAGCAAACTCCCTTGTCTGGGACCAGTGAGGTCCTAAGGGTGCCAGACCAGGGAGGTCCAACCTATACTTTACAAGTGACTTTCATATAGCCTGGAGTAAATCTGTTCAGAAGGAGGCTTCAGGCAGTCATATTAAGGCTGTTTATATGATGCCTGGAAGTGATAGGCCACGCTGCTCTGTCCACACTGCACTGGTTACAGCAGGGTTTCCCAACCTATGGGTCATCATTACATTTCAAAAGGGTCGCCAAGTGTCTCCCCAGGTGGCTCTGCCTTCCCCCATTTTTTAATTGCCTTGGGTCACCAAGTCTTCCTGAATTGTCAAAATGGGTCCCCATCTGGAAAAGGTTGGGAACCGCTGGGTTACAGGCATGCATGGCAGGTATTGTAGGTGGGGGAACCCCAGGGCCTGCCTGTACTCCACCCATTCCCCTGCCTGCTGCTGTGATTCCACAGGCTGGGGCAGGCACATTGGGGACTAGACCACCTGTCCCAACACTAGGGCCACTCTGGCCATCTAGTGCTGAGGTTGGTGGCTCGGCTGTGGGGAGGGCCTTGCTGGACAGGGGTGTGGGCAGTGCAGCTCCAGTTCTGTGCCATCCCTGTTGGCCAGCTCTCCGGAGCTGGGGGAGGCTGAGTTGTGCTGCCCGCTGGCTTTTCAGAGCTCTAGGGCTGGGGCCGTGCCACCCACCAGCTCTCTGGAGCCAGGGGCCAGTGCAGGGCCCTACCCTGGGGCTAGGGCTGCCAGATGATTTCAACAAAAATACTGGACACACCTGACATGACATCACAATCGACATTACATCTTAGTTAGAAAACACCGGACATTTGTATTTCTCAATTTGTTTCCTGAACAGAAAGCTCAAATACTGGACTGTCCAGTTCAAAACCAAACACCTGGCAATCCTACCTGAGGTAGGGAGGGGGCAATGGCCAGCAGCCACATTACAGGTGGGGGGCGGGGGAGAAGAGGCTTGGCCCAGGCCAGCAGGCCACAGCGGGGGGGGGGGAGCATGGGCTCTGGTGGGCAGGGCTGGGGGTCTTGCCTCCCCAACCCATGAGGTCACCCATTGCCCATGGTTCCGGGCCCATCTTGTTAGCAATTGGAAATGAGGTCCTGATTAAACCTGGGCACTGAATTGAACAGAACTGATCTGCAGGGTTTCCAATAATTCCCATCCTGGGTCTCTCCTGAGCAGGCAATGTGAACCTGACCCTGAAGTTCTCAATTTCAGTTCAGGTTTAGGGACCAAATGAAAGTAAGTTTGTTAGCTCCCTTCCCAGGCCCTGTGGTATTCAGTTAGATGGAACCACCTGAGCTAATGGTGTTAACACCCAATCACCGTCCAGTGTTAAACAAGTTCAGTATTTGGTATGCAGAGAACTCAGTACCATGGCAAACACATTGTACAATTCTTACCAAAGGTCAAGAAATACCCAAGGAAAATAATTAACTGAAATACCCAAGGAAAATATTATTAATATTAACTGAAATACCCAAGGAAAATAATCCACAGGAGGCAAAGAACACAGCCACTGAGACCGACTGCCTAGGCAATGCAAAACCTAGCCAAGTCCCTTTTGGGAGACACACATTGGTTAAAGTCTTTAATTCCATCAGACAGTGCTGCTTGGTGGCAAAGAAAAGGCCATGGCTCTTGTTTAGCACTAAACAAGGAATAAATAATAGTCACTTTTCTGCTCTGGACAAATTGGACCCACTCAGGGATGGGAGAGACAGGACAGGGAAGGTGGGGGGAATGCAGCTTTTGCCAGGGAGGCCGACAGCTTATGCTGGCCCCCGGGCTAGGTGTGTGGGCAGCTTCACGCCCTGGAAGAGGCGGGGTCTCGGGCAGGAGGTACCTCTTCCTGTCCCTGTTCTTTGGCTCCAGCTAACAGAAAGGTGAAAAAACCTGCCAGACCTGTGAGCAGTGCACGGACCCTGTGAAAGAGCCAGGCCAGTGGTGATGAAGCCATCTCACAGGCATTTGCCTACCCCAGGGACAGACGGTCAGTTTCTGAATTTACTGTGTTAATCTACAAGAGCTTAGCTTAAAATGTGCTTTAAGAGGGACTACGAAATCACATCTCTCAAAAACCATTGTTGTCCCCAGCTGCCATCAGCCATAGAGGCACCAGCTAAATAATACTGCGTAGGGCCCCATAAATCCTAAGGACAGTTTTTCCATGAATGTTGCTGGACACACAATCTGGTCCTAACGCCTCTGCTACTATTCCTGCTCCTTCAAAACACACACGAGTTCCAAGAAAATCACAGCAGCCGTTTGACTCTCCATTTGTACAGCAGGATTCCCAGAGCTGAAAAGAGCCACTTGAAAGCCCACCATTCCCTGTTGCCTGTGTTGCTACTGAAGAGCAGTAAAGTGTTTATCAAGGTCCACCAGCTGGGAGAAAGAGGGGAACACACAGTCACAAAAATGGAACAAACTCTTTAAAATAAAAAGGATCCTGGGATTAATCAGATCCTAGTGTTGTTGGATTCCACAGCTGTTTATTGTGTCCAAATCCCTTTGTATATCACTATGCTCAGCACAACATCCCCCAAATCCTGTGGTCTCATGGGCTGCAAAACCTCATTTAGTTGTGGAGAGAGAGTTCCCTGGGAGAACCCAGGTGATGCATGTGGCTGTGGTGGGCACTCTGAGTATGAATGAGAAAATCTAACCTCAAAGCATGAAACAGAAAGAGAAAAACCCATGCAGGCTTGAGGTTGGCACAGGCGGATCAGATCCAGATGCAACAGACATAGAAGAATCGATACACTAACTTCACAGACAAGAGAGATATATGCACACAAATAGAATATACAGTCAGGGGATTACACGCTTTCCAATGACAGGTTACATGCCCCATTTTGCATAAAGCCTATCTGAGTGAGGCATATTCATATTCAAAAACCTGTTTCCATCAAGAATATGGAGGTGCAACATGTCAGGGTGGTGGTTATTGTTGTACAGCACCGGATGTATTTCAGTGGATGGGAACTCTGGGTCAGAGAAGGACAGGAGGAGAAGACAAAGGACTGAAATGGAGAACAGGGGGGGACACAGGTGGTGAGTAGTAGAGGCAGGGGAATGCAATGTCTTCCTAAACTGCCAGGCTGGCCCTGCCCATACACTGCCCCCAGCCTTCCAGAGCCTCCTACAGTGACAGGGAGGGAGGACTTGGTTTCCACAGCATGGGGGCAATGGGTGGGGCTAGGGGCTTGCCTTCCCTAGCCCTAGGTTCACCCACAGCCCACGGGGAGGGACCTGTTCACCTCACAGAACGCTGCCTCGCAGGGTCTGGCAGACACCCATCCCTGGCCAAAAAAGTGGCTTTGGAACATACCGGCCTGGTGATAAGGAGCCGTAAGCAGGACCCTGGCTGAGAGAGTCGCCTGGAATTGGGGGCACTACATGCTAAGGAGAGGGGGCGACTGCCCCTTGCCCTGAGGGCTCAGTACACAGCGCTGGAGAGATGGGGAGAGGGATGTTGCAAGGGTTTGTTTGGAGGCAGATAATGCTGGGGTTGCCTAGGCTCCTGGACACGTTCCTCCTTTGGATCCCCGTGGGGAGGCTAACAGGGTAGAGAAACCTAGCAGGAAGGCTCTAGCCCGGTGGTTCCCAACCTTCTAGAGCATACGGTCCCCTTTGCAATCTATTACAACTTCATGGACCCCTCTGCCTGGGGGAGGGGGAAAAAAGGGGAAAAGAAAAGTAAGGATTGGGCCCCCGCGGTGGGCCTGGTTCTTCCTTTTAAACTTTCTACGGCCCCCTGCAGTACCATCGCGGACCACCGGTTGGGAACCCCTGCTCTTATTGCAGCGCTCCCTGCCAGGGCTCTCAGCCTGGGATTGTGCCTCAACAGAGCAGCAAGGCCTCCAATCCCCTTGGGAAGGGGCAGCCTTCGCCCGGGCCGGATAATTGTGTGGAGCAGTCGGAGCACTGACACGCTCCCAGCATCCTGGAAATTGTTGCTCTGCAGGAATCCTACCCCTTAAGAGAGGGAAGAGCCCCGTTGGCTTGCCCCCACCCATCACCCGCTGCCCCCCTTTCTCTCTGGCCTCCCAGACACCCACCCGCCCCCACAGAATGCGTCTGCTGAATCAGCTGTCTGAACCAGTCCCCTGACTCCCCTCCCCCATCATTTCTCATTCAAGCTTCTCCTTGCCACCTGCAGAGCTCTGTGCTACCCCACTTACCTGGCCCATCACCATGTCTGAGGTGGCAGCCTTGCCAACATCATCTGCCAGCACTCGCCGGTTTCTCTCAGCCATCTCTGTGTGTTCTTCCACATTGACCCCTAGCCTCTGTGACCTCTTCCCCTCTGGATTTAAAACCTCCTGCAAACCCACTTGGCACTTCCGCTGCACTGCGGTCCAGAGCTGAACTTATACCATGAAGCCCAGGCCACAGTGAAGCATCGCTGTGGTCCCCTGACTCTGCCACCAGCCTGCAGGGTGACTTTAGGCAGCAGATTACTGGGTGTTTTAAACTCCCACGTTTTAAGCCCATCTCATGATTTTGGGGCGCTTGACTTGTGAGGGAGGAATGCTGGGGGTAGGTGTTTTGAGCTGGCACTCCACACCCTCCCGTACCTACAAACGTTGATTCAATTCTTTTAAAATGCAAACCAACCTTGGAAGCAAATCACAATCTGTGCCACTGTGGGCCAGAGAGTTTTCTTTAAAACCACCAGGGTTTCTTTTGTGCAGTTTCCAGAACAGTTCTAGATGCAACAAAACATGCAGGGTACATCTACTCTGCAAAACAAAACAAAAATCTAAAAAACTAACCCCCCCACCAAAAAAAACCCAAAAAACAACCCCCCGGCCCCCCAAAACAAAAAACCCCAAACCAAACCAAAACCACCAAAAAACCTACACCATGGTAGCAAATCTCAGAGCCTAGATCAACAGACTCTGGGGTTGTACCCTGGGGCTAAAAATAGCCATGTGGAGGTTTTGCATGAGGTGGGCTTTGCAACTGGGCAAGTCGCAAGAGAGATTCCAAGACCTCCCAGCTGATTAGCAGAGCGCCCTTAGCTAGATGTGTGTTTCTACTGGTGGTGCACGTTCTCAGTCAATCAGGTGTGCCTGACGGGTTCCTGACAGGTCTTCTGCTCCATCAACGATGATAAACTTTCAGCTCCGTGTGCGTGCGCTCCTCTGTCTACCGTATTAACCATGCACAATTAGTCAACAATGCAGACACCGAGAGAGCCCCTAGAGACCACAAATCAGGTACGGATCAAAAGCACCAGGCCAGGTTTATTGCCAAGCGATGTACAATAATAGTTGTCAGTGAGCAGACTCGCCACTGCGCCAGGATGCATCTGTACTTCGTGACAATGGACTAACTCAGTCAATACTATGGATCCAGCTTTGCCCCCTCTGTCAGCCAAAGACCACTCTTCGGGACACCCTTCTATACACAGGCACAAACAAGTTACATCTCCCTCTCACGTATCAGGTTGCCACCCTCTGTTGCCTAGTTACCACCCTTTACCTTACACAGGGAGGGGGTTCAATTTAGGGATGTAAGCGACTTTTCAACTACCCGATATGCCTAGTTGAGTTGACTACTTGCATTCCCTCCCCCTTTGCTGCCTCTGGATCAGAGGCAGGAAGGGTGGGGTGAGAAGCAGGAGCCAGTGTTGGGGGAAGCTGGCTTAAAAACCGCCTCCCCCACAGCATCACCTCTGCAGTGCCGCCAGCCTCCAGTGTGGGATGGGGGCAGGTGATGTTGCCGCAAAGCAGCCTCTGCCTGTAGCAGGCCCAAGGTCGCCATGGGCAGAGGCTACTCCGGCAACAGCCCCTGTCTGCGGGGCGGGGGCGGTGTGTCCCAGCTCCCCACAGACAAGGGCTGCTGGACCTGGCATGAGCTGGGACTGAACAAGCCTGGCTCAGTCCCATCTCGCACTGGGTCTGGGACCTACCCCCACTGCAGCTCTGCAGTTTAAATGTAGGAGCAGGGCTGCTTACCCACCTGGCTCTCACTACATTTAAACCACAGAGCCTCAGCGGGGGTAGTTCCTGGACCCGGCACAAGCCGGGACTGAGTGAGGGAGTCACCGGCCCCTGCACTGCCATCCGCAGTCAGAGGTGACTCTCAGCCAGCAAGCCGAACAGAAGGTTTATTCATTGACAGGGACACAGCGTAGCACAGACTTGTTGTTTACACAGGAACCAGGAGCATTCGGTACAGCCCATCTTGGGGATAGACTCCCTTCTACCTAAGCCAGGAAGAAACAACTCGCACACCCAGCAGCCAGTCCCAGCCATCTAGGCAGCCCTGTCCCTTCCTTTGTTCAGATTCCTGGGCAAGGTGTTATCTGATTAACTCACTGGTTGTATCTTCCCTCTAAGATCAGGTGACCAGCTGGCCTGGGCCATTCCCTACATGCCTTTGCTCATGAGTTCTCTTCCAAAGATCCCATCTCCCACTGGGCGCTGAAAACAAACACCCCCCCCCCCCAATAGGAATCACATACAGCATCAAGCAAACAGTGAATACAGTGACCACAAGAGTGAATACAGTCCCCACTATGTCACACCCAGCACTTTCCTTTATTGACTAATCGTGTCGTTGATACAAATTGCATCGACGATACGATTAGCCAATTACCCGCCTCAACATCCTTAGTTCAATAACTATCCATCATGCTGTCAATTCAGACCCTGTCTTGAACATGGGTTGGTTTGCTCGTTATCTGTGGGGTTGTTGGTACCCAGATGTTTCTTCGCTTTTTTCCCCCGGAAGAACGGCTGTTGCACAAGAGGGGTTTTTTGCGCAAGAAGGAGGAGTATAGACGGCTCCTTTTTGCACAAAAGCCTCTTGCGCAAAAAGCGGCCGCTCATTAATTACGCAAATGACGTTTGGCGATATTCCATACTTAGCCTCATTTGCATATTTCTTGCGCAAAACCCTAGCACAGTGTAGACATAGCCAAGGTGTCCTGTTACAACCCCTCTGGAATGTGCTTACAGCCTGTGCCTAGCACTGCTGAGTATTTCTGTAATATCAGCCCTATTCTTGCCAACTTCCGTGAGCAGGGCCTGCCACTCGCTCACAGCTGAACTCTATATTAGCCAACTCTTAACCATTGCTATCTAGACCTCAGGCCTCTCATCTGGCCTGTGCTACCTGGGCTTTTGTTTCAGGCTCTCATCTTACTACACACACATGCCTTGGTGCACATAAACATTTATTCTGCACATGGATAGAAAAGATTAGAGGGAACACATTGGTCTATATTGCAGTTTTAGCTCCAGAGCTCAAGCCCAAGGCAGCTGACCCAGGCTCTCGGACTTGCCCCCATGGTTTGTTTTTGTTGTGTAGACGTAGATTCTAGACTAAAGCATTCATGAGCTTAAAATAGACAGAAGAATGTACCTAAAAAATAATCTTTTCTTTGGCTGTGAAATATTTTTTAAAATTAATTTTTTGATAGCAAGGGTTTAAAATAAATATTGAAGTGGCTGTAAATATAAAGTCCAATGTCATTACACAATTCCTCACATGAAAACTGTGCCCAGGGGTTTTGTCTGCCCTGCTGTAAATAAGCAATAAATGGTTTAAGTGTATTCATACACACAGGCATGCACAGAATAAACCCCAAATTTTAATGTGTGGGGGTTGTGGTTGAATAGGGTTTTTTTGTTTTGTTTTTTAGGTGGCAGTTCAGATGGATACAGGAGCTGTAAAAAAAAAACAACAAACAAATCCAAGAGACAAACATTAAGCCTGTAACGCAAATCTGCATAATTTGTTTTAAAAAATTATATAACTGCAATACCCAGGGATGAACTAGAACTACATTGCAGCTGGTACTGCACAAACATGGAACAAATTCTCCTTGCCCTGAAGAATTTATAATCCAAATATGAGAAAAGATGACAGATGGATACAGACAGAAAGGGGAGACAACGACCTAATGAGACACTATTATGCAGCACGATAGATGGGAGCATCACCCCACCAGCAGTCCAGCTGTTGTCAAGTTAATCAGCACTTAATCATAAATCGAGCCAGTGGGAAATTTTTCAGTTAATGGTTTTTTGAAAGTTTTCACAAAAAAACCCGCCCAGAGATCCCAGAATAGCCAACTGGCAGAGGCTTGGGGCACTCCCCTGGGATGGGAGAACCCATGTTCCAGTCTTTGATCTGACAGAAGAGGGACCTGTATTTGGGTTCCCCATCCCAGATGACTGGCTATTCCGGGACGGGAATGGATGTTTGTGTAGGTTTTTCTCTCTCTTTTTTTTTTTTGGTGAAAACTTTTTCAGGCTAAGGGCTCAGGTTTGTTCCAGTGCAGAATGGGACAATATCTGGAATTGCCGCATTTTCAGGGGAAGGGGAAAGTTTCCCAGCCAGCGCTAATCAGCAGATAATATACCAGTGAGGATGCAGCTATTCAGCAGGCGGGGGGGGCGCTCGATACTAGATTCCAACCACTGGCCTCCCACAAATCACCAACCTCGACCATAAAAATCTCCCAGGGGCATTCTCCATCAGATTATACCAAACCCTGGCATGTCATGTCCCTCCGAGTGTCTATCTGACATGATTGTTGTGCATGTGGTGAGATCAGTTTATTTCTATAGTGCTAAACTCCACAGCAAGGGTAATCAGGGGAGAGGACAGGCTCACTGGGGTCCTGGCTCTGTGCCCTCGAAGGGGTAGGACCTCGGGCAAAAGGGGCGGGGCTGGGACAGCCAGCCCCCAGCATCACCCAGATGACCCAGTGCCCCCCTTTCTGCCACCCAGTGCCCCCCTTTCTCAGAGCCGGCTGCGTGCACGGCGCACAGCTCTGGAGCGTGCCCACCCAATGCTTCAGCAGTGAGTTTAAAGTGCTCAGGGCAGCAACCACAGAAGCAGCAGCTGGGAGCCCCAGGCCCTTTAGAATCATTGGGTCCCCCCAGTCGGCAGGCCTGGAGGTAGCATACACTTGAATGTGCTAAACACAGTTTGTTTTACTTGGAACAGGGAGTTCCAACGCCTGAACTGTCGGTGTGCCATGTTCCATAAGAACCCTAAAAAACTGATTCACAATGTCGCGTATCATGACGCAAGATCTCTCTCTAGACCAGCGAGGACACCCGTATCTCACCAGATCGGCTGCTACGCGGCCACAGCTTTTCAAACCTTTATCTCCCACCTGCCCCCCTTCACCGCAGCTGCACGCTGTGGTTGCACAAGGATGGAGGGGACCTTGGATCTGATGCAAAATCCTCGGAGGTCCTTGGAGGAGCTGACATTGACTTCGGAGGGGGTTGGAGTAGGCCCCTCGCCTGCAGCATCACAAACAAGGCTAAGGTTGCTGTTGACTGCAAATACTGTGTCCGCACAGGGCTCTAACAAGTGGCCCTGAGCACTAATGTGGGGGGTAGCCTGGCCAATGCTAGCGTGCCAAGGGACAATGACAACACAAATGCGGTGAACTAACGGGAAGGAAAGGACAAGGGCTGGGTTGCTGGAGCAGCAGCTCTCCCTGCTGATAACAGGAGGTTCGTGCATGCTCAGAAGCTAGCGGCTAGCTGGTTCCCCTGGCAGGCTCTGCTATCCCATCCCCGTGGGCAGAGATGAAAGGAAGACACTGTGCCCAGGTGCACTGCTTAGGCAGCAAGCAGCTGGCCAGGGCACTCTGCTGCACAAGGCGGTGGGACACGCTCCCAGCTGGGCTGCAGGGACTTCCTTCAGGCTGCCATGAACCTCCCCCCAGGGGGTACAATACAACAGTACCTGTAAGAAAGGTAAGTTACTTGCACTTCTGCCCGTAGGTGTGGTCAGGTGGCACCACAGGGATTTGCGCAGGATGGGGGGGAGGGGGGGGGCGGAGAAGGGGAGTGTCCTATAAAGCAGAGGGTTTTCAAACTTTTTTTCTTGTGACCCAGTTGGGGAAAACCCCAATAAATTATATCGTTTTAGAGCGTCCCCCATGTGGCTGCCGGGAAAGCTCCTTCCTTGCAGGGCTCCCCAGCTGCTTCCAGGCAACTCCCCTCCCCTCCCCCACTGTGGAGCTCCCGGGTGGCTGCTGGGGAACACCCCCTCCCCCCCTTTGCAGAATCCCCCTGCTCCCTTGAGCTTTGGCGGCCGACCCAGGGTCCCACATTTGGCAACCCAGTACTGGGTCGTGACCCTACGTTTGGGAATCATGGCTCTAAACATCTCTCTGTCTGAGGGTTTCTATAGCACCAGCTCCCCACATTGCTGCCCCCCATCCACCTTCCTCTAACCCCGCACAGCTGGCTTGGAGTCCCAGGCAGGGAGGAGGGGGAATTCCCAGAAGTCATGCCAGGAGAGCTCTGGGAGCGGGGAGACTCAGGCGGATGCACTTGCAGGAGTTGGCCTGCTTGGAGCACTCCCTTCCTTCCCTCCCCACCACCCTCCCAGCAGTCGGTGAAACAGGTTTACCCATACAGTAGTAGCAGGGGGAGGTTGCTGTGAAGGGAGGCTGCTGGAAGGGATGAGAGTCACCCACCTGCCAGGCACATTGCCGTGCGGCCTAAGGGAGCCTGTCCTCGTACCGTCTTTCGTAGCCTGCGTTGCACACCCCCAAGCTGAGTCGGATGGTAACGGGATCCTGGGGAGTCATTCCTGGGGGAGGGGGGGGGAGAGGGGCGACAACGTCAATGCAGCTGGCTTGCTGGGAGCCTCCTGGAGCCTGTGCCATTCCTCTGCAGGGGACACCACCACGGTACAGCCCCTCCTGCTGGTTCTCCCCAGAGCGCGCTGCCACTAGCCAACTCAGATGGGCCACAGAGGGGATCCAGCCAGGCTAAGGGAACACAAGGGACTCTCACCACTCAAACCAACTGGGCACCCGTGAGAGAAGTCACAAGTCTCCCACCCGGGCAATCTTCCGCCTGCCACCACCACTCGGCAGCTTGCTGGGATCCTCGCTCACCACAGGCCCCTGCCGGGAAGCTCCCCATTGTAGGAGACACCCAGCCTCTCAGATGAGCTGACTCATGGTTTACACCAGGAGGAGACAAGACACAGGGGTTGTCCGAGCTGCTAGGTGAAACCTGAGCATGCAAAGGGGAACCTGCCTTCTCAGCTAATTTCTGTGCCCTACGTTCCTCCTGCCCTCCGGGCCAGATCCTTGCTGACAACCCCCTCCCACCCCCCCACTCTGCCTCTCTCACTTTCTAGCTTGTGACTCCAGCGCCCATTACCAGGTCTGTTTGCCTCCATCCTGGTTTATGACATTACCCAGCTTCTCCCACCTAGTGGGCAATGACTGACCATCCACCCAGACTTGCTCAAATGCCACCCAACCTCCAAGCCTCCATGACATGGACCTAAGATGCCCCCTGGGGCAGGTTGCCCTGCTGGTAAAAGGCTGAAACATTTACTGACACCACCACAGAGTTCCCCCAAGACACAGGGACATACTGGATGGCCCCTGGGTGAAGGCTTTCTCCTCAGAGCTCCCATACAGATGCCAGATGCCTCCTCCCGCTTGAGCACATGGGCTCAGCTTCCCATAGCTGCTTGTATCTGTGGGCAACAGGGAGCCGCAAATCTACAGGGCTCTGAGCCAGAGTGCTCGAGGTAAAGAGCAGCTCCTAATGCACTACCTTGAAGGCCCTCCATCTCCATGGCTTGTAAAAAGGGATGCTGCTGTACCCCTTCCTGATCCCTTCCCCATTCTAATTTCCTGATCATGTGCCCCCCCCCCCCATCCCATCCCAGCCTCCCAAATAGCTCCTTGGCTCAGCTCCACCCTCTATGCCAGTGTTTCTTAAACTGTGTTCCGTAGCACACCGGTGTGCCACAAGGCAGTCGGAGGTGTGCCGCAGAGAACAGAATTCAAAATGGCTGCCCTTAAAGGGGCAGGCGACTTTTTTTCAATAACTTTCCCCAGACCACCCCCACCCCTTTTTTGGCTCAACAAAAACTTCTTGGTGTTCCCCATTAAAAAAAATTGTTTGGTGTTCCTCGGTCTTAAAAAATTTAAGAAACACTGCTCTATGCCCACATCTCTGGTTTATATGTCCTTCTGGTTCACCCCCCACTCCTGGCTCTGCTTTGATCTCTGCACCCAGCTCATGCTTCCACATCTCCTTCCACACACCTGCCTCTTCTCATCTGCACCACCCAGCAAGACCACCTTCCACAATGACTAGCCCTGTGTGACCTCTGACCCCTACAGTACCTTCTTGGCCCTTCAGAACTTCTCTCAGAGCTCTGCAGGCAGCTCTCTTGACCTCCAAAGTCGCCTCTGGCTGGCCTGGGCTGTAAACTGCCGCTTCCACCACCAGTTCCTGGAAGCCACCATCCAGCAAGCACTGCATTCTCCTGAGTGCCCCCGCAGCCTGTTCTGGTTCCACCTGCTGGTGCTGCAGGTCCGGCTGGATCATCACCAGAACCAGAGCAGCTGGCATGCAGGGAAAGAGATTCCTTAAATTCCAGAGTGTTTCATCCAGGTGTTCCCACTGCATGAGCTGCCTCAGGGTGGCGGCTTGCCACAGCATGAAGACCAGCTGTGGTTCCATCTCCGGCTCTTCCTCCTTGATTTGCTCCTTCTGGTGGAGTTTGCCCTTTAGGTCAATCCCTCTGAAGAGTTCCTGGACAAAGTCCAGCTGCACAAGGGGAACGGACTCATGGACATCATCCATCTCCATGACTAGCACCTGTCCATTCTGCCTGCCCACAGCGTCCAGGAGAGTCAGGAACTGCCAGTGCACTGGCTCTGCCGGGGAGCACACAGGGGTCTCCTCTAGCAGCTCCAACTCCATCTCTTCCTGCCAGACTTCAGTGCTGCTAGAATGAGAAGTGGTTTGTTACAGAGCGTGTGAGGGACGCCCAAGACAAGCCTTCTGGGTACAGAGAAAATGAAGACTCTGTGGGTTCCAGGCCAGTTCAAGCACAGCTAGCACCCAAAAATCGTAACATGGACATTATAGGATGGGTTAGTTGCCAGAATCCAAGCCTGCCCAGCAAGCCCAAGCCACCGCCTGCACCACACCTGCAGTGACTTAGCATCGTGTAGACATAACCCACTCCTTTGTAAGCAGTTCAGATATAGGTTTATTCAATAAAGGATCAGAAGTCTTGCAAAGAGCAAAAATATGATCATGTGAAACCTTCCACAAGAGGATCAAAAAATTGGTCATTGCCATGTTTTCTTTTTTTCCTATGAGCTAGCCATGGCATTGGAGGTGCAACAAATGGATTATCTATAGCAGGGGTGGCCAACCTGTGGCTCTAGAGCCACCGGTGCTCTTTTGAAGTTAATATGTGGCTCCTTGCTCAGACACTGACTCCAGGGCTGCAGCTACAGGTGCCAACCTTCCAGTGCTCAACTCCTGGCTCCACCTCCTCCTCCAAGCACACCCTGGTTCCTTCCCTCCCCCACAGAGCCTTCTGAGTGCCATGAAACAGCTGATAGCACTGGGCAGGAGGCCCGGGGAAGGAAAAGGAGGCGCTGATCAGCAGGGCTGCTGGTGGGCAAAAGATGCTGGAGATGGGAGAGGCGGCACCTGATGGGGACTACTGACAAATTACTGTAGCTCTCTGGCAACGTACATTGGTAAATGGTGGTTCCTTCTCAGACTTGGGTTGGCCACACCTAATCTATAGTACGTGCACCCTTCTCAAGAGGCAGAACAAAGAGCAATTGCCAGTCCAGTCCAGACAGGAGCTTATCCCACATGGGATCTCATCACTGTCCAGGAACAAATGGTGCAGCAGAACAGGATCAAATCCAGGTGATATGAAAACTTGGAACCACCACCAGGAAGTTTTACTAACTTCTTCAGCTGAAGGTTGGCTCATAGCTGGAAGCACACCACCTCTCTGCCACCCCCCTTCCCTTTAAAAAAAATCCTTGCTCCTGTCACGCATGCATCACATCCCCATAAGCTCTTGGACTGGTATCTTGTGGGAGAGTAGCACAGATTGTTTTGCTTAAAGCTATCCATTTTTAAATTGCTGCCTTTCAGCTTCCTTGCATCCCCCTATTTTCAGGGGGAGAGAAGCTAGCCAGGGAGAGCAGATTTTACCTTCTCAGTCTGTACCACTTTTCTGCATCTCTATAACCCCTCCTCTGTACTGCCTCTTGAAACCTCTCACTTGCCCCTCAGGCCACATGTCTGAAAATCTGCTTTATCACCTCTGACCAGCTTTAATTTTGGCAGCATCTCTTCAAAGATTACAAGGAAAGACAGGAATGGCAAGGACTTGCAGCTAGAGGAAGCTACAGATAGACCAGGCAATCACACTGTCACTAGGAAAAGGCAGGTTTATGTGATTGGGGACTCCTTATTGAGAAGAATAGATAGGCCTGTAACCAGAGCTGATCCAGAGAATAGAAGGGTGTGTTGTTTGCCAGGTGCTAAGATACGGGATGTGGAACTGAGGTTGAAGAGTATTATTAAGGGAGCAGGAAGGAATCCGTTGATCATCTTTCATGTAGGAACAAATGATACGGCTAGATTTTCGCTGGAACGAATTAAGGGCGACTATGCTAGGCTAGGGAGGATGCTCAAGGAAATTGAGGCTCAGGTGATCTTTAGTGGCATCCTGCCTGTTCCTAGAGAAGGGCAACTAAGATGTGACAGGATTATGATGATCAATAATTGGCTTAGGCAGTGGTGCTATAAGGAGGGCTTTGGGATGTATGGCCACTGGGAGGCATTTATGGACAGAGGACTGTTCTCTCGGGATGGACTTCATCTAAGTAGGGAGGGAAATAGACTTCTAGGATGGAGGTTGGCTCAACTGATAAAGAGAGCTTTAAACTAGGAATTTGGGGGAGATGGTTGGGAGATGTTCAGGTAATCTCTACGCCAGATTTTAACATTGAGGGGGAGGCAAATGAAGTAAAGGATATAGCTGGGGGTAGGAGAATGGACATGAGGAAGGGTAGGGTGGATACTAGTCTAACAGGTCATATTGGAGGTACAACGTCCGTGCCAAATTGGGTAAAGAATGTGAGTGAGGCCAAACAGCAAAAATTAAGATGTTTGTACACCAATGCGAGGAGCCTAGGTAACAAAATGGAGGAACTAGAGTTAATGGTCCAGGAAGTGAAACCAGATATTATAGGAATAACAGAAACATGGTGGAATACTAGGCATGATTGGAGTACAGGTATTGAAGGGTATGTGCTGTTTAGGAAAGACAGAAATAAGGGTAAAGGTGGTGGAGTCGCATTGTATATCAAAGATGAGGTAGATTGTAAAGAAATAAAAAGTGATGGAATGGAGAAGACAGAGTCTGTTTGGGCAAAAATCACATTGGGGAAGAAAACTATCAGATCCTCCCCTGGGATAGTGCTTGGGGTGTGTTATAGACCACCAGGATCCACTTTGGATATGGATAGAGACCTCTTTAATGTTTTTAATGAAGTAAATACTCGTGGAAACTGCGTAATCATGGGAGATTTCAACTTTCCAGATATAGATTGGAGAACAAGTGCTAGTAATAATAATAGGGCTCAGATTTTCCTAGATGTGATAGCTGATGAATTCCTTCATCAAGTAGTTGCTGAACCTACAAGGGGGGATGCTATTTTAGATTTGGTTTTGGTGAGTAGCGAGGACCTCATAGATGAAATGGTTGTAGGGGATAATCTTGGCTCGAGTGATCATGAGCTAATACAGTTCAAATTGAATGGAAGGATAAACAAAAATAAATCTGAGACTAGGGTTTTTGATTTCAAAAGGGCTAACTTTAATAAATTAAGGAAATTAGTTAGGGAAGTTGATTGGTCTAAAGAAATTATGGATCTTGAGGTGGAGGAGGCCTGGGATTATTTTAAGTTAAAGTTGCAGAAACTGTCAGAAGCCTGTATCCCAAGAAAAGGGAAAAAAATTATAGGCAGGTGTGTTAGACCAAGCTGGATGAGTAGGCATCTTAGAAAGGTGATTAAGAAAAAGCAGAAAGCATATAAGGAGTGGAAGATGGGAGGGATAAGTAAAGAAAGTTACCTTATTGAGGTTAGAGCATGTAGGGACAAAGTGAGAGAGGCTAAAAGGCAGGTAGAGTTGGACCTTGCAAAGGGAATTAAAACCAATAGTAAAAGGTTTTATAGCCATATAAATAGGAAAAAAACAAAAAAAGAAGAAGTAGGACCGCTAATTACTAAGGATGGAGTGGAGGTTAAGGATAATTTAGGAATGGCCCAATATCTAAACAAATACTTTGCTTCAGTCTTTAATGAGGCTAGTGAAGAGCTTAGGGATAATGGTAATATAACAAATGGGACTAAGGATATAAAGGTAGATATTACCATATCTGAGGTAAAAGCTAAACTTGAACAGCTTAATGGGAGTAAATCGGGGGGCCCAGATAATCTTCATCCAAGAATATTAAAGGAACTGGCACATGAAATTGCAGGTCCATTAGCAAAAATTTTTAATAAATCTCTAAACTTAGGGGTTGTACCATTTGATTGGAGAATTGCTAATATAGTTCCTATTTTTAAGAGAGGAAAAAAAAGTGACCCGGGTAACTATAGGCCTGTTAGTTTGACATCTGTAGCATGCAAGATCTTGGAAAAAATTTTGAAGGAGAAAGTAGTTAGAGACATTGAGGTTAATGGCAATTGGGATAAGTTGCAACATGGTTTTACAAAAGGTAGATCGTGCCAAACCAATCTGATCTCTTTTTTTGAGAAAGTAACAGATTTTTTAGATAAAGGAAATGCAGTGGATTTAATCTACCTCGATTTTAGTAAGGCATTTGATACAGTACCACATGGGGAATTATTGGTTAAATTGGAAAAAATAGGGATTAATATGAAAGTTGAGAGGTGGATAAGCAACTGGTTAAAGGGGAGACTACAGCGGGTCATATTGAAAGGGGAACTGTCAGGTTGGAGGAAGGTTACTAGCGGAGTTCCTCAGGGATCAGTTTTGGGGCCAATTTTATTTAATCTTTTTATTGCTGACCTTGGCACCAAAAGTGGAAGTGTCCTGATAAAATTTGCAGATGACACAAAGTTGGGAGGTATTGCTAATTCAGAAAAGGATCGGGATATCATACAGAAAGATTTGGATGACCTTGTAAATTGGAGTGATAGCAATAGGATGAAATTTAACAGTGAGAAGTGTAAGGTTATGCATTTAGGCATTAATAACAAGAATTTTAGTTATGAGCTGGGGACACATCAGTTGGAAGTAACGGAGGAGGAGAAGGACCTCGGAGTCCTGGTTGATTATAGGATGACTATGAGCCACCACTGTGACATGGCTGTGAAAAAGGCTAATATGGTCTTGGGATGTATTAGGCGAGGTATTTCCAGTAGGGATAAGGAGGTGTTAGCGCCATTATACAAGGCATTGGTGAGACCTCATTTGGAATACTGTGTGCAGTTCTGGTCTCCCATGTTTAAGAAGGATGAATTCAAATTAGAACAGGTACAAAGAAGGGCCACTAGGATGATTCGAGGAATGGAGAACCTGTCTTATGAAAGGAGACTCAGGGAGCTTGGCTTGTTTACTTTAACCAAAAGAAGGCTGAGGGGGGATATGATTGCACTCTTTAAATATATTAGAGGGATAAATACTAGGGAGGGAGAGGAATTATTTAAGTTTAATACTAATGTGGACACAAGAACAAATGGATATAAGCTGGCTAGTAGGAAGTTTAGACTTGAGATTAGACGAAGGTTTCTAACCATTAGAGGAGTGAGGTTCTGGAATGGCCTTCCAAGGGAAGTAGTGGGGGCAAAAGATCTACCTGGCTTCAAAATTAAACTAGATGGGTTTATGAAGGGGATGGTTTGACAAGATAACATGGTCTTGGTAACTAATTGACTAGTCATTATCAGTGGTAAATAGGTCAATGGAGGGATGATAGGGGTTACTATAAAGAACTTTCTGGGTGTCTGGCTGGGGAGTCTTGCCCACATGCTCAGGGTTTAGCTGATCGCCATATTTGGGGTCGGGAAGGAATTTTCCTCCAGGGTAGATTGGCAGAGGCCCTGGAGGTTTTTCGCCTTCCTCTGTAGCATGGGGTACAGATCACAGCTGGAGGATTCTCAGCATCTTGGGGTCTTCAAACTATTTGAGGGCTTCAATATCTGAGATATAGGGGTGAGGATTATTCTAGGAGTGGGTGGGTGAGATTATGCGGCCTGCATTGTGCGGGGGGTCAGACTAGATGATCATAATGGTCCCTTCTGACCTTAAAGTCTATGAGTCTATAAATCATTTAAATAGTACGTGAGACAATGAAGAGCCCAGAAGTTCTGCCTTCAGGGCCTCAGACAAGGTGAAAACACTAGGCTACCCTGCCTGCACAGGCAACGGAGGGGAGATAATGTAAAATACTCTCCCCTAACAAGGGTGGTTGGGACAGACTAATACTTCTCGAACCACAAATAGACTCGAAGAGGAATACCTCACATTGCACTATGCACCAGGAAAAGGATAATTGGTATTTCATACATTAGTAGCAGTTTCGCTGCCAGGTAAAGACCCTGCTTTCCTAAGCATGAACAGAGGGCAACATTCCACAAACACGTGACTATCCATTTTCAGCATTTTAAACGGGGTTACTATACCTGTTGGCTGGCTTACTTGTGTTACCTTGTGGAGGAAAGCTTTTTCTGATGATCTCACAACCAGTTTGCAGTAGGCAAATTCGCTGGTCAACTGTATGTTCATTGGCCAAATGATATCTGATGTCACAATCCCACCCTTTCCCAAAATGACCTGTTAGTCTTGAAATCAAACAGGGGGGCAGGAGGCAGAGGGCTGAGGCAGTCCTGGATTCGGGGAGGGGGACATACTCCCAGCTAGCCCCTGTCACCTGTCTGGTGACTTATGCAAAGCGATTCCATTCTAGGCACATCCCATTTTCTTGGCACAACCAAACCCTGACTTTGCTTTAAACGATAATAAGAGGAAGCTGCCTACCAAACCCGGTGGTCCTCCTAGCTCTTACCATTTTGGAGTTCTTGGACAGATAGACAAACTCTCTCAAATATATAGATTTGTTTTATGGTTAAAGCCAAATAGCCCTGACTCAGGGCCCTAATATGCTAGGCACGTTTTTTGACAACTTTTGCCCCAAAGAGCTTACAGTGTTTTTCCCCCTGGATGCTTAAGCCCAGTTGGAAACGTACATGTAGAGGTAAATTCATTGCAGTATTAGATTTTTAAATAAGCACTTTTGTTAAAAGTCTAGTGATAACCACTATGTAACAATCCAGGAAAACACTGAGTCAAGATTTGCAGAGAGGAATTGTACAGAGAAAGTACACAGCTGTAATGGTGGAGAATGAAGGGATGTCAAACAGGATGGCAGTGTGTATAACTAAATTACATAAAGTGAGTTAAGAGAGAGGTCACAGCAAAAGAGAATTGATCAGAATTATTCAGTTTTTAGTGATTATCCTTTAAATGTGAGCTGAACACATTTGAATCTTAGCAAATAAATCAAGTTTTGTATTACAGCCAAAATTACAAACTTTAACTATGCAGAAATGTACTATATACATTGTTAGAAGAGTCTTCAACTAGTGCAACAAAACTTAGAGCTTTCATTTCAGTATGCCTACAATTTTTCAAATATTGTATGTAAGTTGCATTTGTTTTCACTTTATATGCTCAATTTTGAACTTTTATTAAAGAGTTCTCTTCGATAGCATGATGGGAGTTATAGGAAAAACGCCACGTGTAGATATTTTTGTTAGTCTCTAAGGTGCCACAGGACTACATTTTTAAATTACACTCATTGTGACTGATTTTTCTTTCAAGAAGTAATCTTCTTTGATGCTTTGGTCAGTAAATAATCCAATCCCCCCCCCCCCCCACTTATCACCTGCTGCTATTAGAAGATCATTATCCTGCTGTTTTGTGGATTATGTAGCACTTGTACAAACAACTGAAAGTGAACTAATCCCCCACAATAACCGAAGGTCATAAGAAATAATTATAAAAACAAAGTATACAAAAAGGGAGTTTCTGAATTTTATTTTCAGTAAAAATTTAGACCCTAGATGGATACAGCATCTGTAAAGGGAAAAAAAAAAAAATCAGGTTAGAGATCTCATTATTCAAACTAAAATGTTAACATAGTCCTAATTAATCATTATCTGAATTCCCACTATTCATTTGCAGAGCATTCTTTGAGAGGGTTACTGGCCTAGAGGATGGAGAGAAGCAGCAGGCATGATGCATCTTCATTTTAGTAAGGCTTTTGACACAGTCCCACACGACATTTTCACTAGGATTAGCCTATATGAAATCACTTGAAGGTAGGTGCACACAACTGGCTGAAAGACTGTACTCAAACAGTCGCGATCAATGGTTCACTATTAAACTGGGAGGGTGTATCTGGCTGTGTGTCACACAGGGGTCTGGGTCCAGTACTGGTACTAGGTGGCAGGGCTTAGTCGGACTCAGGCTTTGGTCCCTCATCCTGGGGCCATGTAGTAATGTTTGTTGTCAGAAGGAGCTCCTGGTGCAATGAGTATTGAGAACTGCTGTTCTACAGGGCAATCAAAGCTGAGCAGCATCACATCTTACTCTGATGCTGTTCTTGACAGTATCACTATGAAGAGAGTGTGTAGAAGAGCCGCAGTTTGTGTGGTTCTCCTGGAGGCACATGGGTAACTGCACAAGTTTGGGGTCCACCACTGGACTTGGGAGAGATTAATTTAGCCCTCAGCCAGAAGGAGGGGTGATATGGTAAGGGCATTTGGGTAACGTAAGGGAAAGAAAAGTAAAGACTCCAGAACATCCTCAACCAAAAAATGGGAGAGTGGATTAGAACACAGAACATAAAAGACTGGAGAGGAAGAAATAATTAGATGTACAAAGTTTAAGGGAGAGGGAAAAGAAAGCCAGAATCAATAATCTTTCAGAGGAGACTATAATGAAGTGAAACCTTTCCCAGTGCGACAGTCCAGGTTTCTACACACACCTATCACAGACCCTGTAGAAGCTGCCATACTGGAAACAGGAGAAAGGTAATTTCCGTGTTTTTCCTCACCAACAATGTAACTTTTTTTAGTGTTCTTTAAAAATCTCCTATTTGAAAGGGTATATAGTTTAGTTAAAATAAAACCCTCACTATGGGTGTCAGGCTATTAGGAAAAACAACTCACTACTAGAGTAACTGTACTCACCACTCTGATTCTGTGCCCAATAGCCTTGGCAGGAAGATTGGATCGGAACTTGGCACGAACCATGCCACTGTTTCCATGGGCACGTGTTACCTTCCCCCAGATCACTCGTGTTCTGTTGGGCTTCCCACCAGGAGTCACGGTGTTGCTAACAAACAGAAGACAGTTACCTCAGCATTCCACTCCTAACCTAGTGTCAGCCTACTCAGTGGCAGATTAAAAACACCATCTTTTAAAAGACGTTTCCTTCCCTCTATGTCATGGGTCCCTTGGAATAGGGCTATTTATATGGTCACCCACAATGCAGATTTTCTTTCATCCAATCTAAGAGAAAAGCATATTCTAAAAAGACTTTTTGGTGATCTCAGTGTATGCCTAGGATGTTTGGACTGGAAATACAGCAGGGGAAAGGGTTAAAACCCAAACAGATGCACAGAAACATGTCTGGACATCTGTCCCCTCAAGCTGTGGATGGACCTGATCATCCCTTTACGAAATACCCTTCAAGCACCAGTCTTCAACCTGGTTTATATTAATTCATTAATGTAGAGAGTTAAATCAAACTAAACAAATAAAAGCTATGTGGCATACTTGTTGAATTATGTCAAAACAGAAATTTACACCAGATTTACTAAATCTATTCAAAAAGCAACAACCAATATTGCATACTAGGGATGTCAAAGCGTAGTCGACAATACGATTAACTGATAAACCTGGGTTTATTGGTTAATCCTGTTGACTACATGCATTCCCCACTCCCCCACTTGCTGCCTCTGTGTCTGAGGCAGCAAGGGAGAAAGGCAGGAACGAGCTTTCAAGCCAGCTACCCACAAGCACTGGATCCCACAAAGCTGCTTCCCTGCCCCCGTAGAGAGTAGGGATGTTACATAACTAATTGAATAGTTGTGTAACCGCATCCAATTTTACTGGTTACACAACTATTCGATAGTCCCTGTTGGCGGGGCTGGCAGCCAGTATGCTCTCGGCCCCACTCCTGGGGAGCCCCTGCCACACTGTGGCAGCAGGGCAGAGGCAGCAGGGTGGGGTGGCAGCAACCCCTGTTCGGGGAGGGAGGGGGAAGAGTCTGAGATCCCCACAGATAGGGGCTGCTCTGTGGGATGCTGGAGCAGCATCCCCTACCCCCACCCAGTAAGGAGGCGGGGGCGAGGTGGCTTCACGGAGCACCAGGGAGCTGATTTGTATGAGGCAGTATGGGAGAGGGGAGAGAAATGCCTGTGGTGGACAGGATAAGCCCAGGCTCATCAGTTAATCATGTAGTTGTCTAATGTTGACATCCCTAGTAGAGAGGCAGCAGTGAAGAGGGGGCAGACGGGAGCCGGTACACGGGGGAAGCTGGTTCTCCACGTGTGCCAGCTCTGAGGAGGCACCTGCCCCCCTCCGCTGCCTCCCTGAGAAGCACCTGGGGGGTAAGGGGGAGGCTGCTGCCTCTATCAGAAGCAACAGTGTGTGTGTGGGGGGGGGCCAACAGACAGAGGATGTGCTGTGGGATGCAGAAGCAGCCTGTCTGTGGGGAACTTAGGCCCCCCACAGATGGGGCTGCTGCTGCCCTACAGCATGGGGCTCCCTGAGACTGGGGGCGGGAACACGCTGGCTGCTGCCCCCGCCCTGGGGACTAATGAATTTAATGTTACACAACTAATGTGATGTGGTTACACAATTATTCAATTGGACTATAGCTAACACCCCTATTATACATTAGAATTCTTTTTCTACATGCATGTGGGTAAAACTGCTACATATAAGCCTTATAGAGTGACTGCATAATTTTGTTTCTATAATTTCAAAACAGTATTCTCATAACTCATAAGAACATAAGAACATAAGAATGGCCATACTGGGTCAGACCAAAGGTCCATCGAGCCCAGCATCCCATCTGCCGACGGTGGCCAATGCCAGGTGCCCCAGAGAAGGAGAACAGAAGACAATGATCAAGTGATTTATCTCCTGCCATCCATCTCCTGCCCTTGTTATGAAGGCTAGGGCACCATACTTTATCCCTGGCTAATAGCCATTTATGGACCTAACCTGCAAAAATTTATCAAGCTCTTTTTTAAACCCTAATAGAGTCCTGGCCTTCACAGCCTCCTCGGGCAAGGAGTTCCACAGGTTGACTGTGCGCTGTGTGAAGAAAAATTTCCTTTTATTAGTTTTGAACCTACTACCCATCAATTTCATTTGGTGTCCCCTAGTTCTTGTATTATGGGAAAAGGTAAATAATTTTTCTATAATCACTTTCTCCACACCATTCATGATTTTATATACCTCTATCATATCGCCCCTCAATCGCCTTTTTTCCAAACTGAAAAGTCCCAGTCTCTCTAGCCTCTCCCCATATGGGACCCTTTCCAAGCCCCTAATCATCTTAGTCGCCCTTTTCTGAACCTTTTCTAATGCCAATATATCTTTTTTGAGGTGAGGAGACCACATCTGCACGCAGTACTCGAGATGTGGGCGTACCATAGTTTTATATAGGGGAAGTATGATATCTTTTGTCTTATTATCTATCCCTTTTTTAATAATTCCTAACATCCTATTTGCCTTACTAACTGCCGCTGCACACTGCGTGGATGTCTTCATAGAACTATCCACTATAACTCCAAGATCCCTTTCCTGATCTGTCGTAGCTAAATTTGACCCCATCATGTAGTACGTGTAATTTGGGTTATTTTTTCCAACATGCATTACCTTACACTTACCCACATTAAATTTCATTTGCCATTTTGCTGCCCAATCACTCAGTTTGCTGAGATCTTTTTGTAGTTCTTCACAATCCCTTTTGCTTTTGACTGTCCTGAACAACTTTGTGTCATCTGCAAACTTGGCCACCTCACTGCTTACCTCATTTTCTAGATCATTGATGAACAAGTTGAACAGGATTGGTCCCAGTACTGACCCCTGGGGAACACCACTAGTTACCCTCCTCCATTGTGAAAATTTACCATTTATTCCCACCCTTTGTTTTCTGTCTTTTAACCAATTCTTGATCCATGAAAGGACCTTTCCTCCTATCCCATGACCACCTAATTTACGTAAAAGCCTTTGGTGTGGGACCGTGTCAAAGGCTTTCTGGAAATCTAGGTATATTATATCCACTGGGTGCCCCTTGTCCGCATGTTTATTAACCCCTTCAAAGAATTCTAACAGATTAGTTAGACACGACTTCCCTCTGCAGAAACCATGCTGACTTTTGCCCAACAATTCGTGCTCTTCTATGTGCCTTGCAATTTTCCTCTTTACTAGTGTTTCTACTAATTTGCCTGGTACTGATGTTAAACTTATCGGTCTATAATTGCCAGGATCTCCTCTAGAGCCTTTTTTAAATATTGGTGTTATATTGGCCATCTTCCAGTCATTTGGTACCAAAGTGGATTTAAAGGATAGGTTACAAACCACTGTTAATAACTCCGCAATTTCACATTTGAGTTCTTTCAGAACCCTTGGGTGAATGCCGTCTGGTCCTGGAGACTTGTTACTATTCAGCTTATCAATTAATTCCATAACCTCCTCTAATGTCACTTCAATCTGAGTGAGTTCCTCAGATTTGTCACCTAAAAAGGCTGGCTCAGATTTAGGAACCTCTGTAACATCCTCAGCCGTGAAGACTGAAGCAAAGAAATCATTTAATCGCTCCGCAATGGCACTGTCTTTCTTGATCGCTCCTTTTATATCTTTATCATCCAAGGGCCCCACTGCTTTTTTAGCGGGCTTCCTGCTTCTAATGTATTTAAAAAACATTTTACTATCATTTTTTGAATTTTTGGCTAGCTGTTCCTCAAACTCTTTTTTGGCTTTTCTTACTACATTATGACACTTAATTTGGGAGTGTTTATGTTCCTTTCTATTTTCCTCACTAGGATTTGACTTCCACTTTTTAAAAGCTGCCCTTTTCTCTCTCACTGCCTTTTTAACATGGCTGTTTAGCCATGGTGGTTCTTTGTTAGGTCTCTTACTGTGTTTTTTTATTTGGGGTATACATTTAAGTTGGGCCTCTAGTATGGTGTCTTTAAACAGTTCCCATGCAGCTTCCAGGGATTTTAGTTTAATTACTCTCCCTTTTAGTTTCTGTTTAACTAGCTTCCTCATTTTAGTGTAATTCCCCTTTTTGAAATTAAATGCCAGAGTGTTTGACCGCTGCGGTGTTCTTCCCAACACAGGAATATTAAAAGTTATTATATTGTGGTCACTATTTCCAAGCGGTCCAGTAACAGTTACCTCTTGGACCAGATCCTGCGTTCCAGTCAAGACTAGGTCGAGAATCGACTCTCCCCTTGTGGGTTCCTGTACTAGCTGCTCCAAGAAGCAGTCATTTAAGGCATCAAGAAATTTAATCTCTGAATCCCGTCCTGAGGTGACATGCACCCAATCAATATGGGGATAATTGAAATCTCCTATTATTACTGTGTTTTTTATTTTGGTAGCCTCTCTAATCTCCCTCATCATTTCAGCATCACTATCACTGTCCTGGTTAGGTGGTCGGTAATATATTCCTAATGCCATATTCATATTAGAGGAATGAATTGTTATCCATAATGATTCTATGGAACATTTTGATTCCTTTAGGATTTTTACTTCATTTGATTCTATATTATCCTTCACATATAGTACCACTCCGCCACCCGCACGACCTGTTCTGTCTTTCCGATATAATTTATATCCCGGTATGATAGTGTCCCACTGATTGTCCTCATTCCACCATGTTTCTGAGATGCCTATTATGTCAACTTCCTCCTTTGATATGAGGTACTCCAGTTCACCCATCTTATTAGACAGACTCCTAGCATTAGTGTAAAAGCATGTTAGAAAACTACCACTATTTATATGTCCGCCTTTCACAGACACATTGGATTTTTTTATGCACGATTGTTTCACATCTGATCTTGCCCATATATTATTTCCCACATTCCCTATCTGACTAACTTCTAGAGAATCCCTATCTATGGAGCCTCGTGTAAGAGAAGTCTCCGTCCGATCCAGGTGCTCCCCCGCACCAATCGGCTTTCCCCCACCTCTTAGTTTAAAAACTGCTCTACGACCTTTTTAATGTTTAATGCCAGCAGCCTGGATCCACCTTGATTTAGGTGGAGCCCATCATTCCTGTACAGGCTCCCCCTACCCCAAAAGTGTCCCCAGTTCCTAATAAATCTAAACCCCTCTTCCCTGCACCATCGTCTCATCCACGCATTGAGACTCTGAAGTTCTGCCTGTCTATCTGGCCCTGCGCGTGGAACTGGAAGCATTTCAGAGAATGCCACCAAAGATGTTCTGGATTTCAGTCTCTTTCCTAGTAACCTAAATTTGGCCTCCAGAACATCTCTTCTACCCTTCCCTATGTCATTGGTACCAACATGTACCACGACGACCGGCTCCTCCCCAGCACTGCCCATAAGTCTGTCTAGATGCCTCGAGAGATCCGCAACCTTCGCACCAGGCAGGCAAGTAACCATACGGTTCTCCCGGTCATCACAAACCCAACTATCTATATTTCTAATGATCGAATCCCCCACTACTAAAACCTGCTTCTTCCTAACAGCTGGAGCTCCCTCCCCCGGAGAAGTATCCTTGGCACGAGAGGATACAACATCACCCTCTGGAAGGAGGGTCCCAACTATGGGATGGTTTCCCTCTGCTCCCACTGACTGCTCTCCTTCCCTGAGCCTTTCATCCTCCGTAACAGCATCAGGACTGTCAGATTGGAGGTGGGACAGCTCTACTATGTCCCGGAAAGTCTCATCCACAAACACCTCTGCCTTCCTTAGCTCCTCCAGTTCAGCCACCCTGGCCTCCAAAGCACGCACTCGGTCTCTGAGGGCCAGGAGCTCCTTGCATCGAGCGCACACATACGCCACCCACCCACAGGGTAGGTAGTCATACATACTGCACTCGACACAATAAACAGGATAGCCCCCACTCTGCTGCTGGGCTTCTGCCTCCATTTCCTACTCTAATTATATATGAGGGTTAATTAAATGTTTCAGATAGAGGTTGTTATAAAGGATTTAGTTTAAGGGCAATAGAAGTCACTGGCTCCCCCCAAGCTCCCCCTCTAAACTCCCCTCTCAAAACTCCCTCCTGTTAGCACTCACCCTGTCCGCGAGCACCCGGTCGCAAAGCTCCCGGGTCGCTTTCCAGCAGGGTTTAAGTGCTCAGCCTCCCTGATAGCTCCTCCCTCTGCCTACAGCTCAGCCAATCAGCACACAGTGTTTCAATTCAAACCTAATCAGCTTCCAACTGCCTGCCTGCCTGCCTGAGCACACGGCCTTTCAAACAAACAAACAAACAAACACACTCAGCTCAGCACTCCAAACAAACAAACAAACAAACAAACTCCAAACAAACACACACAAGCCCAAAACCTCCAAATATAAGCAGCCACTTACCCCAAGGTGCTTTAGTTTGCTCCTTCCTTCTCCTCCTCCAGGAGAGCCTCTCAAAACTCCCTCCTGTTAGCACTCACCCTGTTCGCGAGCACCCGGTCGCAAAGCTCCCTGGTCGCTTACCAGCAGGGTTTAAGTGCTCGGCCTCAGCAGTTTACAAATGAAAATAGCTGCTTATAACTCAAAACACGTAGCTTTTGAGGTGTCAACTGTACAATAAACGAATATGCCCATTTTATATTTGGCAGCACTGTAAAACACAGTGTATTTCCCCTTTGATGTGTAATAATGTGCGTATTTGCTATCTGTAGGTGCCATATATTAACATTCTATACCACTAGGAGCATATTTCAATTTAAAGTCACATGCAACAGTAATGACACTTCACATCATGTAATAAGTCATGAATTCAGATCACCCGCATGAAAAACACACACACACACACAGAGAGCACAACCTACTTCTATTAAAACACAAGAAGAAAGCCACTATGCTCTGTGCATGGCAAACTATCAAAGGGGAGACGAGGGCTTCCCAATGCGCATGCTCTGATGCCCCCAATCCTTCTAGAGGTACTAATCTAAAAGTTTTCAGTTTGAGTGACCCCACTGACTAACCATGGAGAAAAAAAAAAAAAGGTTTCTAGAGATGTTCCGGACCTTGAATTGAATCAAGAAATACAATGGAAGCTGGAGAGTCTCTGGAGCACAGGGGGGAAAAGCGCACTCTGTATGAAAAACTTCAAACGGAAAATTACATTGTGCACTAGTGTGTGCTGTAAAGCTGGGGTTTTCAACCTTTTCCCATTTGTAGTCCCCTTAAACATTTTGATTACAGGTGCAGACCCCTTAGGAAATTTAGACATAGTCTGCAGACTCCCAGGGAGCCACTGGACTACAAGTCGAAAACCACTGCCTTAAAGTAATCCAGTCAGGAGGTAACAAAGGCTCAGCCATAGGAAACTAGATCCACGTCGATAGAAAAAGTCAACCTCCTAAGTAAGCAAAGGGAAACTTATCAAACCCATAGTACTTCTACGGTATCCATCACCACTGCAGCAGCAATTATGCTGATCAGAGATACACATTCCCAGAAGCAGATGAGCATTTATTAAATCCCTTCAGGCTACAAATCAAACCCTCACTGAAGGGGACTGATGCCTCTGCCACTTACAGCACCATAAAGTACCAGTGAAGGACACTTCACTCCCATCCATTACTGACTGGATTTCAGTTCACACCAGTGTCCTGGAGGAGTGAAGATTCATGACCAACCCACCCCTCAACCAGTCATTTCCCTCCTAATGCAGCATTTCTCCAAGAGCAATCAAATGGAGGTTCAACACATGATCATTTAATAACTGAATTAATGTGGTGCCTAAAATTGTGAAACTGAATACTCCATCCCAAACTCAACCAAGTCTTGCACAAATCTACTTGGCCATTTTGTTTTGTTTCACCATTTTCATGGCAATAGGTATACAAATGCATATATGGTTGCTTGACAAATATTCATGACAATTTTACAAGGTCTATTTAATATAACAATAAGGAGCTCAGATACTTACTTTTTAGCTTTATATACATAGGCACACCTCTTGCCCAAGTAGAATTCAGTCTCGTCACGGGCATAAACGCCTTCAATTTTCAGAAGGGCAGTGTGCTCTCTCTGGTTTCGGAGGCCACGCTTATAGCCCGCAAAAATGGCTTTGGACCACAGTCTAGGAAACATTGAACATATTAATGAATTGCCAAACACTAAAGCATATTGCATGCGAATAAGATTTCTGAACAAAACTTTCTGAAATAGATACGATAGAAAGCATATAGGGAAAAAGGACAGTACACTTACCTTCACATGAGCAAATATCCCCAATTTCACAAAGTGCCCAACTTCCTTACCACAAGCCATCAATTATAAAAATCTTGCACTAGCCTTCTTCCCTCCTGTACTCAAAAGACACTAAAAAAGATGGATGTTCATGTTTTTTAAAACATGACCACTTGTCTCAGTATCCCAAAGGGACAGATAGAATATTCTGTACACAGTGAAATATATTAAGGAACTTTGGGCTGGCTACACTACATAAGTCATCATGTCAAACAACCTAATTAAAATGTTCTCTCTCTCTCTCTCTCTCTCTCACAACACAATGACATCAGAATTGCATCCCAGAGCCAATGAGCAAGAGAGAACACAACCATGTCCACTATGAACACTCCAAGTCCTTAGCACAATTCAGGACACTTAAAATATGTTTTAAGATCCTCAATGTTGATAAATGCAAAGTAATGCACACTGGGAAACAATTATTACTATACACATAACTAGGGCTCGACAATCTATTGAATCTACTCGCCCGTGGCGAGAAGATTTCAGCCCTGCGCTCTGTTTACTGGCAGGGCGCGCATGAGCAATGTGGCTCTTGCGCATGTGCAGTGCGGGGCTGGCAAGCGGCTTTTGCTGCAGTTCGTCAAGCCCTGCACATAACAAAAAGATATACTGGAATTGGGAAAGGAACATAACTGGCCATCGAAAATTATTACGGGTATGGAACAGCTCCCATATGCGAAATTAAAGAGAAAGCGCCTTAAAGAGACTAAGTGAAGGGCTTAAGGGGCAAATATAATAGGGGTCTATAAAATCATGGTGAGGAAAGAGTGAAAGATTAAGCGTTATTTATTCTGTCTCACAACACAAGAATTAGGGGTCACCAAATGAAATTAATAGGCAGCAGGTATTAAAACTAACAAAAGGAAGTATTTCTTCACATAATGCAGTCAATCTATGTAACTCCTTGCCAGAAGGAGCAGCACCCCACCAGCAGCAGTGCAGAAGGGTGACAGCATCATACTATACCACCTTTACTTCTGCATTGCTGCCCTCAAAGCTGGGCAGCTGGAAAGTGGTATTTACAGGCAGCAGTGCAGAAGTATGGGTAGCAATACCAACCATGCCGTCCTTACTCCTGAGTTGTGGCTGGTGATAGCTCTGCCTTCAGAGCTGGGCTCCTGGCTAGCAGCCACTCTGTAGCTGGCCAGCTCTGAAGGCAGTGTCTTCACCAGCAGCAGCACAATAGGGTAAGCACCACCACAATGCCCCCTACAATAACCCTGTGCCTTTACCCACAACCCCAACCGTGTTCCCTCTAGTTTTTTTCATCCCTGAGAAAAATGAATTTTCTTACGTGCACCAATATGGAGCTGATGTGTGAACAAAATTCATGTGGCAGGGGTGGACACAAGTAATTCTGAGTGTGGGAAGGGGCTCAGGCCTGGGGTGCAGGACTGCAGGGCTTTAGGGTGGATCAGAGCTTAGGACTGGGACAGTGGTATGGGGAGCAAGGGATCTGGCTGGGGTGCAGCCTCCAAGGTGGGCCAGGGCTGAGACAGAATTGGGCTGCAGTGGTATTAGGGCTCCAGCAGGGAGTGTGGGCTCTGGGGGGAGGCAAGGTTCTGGGGTCTGGAATAGATGGTGCTACCAGGCTACTGAGAGACAAGAGGACTCCCCCCCGCCCCATCGCTCTCTCCTGGCAGCAGCATCTGTGCTGGGAGGGAAGTCACCTCTTTTGGCTGTGGCAGCTGCAGAGCTACAAGATAGGCACCACTCCTCTGGCAGGTTACAGCAGAGACTGAGCTGGGCTAGGGGAGGGGCTGCCCCAGCCATAGCAGATCCTGGTGCGGTGGCTGAGTCTGGGCCTATCCTCTCCAGTTCGGTGGAGAGGAAGGGGTGATCTGGGGCAAGGACACTGGCTGCATTTGGGCTGAGTCTCCCGAGGCTGGAAGGGAAAGTTCTCCTCTGGCTAGCAGGTCCCCACCTTGGCTAGATTACTCGAGCTCCTGCACAGCCTAGCTGGGCAAGCTGCACAGCCACACAGCTTACATGGAACTTAGTCCACAATAGGGATTGCTCAAATGACTGTGTAACTGCTGAAATTTCCAGCGGTTACATGGCAGGGGACAGGGCAAGTGGCTTTCCTGCAGCTGGTGTACATGGGGAGTTGGTGAGCTTCACCTGTTCCCCCTCCACTCTGCTGCTGCCTCTGATACAGAAGCAGCAGCGCAGGTGAGGGGAGAGGGCTGCGTGTAACCATGCACATTAACCAATGAGCCCACGCCCACTGGTTAACAATGTACACTTACACTTTCACACCCCTAGTGCACAACCCCTTTTTGGGTCATGAAGGACCTCTACAATTCCAGCACTGTAAAATTTAAGTATATTACATCATGAAGTTCACGATTTTTAAAATCCGATGACTGTAAAATTGACCATGAATTTGAAACTGTCCTATCCATAACCAAATTGTAATGCAATTGATTGCATATGCAGTCTGCATCCATGAACAAGTAACTTGCAATTGTAACAACCATTAGGTGGCGGCCAACTTCTACCAACTCTTGACAGAAAGGGCTGGTGAACCATGTGTGGCAGCATGGGATAGTAGGAATTTAGACGGTCCCACAACATACTGATCCAAACACAACTGTGCAGCGTAACAGGCATAGCAAGATTTTATAGCTGACAGATCTTTGGGATGGGAAGAATAGCAATCTGCGCCAAGTACATCACAACAGAAGGTGAACACCCAGCTCTCCTTAACGCAGCCCACTCTGCAGCCGAGATGAGGAGGGGAACGTGCGAGAGATCTGCGATCCCCGGGCAACATGCAGCGACAGCAAAGGATAAAGGAAGTTTTCAGAGCCCGTCGCTCACCTCCCAGACATGGCGTCGTCCTGAAGTCCTGCTCCCAGCAGGCCTGAGAGAGAAGCACGAAGATTTCAGCGTCCGCACTAGGGAGCCGGGCACCCCACGGCCGCAGCACGCCCTGCCCCCCGCAGCGGCCGGCACGTCCCCGAGGGACCCGCAGCCTACCCAGGGGCGCAGCCCCAGGTGCTCCCAGCTAACCCCAGCCGGCAACGGGGGAGCCCGGCTCTGCACGGGGCGGGCCCCGTCAGCCAGGCCGGGCCCCCACCCCGGGAGCTGAAGAGTCTCCCTCAGGAACCCCGTGCGGCCGTGGGAGCCGGCTCAGGCCGGGGCCGAGCACCATCCGCCGCGCATCGGCGCCATCCCGCCGCCTGCCCCCGCCACACGCGCCCCGATGCGCAGCCCGGGCCCCGCCGCACCTGCCCCACCCCACGGCGACGGGAGAAACCCCCTGAACCCACCTCGGGACCTCCGCTCCCCGGACTCACCCCCGCGGCTCCGACCCAAGATGGCGGCGAAAGGGAGCGCAGCCCCCCAGCATGCCGGGATATGGAATCGCAAGGGCCCTTGGGTCGACCGGAATGACTGCCTGACTAGAAAACGCGCCTGTGGACGGGTGAATGAAATCCAGCCGCGGCCCCACCATCCCTCTCTGTCCCCCGCGCCCTCTGTGTGGGCACAACCCCTGCGAGGTCGTGGTTCAGGGGTTGTGCCTGACAGGCACCCACTTAGGCAGACTGACTGGAAGGTCCCCCTTCAGCTTGGTCGTTGTCATAGAGACCAGCTCTGTCCGGCCTGCGGCCTCTGCGTGAGTCCCCTCAGTATCACTGATAATAGACCCGCAGCGGGGGGAGGGAGCGGCCTGCCCAGTGCGCCCCCCCCGGGTGGATAGCGGGGGGGCCCTGGGGCAGCTAGGGAGCAGGGCAGAGCCCCTTGGGGAGGAGGTGTCCCATTGCTCCCCCCCCCCGTGAAGGGAGCACCAGGGCCTGCCCCCACTCCTGTGGAGCGCCCCTGGGGGCCGCCTGTCTCCCGCCCGCCAGGGCCCCGGAGCTCGCCCCCGCCCCCGCCCCGCCCCGCCCCGCCCCGCACAGAGCGGCTGGGTGAAACCCCGCAATGAACAGGCACTAGTGAGGGACATAACCGGGCAGGGGCCACAGGGCAGCCAAGCGCAGGCCTGCGGCCGCCAGCGCCCACCCCCACAAGGAGGGTTAAAGCCCCACCCGCCATTAGAAAGGCGCCTTGGACCAGGCAGAGAGACGCAAAGACGGGCGAGGGGGGCCGCTGGTGGGTGCGGTACAAACGCGGGATGTGAAATATCCGGGAATTGAAGAGTCGAGTAACCTGTCTCGATAAACTTCACTTCCCTGAAAAATCCCACAAGTTTCCAGTGGGGTTGGTGTCACAGAGAGTAATGCCCCAAGCCCCTGTCTTCACCTGTACTATGCAGGCCAAATTCCAGGTAGTTCTTCCATGCTCCCTTCCCCCCTTTCAGTTCCATTAGGTTCTCATTCCCTTCAGCCCTTAGAAATTAGAGGCTAAACAAATGTTCCTCTTCAGAACAAAATCTACAGTGAGTTGCATAGAAAGTCAAGAAGCCAAATTATTCTTGTTGGTTACGCGACTATTCTGTAGTCCCCAGGGGCAGGGTTGCCAGGTGTCCGGTTTTCTACCAGATAGTCCGGTATTTCCACTCTCTGTCCAGTAGAAAAATTCAGAAAATACCGGACATGTACAATGTCCGGTATTTTCTGAATTCCCGGCTGGGCGCCAGACGGAAGCCTGGTGAGGGCGGGGGAGTGACTGGGAGGCAGGGCCACGATTGGCGCTAGGAGCCTGTGGTCGCATGCAAAAGCTGGGGGGGAAGGCGGGGGCTGGGACTCCCCCCGCCCGGCTTCTGCACGAGACCAGAGGCTCCCAGTGCCAATTGCGGTCCCGCCTCTCAGCTGGGAGCCTCTGGCTGTGTGCAGAAGCCGGGTGGGGGGAGTGGCTCCCAGCCATTCCCCCCACCTGGCTTCTACTAGCAACTTGAGGTAGTGTCTGCCGGGGGTGCGGCCCCTTGGACTCCAGCTGCGGTCAGTGACTACACCCCTCCCCCCACCGCCAGCTCTGCTTCCCACCCCCCTTCCTCTGGGCTCCTCCCCTCCTCCCGCCCAGTCCTGCGGCCCCCGACCCTCCCCAGCTCTGCTTCCTGGCCCCTCTTCCTCCCAGCCCCTCCGTTCTTCCCGGCCAGCCCTGCAGGCCCCCCCAGCTCTGCTTCCTGTCCCCCCCTTCCTTCCAGCTAACCCCACGGCCCCTGGACTCCCCCCCCTCCCCCGCCAGCTCTGCTTCCTGCCCCGCCCCCCTCCCAGCCAGCCCCTCCCCCCCCCGCCCGTGATCAAGTGTGTCTGGTTTTTTTGCGGGGTCTACCTGGTAACCCTACCCAGGGGTGGGGCCAGCAGCCAGTGCACGCTGACCCCACTCCTAAGGAGACCTCTGCCACCACACGCTGCTGCCTCTGTATCAGAGGCAGCAGCATGGGGTGCCAGGCGGGAGCTGTTCCGTGAGAGGAGCCAGTTTAAAAATCATCTCCCCTTGCGGACTGGCTGCCTGTCACTGCTGCTGTCCCTGCTTGACACAGAGGCAGCAGTGTGGGGTGGCAGCAACCCCTGTCTAGGGTGAGGCGGTCTGAGCTCCCGGAACTGAGCCAGGCTGCTTGCCTGCCTGGTGCCTAACACACTTTAAATGCAGAGCCGCAGCAGGGGAAGGTCCTGGACCCGGCCCAAACCAGGACTGAGCTGGGTTGCTGGCCAGCCTGCTAAACAATTTACTGGCAGGGTGGGGGGAATTGCATGTAGTCTATAGCATTAACCTATAAGCTTTTGGTTATATCAACTACAGTTACATCCCTAGTACAAACCAGTGTGATCACACAAGCTCTGTGTGTGCCAAGAGAACTCTGCCTGGGTGTTGTGCCCACAACCTTTCTGCTGTATTTTGGCCTTTTTTAGGTGGTGAGTGCTTAGGAGAAGACTATCTTTCTATGCACCTGGCAGCCCCTGTGGCTTCTTCCATGCCACTGTAACAGTAAGTAACTTTAAAATTTACCTTTAATCCCTCATTTAGGCCTGGATTTGGGCTTCATTGGGACAAACACATATTTAAGTGCTTTCCTGAATAGGAGTCACTAAGCATGCACTTAACTGCTTGGCAGAATCAGGGCCTTGTTGCTGATGCCTGTCCATGCAACTAAGGCCACTGGAGAATTAGGGTAAATTTTTAAAAAGTGCCTTAGGGTATGTCTACACAGCAGCATTACAAAGAGGGCATCTACACTGCAAGCCATTACTTTGGAATAATGTAAAGCTGGAGGATTTCTTACTCCGACTCCTGTAACCTTCATTTCACTAAGAGTAAGAGAAGTCAAAGGAAGAGTGAAGATTTCCTGCTGCATAGACAGTGCCAAAAGCTGAATTAAGTATGCAATTGCTGTAGCTCAAGTTGCATAGCTTAATTCAATTTTTGCCCTCATTGACTTAGCAGCTTAAACTCCATTTTCAAAAGTGACATTAGCTGAAACTTGGGCTTCTAAGTAACTAATTCACTCTTGAAAATAGGTTTTAGACTCCCGAGTAGCTCACGTATTTTTAAAAAATTTAACTGCCTCTGTGATAATCCCTTTACTTCTGAAGGCTGCAGATTTAATCTGGAAAGTCTCAGGGCCTGATGCAGTAAAGTATTTGAACACCCTTAGCACCTTGCAAGATCTAGAAATTTTTTAAAAAGCACCGGAGGAACTGTTTCAGGCAAGGTGAAAATGTGATGTAGACTTTTTTGTCAGGTTTGGCGGTCATGTTCACTGGGCTGTTCCCACAGAGGGACTATGAAAATCAGTGGTGCTCTCTTTGCCAAATCCTTTTTATTTTGTCAGCATCAGTGGATTTGGCTCTAGCACCATTGGATCTTGGAGAGGATCCAGTATGGTGAGATCCAACTTTGCTGAAAATGCATGCCTTTGCACTAGCATGCCCTCATAATATGACCCCTGCAAGAGCTTTGCAGTCATTGAACTCCAGGCCAGCTGCTGCTTCTGGATTATTCTCACAGGGTTCTATAGTGAGGAAGCAGCAGGAAAGTTAGTACTGAAAAAAAAATCTTTGTATTATTCTTTTTATAATAGCACCAGAAAGCATCCAAGGTGCCTCTTTGTATAGCCAAAGGATGTGATCCCTGTCTTACCTGAAAAATCTCACAAGTTTCCAATGGGTTGGTGTCACAGAGAGTAATGCCCCAAACCCCTGTTTTCACCTATACTGTGCAGGCTAAATTCCACGTAGGAGTTCTTCCATGCTCCCTCCCCACCCCCATTCAGTTCCATTAGGTTCTCATTCCTTTCAGCCTTTAGAAATTAGAGGCTAAACAAATGTTCTTCTTCAGAACAAAATCTACAGTGAGTTGCATAAAAAGTCAAGAAGCCAAATTATTCTAATTTATCAATATTTGTTTGTTTTTTTAAATCAGCAACTTGCTTTCTAACATTTGTAGGGCTACTTATGATTTTGTACAATATTACCTCTAATTTTTTTTCATCCATGTGTGGAATAAATTTTCTGTGCTCCAAAGCATGTGTGAATGTGCACTACCAGTAGAAAGAAAAAACCTAGATGTGAGCACTCTGCTAATCAGCTAGGTGGCATCTGAATCCCTCCTGAGCTGCACAAGTGCACCGCTTACAGGGAACACTGGGTCTGTACAGCCATTGGCCAATAATGGCTTGCTGTTTTTTTCTGTAACAGACTAACTCGGCTACTCCCTGAAGCTCCAAAAGCACGGATGTTTCTGATTTAAGGCTCAACAGCTGCTATGTGAACTCACCAGTCTGACTCTACCAATATGCTGGCAAAACCCTGAGTTAAGGAACAAGTGGCAGCCTCTATGTTGAACTTCTTCATTGGTTTCCATCACTATCATCAATTCTTAATTAGCCAAAGGGGGCATTGCAGAGTTATGCAAGGTGTTTCCTGTGTTTCCCACCTCTGCAGCTATTTCAGTCTGCCAGGTGGTAGGACAGGAAAAGAAGTAACAAGGCTTTCACATGGCACTGTGTCAGCTGTAGTACCCAAGGGCTACTGGGCCACACCATTTATATGGTTGCTTTTAAAATTATTTCCAAATTTCCCCTCCCCACAGGACAGAAGGTAAGGCATATAATAATTTGTTCATCAAACCAGAATCTTGGGGGGATGCTGTAAGCAACATACTTTGTCCTTTCTTGTTATTAAGACTGATCAAGGAGTTTGGCTGGGTACAATAATTAGTGTTGATGCCGGTGACTGAATCAGGATGGTAATTTCTGTGTGTATTGCATTAAGAACAGAATTCAACTAGAAGAGCTCCTTATTTGTAATATTTCTCAGTGCACCAGACAGTGGTTTCCTACACATTTATAATAGAACATAAACCCTAGCAGAACTTACTGGTTTGGCACCAACTTCTGCTGAGTACATGGATATGAGAGGAAGCATATAGGAGAAGCAAAGACAACATTAGGCTTTAGAGAAACATTATGTTCCAGCTGTAAGTTTTCTAAAAGTCATTAGTATCTTGAATTTATTCTCCCCTCCATAGAAGTTGCTGATGGGAGGAGATGAAGCTATTAAATCCTGACCACATATAGAACAAAATCACTTTTTCTTACAAGAACCTTCAACAATTTTATTATTCTTTCAAAAGTGCTGGCATATTAACATCATGGCTTTTTCACGGAGAATCTTTTGAATCATATTGTCATCTTTGCGGCTGCACACTTTATATAAACCAGATGCAAAGAGACTTGTCTTGTGTAGTTTAGACTCAACATTTCAGTTGTGTTTAAAAATGTCAATATCAATAAAACACATTTTTAATTTAAAACATATCTCCACCACAACATTGTACTAGTGCATATTAACCAAAAGGGAAACTATCTAATGCATTTATGACCAGCCAAATTCAGTCAGAGGGACTTGTATTTTCCATTTCTTCCTTGGATTACTAGTTTCTGAACATAAGAAATAAAGAATTTTTTTATTAGCTTGATTTACTAGTCTAATTTCATTGTTAAAGTGAATAGAATAAACATACATGTGGATGCATTGGATGTGGACACATTGGAGAGGGTCCAGTGGAGGGCAACCAAAATGATTAGGGGGCTGGAACACATGACCTATGAGGAGAGGCTGAAGGATTTGGGCTTATTTAGTCTGCAGAAGAGAAGAGTGAGGGGGGATTTGATAGCAGCCTTCAACTTCCTGAAGGGAGGTTCCAAAGAGGATGGAGAGAGGCTGTTCTCAGTAGTGACAGCTGGCAGATGAGGAACAATGGTGTCAAGTTGCAGTGGGGGAGGTCTAGGTTGGATATTAGGAAAAACTATCTCCCTAGGAGGGTAGTGAAGCACTGGAATGGGTTACTTAGGGAGGTGGTAGAATCTCTATCCCTCGAGGTTTTTAAGTCCCTGCTTGACAAAGTCCTGGTTGGGATGATTTAGTTAGGGTTGGTCCTGCTTTGGGCAGGGGGCTAGACTTGATGACCTCCTGAGGTCTCTTCGAGCCCTATGATTCTATGACAAGAGGAGGTATATTGACATTGTTTTAACATTTTAGGTTGTAATTATGTAAAAGACATTTTTACAATGTGATTTCTTTTGACTGTGTTCATTTAAGACTCATAGATTAATCGTATAACCATTAGTGATTATCTTTGAGATCGCATGGAGGATGGATGCAGTCCAGAAGATGGGAGAATTGCAAACATATTACCTATCTTTAAAAAGGAGCACAAAGAGGACCTCGGAAATTATATATTAGTCTGCTTAACTTCAATACCTAGAAAAATACTGGAGCAATGGATTAAACAATCAGGTTGTAATTACCTAGAGAATAACAGAATAATAAATAGTAGCCTACATGGATTTGTCAAGAACAAATCATACCAAACCAACCTAATTTCTTTCTTTTATAGGCTTATTGGCCCAGTGGATGAGGTAAACATGACATATCTGGATTTTAGAAAAGCTGTTGACATGTTCCACATAACATTCTCATAAGCATACTGTGGAAATGTGGTCTAGAAGAAATTTCTGTAAGGTGGATGCACAGCTGATTGAGTGGCTGTCATCAAAGAGTAGTTATCAGTTATGGATATTGATGTGTAGTGGACTATAGGATTAACTGATAAGCCTAGGTTTATCGGTTAATCTTGTTGAGTTCATACATTCCCTCCCCCCCTCGCTGCCTCTGTGTCAGAGGCAGCAGAGGGGGAGGGGAAGCAGGAGCTGGTGCTGCAGGAAGCTAGCTTAAAAGCCGGTTCCCCCCAGCACCAGTTCCGCAGTGCCACTTGCCCCCACCGGCAGCAGCAAGGGGGGCAGGGGAGGCTGCTATGAAGCAGTGTCTGTCCGTGGAGAGTCACATGGACAGGGGCTACAGCTAAAATTGGAATAAAAGAGAAATGATTCCCTTACAATAAATGACCTCCCAGAAAGTGTACAGACATCTGTGCTACATAGACTAAGCATACTAGGCTTAAACTAGAAGGGAAAGGACAAATGAGGCACTCCAGAGAATTTCTAAGTGAGGAAATAATATGAGATTTAAATTCTTACTTTCAAAAACTAAGGCAAAGCCATTAACCAGCAAAAAAAATTAAGGAAGTTTGGAACTTATTTATTTATGGTGAAAAAATTCAGATAGCTCAAAAGTTTATAGTCATAGGAGTAGTGTTTGATAATAAATTAACTTGTACAGGTCACAGATAAAATATCATACAAAAAATGTAAAAGTAGGATGAGCGTATTCAGAAATTTTTAGAGGGGTAGCCGAGTTATTCTATAACTGAAAAAACATAAAAAACAATGAATAGTCTAGCAGCACCTTAAAGACTAACAAAACATGTTTGTAGATAGTATCATGAGCTTTCATTGGCACAACCCACTTCTTCAGATGAATGAAACTGGACTTATTAAAGGTCCAGTTTCTAAATAAATAGGAGATGGGAGGGGGGAAGAGAGAAGAAAAAGAAGGGAGGAATAAAAAGGGGAAAGAAATAGTCAGAGTGACCATGCTACATGAAACTGATAGATAAGGTGTAAATTGTTCTTAAATACCTGTTGGTTTTTTTTATGTTATTAGGATGTGGAATGTAGTGGGCCATCCAGCCAATGTCTCTATTCATACCTTTCTGATAGGAGTCAAACCTGTAAATGAAGTTAAGTTCTAAGGCTTCCCTGTGTTGTTGGCTTGTGGAATTGACCTGAAACAATACCGTGACACTGAGATCCAGCATGCCTGGGCACTCATTAATGGATCTCAAAGTCACTGTATTGTTTCAGGTTACATTGCTCAAGGATGTGAAAAATCTATAAAGTAGTTAACTCTTAACCTAACCTGTGATGTTACAGTGCTACAGCCTCTCTGGGAGGTGGATTAACAGAGGAGAATACTTCTGTCTTTTTAGTAAGTGGCTACTTTGAAGTGCTACTGGAGCAAAGCTGAACAGCTAGTCCCACGTTTATGCATTTGGAACTGCATGAAAAAATGAGAGAAGGAAAAAAACACTCTTTATGACCAATGAAATTTCTGAGTTTATTTATGAAAAATGGGGCCAGCTTTGCAAAGTCTATACAGACTGATAAAAGGTGACAGCACAAGCAGAATGGGAACAGCCTTCTGTGTTCCTAGTTTTGGATCCAGAAATCTAAAAGGCAGTTGAATTACTTGACCATTCTGACAGGTGAACTAATGGGGATTATGCTGGCACTAACCTGGGTAAAAAATGTGCAACTGACTTTCACTTGCATATTTCAGGCATTATGACAATCAGAATTTGGAAAGAAGAAATGACAAGTGAAATAGTATTCCTAGTTAGGCTTTGTCTACACTACAAGTTTTTGTGGCAGAGAGTATGCTAATGATGGACTCATTAGCAACTCTGTCATTAGCATATTTTCTGCCGATGCTTTTTGCACAAGGGGTTTTTGTGCAAAAAGAAGCAGCATAGCTGCTTCCATTTTGTGCAAAACCCTTATGCCTGGGGCAGCTGATGTTGGCTGTCCAGCTGCAGGTGGGACTTGAGCTCACCACCCTGTGTAGCCCAGGTGAATGCCATATCCCCTAGTCCACTCAAGAACCCACATCACCTACCTGCCTTCAGAGGGTCCCTTATCCTGTGTTGGCTGTCTGGTCACTCCAAGGATGGGTGGAGGCAGGGGTGGGACTTGAACCCACCACTGTGTGCTCCCCAGGTGAATGCCACAGCCCCTCCTCCCTACCTTCAGAGGGTCCTTTATCTTGCCTTCCTAATGTGGGAGCAAGCTCCATCCCTGGGGCAGCCTCTGTTGGCTGTCAGGATGCTCTTATGGGGGGTGGGACCTTGCGCAAAAGGGCTTTTTTTGGGGGGGAGGGGTGGAAAGCTGGTAGACCTGAGCTAACAAGTGGTAGTCATCTTCTGCCTATTTGAAACTAAATTCACATTCTAATATTAAATTAGTTTTTGAAAGTCCAGAAGTTGCTGAAGAAAATAACTCACTCTAAGTCCGGTGTGGATACAGCGCATTGCTGAATCTAAACCTCTGTAGTATTCATGGAGCATAATCATGCCTCAGTCCTGCTAATCACATTGAGGAGCATGGTCTGATCCATTTCCAGAGCATGCTTGCAGACTGGGACTGTAATGTTTTGCAGGCCTCAAATGTTTGTTCAAGAAATGCTGAACATGGCCCAACTCCAACACGAGACAGATAAGGACAAGTGGAGACTTCTGTTATTAAACTTTACATTAATACCCAGAAACCATAATCTGAATCAGAGTCCTATTGGGCTAGATTGCTATACAAACACAGTCTCTTTGGTGAGTGCACCGTGTGCGTGTGCAGTGGTGGCAGTTTTGTTTGTGGGAGGTAGGTTGTTAACATGGACCAGAAGCAGCTATTCAAATACCAAAAAATAATTCTGGAAACTTACTAAGCAAAAATAAAAAGTTTTCTTAAGATCTGGACTGGCATTTGCTTCTTTTTATTGAAAAATAAGCCACATAAATTTGTAGTTTAAATTGTATGAGAGTCTCATCACAATTATTTTGCCTTTTAAAAAATCCACTACAGGTTGAACCTCTCAGCTAAGTCTACACTGGCCAGTCTTATGCAAGAACATATGCAAATTAGGTGCCGGGATGAAAAGGGCTTTTGCGCAAGAGCCGTACTGCTGCTTATTTTCAGGCAGAACAGCTCTTGCGCAAGAGGGGTTTTTTGCGCAAGAAGGAGCAGTGTAGACTGCTCCTTCTTGTGCAAAATGGCAGCTCATTTAGTATACAAATGAGGTGCGGCGATATTCATCACCGTGCCTCATTTGCATATGTTCTTGCGCAAGACTGGCCAGTGTAGACATAGCCCTCCAGTCTGGCAACATCCAAGGTCCAACGTGATTTAAATTAGTCAGATGTCCACTTATCATGGGTGTTGCTAAGTTTTGCACTGTCCCATAAAGTTTGTTTATAGCCACCAGTCCTGGCTCTCTGTGTTCTGTGCAGTTATTTAGCTCTAATTCACCCCTGAATGTCTTCTAAGAGCCCAATAAGCAGTGGAATAAATTTGTTCCAGATTTTAAAAATGGGAGGCGAAATTTAATTTCTTCAGTCCATACATGGGCTCTTGCCTGATTTTCAAAAAGTGCTGAACTATGAACAACTTATATTGACGTCAACGGGATAATCCAAAAATGTTAGATGCAATGATGAGGAACAGTTTAAAACCTAATTTGATAAAAGTGCAGCCTATGGAGTTCAATATAGCTAGCAAACCCCTTCATTTTGAAAATGGTTGGGAGCCTACAGATCTCAGCACTAGATGCTCCAATATGAGCTGGGTGGCCAGGCCACTTTTCCCAATTTGGAGCACTGCACCATAGGTTTCAGGCTGCCCATATATATCTGTGAATCTTTCGTTATTATGAGTTAAATATAGTCCTCAGGCTCCCATTGTGTTCAAATGCACTATGTTCCTTTAGGGGGAAGCATGAATTCTGGGGTAATGAGGGCAGGACAGGATATGCTTACAGTTAGAAAAGAGAGGAAAGGCTGCAGATTTAAGGCTATTTCAGTATCTAGTATTACTTAAACTGTTATTACTAAATGCTATCTCTCCTGTCATGTGCTGTGCTTGTTCCTCTTAGCAACAACATGGCAAATAAAAAGATGGAAATATTCTCCGCTCTGGAAGCTGTGCAAATCTGTGCTGTGCTGGAGGACTGTCTCGATCAGCTTGCTATTCTTGGATATATTATGCCAGTCTCCTATGAGGGCAGGACAGACATCAGCAATGTAGGTGCCTCTATTTTTAAAATTCTCTTATTTTCTTTCCTGTCTTTATGCTATTCTTTCTTATTTTCTTTTGACTCTTCTCAAAATGAAACGTTGATATAACGCACCCCACGGCCCATGAGAGAAGGAACATTATAAATACATCACCTTGTCATTCAGTTGGAGACTGAGGTTAATAATTACATTGCAGTGGCATCCAGAGGCCCTAATAAGGACTGGACTCCCATTCAGCTAGGCACTGCACAAACATAAACAAAGACATGGTTCCTGTGCCAAAATACTTTCCATCTAAAATAACAGTGAAGATGAAAAGGAGTAAGGAGAGGGAAACGATCAAACACAGCGAGGTTATATATACATATATGCATTCTCGTTTGAAAAAACAAGAATAGGATTTTCAAAAGCACTCAGCACTGAGGTAATTCTGCTCCCATAGAAGTCACTCATGAAACTCCAGTTGACTTCAGGGGGAACAGAGTTGGGTCAATGCAGAACTATTTTGAAAATTTCACCTTACATCTATAACAAACCAACTGCCCCTTAGCCTAGTCATTAGCTGGCTGATTTCATATTAGGCATCATAGCATAAGTGGGTTTTGAGCTGTGTTCCCTCTAAGTTGTGTGGCAACACAGCATCACAGGTGATTAATCAGCCCTGCCCAGTCAATCAGCTGCTGCACTGAGCCCCTGACTGAGTGGGGCTGATTAAATAAATGTGAAGCTGTGCTGCCACACAGCTTAGAGGGAACACTGGTCTTGAGGGGCAATTTGAAGGAGATGGCAGCTCGTTCTAATGGAAGTATGGAGCTGTTTTTGGAGAAGGAGGCAGTTGAAGGTGATACTGGAGTGGCAAAGGAGGTGATAGGTCCACTCTTGTAGCCTAGCAATTGAGAGGCACATAGTTTTGATCCCTGCCATCACCTCAAGAATCGTAACTTATATCTAAGGCACCAGCCAATTTCCAGGCTAAGCGGTTATTAAACTTTTCCTTCTGAGTAAGGAACTGGAAACTGAAGCATCATGACTGAGGTGGCATGAACTACTGGGATCTAGCTTATCTGGTCAAATGTGGCTTTATTTTATTTTGCTCGCCATGCCAAAGTATCAGCAGAGAAAGAAAGAGTCAAGTAAAATTTAATTTTGTATGCCAGTCCTTTCTCTGTTTTCTGTTTTCAAGAACAACTCATCTCTTAAACAGTGACAGAGAATATCCAGAATGTGAAGTGTGTGCTGTATTCACAGCCTAATGCTTAAGCCATACAGTAGAGGGCACTCCTTCCCTGAAATGAGATCTAAGGATTAGATGCACCTGCTCCCAGATACAGATTGAATAGCCTGTGGAAAGCTTGTGATGTATTAGCAGTGAATACCCACAGAGAAAACACAGAGGATTCTAGGGGGTGTTCTCCTCCTGTCATGTTCAATTTGTGATAGTGTCAATGAAAATTGAGCCAAATAGAGAGAGCAGCTAGCATAATGCAGCAAGCTATGTGCTAACTCCTTTGCTCTGTCATTTGCTACTGTTCCCCATCCCCCCAGTTTTCATTTGTAAATTGTCAGTTTCATTGCAAGGCATCATATCTTCTGCCTAGCACTTAAAATGCTGTTAGAGCTATAGAAGTCACTCATAGCTATAACATTTTAATATTGCAATAATCACATCAGCTTATAATTCATTAACTTTCTCACTCAGTGACTAGGGCGCATTGCTTCATTTCATGTGCCTGCACAGAGGAATGGAGCGTTTCCATTTGCCAAATTTAGTGCATTTGCCTCCTACTCTATGCTGTAAAAAACAAACTGCTCTCTAACTAAACAAAGGGCACCTCGTGCAATTTACACACTTTCCATCCTTTGGTATTGGAACTATCCTAGGATTTTAAGGTACCTATCTAAGTGCCTGTAGATACTACATTACATTAAAGCAGTTTCTTTGTCAAGCTCTTATTTTTCTTAAGTACAGTCATTTAAGAAATTGAGATTCAAATTATTTTAATATTGTTCATTTGAAGTAGTTTTATATTTGCATCTGTCAGTATACAGTTTGTGTTTACAATTTATATATCTACTCACATACACATCTGGGGTAGATCCTCAGCTGGTAACTGTCCTAATTCAATAGTGCTATGATCATTTACATCAGTGGAAGATCCCTATCTTTTTTTTCCCAGCTGCCACTGTAGATTGCCATAAAATATTCAAAATGTTTCCATATAGCTTATTATGACAGGAGCTATCAATATGCTGCATTTCTACTCCTGATTCTTGTTTCCTCCATGGCACAAAACAGCAGAATAGACATGTTCACCAAGCACTTACACTTCCTTGGGAAGGCAGCACAACACACAGTAATTGCTATAGAAATAAGGCAGGTGGGGAAAAGCTCTAGGTCAGTGGTTTTCGAGGTGTGGATTGTGATCCTATTTTAATGGGGTTGCCAAGGCTGGTATTGACTTTGGACCCTAGCAAATCTACAACCCAAGCCTAAGCCCCACGATCTACAGCTACAGTTACATGCTCCTTGCCCAATCCCTCCCCCACCAGAGTGGTAAGGCTCACCCAGGCTCAGTCTTCGGTCCCCCTCTTGGGGTTGCATAATAATACTTGTTGTCAAAAGGAGGTTATGGTGCAGTGGAATTTGAGAACTGCTGCTCTAGGTGATGCTGGTAGCAGTTACATGAGAAAAGGCCAATGGGGTGACCCTTCCTCTTTCCTCACTTTGGTTCTTGTCCTGCACAGGCCTTTGCAGATGCTGTTTTACACACTTTAAATAGTCCTATTGACCGCATAGGCCTATGCTCCTGTTTTTAAATTTAAGGAGGGATTAGGTCTTGGCAAAATCAGACATGCATTATAAATAAATAAAGGCTGTTGTGACATGGCCTTCCTTATGCTTTGTGAAAATATGCTTTGATATGAATGTCATAATCAGGGCTTGACAAACGGCGGCGAAATCTACTCGCCAGCCCCGCGCTGCACATGCGCCAGACCCACATTGCGCATGCGCGCGCGCCACCGGTGAACAGGGCGACCAGCTGAAATCCGATTTGTTGAGCCCTGGTCATAATAGAGATGGCTCAGGTAAGATATCATTGGAAAGGTTATGATTTACTGAGTATGATTATTCCACTTTGCATGCATGTATCATGTTTATCGGTATTTCATATTTGCTGCTTTGGGTCACGCCCACTACTTACCATTCAGAGATTACAATGCAAAAGCCCATCTGTTAGTACAATGGACTGTGAATTATCCTGGCCTTCCATACTGCTACTGGCTCATGGATGACAAAGTCAGGTGACCTGCTCACCTGATACTAACCAATTCGTTGCTCTGATGAACCAAACAAAGGTTTCCTGACTTATGGAAATCTTACTATATATTTTAGAAATGTGCGTCTGTCTGTCTGTCCATTTGTGACTCTGTTTGTTCAAGAACCCCTCCGAAATGGTAAAAGCTAGGACCACCAAATTTGGTATACAGCTTTCTTGTATCATAACTTAAAACAAGGTCAAGGTTTGGTTGTGCCAGGATAATGGGATGTGCATGGAACTTGATTATTTCTCACAACATATAAAGGAAGGAGCCTGGTAGGAGGGACAGTTATACTGTAAATGACCACAGGGGGCAGCAAGGGGCCAGATATTGGGACCAGGACAGCTATAACCTCATTGGGTCAGCAGGGGGCAGGGGTGGAGAAAGGGACATCCAGCTACTGTATATTTCAGAGAGTTTGTCTCGCCATGTGTCCGTCTGTCTGTCCCCCAGCCGAGGGACATGCACTCCTCCCCCAGCTGTGCCTGCTGCCGCTGCCACGGACAAGCACTTTTCACCTGGCCCCAAGCTGCTATGATGAGAGAGGGCTGAGGTTGTTCTAAGTCCTTGGGGCAGCCTGCATCCTGAATCCCTCATCCCCAACCTTACCCCTGAACAATTATTTGAATGAAAAAAAACAAAGCTTCTTTGAGTTAAGGATCTGAGTAATGCTGGGTAAATCTTCTAGTTCTGTATAAAGCAGGGAAGGAAAACAATGATAATCTGCAGCTGGCTTTACCTTTACCTTCCTACTCTAAAAGGATACTTGAAAACACCTGGAAACAAAATGACTGTAACTCAAAGGGTGCTGGACCCAGGTCAAGGGACACCTGGCCAGTGAAGGACTCTACTTAAACAGTATCAAGAGTGAGAAATTATTTGTAATCAGTTTTTACTGAATCTAGCTTAGATTGTGCGCTTTGTATTATTTTCTTAGTAATCTGCTTTGTTCTGTTTGCTACCTCTTTGACCACTTAAAATATACCCTTCTCATAGTTAATCAACTTATTTCTAGTTTATAATATATTCCATTTAATGTAATTTCTAACTGGAGTGGAGAGGGGCAGGCGGTGCGTACCTTCCTTCACATTGAGGAAGGAGACAAATTTCATATAACTTTTGGTTTGTACCCCAAGGGAGGGGGGGGAGTGTGAACATTTGGGTGATGTAATAAATCCCTTTAGCTGAGTCCTCCCAGAAGTGATCTCAGCATCTTTAGCAGCAGTTGGCTGTGGCCCTGCTTGTGGGCTTTGCTGGAGGAAGATTGAGAGCGTGGCTCAGCAAGACCAGGTAAAAGGAGGCTCAGGCTGACTAAGGCAGCAGGCTCAGTAGTATCTTAGGCACCTCACCTGGCATCCCAGGGTCCTGACCCTTCACAGCTGCATTACTTTGGATTTCAGACTCCCCTCTCTTTGCTGTGTGATTTAATACACTGTATCAGTGATTGTGGGCATAATTCTCGTCTAGTTTATTGGTTAATAAACTTTCCTCTTCTGTTACATAACGCTGCAGTTTTTCATTTATCTTCTATCCCTCATGCATATACATCTCTTTTGTTCCCCTGTAGATTGATGCCCAAGAAATTAGTGAAATCATCAAGAGCCAGAAGGAGCTGGGGGTTAAATATGAACAGCTCATGTCAGCGAGGTCAGAGAACAGGCCAACAGTTCCCTCCGAATTACTGAAGTTCACAGAACTGGGGCAGCAGCTGCAGGAGACAAGTGGAGATCTAAAAAGGGCCAATCATCTTTTCAGTAGGGCTGAAAAGCAGAGTGCTGTATCCTCGGATAACCTCAGAAAAGTTCAAGCTGATAGGTGAGTGATCAGAGAGGACTGTGACCTTTAGTGCGGGGTGCCAGATGACAGACCTAAAGACTATGAAGTCCTTCATGTTTCTCTAGAACAGATAGTAGCAGTAGAAGCTTCCATCCTCCTCCGTGCTAATGTGCTTTAACTGAGACCTCGAGGGAATAGGGAGTTAGTCTTCAAGGCCCATTCAGTCCTGGCTTCTGCTTAGAGTGACCGCAATGAGGCCATTTACTGTGGTAGGGGAACTAGATACCTGTCCATTAGGACTCTACCAACTCATTTCTCAAAGGCTTGCGAAGTATGGCCCAGTATTAATGAGTTTTGGTCTTCTTAATAGAATCCAAACTGATGACCTTTCAATAATTCATCCCTGCCACCATTCAGTATTGTGGTTTTAATGTTCAGGATCAAGGTTTCTCTAGCACAGTGGATTTCAAACTATGGGCCACAACCCAGTACTGGGTCGTGGAACGTCAGGCACTGGGCAGGAGTGGCCCGAGGCGGGCTGCGGCAGCTGGCGCCCCAGGTGGAACACGCGATTGGCGCCCCCGCCTGTACGGCCGTCAGTAGGGTGACGTCATCATCGGGCGCCCCGGGCGCCCCGTGACATCATCATCGAGCGCCGTTGAAGGCGGCGCCCTAGGCGATGGCCAAGTCGGCCTATAGTCACAGGCCGCCCCTGGCACTGGGTCTCGTTGCTGCAGGGGGATCAGGTGACCAGTGGAAGTAGCTACCTGCCTGTCCTGGCACAGCAGACTGTGCAGCAGGCCTGGCTCCTGGGGAGGGAGGGCAGGAGAGTAAGTGCACAGGGCTCTGTGCACTGCCCCTGCCCCATGGGCAGTTGGTAAAGGTAGGATTGGAGGAGGCAAGCCGGGGGAGGGAGGAGGGCGTACCCTGCAGCCCTAGCCCCAGAGCACCGGGAGGGCAGGCACTGGGGGCAGCAACACTCTGTCCCCAGAATGCCTATAGCAGATGTTCTGGGGGCGGAGTGTGGATGGGGCCGTGCCTCATGATTTGGGAAGGTAAAGCCTTTCCCCACCTCGGATGCCAACCATCCATGCCTGGCCCCGAGCACTAGCTCTGCATTCACATTGACTGGGAACCTGCTGCTGGTTGCTTCTGGGGCTCAGCATGGTCAGCTGTGCCAGAAGAGGGAAGAAACCTGCCTTAGCACCTCCTGCTGCACTGTTGATCAGGAGCTGCTTAAGGAAAACCCCTCATACACCTCACAGCTCTCAACCTCAGCCCCACCCTTGAGCCCACATTCTTCTCATATTATGCTGAGTCAGAGGCACCAACAATTTTCTTCAACTGGGTCATGAGAAAAAAGAGTTTGAAAACTGCTGCTCTAGCAAATATATCAACAAATTAGTTTAGAAGGCTGATGTGGTCTCTTGCGCTCATTCAGTTAGTATCCCATGCGATGCCCTTGTAACACTGTTACTGCTGTGCATCCATCCTGCTTTACAGAACAGCAAACACACCAGGGTCAAGACTTTTTTTTAAAAAAGGGAACAAAATCTATATTTTGTTAGTCCATATTTAGGCTCCTAATTAGATAGCTCGATTTGAGAGCGCTGAGCAAATAGATTTCTTATCAATGAGAGCTGCTAAAATTAGGCCCATATATTAGAAAATCATGGCTATATAATTAAGCAGCAAAGTCAAATGAAGGAGTTCAAAGAAATTCAGTGAAAAAACCCCCAAATAAATGCAAAATAGCCACTAGAATCTAATCACATATGCACCAAGAAATTCTACAGGCTGATAAATGGCAAGCTTTTCAGGACAGGGACCAGGTTTGTGTAAATGTCTGTACAGCACCCAGCACAATGGGTTTCTGTCCTGAGTAGGTCTTAGTGCTACTGTAACTTCAGTGTTAAATGAGAACTCAACCACTCTGCACATTCCTAAGGCAGATACTTAACACCCTCCACCATACTACAAGATACTCCAGATGTACAAGTGGGAGTTACAATGGGAAACAACTGTGTCTACCCCAGGGCCATAATTATGGTGGATAAGTGATTTTTTTCCACACACTTAACCCTTATTGCTAAGCCAGCAAAACTTTGTAGTGTAGGCTAGCCTTGGTGTAAGAACCTGACAGAAGAGAAGGATAGTACTGTAACTTTTTTTTAAAGCAGTGAACAATAACAGCTTGTATGTTTGAGCCAGGCATTGAATAGCCAGAAAATACCCTCTTTGTCTATGATGCTATTGTGTTCTTCCTTGTTCTTGTCGGCAGGCAGTATGCGTGTGAAGTGATTGCAGAAACTTTGCAGGAGATGCAGACTTCAGGAACGTTTCATAGCCTGCTGCAAGCTGTGCAGAGAGAGGAGGAGAGGAAGTCTAACTTCCACACCATCATCATCAGGTTAGGCACGTGTTAAGTACCTTCCCAGCTTCAGTCACCACTGCTCCTGAGTACATGTTCTCATTTCCAGTGTACAAGAGAGAACAGCTTCTTCCTCACTCCATAAATGTTCACTTCTGGACCTACTGCCCTATCTACAGTGAGAACATCTCCTCCTGCCCACATCCGGCCACCAGAATGCCACAGACATGCCCTTTGCCTGTCCTTATGCAGGGGAGGGCGGCTAGCACAGTGGTGGCAGATCTACCTTTCTTAACAGAGAGTTACCTTTTATTGTAAGCCACTAGTGAGTGTGTTAACGTTTTCCCTCTGTGGTGATCTGCAGCCAACAGGAGTTTGTTACAGTCCCAGGGAGAGAACGTTAGCTCAAGCTGAAGCTTGAAGTGGACAAAAATTGCCAGTTTGTCAACCAGCCAAGAAAAGGTGGCTAATGCTGTGGTACTACAGAATCCTGGGCAGCTTTCCTGCCTAAAGTTCTCAGAGCAAGCAGGAGGAGCAGGACTGTATTTTGTAAGGTGAAACACTGCATCAGTGGGAAAGAAGCTCTCTTCCTGGGGAAAGCCAACCCTTCTTGGTTGCTGTATTCAAGGGAATGTAGGTTTTTTTCCCCTTTGCTTTTTCCTCTAGGGAGCAGGAAGGAAGAAAGGCAATAAAATCCCTCCAGAAACAACTGCAAGATGTCAAGAAAGAAAAAGACTTAGAACTTCAGGTGAGAATGGTGGAGATGGGCAGCGTGCTAGAGAGGAAAGGTATTACTGAGCATGCCCAGACCGGGACCTGTCATTCCTAGGAAGGTTTCACAGCCTCTGATGAAAGGGTACGAGCACTAGGGATGTAAAATCCTTTTTAACATGTGAACCAGGTAAGCCATATGTTTAACCAGTTAAGCGGCCTGTGGTGCAGCGGGCCCACCCATGGGCTACTCCATTCAGGCTGGGAGCCAGTTAACTGGTTACCCCTTTAAGCATGCCAGTAAGGCTGCTGGCAAGACCGTGCTTACTGGGTAACTGATTACCCCTTTACATTTCCAATGAGAGCACTCGTGACGTAGTGGGGGTGCTGTTTGCTCTGTGACCCGGGGTCCCCCTATGCTGTGATGGGAGATTCTCACTGACTCTCCCAAATGTGTATTAACCCAGACACCCAGGCTCAGCCTCCCAGGGAGAGACAAAGGAAGGAAGGCGGAGACCAGCACCTGGCTGGGGGGCAGGGCTGGAAGAGGTTTTTAGTTTCTGTCTGGTATGATGGAGGAAGCAACCAAGGAAGGGGCTGGGATTTAGGAGCCCAGTCTCCCCCATCTCAAGGAGGGCTGAGGCATCTTAGGCCGCCCTGTAACCGGATTACATCTGTGCTGTGCTGTATCCTGGAGAAGCAATAAACTCCCTCTATTCTACTGGCTGGTGGAGTCTGTTCGTGCCGCTACGGGGGTGCAGGAGGCGGGGAACCCCGACGCGCCGCCACAACTCGTAACATTCTCTCATGCTGGGGCAGGCAGGGAAAAATATAAATAAAACAAGAGCAAGTGGAGCTACATCACCATTGTTCTGGGTGTTGAATGATTAATTACCGTTTGAGCACTGCTCAGTGCGGTTCTGCAATACAGGTCTCTTCCTCAGGGAATTTGCCATCTCAGAGAGATGCAAATCAGCTCTGAGTACAATGGGAGCCCCACAGGAGGGTGTTCATTGGGATGGCATAATACTGACAAGCAGTGTTTTTTTTTGTAAAAAAAAAAAACAAAAACGGTGCCGGTACTCCAGGGAACAAGTTGTTGACCTCTGACTGGAGGTGCTGGTACTGCGTCTGGAGGTGCCGGAACTGAGTACCGGTCAGTACCGTCACAAAAAAAGCACCGTGACAGAGATCAGCATTGGAAGGCCTAGTGGAATAAGGTTTTCAGGAATGGAGTTAATGAGGTGGGTACAGAATGTTTTGTTGATCCATGCATAAGGGCTGGCATGGGAGAAAGCATGAAGGGGAGAGAGTGAGAATGAAATTAAGGGTTGATACTGCTGCACACTGAAGGAGTAAGGGATGTGTGAAAAGAAACCAGCAGAAAGAGAGGCAAAACCTTGCAGGGCCTTGAAGGCAAGAACTAGAATCTGACACTAGATTCAGTAGGTGAGAAGGAGGCAGCAGAGTATCTGTATAAAGGAATAATCTGGTTGAGAGGCAAATGAAGTTCATGTTATCTACAGTATTCTTAATGGACTACACTGGCAGCGGTGAAAGTAACACTTTTTTTTTTTTACAGGTACAGTCTGGGTCCCTGCCAGCTCTTTAAATAGCTCACTGCTGGCTCTTGCCAGAGCTGTGCACTAGGGTGCATCTGCTTACTGTCACCTCAGACTAGAGATGAGCAACATGGAAAGCAGAGCGCAGAGGGGAAGACTTAGCGGCAGTTGGTCCAGGAGATTACTTGGGTGTGGAAAACCATTTCAGGTTGAAGGCACATTGAGGAAGGGTTACTTTTTATAAACGTGAGGAGGGAGCAGCAGCAGGACTTTGTGAGATCTAGACCAGGGCTGGGCAAGAGCTTCTCAGTGGGCCGGATCCAGCCCGCCTAGTTCTTTTATCTGGCCTGCGCGGCAGTTCCTGGCCCCAGCCCCAGGCAACGGCCACCACAAGGAAGGCGCTAGCCCTTTAAATAGAAACAGTTGAAAGGGCTGCTAGCACATTGCCTGGGAGCCGGGGACATAGGAACCCTTTTAATTGCTTCTATTTAAAGGGCTCACACCTGCTGAGTGGCTGCGTTGCTTGGCGGCTGCCTGGCAGGCGCAAACCCTTATAGAAGCAACTGAAAGGGCTTGCAGCTCACGGCACAACCTAGTCAAAGGGCTTGTGCCTGCTGGGCAGCTGCCAGGCAATGGGTTAGCAGAGGGGCCAGGAGCTGTGAGCCCTGTTAAGTGAATTCTAAGCCTCCACCCCAGACAACTCTGGAAGGAGGCTAGCACCCTCCTGTCTGCTGCAGGTCCCTTCCATTGGCCAGAACTCAGGGGCAGGGACCCCAGGCCAAGCAAATCTCCAGGCAGGGTAGCTCTCAACCCTGCCCCTTCTGCCCCAGCCCCGCCCCTTCCACCTCAGGCCCCGCCCCTTCTGGGTAGCCTGCGACTGCTTCTGCAATTTGTGAAGCAGGCCCCCCCTTAAAAAAACTATTGCCTACCCCTGGCCTAGACGCACATGGATGCGAGTGTCACTAAAAATGACCCCATGGTTGCAAGTCTGACAAGGATGATATGGCAGTGGAGAAGAGAGAGAGAAGGGTTGGGAGGAAAGATGGGGAGCTGAACTATAACTATGTATAGTTTGATGAAACAGCAGAACCTCCAAAAATGATACCAATGAGACAGGAAGAAATGTTGCAATGGAAAACAGATTTGAGAATCATCAGCTTGGAGGTAGGCAGCAGGGGTGGTAGCAGGATCCAGTGCTGGGGAGAGACGGCTTAAAACCACGTCCCCCCCAGCACCATCTCCTTCAGGAGAAGGGGCTGGGGTGCAGCAGGGAACTGGCAGCGCTTCCACCTTTGAAATGTAGGAAGAGCTGGGCTCTTGCTACATTTCAAAAGCAGAAATGCTGCAGGGAACCTGGGGACTCAAACAGTCCCCCGCTGGCCGTGCTCCCCGCCGCGCTTCTGCCTTTGAAATGTAGCAAGAGCTGGCAGGGCTCTTGCTACATTTCAAAAGCGGAGGTGCCCTTATAGACTAATTGAATAATCTATGCAAATTATAATGACTATTTGATTAGTTCATTAATCTAAATTTAACATCTTTAGCTAGAAGAGACAAATGGGGACAGATGAAAAACTGAGGTGAGTATAGGAGGAAGAAAGAAAGAACTGCTGTGAACTTTTCAGAAAGAAGGAACCACTGAAGGCAACACTGAAGGAATAAATGGTTAACAAGGTAGGTGGCAAACCAAATGGGCCAGTCACAGGTGCTCAGAGGTTTTCCAGGAGAAATGGAGAATGAGAATTGCTTTCCTAAAAGATTTCAGTGTCTGCAGTTTGGTGGTGTATCTAAAGGAATTGGAGGCCAGAGACAGGTCTGAAAAAGGGAGATGTGTGGCTTAATAGATATTCCTTTTGTACTGATGAAACGGGTTCAAAATTATATCCAGGCCCTAAGGGGGAAAACAGAAAAGTTTAAGTCTGGTGTCCTCTGTTTGGCAGTGAGAAGAAATAAGTTAATTGTTTTGTTTGGCCACAGGCTGTATGGCAGTGATTTGAGGATTATATTTTCTCCATTTCTTAATGCATGTTGGCTCTTCCAGTTCAGATTCAGGTCACCAATAGAGCAATGCTGGGAAGCACTCCACACCCTGTACCAACATAAGGAGCAGAGCTGGTGCCAAAGCTAGTGCTGTAGAAGCCCAACAGCATTTGCATGCCCAGCTTACCCATCCTGTTCTGTTTTACTTCAGCTTTTTCCATAGCTCTTTCCAGTACTAGGCGGAGTGCCTCATGGTGCTTTTTTTGTCATCAACTTAGTTAAAGCTTTTTACATTTGCTGTAGATGATGACTCTCTCTGTGTCTGCCTTTATCTTCCGTCTTAGCCGTCCGTCTCCCAAAGACTGGCCTGCAGTTGTTTTCTTTCCAGCTTCAAGGCCTTTTCCTGGGTTTCGTATAGTTTGATCCTTGATAACAAATCAAGATTAAGTTACTTTCAAATCCCGCTTTCCTCCAATTGCTAAAAATAACCGGCTCCAATTAGATCTCCCTGGGAGAATGATTTCTATTCATTTCATTGAGGAATTTTCGATAGGCAGCTTTACCAAGACTTTCATGATTTGGCAGTTTGCCAACTAATTTGAAAAAAGAAAAAAAGCATGTTGATTATGGAGCATTTTGAGCAGGCACAATAGATGGAGGAGGAAGGGACTAAAGCCCCAGTCTTTGGACTGAGTGTGAAAGAAAACGCAGAATCAAGCAGATATATATGCATGGATTTAGAAAATAGCATTCATTGTTCTGGGCGTGTCCCTGTATGTTCTTGTTTTGGGCTCTGTTGGCTCTTAAGACACTAATTAATAACTTACAGGGCTGTTCAGTTGTTTTTACTCTCCTCGTTCTCGGTAATGAGTATAAAATATTCTTCCCTACTGATTTTGTTCTTTTGACAAACATTGATTCTCCACTCATATGTATTTCTAATGGAGCTGAAATTAACAAGACACTTTTTGTTTGCTCTCATCTCTTTGTGCACCAGCATCATTAAAAACTTTAGTTCAGCTCTAGGAATAAGATTTATTTTAGCTACCGCTGCAGCAGTGATCACATATTTTGTAGCATTTTCTTTTTAATTTTTCATTGCTGAAGTGGTGATACAAATTATGATGATTAATTATTGAATGCCAAAACTGATGCTAATATAACCTAAAATCAGGCAGTGCAAACTTTTAGGTTTCAGCAGCACTTTTTACAGCAGCACTTGGTTGACACATCATGTAGGTTTTATGGAATATATTTTGTGGAAATCAGTAATGTAATAGGCTACATACAGAAAAACAAGTATATATTCATGGTCTGTGCAGGGGAGTAGGTTATATGCACACCAAGATAACATTTATATGGGATACTTAACTTATATTCATTTTTTTTAGAAGTTTTATACTATAACTATCACCTTAATGCACTACAGAAGGTGCTCAAATTTTAAGTGACATGAAAGCTTATGCCCTAATATCCTAATAAATTGGGTAGTCTTTAAAGTGCCACTGGACTCCTTGTTGTTTTTGCTGGTACAGACTAACACAGCTACCCCTCTGATATATGACCGACATCTGTCATTTTTGTTCTTTCATCCTCTTGCAAGGAAGAGAAATATGTGCAGTGTAGTGTTTTGTTTTAGACATTTTTACTATGCTTGTCACTGTGCATGTACAGTAGAGCAGCCAGGTTAAAGAATCTTGCTTTGAACTTGGAGTGGAAGGTGGGGAGGTCTGTGATGGTCCTTAGTTTTTATGGGAGTTCATGCCCTGGTCTTGGTCTGGCCCGAGAAAGCTCCGTCCCCTGTTCTGAAACTCCTGACACATTGTTGTTACACCCTTAGTGTTACACTAACCGTTTCTTGGATTTAATGAAATAAAAAGGGAAAAGAAACAACCCAGATCGACATGGCTTACAGAGGTCACAAGCTCTGCTGGCTTTCCTTTAGGAGTTCGCAGTTTCCTTATAAGTATGCACTTATATATTGGCACCTGGAAGCCAAGTTTTTCTGTAAGTAGACACCTGTATAGTGTTAAGGACTTTTCCTACAGTGCATGCTCAGTATAGGCCCGACCCAGCACACAAGTAAGTCAATGGACCAGCTGTTATTGGCTTTGTTGGGCTTGGGATGAAGCCCCAGGCCATTTTCACAATGCTCTCTCTTTGGTAAATAAAAACAGTTTTCTTTCAAACCACAGAATGGCCCCAGTCTTCATGGAAAGCTACATCCATGGCATGTTGCAAATGGCAGCCCTTGCTGGTGTAGTCCTGTTCAATTAAAGGGCAGTTAGTGTGTGTATAAAGTTACAATGTTGAAAATAAATGTTTCAGTTGAAGGAATTGGTTTTAACCCCTAAGGCCTTACAATGGTTTGAGACCTGCTTACCTTAGTAATCCCTTCTCTCCATGTGTCATCCTGCTGCAGTTGCCATCAGTGGAAATGCTTGGCTGGACCATCGCACCATTTGAAATGTTTAGGGTTCCACAAATGAAAACAAGGTTGAAAGCCATTGATAATGCAGCTATATATGGAACATAAATAGGTTGTGTCTCTGGTTGCTGTAACATCATTTATCTCAAGTCGTATGACAATTTGGGCTGTAAAAATGATCTTCAGGCTGAGAAACCTTGAACAAATTGTGGAAGAGCACGTGCGTGTGTACACACACACACACACACACACCCACCCACCCACCCCCCCTTGCCCTTTGAGTGTTTCAAACTCTTCCGAAAAGGAACTCTTTTCAAATGACTCATGCAGCACTGGCTTTTAAATGCAGTGCTGTGAAGCAGGCTTTTTCCATCTTTATGCAATTAAAGAATGTGATGGTGCTTCAGACAAGCTGTGAGCCCCTGCAGCCTTCAAATCACTTAAACAACATCGGCACTTTGGGGTTTCGTCTTCAGCCAGAAGCTTCATCTGATGAATGTAGAAGCCATTGTAACATGACAGCAGCAAGCAGACAGGAAGAATCTGAGGGAGTAATCAAAGGCACGTGGTACAAGAAGTAAAACCAAATGCATTTGGCTCAGTGTTAACTGCAAACTAGACTGTTTATGACCTTTTGATTCTTAGCTTAGTGCCTTGTGTCTTCCATATGAAAGAGAATTCTCCTGTAGCTACGATCCTGCATTCTAATCTTCATCTGTAATCCCAAGAACCAAGTAAAAATTTTCCAGTGAATTTAAATATGTTGAAAACACATACAGCCACAAATATCAGTTCAATACCTTTCAACTCAAGGGTTCCTTTTCCCAGAGGGGCATTTTCAGACCTGACTTGCATCTGGAAGTCTCAGCTCTCCATTGTAGTGAGAGTGAGTGAGGAAGGGGTGATAACCTCAGCACTCCTTTGCAACAAAATTTACTCTGTTCACCCTGATACACTTTTGAAGAAGTAGTGACACATCTGAACAGAGTAAGACTCAATTTTCACCTGTTCTTAAATGTGCTTTGCAACTGTAAGCAGTTTGTCTGATTATACCAGAACTTCCATCCAAGGAGCCCAATATACTTTGCAAACTAAAGAATTAAGCCTTAGCACCCTCACAACTGACATGCCCTTTGTATACATGTGGAAACTGAGGCACAGAGGTTGTGACCTGTCCAAGCTCACACAGTACGCCTGTCACAGAGCCAGATCTAGACCCAGGTCAGGAAACCACTTTAAGCAAATGCTTAACTTCAGGCCACTGAAATCAACGGAAGTCCTGAAAGTTATGCATGTACCTTCCTGAATCAGAGCCTTAAAGACCAGCTCTCCTGGTACCGTGTCTGTCATTACAACCTCTAGCTAGATAATGCAGCAGAGAAATAGGGAAGAAGTGGTTCTGTGCTCAGGGCCAGCTTTAGGAAGTGCGGGGCCCAATTCGAACAATTTTGGTTGAGCAAAAAAAAAAAAACACACCACGCACAAAAAATCCCCAGCTACCTCCCTCGCAAAGCCCTGGAGATAGCTATCACCCACCGCCACCCCCCCCCCCCACAGCACAGGGGTGTGCGCTCAACTCACACTTCTGGGCAGGGGTGGCAGGTTTGTATAATTTTTGGGGGTGCCCCATTAGCCACACCCTCTGACCCATTAACACCCTGACCCCCGTTAACCAGGCCTCTGGAGGTAACACGCTCGGGGTAAGATGGACACATGACCAGAAGTAAAAGGTGTCATGTCACCCCTCTCAAAGGGCTTTTCCCACCATCCTCCTACCAACAGGGATTAGTTTGGCCCCCACCAAACCCCCCTCATGCAACTATCCTGCAATTGCATTAACCCAATGTGTGTGACATTAACTCGGGGGCAGAGAGGGTGGGGGAAGTGTTTCCTCCAAGGCTATGTCTACACTCACGGCTTCTTGCTCAAGTAGAGCCATTCTTGCACAAGAACCCACAGAGCAGCCACACTGCCCGCCTGCTCTTGCGCAAGAGCATTTACAGTACGGCGTGGTAAGAGAGGGCGTCTTGCGCAAGAGCTACGCTCTTTTCTAAAAGGTGTAAGCTCTCTTGCCCAAGAGGGCAGTGTGGATGCTCAGCAGGGATTTCTTGCGCAAGAAATCGCTATGGCTAAAATGGCCATTGGAGCTTTCTTGCACAAGAGACCGTCCACACTGCCATGGATGCTCTTGTGCAAAAGCACAGCTCGCGCATGGCAATGTGGATGTCTTCTTGCACAAGAATCCTTGCGCAAGATGCCGCCAGTGTAGACATAGCCTAAGAGTTTCCTCCCACAAGCAGAATGAATTTTGTGTTGTGCACCAGTACTGAGTTCATGTGGCTTGTTTGGATGTGCCACTGTGGCACCCAAGTTATTTATAAATATTTTATAAACCTTTACCTTTTCCCTCTGCTGCCATGTCTCCTCCCCTTGCTCCATCAGCTCCCCTGGTGCCTGCTGCCCCTCAACTCCTCATCCTCCTCTGCTGTCTTGACTCCTGCCCTTCTCACTGCCCTCAGCCCTCCTGCGACCTGCCCCCCTCCACCAGCCCTTCTCTCCCCCTTGTGCCCACTCCTCCAGTAGCCCCACTCTGATCATGTGAGCTACCCCTCCTCATCCCTTCTTCTAACACCTCTCTCTACACACCTGCCCTGCCTCTCTCCTCTGGTCCCTCCCCTGCAGGTGTCTGCCCTTCTGCTTCACCCCCAGAATCCCCTGGCACCTGCATCTTCCCTTAGCCCTGCACCCTCCTGGTGCCTCCCCCTTCCCTCACTGCCCCTGCCCCCTTTGCCCTCTTTTTCCCTGATGCCCATCCCCTCACCACTCTCTGCCCCCTTTCCCCTCATGCCCCTTTGTGCCCTCACACATGACTTGCTCCATCCCCACCTTTCTCATGCCCACCCCTTCTTTCAAGCCTTCTCCCAGCACCTCCCCCTTGAGCCCCCAATGCCCTTACCCTCTCCTCTCACAGCATGACCCTGTCCCCGCTCCCACTGACACCTCCCCTCCTGCCCTTTTCCTCATTGTCTGCACTTGGCCCCCTGCCATTTGTCTCTCCTCCACCCTGTCTCTTGGTGCCTTCCCCTTTCTTCCCCCTCCCCCTCCGCACAAGCCCCTTCCTCTCGCACCCCCTCCCCCATTTTCCCTTTCCCCCTCCACACAAGCCCCTTCCTCTCACACCCCTTCCCCCTCCGCACAAGCCCCTTCCTCCCCCTCCCCTCCTGCCTTCCACTTTGCGGGGCTGGAGTCTGTGCTTGGGCCCCAGAAGTCCCCAGACTCCGAACCCGGAGCTAGGCCGTGTGGCGCAACACGGTGCCGAGCAGTTTTAAAGTCCCAGGCCATGACGTCACGTCACACCCGGGAGTATCCCCGCTCACCTGGGAACGCCGCGCATGGCAGCAGCAGCCGGCAGCACATGCCGGTGAGGGGGAGCCAGACTTAAAGCGGCACACGGCCGGGGGGGGGATGCTCTGGGGTCAGGGTGGGAGGATGTGCGGGGGGGCCAGCAGGTGGGGACCGGGGGAGAGACCCAGCTCCACATTGGTGGAGCAGGGCCCCCGCCTCTGAATATTGGAGCATGGGCACCACGAGCCCATATAACTCGCCACCCATGTTTCTGGGTTCAGGGTACGGGGCCCCTTTAGGCGCGGGGCCCGATTCGGGGGAATCGGACGAATCAGCCTAAGGCCGGCCCGGTCTGTGCTGTTGGTTAAAAATTAGGTTTCTCTCTGAAGCTCAGATTGAACTTGGACAACACTCCGATGGAGAGTGAGGCCTTCAGCCCTATGATTTTTAAACATGAGGTGGGACACAGGTGAGGGTGGTCCAAGTGGCAGGCACAAGAAACAGGGAAGTGACTTGCATTCTGAAGTTTGCTTTTATGTCTCCCCCCCCCCCCAATATGCCCCTGCCTATTCCTCAGAACCGGAATGAGATGATTGCATACCTCAAAGACCAGCTTCAAGAGATGAAGGCCAAGACAGACATGGAGAGCCGCTATGTGAAGAAAGACACAGAGCTCCAGGTCTACCAGACCCAGAAAAAGTGCAGCAATGCAGAGAGTGAACTGTTTGTAGAAATTGAGGTAAGCACTGTCCTGCGGCCTGTTGGTAAAGCACCTCCAGCTGGTAAGGGGAGAGCTGCAGATTACATTGCCACCGAACAGCCAAGACGTAACTCCGGCTGTAACAGAGGGTTTTGTTTTACATATCAGAGGCACAGCCTCCTCGAGCTCACCCACCACCTTGACTCGGTGGGCAGCACAGAAGTGCTGCGCCCAGGCTCGCTCTCTGATGGCTTTGGCAGTGCTCTGGGTTTAGTACTGCACTGTTAGATCATGTTTTCCTCCTGTTCCACAAACCTACGCGGTAGTGGTCCCTGTGATTTCCAGACCAGGACAGCGCTGGTCAGCTGCAAGTGTCCACTGTTGGTGACCTCAAACAACCAGCCATTTCTATTCAGCAGAGTAGGGAGGGGCCAGGCCAAAGACTGCTCATCATTTTACCAAGCTCCCAATAAATAACGAGGCTAATGGGATGGCTTTAACCATTAGCAGTGGGAGGTGGCTGCCACAGGAGGAAGTGTCTGGTTGCAAGGATCCCCCACTCTAGGAGCCCATCGCAAGCTTGCAGGCTGCTTGCGGGGATCACCAGCAGTAGAATTACTGCCAGGATTGAATGAGTTCTGGATGAGCCCCAAGGGAGGGTCTATATACACGTCCACCCAGTGTCAGGCACACCCATACATATTCCTCCAGTAGAGGTGGCTTGCATTTGGGAAAAATGAGCTCCTGGCTTCAGCTTCCCCCTGCTGAATAAAGGCAGTCTGTATGGTTTTTAAAGGTGAACACATTTTCTTTTCCATTCATTTTTTTACCTGAGATATTCTGGTCTGGGCTAGGCTAGGCTGGAAGCTGTTATGGTGCCTTAAGAACTTGTGACATGGTAGCACAACTACTTTAATAGGCAGCAGGTTTAAAACAAAACAAAAGGAAGTTTTTCCTCACTCAGCGCACAGTCAACCTGTGGAACTCTTTGCCAGAGGATGTGGTGAAGGCTAGAACAGGGTTCAAAAAAGAGCTAGATAGCCATTGATGGACCTAACCTCCATGAATCTATCAGCCAGGATGGGTAGGAATGGTATCCCTAGTCTCTGTTTCACATGGGGATTACCTGTTGTGATTCCTCCCTCTGGGGCATCTGGTATTGGCCACTGTCAGCAGACAGGATACTGGGCTAGATGGACCTTTGGTCTGACCCAGTCTGGCCATTCTTATGTTCTTAAGCAAGAATGAAAGCTGAGCATTTGAGAGGGGAAGGAGTTTTTAGATCAATGGGTTTTTGTTAACATCTGTTTATCTTCAGTGCCCAAGGAACACTCAGGAGAAAGGATGAATCTTTAACCTCTGTCCCTTCAGTTCAGGTGGGAGAGCTAATGGTATAACACATCTTAAGTCAAGTGCAATATCCATATACGTTTTTACCCCTCAGTCACCCTGCCCTCAGTCCTTACTAGACCTGCTAAACTGAACTCCGGAAGATTGACCTGCATAGCTTTGCTCTCTGGCTAAGTGTGGATCTGCCCTTAGCATACATAGGGAAGAGACTCTGGGTACGTCTGTACTGCATGGCTATTTTGGGATATCAGAGATATCCCCAAATAGCTACGCTGCATCTACACAAGCCACTTGTTATTTCAAAATATTTTTTGGAAATAACAGGCACACTGTTTCACCATCCCGGGAAACCTTGTTGCACGAGGGATAAGGGATGGCTCGAAATAGTGTGTTATTTCGAAATTTGGAGGTGTGTAGACGTGCCAAATTTCAAAATAAGCTATTTCGAAATAGATTTGAAATGAGATACACAATTTGTGCTGTGCTCCTGTGTAGATGCACCCTCTGATGCAGGCTATGTGTACACTATAGACCTCACAGCAGCACAGTTGTACAACTGTGGCAGAGAGAGACACCTCTCCCCTGGCATACTTAAACCACCCGAATAAGGAGAGTGTCAGTGGGGGCGCATCGCCCGTTGACATAGTGCTGTTCACACCAGGGCTCATGTCAGTGAAACTTATCCGTCAGGGACATGTTTTTTCACAATCCTGGCCAACAAAAGTTCACCCACAAAAGGGCTAGTGTAGATGCGGCCTTAGTGGGCTCCCGGGGTAGTCTCTAACAGAGGGAAGCAAGTGGAACGGCGGCTAAGGCTTTGTCACAGGTCTGGCCCTCTGAGAGACACTAGACCGACAGACGCGCCAGTGTGAGCAGTGCTATGTCAGCGGGAGAGGCTCTCCTGGCAACACAGGTTGTTTGGAGTGATGTAGTTACGCTTGCTGATGGGAGAGAGCTCCCCTGCCAGCACAGAGCTGCTGCTGCCACAGGACAGTTATGCTGCCACGTCGTCTGTTATATAGACATAGCCTTAGAGATTCAAAGCTGGCGGCATTGGGCCTGCCGAGGCGTGTGAGCGGTACTGCAGTGCTGGGCTCTCCTGTGCCACCGCTGCGATTCTGCATTCTGGAACTTCACCCCAAGAACACAGACCATCAGAAGAGGCTAGTGAACCAGGCACCAGTGCTTCCCCACAGCTGCAATAGGAGCACAGAGCAGTATGTAAGTTGGAGGCTGAGGGGAGAATATGTTAGAGTGCAGCAGCAAATGGGAAAAGGGCTTGCTGATCGCAGGCGTAGCAGGCTCCTGAATGTGTTTTTCTAGGGCATCGATACAAGCCCAGAGCTGGCTCTGGGGAGAAGGGACTGATCATGATTTGTGCTATCATGATCACAAGGTGCTCCCCTCTGCCATGACACTGGACATGCTTTAGTGCCGGTATCTGTGCACATCTAGAGCGGGGGAAGCCCTGGACCAACGCCCCCATCTCCACGCCATATCCCTCAACAGCACCACATCACTAATGTGACACTGCGAATGCAGCTTCTCCGCCTTCTTGTTCCTAGATTTCAGTCTCTTGTGCTGAACAGTTGGCTTCTTAGTGAGACTGCAGGGCATGAGCCCGTCACGTTCACACTCACCACGCCGAGCAGTCCCTCAGCAACGCGCCTTGTCGCAATGTGTGCGAACGCGCCTGTCGAGACAGCCTCTGACACAGTGTCTTTATTGATCACAGAAGCTGAGGGTCAAAACCGACGAGGAGACTCGAGTCCACGTGGAGATTGAAAATTTCCTCAGGCAACAACAGATGGTGGGTGACTCAAATGTTTTCAATTAGCTCTTAAGGCAGCAACTTACAAACATCACAACAACTTATTCCTATCGTAGCAATCTGTGTCTTAAGGAAAAAAATAGTTATGTACAGCCACCCCTCCACCAGCTTCAAGACTATTGTTGGAATTACCATTTGTCTCCAAAAACATAAGATTGGTTACTTGATTTTTGAATTATTTTTAGGTATATTTTCCCCAGATCAAGATTCAGATAGAAGAGATTTGGTCAGCCACATGTTGTAGATTCTCCCCTCCCCCCATTCCCACCACAAGATGTTCAGATGATTGGGCTTTAATTGAAAGTAGTATCACTGCAAATAGGTCAGACTTCCAGCGGCGTCTTGAGCTGGCATTAACACGTGCATGGTAACTAAAGTTTCACAGGCCCTGAGGTTGCACATATCAACGACTAGGATGTGGGGGGGGGGGAGGGGGATAGATACAAAGAAAGACATGACAGAAACCATCAGTCTGTTTTTGCTTTATCCTACCCTGTTTGCTCAGGAGGCAATCCAGCTGGGTAAGATAAATGTCGATTCACAACCCTTTTGACAGATTCAGGTTCCACAGAATCCATAATGTCTGTTACATTAATCAAGTTGCCCACAATCCATAAATGTCTATTGTATTAAAGAGTCAAAGGTGTTAACATGACCCTGAAACTGTTCAACATTAAACAGCATTTGACAAGGTTCAGGGTTTGCTATACAGACTTCAGCCTGCATAGTACCATGGCAAACACACCATTAAAAATAATTTATAACCTTTGATTAGAAATACAAAAAGGGGAGAGAGCAATTGAAAAGGCTTAATTCTAACAATATCCTTTGTTCCCTTTTCCTAAACTGTAGAGAGTCTTCAGAAGAAAAAAACCCAGTCTGTCTCTTAGATGGGGGTGAAGATGACAATAAATTGTCCTTTTGGGGGAAGAGAGAAGATGTTAGTTAAGATGGACTGGAGCTATCCTTGTTGCTGTTAAAGTCCAATCCCATTTCCAGGGGGGCAAAACAAGAAATACAGGCAAAAGGGAGAAGAGACGATGCAGTGTCTGTCTCTGATGCTAACTTGCACTTGCAATCTCACTGCTGGAAAAACAAGGCCCAGTATGTGGCTGTATCAGCCATTCTGAAAGCTGGCAAACTTGTACCAGCATCAGGCTGTTGAAAGCATTGCTTTTAGCTGCCTTTCTGGTCACAGGCATACAGCAGTGTTGCAAAATATGCAGTCATGGTCAGCTAAGTGAGACTCTTATTAGGCAAAAGGAAAAGTAGAGGAAAGAAATAGGCTGAGAAAGGAAAAAACAACAACAACCCATACATGGTGTGTACACGTGCATGTGAGCAGGAGAGACAGTCTCACATCCCTGGTGATGGTCTGGGATCTACCCAGAACCAGTGGATGTGACTGTTATCAGGATTCCTGTCGCGGGCCTGGTCTGGTCAGGCCATTTCTCAGGATTAGGACAAAGAAAGTCCAGAGTTGAAGCTCACTCCTTCCCCTTCTCTTGTCTTTGTCAGCCAGGGTATGTCTACACTGCAGTTTTTCAGACTGCTGCTAGGCTATTTGTTGTTTTTTAAGTTTTCCTAACTCAGAGTAGTTGTCAGTTTGCTGTGAAATTGAGAGGGTATCTAGTGGAGTCCTGCAGGAGTCAGTCTTTTCATTAATGACTTGGATAATGGGATGGAAAGTATGCTTCTAAAGTTTGCAATGACACCAATCTGGGAGGGGCTGCAAGCACTTTGGAGGACAGGTTTAAAATTCAAAATGACCTTATAAAACTGAAGAATTAGTCTGAATTCAACAAGCTGAAGTTTACTAAAGGTAAGTGCAGTGTACTTCCTTTGAGGAGGAAAAAAAATGCACAGCTACAAAATGAGGAATAATTGGCAAGGTGATAATTCAGTTGAAAAGGATGCAAGGGTTATAGTGGACCAAAAACTGGATGAGTCATCAGTGTGATGCAACTTCAGAAAGGCTAGTATGGTTCTGGGGTGCATTAACAAGGGTCATATTTGTAAGACGGGGAGGTAGTTGTCCCACTGTACGCAGCACTGGTGAGGTCCCTGCTAGAGGACAGTGGCCAATTCTGGGCACCACACTTTAGGAAAGATGTGGAAAAATTGGAAAGAGTCCAGAGGAGAGCCACAAAACGATAAAAGGTTTAGCAAGCTTGACTTATGATGAAAGGTTAAGAAAACTGGGCATATGTTTAAACTTGAGGAAAGAAGACTGAGGGGGAACCTTGTAAGTCTTCCAATGTGTTAAGGGCCATTATAAAGAGGATGGATATCAATTGTTCTCTGTGTCCAGTGAAAGTAGGACAGAAGTAATGGGCTTAATCTGTAGCAGGGAGATTTAGGTTAGATGCTAGGAAAAGCTTTCTAACTCTAAGGTTTGTTAAGCTCTGGAGTAGGCTTCCAAGGGAGGTCATAGAGTCCCCATCACTGGAAGCTTTTAAAAACAAGCTGGACAGACACCTGCCAGGGATGGTGTAGGTTTTCTTGGTCCTGCCACAGTGCAGGGGACTAGACTTGACTTCTCAAGGTCCCTTCCAGCCTACAATTTCTAGAATTCCCCTTTCAGTCTGCCAGGATTGCAATAGCTGGCTTTCCTCCCAACGTCTCTTCACAAGGACCCCAAAAGGGTAATGCTGAGTGGAACAGACCATGTCTTCATCATTTTGTTCAACAATTTAGCTTAATTTCTGACACCAGCTTTGATCAGTTGATTCCTAGTCACACAATCCTCTTGTTTACCATGCAAGATCTTAATACAGTCCTTGAATTGTAGCAGGAGGCCCTTTTGGTTAAACTAATTCAGTCTGTCTCACTTTATTTCCTTCTTTCCACTTTCCCACAAGGATACATTGTAGGCCTAAATATCACAGCACGTCCCTGTGTCATGCCTGATGCAACTATCCAAACAAAGCTTTCGCACACTGAACTGTGGCCTTTCAGAAAGGTGACTTTTCTTATGGTCAGTAGATACTCCTTGCCTTTTAAAGCTTACTTAATATTGTTCTGCTTCTCTCAAATGTCTAATCCAGGGCTACCCAACTTTGGAAGCCCCAGGGGCCACAATAATACTCACAGCACATGCCAAGGGCCGCAATTTAAGTGTGGTTTCATATACATGCAAATATATATGCAAATATATGCAAACAGCTTCTTTCACACTGACGGGCATGAATACAAAGATTAAGGCAAGTCTACACAACACGCAGGCCCCATTTAAGTCAGTTCTGCTGATATTAATAAAATGCAATATTTACCCAATTTCCACCCATATGACAGCACTTTTAATGAGCAATGACAGTCCAGGAATTTAACTACTAAAATGCATAGCAACAGAAGACCATCATATTGACTACTTTTTTGTTTTGGCTCCCACCTGCGGGCTACATGTTGAGCCCTGTGTAAACCCAAACCGCACTGTGGGCTGCAAACAAACGGGCCACGGGCCGCATGTGGCCTGCAAGCCATGTGTTGAGTAGCCCTGGTCTAATCCAAGAAAGGTAAAATCCACCAGTTAACACAGAACATCTCACATCACTGTCAGGAGGAAACGGCACATGCATCCCCGCAGACAGTAAACAAGGGGAACCTAGGCCTGTCACCCCTCTCTGTGGCCCGACTGTGGGCACCGTGTTTAGTTCACTTCCTCTAATGGCAACATTTTAACGTGTTAAAACAGAGACTGTTAAGGGAACTATAGCTCACGATTGGCAATCCCAGTACGTGATCATTCAGGGTTTGTTTGACACCACCTGAGAATGAGCTGAAAATGTGCCTACTATTCCATATTATGCTATAATGTCTCTGGCGTGGTTCCCAACTGCCAGTCCACGAACCGCTGGCTGCTGGGCCGCGGCGACTGCTGGAGCTGACGCCAGCTGTTAGCAGTAGATTTTAGGGGCTGGGGTACACCCTGGTCCTCAGCCGCATACAGCAGCTGGCTTCAGCTCTGGCAGCTGCCATGTGATGGGCAGCTGCCGGAGCTGACGCCAGCTGTTTGCAGTGGCCCCTGGGTGGAGTGGCAACATTTATCTGCATATTTACACATCTATTAGATGCATAATAAATATGCAAATATGCAAATAAAATGTTACCAGTCTGCCAAAAGTTTGTGAATGGGTTTGCTGGTCCATGGTATAAAAAAGGTATAAAAAAGCACTGGTCTCTGGTACAGAGAACTGTCATCTTCATCACAAGTGGGCATGGGGAGCCAAGTGGCTCTGCGGTCAGAAAAGGCATTTTTGGGACTATTTTGAGGTAGTTTTTCCCAACATCCCATAGACATTGGACTCCACCAAGATTCAGGAGTGAGGGGAATTCCAGCGCAGGTGACGATATGTTTGGCCTCCAACAGAAGGCAGAAGCATGAGTTCCCTCTACCAAGAGTCTCATACTATAGTTTGTGGCCCACAGGGAATTGGCTGGCCAGACGGCGCTGATTACACATTTCCAGGCAGCTAAATTACAGCAAGTTTAAAAACCATCCAGCACGTTCCTCGGCTACTTTGCCATGTGAGTGATTGCTGTTGTTCCACAGGAACGTTATGTGACTGTCAATGGGAGGAAGCTGGCTGTACTATTGTGAATGAGAGGCCAGCCGTGAATAAAGCAATCTACACACTAAAATGTGGTCCACATCCTGAAGAAGCGTGGACACCTATGGGATCCTATTCTGGCCATGTCTGGGGATAAATCCAGGAAGTGGCTTGCAGGCTGTGTGTGGAGGTTTATCTTTGTAATTCTAAGAATCTGTTGGACCTAATCATCAGTGATGAAGCTATGAGACATGTAACTTTTTCTAGCCAGTACTTTGGGGAGATGTCTGTCATGCATTGTACTGGGGCTTACCATGTATTAAGCCAACATTGAGTGGTTTTCCAACTTTTCCTTTCTTCAGACCACTCTGAGGGAGATGGTCCCATGTCCCCTTCGTCCTGCATGGCTTGGCTCTCCAAAGCTTTTCTCCTGCTGGCCACCAGGAAGGGCTCTGCACACTACTAGTAGCTTGACACTAGCTCCAGGATTTTGGCTCTTTGAAGGGCTGGGGTGTGATGAGGGATTACTGTGCTGTATAACCTCACTGTTACTCCTACAGAAAGATGGCAGACTAATCAGAGGATAGAAAGTTTTCAGGCATATTACTGGTCCTTCCCGATGCATTGCCTAAGTGTCGCCGTTATGTCTCCCACAGAAGTTGGAAGAGAAGTTAGAATACTGGATGGAGAAGTATGAGAAGGACACGGAAGCTAAACAGCAGGAACTGAATGCTCTAAAAGCATCAAAAGCAAATGATTTAGCAGCACTGCAGGAACTAGCCAAGAAGGTATGAGATCAGCAATGGGCGACAGGAGTTGCCCACCCTCACTCTGTTCATTCTCTCATGACAAGGGGAGCAAACTACAGGGAAGGAAAGATTGTGTGACCCTGGAAATGTTGAACGGAATAGGTAAGGAAATGGTGGCAGGAGGGAGCCCCAGGGGGCTTGAATCTTTTGTTCTCTGCACATGACTCTGGCCAAGAAATGCCATGGCTTCTTATTTTTCCATTTTGGGTGTCAGAGAGTAGCAAGTAATTGAAGGGCTGTTAAGAGTCTTTGAGGGGGCCAGGGAGGACAACCCCCCTTCACAGGAAGTGCCTATGGGTCACATAAGCTTTTGCTAGTCTGGTAGAGAGGGGGAAGGTAGAATTTTAATATGCATACTTTCATTCTCAGCAAAAGCTGGATACTTCAGCTCATGGCTGTCTCCAAGGGCTTGTCTGCTGCCCTCTGGTATGAACTGTGGGGGTGCCACAGCAGTGCACACTAAAGTGCTGCATGTAACTCCCCTGTGCAAACTCAACAGCTCGTTCCAATAAAACCACTAGAACTGACACATTGTCCGTGTTGTAATGCTGCGCATTCGGAACCAGGGTAACACCCTGATAACCAGAAAGCACTGATGACGATATCCCTGTACAATGTCTCTCGAAAGGGATGTGCACTGTTGTAATGACTGTTCTGTTTCCGATATTTACATGGCAAGGATTTGTAAACGTGTTAACACTTCCTAAGTAGTTTCAAAGGGCCCTAGTTCACTTATAGCAGTGAGCCCTATTGGTCCCCATCCCCACTGGGAGAACTGCAGGGCAGTACAGACAGAGCTTGTTTGCTGAGTTCTAAGCACCTGTGTGTGGAGTGAGCCATGACTCCTTGCTCCGTTGAGTGACTCATCTTCCATTCTGCATGTAACACTTAGGTCAATTGTCCTCTCTGGGTTCCAGTCACTCTACAACTTCCCCATTTGCTTGGGATGACTTCCTACCAACATCTGTTCCACTAGACGCCACACAAGACACTCTGCAGCATAGGATCAGATTCAGCTCCTTGCTTTATGATGGGGAACGCCATAAAGCAGGGCTGCTCAGCACGTGGCCCACGGGCCACCCTGTTTGTTTGTGGCCCATGATGCGGTTTGGGTTTATGCAGGGCTCAACACGCGGCCTACGGGTGGGATTCTTTGAACATGGCCTCCACTAGGAACATGCTCCACAACGGCAAGTCAATATAATGGTCTTCTGTTGAGATGCGTTTTAGTAGTTCAATTCCTGGATTGTTATTGCTCATTAAAAGTGCTGTCAGATGGGTGGAAATTGGGTGAATATTGCATTTTATTTATATCAGCAGAACTGACTTAAATGAGGCCTGCGTGTTGTGTAGTCTTGCCTTAATCTTTGTGTTCATGCCCATCAGTGTGAAAGAAGCTATCTGCGTATATCTGCATATATATTTGCATGTATATGCAACCACACTTAAATTGCAGCCCTCAGCATGTGCTGAGAATATCATTGTGGCCCCTGGGGCTTCCACAGTTGAGTAGCCCTGCCTTAAAGCAATTATGAGCAGTGTTTGTACTGTGGAGCTGGGAGAGACCACATGGAAATGAACCAAGGGAGAAAGGCCCATGGCTGGCACATCAGCCCCCAGGGAGCAGCTGTGAGGGACAAGCCTTGTGCAGGGAGCTCCAGAATTCAAAGACGTCATGATGCTCTTAAGTGATGCATGTTCTAGCCTCTTTGTGCATTCCTGCAGTGCCGGTTATTTGAACAAGTCATCATTGAGGATCGGGTGGAAAAGGAGGCATCAAGAAGAAAGATAGAGCAGGATGCGATGGAATTAAAGAGCGTCAAGAAGGTAAAAGGGAAAGTGCTATCAGTGGCATACCTTAATTATCTGTGTGCAAGGGAGCTCTGTTCAGTCAGCAACCTGTACCAAAAAGGTTGGCCGGCGTGACCTGGGATTAGCAAAGCTTCCAGTAGGATGGGGTGCAGAGAGGGAGGTGTCTGCTGCATGTTTTCTGCATCCTTCTAGTTTCTCGCTGGGTAGAAAAGCCACAGTTAATAGCCACCTACTGACTCAGGAGAGCAAGGAAGGAAGTAATGGGGAAAGGTCATGGCTCCCGGAGTGAAGATTTGGAGGACTTTGTCCATCACACCATCTGTGCAGCAAGGGTGGTGCTACTGGGGGCGGGGGTTGCAATGTAAGCTTTGCCATCAGTGTAAGAACTCCCCCCCCACCCCACACACACACTCTCTCTCTCTCTCCATGTGCTCTGCACAGCGACTCCCACAACCTTGTGACTACAGGAGGTGCGGGGAGGAGCCCATCCTGCTACAGCTTAGGACACTGGTCCCTTTACAGTAGGTCCCACAGTCTTCACTGTACCTAGGAGCCTTCTTGCTTTCCAGCTGCCTCCCACTGGCTTTTCACAGGGTTTGTGGCAGAGCTATAGTTCTGGGTTTCTGCTTTATGTGCTAAGAAAAGGAGCACTGAAGTACTTGCTGAGACCAAGTACAGTCAGAGACAGCGGGTGATGGAAAAATGTGTCATATTTTGGGCTTCTCGAACTTGACACCATTTCGAAATGGAAAGTGCTTATGGGCTGTTTTGGAATATTAAGGATTTGATTAAAAACGAAGACGTGCAATAACAGTGTCAGACACACGCATGCAAATATGCCTCCTTCACATGTGCCATTACTGCTGCTCTGCACCCAAAAGAGGGGTGTGCCAATGGCCATTTAGACAGAGACGTGGCCCTGGGCAGGGTACCATTTCTGTGCGCAGTCACAGCATGAGTGGGCAGTTGCACATGCCCAGCTGCCTGTGCACGTCTGGAGCTGCACCCTCAAAGTCAGGAATTAATAGGAGCAGAGTATTCCAAGAGGACCTGCAGAAGGAAGGCAAATGGAACTGGGCCCTTTGTTTGCTGCTTTATGGCAGTTTGGGTTTTAAGTCAATTCTAGTACAAGGCAGAAAAAAAATCAGGAACACGGAGTCTGGCCTTTTCTGCTTTTGCTGGAAGGACTCACTGGAATCTCCTTCACTCAAGCCTTTGACTTGAATAAAACCCAGGGCTAGCAATTCACCAGGGTTTAACTGGTAAACTAGCAAACAAAGCAGCTAGTCCATAATCTGGGCAGCATGGAAATCTGTCAAGGGGTTTTCTGTAGCATCCATCTCCTTTGTATTTAAGCACTTACATTTGGAATGTTTCCAAGGCACGGCGTTGGTGCACATTGAGCCCGCTGCAGTATCTGTGATGAAGATAGCACGGGCAGCCAAGAACATGCCACGAAGCTGGCAGACTTAGGGTGGGATGCAGGCTGAGGCACTCCTAGCGGGTGCCTCCCAAGTAGGCTGGAGATGGGAATGTGTCACCCAGCAGTGTTCTCGGCACTCTCACGTTCACAATTGGGGTTTTCTTGTAATGTTTTTACAGCGATGTAACATCAGACAACCAGCACTGAGCTGACAGGGCGTACTTAACACCTCCGGAGCGGAGACCCTGTCATGATGGCAGCTGACTTCCCCAAAACCAGCTGCTTTGATCATGGAAGGATCTGACTCTTGCTTTAGAAATCTAACTCTCCCTCTTTCCTGCTTCCAGCTCCAGGCCTGGTGGAGAGGCACAATGGTTCGCCGAAACATCGGCCCCTATAAGATCGTTAAGAAGCCTAAAGAGGAGGAGACAAAGGGCAAAGACAAAGGGAAAAAGGAAAAAGCTGGAGCGAAGAAAAAGAAGTGATGGCCAGAGAATGCTGCTCTCATGACCAACCCACATGGCCCTGGAAGCGTTGGGCTCTCATCGGGGAGGAACATTGGCTTGTGTGCACAGAGTAAGAAATAAAGCGCTCGGCAGGGCTCTGGAATTCACGTTCTTTTGACAGGAAGGTGTTTAAGTTTCTTGCACAGGTCTGACCTCTCCAGCTGCAGGTAACTCTAGAGCAGGGGTGAGTTAATTTTTGACGGGGGGCAGGGACACACTCCAACAATGTGGTAAATGTTTGAGGGCTGCAATCTTCCATTATATTAATGGAGGAGGTGCAGGGTCTGGGATGGAGATTGGACGCAGGAAGGAGCTTGGATAAGGGATTGGGGTGTGGGATCTGGGAGGGAGCTTGGGTGAAGGAGGGGATTGTGACCTGGGGCAGTGAACTGGAGTAGCAGAGGGGGTGCAGGGTCTAGGAGGGGAGTGTGTCCTGGGTAGGGGTGCAGGGGTTTGGGCTGTGGCCTGAGACAGGATTGGGGTGCAGGTTCTGGGAGAGGGTCATAACCTGGGGCAGGAGTGTGTGGGGGGGGCGTGCAGGGTCTGGGAGGGGGTTGTAATATGGGGCAGGGGTGCAGGGATTTGGGTTGTGACCAGAGACAGCGGATTGGGGTGCAGGGTCTGGGAGGGGGTTGTGACCTAAGGAGGGGATGCAGTGTCTGGGAAGATGTATGGGGGCTGGAGCAGGGGTGTAGGTTTGGGTTACATGGGGTAGAGGTGCAGGAGAGGCAAAGGGTTGTTGGAGGGAGGGGCTGGGGTGCCCAGAGGCAGGCTCTGGCTGGGAGACCTTACCTAGGCGGCTCCCAGCTAGCAGCCCAGCAGGTTCCTTAACCAGGGTCCCTGCCTTCCATGCCCCTGTACTGCTCACTGCAGCTACAGGGGCCATGTTTGCTGCTGGGAATGTTGTGAGCCCAAGGGTGAGGGTAGGGTTACCAGGTGTCCGGTATTCACCTGGTCAGTCCGGTATTTTCGCCTCCTGTCCGGTAAAAAAATTCAGAGAATACCGGACACCTGAGATGTTGGGCACCTACCAACCCTACAAACACTCAGCGCCCGGCCTTCCCCGCCCCCCAGCTTACCTGGTTCCCCAAGGCTGCTGGCACAAAATGGCTGCCGGCCAAAAGACCAAGGGGAAGCAATGCTTTCCTCTGGGTCTTAGTGCTCAACCGCTCCCGTTCCTATCCCTGCACTCACTCTTAAAGGGGACGTGCTGTTTTAATGTTTGTTCTTTTTGGCTTAACAAGTCCTTAGAGTCTTCCCCCCCCCCCCCAACAACTTTGGTCCCCCCCCCCTTTTCTTCCCCCCATCAACAGAATTTTTTCCTGGGTTTTTTTTTGGGGGGGGGGTGTTCGGTATTTTTGTTTCAACCATCTGGCAATCCAAGGTGAGGGGCACGTCACATGCTGCTTGTCCTGCAAAGCGGAAGCTGCAGGAAGCCTCAGCCCCCTCCCCTGGGCTCTCAGCATTCACAGAAGCACATGGCCCCACAGCAGCCGGCTTTCCTGCGGGCCGAGCAGGGGTGAGGCAGGCAGGGAGCTGGCTGAGGCTCTCATGGGCTGGATGCAACCCGCAAATCATGTTTTGCCCAGCCTTGCTTTAGAGCTCAGCAATCAGCTACTGACATTTGTAACCTGCCTAGTGCTGTGCACACACATTAGTCCCCCGGGAGCACAAGAAGCTGGAATGAGATGCCCCTCAAGATTTTTCTGCAGCCTTAAACTAGCCAGTCATCTGGGAATAATTCACACCCTATTCCCAGGCTTGAAAATGCAGCTGAATGAAAGGCCCTCTGAGCACATTTACCACCTCTCCTTGTCACTGCACTAGTAGGGTTGCCAGGTGTCTGATATTCACCCTGACAGTCCAGTATTTTCGCCTCCTGTCCGGTAAAAAAATTCAGAGAATACCAGACACCTGAGATGTCCGGTATGTTCTGAATTTTTCCCCAGCCAGGAGGCGAAAATGCCAGGCACCTGGCAACCCTACAAACACTCGGCGCCCAGCCTCCCCCCCGACCCCAAAACCCCCAGCCCCCCGACCCCAGCCCCCATGCTTACCTGGTTCCTCAAGGCTGCCGGCACAAAATAGCTGCTGGCCAAAAGACCTAGGGGAAGCCGCTCAATTGCTCTCACTCTTAAAGGGGACATGCTGTTTTAATGCTGTTTTATTTTAATTTTTTTTTTGGCTTAAGTCCTTGGAGTCCCTTCAACAGAATTTTTTCCTGGTGTTTTTTTTTTGGCGGGGGGGAGGGGTGTTTTGGTTCAACCATCTGGCAACCCTATGCGCTAGCCATGGTCACAATGCTAGTAGCTCAGGATGGCATTAGTTATGCGACAAGCAGTGTCATTTCTAGGCTACTTGTCTAAATTCAGCCTACTTCAGTAAGCAGCTGAAAGTTTTCATACAATGACTTTCGAATAACCTATATAAAAGAATATGGAAGGTCTCCTTGAAGTTCTCAATATGCAGGTATCTTCAGCACAAAACCCCCCACCACACGGCTGCCATGCAAGATTGCTATTTCAGCAGAGACTTCCAGGACAAAAGAGCGTCAACTATTTCTGTCCCTCATCTATATATTTTAGAAATATCTATCGGTCTGTGAGTCTGTTTGTTCAAGAATTCCTCCTAAACAGTAAGACCTAGGGCCATCAAATTTGGTAGGCAGCTTCCTCTTACTCTAACTTAAAGTATGGTCAGGGTTTGGTTGTGCCTGGAAAACAGGAAGTGCCAAGAATGGGGCTGTTTTCCATAACATGGAAGGGGAGGGGGCCAGGAGAGAGGAGGGACGTGAAAGGGAGGAGCACAGAGAGGAGGGGCACAATACTGGGAGCGGCCACTGGGGTTAGTGAGCGCAGGGGAGAGCTATTTGCAAAGTGGCCATTGGGGAGCAGCCTCACCACCAAGAGAATGACCAACAGGGCTGGGGCTCCACCATCTTTCCTACCACCAAACCAGGTAAGTAGCCCCCCTGCTCAAAACCCTTTTTCCTCCTTGGCTGTAGCACTGGTGCAGGAGAGGCAGCAGGTCCCTGGTGGCCGGGGGGCAGGGGGAGGGAGAGAGAGAAAGCCCTGCCAGATGGGACCCCCACCCTGAACCCCTTCTCACTGCTCAACCCTCACTCTCGCATCCCCCATGCCCTCAACATCCTGCCCTGCCCCCCATTACATCTCTAAGGCCCTGCCCTGACTCCTGCACCCCCCCACCCACCCTCCCCATCCCCCTGCCTTGAAGGACCCAGCAACCCCAGGTAAGTCTTCTAGTCTGTAAATAAAAATGGAGGACTTCACTCTACAGGGCTGCCAATTCTGTCACTTTACTCAGCATTGAAATGCTTCAAAAATTTAAAAAGATTTCAAAATATATTAAATTCTTGGTGTAAGGAGAGGAAAATGTATTATTGCTGGGAAAGGGCTGTAACTGCTTCACCTATAACAAGTTAGAACTTGTGCACCTGAGAGTCTTTAATTTATAGCCAGCTCTGCCTCTGAACTCTTAAGAGGCCTTGTCTCCACCACTTGTCTACATCCACAACGTTAAAACAGATGCTTGATGGACAGAAGAGAAGACATCTGCCTCGAAAGTCTTACAATCTTATATGAAAAAAGGCCAGGAAAGAGCTGCCATGAGTGAAAGATAGAGTCTAGTATGGTATGCAGTAGAGCCACCATGTTTTGGATTTTGCAACGGAAGATCAGGCATCCAAACCTAAAATATCTCCATGTGAAAGACAGGTGAAGTAGACCTTCTGGAGAAAGTGTGTTTTAAGGAGGCATACAGAGGAACAGGTGGAGGCCTCTACAACAGTCAAGAAGAGATGCCAGATATAGATGGCCAAAGGAAACATGGAGATTGGACTGGTAGAGGAGGTCAAAGAAGGTGATCTGGGTGTTGATTCCTTCTGGACATATGCTCAATGATTGACAGAGATGGTCATACAAGGGTGATTAAATCATGAGGCTTGGGCAGAGCAAAGGGAGGCCAAACCAAAGCTGTACAATAAGGTGAAAATAAGGAGCCTGAAAACTGATGCAAAAGTCAAGTCAGTCAAGGGATCTGAAGCACGGACATGGAGAAGGGGACAGATAACGTGGTAGTATTGTGGACCAGCTGGAGGTGGGGTGGGAGGGAGAGCAACATGTAGGAAATAATGTAGGTAGTTCTGTGGCTGCTGGCAACCTTTGGACTTCACACTTGTTTGCTATAAATTCTAGTTACGGTGGAGAGAGGAAAGGATGAACAAACATTTTGGGCCAGTTCCTATTATTGAGGCTCATGGAATCCTGGTACAAACTTCACAGAATTTCAAACCAGACAGGGTAAATAACTTGAGAATGTAATAGAGCAAGCAGCTGTGCACCGGTTGTGGCTAACTGCCCACTGACCTACCAGGCCACACTAACTTCTAAGAATGGACGGGGCTGATTCTGAGGAACACTATAGTTTCTCTCAGGGGGAGTGGCTAGAAAGGCTGCAGAGAAACAGATTCTCATTACATCTCCTGAAAGAGACATACTGAGTGCAAACATGCACAGTCTCCTACACTGGCTATTGGGTCATTATGCATAAAGAACAATTTCTCCTATATGAAGCTCCTAAGATGACCAGAAAAAAATCCTCTCTCTTAATAAACCTGACAATTCAGAAAGTAAATACACACTTGATACACAGGAAGTAACAAGTAAATGTAAGGAGGAAGAAATATTTCACATAGATTTTAAAACTTTATTTCCAATTACCAAGGCATTTGTTTTATATTATCAGTGTGCTAGAAGTTCACACAACTACCAGCATACAGACAATTTAATATAAAGTACACAATATTCTGACATTTATACTTAACAATCTTAGAAATTATGGAATGTATTTACAGACATACAAACATAGGTAGGAACTTTAAAACTCCTTTAATCTATTAATTACACGTTTACAAGGTTTTCGGAAACAGAATTGGGATTGTTTTGTAAACCACCACAATATCCTATACAAAATATTTTTAAATGTTCAAATCCACCGTAAAACTCTTCTGCTTCTAAAACAAAAATTTCAAAGAACCATTTAGTAATAAAAGGATAAAAAGTAACCAGTTATCACGTCACTGTGAAGAGCAACAGAAAAGTTCTTAGTGCTGTAGAACATTGTCTAGAATGTAATAATCCATCAAGGAAGGGGCTTTCCTAACAAGCTTTCCCCATCCTTGGCTCCCAAAGAGGAGAAATCAAAATCCCCTATTTTCCCCATTAGATCATTTTAATACCATCAAGGACCATTAAGTGCCAGTGCCATTTGAATTTCTGTTTTGTATCATTATCGATCCTCAAGGTTCTTCAGTGCCTGACCAGGTTTGTGTAAGGATCACAGCGTAGTTCATATAAACATACTAGCAAGCTCTAAACTTTGACATGGATTTTTCCCCAACACCAACACCCCAAAAAAGGAAAGAAATTATTCTTGCTTTAGCACGCAAAATGAAATCCAATGCGTTTTCTTTAAAATGTTTTTTCACTGGGTATAACAAAATTGCATATAAATATACCAAAAAATCTCAACTCACTTAATCACAACAGAAAGCTGACGTGTTTTTTGGTATAATACATCAAAAATAAACTGTATCATGACATTTCAGACTTAGCTTTTCATCCTCAATGTCTGGTCAAAGTTTAGCGTTTGCCAGCATGAAAGCACAAGATCAGAGTCAAACTAACATGACTTCACAAACATGAATCTGATAGAGTGAAATGTTTGTTTAGAACTGTAAAGGAAATAGGAGCATACGCCTGACCAGGCATGCAAGCACAGCTGCTGATGTAAAATTCAGCTACACACATTTGTGGGTGATAGTGGCTGATTTTACACAGCAAGAAGTAGCCATATATTGAAAATCAGACAAACTCCAAATTATTAATTTTCTAAAAACTAACATTTATGAAATGTTAAGCTTGTACCAACCCGAATGCTGTTACGGTTCACTTTCCGTAGCTCCAGGAAGCTAGACTGGAGCAAATAACAGATTCTCATACTTCCACATTAAGTTTAACAGATTTCATGAAAGCTGATGAATCTAATAACGCTAAAGGAGGATGCAATATTTAAACAAAACCTGATAGCCAGGTACATGGAATACAAAATGTCTAGTACTAAGAATTCAGATTAATTTGTTACTGTCCTTTAACAGTGATTTGTAGACAGCCCATAAGGAAACATTTATGGTCTATGGCAGAACTGTCTACATCAGTGTTTCCCAAAGTGGGGGTTGCAAAATGTTGAGCCATCAGAAAGAAGTCATAACAAGCAACCTGAGGAAGGCAAGGACTCTGGAGGTCATGCACCTGGCACCCAGTCCAGTTCTGCCTGCTGGGTCCTTCAGCCAGAACCCACAGCAGCTCCAGTTGGTATTGCTAGAAGCCTGGCATCGGTAAGGAAGGGAAGTGGGGAGGCTGCTGATGGTCCCATCTTGGGGTGCATGGAGCTGGCTGTGGCATGACTAGTCTCTGCTGCTTGCAGAAGACTCCAAAGTCTGGTAGAAATAAGCCCTCCATCCTAGGTGCTCTTGCCTGCTCCAGGCTGTGGTGACACTCCTTCCCAGGTACCCTGGGAGTGGCTGTGGGTAAGGCTGGCTGTGGGGTGGGATGGAACGGTTTAGGAGAGGAGCTAGGCGAAGTGCGGGACAAGGGGCACAGGGTTGGAAAAAAATCAACCCTCCTCCCAAGATATATCTGAATTAGCACCATTGCCTCAGGAGATTTGGGGGTCATGACGAAGTTTGAGCACTCTGGTCTATAGTGTCAGCAGCACGATAGCAGAAAGCTACCCCTCAATTCAACGAGTGGGAGAGTCTACAATAAAACATTTCTCCTTTCACTTCCACATAGTCCTGAAAGCACCAGCTCTGTCCTTTGCAAGCCTTCCCTTGGGACAAGGTGCTGTGAAACCCCATCTCCCCATTGACTAGTGGGTGGTGTACCTCTTCCTTTTTCTGACGCCAGTTACTGGCATACACAGAACTCCCAAAAACATATTATGAAAATATTTTCTCTTAGCAACGGTGCGGCTCTAGTTTTCAATATCCGTCACGTGTTTTTCTGGATGTGTGATCAGTGATGTCATCACCAATATGAAGCAAACTACATCCATGTGTGAAATCAGTGAGACAACAGTTACCATAAGCAACCATGAAATAATTATTATGCAAACAAATCAGGATGAGAATGGAATGACAAATATAAAGAAAAAATACAGCTAAGCCCAGACTTCTGTGCTCAGATGTTCCCATGATCAGGCTTATTACAGGACAGAAAATGTTTAACTAACCCTTTTTCCATTTCTTCCTCTCACTTCATCCCTTCAGAAAACCTCTTGGTATTACTGGTTCACTAACAACATCCCAGAATGGAACACCACAAATTCCACAAGTCTTCTTCACGTCACATGCAATCCATGATAATGGCAGAAGTGCCTTCTGGGCTACCCCAGAAACAACAAGAGGATTTCACAGAGAGAGAATAGGATGTTTAAAACACCAGTATTATAAAAATACAGTCATTGAAGCACTGGTTGTGACCCAGCCTAGTTGAAAGGGGGGGGGGGGGGGGGAGACAACACAGCACAGAAGTCTGAGCTCTGCACGGAACATGCATACCTTATTTTCAGTTTCTCCTTCACATATTTTGAATTTCCACTTTTGGGGGGAAAGGAAAGGGAAGTAAAGGCAGTTTGTACCACTGCATGAACAAGAAGACATGCTTATGAAGGCATTCTGTCAACCCCACTGACAGAAATTTCATTTTGCAAAAGTCTGGCACTTTGAAAGCTGAGTGTTATCCCAACACACAGAACAAATCTTGGAATTCAATAATCTCACTTTCCTATAATAATTTGTTCCTATACAATTGGGATCTTCACTGGCATAAATGGTTGTGTGTTGTTTTCAACTGAAAACAGAATTGGATAACAGACCTCTAATGGATGGTTTAATAACTTATGATTATTTGCACTGGAATGACAATCAGTACCTGATTCCCCACTGGAAAATTTTCAGGCATTATTTGCAGCAGATACAAGCCATAGAGCAATTTAACATTACCATTTAGTAACCGAGTAACTCTCATGATTGGTAGGGGAGGGTCTGAAGAATGGTACAAGGTTTCCCACTGAGATGGGAAGATTCCACACAAAAATAGATTTATAACCAACGGAAGTTCAAAGCCAGCAAGTATTTTGATCTGTTTAATACAAATATTTTAATAGTTAAAATTTAGTATGTGTCACTGAAATGCGTGTTCCTAATGAATGTAACAAGTGGTATGTTTTCCCTGGAAAAAACCCCCAGCACTTTTTAAATACTGAGGATATGCCAACCCAGATTAAAGCATCAGTTTCAGCCTTGCTTTGAAAAACTGAGAACCATCAGCTTCAAAAGGCAGTCTTAACCTGTGAACTTTACATGTAATGGAAAGAGCTGAGAGATGCAGAGAAAACTCTGTCTAGGACTCATGAGGACAAGAAGTCTCCATCACTGTGTTGCACCAGAAACATCCCTTTTGTAAATAAATCCTACTAGGACTCTTACAGTTTTTCAATATCTCTCTCTGTGTGTGTGTGTGTGTGTGTGTGTGTGTGTGTGTGTGTGTGTGTGTGTGTGTGTGTGTGTGTGTGTGTGTGTGTGTGTGTGTGTGTGTGTGTGTGTGTGTGTGTGTGTGTGTGTGTGTGTGTGTGTGTGTGTGTGTGTGTGTGTGTGTGTGTGTGTGTGTGTGTGTGTGTGTGATGAGAGAGAGAGAGAGAGAGAGAGAGAGAGAGAGAGAGAGAGAGAGAGAGAAATAAAATCCCACGATTCTACATAGTCAGTTTTAATTAACAGATGCTTCTAAACAACCAAAGGAAGTTTCCCCAAGAATAAACATCACTTTATAAAGGGGGAAATATTGGTAAAAAAAATTAAATGAAAACTGGTGTGATCTCCAAAAAAAGTGGAGAAATGAAGCAAAACATTCCTGTCAGGAATTACAGAAGCTAATTTCCTTCTCAGAACAGAGCTTTGTGTGTTTGAATACACTGCAGCAGCAGCAAAGTCTTCATGTTCTTCTGCTTAGCCAAGGGAAACCAAAAGGTCCTGGTGATCTTTACATAGCAGACAAGTGGTGATGCTGCTGCTTTGGGGGTGCGAGCTCCAGAAGTGCGTGGACTGTCACTGCTACCTGTGCCAAACCCTTCTCCTCTAAAATATGCAGAGGCAAACATAATCGGTCCTACATGGGGAAACACAACAGACGGACAAAAACAAAGAAAAGGGATGAAAAACACGCAACTGAAAAGAAAAGAAAAATGCAAATTGAACAAGCAGAAGGAGACTAAAATGTGGAATGTTATGAACACCTGAACAAAAATATCTAAGGAAGTAACTCATTACCTACAGATAAGCCAGCTGTAAATGTCACACCAGGGTAACAAACCAGCAAACTCTCGGACAATCATTTTGTTTGTTTATTCATGAGCACTCATGAAAAAAAATGTACAAATAAGGACAGTTTTCAGCAGAGAAGGTGAGAAGAGGGAAGTCACACATTTGCTTCTACCCCCACTGAATAACATCACCAATGAAATCAGAAATGGATTGACTGCGGGGAGGGTAGCCTTTACTTCAATCTGGTAAACATGATCACAGATCAAAATACAACAGGAATGGTGTTTTCATTTCCATGATACAAGAAAGATGTGGAGGAGTTCTCACAATATTGTGGTTCAGCCACCAGATATGAACACACCATCACACTTTTTAAAGCTTTTATCATATGCTGAGAGATTAGCATGTGCTTTGGAAATATTGTGCAATAAATCTGAAAAGTATCTGTTTGCTTAACAGCACTTCTTGTCAACAGGAAGAGATATACGACCTTCACAAAAACTCTCTTAAAATAATATATAACACTTTTGGTCTGATCTTTCCTACTTAGAGAGACAGCAGAAAGCCATGTGAAAGAAGAACCCAGATGAGCATGTAAGTTGCTTTATGGCAAAATAGGGACTTGTTCAGATGCATGCCTGAACGGCCTCTGAAAAGGTAAATGTAAAACAGGCTGTTCTTACTGTTAACAAGAATATAACGAGGAATTACCAGGAACATTTTAAAGGAAAATATCCTCCAAATATGAATAAAAACAGGTCATTTTTAGCAACCAATTATTCATCTTTCACAGGCACTTTTTTTTAATACAAATCACCTCAGAAAAGCACCCTAATTACGCAATAGTATTTAAAGTATCTAGTGTGGAACGAGCTTTCGAGGCATTTACTAAGTTGTGCTATCATGTGTATACTACGAGTTTAACGAACTAGCTCCATAGAGGCTGTCACCCTGGTGGTCAAACAATATCCCACTGACCTCAATGAGGCTTTGTGCAGGGCTTCAACCTGGTAGAATCAAATGTGGAATCAGATCCTTCATTTCCACCTTAAAAACACCTGACACCCAAAATTTGGCCACTCTATAAAACCATGGAGAATTCTAATGCATTTATTTACATATGCACACAGCAAATGATTTTCTACACTGCCTGCATCTTCCATGAAGACTTTAAAAAAAATCTTCAATTTCTTGGCAACATATGAGCTATCAAAGCCAGGACATGGAGACCTTGCCAGGAGACACACTGAATCAGCCTGACAGATCTCAGACTGATACCTTTCAGGTCCAATAAAAAAGGAGGTATCCCTCTCAGACCAGTGAAAAGTACAATTACTACAAAATACCTGTATTTCAGCCTTTTAAAAGTTTATAAACAAATAGGGGAAAAAGATTTGAAATGAATCCATACCGCAGAGATAGTCATGATAGACAAAAAGGCTTAAACTGGAAGGCACCATTACTGTAAACCCTTGCAGTTTTTAATCACAGTGTTCATTAAGAAAAGTTAATACAGGCAATTGAGTTAATTTTAGTCCATACCAGTAAACAGTGCAAAAATAGCTTCAATGGTTAATTTTTTAAGTAACTGCAATCCTGCCTTTTGTGGAAAAAAACCCAAGCACTTTCTCCTTGGGCAGAGTTCCCAGACAGGAATGTTCTGTGTCAAATCACACTGTGATCTGGACACGAGGCAAGCAACTCGCAGGCTAGTTAGTCCTGCTTTCCTCACCAAACTCAGCAGACCAAGCGTATTAAGAAACATTTTCAATGGCAATGATTGCATTTGCAATTCAGCTCCATGCTTCAGACGTGCCACTCTGTCAATGCTGCTGAAACACGGGACTGCAGCAGCTAAGCTGGATTTAAGAGCTATTTACTGTGCTTCTTAGGAGTAAGAGGAATTCATGACACATTGAGAAAAAAAAAGTGGCTGAATACTCACTTGTAATGGTCTCTGAATGCAGTCTCCTGAATCAATCTACACTGGGGAGATGTGGCCTCTTGCACACAGCCTCAGGAATGCCCTGCAGCTCTCAGACATCTTTGGAACTCCGACTTGATTCAGGTGGAGGGGCAGAATGGGAACTCAGTGTAACATTAAATAACCGAGTCCGAGAGATGAGGCAAATTGGGATTAAAAACTAGGGTAATGAGTCCCCAGCCTAAGTGGGTTACAGCTGATGAACTGGGCCTGGACTAAAGCTGAAGTGATCATTGTCACCAGTTCCCATCCAACCGCGACTGGTCTATCCTGGAATAGAGCTTGTGCGGCTCCAAACACAACTCTACCAAACACGGCACTGGTTTTGGAAGGAGCCCTCCCCACCTTGCAAATGGAGATGCATGGCCGTGGTGCACTGGTACGCAACACAGCAACTCTTCTACTAGGTAAGGCCGAGGTGTGTTGGGCACAAGCTAGAAAAGATGAAGTACGAGTGACTGAAAAGCACCAAGTGAGGTAATACTGCCCAGAAAAAAAGGTAAACAGGGAGCTCCGTGTAGCAGCTCTGCAAAATGTTGGAACAGAACCAATCAGTGTCCATCTACTTTTGCTGACATACCCTGAAAGAGATGGGGCTCTAATACAGAGTTCCGGTGACTGTCCCAGTAAAACAAAAGCAAACAACAGAAAAAGGCAGGTAATAGATTTAGTATCATAAGAACAAGCTGGATGGGCTTTGCTCCTTTTGACAACCAATTTTATGGCTCACGGTTTCCCTGAGCAATGCATGCAAGCAACAGAGTACAATGTGCAGCTGAAAAATTCTGCAACTTCATGGAGGATTACCTGAGTTTTGTGAAACAGTGCAGAGTAAGGTATTAGAGCTTGTAGCTCATGATTCTATGATGCAAGATTCTATGATGCCAAGAGTAACCAGGAGGTCACACTAATCAAGTTTGATATGAGGAAAACAGCAATATTGCATGACACTTTTGAAGTTTCTGATGGGATTTAAAGACAGCCCATCTTGTTCCCAGTGTTGAAGAAGTTCTGCTCCTCTATACACACTCCATGCTGTATGTATTAGTCACGTGAAGCAGCTTGGTATTCACTTTCAGCCTAATTTTAGTCAAATGAGAGGCTATTCTGAACCTCACAATACAGGAAATCCAAGACTTCAGGGGAAGGGTTAAGGAAACTGGCATGAAAAAGCTCTAAGAGCAACTCCTGATACAAAGAACCAGGCCACATCTACTAAGACAGTCAGATGTAACCAGACACATTGATATTTAAGGAAAAAACAATACTTTACACGTGTATATAGCACTTTTTGTCAGAAGAACTCAAAGCACTTTAGAAGCATGGGTGGTACACCCATTTGACAAATGGGGAAACTGAGGTACAGTGGAGCTGTGATTTTTCCCATATTACACAGCCATTCAACAGAATTGTGACTAGAACCCGTGCACTAAACCTGAGCCCCTTGCTCTAGCCACTGGACAGCAATGCCTCTCCTGTAAGAATAATGCTTGCTACACATCAAAAATACAAACTTGTAACCATGTCCCCAATTGTCATGGGAGCGTACCAAAGAGTGTTTTTACATTGTACATGTCAACGCTGACTAACGATCAAAAAATGCACTTACACAAACGGTTCTTGACAAAAACAAAAGGCTTTACCAATCGCTGGAGAGATGTAACGAGTTGGCAGCACCACTGTCCTTCAGCTAGAGGAAAAAGACCCAGCGATAGAACATACAGAGCGTTAGCATTAGAGTGCAGTAAAATGCCACAAAGCCCCAAAGCTGGATGGAAAGAGAGACAAGAGCGGATTCTTCTGAATCTGTCCCCAGGGAAAGAAGAGATTCAACTGTCCTTTTAACGCTGAGGTTTAGCTGAAGAATGTCAGAAGGGGAACAAAGATTGTCCTGTCCAAAGTGTGTGAGCAGGAAGGGAAAACAGACAGAAAAACAGAGTCAGTTGATCAACCATGCAAGCATCCATGAAGCAGTCAGTCTTCAGACATCTCAAATACATCCAACAGTTTCAAGGTGTATATTAGAACCGGTTAATTCTCACAAAGGAATCTGCAAGACTTCCCATATATGCATTGTGTGTCCAGCAGTTTGTCAGTCTAGTTTACATGTAGAATAAAATCTCTTCAGTAAAACAGCTGACAGTTGGCATAAGTCTTAGTTCAAACCAGTTCTATTTGGGAACTCAGGAATAAATTGGATAAGATATTCGTAAACTACCACTAGCACTGTACAAGTCTTCACGCTCCATATGCTTAATCCATATCGTAACTGATAAACTTATGCAAAATAGCACAAACAGAGCTGATTATTTACCTGTAATTGATCTCTGACTGTAGTATCCTGCATAGACACCAAGTATTCGATGAAATGGCTTAAGTGTTCTAAAATCATCAACATTTCTGGACCTTTCACCTCCCTCCAACAGAGGCACCAACTGTACGCAATGATGGATAGATGCAAATATAGCATATCATATAGTCCAACTGTCAGTTTCTTTTGCTCCAAGACCTCTAAGTCACAGTCTTACATGACTATTCCACTGAAATACTGGAAGAAGAGGGTGGCTCTATGGAAGATACTACCTTTAGAGAACAGTAATTACAGGTAACTAGTTTGCCCTCTTAAAAGGTAGTATTTGCACATAGGTCCATGCTCCGAGACATCTATTTCTGCAACCTGAGAATGTAAGTGAAAGGGGACACTCACAGGCATTGGTTCAATAAAAACACACGACATAGACACTGTCATGCAGACATCCCACCTTCTCAGGGGCACAGAAGACGTGAGGGTAAGGTAGAGGTCACTCAGCTAAATACCCATAAAGATCTTGTCCTTCAGGAACTCTAATTTGAAGCTCAGTGCAAGAGGAATGAGAGCATAATCAGATTCTAGGTAGGTCAGCCTGGTCTGCCTCTGTGTACCTACGTACATCATGGCAGAACTAACATAATGGAGTCTTACTCTACACCATGGACTTGTATTCAGTGCATAGGCTTGAGCAGCTTAGATACGACTTACTATGTCACTTGTCCCCTCCCTTGAACTCTGTGGATTATGAAGCCACTTCGAGACTGACAAAGTGAGGGATTGATTTACTTCAGCATACGTAGGTAGTGCAGCACTCCAAAGTAAAAGTGAATTCTTCACTAAAATGTTCCAACCTCATGCACCAATGGGTTTTAAGAGATTAATAAGCAGCTAAATAAGGTTTTCAGCCTCAGTTTTTGCTGACTTGGGGAATCAGCTGTATTACATCTTGCAAATGAAGCTATCAATTATGTAATCCAGGCAAATGCTGCTTTAGCAGTAACTGTCCAGGAATCACTTTCAGAATAATTTTGAGGCACTGGATCCAATTTTCCCTTTCAGCAATGTCTTTCAAATTTCAAATAGGAAAAAAATACCATGAAGCAAAACAGCAACATAAATTCTAACGCTTACTTTGTGAGGTAAGGAAACATAGCAATTAATGTATCAGAAAGAAAAACAGCAGCAAAACAGAACAAGTTGCTATCAAAACATCAAACGTTTGCACTGAGACACAGCTGGTGTCAGAAGTGAAGTGGGGAAGGAGGGAAAGAAAAAGAAAAGACAGTTGGACTATGCTGTGCTATACTGTGCGCGCCCCAAGAGTGAATGTGCACTGTTTGGAAGAAGAGGAATTCCAGAAGGTACTTGAGCTTACAAGCAAGAATATATAACAAAAGGAGTGGAGATCTATGCACTGATGACTACCCATCAGAGACCAGTATCATGGTTTCTTCTTAGACAATCCAAGTGTTCATATAAAATAACTGCACAGTAGGTTTTGCTGTGAGCAGAACAGAGCCCTTGCTACCAGGGAGGGGCACCCAAAACTATATATGTTTTTTATTTTTAAAGCTTCTTGGATTAACACCAAACATATGGTTTCAAGAAAACCTGAATTACACTTTTCAAAAATTCTTACTGCACTTCCTCATTCTACTTGACAGAATCAAACTGAATCCTATCACAATGTATTTTATCTAGATCACTAAGTGAAGCATGCTCTTTGCAAACTATTATAACAATTTTTTTTGCTTCTTGAAACAATGCAAAACCAAACCAGCTCTGTGTTGTTATATACACCTTACAGGTGAGCCTAATGAATTTTACACACTTGCATTGTCCCCAAGCATTTCAGAAAGGCCTTTGTTTGTAAAGTACCATACAGGGCAGTACACTCACAATACAGGAATAGAAGAGAGTTTACCTGAGACACACCAATCTTTCTGCAAGCTTCCAGGAAATTTTCCACATTTCGTCTGCATTTTGCCATTGTTAGCTTAGGCTGCAAAGAAGGAGAGGAAGAAGGCATACAAACTTCTTAATTAGTAGGTTTTTTAAAAATAAAGCTTTGGGGTTAAACAAACTCCTAATAAATCTGCAGGCCAAAAATGACATATGCTTGTCCAATTCAAAACAGAGCTCTGTTTCAGGATGATGGGACATTCCCTTAAAAAGGCAAGCACTAAGTGAAAAGCTAACTCATGAAGTGCTGAGACTGACATTTTAATGGAAAGAGTATTTTGATCTGAACAAAATATACACATAGTGTTATACGACAGGCTGCACATTTGGAGTCTAGTGGCTGCAATAAACTGATCTTAAAAGTACATTTAGAATAAAACATTTCATACGTTGCTCCAATACAGTGATCTTTGAATGTCAGAGCAATTTTATGATGTGACGCAACCTGGAGCCTATTCTCAATTATTAAAATTATATACATGTTTAAAAAATATTTGTTAACAACACGGTACAAAAAGAGCCAAATGAAACCAGAGAAAATGGAAACTGCTGCCTCAGTTTCTCACAATTGTGTTTCCTGTGGTTAACAGCAGAGTTCTAAATTGTATTGATCAGATTTTTCTTGAATGGGCATTTTCGGGTTAACTTCAACACTTTTACACAGATTTCAATTACTAGAGAAAGAGCAGACTAGACAGCAGAAGCAAAATGTAAGATGCCCCTTTTCTCCCTTGTGCTGGCTACACATTGTTGGTAACAGTAGAGAGGGAAGCTTTGGAGAGGCTAATAGTCCTCCATCTAAGCAGGCAGATGGGAAGATGGTGGAACTTTGGCTCCACATCCTTAAGGTGCCCGACAGCACAGCTGAGCTGGTACAGAGAGGTAAATGCCAGGTTAAGAGTTGATGCAGGTTTTCCCCTTCTGGAGTAAGGAGGGAAAACAAGACAGCATCTTATGGCTAAGTCACAATAAAGCCCAATTCCCCTGTCAAGGCATTGCAACTATCTACTGCCCCTTACTCAGGCTTTGTGGCAACGCTGTGATTTAGCTCACTAGGGGGAGTTGGAACCATCCAATTCCACGGATGACAGAGCACAGAAAGTATCTTCATTATGAAGTGAGTTTACCAAGTAATAGCTACATGCATACTTTTCTGACGATTCTATAATCTGCCTAAGATGCCATCATATCCCTTTAGTCTGTTATCTAAACTACAGGGACATCTGCATGATGAAACACCACCTCGGAACACAAACCATAACGATATGATACGCCGTGCTGTCAGTGCCAGAGTTCTAATGCAAGTACTGTCTCCAAAATAAGTTCCAGCAACACTTACCATGACTCCCTTTGGTTATTATTTATAGTCATTCACCTTGTTTTAAAATTGCAGCAAACAATCAGCCTTTGAGAGCAATATCCACATGATATATTCAAAATATACATGTATTTTTCAAGTAGAAAAGGGCCCAAAGGAGGTCTCTTGTATAGCTCTGTTGGAGTCTAACCTATGAAGCACTCATGTGGGTTTGCTACAGGCAGTAAGGGAAGATAGACAATTTCCCATGAAGCAGTGATCTTCAAGTCATTTTTTAGGTAGTCTAAACCTCCAAAGAAACAACAAAATTGCTACAACAGGATCAATAGTGTAAGTGGTTCATCTTCATTTCCGGACTCTCATAGCTTCTCTAGCTGCATGTGGTATTTGGTAGTACACGTCTGGCTCTCATTGATGAAGTTACATAGAGAGGTACTTTTCCTGCATTACTTTCCATAATTTCTAAAGCACCGCCCAAAATGTTCAGTCGGGTAACACAAAAGAAACTTCTTAAGCAATTTCTATTGCTGTGTATCCTTCCTGCTACAAACACTCCCAGAATACATGAAGATTAATTTCCTGTCCTTCATTTCCCACAAGTGTGGGTCTGCCCTTATCTGTGTTGTTCCAAGTCTCTGAAGCACAATCTGATAAATATGCCCTATCAAAATTCCTAAGAAAAAGAGTTGATGGTAATTTAAGTGGGTCCAGCAATAGGAATCTATTCATGTCCAACTGAGATGGAATTCGGATTTCTTATTTTTTTAATATTTTCTGTATTGTGTTGCCACACGTCCATTTAAATCCTACATGTCCCAGCTCTCTATCCTTCTCTGTTTCTAAGACCTTTTGACCCTCTGGAAATACCCTGTTTTGGTTCTCATATTGACTCCTATCTTTTGTTGTACTAAAATATAAAGTTCTCAAGTCGTATATAGTTCAATTAACAGAATCTGTGTTAGAAGTAACTAGTTAAAATAGACAAACACAAATCTCACTAGTTTTTTTATGGCTTTGCTTCACATTCTGCTTAGGCAAAAGAGACTGGTATATTGTCAGGTCAGCCCAACTTCAGAAGAAGCTGCTACATGTGATACTCACATTGGGATGAGATCCAAAGACAACTACAACTCATGATTACACCTTGGTATACTTACTACAGCAGGCGAGGGGACATGGATGCTGGGAACAGATCGAGGCCGCACATGATTAGCTAAGTGGCAGAGAACAACTCCGTCAGTAAGAGCTGCTCCAAGATCACTGGCCAAAGACACTTTTAACCGTGACTCAATATTCTACAAAAGAACAAAAAACATCCAACAAAATGTGTATCACACCAAGCTAATCAGACAACAGTTAAATGATTCAACAGAGCTCCTCTCTGCAAACTTATTTATTCTGCAGAACATTTCTGAGCAGCAGAATCTCTCATGAACCAACATCCCTCTTAATTCTCTGGGGTTTGATTATCAAAAGGTTTCATTCTGAGGACCACCGGGATTCACAGCTGCCCAGTTTAAAAACTACTGAGCTAAAAGATAAATGGAGTTTTCACACTAGAGTACATGGAATTAAAATCCAGCCACTGAGATAAAAAGAACATTACTAAAAATTTATGAAAGCCACAAATCCCAGGGCAAGGAGGGCAGGGCCAGGAGCAAACTCCCTCCCAGTGCCCCAGGCACAGGGCCCAGGGCAACTCCCCTGCCACAGCCGCTCCCCCACCCCCAACCCTCTAAGCCCTGCCCTGTACCACCCACTCTCTTCCTCTGTTCCATCCCTATGCCCCTCCCCTGAGCGACAAGAGCCAGGGTATTACTGGGCCTGACACGGGGTGGCAACAGGAGTCATCTCCCACCCTACACTCACCATGGTGGCAGGAGCCAGAACAGTCTGGCAACCTGCTTTGCCCTGCTGTGCCACCGTCCCAGCACACTGCACCCCACTTCTCCATGGTGGCAAGCAGCAGAGAGGCCTGAGTGCTCTACTTCCCACTGCTGGGGAGAAGTGGAGCACAGGTGGCTAGGAGAGGGCAGTGCGGCAGAGTACAGTAGAGCAGGCTACCGGGTCACTCTGGATCCCGCTGCCATGGTGAGTGTGGTGGCAGGGGCAGGTGTGACCCTGCTACTGCCCTGAGCCAGGCCCCTTAAACCGCCAGGTCCCTCCTGTCCATAGGATGAGCGAGGCAGCCGCTGAGTGGCCTAGGGCGGCTACCCAGATTCATCCTATGGACGAGATGGCTCTGTCCCAGGTTGAGTAATCAAGATCCAAGAAACACATTCCACATCTTCCAGGTACCATGAAAATAGACGTACTATGAAAAGAGTTGTCTTTTAAAGTATAGGAGTGGAATGTAGTCACCAGAGGCAAGAGAGCATAGCTTCTCTGAAAAGGAAAATTGAACTACTACATGTTATTTTAAGCAGAAAAAGGCAGTGAGCCTGTAACGGTGTTGGCCCCAGAATATTAAAGACATAAGGTGGGAGAAGTACTAAGCTTTTATTGGATCAATATCTGTTTGTGAAAGAGACAAGATTTCAAACTACACAGTGCTTGGAGCTTGTTTCATTCAGTGCCTGGCCTTTAGCAAATCACACTTCTATATTTCAAACAAAAAACAGGACTATGTAGCACTTTAAAGACTAATAAGATGGTTTATTAGGTGATGAGCTTTCGTGGGCCAGACCCACTTCCTCAGATCAAATTGTGGAAGAAAATAGGCATGACCATATATACCAAAGAGATACAATCAAAAAAAGTGAACATATCCCTTTGGTATATATGGTCATGCCTATTTTCTTCCACAATTTGATCTGAGGAAGTGGGTCTGGCCCACGAAAGCTCATCACCTAATAAACCATCTTGTTAGTCTTTAAAGTGCTGCATAGTCCTGTTTTTTGTTTCAGCTAGACTAGACTAACACGGCTCCATCTCTATTACTATTCTATATTTCAGTTTGCACATCTGCAAAATGAGTTTTGTTTTGTACCTAAAACCCCATCTTACCTGGGAAGTAGATTGTAAGACTCAATATATGCAAAGTCTTTTCAGATCAACAGAATAAAGGAACTACACGACTACAAAATATTATTTAGAGAAAATGCTGGGTTATGGCTTCCTTTAAGTTCATGAGTGGAAGAAAAAAAAAATCCATTCTGGTGAGGTGCTTATATTCACTACTGTGCTAGAATCAGCATTTATGGAATGGGTAAGGCATCTTATTGTAATTGTTTGAGACTTTGTCAAGGAATAACTTACATTTCTAGGCAGCTTTCATCCCAAACAATCCTAAACCATTTTAAAGACACTTCTAAGAATCACTTCGCACAGTGCAGAAATGCAGCCATCTCTGGGGTGAAACACAGCAGCAGCATAACAGAACACAGCATTTTTCTAATTTAATATGTGTATTGTGGCTAGGGATGTTAGCAGCTAGTCAGCTAATCATTTAACCGATGAGCGACTGCTTATCAGTTAATAGTCCCAGTTAAATGCAACATTCTCCTCCCCCACATTTAAAATTCAGACCAGCAGGCTGGCTCAGTCCCAGCCCGCTGGTCCGAGTTTTCAATGAAGAGCACACAGGGGAGCCACTTGTCACTCCGGGCTGCTTCCTCTGATACAGCCTGGGCACCCTGTGGACAGAAGCTGCTCCATGGGATGCTGGAGCAGCCTCTGTCCGCTGGGAGCTTGGGTGCAGGATGGCAGTGCAGGATGGCAGGGGGCTCACACTGGCTGCCGGCCCTGCCCCTGGGGTTATTGAGTAATCGTGTAACCACCAATAAATTTAGCAGTTACACAATTATTAAAATAACCACTTTCTAACATCCCTAATTGTGGCAATGTAATCCCAGTCATGGATCTCAGCTCTGCTGCTAATTTCTATACAAACATAGAACAAAAAGACAGTCTCTGCCCACAGATCTTACCCTCTAAATATAAGACAAGGAGACAACAGGTGGGCACAGACAGATGGGCAGTCAAAGGACATAAGATATTAGTTAGCATGATGGGCGCAGTCTGAGCACACCAAATGCTTAACCATTACACCAAGCTTTCGTAGGCATCATGGCAAAGGAGAGTTTTAAGGGATCTGAAGGAAGCAAATGAGGTGGCTTCACAGATGTTTACAGGCAATTCCAAGTGTAAGGGGCAGCATGGAAGAAAGCACAAAGATGCTTTTTAAACCTTCAAACGAGTGGGCAAGGAAAGCAGGCTTCATTGGCAATCAGGTGTCTGAGAAGTGCCAAGCAATTGACAGTGTCTGAGAAGTGACTTCAGACAGCATGAATAAGATGAAGAACATCATATCCAAATGAATGGAAATATTTTACATGGTGATATTGCGAACACTAAATTTACCCAGACCAATATGGCTAGTACTGGTGAAGTGAAGAAAGTCCAAAGCAATGAAGACAATTTGTATCATACTTGCAGTGAATTTGTTAAATGATACACTAGTTATTGCCAGTACAGACCTTCCTCAGTTGCTCTATTAGCTCCAGCTCTTCATCACGTTGCTGGGAGTTCTGCCTTGCTCTCGGGTCTGTACAATCATTAGGGGGAGACAAAGCAACTCCTAGAAAAACATCATGAAGGAAAATGACACACCAAGTCTAGCTGGAAGATATTCCTTTTCTGCAGTATTATACATGCTCAGTATGCAAGTTTGGGTACAGTACATTTCTACTCAGAAATCAGTTTCCTTCATTAGATTATTAATCTAAGCAATGTTTGGATGCTGTTTCTGATCCCAGTTAATTTTCTTTTGTCCAACAAACACTCTCATAAAAAGAATAAATTTTAAATAGCTGAAATGTTGCTTTGTATAACTTTCATCAGTCTTACTGCAAAGGTACAAATTCTGGTATGTACTATAGTGCAGTGCAAAGTCTAAAAAGCTGCCTTCATCACTATCGAGGGACTTAAACATCATTACAATAGCCTCTATGTAGGTGAAAGTACAAACCCAGGGAAGCACAGCACTAATGCCTTCCTCCCAAAACAGACGCACTCCACAAATTTGCACATTATAGTCTTTGATATCTGTTGTATTTATTACCAGGACAAAAATATTGGCCTAATTACAAATAGGACTATGAAAGTTTAACGCCTGGTGTCCACAGATCAATCTCTAAAGCTGATCTGATGAGAATAAAGCTACTGTCAAGATAATGCAATTGAATACAAATTGATTAACTTGAAAGTTAACACAGCTTTGTAACAAAGTCCAGCTTCTCCAGCGATATACCCTACCTTTGTTCATTTCATCCCTTACAGCCGCTCGGAAAAGGAAACTCTCAGGTCGCTGGGGAGGGTTTCTATAGGAAGGAGAAGTGGCAGGGCCAGGATACAGAGAGGAAAGGTGGACTGAACAAATGTGGAAAGGCACAGGAAAGGAACAGAGGAAAAAGAAGAAAAAGGGTATGGGTTTAATAGGAAATGAGTTCAGCACAGTAGTAGTTAAAAGAACAAAATGAAATTATAACCTAATGACAACATAAATTACAGCCATGAATGGCAACAATATGGGACAGAAACAGGCAACTTTAAGAGCACTTGCATGCAATGCACATTCCATACACTTTTACCAATAAATTCTTCCATTTTGTACTTAATGTGTCATTACAGCAATGCCAATGCCAGAGCTTGGAACATGTGAAGCCCCGCTATTTCCCACAGCGTGTGCCAGCCGCTCTGTACTCTCTTTACTTATGTGACTCGACAGAAAACTTAACAAATCTGGCCCACAGACACAGCAGTCCAGCTTACAGATGGGAATGACACGTTTAACAGTTGAGCTATGCAAGCAAGCAATTGAACCTACTTTTTAGCCTTTTTGTACCTCTCCCCTATTACCTGTTTGGGTAGTAGGTGAACTTGGTGATATGGTAGATCTGTCATCACTCTGTGGACAAATAAGTAGAAGAGCATTAATAATCCTTACTGACACAGGCTGTGACTAGCTTTTCAGAAGCTGCCATCCACCTAGACACATTTCAGGAAAAAAAATGTAAGGGGAAATATACAATAGGGAATTATGTTGCAGAACAGCTGTAAATCACCTTCTTCAAGGAATAAAATAGGGAAAAAGGTATTGCTTCTGGAAATGACAGTGGCAGTGCTGTGTTTGAATATTTTTCAGTGTGGGAATAGGGACATCAATTAAATATCACGCAAAACAGCAGCTTTGATCCCAATGCACAGCCCACTAAGTATTTGCCAGAGCAAAACTAGTGTTTGTTGAACTTCACTTTCCTGTCCATGCCCAGAGTAATGAAAGTACTGATTAAAGATGAATTAATGATGGATTAATGCTTTCTTGTGATTAATGCTTCCTACTATGCAATATAATAAAGTACCCATAACAGATGAGGGTGTCCAGGATTGTCACATTTTATGGTAAAAGTAAGCTTTTAAACTTAGAAAATGAGATTTCTAGTAAGCTACAAATCAGTAGATGGCATAGAGGAAGAGGGGGGGGAAAAAGAAATGGTGACAGGCAGCAAGAATCTAAGAACCAATCCATACAAGGATTGAAATCTTGCTAGCTACTAACATGTTTGCATGGTGTAGGACCACTGTAGACATGACCAAAGATAAAGCAAGGTAAAACTTATCGCAATTTAATCAGGTCAGTCATAATTTCTGAATTCCAGGATAGACAATACAGAGATGCAGCCGTGTTAGTCTGATCTACTTGAAACAAAAGACAGGACTATGCAACACTTTAAAGACTAACAAGATGGTTTATTAGGTGATGAGCTTTCGAGGGCCAGACCCACTTCCTCAGATATTGATCTGAGGAAGTGGGTCTGGCCCACGAAAGCTCATCACCTAATAAACCATCTTGTTAGTCTTTAAAGTGCTGCATAGTCCTGTCTTTTGTTTCAGGATAGACAGTGACAGACTAAAACATATTAAAATAGAACTGTGGATCTGCAAGCTTTTTTATTGGTTAATAATAGCTAAAGATACCTTGACAGATCTGAAGGCAGAGGCATGAGGTAGGGTGGTAGCATAGCCCTCTTGATTCAACCCTGACAGCGACTGAACACAGAAAGAAAGAAGGCAGTACCAATGTTAGCAAGCAGGTGACAGGATATGCATGGGCCAAATGCACCAGTAAGATTAAAAAGGGGCAGGTACTTACACAAGTTCAAGTGTTGCAAAGATATTAGTGGAAAGAGGTAAAATGTTTGAATATTTATTTACTAAAACTAAAATACAATTGAAATCTTCCTACCCTCAAAAATACTATAGTCAATGAACCTGAGAGAAGATACTTGCTTTAAAACAAGAACATGATCACATCAAAAGCAGAACTAAGAAAAATCATATTGGTAAAAAACTCGAGTCATATAGTGCACTGACACAGACAAAACATTACTCTTTCTGTCACAGTTGGTTTTAAGCCACTAATCAGAGTAAAACAGATTTTTGTACACTTTCAAACTACAAATTTCACTCTGAATTGACTAGATTGTTTTCCTAGTAACTTCAGGAATGTGAGGAAAACATCATCATCTGATTGGCTGCAAGGCAAAGATACAGGACTGTGCCAATAAGGAAACATATATACCAGCACCTGAGTATTTTCACAATGAAAAATTAAAAACTACATTTGTGAGTTAAAAGCAAGGTAAACAAGAGCCCAGGGACAAAAATTAGGCTATCAGAGAAGAAGTCCAACATGAAGCTTGTCAATAGAGGTCAAAGAGGCAAAAGATAAACTACTCTTCACATTTACACAGCGGTTCTTGATTTTTACTGGTAGAAGCTTTTAAATGAACAGGTGCAGCTTGAGGACCCAAAGTCAGGAAAAGTAGTATTTGGTGTCCTTATGCTGACTAGCTATCAGAGCTGTCAAGAGATTAAAAAAAAAAAATCATGACTAATCGTGCTGTTAAACAGTAATAAAATACCACGTATTTAAATATTTTTGGATGTTTTCTACATGTACTATATATTTGAGAGAGTGTATGTTTGTCTGTTCATGAGATGGTTTGTTCAAGAACTCCTCCTTAATGGTAAGAGCTAGGGTTACCAAATGTGGTATGCAATTTCTTCTTATCATGTCTTACAGCAAGGTCAGGGTTTGGTTGTGCCAGGACAATGGGATGTGCCTGTTTCTCATAAAACAGAAAGGGAGGGGTCTGGTAGCAGGGAGGGTTACACTGCAGAATGACCAGAGATGGGACCAGGACAGCTATAACCCCTTTGGGGCAGCAAGGGACAGGGTGGAGAAGGGAACAGTAACATACTATATATGTGAGAGAATATGTCTGTTTGCGTGTCTGTCTGTCCCCTAGTAGGGGGGAAGCACACCTCCCTCCTTGTGGCCGATGCAGCTGCAACAGCCATGGATAGGTGTTTCTAGGTAGGGTTAGAAAGGGCTGGAGATGTCCTTTCTCACCAGGGCAGCCTGCATGCTGAACCCTCATCCTCAACCCCACCCGAGAGCGATGCTTTTAATGAAGAAAAACAACAAATTATTTCCATTAAGGACCCAAGCAATGCCCCATAAATCTTCTAATTTTCAAATATATTGATGTCAATTGCAACACAGAATTCAAAGTGCTTGCTCTTTATTTATATATTATTACAAATACATGCACCGTAAAAAACAAAAGAACTAGTCATTCAGTTCACCTAATCCCAGTACTTCAGTGTCATCTCTATCATGAAAGCTGAATTTACAAATGTACAATTATGTACAAAAAAACCCACCCTACATTGAAATATAAAATAATGTAAAACTTTGGAGCCTGCAAGTCCATTCAGTCCTATTTCTCGTTCAGCCAATCACTCAAACAAACAAGTCTGGTTACAATATGCAGGAGGATAATACTGATTCTTGTCTATGATGTCATTTGAATATGAAAACTGGCACTGTTGTAGCCAGCATCACAAGATATTTATGTGCCAGAAGCGCTAAAGATTCATGTCCCTTCATGCTTTAATCACTGTTCCAGAGGATGTGCATCCATGCCGATAATGGGCTGTGCTTGGGAATGATTCAAAGCACAGCAGACTGACACGTTTGTTTTCACCATCTGAATCAGATGCCACCAGCAGAAGGTTCATTTTCTTTTTTGTTGGTTCAGATTCGGTAGTTTCTGCGTAAGAATGTTGCTCTTTTAAGACTTTGGAAAGCATGCTCTACATCTTGTCCCTCACAGATTTTGGATGGCACTTCAGATTCTTAAACCTTGAGTCAACTGCTGTAGCTGTTCTTAGAATCTCACATTGGTACCTGCTTTGTGTTTCATTCAATCTGCTGTGAAAATGTTCTTAAAATAAACATGTGCTAGGTCATCATACAAGACTGCTAAAACATGAATATATGGCAGAACACTAGTAAAACACAACAGGAGACATACCTACAGTTCTGTCCCAAGGATTTTAACCACACATTTAATTAACATGCCTTTTTTAATGAGAAATAGGCAGCATTATCTCCCATAAATATAAATAAATGCTGAACAAGAAGTAGGGCTGAGTGGACTTACAGGCTATGAAGTTTGATACTGTTTTGTTTATGAATGCAGTTACGTAATTAAAAAAAATCTACATTTGTAAGTTATAATTTCATAATAAAGATATTACACTATGGTACTTCTATGAGGTGAATTGAAAAATGCTATTTCTTTTGTTTCTTTTTTACAGTGCAAATATTTGTATACTTTGTATTCTGTGTTGTAACAAATCAATATATTTGAGAATTTAAAAAAACATCCAAAATATTAAATAAATTCCAATTGCTATTCTTTTGTTTAACAGTGCAATTAATCGATTAATTATTTAAACACAATTAATTAAAAAATATTTGTGATTAATAGATCAGCCTTACTTGCTATGGGCTCCAAGCTGTTACTTCTGCTTTCAAACAGGCAATGAGTGTGATGAAAAAGCTATGGCCTATACAGTCTGCTGAAGAATAAAGGCATCCACATGAAGACAAACTGACTATGCGCCCTGACTGCTAAGTCTTGTCTGTGAGTCAATATACAAAGGGCCTGTAGTGTGTCAATACTGCAAGTTATAGGGGAATCTGGATCAGATCACATTTCCACTGCGGGTCTACCCAGTCCTAAATTTTCCTGCACACATGAAACACAAACTCAGAACTATGCCCTTACATTTTAAGTGGCATAAACTAGACTATATCCTTCAATTATTAGTGAGTATACTCCAAGCAGCACAACTCAGGAGCTGGAGGAGTAAAGATGGGAACAGTACTTTCCAAAAATACTTTCAATTAACACTTAAACGTACCCAAAACAATACAAGGTTACTACCTCTAACAACTATCTAGTCAAAACTCCAGTCATCTGAAGAAGTGGGCTGTGCCCACGAAAGCTCATGATACCATCTACATGTTTTGTTAGTCTATAAAGTGCTACCAGACCATTTGTTGTTTTTTAAACTATCTAGATGTAAAGCATACATGCCAAGTCCTAACATGACTGTTACCACACTGCCTGCCCTTTTGAAAAAAAAAAGAAAAGAAAAAGCCATCCCTTACAAAAGCTGCGTGCAGAGCCAGCCTTACACACAAGTATCTTAGCAGCTCACAAGACAACTCCCTCCCCACATTAATACTTTGGGGGAAGAGGTTTTTATGAGGTCTGGCTCTAGCTTGGAGCATGGTTGACAAAAAGCCTACAGGTTTTAAATGATGCCTAAAGAAAGGGATTTCTGCCCATTAATTTAACAGTATATTTCTATAAGAAAAGAGCAAGTCATCCCTGATACAGGCTAATAGAAGGACTTATTCACAAATCATACACCCATCAGCAGGCAAAAGGGAGGAAACAACAGTACACAAAAGGGCAAGACAGCCACTACAGCAACACATTGCATGCTCTTCACCTGTTTGGGAGTTCCTGGCCTTCTCTTAATGGTATTGGTGTTATTGTCAATCTCAAACACAAAGAGAGGCTCACAGCCATTCTGTCAGGGACAGCAGAGGAAAGAGAGAAGGAAAAGAGGAAGAAGTAAAGTGAGGCAAAGAACCATCTTGGGAAGATGTAGATTCAAAGACAAAGGAACCAGAAGACTGCTCTTGTCTTCTCAACAATTCATTCCTAAAATATGTTTATAAACTCTTCACTTGGCCTCCGTGCCCAAATCTTATTAATGAAGTCACGGGAATTTCCCCTCATTAAGACAATTGCAGCACACAAGGAATTGCACAGAGCAGATTCAAAAGGAGAACTCTGCCCTAGACAAATCAGGATATTGCAATTAAATGTCTGGATTATGGGTTAATTCAATACTTATTTAAATACCAAAAGGACACCACATCTCCGACAGTCAGAAAAATCAAAAGGACAAATTACAATACAGCTAAATCCTGCTCACTTTATTCATACAATTTTTACTGCGCTGCAGTCATGCTTTCAGGTTTTAACTGAGAATCATGGCCTCATCATATGAGGTGCTGTACACACAGTGAAAACATGATCCCTGATCTAAAAAGCTTATGATCCAAGTATAACTGCAGCTGAAAATCTACAGCATTTCACAATTCACAGAGCAAACTTTATAGCAACCATTCTCACAAAGGGCAATATTTACAAAGAGGCCCAAGAAATACATGGGAAACATCAAAAGAAGGCTGCAAACTTGAGCTCCTTTTCCATTACCACTTTTAGGCATGCAAGAAGAACCTAAAAGGGGGGAAAAGCAAACAAACAAATTTTCCATTTTCCAATCAATCCAACTGTTTTCATGCAGTTTCCTTTCAAGCAGGTGAAACCATTGTTTAGAGCAAAAGAGAAACAACTTCTCAGTTTGCAGAGCCTTGACGTAATGAGGGAAATGCCACACAAAAGGCCTTTATTATAGTTCTATATAAAACTTCATTGTGTTTAAAACAGAACACTGCTCCCATAAAGCAAGAGTAATTGTTAGAGTCTCCACTGGAATAAAACTGAGTACTTTAAATAAAATTTATCTTCAAGTTTAGAAGCGCACAATAATTACTTCGGTCAAATTCACCAAGATCCATATAATTGTTCATAGTTTTTTAAAGCAGAGAAAGGAGAAGTAGCTTTTATTCTTCCCCAGTCCACGTAGACACGTTTCAGAAAAAAATACAAGGGAAAAACAGCCATTAAAAGTATGTAATGCTCCCTGCACATCAGTGGAAGAAGAAAATCCCCCTCAACGTACAAAAGCTATCAGTGAAAGAAACAAATTACAATTCAAATTCCTAAGTCTGGTGAAAGTGATAGATGAATTATAAACTGGAGTTATCTGAAGCAGTCTGATAACATGCCCAATAACAAATATCTGTTCTTTTTTAGAAAAAGTATTTTTATAAGTATAAATGCTACATATTATGCAATTTCTTTGTGGCTCAATGTTTCAATTGCTTATAACCAGTTTTCCTGGCTTATATAATCAATACGCACAAGTATGATCATTCTCAGTACAAAAGAATCTGCAGAACATGATGAATAATTCATCAGAATCAGTATTTTCAGGCAAACAATACTGGAGTACCATAATAATTTTGAAAACAGTTAAAAAAAAATCCAAAACAAGGAAACCAATTTAAGAGTCTGATTAGCCTAGCTGTCAGTTGGTAAAATACTCAGATGTGAACCTAGTAAGGATATTAAAAGAAGTTCTCAGTGATGAAAGTCCAAGTAACGTAACATGCAAAGCATATTTCTGAAATCTCCAAATTATCAGGTGCACCATATAAAATGCAGTAGATTAATTTCTCACCAATTGAACACCATCAAATATAAAAGATTCCCTACAATATGCTTTATAAATATATTCCATATACTTAAAGTTCACAGACAACTGAATATCAACAATTGGGGAAAAATAACTTTTCTGTTGAGTTTTTCCTTTATTTTATAAGAATAAAAATAAAAGATATTCTACTCTATAAGATAATGATCTATATAGCTAGTTCTAGGCATGACCATATCTATAAGCAAAAGCTAAATTTAACTCTAATTTATTACATACCCCTATTTCTTGTTGTTCCAACATTTAGTCTGTATTTAGTGTAAGGTTGGCCAAGCATTATGATTTAACACCAATCCCAAACAATTTCAATAGGGACAACCTTTACAGTTTTGACCTCTATACTATTAAGTTTCAATGTTTCTGATCTGCAGTTGATAACCCTGCTGTACACAGGAACACTCAGGCAGACAACTGAAGAGTATGTAATAAAAACATAAATCTGAGGCATGCAGTCATGCAATGGCAGGCAGATCTGATGCATTTTCGGTAGGAGATGAAAGGAGAAAACTACTGCATTAACAACTCTTTCATTACTATGAATCTCTCTGGTATTATGAAAGGAATAGCATAAAACATGAATGAAGTAGCTCCATTAATGTTAAAACTTAAAAAAAAAAAAATCCAGAATTGGTGATTTCATACACACTTTCACTAGCCAGCAGTGCAACAAAAACAAAGAATAATTTGTGACTTGTGAACTTCCTCTTCTGTTACCATAGTCTGTGATGGTAGGCTAAAATCCTAGAGCCAACAAATCAAATAATGAATAGTAGCCAAACAAGATAAGGTAGAAGTACAGATCTCCAAGCTTCATATTAATGTTGTGAAACTCAAGTGTTAGATAATGTGCAGGTGAGCCAAACAGAAGGATGCACTGAAGTTGGACTGTAAATAAGGTAACATGAGAGAGAAAGGGGTGAGGTTATATCTTTTATTGGACCAATTTCTGTTGGTGAGAGACACAAGCTTTCTATCTTACACCCAGGTCTTCTTTAAGTAACACTGCAATTTAGAAACTGTTCTCTTGAAACAATTATATCACTGCATTCTTATTAAAATGGTTAACTTTTGCAAAAATGGAAAACATTCAGTGTATTCACTGGATGTTTGGCAGCTGGAAGACACTGCAAATGTGAAGTCTACAGTGTCAGCTTTCTTAAAATCATTTTGTAGAGAAGATCGTCATGTTTTATGCTATTCAGATTAGCTCTAAAAATCTGTCTAATCTGAAGAAATCGAAACATCATGCTAACTCTATGTTCTAGATTCTGCCGCATAAACAGGCCATTTCGTGCAGGATTCTTACCACTAACAAGGCACTATCATCAGTGTGCTGAGACCTTCTGGATGGAAAGGGACACTGAGGAGGTGGGAGAGATGGAGGAATGTCAGAAACATACAACACAATGACATAATATACAAACTCACACAAACATTCTGGAATATGGTGAGTTTTATTATGTTGATAGCAGTCTGGGGCAATTTTGCTATACAATTTACAATGTAAAAAAGTATGAATATGTAGTAACATGATCTGTGGATTAGAATGTATGTTCGTACCAATTCAAGAACTAATTATTTTATTTTCTGTTGCTGTTCTTTTTCTTACTGTGGAATTACAAGTGAATCCTTAGAAAGCATTAAAAATCAGAAAAACATCAAGTAAGTAAAGGAGGAAAAACTTATTTCAAACAGTCCAGTTTGCATAATTTTGACATGACATAGTCAACTGGAAAATGCTTGTCAACTGATTTTCCATGGACTGCAGTCATAGAAACTTCTGATTTGGTTAATAATGCCAACTGAAATGATCTCTCAACAGGACAAAAAACTTGTTTATTACTCTACAGAAATTTGATGTGGAAAATGAATAAATGCCATTGGATCACATCTGCTGGTAAGCCAAGATCTGCCTCACCATAGTGAGAGCACCTTTAAATTTTTTTCCCAAGTAATTAAAGTGGGTTTTTTTAAATTGAAAACACAAAAAATTCTGATGCTTTATTTTTAGAGGCAATTAGTGATCTAATGATAATGAAATGTGTCAAGGAAGGGGAGAGAGGACACTGGGACAGAAATGACTGCAAAACAAGTACAAATGCTTATTTTAGTACTCCCAACAGAAAGTTAATCAACCCAACTGGACCGCTTAAGAAAGAATCTTGAATGTAACATGAAATATATTTTATCTATATCAGGTAAAACACCTAAAAGCGACACAATGGAACACACAGAGTACAAAGGAATCATACATGAAATGGAAGAAAACATGACATAATACTGCTATAATAAGTAACAAAAAGAATTATTTAGTTTCTGCATAGTTTTTTTTAAACTAACCACTGAAAGTTACACCACAAGCAACAAAAGTGTTTCAGCAGAGGGTATTCAAAATTAGTGATAAAATCAACTCACATGGTAACATGTTTTGCTGCTCTTACCTCACTGTCCAGAGGACTTGGCTTCTGTGAACTCTGGGATGCCTTTTGCTGCAGAACAAAAGAAGGAGTTAACCGGAGTTGAAAAGCAAGCACGAATAAGTCGAGAAATATTTGGAGATATTTTTAAATCACTGGAAGCTTTATTGTTAAATACAATAGGCACTGAGGAAATCTCAGGTTTTCACTAAACTAAATTTAGTCAATATTCTCAATCTAAAACTTTACCATTTCTAAAAACATTTTCATATTCAAGTTATGCAGTAAGCCCAAAACATTTCTCCAAGCAGGAAAAGCTTAGCTGAAAATATTTAATTGCTCAAGAATAACTATTTTTTCCATTCAGTCCTTTTTAAGACTAGCAACGATTATTCTATGAGAGTTAGTTGTTCTGGGCACTTATGTAAGCCATTTGAACACTAGTAATGCTGTGACATTGCTAACAACCCTACATGCTGCAGCTCTGTGGCACTTAAGTGGAATTTTAGCACAACAGCATGCATATGAAATACATCAAGTCTGAAAGGATGAGTTACATGCATCTTTAACAAAGACAGCTCCTCTCCCAAGTGTTGTGAAGAGTTTGAGCTAAACAGGTTTTAATAGAACAACAGGTACCTACCTCTCATAACTGCTGTTCTTCGAGATGTGGTGCTCAGGTCCATTTCAATAGTTGTGTGCGCATGCCAGGAGCACAATCATAGAATCATAGAACCATAGAGCTGGAAGAGACCTCAGGAGGACATCAAGTCCAGCCTCCTGCTCTAGGCAGGACCAATCCCAACTAGATCAACCCAGCCAGGGCTTTGAGAAGCTGAGACAAACACCTCTAGGGATGAAGACACCACTACTTCCCTAAGTAACCCATTCCAGTGCTTCACCACTCTCCTAGTGAAATAGTTTTTCCTAATATCCAACCTGGGCCTCTCCCACCACAACTTGAGACCATTGCTCCTTGTTCTGCCATCTGGCACTACTGAGAACAGCCGCTCTCCATCCTCTTTGGAACCTCCCTTCAGGAAGTTGAAGGCTGCTATCAAATAGGGAAAAATCATTGGAGAGTTTTCCCTAGCAGTACCTGTCAGGTCAAAGAAAATGGAGTGCTCATTCCCTGTTGCTGGTATGCAGTTTAGGGAAGAATACCTGGTAGAATTAAGTCCTGGTTCATGTGAAATAGAGAGAGACTACCTTAGGTAGGAAACATTGAATGAGGGTGTAGCCACACCTAGTCTTTATACAAGACTGAGTGGAGGGCTCAGAGGTGAGTGCTTGGAGCCCCTTCTGCCCAAGTTTATAGCCACCAGAAAAGCTACCTACCAGGGGACAGGTCACGAGGCTTGAATGTGGAGCCCATGAATATGGAAAGGACCAGGTTAAAGTCCCACTGTGGGACTTGTCTGAAGGGCTTGCTGGCAAAGGGGAGAAGGGCGAGCCCCACCCTGTTTGTTTATACAGAACATCGCGGTGATGTTGTCTGTCAATTCTGACACGCTGGCCCTGAAGGTGGAATGTCTGGCAAGCCAGGCAAACTGCTTTCAGTTCTGACACTGCTGTGCAGTGTCAGTTCTGGTTGTGACCACTGGCCTTGAGCCCTCATGATGCCCAGGTAAGCTCTCCAGCCTGTCTCCAACGTGTCCGTAAATAGTGACAGCAAGGGCTGAGGCTTGGCACAGGGCACTCCTGCACAGAACACCTGAGGCTGCAGCCACCAGTCGAGGGACTCAAAAATCATGGGTGGGAGGGTAACCAACCTGTCCAGAGGGTCCCGGCTGGGTCTGTCAGCCTTCGCCAACCAGACATGTAAGGGGCGAAGACACAACCTGGCATGCTCCACATGTGTGTAGGCCGCCATGTACCCCAGAAACTTCATGCAGTTCCTTGCCATGATGGTTGGGAATGGCTGAAGGCTGTCGATATGGCCTTAAATGGTTTGGAACCACGTCTCGGGTAAGGAGACTCTCGCCTGCAGGGAGTCCAGGAAAGCCCCAATTAACTCTATTACTTGTGTTGGGACCAGTGTGGACTTGGGTATATTCAGAATGAGTCCCAGCATGCTGAACACGGTTCGCACCAATACACGAGTACTCGTTTGCAGGAACTGCCCTCGATGAGCCAGTCGGTCCAGGTATGGGAAGGCCTGTACCTGGTATCTGTGGAGGAAGGCCACCCCAACTGCCGAGCCCTTTGTGAATACGTGTGCAGCTGCTGAGAGTCCAAATGGTAGCACGGCCAACTAGTAGAGCAGGCCACTGACTACAAATCTCAGCAAACTCCAGTGCACAGGGATAACTGAAATATGGAAGTACGCATCCCTCAGTGGAGGGTGGTGTACCAGTACCCCGGATCCAGGGAGGGAATGCTAGTGGCCAGGGAGACCATACGAAGCTTCATCCTTCTTATGAGTGTGTTGAGATTTCGCAGGTCCAGGATGGGTCTGAGCCCACCCTTGGCCTGGGGGAAAAGGAAATATCGGAGTAAAATCCCTTGATCCTGAGCTCAGGAGGAACCTCCTCTATTGCCCCTAAAGTGAGGAGTGATTGCATCCCCTGAAGAAGGAGGTGCTCGTGAGAGGGTTCCTGAAGGACGACAGGAAAGGGAAATGGGAGGGCAGGAGGGAGCAGAACTAGATAGACTATCCCACTCCAATCATGCTCAGTACCCAGTGATCTGAGGTACTTTGGGTACAGGCATGCCACAAGTGGGATAGCCAATTCACAAAGGGAGGGTAAGGATGAGGACTGGGTTCTGGTGCTCCATCCTCAGGCACACCCTCAAAGGTTAGGTTTTTGGCCCTGGGGCCTGTTTAGATGAGCCCTGGGCCTGGCTAGCAGAGGAGTGTAACTGGCATCTATGATTTCTGTCTCTCCTTCCTGCTGAGTTCTGTCTCAGGGACCTGGAACAGCAGCGGGGAGGCTGGGGTTAGAAGGGCTTCCTCTGAGGCACAGGTGTGTGAATTCTCAGGGATTTCAATGCTGCCCTCATATCCTTAAAATTGTGCAAGGTGGAGTCCATGTTCTCTGCAAACAAACCGCAGAGTCAAAGGAACGGGTCCTGTCTGGTATTCTGCACCTCTAGGAGTATCCTGACTCCTGCAACCAGGTGCTCCGCTTCCTGGTGACTGCTGTGGCTATAATGTGAGCTGCAGAGTCTGCTGAGTCCAAAGTGGCTTGTAACAAGGTCCTTGACACTACCCTGCCTACCTTGAGGAGTGCTGTGAACTCTGGACAAGCACTGGAGGTTCAGCTTTTTTGCCTCCTTTAACTTCAGGGGGGGACCCAGCTGACCTTGCTGCTCTTTGCAGTTTGCTACATCAAGCACCAAGGTTCCTGACTGAGGGTGCATGAAAAGGTGTATTCTTGCTGCAGTACGGAGGCCATGGTCTGCCACAGCACCTTAGTGGTGGTTTCTGTGGCCTTTGTAAGAGCCAACACAACCCTGGAAGGACCCTCTGAGGCAAGAATGTCCATCATCGGGTCCAAGTCTTCTGTCACTTCCTCAGAACGGTGGGCCAAAATGTCCAGGCTGAGGAGTGCTGGTGTGCCCCAATGACCATTGCTGGGGCATGGGAGTGGAGTTGCCAGCCACTGCCTCATCCTGTGACGAGGATGACGAAGCTCCTGAGACCGGGTGCTCCTGCCCTCTAGCAACTGGCCCAGGCATGTCTACCATGTCCAGGGGGGATCATGGCACAAGTACCATATGGGGAGCTGGTTCCACAGCTGCATTAGCTCCGGTGTTCTGAGAGTATGGTTTGGTACAGATGTGGCAGAAGGAGGAACACAGAGCATGGATGCCACTGATGCTGCCCTGGACGCCTGACCTTGAGCTCGATGATAGGCCCAAGGGGTCCAAAAGGGCTGCTGGACAGGCCCCTGCCACTGTGGAGGCTAAGCTACTACTGGTGCTGGCACAGCCCATGGTCACCGGTGCCAGGACCACGACTGGTACCGACTGTGTCTGGAAGCCGACGATTCCTCACCAGAGTACGATGAGTAGTCCAAACCAGACCATTGAGAAACAGAGCCTGACGGTGCGACGGGGGGTGGCGCTGTATTGTTATCAGTTTGCCCCGGTGCTGAAGAGGGGGCAGTGCTGATAACACTGTCGGCAACAGTGCCACAAAGGATGAAGGAGGCGGCACGGTCACTGGTGCCAGGCTGTGAAGGAGGCGGCACGGTCACTGGTGTCAGGCTGGGGACTGCGCTGTCAAGGTGATATGGTTCCACATGGCCTCACAACTGTCAGGCATGGAGGGAAAGTCTGTCTTGTCCTCCAGCCTCTTCCGAGTTGTGGAGTCCACAATCACCCGACTTGACGGAGCCTCTGGCAGGGTCAGAGTTGATGGTGCCAGTCTCTGGGTGTTCTGACGTAGGGCACATCCCCATAGGGTATCCCTTTGTGGCTACCTGACGGGACCAACCCCAGTCCGTCTGCTTTTTCTTCTGATGCAGCATCAGGGACTGGGAACCGTGCTGCATGCTCAAACCTTCCTTGTGATTTGGAGAGTGACACTGGTGCTTTCTGTCACCTTGGCATCCCGCACCAAAGCTGGTGTGTAGCTAGAGCTGTGCCAACTATGCTGCTAGCTGAGGGCAAAAAGCTGCTTCCATTAAGAGGAGCTGAAGTTGGCAGCCTCGCTGCTTCTTCGTTCTCGGTCTAAAGCTCCTGCAAATGGGGTACTTATCTGTTTGATGGCCCTCTCCCAGGCACTTCAGGCAGGACACCTGTGGATTGCCTTTGGGCATAGGCTTCTCACACTGCTCGCCGGATTTAAACCCCTGAGACCAAGGCATATCCTGGTCAGTAGAAACCGCCCAGAAGGAACTGACTATAATGCTACTAAACTACATTACAACACACTGAACTATTTACAACTAGCTAAAGGGGTAGGCACTTGCACTGCGAGAGACTGAAGCAGCACCAGCGACCGTCACTGGTGGTAAGAAGGAACCGAGCAGGCAGTGGATCAGCGGGAAACTATATGCACCACCATAAGGGTGTCACTGCAGAGGGCTCCCTGGGTCCAGTTAGGGTAAACTCTCTGACGACTGTGCATGCGGTGCGCACATGCCTATTGAAATGGATGTGAGCAAGCACTCGAAGAAGAAACCAGAGAGTTTGGAAAGACCCGCTAAAATCTCTTCCTTAAAAAAGTTTAATGCGCTACAAAGATACAAAATGAGAATCTCTTTCCCTTTCAGGACTTCCTTAATCACAAAGTATAACTGTAACATTTTCTTTGTGATATCTAGAGTTTCCACAACTAAGGTGTGGAAACTGGTTAGACTGCAGACCCCTCTTGTCTATGCAACCCCCTTATCTTCCATATCTCCCCTCAAAGCCTACTTCTTTCTATAATTCTCCAGTAAGGCCAGCCTTATCAATCCAAACCTAGGGTGGGCAATAATTTTTGATCGAGGGCCACTCCAAGATTCGGTAAGTGGTCAAGGACTGCACTTTTCTAGTGAGTGGGTGCAGGGTCTGAGATAAAGGTTGGGTGCAGAAGGGAGCTCGGGTAGGAGACTGGGGTGCAGGAGAGTGTGTGGGGTCTGAGAAGGATGTTTGGGTGAAGAAGAGGGTTGTGACCTGAGGGAGAGGGGGTGCAGAGGGTTTGGTTGGTGACCTGGAGAAGGGAGTTGGGATGCAGGAGGGGGGGAGTTGTCAGAGGCAGGCTCTGGCCAGGAGGCACTTACTACAGATGGCTCTTAGCCAGCAGCCCAGCAGGATCCTCAGGCAGGCTCCCTGCCTGCCACAGCCCCAGTCCACTCAAAACAGCAGGCTGCTCCCTCCGTGTGCCTCTCTGTACCACGCACACGAAGGGGGTGAGGATAAGGCTTCGTTCACTGCCCCCATCCCAGAACAATCTCTCAGCTCCTATTGGCTGGTTTCTGGTTAAGAGGAGCTGAGAGATTGTGCTGGGGGCAGGAGCAGAGTGTGAAGCCACCCCCTCACCCCATGTGCAGCACAGAGAGCCACATGGAGCAGCCTGCCACTCTGAGCCCTGGGGCTGCTCTGTGCCTGAGGGTCCCGGTGGGGTAGGCCGCTAGCCAGATTGAAAGACTTGGTGAGCCAGATGCGGCCCGCGGGCTGTATCTTGCTTGCCCTTGATCTAAGCTAACGAGAAAAGTGACGAGCATAATGCACTTGCTGTGAAAACAGGAGACTTAACAACTGTAATCCTTCCTCTCCCCATATCCTCTCTCCCTGCACTAAGCTAGTTATAACTTAGATTGGAAGCTTCCAGGAGCAAAGACTATGTTTTTGTTCTCTCTGTAAAATGCCGCACACCCCTATGACAAATGTCAAACAATAGCCATACAATTCATTTTGAGGCGGACCCAGAACAAGTGCATGTTAGACATCAGGAGAACATGAAAATGACTTACTTTGACAAAGTCGAGCACAGCTTCCCTCTGGATCTGTTTCGTTCTCATTCTGTCCTCCTCAAACTGAAGTGCAGCAAGCTGGGCCTCTCTCCGAGTGCGCTCCACTACATGCTCTCGCCTGCGGTGAAGTTCAACATCTGCATGGGAAAGCTGGAGCAAAATAATTGTCCATAATTAACATAGCAAAAGGAATGAATCCGGCTGAAGTACTGAAGATAGCTACAAAGCGACCAGAAGACACATTACAGAGACAACATGCATTTTTGTGGATCAACTGAGTTAAAACAAATTAATTTGTCAAAAAAGAAAAATAATGTCCAAAGAATAAAGCAAAGGTGCACAATGAATTACCTGATTGTGGCTGTTGGACAGAGACAGAAGGTAAGATGAATCTGTGGGAGCTCTGACAAATCAAAAGACAGCCAGACAAAGAATAAGCATACTTGTCTCATTATACTTAATCATTCTTCACACATCAACAGTAAATAATGGAAAGATTTTCCAATCAACATTGGACAAATAACTGTTTTGTAAATGAACACACAAGTTAAATCCAACTGCAGCAATAGGGATCTGATATCACCTAATAATTTATGATATCACAGACAATGGGCAATAGTTTGTGTCATGGTTCCGGTATGAAACCGAGGTGTACTGACAAGAGTGAAATTTGGCTTCTCTCAGAATTATAGTCAGAACTTAATAATAACTGACGGCTTTCAGCGAGTGACTTATTTAACTCGCTTTTAGTTCACCTCCATATCAAGGAACAATTGATTACCAGGCCTATTATTGAAGGGATATTTCATTTTGAAACAGAAATTACGTGCTTCTTTTCATTACCTCTCTGGCCTGTCCACATAACTCCTTGGCCCTGGATGTCGCTCTCTGTCCTGCATCAAGCTTAATGTTTCTGGTCTTCGTAATTCGTCAGTATCCCTGAAAGTAAGCACAGATCAGAGTCTGGTTATTATAGTACAGAAATGACAAACAAATGCAACTGTTTTTTCTAATTATCAGCTGTTTATGAAGTAAATGACTAAACAGTTAACTTCCAGCAACATTCAAGACTAAATTTAATGATGAACAAAGCAAGAAAATTCAGATTTAAGGCTAGGCTAAAAATGGTTGTGAAAATAAAGATTAAAGCATGCCTAGTAATATCGCTATTAAGAACAACAATTTAAAAAGGTGCTAAAAGTCAGAAATCCTCTTTTAATACTTATTTTCTGGCTTTTGAAGCGCAGTTATACTCTGGAAAGTGCATTAGTTAAAAAAAAGTTAATAAGGAACTTCATTATTCTCTCTCAAACACTTTTAGAACAAATCTATCAGTTTATGCTCAAAAGATCATTTTCTAACAGACAGTGTTGCAAACTCCACCTACGTCTTTTCTATCTCAAATGAGCTCCAGAAGCAGACCTCTAGAAAGACCGTAGCTAATAATTTGTTTGCATGCAAGCAAGGGAGAACAGAACACAATGTGAAAAGAATCAATTAAATTAAATATTCAGATCTGTAACAAAAGAAGGAATATATAAAACGGATCTGAATATTTATTATGAATTGTTCTCTAGTTAAAACATAAGGCAAATACTTTTAAAACAGGCACTTAAAGCAATAGATATGAAAGACATACTTCCACGGGTACAAACCAAATTGAGTACACAAAATATACATTTGCATTGGCAAAACAGGTAACTGCACTCAAATGAGTATCCGCAAACGTTCCACAAGGATGTACTGTGTGTATATACTACTTAAGATGCCTACTTTTAAAATTAAGCTCTATATGTCAGAGGTCATACTTAATGCACCCATTTCTGTGTTGGCAGGAAGGACAGCACTGGTTCAAGTAAGCACCAAATCCCAATCTACACGTGCAGATACAAGGAGCACATAGCATTGCTGAGTCAGGAGCTTTTACAGACTGCACACTTGCGTAAGCTGTATTTAACTAGGCACTCTTAAGATGAAATCGGAATTACGTCTAGCTTTACAAGGGCTTTAATGGTTCCAATGTGCTTTGGAGAAGAAAAAAAAAGTTGCTTGCCAAGACATTTACAGAAAATTGTTGTGGGAACAGTTTTTAGCTTATGTGGTTGGCACAAGCAAAATATTCCAGTACTGTAAACTTCATTTTACAAAAAAACTCCCAAACACTAATTTATTTTGCATGGTGATTTTTCCTTACTGGAAGCAACAACAATATGGTCTGATTTTTTTTTTTTGGTATCTCCATTCCATTCCATTGCAGTACAGAAATCCATTCCACTGAGGCACAGTAAGAAATGTGCTGTAATTTAGTTAGAGGTTGGATTACATGCTGCTGCTTAAAGATCAACTGCTGTCCCTGCGTTAAACTTTGAAACAATCTGACCCGAACGATATAATTTCCTTTATCATCACTGTAGACAGCCAAGATTTGTATATGTAAATAAAAGGTCTCTCCTGTCTCACTAAACTCGTCTTGCCCTATTTCTTTCAGCTGTGTCATGCAGTCCAATGTTTATGAAGTCTCTTAAGCTATTTCCATGTCAACCACAATTCAAAAGACGGGTATGGAGAGTCTTTCAGACCAAGGTATTCTCATCGTTTGTGGAGGGCATGGCAGACTTCTCTATTATTTCAACATTTACTTGTGGCTACTACTGGCTAAGGAATGCTGACACATGCTGAAGCAGTTACCATTTATGATGTCAGTACAGCTACTGCACATATACACTAACCGCATGAATCAAAATTTCTTAGAGAACCCATTAAGTTGCTTCTCATGTACATTAACAGTTTTGAAAAAGATATTTGTTCTTAGTTTCAATGTCTCAAAAACTACACAAAAAGATAGGTCCAATATAAGGGTCTTGCCTATTCCATTTCAAAAATTTGCTTCTAGTCAGGGCATATAGAGTGAAGTGTCCAAAATCAGTGTGTGTCTTACTTTAGTATTCCTGTATACGGCCAAGACTATTTTTTTCCTGCAAGTCAAAAAATAAAACAGCTTTCTGCTCAGTCCCTGCACATGCAGTTTTAGCCACAAGCAAAAACCATTCATGATGTATCAAAACTGGCAGAGCTTCTTTCATTTCAACTACACTGAGGCACTGTAATATACTGAATTATATCTCTCCTCCTTTTGCTTTTGTCTCTGGGCCTCCTTCCATTTGAACTTGCTAAACCTAGAAAATTTTTCTCTTTCCTGCCCACCATATTACCAGCTAACTCTCAGCTTCACACGCACTTGTTCCACAACAAGTATAAACCGAACTATTTCAAAAGTGACTATCAAAAAAATTCCATGTAATCCTCAAGGAGGTTGGATCATCCAAACATATGATTTTATTGATATAATCCTTGCTTTCCTCCTTCTGATCTCCCTTTCGCAATAGCATCTGAGGTTTTATCTATACTAGCAAAGTGCACTTGTTTAATTTAAAAGAGAGCTAGCTAAACCAGTGCAAACTAATATAGATTCACTTAAAGCATTTGAATCCTTGCTTATATTGATTTGGCTTAAATTCAGGAATTATATAGATTCAAGTTTGCATTGCTGGTGGAACCTAGGGTTGGTTTCAAATTATCATGTAAATCATACATTTTTCAGAGCAGGGCACCAGTCATACACATCCATAAAGCACCATGTCTGCCACAGGCACTATCATAAGATTGGACATATAGGGTCAGACCACAATCCATCTAGCCCAGTATCATGTTTTCCAACCATGGCCAATGCCAGGTGACCCACAAGGAATTAACAGAACAGGTAAACATCAAGCGATCAATTCCCTGCTGCTCATTCCCAGCTTCTGGCAAACACAGGCTAGAGACACCATAATAGCTCATGGGACTATCCTCCATTAATTTATCTAGTTTTTTTTTTAACCCTGTTATAGTCTTGGCCTTCACAACATCCTCCGGCAAGGAGTTCCACAGATTGACTGTGTGCTGTGTAAACAAATATTTCCTTTTGTTTTAAAACCTGCTGTCTATTAATTTCATTTGGTGACCCCCTATGAGAAAAGAGTAAATAACACTTCCTTATATACTTTCTCCACTCCAATCATGATTTTATAGACCTCAGTATATCCCCCCCCTTAATCATCTATTTTTAAAGCTGAAAAGTCCCAGTGTTTTATTAATCTCTCCTCATACAGAAGTTGTTCCATACACCTATTCATTTTTGTTGCCCCTTTCTGAACCTTTTCCAATGCCAATACATCTTTTTTGAGATGCGGTGACCACACCTGCAGGCAGTATTCAAGAGGTCAGCATATCATGGATTTACACAGAGCCAATATGGTATTTTCTGCCCTTTTATCATAAATAAATGTACTTTCTTCAGGTTCTCCTACCTATTTTGATGCAAGTATCGTCTCATGTCTTCTGTTCTCTGAAAATCTCTGATGGGTACTGGCTTTACTGGTGAGCCCTAAGCAAAACAAAACAGAAGATAATGAAGTTAGTAATGAGTCCAGAATACCGCGCATGAAAGTCTAAGAAACTCTTTATTGTACCTAAGTGAAGATTCTATCAGTTTGTCTAGATACAAATGTGTGATGACTGGTCTTTAAGATGACTGACAAAGAGCAAGTCTACACTATGGGGACAGGTAGCTCTCAGCTATGCAATTTGAGTTATAAAAGTAGTTTAACTCTAATCGCTATAGCTTAGATCTATGAGTACACACCATGCTAGGTCAACAGGAAAAACTCTCCCATCAACTCCCCTTCCTCTTCTCATTCTGGCGGGATACCAGGTCAATTTATCACACCTATACTAGAAGCGACAAATTGAACCCCGCTGGATTGGTCACTGCCCCATTGATCCAGCCCCTAGTGAAGACATGCCCAAAGAAAGAAAATAAACCAACTAATGGAGAATATTGGAAATGATACAGAATCATTTTTGTACCTTGCATATAATCTATTGAAAGTTTAACTTCAAAATTAAGCATACCTGTTGATAAGTTATAGCATAAAAAAGCAAACAGAACTACCACGCTATGTAGATGAAGTATAGGTATAAAATAATTACTGTAATGTATAAAGAGGGACGTAAAATCCCACGTAAATTGTTAATTGATTAAACTATAGTTTAACCAGTTAACTGCCCAGTTAACTGGTTACTCCAGTAAGCATGCTGGTTAGGCAGTGCTTATTAGTTAATGAGTTAAACCTTTGCATCCCTACTTATAAGATGTATGGTGTTGGAGACCAAAGTACACATCTACTGTTTTAGCATAGTGCAGGGGTTCTCAAACTTGTGATACCGCGATCCCCCTCTCAGTTCCTCGCGACCCCCCTCTCCATTGCTGCAACCAGCCTCTCAGTTGCTTGCGACCCCCTCTAATTTGTTTGTGATCCCCCTCTAAATTGCTCGTGACCCCCCAGGGGGTCGGGACCCACAGTTTGAGAAACGCTGGCATAGTGTATTCCAGGCTCTCTCAGAGCAGTAAGATTCAACAGCTGGTGTTCTGTGATGGTACCATATAGACAAACCAGAGAGACAAGAAGGATAATGTTAGTAGGGTTGCCAGATGGTTTATCCAAAAATACGGAACATTCCCCCCACCCCCTCCCAAAAAAACCCAAAACACACCACTGGGGAAAAAATTCTGTTGAGAAAAAAAAAGGGGGGGAGACCAAAGTTGTTGAGGAGGGGGGAAAAAAAGGGACCCTGAGAGTTGTTAAGCAAAAAAATAAAAAAAACCAGTGTGGCCTCTTTAAGAAACAGTTTTGAGGCTTTTTGGCCCTCATAGGCTGCCAGTGGCTGTCCGCCATCTTTTCTCCCTGCTCCGGGCCAGAACCAGGTAAGCACCCGGGATTTTCGCCTCCTGGCTGGGGGGAAAAAAAATCAGAAAATACCAGACATTTTAGGTGTCCAGTATTTTTCTGAATTTTCTTTTTTAGCGGACAGGAGGCGAAAATACCGGACTGTCCGGGTCTATACCGGACACCTGGAAACCCTAAATGTGAAGAAAAAGTCAGAGGATTCGAATGAAAACAACGGTTGTTCCGTTTTGGATATGAAGTTAGTCATCTTTGGGAGCAGAAGTATAGTGTCCTTCTGGGTCAGTTTTATAAAACTCATCAATATCTAGCAGTACTGCCTAATACAGATATTCAGGGCTAACTTGCTAGTACACACACTCTAACTGAATCATAGAACTGTAGGCCTGGAAGGGACCTCACCTGGTCATCTAATCCAAACCCATAGCCAGTACCCCTCACAGAGGGTACATCTACAAAGCAAGGCTAAAGTCGAATTAAGCTACGCAACTTCAGTTACGTCAATTGCTTGGCTTAAGTCTAAATAGCTTAATTTGGCTTTTGGTGCAGTCTACACAGGAAGAAATCAAAAGGAAGAACACTCTTCCTTCGACTTCCCTTACTCCTCGTAAAATGAGGGTTACCATGAATCAGAGTAAGAAGTCCTCCAGCTCGACAATATTTCGAAATAAAGGCTTGTAGTGTAGATGTGCGCTATGTTAAACACTGCTGTGTAGACATACCCTGAGGGAAGACCAAATATACACAAAGGGTGCACTGATGCACTGAATATAGTTTTTACCCCTTAAAATAATATCTCACTTTGGAGGGTGGAATCTAACATGTTTTTGGTTGCTTTACTGCTAGAATTAAAAATAAATAGCTTATTTAATTTTATAAATTAAAATGATACCCATGTTGGTTTATCTCTAGGATGAACTAAAGCATTTCCACTATTCATTTTGAAGAAAAGTATATTTTGGATCACCACTAGCTCTTAAAATTAATTTATCAATTTACATTTCAAATGATATCACTGTCTCCATGACTTAACAGTGTGTATGTGGCATTAAGAACTAAGGCAATTTTTCGTTTCCTGACTAGGTTGTCTGAGGAGACAGGGCTCGCTCCGTCTGTGACTGTGGGCGGCAAAGAAGGAACTGGTGGGAGCAGGACCACATGCATGATCAAAAGGCATGAACAGCTCGAGGCGCAAGCCACGCATGCGCGGTCCGGTTGGCTAATGCTCATGAAAATTCCGATCTGCGGCGCCGGGACAACCCGACACAATAGTGAAGCACCCATGGGGACATCACTTGAAGAAGAATCAATATATTGACAATGGAAATCTGGGTCACTGCTAATTTCGCAAATGTAAGTAGAGGAATAACAAAGTGGGCAAAAATAAAGGACTCCCCCCCCCCACACACACACAAAAGGAAATTAAGAAAGAAGTTTACTTCTTCAAAACACTGAAAACAACCTATGAAGTGACAGATACATTTCAGTGTGAGTACAATGTGCATTGCTTACATGCTCCAAGCAAAATAGAAAATTATTTGAAACAGGTTGTGTTTGCAGCATTACACATACACACAGATGGATGAATTTAGATTAGCATGGCACAGAGAAGGCAATGTTACATTGCTTATTATTTCCTGAATTAAATTTTTATTTTATCCAGAAACTTCACAACTTTTCATTTCCTACTGTCCAGACAATGATTTTAGAAGGGGGCCCACTTCAGAAATTTTTGAAGTGGGGTAGGGGCCAGGACACTTCCATGCTCCCCAACCCACAGACCCTTATTGGCCTGGGGATGGGGGAGCGCATGAACAGCCTGAACAGCTGGTGGTTCCTTCTACGTGTCCACACCCCTGGCGGTGGGAGGAGACCAGCTTGGGGGTGGGGGAGCAGCAGGGCGTCCGTGAGCCAGATCAACCTGTGTGATGGCCTGGATCTGGACTGCAGAGGATCTCTTGCCCACCCCGGTCCAGACTGTCACAGCAGAGATATCAGAGGGGTAGCCATGTTAGTCTGTACCTTCTCTTGCCTTATGTGTAACAAAAGCGGAGATGTTTTCCAGTTGCAGGGAGTCACACAGTTTTAAAGAAATAATAATGGAATTTTGCTCAACTGCACACCACTTTATGTTTGGTCACAAGCTACTAAAAACAAACAAAGATTCAAGATAATTACACTGTAACTATGTGGGAATGATCCTCCCGAAGTTATCATTTGGAACCAGGACAAGAACAGTAAAAGCAGCAATTAGTAACAAATGATACTAGACTATGTGGCAGTTGCATGAACCACTCTGACCCATTCGGAGGAAGTAGATGCTTGTGGTCTGATCCACAATGCAACTTGAAATGCTACTCCTGGAATAGCGATATGACTCAGATTTCTAAACTCTGCCATTCCAGCTCACATACCACAGACTACCTTTAAAACAGCAGGCTACTCAAGAATAGAAACAAAAAATACATTGTTCAGGTTTGTCTGCAATAATCAGCACAAAGACTACAGTTTTTAAGATTAAAAAAAGCTATAGACTACGAGTGCTAATACTTGTTTTTAACCACTTGTAATCAATTCTTCTAACAAGTTTTTAACAAGCTTTAAATAACCGTATTTATTGCCCATTTACTGTATCCTGGAATTGACTCAGAAATGTCACGTCACACACATACACACAAAATTTTTGCTTAAAACTTTGTGCACATGTACTCCCAGTTTGTATCTCCAGTGATTTTACAGAGCATTACTCAAGACGTTAACATGGAGCAAGCCATCATCTATTACAAAATACCAGACTTTATATTTTCATTTAAAATGCACAATTAAAAGGGATGGACAGTCTGGTAAATGTATTGGCATTTAATTTACACTACACAGGAACGCTCCACGAACTTAGCACAGATGAAAGACTCCTATAATAAGTCCTTGTGCTGACAGAGATCCACACATTAGCTATGTTTTGACTTCAAACAAGCCAGCATCTACTAGGTATTACCAAATGAAGGAGACACAAGTGGTTGTTTGGATGCAAGCACATATGGGAAAAGTATCAACTTCAGTATGTCTGAACCCCATTTACTCCCCCCACACCTTGCAAGAATTTTGCCTTTGAGCAGAATTCAATACAGCTGCCTGGAGAATCATTCTGGGCGTTTAAGCCACATGTACAATAGCTCAGGACTCAAACTCAGATCTTCCACCAGGCAAAGCTTGTTGCTCCAAGCCAACTGTCACATTGTTTACTAAGGAAACCGCCACAGACAAGTAATATTACCACTATCACAAAGACTTTCATTGGGGCATGTAAACTAATTTAAATAAAAGCACCACCTCATGAGAAATTCGCCGTTGTTCAATATATGCCATGAACTGTGAGCTGAGGCTCTCTGACTCCATGCACTTGGGTTGCCTCACCTCTTCCTCTTCCTCTTCTGTGGCACAGCTATCAATATAGTCAATCTGATCCAGATCATGTTCCACTAGACACATGTGCATAAAGGAAACACCCATAGTTAGATAACGAGTGGTAGAAAAAACACTGAAGCAGCCAGCAACTAAAGTCACACTGCACTTTTCCTCTAGCTGGTAAAGCTTAAGCTTACATCTTTTCAGTTCTGGCTGGTTCACTAATATTTGTTAAAATGTTAAACTTTTAAATAATCTTAAACAGATTTTAAAGCAATGAGAAAACAAGATGCCAGATGTAACCATTTAAAAGATATGACTATATGTGTTGCCTAATTATTGCAAAACAATTTCATACTTTCCAATTCATGCTTAACAAAGACCCTTGTCTACAATTTTACTTCTGTACCATGACATATCTGAGAAGTAAGCAAGTGCCATCAATTTACATGAAAATAAATATCTCATGAGAGCATACGGATTTATTTATCTAAGCTCTATGTAGCTGGATACTTCCTCATAATGTAGGCTCTTCTCAGCTTCCTTTATTAAACCCTTGCTCAGCATGAAATATAAAATTCTAGACAGTCTGATAAGGAGGGTGACGCAATTAATTGCATGAGGTTGCTTTAAATATGAAAAAGGGCGTGTGACAAAGCAGCAGACAATAAAGAAAGCAATACAAAAGAAAAAAAAAAGGCAAGCAACCCTCAAGTTACAGAAATGTCATTAACCAAACAGGAAGGAAGGAATTAAAATTAGGGAACCACTGAAATAAAATGAGTAACAAGCACAGGGCACAGTCCTGCTTGCACTGATTCTGCCCATGGCCATGTTGCTATCTGGGACATTTTTTACTCATCACTGCTTTTGTAAGTTTCTCCACAGAGATTTCAAGTGTCCTGACATTAAACAAACAGCCTAATGAAAAGCACTGCGCTGACAGACTGGATATCAAGAGTCAAAAATACCCTGAGGACTTCCATTCCTCCCCCTCCCCCATCCCACACTTAATGGACCACACTTCATCTTTTATCAGAAAGCTCATGTTAGGACTGACAAAGACAAGGGGAAAAGAGGGGCTATCATGAGGGGGGTCAAGATGCAGGTGTTGTGAAAGGATATCAAGGAGTGGATATCACACAGGATGAAGTGGCAGGCGCAAGTCCAATTCAGATTACCTACTTCGAACCTTATTGATTCCTTGTTTTTAAAATCCTACAAAAAGCTATTCCTGCTTTTTCCCTATATATTATCCCTCTCTATTCCCCTTCCTCCTTGTCTAGCGCAAGCCTCTTTTGTCTCTCCACACAATCTGGCTATTGTAGGTGCCAGAACCATCTCTTCTGAAACTCCAGCTATCCAAAACTGCTTCCCTGGATCTTCCTGTCTCATTGAATCTCCACCACATATAAAATAGTTGGTAAAAATCTCTTTTCCATCTTGACTATTTAACTTTAATTTAGCTCATTCTCCATTATATGGTTATTTAACAGCTGTGTTAACTCTAAAGCATTTTGCAAGACAATTTGTATGAAAACCAATTAACAAGAAGTTGACATTGTCAGCACTACTGGTAGCGCTCTCTGGTATTAAGGCTGCTTCCAATACAAGATCCTGTTTTCAGTTCATAACTTTGCCAAAACTGCTAGTACTGAAATTTTCCATGCTGGGAGTCTACCTCAGGATAATTTGTTTTTAAATGTCTCGCAAAATGGCTCAGCCTTTTATGAGAATGAGGCTAGGGAAAAATACATTGCAGCAGGGGAAGGAGATTTGGACAAGCTGCTGGTAGGGGATAGGGAAGAAACTGGGACTAGTGGATGGGGAAAAAAGAAACTGGGAGGAGAAGATTGTTACCGGCTGGGAAAGGAGATTGGGAAAAGACTGAGATCAGACAAAGGCCTTGGGCCCTGAACTGGAGAATGAACAGGGGAACATTGGTGGGGATATAATACTGGAGGCGAAGATGGAGGACAGAGAGAAATCAGAGAAAAGGAGCCCAGGATTAACAAGTCTGAGGAATGGCAACTGAGTAGGCAAAGAGAATAGAACTGGAGCATGAAGCCAGGAGTGGAGAAGAGACAGGTCTAGGATAGGCACAGATTGCAGGGGAGAGGGCAGGAGTCCTACTGAAGGAGAAAGGACAGGTGAGGCCCAAAAGACTCTGTGCCCATCAGAAAACACTCCCCTCCAGAGTCTGGAATGGAATCCAAGATTCCTGAGTCTCACCATTCCTCTGCTGTCAAGCAAATAGCTGTAAAGTGTCCCAACCCCCTCTAGTGCTGGTCCTCACCAGGGACGACAACCTACCTCAGTTATCAGTTACTCTTTCAGCTCAAGTGGCAGAGGCCTATGGGCCAGATCTAAAGGTTCCAACCCTGCTGATGAGTCCTGAGAATGTCAATATCTTGGAGAAAGCAGTATATGCTCATGGATCATAATGCGTACACAGAAAGGGGCTGAATTAAGCAACCTTACCTTGCTCTTTTCTAACTTTTCACTGCTTGATTTTGCAACCCTAATAATGTTCTTTAAATGTAATTTGTGTGTAATTATAACTATATTGAGTCCCCACCACTTCTTTCATTTAAAACAGCAAATTACCAAATATACATGCTGGAGCTTCAGATAGGACAAGCACCTGAATAATTAGTTATCAAAGACTGATATTTACCTCCACCATTAGTTACAACTGTGCTCCCTCGGTTCTCCTGGTACTGACTCTCTCTTCGCAGTCTCTGCTCTTTAGTGATCTCGGCCACTCGCAGAGGGAGGTCTGAGAACTCATCTGTAGGCTTTACAAAACAGGAAAAAAAAAAACCCTCTCTCATCCTGGGCATCATCTTTCAGTTAGTTTTCTAACTTGAGTCTCCACTCTACCAGTTCTGCTGATTTTTGCTCCCTAAAACTATTAATTTAAAAGGGACATGACTGAAATGTGCTGTTTTTAAGTATGGTTGATTTAGGACCTCTCTTCCATCAAGAGTCTATAGTTTTAATTTACTTTTTCTCTGACATGAATGCATATGCTAAAATCATCCCAGGCTGGATTTTGAAGGCCCTTGTAAACACTAGCCTGGGTGCACAGTTCGCAAGAACACCCCAAGCCTGGGTTGCAGCCAGCTTCCTCAAGAAGATAGTAGAAGGTGGCTCCTGTTTCTTCCTCCCTTCCAGTACCCTTCTTCCTTGGAGATCTGACCTTACTACTTCTAAATAATAAACAATCTATTTGGCCATTTGAATGAGCTACATATAAAATCTCATCTGGAAAACCTGTGTTTATCCAATGTTATTTTAATGAAAGAGAAGCTCTTGAGTATTGGATAAAGATAGAAATGCAAATATAATACAATGCAGAGCTCAACTTTTTGTAATTTTTTCTTATCAATTTTTTATATTAATTCATTTCTACCAAGTGTTCTAGATTTTCTCTTGGATTTACAATTTTGTTTAAATTTTCAAAACGTTTTACTAAAAAATATTAGTAAAGAACCAAAGATCAATTTAATACAAAATGGTGCTAATTCCTTTTCTAAGATATAAATCAAGTTATCTGTGAACTACAGACATTATATATTTATTATACATAAGCATCGCTCACTGAGTAGTCTTCCAAATCTATGCCTTTTATTATTTGTTTCCTATACAAATGTTCTACCCCCAAAAAATAAAACAACTACACTTACTTCATTCCCTGACCACCTTTTGTCTCCGCTGTCCACGCTATTGAAGCCAGAATCTAGTGCTCCATAGGGCCGACTGGAGTACAGTTCCTCATGACTGTCAAGAAGATAATTTTAGTCACTATCATGTAAATGTCCCTAAAAATGTTTACTTGTGACAGAGCTGACAATGGAATAAACATGGAGCAGACTAAGCGGTGTCCACAATATAATACATTAGAAGTTGTCACATGACATTCACCATGCATAATACTTTCTAAGAGAATATGTTCTTCCAACTACAAACATTCCCATCTGTTATCCAGCTGTTTGACATGATGCAGCTGCCTTGTGCTTTCAAGAGCTGGTCTAACCCTATGCCCCCAAACAATTTCAACAAATGTAATTTTTTTTTCAAACTGACCTGTTCTCCATTAGCAAGTCAGTTCATTTTGTATTACTGAGGTGTTTTAGATGAATGATTCTTCACCACTCCACCCCAAAACCATTTTCCCATAATCACACAAACATATTTATTACACATACATATAAATATATAGAAATGAGCATGCACCTCTTTTAGAAGTCCGACAACATTGAAAATGTATACTTTCTCTCTTTCCTATACCATGCATTATTAATCTAAAATACTCTATAAAGACACCACACATGTTCAACTGAAATATATCACCACTTGAATGATATACAAATTTAGTTTTCACTCATTACATTGATCTATCAATGACTTGCCTAGACACAGACATTACATATGTGCAATAAAAGGCTGAAAATATAACCCATAACATAAAGGAGCTACATGGTACTTTTCCTGTTCTAAGTGGGTACAGAGACAACACAGTGGAGCTGTGTAACCATCACAGCTGTTGAATCTGGCAACGGCTAGATCTAGCTAGAGCAGCAGTGTAACAATGGCACTTGTCTGATCCACTGCAGATGGCATTTCACAATAGATCAACTGTCCTGCTGGTACTTCATGCCCCAGGGAAAATGGCAGCAAACAGCAATTACTGCATAATACACAAGCAGGAATTTCAGGAAGCTGATTGCTCCACCCAAGCATAGCTAATTGTGGGTCATTTTCTCACTGGTATTAATCTCTAGTTCTCCCTCTGTTTAAAAACCCCTCATTCAGGAAACACTTAATTTAAAATGACTTTTATTACTATTATCTATGCAGCACCATGGAGAGCATGGCACTTTACCAAAAAAAAGTGACACGCTAGAGTCCTGAGGACCTTTCAGTCCTAGTTAGGCACAAGGGGTATGTCTGCACTGCAATCAGATGCCTGCTTGCAGGCCCTGGGCAAGGATGGAAGGTGGCTCCAGGCCCCCAGAAGGGGCAGGGCCTCAGGAAGAAGAGACAGGGGAAGGGTCAGGCGGTGCTCCGATGGAGATTTAAAGGACTTCAGGCTCCGGCCACTGCTGTTGCTGCTGTACTGGTGGCTGGGAGTCTTAGACCCTTTTAAATCGCTGGGCCCTGGGGTAGCTGCCCCTCTGTGTTGGCAGGCCTGAGCATGGGCTACAGCCCAAACCCAAACACCTGTATTGCAACTGAACAGCCGCTTAGCCCAAGTTCAAATGAGCTGGCACAGGCTAGCCATGGGTGTTTAACTGCTGCTATGTAAGGCTGCGCAGGCAAGCGGCCCTCAATTCCTTCTCTACTGCCAAGCCCCCAAAGGAAACGCTGAAGCAGAGGGAAATGAGGGCAGGTAACATAGCACCCCTAGAGACACACACAGTGAAGAACTTCAGTTACTGCACAAAGAGTGTTAACTGTTCATCTTCAAGTATTGCCGCCCTGTGGGTGTTTCACTGCAAGTGACTACCAAGCAGTACCCCCAACTGGAGTGGGGGCTTTGGAATCAAGTCCAAGACTGAATACAACACAGCATTTCCCAAGGCAGCACCTAACCTAGGAGATTGGACCACTGCATAATGCTTGAAAAGGTACATCTAGAAGACCAAATGGCAGCCTTACAAATGACCAGAACAGGATCATTCTTGAATAATGTCAAAGAAGTAGCTACAGATCTTATGGAACAGGCCAACACCCTAGAAAGAGCTGTGTATCTGACAAGTTACAGCATGAAAAGATACAATCAGAAATCCACCTAGAGAGTCTCTGGTGGAAATCATTGACTCTTTGGATCTATTTGCAATTTGCAATAGTCAAGAACAGTCTGTGTGACTTCTTAAATTACTTAGTTCTTTCCAGATAAAATGCTAATGCCCTTTAACATCCAGAGTGTGTAAAAAAGATCTCTTTGGACTGATGAGACTTGGGGGGATGATGTGAAGCTCATATGATGCCTTCAGTAAAAATCTGGGGTGTGGATGTCACTAAACTCTGTCCTTGAAAAATACTATATATGGAGAATCCCTGTTCCCCAATCCCACAAACAGGGGTGATAATTACCAAAGACACATCTTCTGAGATACATTTATGAGGGAAGAGGCTGGCTCAAATGGGGGGCCCATAGTGCATCGAAGTACTGTTTTCACACCCCTGACAGGAATGGGTTTCTTAACTTTGGGGAAAAAGTTTCACAAGCCTCTCAGCACCTTTACAGTAGTAGGATGGGCAAAGAGTGAGAATCCCTCAACCACTGAAAGAAGGGTTGTTACAGCTGCCGAGAGGACACTGGCCGAGTTCACAGACAATCCGATTTTTTTCAGCACTAGGAGGTAATCGAGGACACTCCAGAGGGAAGAATGAACAGACTCATTTTTCTGGACACACCATATGCTGCATATTTTCCACTTGTGGAGATAAGTGAATTTTATTGGATCTTTCCTCCTGTCCAATAATACCTGTTGTACTTCCTTAGAACAAGCCGACTAGTCTCATTAGCCACTGACAAGCCAAGCTTTCATATGAAATATCTTGAGGTTGAGAAGAAGAATGCAGCCACCATCCTGAAAATGCAGACAAGGCATGCATGAGAACTTGAACATTTAATAGAAGATGAGATGAATCAGGTAAGAGTGCCATATCTGTCTGAGCCACATTGGGATTAATAATGGAATTCTGGCTTTGTCATGCTTGATCTTCCTGAACCGTTTCAGAATCAGGAGTTGGGGGGAGGGGGAGAGAACATATATAGATGGCCTCTTATCCATGGAATAAGGAAGACAACTCCCAAAGAGAGAGGAATCAATCCTTCCATTAAGCAAAAGCATTCGTGCTTGGTCACAGGGGCAAAAAAGGTTTATTTTTGCAACTTCCACATTCGAAAAATTTGATTGAGAAGCTGAGGATCCCACTTCCATTTATAGACTTGGAAAAAGTGCCCGCTGAGGTTGTCCACTAATCTGTTTGCATCCCCAGAAGGAAAGATGCTGAAATAAGGATTCAATTGGCTATGCCCCAGTTCTAGAGCTTTACTGTTTCAGCACAAAGGGAAGAGAACCTGGCCCGTAGCTCTTGGTTGATGTAGCACATGCAAGCTACGTTGTCCATGAGACTATGGTCTTTTTTCTGTTTAAAGTCAGGAAGTGGATGCAGGTATTCCTGAGTTTCCTCAGTTTGAGAATGTTGATATGTCTGTTGGGAAGAGCATTTGGCCCAGATAGTGAAGGGTCCCCAAGTGCATGGTCCCAGTTCATCACATGTGCGTGAACTGTTATGGTAATAGAGAGGGGAGGCTGAACAACTGGAAACCCTATGCAAACATCGTCTAGGTCCCGCCATCATTTGAGAGAGTCTGAGACCTGGTGAGGATCTGATACTAACTTGTTCAAGCTGTGTTTGTGTGGAGTATTAAGAGTCTGATTGTATGTGCCCTGGACACACTGTGATTGTATGTGCCAAACTCCATCTTCAAACGTGCCGGCTGTCATATATCCAAGTAACTGAACACAACTTCTTATTGATATCTGTAAGCTGATGTGAATGTTTGAGACAAGACTTGCTAACTAAGGATGTTAAACTGCGGTTACCTAGCGAATCATGTATCAGAGGGGTAGCCGTGTTAGTCTGAATCTGCAAAAGCGATGAGGAGTCCTGTGGCACCTTATAGACTAACAGATTTATTGGAGCATAAGCTTTTGTGGGCAAAGACCCACTTCGTCAGATGCATGCACTAGCTAATAATATAGTTGATACAACTTGTATCAATTATACGATTAGTTGATAGGACTGTTCTGCAAAGCCATAGAAGGGGTAGCTCCAGGAGCCAGCTTGAGCCAGGACTGAGCAGTCCCAGCTTGTGCCAGCTCCGGGAACCACCCATACTGTGGGGCGCTGCATTTTAAATGTAGTAAGAGCCACCAGCAGCCCCTCTTCACAGCGGACAGCCCTGTCCGCCCTGAACAGGGGCTGGTGCCAGAGCAGCCAGGGCTGCCCACCGCAAACAGAGGCTGCTCCAGCACCAGCCCCTGTTCGCAGCAGCCAGGGCTGGCTGTGGGCAGGGGCTGCTTGGTGGAAGCCTCTCTAACGGCCCCCCCCAACAATGCCTCCAAGGCATTGGGGCGGAGGGGCAGGTGGCATCCTGGAGACGGTGCTGGGGGGGGGGGGAAACCAGCTTTTAAACCAGCTCCCCCCAGCACCAGCTCCTCTTTCCCCACCTTGCTGCCGTGGGGGGGGAGAAGAAGCAGAGGTGCAGTGGGGAAATGGTGAAAGCGGGGACTGAAGCAGTCCCTGATTGCACTGTTTCCCTGCTGTGCCTCTGCCTCCCCTCGCAGAGATGGCGCTGGGAGTAACTGGCTTTTAAACTGGCTCCCTCCGGCAGCAAGGCGGGGGGAGCAACTAGTCGAGTCACTACTCGACTAAACGATTTGCTTATGCTGACCGGATAGTCGACTAGTTGCTTACATTCCTATTACTAACATTGAGAATCTGTTGAAAGACAAGCCCTGGCTGGTATAGCATTAAAGGAGGCACCTATGAACTCTCTTCTTTATATGGCACTCAAGGGGATTTCTTGATGGTGAACTTAACCCCAGCTTGTAGAACAGGGATCTCATTGTCTGTATGGCATCAAAAACCTCATTGTAGGGCCAGCCCGTGACTAGCCAGTCATTGAGGTAGTGACAAGAATCCCTCCACATGACTACCACTGGAGAACGGCAGCATTGGCTGTGTCCAATGAGGCTTTTAGCAGAATTTTAGTTAACAACTGACATGCATTAAAAATAGCCCAAAATGGGTCATGCTTTTCAGGCAGCAAATGCTCAGTAAAGGTTGTGAATTTGGTATAATTTGAATGACTGTATTTAGCTATGAGAGCTTGATAGCGTGTGATCCTAAACTGCAAAGTCACAGATTAGTAGATCTTTCTGCTGAATAGATAGAGGTGGTTTTGGTCCTTCACACAATGTTGTTTGCCACATTCTTCCACTATCTCCAAAACCAGTGATTTCACTGTTGGATGGGTGATCAGAAATTCAGCCTTTAGCTGGGACATATTTGTACAGCCCTTTTTACAAGCTAGTAGAATCACTGCAAGGGTCTGCCAGCTGGATCTGGGAGGATCCAACAGAGCCTCATTAATTAATAGAGGGGGAACATTCAGGTGTAGGGAATCCATCGGAGGACACCCAGGAGCTTATGCTGACACGCCCTGACTTCTTCCCAGGGGATCTGCAGGGAATCTGAAATGTGCCTCATTAACTCTTGAACGTGTCTGAAGTCTTTAGCCACGGTTGGTTGGGGAAGCATAACCACTTCATCTGGGGAAGATGAAGAAATATTTGTTTTCAGAGAAACCGCTTTATCTGTCCTGGCTTCCTGCTCTTCAAAGGATTCTTGTGTTTGTGGTAACAGAAGAAAAGCAGTTGGTGTAGGAACATCTCCCCCTATGCTCCCTGTGAGAAAGACTAGGGGCACGGGACAATTGCAGATGACAGGCAGTGCATGGAATCCAGTATGGCCACTGGAGAGGTCCAAAAGGCATTAAGGATAGCATCCATTGGTGCTCAAACCAGGTTGAAGAACATGAGTTCATCTGTGGTACCATTCCCCACTTTTGTCAAAAGTGTCAGGATGAAAATTCCTTGTCTGAAGCATCAGGAAACCCGGGATTGAAATATCTGAACTGAAGGAAAATTTCTCCTCTTCAAGAATGAAGCCCCAGCACTCTTCTCTGAAGGTGTTGGAGAGTCAAGTGGTACTAAAAAAGGTCCCACGTCAGAGACTGCACTTATCTTGGTACTGAGAACTTTTAGTACCAACAAGGGAGATTCTGGCTCCTCTGAAACTAGTAGATCCTTTGAAAACCTGAACTTCTGCAATACCAGATGAATTTGAAAGGTGGGAATGCTGTCAGTACTGAGGCCATAGGCTGCTCTGGCTAGTTCACTCTGGTTGAACTACTCAATACTGATGTGATGCTTTGGAAGGTGGTCAGAACATATGGGAGACATGGCTCCCGGTAGTGGGGCAGTCTAAGATGTCAATGATACCAAAGGAATTTTGGGTACCATTGTCTTAGAGGTAGAAAGCTCAGATGATGCTTGTGTAGCACTAAAGGTCTCAGTACCAAGGCATGCTTGCTGACCTTCTTCTTTGCTGAGTCTGGAGTCCCAGGCACAGAACCAGTACTGGGAATGTCTGCAGCAGCCTTGCATACCCAGGGTGACACATGGGGTCTCAACAGAGGTCTTGCTTTTGCAGGAACCAATGGCTTTTTGAGGTGAACGCTTGCTGTAGAGAATGACTCAGTTTTGTACGGGTCTTTTTTGTGGATTTGACTTGGGTAGATGAATGTGAATGTGCTGAATTTAATGGGGCACTGTGTTCACTCAGCAACTAATGTGTGGAGGGGCAAGAGTCCTGGATCTGAGACCAGTTGAAGGAAATGCAAGGGTATCAGTTTTAGCTCCCGATTTTTTCTTGACCCACACTTAAAAAGCAGAGCAGATAGAGCAGTTTGTGGGATTTTGGACTCTCCCAAACAGTGGATACAACAGGAATGCCTGCTGCTGACCAAGATGCACTGTCAACAGATGTACTGCTTGAAGCCCAGAGCTCCTGGTATACCTCAGGACAATGGATATCTAGCAGAGGAAGTTCCCCCTCCCTAAATGGAAAAGGGATCAAGAGAAAGATCTCCTAAATACAAAGTAAATAAGACTAAATAATAAAACTAAAAAGGCAACTACACCAAGCACTTCAAAGTAAGGCACAATAATGCGCAGTCTCAGGTCGTGACAGTGGAGAAAGAACAGAGGATGTTTTGTTAACACAGCAGTCTACAGCCTTAGAACGGGGCATAAGGAAACACAGGGCACGTGCGTGGGCTGACCAGGTTCTGCAACCTAAGATCTCCAATTAAAGGAACAAGGGGAGTAGGCACACAGGAAGCAGAGCACCCATAGGGACATTTCTCAAATTAAAGCTAAGGAATAAAAAAAAAAAGAGGGAACAAGAATAGCCAAAATGAAATACACTTATTTTTAAGTGCACACCTGCAAAAGGATCCACACAGGCAGACCATTAACTCTACACCGAGCCTCATTTACATTACTAGGGCTCTGACTGTATGGACTCATAGGCAGGATCTAGCATTATGTTTGTTCCTCTGAGTTTGTCAAAGGTTTAAGTCGTACTGAAGTCTGAAGATGGCATCTGAAATGAAGGCAAGAATGGAACTTGATGCTAAATAGAGATAATATTGATAACAGGGATCCTTCAGCACAAAAGATGGGAAGGGAACCACAACTTACATCTTTTGGGTGAAAGGAAAAATTGTTCCATGTAGTTTAAAAATCCTCTGGTTTTTTACATGTATTAGCTATGTCATGCCTTTTGTTCTATAGCAAGAACTAGCAATGCATACAATGGTCTGGAGAATACAGAGCGACAAAGCGCAGTAGTCTACTTTTAAGGCAAAAAAATCCTAAAAAGTACAACACATTGTATAGACAATGGTAATATTGTTTTTCAATTAAAGACCACGTAGGGAAAGAAAACATTAGGTAGCACATGTAACAGTGACCATAATAAGCCAGTATTTCACAACACCTAAAGACTGCATCAAAACCATTGTTTTTATAGAAATTATAAAAGGAGAAAAACTGAGAAACTGGTTGCAACATGACACCCTACAATAATTCCATTTTAACCATGACTACTTCAGTACTCTGAGACTCTACAGAGACAACAGTTTTACACTGAATAAGCTCTTAAATTTGAAGAAGGTCAAAATGATTAGTCCATTCAACAGTTTTAACCCAACAGGAAAAATACTACTTGATTCTTTTTTCTACATGTTCTATCCCTCCTATTCAATTAGCGCTTTAGAAAAGTACTTCATCTATCACTAAGACCATTTGGTAACTCAGAAGTCAGTTACTGATCAGTTCCCATGTTCTCCCCTACTTCTACATTTGAAAGATGCAGTCTGTCTTCAGACCTCAGAAAAATCGGAAAATGTAGGGTTACTGTCTACTCAGGACTTTATATGTTCTTTATAGAGAGCAGTCTTTAAGAAATCAGCTGAGACTGCAGATACTTTATCTCACTAATGAGCTGGCTGCAAGCAGCAAAATTAAGCAATAAGAAGTAGGCAGTACATTTCATGCCCAACACATAAGGCATGAAGGGAAAGTAGCTAACCACCTGAGAAGTGCAATAAGCACTCTGAAAAGCAGTGTCTAAAGTATTTTTCTGTAAATTTATCCATAAAAATAAGTGACACAAGATGTGCATTTAATGGCCACTGATAAGAAGAGATCACTCACAGCCAGAAATCTGAAGTCACATTGTAATACAAGCATATATTTCCATCTCCTTTCTATTCAGGCAGTAGAACTACTAAAGCCTTTCAAAACTTAATTAGTGCAAATGATTCCTACTCTACTGATCCATACACCAGTACTTCAAATTTTATGTCTTGCATTACAGACTTTCTCCTCCCTATCTCAATACTGAAGCTAGGCTCCTCTGAAGTGCTGCTGCTTCCTCCATTCCACTCAGTCATCTATGACCCAACATTGAGCTGGACTGCTCCACGTTTCAGTCTCACAGCTAAACAGCCCAAAGGTTAAAGGTCACAATTTAATACGAGTCCACAGACACTGATCAGAACAGTCAATGTCTTATTCTGGTAAACTGATACAACTGCCTGAAAGGCTGGAAGCCCATTCTCTACAGAAAACAGTAGCATAGGTTGAAACTTCCTAGTCTGTCACACTCTGGTCTGGCATGATTTGAGTTAGCCAGATGTCCACTTATCATGAGTGTGACTAAATTTCCCACAGTCCCATAAAGTTTATTTATAGCCACCAGTCCTGGCTCTCAGTGTTTTTTCTGAAGAGGTTGTGCCCTTTGGCACTGGCTGAATTGCGTTATTACTTAGTTTCTCCTTCTAAACTGTCTTACCTAGACCCCTGCAAGACTGGCTCGGAGGGTGACACACCCCATATTGTTCTTCAAGGCCACAAGAACTGGTGGAATGTACACTGAGGCTATGTCTACACTCGCGGCTTCTTGCGCAAGTATGGCTGTTCTTGCGCAAGAATCTGCAGTGCGTCCACACTGCCCGCCCGCTCTTGCGCAAGGAAACATACAGTACGGCGTGGTAAGAGAGGGCTCCTTGCGTAAGAGTTACGCTCTTTTTTATCAGGTGTAAGCCCTCTTGTGCAGGAGCTCTTGCGCAAGAGGGCAGTGTGGACGCTCGGCAGGGGTTTCTTGCACAAGAGAGCCCTATGGCTAAAATGGCCATCACAGCTTTCTTGCGCAAGAGAGCATCCACACTGCCATGGGAGCTCTTGCGCAAAAGTACAGCACGTACATGGCAGTGTGGACGTTTTCTTGCGCAAGACTTCTTGCACAAGATGTTCTTGCGCAAGAAGCCACCAGTGTAGACATAGCCTGACTGACAAGCAGTCGATCCAGGTTTGGCTGCTTCTGAATTCAGAAGAGTGCATGAGTTTTACCCAATTCTCACCAAATGTAATATGAGCAAACTTACCACGAGCCAAATCCCATGGGTCTTCTATCATAATCAGGCAAGTCTGGAGCTATCTTGCATGCTTCTATGTTCAGGTATTTAAGTATGTGGATTTTTCCTTTTATGCATATCTATAAAAAAAGAATCCATAAACATATTTAGCACTTTATTTTGTCCACGTGTTGTACACACATTGAAGAGCTGTCGTGAACACTGTATTACCATACTCAAAGGTCAACAAATAAATACTTATAACATCCTTATATCCATTCTTCTAACCGTATCCCATAACAAACTAACCATGATAATGAAATGTCACAGAATATATGGATAATAAAAAACTGGAAGCTTTTCCCAAAAACATATGGACTGTGTAAGCTTTCTCATAAGAATTTATCATGTCAATGACTATGTGAACAAGGAGTTGTACATATTTATAAGGGGCAAAATGTGACACTGCCAGAGAAGTATCCAAACCTTGCCCAACCTAGGACGGCAATGAGAGCTTACCAATAGCCAGGCCTAATTTGAATCAAGTGAAGACAATGCCAGCTCCCTTCATCTTTAATATGGACACAGAATCTATGGCAGTGGTCACCAACCGGCTGATTGCAATCAACAGGTCAAACCTGGGGAGACTCTTAAGTTTAATGGAATCAGCAGGCTCCCTGCCCACACCACCAGCCATTTCAGGAGCACCCAGCGCTGCCCCACATGTATGAAGGGGGGGACAGAGGGAACAAGAGTCTCAGTGCACTCCTCCTGCCTGCAAACCCCACCCTCCGCAGCTCCCATTGGCTGGGAATGGGAAACTATGGCCAATGGAAGCTGAGTGGGCAGTGCTGGCAGAGAGAAGAACAGCATGGAGTCACATGGCCCCCACCCCTCGGGGCCACACGGGCGCACTGGCCCCTTCTGGAAGCGGCATGGTGCCAGGCAAGCAGGGAGCCTGCCGTAGCCTCATTGTGCCACTCAGTGGCCTCCACTGCTGGTCTCAGAATCTGTGCCACCTGGAAGCCTCCACAAGACCAACCTTGAGATCCTGCTCTGTGAGGTTGGCCCCAGCTCTAAGGGGCAGTTATGGGTGTGGACAGAGCTGGTAGAGATACACTTCAGCACCCACACTCCAAGAACTGTTCCAACGCTACTGCCACTGGGCGACTGCATCCCATACTTCCTCCTGTCCCACCTCCTAGAGCCAGCACACATACCCCCCTCTCCTGCACTGCAAGCCTCAGCTCTGAGCCCCCTCCCAGGGCCAGCAGACATTCCCCCTCCTGTACCTCAAACTCCCCCCTGCATCCTAAGCACCTTCCCTATCTCTGAGCCCCTCCTCCCCCAGAGCCAGCACCCTACTCCCTCCCGAACTCCCTTCCTGTACCTCAACCATCTTCCCCAACTCTACACCCCTTCATGCACCCCAATTCCCCTCCCAAACCCCTGCCTCAGCCCAGTAAAAGTGATCAAGGGTGTGGGAAAGCGTGCGGTGGAAGGGGAGAGGAGGAGGTTGAGGGGGCAGGGACTGAGGGAAGGGGCAAGGTAGATCTTGGATTGCCCTTAACATTCAGAAAGTGATTTTAGGAATAAAAAGGTTGGGGACCACTGATCTATGGAAACTGTAAGTCACAGCCCTTTGCACTCTGAGTCAGGGGAAGCAGGTCATTCCCACATATTAAAGATGAAATCAGCCACTGACCACATTGTATTTAGCCTCAAGGCTGCCATTTGGGCAGCAGTCTGCTGTATAATGACTGAAAATGCACTGCTGTTTCAGGTTCCCAGGTCACTACTTACACTGTAGAATGGCACAAAAATGTTTTTTGTTCATAGCTCTTGGCTCTTCCCCAAAGCTTACTCTGCTCCAGAGCCACTTGCTTATTTCACTTGTGCCGTACATTGAGAAGTTTACTCAGAAGACTAACAAGGGAATTCCTGCAGTAACCACATACCTAATTCCAGTAGAACAAGCTAGTTAAGGGAAGTGGAGGATGGGTTTCTTTAAGGTCTCTAGAGAAACAAAGGTTCCTTAAGATATTACTGTTCACAAACGAAAGTTGTAATCCTTCAGTTTCTAATCTTACTTTGCACCCTCTGGTAAAGACAGCAGCCATTTTAATTCCGAACTATAATTCACCTGTGCAGGGGGTGACTGTAGAGGGTTGTTATCTAGTATGATCGTCTGAAGATGCCTGAGGTTCCGATAACAAACAGGGATTGTTGTGATTTTATTGCAGGAGAAATCTAACCGAATCAAAGGCAATTCTGCAAGCTCTGGAGATAAGAAAACAAACATTCAATCTAGTAGCTTTAACAAACAGTATGCCGACTACTAGTTTTTCAGGAAACAAGCTTTAAAAAGAATAAAACAATGTCAGTTGTTATATGAGACAGACTTTCATCTGCTGATCTCACCTTCAGGTAAATGCACCAAATGATTTCTCCTGATGTTCAGGTCCCGCAAAGACTCAAGGCTGCCAATCTGTGGAGGTATTGTCTGTATTTCATTGCAGCTCACATCCTGCAATACAAAACTATAAAGTGAGCCACTTTCTTGAGACTGTGAGCCTGTTGAAATAAATCCCAATGGTAACAAGCAATTCCTGCCTTCTGGTTTTGTAGGTGTTTGTACATTAACTCTTATAGGCAATGTTTTATGTACAAACTTGACAAAAAATAAACAGTTCTGTGACACATAAGATTGTCAAAGTGTTACACCAACATTTAGAAAGTCTCAGCACTCTGACAAAGTTAGGTATTAATTACCCCCATTTTACAAATGGGAAAACAGAGGCACAAACTTTTTTTTAAGTCTCTCATCAGTGGCATAGCAAAGAAAAGAATGAACCCAGGAGAAATTACACCAGCTCATAAAAGCTCTTTAGACAAGTTACACAATATGAAAAAAGTGAAGGAATAAAGATCACAGCTAAGATTTTGTCAAGGATATTTTTACTAAATGTCACAAACAGGACATAGGTAATTAAGAACAATTCACAGAAGCCCATGACTTGCCCCTGACTTTTACTAAAAATAGCCATGACAAAATGGGAAGTCACTGGGCAGCTGGAGGCTTCAACCCCTCTACCATGGCATTTCAGGAGCCAGGGGTTGTGGAGATCTCCCTGCTACCCACAAGGATTTGGGGCTGCAGCAATCTCCCACTGTCTGCAACAGCTGGGGACTGTGGGATACCCAAACTACCCATGGCAGCTCAGAGCTCAGGCGCCCAGCTGCCTGAGGTGGTAGAGATACGCCGCAGCTCCCTGCCACTGCGGGAGGTGGCAGAACCCTGCAGCTCCCAACTGTGTAAGTCAGAGAGATCGCTGGAAATGATGGAATCCATAACTTCTGCAACCCCCATGACAGAATCGTAGCCTTAATAATGATATATCCATGTGCATTCAGTTAGGAAACTAGTATGTTAGCTTCAATTTCAATAATTCCTTCGCAGGCTCTGGAGAGCCTGGAGAAACATTACATGCCATATACCTTGTCTGGATATTTTCAAGGGGCTATCCTCAATACCTCTAGGCAAATTTACAAGACCATTTAGAACAGACAAAAAGTATAAAATACCTGCTAAATTACCAGTATAAAAGAAGAGAAGGCTGAGAGGTGACCTGATCACTGTATCTAGGTACTTTCACATGGTAAAATAATCTGCTAGTGGGGGATTTTCAGTCTTGTGGACTAGTGCATAACAAGAGGCTAATGGCTGGAAACTGAAGTCAGACAAGCAGAACCATAAAATAAGATGTAATTTCATAGCAGTGAAGATAATTGAACACTGGAACATCTTATCTGGGTGGAGGTGGACTGCCGTCACTTGTGAGTCTATACAATGAAATTAGGTATTTTATCTAAAATACATGCCTTGATCCAGCTTCTGAAAGGAGGCGTGTGACAGGCTGGAACGTCATGGTGGTCTCTTCTAGCCTCAGAGTCTATGAATGCCCCTGTTCATTCCCTTCCCTTGATGGGCCATGCAGAGAACAACTCTGCATTGCACTCAATATACGCATAACACTTGCAACTCAGCAGTAAAATAATGACTAGAATCAAACTTTATACTTCAGGTGGCCGTGGCAGCAGTCAGAAAGAAAAAATTCCCCTGATGAACAATTGGCCATATGTATTCTATATTTTTCCCCAACCCTCAGTGAAGCATAAGGAATTGGCCTTAGTTGGACATATGATGCCAGAGGTGGTAGACCAGTGCTCTGAAGTGATACCTGGTCACCAGATTTGGAATTGGGAAGGAATTTTTCCCTGGTCAGATTATCAGGGATCTTTGAGGGGTATTTCTGCCTCTCTCTGCAACATTGGTCTGGGGGCAGGGAAGCGTGTGACGTCTCCTCCCCCAGCCAAGGGCATGTGGCATTTAGAGGGAACCGCCAGCTGTTCAAAACGGGTGGCAGTTCCCTCTAGGTGCTGCATGCCTATTGCATGGCAGGGGCAAGAGACTTTGCGTGTTCCCCTGCCCCCAGGCCTCAATTGGCCAGGGGTGGGGGAGTGTGTAAAGTCTCCTCTCCCCACCAGAGGTGCCTGGGGCCTAGAGGGAACCATCCCTTTTTGCTCAGGGTCCTGCCCCTGCTGGGGGTGGAGCCAGCCAATGACCACAGACAATGTTCGTGAAGTGGCCCCCTGCCAAAATTATTGCCCACCCCTGGTATAATCCATTTCAGGGATTCTCACAACAAAATTTTTGGTGGCCTCTGACTGCAGTCACCACCTCTTGCAGGTGGCTGCTATGACAATTTTTCCTAAAATACGTAATTAACTTTAGGCAAAACATACAAATATGCACAAATCCATGTCCAAATCACAGTAATTTATGTATGTAGAGTTTTGGGGGTTTGCTGAAGACTCAATCAGAAAAATAATGTCCAGTTGTCTCTATTCACAGCCCACACTTCAAAAACCCTTGGCCAATCCCCACCTCTTCTGACACCATGCTCTGCCCCAGAAGCGGCCAGCAGCAGGGCCAGCTCCTAAGAAGCAGGGGCACGGGGCTCTCCATAGTGTGGAGCCAGTACTCAGGGTAGCGACACTCTCACTGCCAGAAACCAGCCAATGGGAAGGGTCAGTGCCTGCAGATGTGAGCCATGGGTAGCTGCTTGCACGCCTCCACCTAGGAGTTGGACCTGTGGCTGGCTGCTTCAGTATGGTCCAAGGTGCCAAGACAGGCAGGAAGCCTGCATTCAAGCCTGGGTGGTAAGCCTGTGCCCTGACCCAATCCTGCACCCCAACCCCTACTACTCCAGCCCACAGACCCTCCTACACAGTGAACCCTCATCCCCAACCCCATCCCACAGCCCTCACGCCTGCACCCGTATCTACTGCCCCATCCTTAAAACCAGTCCTGCACCCCCAAAGCCCTTATCCCCAGCTCTGCTGGGTCTCAAGCATCAACAATTTTTTTCAATGGGGTAATCAGAAAAAAGTTTTAAAAAACCACTGCTCTATTTATAGGATAATATATGTATGGCAGGGAGTAGTAGTAATCCACAGGGAACTTTTATTTGGACTACAGAATATATTACAAATGAGTATGAACATCTTGGTAGCACTTATTTGTTTGAACAAAGTTCCATTCTGATTCTCTTTTAGGTATTTATCTCAATCTCATTCATATTGTATCTGAGCGCCTTACAGGCATTGTATTTATGCTTACCATGTTCCAAGAGAAAGGTCAGCGTTATTATCCCCATGTTACAGAAGGAGAACTGAGGCACAGAGAGACTTGCCCAAGTTCACAGGAAGTCTGTGGCAAAGCAAGGAATTCAACCTGGTTTTATAAGTACCTAATGACTAAGTACTTGATCATCCTTCCTCTCTTGGTGGAATACAGTTACTTCATCTCGATGAAATCCAAATCCACTAGTGCAAGTTATTTATAAATTAAGGGCCAAACAGCAATAATTAGCAATAAATATGTACTCACAAGCTCTGTAAGGTGTCTGAGCTGTCCAATTTCTTCAGGAAGTGAGACCAGCTTATTATTACTTGCTATCAAAACTTTCAAAGGTAGACTACACATATGTACTGGCAATGTTGAAAGTTGGTTTCGACTTTTGGGTAAGAAAAAAAAAAGAAAGTCAGAATATGGGAAGACACCATTTACCAATTTTAACACAACATAATACAATACCAAAATCACATACTCTATTTTGACAGGATGCAATAGAATCAAATCCATTTCAACACATATTTACAGGTGAGCTTGTATCTTGAAGTCTCTTCTTTATACATCTTTATTATCTTTCGCTTTACCAAGGTCTGAGAGTCTGCTACTACTCCTGGGGATGGGACAAGAGGGCATTTTTGTAGGAGGCTTTTAGTCTCTGGCGCTTGCTTGCTCTTTAAGTGTCTGGCCATTTTTAAGCATCATTCAGATTCTTGTTCTTTTTTTCGTTTTTGTTTTTTTTTGAGGATCAGCATGCGGGGAACAGCTTAGGGTAGAACCAGCATATTATATGCTCAATAGAAATGCTAAATGTGTGTTTTAATTATTTACTTTGTAACAGGGCTAACTTGTTATTGTGATAAGCACTTAAGAAATCCCTGTTACAATGAATCTGGATAGCTTACAATCCAGTATTTGACACTTCAAAATTTATGACCATCAAAGCAAACATGAGGTCATTAACTGCAACCTCAGTGAATGAATCAGCAGGAAAAGGATAGTTTATAAAATGAGAACGCTATGATTTATTTGTAAACGGAAGTCATTAGCCTGGAAAATGACTGAAAAACGAGGGAAAAGTTAATGTTAGCTTAATTAAGTTTTAACAAGATATTAAACTCAAGTTTATCAAAATGTGGCACTGTTCTTCTAGCATGTAGAGTCTTGATTTCCCACTACAACATACTACTCCTGAGCAATAGATGAACCCACATTGGCTGGTAACAAGTGACAATAATTTGAAGTACACCTGTTAGAGATCACAGCAATAGGAAATCCATCTCTGACTCATATACTATTCCCACAATGTACATCATAAAGCAAAAAGGAAGATAAGCAAAATTTAACTGGCAAAAGGGTAACACCAGATGTAGTGCAAACATTTTTTTTTCATGACTAGTATCATTACTAGTTTGTAATGGGGGTTCTTAATACATTGGTTTTAGAAATATAGATTGCTGTACGCAGTTCAACTTCAATAATAAGATACAACATAGTTATACTGCAGGTGAGGAAATTAAGTTATATTATAGTTAGTGATGTAAAAACTTGCCTAAATTGGTTAACCAGTTAAACGCTGCAGGCGGGGGCTGCTCCAGTCCCAGTGCGGCCAAAGGGGCTGCTCCGGCCCTGCTGGCCTGCTGTGGCCATGCCTCTGTGGGTGGGGAGGCTTCCCCCTCCGGATGCACCTTCTATTTAATCAGTTACCCAGTAAGCATGCCAGTGAGGCTAATGCTTACCGGTGAACCTTTTATATCCCTAATTACAGGCAGGCATATGTATTTATGTTTTGTAAGAAACTGTTTAAAAGCCACTAAAGAAAATTCCTCTGTGCTTTATTAGAAGTTGCAATTAAATACTTTTCTTTCTTGGGCACCTGCTGACAGCTAATAAGTGCTGTCAATGAACAGGCGGATGAATCAGTTTTCTCTCTCTTAATTCTAATTGTATGCAATCCCTGTCATGAAATAGAATCCAGCAGTTTTTGGATAAAATCCATGCATATTGATTTAAACTAAGTTTTGGGTTGCATTGTCTTTGTCAAATATTCATTTCATATCATACCTCTCAACTTACTGTTAATAATTTCCTATATTTATCTAGTTATTCAAGAAGCAATGGCTCTTATTTACAGAGCAAAGAAGGAAAACCCACAAGTATCAGTGAAACATATAGTACCAGATGCTATATGTTTAGACAATAAATCCTGTGCATGTATTTTACATCATTGATTTAAATATAAGAAGTGCACCTACCCAATGCCTAAGGTGCATAGGCAAACAATATTCTGTACATTCAATAAAATTTATTACATGTACAGCAAATACTGATTATATTCTGAATTACACATGCAGTGGTTAGTCACAATTTAAAACATGGTCAGTGGCCACTATTTTTAAAGTTAAGTATTTTTTAAGTTAAAATAGCTAACAGTTCAATTTCCATTGAAAGGAAACATACAATATTATGCTTTCAACGCTCATTCAACTTAAACTACTTCTGAATTACATCATTCAATATATAACTTACCAACCCAAGAAACATTTACTTCTCTCAGCCTCACATATTTAATTATTGGTTCTATCCTTTCTCTCTATTCATTCATATACAAAAAGAGATTGTCCAGCTCTATCTGGAGTAGATTTGTACTGCTCACTTCCTCTGACTTCAGCAATTTGTTCCATATGCAGACTAGCTATAGAAAGAAGAAATTCTGAGCAATTTGTTTAATTGCCAGTTGTCTCCTCAGTGTCAAGCGGTGACCTCTTATTTTCAAATTAGTCTCTTAAACAGCACTTTTACTAGTACTGATCCATTCCTTTTAACTTTAGGACTCTAGCAAGCATAAACTTATTCTCTCTATATTCAAGATGTACTATAAAAAAATCTAAATTTACACATATCACTTATAAAGTCTTTGCATACTGAGAACTATTCAGACATCTATTTCCTGACCTATAACTCAATTTTTCTTAATTTTTAATCACTCTTGATTGACCTTTGCTTTGAAAACAAACTCTAAACAGGATCACAAAGATTTGATATAAACAGCATAAAAAGATCCAAAGTTGCTGGCTTTAATGTACAGGTTGGACCTCCCTGGTCCGGCTCTCTTGGGACCTGAGCTGTCCTGGACTGGAGAGTATGCTGAGGCAGGGGAGTTCAGTGCTCCCCTGCTGGCTGCCCCGCTCCCGGGCTCCTCTTCCCTGGGGCTCCCTGCCCTGCCACTGCCCTTGCTAAAGCTGGCCCAGCAGAACTCCCCACCTTGCTGCTCACCTGCTGTCCCAGGGTTTTTCAGGGTCCCTAGAGAGACCGCTTGGCCGCTGCCGGTCCTGCTACCACAGGGTGTTCTCCAGGGTTCCAGGCTGGGGCCACCCAGCAGCCACCAGCCCTGCTGCCACCGGGGGTTCTGGCTGCCTGCCTCTGCTACCCCACTTCAGCTGGGGGGGGGGGGAGAGTTCCCTAGCAAAGGCTGCCTGGTCACCCCAGCCCTGCAAGGTTTCTTGGGGTTCCTGGCTGGGGCTGCCTGGCCACAGGAAGCCCAGCTGCAGCAAGGAATTCCACAGCTGGGGCCAGGACTCCCCGGCCACATGGCCCTGTTAATGCTGGGGATTCCCCGGCCTGGGCAGGAGCTCCCTGGCCACTGCATGGCTCCACTGATGCCGGGGGTCCCTGGATGGGGGCTCCCTGGCCACTACCTGGCCCTATTAATGCTGGGGGTTCTAGGCCAGGGCTGCAGGGAGGGAAGGGGCCAGGCAGGGATGGGGACGAAGCGGCACCGGCAGGAGCGGCATCAGCGGCGCCAGGAGAGCAATGGGGCAGCGAGCGGGGCCATTCTCCCGGTCCACACCCGGGAGCTGCAGGGAGGGAAGGGGCCAGGGCCAGGCAGGGATGGGGACCAAGTGGTGCCGGCAGCTATCCCACCCTCCTTGTACTCCCTATTAGCCGACATTTTTGGTAATCCGACCACCTGTCGGTCCCGTTTAGGTTGGATAATCGGGACTCTACTGTACCAGCACCTGTTTATTATATCACTAGTGTTAATAATAATAAATGATCTTTCATTTCTGTAGAACCTTTAACCAAAAAAATCTGAAAGCACTTTATAAGTATTAATTAATTGCTTTACGAAGTAGGGGGTCACCATTTTATAAATGGAGAAAGTGGGGTACATAAGAAAGGCCATACTGGATCAGACCAAAGGTCCATCTAGCCCAGTATCCTGTCTTCCAACAGTAACAAATAACAGATGCGCCAGAGAGAGTGAACTGAACAGGTAATCATCACGTGATCCCTCTCCTGTTATCCATTTGCAGCCTCTGACAGAGGCTAGGGACACCATACCTACCCATCCAGGTTAATAGCCACTGATGGACCTAACTTCCATGAATTTATCTAGCTCTTTTTTGAACCCTGTTAAAGTTCTGGTCTTAACAACGTCCTCTAGCAAGGAGTTCCACAGGTTGACTGTGTGTTATGTGAAGAAAAACTTCCTTTTGTTTTAAACCTGCTGTCTATTCATTTCATTTAGTAACCCCTAGTTCTTGTGTTATGGGAACAAGAAAATAACTTTTCCTTATTCATTTTTTCACACCAGTCATGATTTTATAGACCTCTATCATATCCCCCTCCCTTAGTTTCCTCTTTTCTAAGCTGAAAAGTCCCAGGCTTTTTAATCTCTCTTCATATGGGACCTGGTTTGAAACCCCTAATCATTTTTGTTGCCCTTTTCTGAATCTTTTCCAATGCTAACATAACTTTTTGAGACAAGGTGACCACATCTGTACGCAGTATTCAAGATGTGGGAGTGCCATGGTTGTATATAAAGGCAATAAGATATTCTCTGTCTTAGTCTCGATTGCTTTTTTAATGATTCCTAACATTCTGTTTGTTTTTTTGACTGCTGCTACACTCTGAGTAGATGTTTTAAGAGAACTATCCACAATGACTCCACGATCTCTCTCTTGAGTAGTTATTAGCTAAATTAGAGGAAAAACTATATAGCACTTTAAAGACTAACAAGATGGTTTAATAGGTGATGAGCTTTTGTGGGCCAGACCCACTTCCTCAGATCATATTCTGGAAGAGAACTGGCATGACCATATATACCAAAGGAATACAGTGAAAAAAGTGAACACATTATAAAACTGACAAATCAGATTTAGTACAGAAGGTGGGTGGGGGGGAGGGAGAGAGGGAATAGCTATTTATGAGTCAATAAATGGCTAGCCAATCAGGGGTAATAAATGGGAAGCTATCTTTGTAATGGTTAAGGTAATTAGCATCTTTGTTAAGGCCCATTCGTAAAGTGTCAAATTTAAGCATGAAAGAAAGTTCTGAAATTTCCCTCTGTAATCTGGTGTTAAAGTCTCTTTGAAGTAAGATTCATGTAGTAAGGTCGTTAAGACTATGTCCAGGAGAGGCTGAAATGAAAAGCAACTGGTTTTTCCTTGTGAAGATGTCTGATGTCTGATTTGTGGGCATTAATTCTTTGGCGAAGTGTCTGAGAAGTCTGTCCAATATACATAGCAGAAGGATACTGTTGGCACATGATGGCATAAATTGTATTTCTGGATGCCAGAAATATAATTTATGCCATCATGTGCCAACAGTGTCCTTCTGCTATGTATATTGGACAGACTTCTCAGACACTTCGCCAAAGAATTAATGATCTGAGGAAGTGGGTCTGGCCCACGAACGCTCATCACCTATTAAACCATCTTGTACGTCTTTGAAGTGCTACATAGTTTTTCCTTTTATTTTAACAAGATCAGACTAACACGGCTACCTCTCTATTACTATAGCTAAATTAGTCACCATCATATTGTATGTATAGTTGGGATTATTTTCTCCAATGTGCATTATTTTACATTTAGCAGTGACTTGCCTAGGATCACATACAAAGCCTGTGGTAGAGCTGGGAAGAGAATTCATATCTTCTGATTCCGAATCCTGTGCTTTATCCACAAGATCATCTTTTCTCTTTCATTACTTATAGTACCCAGAAAAATTCATTTACGGTCCAGAACCTCAAGAGCTGTCACTTAAAAATCTCATAGGAAAGAAGAGAAAACAAAAACACAAATCCCTTCACATTACAGACCTGAATGAAAAACTAAAACGGAGAAAGAGCAAAAGGATTCCAGACTGGTTAATGAGGACAAGTGGGCAACTTATCCTTCCTATGTCTTCAAATCTACAAGAGTGGACAGACAGAATGTGTGTGAAATCACAAAAAAGGAATAGGGGCTGCCAAGATTTGGAGCAAGCATGCAAAAGCAGATTTCAGGTAGTCCTCAATACCAAAAATTTAGATTATTATTTTCTGATGTCTTCTCACTGAGGTAATTGGTAAGAGATGGCTCCAGAATGGTGAATTTGATAGCATGTAATATCAAAAGACACTGGTTATACACTGTATTTTTATTATTTTCTAATGCTCCAAAGGTTGCAAATGTCTATAATACTGATATTAAAACCAAGATTTAAATGTGATGGTACCTGATATTTAGAAATGTTAAAGACTGTAGGTTCAGAATGGCCTCTGGGATGTAACGAATGCAGTTTTGGTACAAATTAAGGCTCTCAAGGGAAACAAAGTGACAGACTTCTGCAGGAAGCTCCAAGAGTCTGTTCCTTGACAAATCTGAAGAGAGGAAAAAAAAAAAGAAAAAGAAAAAAAAGAAAAGAAGAGAGAGTCAATTACCAAATGACCTTTGACTGAGTTCTTTGAATCAGGGATTGTGTCTTGGTATGTGTGGACAGTACTTGGTACACTGTGGCTGTTATACATATAAAATAATAATGGTTACCAGCATCGAGTCTTTGCATCATGTCCTTTTAAATATAAAAGTTATATAATGACAAATCACAGAGTTACAGTTTTTGGGTCTGTCTGGAGATTTTTGAGGGCAGGAGAACTTGTGTGTAATAAGGCCAAAGGACAGCTCCCAGAATATATGGCCTCCTTACGCACCCTAACTCTCAACAGTGACGTAAATGTACTACCAAAGGCAAAAGAGGTTGTTCTGTGTCAGTCCTAATTTCCTTTAGAGAAGCTGCCGGTTAAGACTTTTCACCTCTTCAATGTTCAAACAAGAGCAAACATTGACCTAAGCAGAAATCTTTAGTCAACTTGAATTACTATTGTGCATGATTTAAAACAAATTTAATAACATTTTATTTATTTGTTGTTAATGATAAAACATGCCCTTCCAAAAGTCAAGACACATTAAAATTAAAAGAACAAATACAAAGCTGACATGGTAAAGCTGAACAGTAGTAACTTCTTTATCCACATTAAAATCAATAGTTTATATTTCTTTAACTTTCACAGACCCCACCCAACAAAGCAGTTTGTTCTTGGAAAGCCTGGCAAATCAGACAGGCTTTGCAATGTGTTGTGAAGGTCACTTTCAAAGTAAAGGGTCTCCCTTACTGAAAATGCCCTGCCACCAGATTCTTCCTGGCTGAACCAGAAGGATGTTTACCAGGAGTGCCCCTGCTTATCTCAATTGTGCATATTTTGGGATGAGAGATAGCTTTTAAGGGAGACAGGCCCAATTAATTAGGTTTATGTATCTAAACCATACCTGGAATTGTACCCAGAAAAACGGAAAGCCAGGTTAGATCATAGGGTACAGGAGTATAGCCCCCTGCCCCAAAGAAACTCTTCTATTTAAAAACAAGTAGCCCCTTAGAGACATATATATCTATATCTATATATCTATATATTATATATACACCCCCACACACACACCCCCACACCCCCCCCCACTTTTCCACCCAAGATCATCTGAGGAAGTGGGTTTTGCCCACAAAAGCTCATGATACTATGTATTTTTTGTTAGTCTCTAAGGTGCCACAGGACTACTCGTTTTTAAAGTTACAGACTAACAGGGCTACCCCTCGGAGGCTGCTATTTAAGTGGGTCACTACATTGTGTACAAGCTGAAGTTACAGAATGGTCTTCAACATGTAATGCCATGTAGAGTACATTCCAGTAATCCTCTCTCAAGGTAGAATTATAGAACACTAGAACTGGAAGGGACCTCGAGGTATGATTATTGCTGACTGTAGCAAGGGTCACAAAGGAGTTCTGCAGCCTTCCAGATATGCTGATGGAACAAAATGAAAAGCCATGACAAATTTGCTCTCCGGATACAATAAAACACCAAGGCTGTGAACTAAGTGACAAATAGCAGACATACATGCATATAATCAAGGGAGAAGGAATAACTGCTGCCCTTTCTTTCAGATGCTTGTTTCCCATATAAGCTCTAAAATCAAATATCAAAGAGCTATGATACCAGTCACCTTAAATCCTAATCTTAGACCATAGGTAAATCACTCAAATACACATCCTGGTCCAATAAACAAAGCTGGGTGTCACCCATACACCAAAGGCAATACACACACCACAAGCTCTGTATCTCCCAACAGCCTCTCATTGGATCATTCGGGTGACAAATTAGAATCCTGTAGAAGCCAGCAAGTTAATCTTTGGGATAGGCATATAATAGTGTAGTCGATTAACCGATTAACTGATAAGCAAAAGCTTATAGGTTAATGCTATAGACTACATGCATTTCCCTCAGCATGCCCCTTGCCAGTAAATTTTTTAGCAGGCTGGCCAGCAGCCCAGCTCTGCCCTGGTTTGCAATGGGTCCAGAACCTACCCCTGCTGAGGCTCTGCATTTAAAATGTATTAGGAGATGAGCAGGAAGGCAGCCCAGCTAAGACTGCCCCCTAGACAGGTGCTGCTGCCCCTTTATCAGAGACAGCAGCACAGGGTGACAAGTAGTGGGTCTGCAAGGGGAGCTGGTTTTTAAACTGGCTCCCTTTGTGGACCAGCTCCCGCCTGGCACCCCATGCTGCTGCCTCTGATACAGTTCTGAACAGCTGGCGGTTCCTGCTAGGCACCTGAGCCCCTGGCAGCAGGAAACTGCATGCTCCCCCAGCCCCCCAGGTCAATCAGGGCGTAGGGGAGCATGGGAAGTCTCTCTCTCCCTGCTTCTGCCCTGAAAGGAGTGCCGTGCTTAGAGTCAACTGCCAGCTGAGCAGCACGTGTCCCTTGCAGGGCAGGAGGAGATTTTGCAAGCTCTCCCCACCCCCAAGTCAATCAAGGTCTGGGGGTGGGAGAGTGTGCAAAGTCTCCTCCCGCCCTGCCAGGGGCATGCAAAGCTTAGAGTCAACTCCTGATGGGGGAGGAGACTTGGCGCACTCCCCCTGTCCCCAGGCCCTGATTGGCCTGGTGGTGGGGGAGCAGCAGGACATCTGTGGGCTGGATCCAGCCGGCCAAGGCCCTTTTGCCTACCCCTGCCTTAGCTTCAAGGAAGAGGCAGAGTGAAAGCAGCAGCTATCCCTGCAGCGCCCAGCTATTTGCAGTTGTCTCTCCTCACTGCTGCTGCTCCCAGCTTGACAGCTCCAGTGAGATGTCCTGCAGGGATGGGGCCTGACAGCATCATGTAACTGAGTGTAGTAAGCAAACACTGGCAAAAATACAGGGGGGCATCTGACCCCAACTGCCCCATCGCCTTACTTTCTGCCCAATTGGCAGGCACGCCCTGCAGGGCTGAAGCCTTGAATCCAGCCAGGCATGTACCATGTGGTTGAAGCCGCCAGACTCTCCTTCCTGGCAAGGCTGAAGACCTGAGCCCTAGTAGGTGTGCCCCGGCTCTTGAACTTCTGAACATTGTGGTATGTGGCTCAGAGGTTTAGTAAATTTGGCCACCCCGCTACATAACTTTATAAACATCCCTCCCTCTGCCCATCTCAGCTGGGAGAGTCAAAATGGAATGAGTTTAAAAACTGACACAAGACATCTTGATTGATTATGATTCTAACCTGTATTTAAAAACACAAATCAAAACAGGCTTTATTTATTGTTCAGGTCACAAGTCATATGAGTAAATAATAAGAACACTGATGTTCTGAATAGCTTTGTTTCCATATTTTCTGAAGGAGGAAATCACTGCAAACGCAAGATTAAGTGTGAAAAACATTATACTGAAAAATAAGGAATCTTGCAAAATACATTCAAATTAAGTAAATTAGGTCACAGCATGACAGAGCCACCAATGCATGTATAAAGCAAAGAGACTGTTTTCAAGCAAGGCTTACCTAAATTTAGTGTAACTTTTACAACCTTAAGTATACTCAAATGGAAGTCACCAGTTTGACACCCTCTGCTCTAGACTTACTTTATAGAAAGGTCAGAAAGACATTACATATTGTGAGGGGAGGAGGTAACTGTCACAAGAAGAGACCAAGATGACTGTAAAATAGGAACTGCTTAATAGGACATAGCACCTCAAGAGCCTGACAGAGGAGTCTGTGGGGAGGGATAGCTCAGTGGCTTGAGCATTAGCCTGCTAAACCCAGAGTTGTGAGTTTAATCCTTGAGGAGGCCATTTAGGGATCTGGGGCAAAATCTGTCAGGGATGGTATTTGGTCCTGCTGTGAAGGCAGGGGACTGGACTTGATGACCTTTCAAGGTCCCTTCCAGCTCTAGGAGATAGGCATCTCCATTCATTTAGGAAAGGTCACATCAGAAAATCAAAATGACCATTTGTGAATGTGAAAATTGCAAATGAAGGGATTCACTTGCAAATTATGAAGGCCCAACAAGTATATGTATCTAGCTGCAGAGGGGTAGCCGAGTTAGTCTGTAACTGGAAAAAACTTAAAAAACAACTAATAGTCAAGCAGCAACTTAAAGACTAACAAAACACGTGTGGCATAATAAGTATTGTGAGCTTTCGTGCGCACAACCCACTTCTTCAGATGAAAGAAGTGGGCTGTGCTCATAACATCTACATGTTTTGTTAGTCTTTAAAGTGCTGCTAGACTAACTGTATATCTAATACATCTTCATTTAAAATTCCAGGTAATCCAAACCACTTCAGTGTCCCAAACTCCAAATAGAATTTTGCATTTTGTAGGGAAGCATCATTAATTTTATTGGCTCTCCCTCCAGAAAAATCAGACCCAGAAATAGTTTAGGTAATACAATAATAAACGGTTTCATAATGAGACAACTGTAACAAAACAAAATCCCTGAGGCTAGGGCTACACTATAAGTTTTTAATTGGAAAAAGCTACGCAAATTGCACTCCGCAGTTTGCATAGCTTTTTCCGATTGCTTTTCCAGAAGAGGCTTTTCCGCCATTTGGTCTCATCTAGATGGGGTCAAATGGCGGAAAAGCCTCCTCTTTCGGAGCCCTTATTCCTCGTAGAATGAGATATACAGGGCTCCCCGAAAGAACGCGTTTGCTCTTCCACGAAAAAAAAGCGGAAGAGCAAACGCATTCCCTGGATGCAGCAGGGTTTTTCCAGGATACCTCCCGCAATGTAGACATAGCCCGAGAGAAGAGTTAGAAAGAGCAGTAAAGTGAATGGTCATACATGTATTGAAGTTGATTTGTAGTATAAGCACTTCATGGCATATTTCCAAAAGGGAAAAAAGGAGTGTGAGTGAGTGAGTGAGTAAAAGAACACAGACAAAGGCTAAAGGATTTAACTGAAGAAAAAAAAAAGTTGGAGAATTAAACAGAACTGCAGAAATTACACTGTCACCTCTCTAATTTATACATCATAAAATTCACCGAAACAGCTGGCTCCCAATTTCTCAGCAAAACTGTTAATGCCATTATGTTTCAGGAAGGCCTTGTTATTACTGAGAGAGATCTCGGTATTTTTACAAGACACACTGCAACATTTTTACTAATACAATAGTTTAATTTATTTGACAAATGACAATAGTCAAATTAAGCAAGCAAAACATACTTTATGATGCACTGTCTTTGATTAATTTTATTTGTTCACTTCTTTATTATTTGACAAAATTCAATAATATGTAATAAATTAAGTCACTGATATAAATTAGTGAAGCTTCACTACCCATAATTTCTGCTATAAGAGATCAAAGAGCAACTGAGCACCAGTTATTGCAAGTGAATATATTACTAAAATATGGCTTATTTGGAATGACAATTACTTTAATTCGCGTTGACTTTTCATGGATTAGAATTATTGTTCTCATAAATCTGTTATATAATAGGCCCTTCTAGCTTGTTAAAAATGGGTCAGCTTTGAAAGTCTCATGTGAGTTCTTTCAGTTGCTTCATGCATATTAGATAAAAGCTCTCACTATACTCAAAGAAAAATGGTATTAAGATACAGAAATATTTTAGTGCAGGATGATTTTCTTTTAAGGGAAAGAGGATGTTTTGCATTGTCTAAAACATCAGTATAACAAGTGGGCAGTGAGCTGCTCCAGCCCCTGCCTGTTAACCATAACGGGTAAGCATCACTAGGTAAGGGTGATGCTTCCCAGTTAAACATTCACATCCCTAATTGTGACCAGCTTCTCATAAAAAAAATTAATGTACAACTTTCATCTTCAAGGTGCATCAGCTAGTGCACGAAACCGTTGATCTGAACAAACTTATTTGTTATAGATTCTCCATGTTTAATAGTTCAATTTTGATACAGTATCTTTAAAACAAAACTTTCAAATTCATTACTGAAATTACCAATGTTTCTTTGGTCCAATTGAAACCAAGCATTACGGAGTTTTTTGTTTATTTTTAATTCTTTCTACCAGTTTGAGAGCCCATTTAGACTGGCACTTTACAGAGCTGTAACTTGCTGTGCTTGGAAGAGAAGGTTTCACACCCCTGAGCAAGAAAGTTGCAGTGCAGCAAAGTGGCAGTGTAGACATAGCCTGAGAGCTATTCAATCTGTGACAATGTTTTCCTTGTCTCAATTGACTATATTCAGTTTTGCACAGGGAGTTTTTCCTGACACAAGAGGACTGATCTAATTTCTTACTGTTTTCTTTGTACTGCAGCAACATTTTCAGTCTTAACTCCTATTTTTTTAAAAGCAGTATCTAACACTAACATCCGAAGCGTATTCAGAATTTCTCTCCAACTCAACTCCCTGCCAGTCCCCCAAACATGAACTTTCTTCAAGTGCTTTCCTACCCAGGTTAGACATATCACCTGTCTGCATCATTTAAGGCGAGAGACTCTGCAAGTTCTCGACATTTATTTCAAACAGAATTCAAGACAAGACTGGGAGAATGTGACAGAGTGTTTTACCTTCAGTCATTCTTAATTAAGCTAATTTTGCCCAGGTATTGCAAGATATGAGCAATACCACACATCACCCACACTGCAATACATGAACGGTGGTCACACTCAATGTTCCTTCTATGTTTTATGTCTAAGGCTACATCTAGACTGCAAACTTCTTTCAAAAGAAGCTTTTCCGGAAGACCAGCTCAGCCCAGGGAGGCTGCGCCTCACTCCAGCTGGGCTGGAGCAAAGAGGAAGGGCTTCCTGGCCAGCAGGAGCGCAGTGCAGCCTCCCCGGGCTGAGCGCAAGGCAGCTGGGCTGGAGCAAAGAGGAGGGCTGCCTGGCCAGCTGGCCATGGCGCTCAGCCAGGGTACACCACGCTCCACATGGGCTGGAGCAGAGGGGAAGCAGCCCGATCAGCTGAAGCGTGGCGCAGCCTCCTCCGCCACAGCCAGCTGGCGGGGTGTTTCAGCCCTCTGGACCCAACAGATCCCACCACAGCTACTCACCTGTGTTGCTGCTCTGTGAGTAGCTGCTCCACAAAGAGTGCCAATTCAAAATTAGTTGTGCGCAGGCACGCAGTCCAGAAGGAGCTAAAGATTGACTCAGAGAGCCCCTGCGATTGACCGCGATCTATCGGTTGGTGACCACGGTTATAGAATATTATACAAAAATGTGCTTTGTTTTGAATTATTGAATTTGATTTTTTAAAAGTAATCAGCATTAATGGAAACAGTTTCTGCTGATTAGGAGCAAAACTTGATCCAGATTAGAAGTGCTGGAGCTTTGGACCTGGTAGCTGTATCTGGCAAAAAATACATAACTACAAGCAGGATTGTACATTTTTTCTTGCAAGCTACTCCATGTTATAGGCAAATCCCTGCCTCTGCACAAAATCCTGCTCAATACTATATCAGATCAGCATTCCATCTAAACCCATGTCCTCTCACTTTCAGAGAAAGGAACAAGAAACCCTGCTGCACTCAATTATAATCATCTGACCACAAGTTATTGGACTTCAGTGGTTTATCTGGCAAGCATATATTGTATAATTACAATACAATTATAGAGAAGAGAGCAATGTATATTTTAGAGATAATTATGTTTCTCCTAGGCTTCATTTAATTAGAACAATTTTATACTGGTGTATTTATGCATAGGTGTTGAATATAAATATAATTTAGTACACAGTATTTTATATCTTCAAAGTACGTATTACAGCAGACTACAGTTAAGGTTAAAACAAGCTTTCTGTTTCAAGTGAATACTAATACCTCCTCCCACCACTCGGAAACTAAGAGACCATCTCTGCTGTAAGAACAATTGTGCTGGGGAATATGGTGAAAACACAACATGGTTCAGACAGTTCTCTCTCTGCTGGAATATTGGATTTTGAGGAGTACCATTTTGAAACCAGGTATCTTCAACATGCTGGTACCTACAGCATTATGGGCTTCATGTCTTACTCCATTTTATAGATCAGGAAAGTGAGGCAGAAAGGTTAAGTGATTTGCCCAAATGGAAATTGCAGCAATCTTGTGCTTTTGGAACTCATTAGTGATTAATTCCAAGCTCCATGTTCAGTCAGCTATTTTACAATACATTACAAACGTATTCGTGTAGTGTGCCAGTTATATATTTAACTCATTTGAAATAGGCATTTTCTGGCTTATCTTACTAAAAGCAGAGCAAGCAGTGATGCTTACGGTTATATTCCATTATAAAACCCTAATACTAATACTTTTCATTATAGCCCCCTCTTTTTCAATAGCTTATAAAGGATTTTTTACTAACTATTTGTGCTTTAGTTTTCCATGTTTGCTCTCTGCCCCGGCTAATTTTTTGTTTGGGATATTTCAGAGCAAATAGTTCAGTAGTTATGCCAGTGTTGAAACAACTGACAAATATTTATTTGAACAGTTCCAGTGTCTCCACCATTTGGAAATCCTGTTGAGCACTGGAGTCAGGATGGTGCCTTTTATGCTATGAAAATCTATCCAGATTTGACTAAATCATAAGCTTCTGGAAAATAATCATTTGCACATGCGAAGTTTGCTAGACTCTGGCTGTTAAAGCAGTGTTTCCTAAAGGATGGGTTCCAATTCAGCAGTGGATCACAAAAGGTCACTCTACCACACCCAAAGCTAGACCAGCCCATCCCTGGGCCCTTGGCAAGAATGAATTTCTCTTGGTCCAGAGTGGAAGGAAGGCCCCACCCACCCTGCAGCAATGGCACCTGTTCTAGCTTGTGATATCCTGAAGGGATGGCTGGGCCAAATGTGAGTGATGCTGCAACCCTATGTGCCAACTTCCAACCCCCTGGGAAAAGAACTGCTGCTGTGGGGCAGGCTCACTCTGACTCTCTTCTCCCATCCAAGGGCTTCTCCTCTACAATGAACTGGATTTAGGTTGCAGTGCAAGAGCAGAGGGTGCATAAATGTAATGGCAGATCCCAAAAAATCTGAAACACACACAAAATGCACCAAAGTTACCTTAATAAAAAGTTTAGGAATCACTGTGCTAAAATCCTGGAACATTCTGTTTACACTATGCATGCTCTAGACCTCATCTACCTTCCTCTACATAGAAAATGCTCCCTGACCTCCACAGCCTGAACACCAGACAAGAAACCAAAGTCACAGGAATGCTGAATTGGAAGGCAGAGGGAAACTGAGTTCTAGTGATAGTTCTTCTGATTAGTGTTAATTCTGTGCCCTTCACAGTTGTTATTCAGCAAGGACTTATACCCCACCTTATAAGATAGGCAAGCATTGCTGTCCCAGAGGGGTAGCCAAGAAGTTGCAGGCTCTCTTCTAGCAGAGCCAGGAATAGACCATTATCTCTAAAATAGCAGACCCAAATCTCATCCATGTAGTCATGCTGCCTTTCACAGTTACTGTGCTGTTTCTATGACCTGGAGAGACTCCCTCTCACAACAGAATACCCAGTAGACCAGTGGTGAGGGCACTCTCTTAGACTATTGGTTATTCTGGCAAGAGTCTCTCTCTCTCTCAGCATTTTTATATGAACATTTTCAAAAAGTCTCAGTTTTGTTCCATATCAGAACAAAAGTAAATTTCAAAATCTTCATTTCTGGCGTGTGAAATAGAATTTTCCAGCCTGACACATTAGTAAACCAATACAAGTTATGTGCAAAAATTAATAAAGGCATTACAGCCCTTTATGTAAAGTTTTTTTTATAGAAAACTCTGCAATACTCAGCATCAAAAGAGTAATAAATGGATGCAGTTTCAATATTAACTCTGACTATCCTTCTTTTTGTTTTTTTTATTCATTTTAAAAGAGATTTTTCTGTGGTATAACCTCTATTTTTCCACATTAGTGAAACCATCAAGGGTTTCAATACACCGAAAAATACTAAATATCATATGTCACAAACATGTATTTTATAGCACATACATATAGCAGCTTATAGCTGAAAGTGGAAGTGGAGGACAAGGAACAAATCTAGCCATCTACAGATATTAATACTATAGATTTTAATACCTACAGTAGTAGTAGTAACAGGAGTGGCCCGAGGCTGGCTGCGGCAGCTGGTGCCCCAGGCGGAAGGAGCGATCGGCGTCCCCGCGTGCACGGCCGTCAATGGCTGTGACGTAATCATGGGGCACCCCGGTGCCCCGTGACGTCATCATTGGGCACCCGGGCCAGCGGCGCCCTAGGCAACTGCCTCATTTGCCTAGGCTCACGGGCCCCCCCGAGTAGTAAACATCCCAATCAGGATCATAACCCAGGAGAAATGTTATTTTTTTCCTTGTGGAATAATATTGTTTTTCATTGTCAAAGAACAGTACTGCTTCCTGTTTGCTGAAAGAAGGTTGAATGGGATCTACATAACAAAGCAAGAGCAACTATGTAAGTGCTGGCAAGCAGAACTGGCATGGGTACTGAACGGTGTGGTCCTTATAAGGAAAAGAAAACTGCTAAAATGTCGTTAGGCATCATTTGCTCATGTTTCAGGAGGACCTGGAACAGGAAAGCCAGCAACCTGAATGAGCTGCATAGTTCTGCAGAATTTTACTTTTCACTCATGTTCCCTCATAAACACACACAAACAATACCCAGAGTGCTTTCCTTAGACCAGCACAATTATTTTAGAGTTGTGGGCAGGGATTAATCCCAAACTTTTGCTCCACAGGAATGTGTGTTTTGCACAGGGAGAATATTCTGTCCACTCTGGACCTTAAAAGAGTGAAAAGTAAAATTCTGCAGAACTATGCAGCTCATTCAGGTTGCTAGCTTTCCTGTTCTAGGTCCTCCTGAAACATGAGCAAATGATGCCTAACGACATTTTAGCAGTTTTCTTTTCCTGAAGTTGTCAACTCACAGGGGCAGGGCCCAACAGGGTTGTGGATTCACTTCAAGACAGAGTCGATTAGAGATAGTTGTTTTTATTAATCTCACTACATCACTACTATTACAGGCTTAATACTGCCAGATGGTTACACAGCTACTCCAAAGTAATACACCAATAAGCATAGGCAGAGCAATGCACAGAGTAACAGGCACTTGGAAATGCTTACGCCCCTACAGCCTGTGGGGAGTCCTGTTCCAGTCACCTCGCATCCGGCTGCAGTGGACTCGCTCCAGCTAGGGGGATCCAAGGCACCCTTCAAGGTCTAGGTCCCTGGTGTGACTCACAGAGGGGCGGGACTCCCAGTTATCTTATACTTTAGCTGTTTACCGAGTGTGCGCGAGTTGGCCCAATGCCATTCTCAACATTCCCACGGGGCTGAGAACCAAGGTCATGTTATTTATCCCATATGCGGTTCTCAGCTAGCAAGCATAGGGAGTTGTGGCTGATGAAGGCCATCTGATAAAGAACACCTGATATCTTCGCTGTCAGGGCTCATAGCTGGCCAAGAGGAATACAAATTTAACCCCTGCAGGCCTACATATGGCTTTTTATGTGACAGTAGTGAAGAGCATAGCTCAATCTTAACTGTTCCTTATGAAGATGGAAGTTACAAAAAATTAGTATTTGCTCTGCCTCTAGGAGCTGGAGCTTTCTCTCATGGGATTCCAGCAAAACCTCTCTCTGCTAGCAGTTTAATACTTTAATGTCTTTCCCCTCACTGAATATAGCTCCCAGCCAACAGTTTGTTTATTTGTTTTTGACTTCATGCAGCATTAAAACTAAGTGAGCTAAAATGACCAGGTGTTGAAGTAACTTGAAAGAATACTTCACTGAGAAATGAATCAGAGTACCCAGGTTCGTGAAGGCTGATTGCAAAAGCGAAGAGGTTCTTTTCTTAGATGGAAGGCTGAACTGTAGCCCTTCCTGTTATTCACTGGTGTTTGCTGTTATTTCAGCATAAAATTACTGTAAAACAATCATCTCAAGAAAACAAACTCCTGAACCTCATCTAATACAAACTTGTAACACTTTAGTTAAGATAGTGAAAACCCCTGGGAAGACCCTGGTTTAATAGTGTTTTATTTTGATTTGTCTTAAATCTATTCCTAGTCTAGTCAAGGTACATTGAATTAAGCCTAGTTTAAATCAAAATGAGAGATGCCTCGATAGCCTTTTGGGTCCATATATTGAAACTGATTTAAAATTACACCTTAAGTTAAAATGGTGTAGCTCTGTATGCAGATACATGCTTAGAATCTTTTCACATAAAGAAAATATAAGAAGTTGGTGGTGGGAGGGAAATTTAAATACAAGTTTAACCTCTCTAGTTCAGCACTCTCTGGTCCGGCAACATAGGTTGTCCGGCCTGATTTTAGTTAGCCAAATGTTCACTCATCATAGGTATGGTCAAGTTTCCTGTAATCCCATAAAATTTGCTTACAGCCACCAGTCCTGGCTCTCAGTGTTCTGTGCTGCTATTCAGCGCTGATTTACCCCTAAATGTCTTCTAAGAGCCCAGTAAGCAGTGGAAGTGTTGGTGATGCTGCTAGATAATACTGACCTCCCATGGTCTGACAAAATCTCTGGTTCGCACCGGTCAGGTCCTGAAGATGCCTGACTAGAGAGGTTCAATCACAGAATCATAGAATACTAGGACTGGAAGGGACCTTGAGAGGTCATCAAGTCCAGTCCTCTGCCCTCACGGCAGGGCCCAACACTGTCTAGACCAGGGGTTCCCAAACTTTTTGACATGGGGACCAGTAAATCCATTCACGAGCTTTTGGAGGACCGGTAATATTAGTTTGCATATTTATTAAGCAAATGATGAATATTCAAATAAGTTGTTTCTGGTCCTCCCAAAGCCCCCAGTGCCAGCTTTAGCAAAGCTTTTGATACGGTCACCCACAATATTCTTGCCAGCAAGTTAAGGGAATATGGATTGGATAAATGGACTGTAAGATGGACAGAAAGCTGGGTAAACCAGGGTTTCCCAAACTTTTTACTTGAGTTGGAACCCGTTTTTTTTTTCAGTACTGTTTTTTGCAGCCCAAAAATATAAATGCATATTAAAAAAAGAATGAAAAATGAATTAAATTTTCACTGTTTCACCCGGCTGCATCCTCCACCCAGCCCGGGCGAGGGCCTGGGGGAGGCGGGAGCAGGAGCAGACTGGGGGTAGGGTATCTGGTTAGGAGGAAGGGTGCTAGGACGGGTAGGGTTGCCAGGTGTCTGGTTTTGTTACCGGACAGTCTGGTATTTGAGGCTTCTGTCCGGGAAACAAATTGAGAAAGTACTGGACATATAAAATGTCTGGTATTTTCTCATTAGGTAAATTTTATTATTATTAGGTGTATCAGTTTGTAGTTGCGAACTGCCTGGCTGGTAGATGTGCTCAGGCTGTGTGAGTGTGTCTACCAGCCAGACAGTTTGGGCAAATATGGGGGGGGGGGGCAAAATGGAATCCCCGGGGCCGGACTTACTCGTGCTTCACTCCCCACCACTGCCCCTCCAGCCAGCCCCACTTCCCCCAAGCCCCTCCTGGCCGGCCGGTTCTCCCCCACTTCCCCTCCCGATCTCCCCCGTCCAGCCCTGCTTCCGGTGGCCAGTTCTCCAAGGCCAGCCCTGCTACCCTCGACCTCGTGCCCCTCGGCCAGCCCTACTTTCGCCAGCCCCTCGATCTCCTGCGGCCAGACCCGCTGCTCCCCCCGACCTCCTCACAGCCAGTCGGTTCTCCCCTCCTCCTCCCGATCTCCCCCGGCCAGTCCCCTACTCCCAACCCTGCCTCCCCCACCCCCCCCGGCTAGCCCTGCTTCCGCTGGCAGGTTCCCGCCCCCCCCCCCCATCTCCCCATCCAGCCCCGCTGCTCCCGTCCAGCCCTGCTTCCGGTGGCCAGTTCTCCATTCCTCCTCCCGACCTCCCCTGGCCAGCCCTGCTGCCCCCAACCTCCCCCCAGCCCTGCTTCCTGGTGGCCGGTTCCCCCCCCACACACACGCTTCCTCCTGGCCCACCCCCTCATCCCCCCCCCCCCATCTGAGATCAAGTGTGTCCAGCATTTTTTCTGAACTCACCTGGTAACCCTAGCTATGCCTCTGCTGGGAGCCCAGAATATCCAGCTGCATCCTCCGTCCAGTCCAGCCGAGGGCTTGGGGGACCCAGCACCACACGGGCACTCCGGGAGCCCGGAACACCCCAGCAGCCACGCTGAGGCCCAGTATTTTTTCCCACGGGCCGGTACCAGGCCGTGGCTCATAGTTTGAGAAACACTGGTCTAGACCATCCCTGATAGACATTTATCTAACCTACTCTTAAATATCACCAGAGATGGAGATTTCACAACCACCCTGGCAATTTATTCCAGTGTTTAATCAAAAATCTGTGGTGTCATTTTAGCCAAGAATTTCAAGATGTAAATTATTTGAAAATATATCCTGGACTGAAGTTCCTATTACCATAAAATTCAATTTTCTTTTAACATCACAACAGAAACTGAAGGAGATTTATTTAAGAGTAAGAGTTTTGTTGCAATAGCATTTGTTTAGAATCATAAAAACTTTATCATGCTTTTAAAGCCAGATTTGAACACCTAAATTCCAGAATGTGTTACACAGAAAGTATGTGAAGGAAAAGAATTACATTTTAAATGTAGATTTTTCACTTCAACTCTCCCTTATGTGTTTTCCCTTCCTATCCTCGATCTAATGTAGAACACACACAATGTCCTAAGAGCAGGGACCTATTTTTTCAGTTCATATGCAGAATGCCATTGCTTAACTAAATTCCAAAATCTTCCTATTAAAAATTATGAAGAGAAACCAGTAAAACTGCATAGTTTTTAGAACTTTTGAAATTTTTAAGTGAGACAATTTATATGAAAGGATCGTGTATTTATAGAGGAAAAACAGGATTTAATGCTCAGTTTTAGAACACCACTCTATGTGGCTGCTACCAACGTGTCTCCATAATGATGACACTGCCTATCAATCTGCTTAAATCACCAGATCTGCGTTATTCCATTGCAGACACTAGCTGATGTCTTCAACGATATGGTATTTTACTGAATGACGATGACACGGAAGAAAAAAAAAGCATCAAGTCAAAAGGCTTATTTATGTTCTTTTAATAGGCTCCTTGAGGCCATCCCACACGCTGACATCATCCTTAACAGAATCTATTATTCTTCACATATGCAGTGCTTACATATGCAGAGGACAATTACTGCCAGAATGCTAGAAAAAGCTAGAAGTATGCCAAGTCAGCTGTATAATTAATATAAGCCACTTCAATTATGAGACATAAATTAGCAACATAGAGTATTTGTCATAGATATCCTGTTTCAAGCAGAGACACGCCCAGAAGAGATAACTTGTAATAGCCGAAGCACATAAAATAAACGCAGACTTTGGAAGTCATACTGGTCCCCTTCACTTTAAAGAACATAAAGGGGCAGGTTTAAGCAGTAACCGACAGACTATGAGGTCAGCGATCAAAGTTTACTAACATCCTTTTACAGACTATTTTAAAGCTAAATTTGTTTTAAAAAATGCTATAACCAAAATAATTGCTACTTTTCCCCCATAATACACTGAATGGGCTTACATAAACATCCAACTTCCTAATGAACCTTATGGCTATGTCTACACTGGCAGATGCAAAGCACTGGCAGTAACGGTGCTGCTCAGTGCAGTAGTAAAAGCGCTATTGGGTGTCCACACCGTCAGCTACCAACACATTATTGTGGCCAAACTAACAGCACTTGCAGCACCTTTTGGAACAGTGCATTCTGGGCAGCTATCCCACAGAGCACCTCTTCCTCTTCTGCCACAGAGGTTTCTGGGTAGACACATCCTGAGTCCTGTCCCAATGCCGTGTGGTGCACTGCTTCACATCCCAGCAACCCCCGTGCTTCTGACCACATTTGGTGCCATCTTTCTATGGCTTCTGTGCTGCAAAATGCCTCCTTTGTGTGCAGGAATGGTGTGATGGCGAGTTGGGGTTTCCCCGATCCTGCACCCCCATAGCAGCAAGAACAGTCTCCACCAGCCAGTAGAATAGAGAGGGGTTTATTGATTTTCCAGAATACAGCACAGCACATACGTGATGTGGCTACCGGGGGCAGGGCCAGGATGGCTCAGGCCCCTAGGGTTAGGGTCCATCACCCGTACCCCCAGCTTAGCCTGTTCTCTCCATGCTTCCCAGACAGCAGTTGCCTCCTCTCAAGGCCCTGCCCCCCAGCCAGGTGTTGGTCTCCACCTTCCTCCCTTTGTCTCTCTCCCTGGGAGGCTGAGCCTAGGTGTCTGGGTTAATGCACATTTGGGTGAGTCAGTGGGAATCACATCACAGCGCAGGGGGACACCGGGTTACAGAGCAGACAGCACGCTCACTACGCCACAAATGGATCTCCAGCTGTTAACAAAAATGCTGATAGATCTCACTAACATGTCACAAATGGCAGTCAAGTTATTCCTGAAGCCACAAAGTGACAATGACCAGTCCAAGCAGCGTTTGTATGACATGAGATTTCTTGCGGCATTCACAGAGGTGGTGATCACTTTTGGGCTCGGGAAAAAAACACTGGGTGGTGTCATCACATCGTCATGCAAGCCTGGGCTGACAAGCAGTGGCTGCAGAACTTTCAGATGAGGAAAACCACTTTGGTGGGACTGTGTGCTGAATTCGCTCCCACACTGCGGTGCAAGGACATGTGAACGAGAGTCACCCTGCCAGTGGAGAAGCATGTGGTAATTGCACTTTGGAAGTTGGCTACTCCAGACTAGTGATGTAATAGTGCAGTTGATTAACTGATAAACAAAAGCTTATAGGTTAATGCTATAGACTACATGCATTTCCTCCCCCGTTCCCAGTAAATTTTTTAGCGAGCTGGCCATCAGCCTGGCTCAGTCCTGGCTTGTGACAGGTCTGGGACCTACCCCTGCTGCAGCTCTGGATTTAAAGTGTATTAGGAGCTGGGTGGGCAGGCAGCCCGGCTCAGTTCTGGCTTGCGCTGGGTTTGGGAGCTCAGAACCACCCCTAGACAGGGGCTGCTGCCACCTCACACTGTATCAGAGGCAGCAGCACAGGGCAACAGGCAGCCGATCCGCATGGGGAGCTGTTTAAACGGGCTCCCCTTGCAGACCAGCTCCCACCTGGCACCCCGTGCTACCGCCCCTGATACAGAGGTAGCAGCATGTTGTGGCAGGGGACTCTTCAGGAGTGAAGCTGGAGCGCCATGGCTGCCAGCCACGCCCCCGGGGACTACAGAATAGTTGACTAACTGATAAGAATTCACGAGGTTATTCAACTATTCAATCAATCGATATTTAACACCCCTATTCCAGACAGCTTTTGCTCAGTTGGCAATCATTTCAGAATGAGAAAGCTGACCATTGGATTTGTGCTGCTGGAAGCATGTAGGGTCATCAATTGCATCATGCTCTGAAAGACTGTGACTCTGGACAACATGCATGAAATACAGGTTAGGCCTCCCTGGTCCGGCACCCTCGGGACCTGAGCTGTCCCAGACCAGGGAGTTTGCCAGAGCAAGGGATGTCAGTGCTCCCCCGCTGGCTGCCCCACTCCCAAGCTCCTCTTCCCTGAGGCTCCCTGCCCTGCCGCTACCCCCACTAAAGATGGCCCGGCACGGCTCCCCACCTTGCTGCCCACCTGCTGCCCCAGAGTCTCCTGGGATCCCCAGCGGGGACCACCTGGCCGCTGCCAGTCCCACTGCCACAGAGTGTTCCCCAGGGTTCCCAGCTGGGCCCACCCAGCTGCCGCCAGCCCTACTGCTGCCAGGGCCGCCCTCCCACCCTGCCCCACTGCTTAGGGCACTGGGGATTCTGGTTGCCCAGTCACCCCAGCGCCACTGCCACCGGGGGGGTTTCCTGGGGTTCCTGGCCAGGGCTGCTGGACCACAGGCAGCCTAGCTGCAGCCAGGGATTCCCCGGTCGGGGCTGGGACTTCCCAGCCACATCGCCCTGCTAATGCTGGAGGTTCCCTGACCTGGGTTGGAGCTCCTCATCTGGTCCATTGACGCCAGGGGTTCCCTGGCTGGGGCTGGGGCTCCCTAGCCATCGCCTGGCCCGATTAATGCTGGGGGTTCTGACCAGGGTGGGGGCTCCCCAGATGTTGCCTGGCCCAGCTCCCCTGCCCCTGCACTGCTCCGGAATTATTTGGTCCAGCAACATCCCTGGCCCTGCCAGACCACAGATGTTGCCAGACCAAAGAATCCTGGATTTGGGAGGTTTAACCTGTAGTGGATGGCTTTACGTGGATGGGCTTCCCGAACTGTGGTGGGGTGATAGATAGCACACACATTCTAATTCTGTCACCAGACCACCTAGTCTGTGAGTACATTAACAGCAAGAGGTATTGCTCCATGAGTCTGCTGCTATGGGTGCTTCATGGACATTAAAGCAGGCTGGTCTGGAAAGATGCATGGCACACACATCTTTCCGAACACTGGCCTGTTCAGGAAGCTGCAAGTGGGGATTTTCTTCTTCGACCAGAAGATCACCACAGGGAAGTAGAAATGCCCACTGTGATCCTTGGAGACCCTGCCTACCCCTTAATGCCATGGCTCAAGAAACCATACGCAGGGAGCCTCAACAGCAGCAAGGAGCAGTTAAACAACAGGCTGAGCAGGTGCAGAATGACTAGGGAGCAGTGTTTCCCAACCAGGGTTCCGCGGAACCTCATCGGGGGTTCTGCGAGAAATCGTGGAATAAATAACGCTGGGCAGGGCCTGGAACATCTGTCATGCCCTTCACCTCTCCCCCCCCCGGCGCTCGGCTGACTTCTGCAGCTGGGCCGCTGCGTGGGCACAAGAGGGTGGGGACTTCTACGCCACTCAGCCGGGCCGCTGCGCGGGAGCAAGCAGCCATTTGGGCTCCGCGAGTGAGAGGCAGGAGGGGGAGGAGGAGGAGGAGAAGAGAAAGAGAGAGTGAGGCAGGAGGAGGAGAAAGAAGAGAAAGAGTGAGAGGCAGGAGGAGGAGGAGAAGAGAAAGAAAGACAGGAAAAATGCTCCAATTTTGTTTCTTACAATGTAAGCTGACAAAATATATTAAAAAAATAAAAAAAACAGCTCTTTACAAATAAATGATCTTGAAAAAAATTAGCAGTAATTGAATTGCACTCCCCCCGTCAACTTTTTCTGGGCAAGCAAACATTTTCACACGTAGGGGTTCCTCGGGATATGAAAAATTATTTTAGGGGTTCCTCCATGGGAAAAAGGTTGGGAATCACTGCTATGGAGTGTGCTTTTGACTGTTTGAAGGCCTCCTGGTGATGTTTATATGGGACGCTGGATTTGGCTGATGATAACATCCCTATTGTTATTGTTGTGTTCTACTCTCCATATTATTTGCAAAGGGAAGAGTGAAAGCTTCACTCAGGGCTGGACCCCGGAGGCACAGCACCGGGAGGCCAAGTTTGAACAGCCTGAGACCAGGGCTATTAAAGGAGCACAGTGCAGGGCTGAAAGGATCAGGGATGCCTTGAGGTAGCAATTTGATGCTCAAAGTCAGTAAAACTTGTTGCCATGCATGGGATTGCAGTCAGTGGCTGCTTTCCTCGGGGATTACTCTCATTGGTCCATGCATTGCACTTAGTGCTACAGTAACTGCAGCTTTGCATGGTTATGTCTGCTCTCCTGTACGTAATGGAATAAAGATTTCTTTGAAACATACTCATTCAATTTATTAAACAGAGTAAACGTAGAACACCACCCGTGAGGCATGGAACAAACATCTGCATTGTGGGAGACAGGAAGGGAGGGAGTGGGGGAGGCAGGAGGTGAGGCATGCCCCAAGAATTGCACAGATTTGTATATGTCCATATGCAGACCTGCTATCTGATGGCCTACGGAATGGAGGCTGCAGTTCATCGGAGCTAAGCTACTTGCAGATGGGTACTGAGTGCACGGTCTGCATGGGTGGAGGTTGGGTGGGCAGGTGCGGAAAGTGGCACTCACGGATAGGGTGGCGTCCAAATTGCGCTGGTGGTGACGGGGATGTATATTGAAAACAGTTTTGGGACACTGACTTCAGGGGGGGAGGAGGGGGCGGGTCACACAGTTGTTCTATATGCAGTGCTAGCAGCACCTCCAGCAAGTTTGCTTGTCACACCATAATGCTCAGGAGCCACTGCGTGCTCTCCTTCATTCCCTCCTGTCACTATCCCTCCACTCCTGCAATTTTTTGTGTTCAGTGTTGATGTGGCTCAGGACGTCTTGCAAAAATTCTTCTCTAGACTTTCTTAGGCACTTCCATGCCAGTCTCAGACACTCTGTAAGAGTTAGAACTTCCTGAAACTGATTTTCTGAGGCCACCTTGATCAAGACCAAAATTGCAACATGTTACAGAAGGTCCCCTGTTAACACCAGACACAACATTGCCCCAATCCCTTTGAAGCATGTGCACCCTGCACATACCTAGCACTGCCTATGTGAGCATACATAACATACAGGAAGCCCACAATGGTAAGTTCACCAGAGAAACCCTATGTGCAGGATAGGGGAAAATGCTAGGAAACTCTTAATTTAGCGTCTTGGGTGGGTTATCCTTGGTGCAGCGAGGCACGGCACTGGGGTGCAGGCGTTTCCATTTGCACATGACCATACTGTGTTCGCAGCTTAGAGTGAGCAGGGAAGCAAAGGAGGATCTTTTACTGGTCTGTGGGTTCCAGCTGGAACCATATGCTGCTTGTGTCAGGCACCCAGCCCCGCTGATGGCACAGTGGCGGGGGAATATCAGCCTTCTGAGGTCAAATACCAGGTTTGCTTTGTGAACTAATATAAAGAGAAGGGTGACATGGCAGCTGCATGAAGCTTTCGATGAGATCTGCAAAGCAGATTACCAAGACATCAATTGTCTGTTTACCATCCAACCAACCTTCTGCCAGTAGCAGCATCACACAGAACCAAAAAGCCTCCTTTCTAGAAACCTCCCGCTCCTGGCAAACTGCTTGAGTGCTTCCCACCCACTCACCAGTAGCATCATCTGCAGCCTCTAAGGGCTGCAAGTGGCTCACCTCTTCAGGAGCACAAACCGCTCCTGACTGCCAGCCTCTATGGATGCCAGTTCCTCCTCTGGCTCTAGGTCCCTCTCCCCTTGAGCACAGTCAGTCACAAATTCCTCCTCCTGTCCTGGTGCACTGCCAGATACGCCCAAGGTATCCACCGGGGTAGCCTCCAAGTAGCTCATCCAGCTCTTTATAGTACTTGCAGGTCATGGGTGCAGCACCAGAGCAGTGATTTACTTCCCACACCTTGTGGTAGGCATTTTGCAGCTCCTTCACTTTGACCCTGCACTGCAGTGCCTCCCGGTTATGGCCCCTTTTGGTCATGCACCTAGAGATGTGTCCATAGATATTGTAATTCTTAAGGCTGGAGTACAGCTGGGACTAGGCTGCCTCCTCTCTGCAAATGCTGATGAGGTCTAGTACCTTGGCACTGCTCCAAGCAGGGGATCTCCTGGTGCATGGAGCAGGCACGGCCAGCTGGAGAGAGGCACTGAGAACACACCAGGCATCACCCAGCAAATAGGAAGGGGACTTTCAGTCCCTGGGGGGGTGGGGAGGGGAAGGCAGGCAGCCAGCACACTCCTGGCCCACTCATGGGGAGCCCCCTGCTACCCTGCACTGCTGCCTCTCTCTTAGAGGCAGCAGCATGGGGCGGTAGCAGCCCCTGTCTGCGGGGGGCCTGAGAAGGAAGCAGCCCTACGGGGAAGCCTCCCCCTTTTCTCCCTTGATGCCTCTGATACAGAGGCTGTGGGGGAGTGCATGTAGTTGATAGGAGCAGCCAAGAAGACTGGGCTTATCAGTTAGTCGTGTAGTCGACTACACGTTGACATCCCTAGTGGACACCACAAAAGTTAAAGCACTGGGGGCTGATTTACTGTGCAGTAACTTGGCAGTGTAAACTTGACCTAAGTAGCAAATATCACCAACAGTAGCAATTACCTTTTAAAAACATTACTGATGGTGGACTTTAAAAAAAATCTTTGTTTCGAAGAGCAGATGATTCAAGGCCTTTCACTTCTTGGGGACTGATTCAAATCAAGCTCAGAACAAAATTGTTACCATGGTAACTATTTGACGCCCCATGTGAAATGCGGTGGTGGCCTCTCTTCAGCTCCTAGCAGGTCAGACTGCATGCCACAGAAATCATTACTGCAGTTGGTGCAGCACAAAAGGCCAAGGAACAAAAGAACAAGGAAAATGAGTACTCTAGTTTCATTGCTTAAGATGCTCCCTTGAAGTCAAGGTTAAAACACACCTCAATTGATGAGAGGAAAGATACACAGCTATGTCCATGTTCTTGCTCTGTGGATAAAGGACTCTTGTTTTCACAGCTGTCCAGCAGGCACCTTTCATAAGTATTGTTTTCACTATTATTCTAGTTTAACATTATAAAAACAAATTAGAAGTAAAATAAAATACAACTCAACCATTTTTTTAAGCAAAAGACCAGGTAAAACTCTTGAAATACAAATCTGCAGAGAAATTAGTTCATGCATTCCAAAATATGACATCAGTATAATGACTCTAGAAAAACATACTGATGATCCTCAGCAATTTGACACCTCACTTCAGATCAACTGCTAGAGAAATACTAGACTGTGTTGAAACAAAGCAGAGTTCCAATTTACAAAAGAGCTATGCAATTAAACTAGAAGTGAGAGGGGGGCATGCAGTAAATGAATTCAACTTTTTTCCCCATGAAAAAGTTATTTTAGATTAAACAAGAATTATTACTTCAATCACAGCAACTTTAAATGTAGAACTGTATGAATTTTACATTTTGTATTTGCCATTTCAGAGCAGAAGCTATTCAACAAAACTTATAAACTGTACCTGGTTTAAATAAAATGTCCCATGACAGATGAAAACTTACTGTGGGAAAGGACAGCTATATAGGTATGTAATAGAACACATGCAACTTGTACAAGACTCTAAGCCCACATACAACTTTAAAAACTGAGAGTTAACACCAAAAACTTACTACAAAGTAATCAGAAAAGTTGTAGTTTCAATATCAATCCAAACAATTCAAGTGCCATCCAAAACTCATTCAGACAAACTCCTATAAACAGAGCTTGAGATTGTTGACTAAGAGGGGAGAAAATTCTAGCACCAAAAATGCTAAGAAAAAAAACACTCAACTATCACGTAACTTAAATCAGGAGATTTACCAGGAATGCCTCTACTGATCTTAGCGTTCAAAATTCAGCATGGAAAGAGAAGTTCTATTTAAGAGAATGAAGATCCAATTCATTTAATGTTTTAAACCAACTCCAATAACTTTAATTGTACTAAGAAGCAAAGAAGCAGCTAATGAAGCACATGCAGCACAAGGGAAATGTGCTCTAGGTCATTTGCACCACAAAAGAGTTTAGAACATAAAATTTGTAAATGTATTCAGGCATAACATTTTAAGAGATTAATTTTATCAAATGAATATATAAATGTGGCGGTACTAGATCTGCCAATGATAAATCAGAAAGGGTATGGAAAGTTATGCCAATCAATTTAACTAGATGCTTTATGAAAACATTGCTTATATACACTGGACATACGAAATGAAGAATGAGATCCTTTGCTTATACTTGTAATATAGCTGAACTCTTGTTAGATCAATTCAAAGATATCTAACAAAAGCTCACTAAAAGCACAAACCTATTTCTATTAAAATAGAAACTGACTACCAAATGAGGTACATAAACAGCTGTTTCCGCCCTGTTTAAACAGTAAACAGAAACACAGTACAAAACTTTTAGTACAGGAAGTGAAGAATACTGTTATCCATTTACATCAGAGGGGGTAGTGCTCAGTAGGCTGAATGCAATTAGCTTGAATTAGAACAGGATCAAAACATGAGGGTTTAACATCTTTGTGAACAGCACTCAAGAGGGCAGCTTTAAAAATAAACACTGAAGGAATAAACATTACTTGCTCAGGGTACGTCTACAGAGCAGTGTTATTTCAGAATAATTGACACTATTCCGAAATAACATAGTGTGCATCTACGCTACAAGCCTTTATTTCAAAATAATGTCAAGCTGGAGAATTTCTTACTCCGACTCATGGTAACCCTCATTTCACGAGGAGTAAGGGAAGTCAAAGGAAGAGTGTTCTTCCTTTGACTTACTGCTGTGTAGACAGTGCCAAAAGCCAAATTATGCTATTTCGACTTCAGCTACGCAACTGACATAGCTGAAGTTGCATAGCTTAATTCAACTTTAGTCCTGCTGTGTAGATGTGCCCTCATTGACCAGGACAAAGTGGGAAAGCTATCACGATGAGCAAAATTCTAGGTAACGATTTCATTCTTGCAGCTCAAGTGAAAATTTCATTTTGGTATTCTAGCAAAGACCAGGAAATATCCTCTAACTGCAACAATCCAATAAGCAATGTCAGCTTGTTAGCCACAGAAGCCGAATCCTGCTGTCCCTGGATAGTTCTTAAAAGCATCCTCTCCAAGTATTGATCCGCCCTCATTTGTTTACCCTGTAAAATTGTACTAGATTACAGCAGTTGTGGTGAAACTTCAAACTGTTTTGTGTGAAGTAGCAAACATAGTTGTGTCCAGAATATTATAACAAACTAGTACTACTACTAGTAGTAAAATTAATTTCTGTACTACAAAGTTTAAAAAAATTCAGCCTTAAAAGAAGGAAAGCATCCTGTGATTTTATTCATTTTTCCTGATACAGCTCAAAACTAGAGAATACAAGCCTATGATTAGATGCATTTGTATGATCATTGTTCGGCGTTTGAGGCAGACACCTTCCTCTCTGAACCTAGCAAGCACAACCACAGATCACCTTAGCCGTAACAACCCGGAAGCAGGCTGTGCCAATCAAATCAGGAGAAAAAAGATGATATTCAGAAACAGGAAATACAATGGTAAAAGATTTCTTTACGCCAGAAAAAAGTCGATGGGGAGGGAGAATAGATGAAATTCAGAAATTTCAGTTTGCTTTAACTATAATGATATTGAACATGACTTTTTATTTTTAGCTCTTAATGTGATACAAAAAAAAAATTACAAGATTTCCAGTGCACTGATATATTCAGAGCTTGAAAATATACTCAGATTAGTGAGAGGAGACAGTTAAGCTATCAGTTCCCGAAAAACTTTTTTTTTTTTAAGCTTCAAAAAGGTGCAGGGTTATGTTACTAATTCTTATTGTTGAAGACAATAGCTCACATATTAGCTACTTTTAAAATGATGCTGTGTTGACTTATTTACTAAGCAACAGAAAATGAAATTAACATGACTCTTGTCAGTTTCAAAGCTACACTTCAGATCTTTGTGGGAAGCAATGAAAACTATGAAGACTACTTTAATGTCATGCTGCTGCTTTGGGGAAAGCTCTGCAGACACAAGTACTGAAGTTATTCATGTGGGGAGGACCACCAAAGTAATTTGATGGACTACTAGATGTACTGAAGTAGAGTAATTGAGACCTTTCCTCCAGAGGAAAATATACAATATGGAGCACCCAAGCACCTTGGTGAAATTCCCATCACTTTACTAATTCCCAAAAGCTAACAGAGCTGGGAGACTGATCCTTTAAACAAGACACTGTCCCTGGTCCTACTTAGTGCTCTCCTGCAAGGTTCTATCACTGGAAAATGTACAGCTCCAGCTACAAAGTGTTCAAAATATTCAAGGCTTAAACAAAGTAACTGTACATTGAAGGGTCAGTCAACTCAAAAGTCACACTATCTGAAAGTCTAGCTACTGTTAGATGTAATATCTAGATTACTAAAACTAATATAAGATTGTTTTTCCATTTAACTTTGTGCACCTGACAGCATTTTGTGTTTGGTCTGTTTCCCTATTTTTGTTGTACAATTTAAGACTGTCAATTTGCAATTTCTGTTATTGTTTTACACATTAACAGAAGAGAAGAAATATGTTTCAAAAACAGAAAAATACAACTGTAAAAACTACTAAACTTGGCATAATGATTATAGGCAATTATATTATAATAGCAGATGTACGTGACACTGCTCGGGTCCTTAACTGTAGGAGTTTTTTTAATTAAAAGGAAAATGTACATGCTTTATTTAAATGATGGGGCTCAGGGCAGGGGGTGGAGGTGCAGTAGGCAGGGCAGGAGGTTGGATGGGGTGGGGCTGAGAGCAAGGAATGGAAGGTGCAGGAGTCAGAGTAGGGGGCTCAGGACAGAGAGTGGGAGAGTCTTGGCAGAAGGTGCATTGAGTCAGGGAAAGGAGTGGAGGGCTCAGGGTAGGGGTGGGGGTGCAGGAGTGAGAGCAGGGGGCTGGGAAGTGTGGTAGGGTGCTGGCGTCAGGGCAGGGGGTGGAAGGTGTGGGAGAGGCTAAGGGAAGGGAGAGTACTGAAGTGAGGACAGAGGAGTGGGGGTTAGGAGAGACTCGGGGCAGGGGACTGGGTGCATGGGGTGAGGCTTTGAGTATGGCTTCAGGGATAAGGAGTGGCTCAGGTCAGGAAACATAGGGTGTGGAGGGGATGGAGTGAGGGATGGGATGAGGAGGGACTCAGGGCAGAGGGTGGGGGAGTTTAGGGAAGGAGAAGGGACATTCGGGGGCTTACTGGTGCCTCCCGTAGTGACTAGAGTGGCAATACTTTGGCGGTGACAGCTCAGGGGAGCATGGGCCAGACTCAGCCTCCAGCTGGTCAGGTGGGGGAGCCCACAGGCCTGCTCCAGCCTCCAGCTGCCTCCCCCAACAGTCCAGGGCTCTGCGGGCCAGCCCCAGCCTCCAATTAGTCTGTGGGGACGACAGGGCTCTGCAGGCCGGCCCTGGCCTGCTGCTGCCCTCCCACATGCCAGTTGGTGGGACGGCAGGGCTCCAGCCCCAGCCTCTAGTTGGTCTGGGGCTGGGCTTGTAGTTCCTACCTGATGCCAGAGTCTCCTCTGGGGCGGACGAGAAGCTGGGCCACAGTTCCCAGCCTTCCAGGGAGGAGGGGGACACATCTCCAGGGCCCAACCGAAGGGGTCATACAAGGGGGGCAGTGGCGGCAGGGTAAGGTGGGTGGAGAGCTCTCCCCAATCTGGCACTGTTTGGGGCAGTGGAGCCACTTACCCAGTTTGGTGACCAGTAATGCGGAAAGCTCCATCCCCAACTGGCCACTGTCTTGCTAGTGCCAGTTGGGGATGCTCCATCCCCCTATAGTCACTCTGTAGTATAGCTGTCCCTCTGATCACCCCCTTCCTATCCATGTTATGGAAAACAATCAGATTCCAGGCACATTCCATTTTCCTGGCACCACCAAACCCTGACCTTGCTTTACATTAGGATAAGAGATAGCTGTATACCAAATTTGGTGGTCCTAGCTCTTACAGCATAAGAGTTCTTGAACAAACAGACTCACGGATGGATGGACTTCAAGACAGACAGATGCATAAGCTCTCTAAAACATATACAGATGAAACTATGTTAAAATCTTTTTAAAACTAGTTGAGTTTCAAGATGTCTGTTACATTAGAAGAAATAGTCTATTGATGCCTTTTTAAAAAAATGATAGCTAATCCACTTTTGTAGAGTAGAACTTCAGAGCAAATGACTATAAACTAGAAAATTTCACAGGTAAACAAACATGCGCATACACTTACATACACAGTGCATAGCCACAGTACTTCATTCATACTCAAATCCTGCACTAGAAGGTATTTGAAACAATTTAGCACTTATGTTCCACTTTACAACTTCCAAGTCCTGAGCAAACATTAATTAATAGGCCTAAACACAATTCTTTCCTTTCCTCTAAAAGCAATCTGAGCAGTATAAAATGGTGCAAAAAAGAAACTTAAACTACAGAAAAATACAAGTATTTTAACTTCACAGGGAAGACAACTTTTGGCAAAAATAGCTATTTCTAATTATTTAATTACGGTTACTGCACTTGGGCCTATATGAAATCAATGAACTGGCACAACCTGCAATGTACTACAGCCAACACTATTTTCATTTCCTGAAATACTGAGCTTTCAGAAAACACCAAGGAGAGGTGTCTGTGGTCACAAAATTATATTCTTAAATGAACACACAAGATGGAAACCCAGGATAAAACTAGATTACAGCATTAGGGTTGCCAACTTAGAAATTAGAAAAGCTGAGGCACAAAACAAGCTCAAATTAGCAAGAGTCATAAAGGGTAACAAGCAAACATTCTACAAATATATTAGAAACAAAAAGAAAACCAAGGACAGGATAGGTCCATTACTGAACGAACAGGGGAAAAAAATAACAGAAAATGTGGAAATAGCAGAAGTGCTTAATAACTTGTTTGTGTTTTCACCAAGAAGGTTGTTGGTGATTAGTTGCCTAACATAGTGAATGCTGGTGAAAACGAGGTAGGTTTCAGAAGTTAAAACTAGAAAAAGAACAAGTTAAAAATTATTTAGACAAATTAGATGTCTTTGAATCACCAGGGCCTGATGAAATGCATCCTAGAATATAAAGTTGCTGATTGAGGAGATATCTGAGCCATTAAGCTATTATCTCCAAAAAGTCATGGAAGACGGGAGAGATTCCAGAAAACTGGAAAAGGGGCAAATATAATGACCATATGTAAAAAGGGAAATAAGAACAAACTAAGACACTACAGACCAGTTAGCTTAACTTCTATGCCAGGAAAGATAATGGAGCCAATAATTAAGGAATCCATTTGCAAATATCTGTAAGATAAGGAGATGAGTAACAGAGCAACGGTCATACTGAATCAAACAAATGGTCCATTCAGTCTGCCTCTAATTCTACAGATTTGAAAATCTGTATGAAAATACAGATTAAAGAATCTGATACTCCTAACCAGATTTGTGTTTTCTTAACCCTGATCTAAAAATAGAGACTAGAAAAATCCTAATATTTTAACAAGAACTCAAATAGAATTACTTAGTATTCAAACCCTAACTAAGTGTAATCAAAATTCTCTGCATCTTATTTCATAACATTTTTGTACCATCTATAGATACAGTCTGATAATACAATATGAGTGGGGTTAAAAATAAATTGAGAAAAAATACCCTCAACAGAAAAGTTTTTGGAAAAAATTTTCAGAACAACGGCAAGAACATATCAAAACCAGATGTAAAACAGATGTAGTTTTAATAATAAGATGTGGTTTTAATCATAATATGATTTTTGTAGTTTAATGCAATCATAAGATAGATGAGATGACGGCACCTTTTTGTTGAACATGGAGCTCAGCAAACTCATGTTTAATCAAAAACAGTTACCTCAAGGAGAACAGAAACTGCAGAAGGCAAACCCATCTGCACCATTGTGTGTACATGCAGGGGTGGGAGGGTATAAACGTTTCACATCACTTACTTACAATAAACATTTTCATTAAAAATGTATTGATTAGTATATCTGTGCTTGCTGTTGTTATATCATCTTTGTCTTTCCCAACCCCACTAGCTTTCTCCTCCGTTATTTAGTGAATCATCCTGTGCTCATAACATCAGTTCGCAAGTAGGGAAATAACTGATAGCAAACTCAGGATTAGGACTTCAGTGAAAAATCAAAAGGAGACAAACTCTAAGGTTGCAAATTCCTGCACAAATTGGTTTTATAATTAGTAATGAAGATCTTAAGGAAAACCAAGATTAACATGATAAGCATAAGTTGTCCATTCCACGCTGAAAGACGTTTTCCCTCTCTGAATGAAGAACTAGCAAATTTAAGCATCAGTCTAAGATATTAAGGAGTCTAAACCTTCCTTCATCCCATACCATTTTAATGGTAACTATGATGATCCTTTCATATACAAGTGTAACTGAAAAATGGATCAGGATATGTACAGCAGCAAAACAGAGCCCTACAATATATTATACTTGATACTGTCCAACATATGTCTCAAATTGCCAGCCCACTTGTTTAGCAATAGATGAGGTCAAGAATAATTTTTCACTATGCTTAGTACAAATTCACCTGTCCCTTGGCCAGCCAGCAGAGTAAAAGGAAAAAGTAGAGACTGTGGGGCAGATCAACATGTTCAGCTTTGGGCCATTCATCTGCAGGAATATTTATCCCATTTTTGAGCTTGCAACAATTACAACAGAAAGCAACTAACTGGTGCTCAAACTATTGTGCTTAATAACTCACACATTAATTGGCAACAAAAGCCTAAGACTTTTTAATATGCTGACTGCTGAAACTTCGAAAGAGCAACACATAAGCCCGGAGGCAGTGGTTATCAAAGCTCAGTTTAAATGCACAGACCATGTTATCAAACAGGCACCCGAAAAATGTTCACTATGGTGAACTGAAACTTGGAAAGGGTAGTCAAAATAAATCTTTTAAAGACATCAAAAAGCAGACTCACAACTTGTGTGGCATAAATATTGATAACTTTGAAGACACAGCCAAGATCAGGCCTCAGTGAAGAACAACTATCAATAAAAGTTGCAAGCGCTTGGAGGGAAACTGACACCATAAACTACCTGAAAACAGGCCAAGAATGGGAGTCTTCAAGGGAAGCCCACACATTCCTGACAGCCACAAGAGAATATATGAGAGATGCCATGACATCATGATCAGGCATGACAACCATACTTCAAATGAAAAGCAAACCTTTTATACAAATAAAACCCTGGAAATTTTCTTGCAATGAATATGAAGATCCATTTCTGATGTACAAGCCAGTGTTATTTTACACAATTTCTGCTGGCTTTAACCAGTTCTCACTCCAAGAAAATAAAGGTCCCCACCGGGCTCCGATAATTTGAGCGTATTACTGTTGCAGATTCCCACTTTATAGTTAAGTGCACAACTCTCACAAATGAGGATTTACTGAGGCATCTCTCAAAGATACAGCATTACTTCTGAATATATAAAAAGTCTGTTTTCCTCAGCCAAAGGGGGTTTGCTACATTGGAAAATCATTTACATATTATGACAGCATGATAAAAATATTTTATTGATTAATTTCCGCCGCCCCCCTTCCCGCCACACACATACTGAAACAAACAAGGCAAAGTCCAGGGTTTCTGGAATTGAGAGAGGAGGTAAGAGAGGAACTGACAGAAAAAATACTTTTTAAAATACTATAAAAACATCAAAAGTGTCAACTGTCATTAACCTCTAATTTTCATGAAGGACTGATTTCACGCTAATATAATATTAGTGCAAATAAGCCATGAATCTTTATGGAACTAGCAGTAAATTAGCGTGTCTTTGAATAGGACATTTCATATTCAGACACCAAAAATCAAAGAAATAACATGAAACATCTGCCATTAATTCACATGGCACTAAAACACTGTATACTTTCTTACAGCCCTCTGGAGCACTGATCTGGCAACCCTCGCGCTTAAATTTACTGGAAATATATTTTGCATTTATGATTTGGGAAGCCACGTTTTCCAAAATACTCAGCAGGAAGTGATTTTGGTGACATGCATAAATATGGGTTACAGACTTGACAAAATTGGGGGGTGGACAGACAAATGGAGGTCAGGAGGCGGAGGGCACAAAACAATCAGACACAATTATGAGAGAAGTGTTCTGGATGGGAAGATGGGGCAGGAGGAGAATACTGGGAGGAGGGCAGACTGGGACTATGTCAGGCAGACTAGGATTGATGGGAAAGGAAACTGGGACCAGTATAAACAATGAGGAGCCCTGTAGCACCTTAAAGACAAACAAATTTGTTTGGGCATAAGATCTGATGAAGTGGGTTCCAGCACATGAACAATTATGCCCAAATAAATCTGTTCGTCTTTAAGATGCCACAGGACTAGTTGTTTTTGCTGAAATAAACTAATGCAGCCACCACTCAAACTTGGGACTGGTATGAGAAGCCAGGAGACTGGGATTGGATAAGCAAGGAGAACAGGACTGTGGAAAGAGGAGTGGGGAAAAGACAGGAGGGAACAATGGGAACTATGGGTTATTGTACTAGTCGAATCAATGGAATTTCCATCGACTATTCCATAGGCACTTGTACATTTCAAAAGAGGAATGCAGAAGAGCCCCAGCGGCTCTTGTACATTTCTAAGGAGGAATGCAGAACATCACATGGAGCCCAGAAGTCCCACTGACTCTGGGCTGCACAGGGCTTGCCAGCTTTGAAATGTACAAGAGTCCCCAGCGGGATCAGTGGGAGACCAGACTCCATGCCGTGCTGCAGTTTTGAAATGCCACATGGAGTCAGGGTCAGCTGGGGACTCCCCAGCTGATCCCAGGCTCCACAGGCAGCAGTGCCGCACTGCCCCTTTGAATGCCGCCTCGGCATTTCAAAGGAGCAGTGCCACACAGCTGATCCCAGGCTCAGCTGTGCAGCCCTGCCCCTTTGAAGTATCCCCTCTCTCCCCCCTTCCCTTTGCTGCCTCTATTTGATAGAGGCAGCAAAGGGGGGGTGGGGGGCAGGGAATTGACTAGTGGACTGACTATCTGATAAGCATTTGCTTATTGGATTGTTGACTAGTCCTTTATAAAGTGCAACCTTAATGCACAAAGGATACAGTCTTAATTACATGGTCACATTTTTCCCCCATGGGACCTTTGCCTCATTTAGTGCACAGTATGTATAGTGTTCAGTTAATGAGCAGCTATTCAATATTGTATTTTCTCCTCATTGTTCAATATGTGGTTCTGTTCAGGGCAGGCATCAGGATTATGTAGGGAAATCCTGGGGGTCTGGACGGGGGGGCAGGGCACTTGTTGGAGGTTTGGACAGGGGGCAGGGCAGGGCAGGGCACGGCCCTCAAGGGGTCTGGGTAGGGGGGCAGGGTACTCTTGGGGGTCTGGATGGGGGCACAGGGCACTCATGGGGGTCTGGATGCGAGGAGAGGACAGCTAAGCTGGTACCTGGGGGTCACGCAACCAAGTCCGGGGGCTCAGAAAGCACATGTGCAGCTTGTTCCCTGGGCTGCTTCCTGAGTCTGAGCTAGCAGCTGTTTGCAACTCTGCCCGCATTGGAGCCTTTTTAATCAATGATTATTCAAAGAGCGGAGCTCCAATGCCCCTATTGTCTGGGGGAAATTAGCACCTTTTCAAAGTGGCTCTGGGGCTTGTCTGTAGCCCCAGGAGGAGGGAGGGAGACAGACCTGGGGAAGCCACAGTGCAAAACAAACAGTTAAAGATGAACTTCCAGCGCGGACTCTTTCTTGGGGGGGCTGGGTCACCTCGCGCCCCCCCGGAATTTCTTCATGCCCCCCAGGGGGGTGCGCCCCCCAGTTTGGGAACCTATGTGTTAGAGAGTTTGTGTGTCGTCTGTCCATCTGTCAGTCTGTGAGTCCATTTGTTCAAGAACTCCTAAGAGCTAGGACCATCAAATTTGGTATGCGGCTTCTGCTTATCCTACCTTAAAGCAAGGTCAAAGTTTGCTTGTGCCAAGAAAACGGGATGTGCCTGGAATGGGATTGTTTTCCGTATCATGGAAAGGGAAGTGGCTAATAGGAGGACAACTGTACTGCAGAGTGACCACCAGAGAGTGACCACATCAGGAAGAGAGTGACCAACTGGGGCCGGAGCTCTCCATCTTTCTGGTCACTAGCCCAGGTAAGCGGCCCTCCCTGCCCCAAACTCCTTCCCCCCAGTCCTCATCTGCAGCACTGGACAGTGGGCCCTGCCAACCAACAACCCCCCACCCTGATTCCTGCACCCCTACTCTCTGCCCTGAGTCCTCCACACACCCAACCCCTGGCCCTGAGTCCTGCACCTCCCCCACCACCAGTTCCCTGCCCTAAAAGACCCAAGCAATGTCAGGTAAGTCCTCTAATGTGTATGTGCATGCGTATAAAGTTTTAACAACATTATCTGGACAATGCTTTTATCCAATGTGGAGTGATGAGAAAACATCTTAAATTAAACAACAGTAACACTGTTGACTGGTGAAGCATCATAAATCTTTCTCCTTAAAGCAGGGGCAGAGGAACTTTTTTGGGTCGGGGGCCACTGACCCACAGAAAAATCAGTTGGGGTCTGCGCCCAAGTGCAAACCACAAAAACAAAAAAAACACAGAAATATCCTCACTGATGTGGCCCCTGACACACACACACCGGAGCCTAGGGGGGCCCAGGCTAGTGGATTTTGTGTGCTCCATTCCCATGGCGAAGGGCTGGAGCGCCAGCATTGGCTCCCAAATGCTGGGCAGGGGAGAGCCCTGAGCCTCGGGGGCCACATCCCGACAAGCCAGTGTCATCATCCAGCCCCTGGGCCTGAGGTTCCCCACCCCGACTTAAAGAGAGCCCTAGCCTGTGACAGTAGAAGGAGGATGTTTGCAATATGGGACCTTAACTGAGGAGAAAATGATGGCACGAAGGGGGAAAAAAAAAAAAGGAATAATCTGCAAGGTTTCAGAGTGGAAGCAGGGAACTCTCTTCCCACTTGACAAGGATATATTTAAAAAATTAATCTACACTATGCAAAGCTATTTTATAAAAAAGAACAGTGTATAATACCACTAAATGGCTAAATACATATAATTTGGAGAGCTAAAGCAATATTTTAACTCAGTTTTTAGCCCACATAACCATACTGTAAACCCTTAAGACTCATTTATGGCATAAATGCCTATAATAAGGAGGTCTGGCTTCTATCATAAAGCATGACATTCCAGCATGATTAATTATTAAAGAGCAAAGAACCCCTGAAGTTAGCTATACCATTAGCTATCACAACACATGAAGCACATTCAACACAACTAGAAAAGTTTGCTCCACACATCTAATTCTTTACGGCTGCTTTCTTTTATTGAAGAAATCAATTATGTCAGGTTGAGTCTAGAGCTAAACCTAAACCATCAGTTTAAAATTACTTGCTTAAAACAATTTATTTTGCTAAATGGGAGCCAAATCTGTCATCAGTAGAATGCCACTGAATGCAGCTCACTTCAAAGAAAAACTTTAAATGGAGAAGTCTCATTGGCCTGAAACCTACAGCACATTAATTGTAAAACAATATGCCTATTAGGAAACTTACAAAAGATCAACAGGAAATGGTTATAAAATAATGTAAATATTCAGTACTTAACACACACAAATTTGCTGCCTTCAAGCATAAACTCAATTAAAGGGGGTTGGATATAGAATGAGGGGAACATCTAGGGCAGTGGTTTTCAAACTTTTTTTCTTGTGACCCAGTTGGGAAAAATCGTTAAAGCCCATGACCCAATAATTAGATCTTTTTAGAGTCCTCTCTCCCGCAGCTGCCGGGGTCTCCAGCATACGACCCAGTGCTCCACGTCCTGTGACCCAATATTGAGTCACAACCCTAAGTTTGGGAATCACTGATATAGGGTGACCAGATTGCAAGTGTGAAAAATCTGGACGGGGTGAGGGGGGTTATTGGGAGGGTACCAGCATCTCTACCCCCAATGTGAGTGTCCCATTATTTACAATAAGGTATCTGGAGTATGCATGTAAATAGGAAGTACTTGAGATCATGAAAAAAATCAGCTGTGCTATACCAAAACATCATGGAATCAAATGTAACTTGGAAATTTTGAGCAGATGTTTAGGTCAGTTTAACAACATATTAGAAGTTTGACTATTATTAACTATTGCAGTGTTTCTCAAACTGTGCTCCGCGGAGCCCCAGGGCTCCGAGAGACATCTCCAGCGGCTCCACGAGGTTGACAAACTGGAAACATCAATAGGTACAACACATACAGTCAGTGGACCGCTGGGGTTCCATATAAATTTTTATGCATGTAAAGGGCTCCGGAGCCCAAAAAGTTTGAGAACCGCTGAATTTTTGGATTGCAATAGTGCCTAGGAATGACCAGAAACTCGCTGTGCTACTTGCTGTACAAGTACACATAAAAGATTGTCTCTGCCTCAAAGAGTTTAGCCTAGTCATGCAAAGCTGAACTCTCTGGTAAACAATAATATGATCAGTAAATAAACGTACTTGCGTACATTCAAACCTAACACTTCACTTTTCTCTTCACATATCACTTAGTGTAAAACAGGAGAAAAAGAGAACTAAGCTACTGAAACAATACCCAGGGTTAAATCTGTTAGCCAAGACCAAGGGTTCAAGCGGTCATGTCCGGAGTTCAGACATTATCCAGAGCACCATAAACTGGCAGCATTACAGAAAGCAATGACCGGGGAGCAAGCGCTTTGCGTTAGCTTTTCCCTTTGATAGCAACTGAAGATCAGATCCCTCTGTGACCGAATTCAAGTAGCTAGATTCTTGGCCTAAGCCTATGAAGCCATTCATTGCTAAACTGCTATATTTGAGAGAAGCAGCACTCTCCTCTCCCCCAACCATGTTTAGAACCTCTGCACAAAGAAGTTTTCTTCGGATTTTGCCAGGCATGGGTGGGTGTGTTTGGTCCCAAGGGTTTCATCTACTTCAAACGTTAATTATGGAGTATAATGAAGACAATTCAAATTGTTAATATTGCAAACTATTTCATTTTAAAAAGACACATCCAAGTATTTGGATTTTTAAAAGTCAGACAGTTTAAGGCTAGACAGGAACACCAAATTATCTAGTCCAGAGGGGGCAACAGCTTGCGGGTCGAATGTGTTTGGCCAGAATCAGCCCCTGGTGGACTGCCTGACACTTGTTTGCCTGAGCATCCACAGGTACAGCTGCTCACAGCTCCCACTGGCCATTCCTGGCAATGGGAACTGCAGGAAGCAGTGGCCTGGCCATGTAAACAAAGCATCTGGCTGCCCACCAAGTGCTAACCCTGGAGAACCACATCTGGCTCGCATGCTTATTGCCCACCCCTAACTAGTCTGACCTGCACACTAGAGTTCACTACTGCCCCTTTGTTGGAGCATAAGAACTTGATTCAGGGTGGACAAAAATCAATGTTTGTTAGTTGGAAAAAAAATGTGTTTTTTTGTTATTGCAATTATAAGAAGATTTTCTTTAAAAAAGTAAGCCAATTTAAAATGAAATCTGCATTTAATACAAAATATGTGAAGGTCTAAAGCTATAATATCTTAAAACAGATAAAATAAATATGCTGAATCTTTGAGCCTCTATCAAAAACTATGAGGTAAAGGGCTGCTTTCCTATATAAAAAGAATTGAGGTGAGGGCACAGTAGCTCATGTAGTATATTAAAGACTTCTTTTGTTTAATAAAAAATGCGAACTTTTGTGTGCTTAATTCAAGTCCAGCTACTAGCCTAATGCAGGTTGACAAATCATGAGCAAAAAGTTAACTATCTACAGATGGAACCTCTCTAGTCCAGCACCCTCAGAATCAGACTAGTGCTGATCTAGAGAATTTGCCAGACCACAGGAGGTCAATATTGTCTAGCAGCATTACCAACACCTAAAGGGCTCTCAGAAGATATTTAGGGGTCAATAGAGCTAAACAACAGCACAGAACACTAGAGCCAGGCCTGGTGGCTGTAAACAAACTTTATAGGACTGCGGGAAATGTGGCCACACCCATGATAAATGGGCATCCAGCTAACTAAAAATCATGCCAGACCACGGATGTTGCCAGACTAGAAAGGTTCAACCTGTAGTATCATTCAACCTGTAGTATCATTTCAACACACTAAAAACAATAAGAATCTGAAAATGATAAGTTATATAAACAGCTTCAATAAATATATATTTTTACAATATACTCTCACAGGTAACAAAAAGATACACCAAATCTATTGTAAAGGGTCTGTTTGGTACAGCACTCCCCAATAGATTTTACCTCGCACTCCTCCTTACCCTATCTGTGCCTCCCCTCATGGAGCTGTGAGTGGGGCCCTGGTTCTGAGGGGGACATAAACAAGGGTAAAGAAGCCAAGGTTACAGCTGGTGCTGGACTCTCAGCCAACAGTAGGGATGTAAAAACCTATTTAATTAGTTAACAGGTTCACCATGATGTTTAACAGGTTAACCAATTAAAATGAGGCAGGTGAAGGAGGGGCTACTCCGGCCTGGCTGGGCTGTAGTGAGCCCCCACCCACTGTGGCTGGGCTGGAGTAGCCCCCCACCGCCGCCTCCAGTGGGTGCTGCTCTGAGCAGGCTTGAGTGACCCTGTCCACAGTGCACTGGGCCCACCACGGACAGGGGCTGCTCCGTCAGAGCCGAAGCAGCCCCCTGCGTCAGGTTCAATGGGGCCGGAGCCCACCTTGCCAGTTAACCATACCTGGTAAGCATCACCTGATAAAAAGTGATGCTTACCCGTTAACCATTCACTTCCCTAGCCAACAGCCAGAACCCTAGGCATGGGGCTGGCAAGGAGCAGGTCCCCGGGTGCAGGGCTAAGAGCAAAACTGGGGAGCACTCCCTCTCCGCCCCCGCTGGGGACTGGGCAGGTTCCAGTTGTGTTACCCTCCCATTATGTTACTCAACATACCCCCACATTCCCACAGATTGAAGACCTCTGATTTAGCAGGAAATCAGCATGTTTTAACAGTCATATTAGCCAACAAGAATTTATCTTTCTTCAGAAAATAAAGGCAGTACAAACAGAAAGCTGATTATTGTATTTTATTCTTTTATATATATTTATTGTGTTTTTAAAAATTTTGTAAGCAGCCTCATATTTTAGAGAGGTGGGGTAAAAATATTTTAAATAAATAAAACTGTTCATTTAAATTGAGGCTTTCCACATGGCGATTCAGAATCATTGATTTAGAAAGCTTTGATTTAAGTCAGTCAATCTACCCTGCCAGGATTAGACACAAGTATTGCAGCCATCAGGAAACAAAACTATTGTATGCCAAAACTAGACGACAGGAGAGACTATGGAGTATCAATGCCAAGGCCTGTTCAACGGCAGGGAACGGATCTGCTGACCACACATTATTCTAGCATTACGAAAACAATTTGAATAGAGAACCAGCACTTCTTCCTCCCAACCTGAGCTGGTCTGAACTGAAGAGTATTATAAATGAATATTCATGATATAATAACCCAAAGGAGTTTTACTTAAAACAAGTATTTAATTTTAGGAGGATTATGACACTGGTTTTCTGGCTTTAAGAATAAATATTTTTGCCAACATTTCTTAACTATGAGCCATACCATGTTTCTCAAGACACTTTATATTTCATAGATAATCTCAATTAAAATGCCAGCAATTAATCTAAATACTGAAGACACCTTATCGAAAAGCTGTAGTATGAAGCCAATTACATTAGTCCACCTCAGTGCTTTTAACCTTATAATGTATAGAAGTGTGTTTTGCTAACATTTTAGTCCTGTTTCTTATATTACCAAAATATTTTCTCTGACTTGTTATTGGTATACAGTGTTAAAAGGTGGCCCTGACTCTGGGCAAATGTTATGGATATCTTGTCAACAGTTTGGAAGCAAAATGCAAAAGCACAACTGGGACAGAGATTGCAATCACATACAATTTCTTCAGGGACCATACTGTGTTAAGTTTGTGAACGTTTATGCATCGTTGTGGGCCAGGGATTGTATGCAATTCCATTGGGGGTTAGCATAGCTCCTACAGGCATGAAAACAGGAGGAAATGGGGGATTATTAAATTATCTGGGGAGGCTTATAAAGAGCTCCAGATAGCAGTCCCTGGAGTGGTTTTACATATATTAGTTTAAGGTGGTCCCAGCGGATAGGGACGAAGAACAAACTTAAAATACAAAGGCTTGGGGTATTCCTTTTGATTCAGAAAAGGAATAGGAGCTTCGGTCTTTTATCCTAAGAATCAATGTAACGACCTTGCTGTGAAAAAGCTGTGTGGCAATTGAAGCTGTTACCAGACACTAGTGACAGCCCATGGGAAGAAAGCGAAGTACAGATGCTACGGTTTGAACCTCTCTCGTCAGGCATCGTTGGGACCTGGCCCGTGTCGAACCAGAGAACTTGCCAGACCACGGGAGATCAATATTGTCTATTGGCATTACCAACACTTCCACAGCTTACTGGCCTCTGAGAAGACATTTAGGGGTAAATTAGAGCTAAACAACAGCACAGAACACTGACAGCCTGAATTGGTGGCTGTAAACAAACTTTATGGAACCATGGGAAACTTGGCCATACCCATGATAAGTGACCATGTGGCTAACTAAAATCATGCTGGACCATGGATGTTGCCAGACCAGAGTGTGCCGGACAAGAGAGGTTCGACCTGTAGCTGCTCGGTGCACTGGCTTTCTGGGAAAATCACAGTGAAAAACAGGTTTTAGGCTCCAGCCCTTAGACCAGAATGGAATGGGACACAGGTCCTTCTCTAGAGAGAGATAAAGGTTAGATGCCCCAGCTCTGAAAGGCATTACTGGAATGGATCTCAGAGATGGGTCAAAGTTACCCTGAAATTGTGATACACACATTACAAGCCAAGTTACTGCAAAGACAGAGGCAGAGTGACACTATCAATCTTTGTTCCTGGAGTAGATACAGATAAGTACTTGGAACATACTTATCTCAATTGATTTCCTTATGGTAAAGATGATACTTTTTTGTTTACTCTACTTCAAACCTTAGAATCATAGAATTACAGAGCTGGAAGACACCTCAGGAGGTCATCAAAACCAGCCCCCTGCCGAAGGCAGGACCAATCCCAACTAAATCAACCCAGCCAGGGCCAATGATGGAACCACTCTCACCTTTCCATTCTTCCCTCTTACAGTTATCCCAGTGTTTGGTGTGGATCATTGTGGTTCTTGCAAGAGACAGCAGAGTTCTCTTTTCTTTTATATATTATTACGGCCACTTGGATACCTATGTGGCATGGACTGTGATGCTATTAGTGACAACATTTTATATACATATATATGCTCATCATATAAAATGGTGATGATGGTGTCTGACTCAAGGAAAAGATCTGGAGATAACAGATTATGAGGCTGTTAAGCATGTAATAATTTTCCCTTTTTCCATCAATAAGGTTTGTAATTGTGGGTATTTCGAGATCGCCAACTGAACTGCAGAAGGCTTGACCTGGCTGCAGTTCCCTTTTTCCATCAGTATTTGTCATGTCAATTCTCACATCATCTTTCATGGATGTGACCTTTACCAAAGCCATCCATGTCTTTGTCAACACCAGACTGGATTATTGCAATATGTTCTAGCCCTTCTTGAAAATCTAGGTAAACTGGGACAACTACCATGTTTAATTTGATCTTCAATTAGACTGTAAGCTCTTGGAAGCAGAATTTTCCTTTCTATCACCTGTACACTGCCTAACACAAAACACCACTAATCCAAATTAAAATACAAAAACAAACAAGACCAATGCACTTTTGAGACAAGCATTTCAACAGTTCAGTTCTCGGTACAGTGCTGATTTTGCTCTTTAAAGCCTTATGTATATCACAGATACCTGAAAGACCACACCATGTACTGCCACACCAGCTGGAACTAGCAAACAAGATCTGGTGACAAAATGACCTTTAGATTCAATGTGGTTCTCTCATTGGTCCAAAACAAATATTTAGTTTTCAAAACATGGTGAAAATGCCACCTGTTTATTTAATACTAGAAAGTAGGGATGTCAACAAATAGTCCACTAGAAGATTAACCAATAAGCCTAGGCTTATCAGTTCATCTTGTTGACTACTCGCATTCTCTCTCCCACCCCCCATCCCCCATCAGACAGGAAGTGTGTGTGTGGGGGAGGAGAGCAGGAGCCCACATAAAAGCTGGTTTCCCCCCAGCACTGGCTCTGCTCCCTCCCCCCGCCCCGCCTCTATCAGAGGCAGTGGGGGGGACCCACAAGAGGCTACTGTGAAGCAGCCCGTCTGCAGGGGGTCTGAGCTCCCTGTGGACAGCGACTGCTCATCTCCCAGAGCAGTCTCTGTCCATGGCAAGCCTTGGCCCACCGCAGGCAGGGGCAGCTTCACAGTAGCAACCGCTATCCGTGGGGAGCTCGGACCCTCCATGGACAGGGACTGCTGCCACCCCACACTGCTGCTTCTGATACAGAGGCAGCAGCGTGGGGAGGCAGGCAGCCGGTCTGTGAGGGAAGCTGGTTTTTATGTGATTTCCTGCAGTTGCACAACTATTCAATTACCCAATAGCTAACATCCCTACTAGAAAGTTTACCCGGAGTTGCTTGGGTCCTCCACTCAATTAATTTTTGTTTTGTGGAAAATAAAAATAAAATGTACATGCTTTATTTAAATCATTCATCTGGGGTGGGAGTGGGGATGTGGGGTTCAATATGCAGGCTTTCCTAGGGAAAGAAAAATACCTCTGTGCTCTCTCACCACAGCAGCTTGGAGCCAGGTAAGAAGTACTTCTTCGTGGGCACTGCAGCTCCAAAAGGCACAGCCAGAGGGAGGGGTGTATGTCCCCTGGCTACTGCATGTACAAGTTTGCCTGCCCACTGTGCTCCCCAAGCGGAGCAAGGAATGCAGCAAACTGTGCCCTTTCCTCTCGCTCCCTGACAATGAGGAACAGCCAACAATGTTCCCACAGAAATCAGGGGGTACCCTTCAGCCCCCACATGCTACCTAAAAAGCACCGGGGGGGGGAGGGGAGACTCGGGCAGGGATATGCCCCCCAGCCAGCCCCTTTCACTTGCCTGGTAATTATGCCTCTTTTCAGTGTGGTTTTAATGAGAAGCAATCCCATTCCAGGCACATCTAAACTCTTTCCCTGCTTTAAGTTATGGCAAGAAGAAGCTGTATACCAAATTTAGTGGTCCTAGCTCTTACCATTTAGGAGGAATTCATAAACAGCTAGATACATTATTCCAGAGGCAAGTTAGATCTGACAGGTGTTTTGTTTTTATGATTGTTCAGGATATGGGCTGGGAAGGTTACCTGTACATTTGTTTTTAAGTGTGACTGTGCCAATTTGTTGATTTAAAGAATTGGCTCCAGCCAACTGATGACAGCACAATGCTAGATTCATTTATATTTGATTAGAGAGGCACTGTTAACTTGCAAGTAACTTTTCTACTTGCAAGTTGTATACCTATAATTACAAGTAATAGCCAACACTACTGTAACTCCAAGAAGTTATTGAAAAAAGTGCTTTCTTCTTTGTTTACATTGCGTGTGGTGTCAGCTTTATGGTTTTGTAAATGACCAGTTTCACTTTCCTGACTCATGCATTAGTATGATAACTAGAGATGTTAGATAGTGATTAACTGAATAGCCATGTAACCGCATCAAATTTTAGTGGTTAAACGACTACTCAATCATCCCTGGGGGCAGGGCCAGTAGCCAGTGTGTTCCCAGTCCCACTCCCAGGGAGCCCCCTGCCAGCCATGCTGCTGCCTCTGTTTCAGAGGCAGCAGAACAGGGTGGCAGGCAGGAGCCAGTCCACAAAGGGAGACCATTTAAAAATCAGTTCCCCGCACAGACCTGCTCTTGCCTGCCACCCCGTACTGCTGCATCTGATACAGAGGCAGCAGATGGGGTGGCAGCAGCCCCTATCCTCCAGGGGCCCAAGCTCCCCATGGACAGAGGCTGCGCCATCCCAGGGCCTTGTGCAATTAAGGAGCTGGTATAGTACTGTTTCACAGTCATGTTGAAACAATACATAGAAAATGCTTGGTTTAGAACAATCTCCCTCTTCTTCCCATATGCCAGACATCTTCCTTCTCCATATCTTTCCTTAAAATCCACTTTCCACCACTAAACTGACTGCAACTTTATCTGCTACTATTTTTGCGCTTCATTCTTTAATCACCTGTACTGCATCCATCTATTTTATCTTTCAGTCCAGCTGAGACTTATGTACATGCTTAGGGCTTTACATTTTCAGCCCTTTGAGGGAGTGACCTTGCTAAGTTATGTTTTGAAAACACATACAAAAATTAAGATTCTTTACAAATTAGTAACCTAATACACTCAATGGCATTTCTTATTACTTGTCATTACACATGTAGTTTGGCCATGACCTGCAATTACACATAAGGCAAGAAAAAACTTCCAGATCACTGAAAGGCAACACATTATTGGGTTTACACAATACAGTAAGAATCCCAGAGTGTAAACATTTTCAATGGTTACTCTTTATAAGTAAATAGGGACATCTGCTTTCAGTTTACTCCCCCAAAACTTCTCAAACTATCAGTGAGAAGGACCTGTATTTATTCTGTGGTACCACTACATCTCTTTTGGAAAAGTTATTAAAATGCAACAAACAAACAATATAGTAGGGTAACAGTCTCAAAATATCTTTAAGAATTGTTTTAATACACAAAACGGTGAGAAGAAATTGAACCAAAATAGTATTGTGCCATGACATTCATTATTTATTTATGGCTTACTCTTGGATGTTAGGAAACGAAATGTTAACTGCCTGAGTATAGCTGGTCGTGGAACTAACTGCCTGAAAGCATGTACAGTAAATGAAATATTACTTTTTGTTTCCAAAGGTTTTTTAGCTCAAGACTTGGTGCAAATCATGCATTTACTACTAATGTGAAATCACTAGGACATTTACCCAACCCATGAATAGAATTGGGAAACATAATAAATTCAGTTTTATGTGATCTGCATCTACTGTTCAGATTAAAACAGCTTAAGAAACAAAAGGGTTTTAAAGAGAGTCAAGGTATCAAAGAACTTTGCTTTTCGCAAAGTATAGCGGCAATAAAATAAATTTCTTGTATGCCTCCTTCGCATCTGCAGTATAAAAAATACCAATTTCAAGACTTACATTGATTATCCAAGTAAATTTGACTTTTCAGCTGTAATCTCTATATCCGGACTCCTTTTTTAGGTTCACTTGCTATATCAGATCTCAGAGTCAAGGCCACTAAATAGTTTTTATATGGTATAACTATGGCTGTTAAGGGTCCATTTTTTAAAACCAATATATTTATACTAGTACAACCCCCCCCAAGTGTTAATGCAGTCATAGTGATATAAATGTTTTATATTGGTAGAGAATATTTCCCTTCCTACGTGACAAATTGTACCAATATAACTGCATCCACACTAGGCAGGTTTACTGCTTTTACCTAGTTCAGTACAGTAAAACAGAAACTTTTGTGTAAACATGCCCATGCACTTATCTTTGTACAATGTGAATAGACTAGTCTTATTGACCTCCATGAAACTATGAACAGCACATAAAGTTGAGTACATATGTACTGGGTTTTTTAGGATTGGAGGTCCTAGCTATAAATCTTCAAGTACAAGAGGGTCTTTTTTATGTATGTAAAGCTCCTAGCACACTAAGAACACTATATATGTTATTAGTAGTTTCCACATAGAAAAAATGAGTATAACATTTCTTCCAAAAGAAGTTGATGTGAGACAGAAAACAGAGACATTGAAATAAATCTATACCGAGTGAATTATCGCTATTCAGATGTTAGGAACAGCTGTATGATTTTTTCACCCATACTCAAGCCTCATCCTAACAAAGATGCTCCACCAAAAATAGAATGAGATAACTGTATAGATTTTCCCAAATTAGATTTTAAAAGTTTTTCACTCGGGGAAACAAGGATAGACACAGCTTTCCTATCACAATTTAGTTAGTTTCATTGCATCATCATAACAATGAGCATGAAATGTATGGTGTGCATTGCTATTTATTAGCACTTGATGGTTCTTGAACAAATTACAATGCAAATATTAATCACAATAAGTTTGTGGAAACAAGAATACCCATAATTGTTTTTAAAAGTACAATAAATGAACAGCATTTTAAACAATAAAAAGGACTACTCCCTCACAATTTTTTAACCTTATTCATTAATTGTATTTATACAGATAGGCTAGACAACTGAGCATTCATTCTGATATTTCATACCTTTCTGTTAAAGTTTATCTGTTTTATTCATACCATAATGTGGAATATTTTATCATTGAGATAATGAATTAAATAAACCAGCCAGATGTTCCCTGAGCAGTATGATTTTATTACTATCTGTAATCATCTTTAATGATTTTCCCACATATGACATGACACAGAATATAAAGTTAAACTATGAAATGACAACCTCTACTTCAAAAGATTTAAACAAACACCCTATCAAACACAGCCATATACTTGTGAACATACTTGATAAACCTAGAAGCTATTTAAAATAAAACACAGTCCAGATTATTTTTAGCCCGTGTCCTAGGAATGAAGGCACCAAACAGTAATTCTCAAGAGCAATGAGGAAGAGATTAGCTTGAATATCAACAATGAACAAAAATGAATACCGAAAAGAAACTGAAGTTGAAGGCTAATAGCATGGCTGAAGCCTTCCAAGATTAGCTCAGACATTGTTTATATAACCAGACAGTAAAATACTCCAGTCATCTGAAGAAGTGGGTTTTGCCCACGAAAGCTCATGATACCATCTACATGTTTTGTTAGTCTATAAAGGTGCTACCAGACTATTCGTTGTTTTTTAAGTTTTTCCTAGTAAAATGAACGTAAGGGAAAATTCCCTCTGTACAATAGTTAAATAAAATACAAGTTCTATATTCCAGGGAATAACTTTATAAGCACTCCTTAAAAAGTATTCCTTGATAGCCCCTTCCCAGCCAATATTTTTATTATTTTATCCCAAGATAACATGTAAAAAGACAAACATTTCTGTGTGAAAGGGTTTTGCCTCTGGCTACAAGTAACGTCTAAGATTATCTTAAAAAACAACAAATAGTTGGGATCATGAGCTTTCGTGGGTACAGCCCACTTCTTCAGATGACCAGAGTATTTTACCGTCTGGTTGTATACACAATGTCTGAGCTAATCTTGAAAGGCTGAAGCTCATGATCCCAGCTACATGTTTCGTTAGTCTTTCAAGTGCTACCAGACTATTTGTTTAAGTTTTGCCTGTTACAGACTAGCTTGGGTACCCCTCTGAAGCATCTAAATTATGGAAACCCCCAGAGAACGCAGCAGGAAGCAGGTTAGCAGGCCCTTTACTGCACACAGGGGGCCGGTGTTGCCAGTTTCACGGGCCAGCGTGACAGGGGAGGCTGCGTTACAAGAAGCGTGTGAATATAAAACCGCAGCGGGATGCCGAGGACCCGCAGCTACTCTCGCGTCTCGCCGCCTGAGGAGGAAGCCATCGACGTAAGAAATAAGGCCAAGCCAGAGCCGCCTGACAGCTCATCGGGCTGGCAAGCCGCTCGGTGGCTCCTCCAAGCCGGCTCGCCTCCTCCTGCCCGCCGAGGGCGGAAAGCCGGGCAGGGGAAGGGCCGGGGGAGCGGCTCCCGGGCTCCTCCGCTCCGAAGTGACTTCGGAGCGCGCCGCGCGACCGCGCCCCTCCTCCCGAGGCGAGCCCCTCAGCCCCCAGCCCGCGCCCGACCAGCCGCCGCGGGACGGGGTGTGGCGCGGCGCGGCGCGGCGCGCGGACAGTCCCGGCCCCTCCGCCCCCCGGCCCGCGCTCACCGGCCTGCGTGGTGTCGCTCAGGTCGTGGTTGGCGGCGCTGCCCCGCGGATAGTCCCGCAGCTTCCTGCCGCTCAGGCTCAGGGACCCGCTCACCGCCGCCTCCTCCAGGGCCCGGTCCAGGGAACGGCTCCACGAACCCGGCCCGCAGGGACCCGCCGCAGCCCCACACGGAGCCGGGCTCCCGCCCGGCATCCCCCCCGAGCCGCTCTCCACAGAGCCCAGCACCGCGGCCGCCATTTGCCCCCGCCGCCACAGCCGCTTCGGCTCTTGACGCCACTGCGCAGGCGCGGGGTCGGGGCAAAGGGGGACGAGAGCGCATGCTCAGACTGCAGGGTGGAGCCTGCTGCCCAAGGACCGACCGCCTAGCGCGCAAGCGTGGCTGCAGGAGCTTCTCACAGGCTCCCCAGGGAGCTTGTCTGTGCCCCCAGGAATGGAACGGGAACCAGGGTGCAGCTACTTGTGCAGGCCTGGTTCACTACACTCTTCCTCTCCTGGAGGCTGCAGACTTCTGCTGCAGAACATAAGAACATAAGAATGGCCATACTGGGTCAGACCAAAGGTCCATCGAGCCCAGCATCCCATCTGCCGACGGAGGCCAATGCCAGGTGCCCCAGAGAAGGAGAACAGAAGACAATGATCAAGTGATTTATCTCCTGCCATCCATCTCCTGCCCTTGTTATGAAGGCTAGGGCACCATACTTTATCCCTGGCTAATAGCCATTTATGGACCTAACCTGCAAAAATTTATCAAGCTCTTTTTTAAACCCCAATAGAGTCCTGGCCTTCACAGCCTCCTCGGGCAAGGAAAGCAAACAAACGCTGCAGTTACCCCTTCAACTAAACAGGACACTTTACCTCTGGCTCACCTATGGGGCTAGGCTAGCTGAAGCAAGTGTAACCACATTAAAGAAGGTTTAAAGCTTTTATTTTAATAACTGGAGATGCTAACATGCACTCCAGACCCCCGTTCCCTCCCTTGGGATCCTGGACATACACCTATAGTACTTGTACCTTAATCCAGGAATCACGGTGCCTGTGCAGTTCTCTACTCAAAAATACTGAAATATACTCACCCCTTTTGATTCAGGGTTGATCTATTTCTTCCCATTTAGATTAATCTACCTTAGTGCAGCATAGAAGGTTATCTACAGCACTGGAAAAGATTTTTTCTGCCAATATAGCACCCCTCTACAGTAGGGTGTAACAGTATCAAAACCGCACCTGTAATTCCATACTATCGACATGTCCTAAGTGTAGTAGTTTGACTAAACAATGAGGTTTCACAAATTTTGGCCACACAAACTATTTCTGAACTATGGGCTAGATTTTCAACAAGTAAAAACAGCTACAGCTACACTAGAATCAGCAGAGCTCTGCTGGTTCACAATAGCTGAAGCTATTTCCTATTGTTTTTATGCCACTGTTCACCTGCAGGGCTTCTATACTTAAGCAGCTCCAGTGATCTAGTTTTGCACTAGGCTGCACACTCAGGCCACAGATCAGGAGAAGGGATTTTGCTACAAGAGTTATTGCCTATGGTGCATTAACTCTCAAACATTACCAAACTCCCTATCCTTATATGGTCACTTATTTTTGGAATTACAAATTTAATGCAACTCTACTGGAGAAGTGATTACATATCCCTTTATTTACATGCAAAGATTTCTACCTAGGTTTTAGTATAAAAAAAAAGCAATAGGCATTAGTGTAGCTTGATGAAGATCCTAACTCTTTGTTCTCTCAAATGTTCTAATTGATCTGATCACTCATTTTAGCCCTTCAAAAACATCTGAGGATAAGTATCAACACATAGTTGTCATCTGTATATGCAAGAAACTTCTTCTACTGATCACTAATTCTATTTGGTCAACAAGTTTTAAAAAAATGTATGGGAGAGGCAGTTTAGGTGAGGCAAAGGCATTGATTAGGTTACTCAGTATCAACACAACCTCCCAGACTGCTTCTATTCCTAAGAATTCTTAACATGAATAAGGTGTGTTGCTTTGTGAACTAGGGATACGTGCAACCCTTTAAAATTTCTCTTAATGTGTACCTCATCACAAGTCAAAATAAAAAAAACCTCATTCCAGCACTGTAATTTGAGATAGCTACACAAGCGCTCACCTTGATCTCTCAGGGACATCAGATATTCTACTTTGCAATAAAAACCAGTGCATGTCTCCCCTCAGATGACATGAACAGGCTCATCATTCAGGCCTTAGCTGGTAATGGAAAAGCAGGGAAGTTAAATAATCCAGGGGCCTGGCCAGGTACTCATCAGAGTTGAAATTTTGTCAATTATATCTAAAGCCTATGTTTTGTCTACAGCTGCAATCAGAAGTGGCAGTTTTACTGCAACTCTAAATTCCTGCTGGCATCTCACTGAAAAGTGACCTTATTTCAGACTCAAGGGGAATCTGCCAGGGACAAAAGTGTTGATCTTATAATGCTGGTTTAAATTAAAGTTTATCTTCTGAGCAGTGAACCATTCTAAAGCAGCATGGAATGTAGCATTTGTACTGACAGATTTTCAGCTGATAGCCTGTCTCAGACTATGTCACTTTTCAGTTTGATGGTATTTGCCAATAGGCTCAGAAATGTCAGTTTTAATTAACATATTAATCAAATAAAATTCACAGTTCATACAATACAATGGCAGGAAGTGCTTGTCACATTTCAGGATGTTGTGCTGACTCAAGGCGGCAGATTTCTTTATGTTTACTTTCTGCATGTTCCTTGAAAGTTTAACAGCTACAGTTAAGTACTGAATTCCCCCTTGCAGGATATTCAAAATCTGCATAATTCATCAATGTACTGGCCAAAGGTTTATAAGCAGGCACAAAATGTGAAACCTGTAACATTTTATTTTTAAAAAACCAACAAGCTTCAGAATAGATCCAAATGTTGTAACTTCTCCAAAAAAATATCAAAAGGTACAGTGTAAAGCCATCTTCTCATTAAATACAAACTAGCTTTTCATGATGCATTGCATCAATGTTTTGCATCTATGTTGCATCCTGGTACATAGGAAACATATGCACTGAAACAGGATGACTACCCCATTTTCTAACAGAGGGACTTTTTTCAACAATATTTCTACTGGTCATTAAAAAAACCCTTAACACTCATGAAGTTTAATTTAATTTTTCTAGGTACGTTTTCAAAGTTAAAAATAAAGGGTTCAGTACTGAACAGTGTCAAGGATGCATTTTGACTTAAAACTGCTATATGAAAGAAAGCCCTTCCACTGTCACATGCTCTCAATGTTAAACTCTTGGGTAAACAACTTGTTTGCTCAGAATTTCAGAAAAAGTGCAAAGAAACCAGTTTTTTTAAAAATTGAATCCATAGTCTTCCAAGCAAGAGAATATAAAAACTACTTTGCCCCATCAGTACTTGTGGTTGCAGTAAGCCAACAACTCCTTTTATCTGTATATCTAAGTCCCACTGCTATGAAACAATTGAAAATTCACTAGCTTATTGATTAAAAGTAATTTTACCTAAACAATTTTGAACAGGTGATCTGTTTCCAGTAAGGGTGTGAATGCACAATGAGGATGCTCCAATTTGGTGATCATCCTACAGACAATTACGCACATGCATAGCTTTTACCTATGCTAGCAGTCTCATTGAAGTCAGCAGGATTACTCATGTACATGAAGTAGAGTATGTACTTAAGTGTCTGCAAAACGCAGGCCTCTTTTCCGAATAACTCTTTCCCCAGCTTCAATAATGTCAACATACTTGACATTACTTCAGGTCAGGCTCACCCTTGATTTCTCTTTGGTATTATACACAAACAGGTGTCTTTTAATAGTCTACATGTGGCTGCTTCTTAAAAGACTGAGGAAAGGCTTTAGGGGCAACATTTATGACGTTAAAAATCTAGAGTCTAGGAGGGTTAGGAAACCTGGCATGTTATATTTTCTTATATGAAAGTCAGAATTTAGCCTTACAAAAAGGGACACCAAACACAAAAATATTGCATTACGTGTGTGAAAAGCCTAAAAAAGGAATAGAAGGGCAGAGTTTAAACAAAATGTAAGAGACTTAAAGTTGCATTTACTGAGAAAGCAGATACAATATAAACAGCTGCAGTACAAGCTTCTCTAATACTGCCCAACCAATATACCTAAACCCTGCCTTGGAGGGACCAATTTTAAGGATGGGTAGTATACACTTCATACTTATTAAGTATCTCACCTTTCTGACAATAGTTTCACTTTTTCAAATGAGGATGCAAAAAATTTAGTCTAAGGAAGAAAAAATAACTTGTCAAAAGCACAAAGAATCACAACCAAACCCCTATGAAAGAGAAAGAGGCAGCTATGTCTTGAACAAAAATACTCACACAAACTCGGGCTTTATGCCAAACTGCAGGGAAGTTCTCTGACAGTCTCTGCCCCTCCAAAAAGAAAGATTGCAATGGAAACGTAGACACGATCCTCACTATAGCAGGGATTGAGGAGCAGATACTGAATGCCACTAACAAAAATAGTTAATTTTTGCCTTCCATTTGTACTTTGGCAGTGAGGGAAACTAAAATAAATCCCCTGCCTTAATCACCAGCTGGGGTTACAGAAATGTGTTTAGATCACGACATGACACCACTTACCAAGCAGATCAGTTTTTCCCATTTTTGCCTGGGTCATCATGTCTTTTTACTAATAAAAGTAAAATCAATAGGATATTTAATTGTGTCTGCATCTTAACAAAAAGTCTGGAGAACATCAGTGACATATGCTATACTCTTCTGCTCACTTTCATCCCAGTTTCTCAGATCAGTGGAGTCTTTATGTATATGTCCTTTCGAAAGCCTCTAACCCACTGTTACAAAACGGCTTCCTTTGTTCTGAGACAGGGCTGTTCTTTGTTCCTTGAGGATCCCAAAGCGCTCATTCAAAGTTATTCCAGTCTGCAAAACAAAGTAATTTCAGTATAGAGCTTGACAAATATTAGACTGATCTGTTACAACAACAAAGTTAAGACAATGAGAATCATCTCTGTCTAGTTCTACTCAGATGTTTTTCCTGTACTCAAACAGGCATCTGAAAGTTGTATGTAAACAAACATTGAACAGAAGTTAGTTTTGTTTTCCTTCTTTTTGCACTATTTAAAAACAAGTAAGTAGGACAACCACCATATAAGATGCAAGAACATTAATTTAGTGTTAAGCTGCAAGACCAGTTAGGAAATGCAAAAAATTAAGGTAAAAAATGCTGAAAATGGAACTTTTACTCCTCAGCTCTGTTCTCCATAATTATTAAATTACATCTGCCAACTTGAATGATTAATACAAGTTTTTACTATTTTATACTCATGTTGTTTTAGAGCCCACACAGTTGAGGGAAAACTGGATTCTATTCTAGCTAACAATTCACTTACTGGAGTTGGTGCACAAGAACACTCGCAATATTCAGTATATGTGATGATTCCCAGAAGGAAAGAACTCAGCATGACCATCTTATTCTAGGTAACAGGGAGTCCATTTGAAAAAACAGCTTTATTTGTAAAGCAAGATTTGACCTGGAACCACTGAATGTCACACAAGACAACAATGACATTTTTATGGGGTATTTTCACAGCACGATTTTAGTTTCACTGCCTGAAACACTGATGAGCTAACATCAGTCTGAACTTTTATTTTTGTATTTTCTGGTATTCTGAATATCATTCCACCTCCTCCATATTTTGTTTTCCTCTTTCCTTAAGACACAGCTGTTGCATAACTATAGAGTGATGTAATTCAGTCTGGCAACTTTGTTAGATACAAAAAGCCCACATTCTGAAACCATGAAATTGCACACTTTTGTTTTCCCAAAATGTCAGATTTTGATCTGTTCCACTCTGTAGACTTAGGAGTCATGGCACTATGACGCTGCACATAACACCACTGCGCTACACAACTATTACGTTTTTAAATCCTATGTGAGGTAGACAGGCATAACAGATTTTTTTTTTTTTTTAACAGGTGGGAAAAAGCAAGAACAGGGAGGTTAGGTACTTGTCCAGAGTTGTACAGCAAGCTAATGCCAAAACAGGAAGCAGAATCAATAAGCCTAACTGCAAGTCCCCTTGTTTAGCCCTAGATAACTCGATTAACAAGGAATACCACACCCCCCTTTTATTTATATGTTGAATCACCCCAAGTAAGTGTTAGGGAACAGCTTTTACCTGTTTTCCAACACTGTTGATATCAAACTGCAATGTAACTCCTTTGGGAATTTTCTTCTCTTCTGGTTGGTCCCTCTTCATTAGAAATGGTGGCATAGGAATACGAGTTAATCGTGGCTTCTGAGAACTGAAAGACGACTTTTTTTAATGGCACATTGAATAAAGATTTATGTAACAATCAAGTGTTACAAAGATGAACTATGAAAAAACAAGTGTCTATACTTCCAAGTGAACTGCTAATTTCTCAATGAAAGGAAGAATTATTAGAATATGGTTGAAATACTGACTGGATGGTTGGGAGTGTTTGATAGTAAGTAGACACAGGGTATAACCATTCATGACTTCAATAAAAACAAGTATCTATCCACCGATTAAATGGACTGAAATTGTTAGGAGAGAGCAAGTATTTTTAAATCAAGTATTTTAATGTTTATTTTAAACCACTAGCACTACTGATACAGTGATTCTTTACTATCAATTTTACAAAACGCAAGATTGGTGAAGTTCTCTTGAGGACAGGTACTTCTGATCAAAGGTTTGTTCAGTGTTCTGAAGATGAAAAGCCATCCTATCCAATTTACAAAAAGGAACACAAGAATGTATGTCTGATTGCCAATTCTACTGTTATCTCTTACAAACTAGGGAGGATCCAGGTATCAATTCCAGGACAGTCATTCAGACTTGGTGAGGGGAATTGAGCCTAGTTATGATAGGATAGAGGTTGTAGGTGAAAATTTATCCACCTAGGAATTCTCAACGGCCACAAAAACTTTTTAATCCAAGCCCATACCAATCTCTTAATTTGGCAATTTCAAGTGCATCCCAACAATTACACATTATCTGAACACAGATTGAGAAAAAGAATGGGCCTGATCTTGCAAGCCTCCACAGAGTTCCCGTTCAAGTCATGGGGAGCTCTAAGTATGGAGAACTTTTTTCAATGGTCCCAGAAACTGGAATTATGAAGGAAGAAGATTGGAATGTTCTACTCACATTGGGGATGGAGTTGCTCCAGGGTTGTCAATAGATACAGTCAGAATTCCTCCATTTGTGGTGGAAGTTCGCCATCTAGTTTGAAAGCACAGGAATCGCTGAAATCCCAGCATACCATTTGGGCTTTACATGAAATGCATGTTCCTGACTAGCCACTATTTTTAAAATTTGTCAGAACTCTAAAAAGAGAGTTTTCAGAATACAGGGTGCTATACAAAGACTACACACAACCAGACACAAGCTACATATCTATATGGACCACTAGCAAACAGAGCCCTGCATGGATACAAAATTAGGGATTTAGATTAATTGGCTAATCAAATAGTTGATGCAATTTGCATCGACTACCCAATTAACTGATACAGGAGCCTCCGCCTTTGAAGTTTAACAGCCCCAAGGCTGTTGCTATACTTCAAAGCTGAAAGTGCTGTGGGGAGCATGGGGCCAGTGGGGGACTCAAGCAGTCCCCAGCTGGTCCCGGGATGAATGTGGCGATTCCAAGTGGCAGCGCCACATGGAGCCCAGGATATGGCCCACTGCCACTTTGAAGCACCCCTTCCTCTGCCTGCCTCCCTCCCTCCCTCCCCCCCCTCCCCCCCGTTTCTGATGGAGGCAACAAGGGGGACGGAGGGAGAAGCAACTAGTCGTTCACATCGCTATACAAAATATGTATCCATATCCAGATCCATATATACAAAAATGAGCTGCGGATATTTGCATCTATGTAAACTGAGCACAGGCATTTGAAGCCATGATGTTGTTTCACTATTCAGAGCAGCTCTTGCAGAGTGCCATTACGTAATCCACCCTAGCATTTCAATAATTGTTAGAGCAGTAGTGGGAGTTTCTGAAAACATTCAGTGTAGTTAAGACAAGATGGGTGGGCCGAATCCAACTCGCCACCATCCTGTGGCCCAGTGGGAGCCTCAGCAGGCTTCCTGCCTGCCATGTCCCCACACACTGCTCAAGCAGCTGGCTGCAGAGGCCATGTGCATCTATGCACACTGCACCCCAGGGTGGGAGGGGGGACGTCGCACGATGCCCCCATCCCTAGCACAATCTCGTAGCTCCCATTGGCCAGAAACCAACCAGAGCTGCCTGGCTGTGCTTGCCATATAGGCAGTGCACGGAGGCCCCCCCGGCGCACAGCAAGCACATGGCCCCTGCAATTTTGAGTGTTATGCAGGGACACAACAGGCAGGGAGCCTGCCTGAGGGTCCTGCTGGTCTGCTGTCCAGGAGCCACCTAGATAAGCACCACCTGGCCAGAGCCTGCACCTGGCACCCCACCCCCTCACTCCCCAAAACCTCTGCTTCTTCTGCACCTCTGCCCCAGGTCACAACCCTAATCCTCTGCACCCCTGCTCCTACACACATACCCTCTTCCCAGACCATGCACCCCAATCCCCTGCCCCAGGTGATAACCCAAAACTCCTGCAGCCCTGCCTCAGGTAACACCCCCTTCCCAGACCCTGCACCCCCTCCTGTAGCCATACCTCCCCTCCCAGACCCTGCATCCACTCATGGACCCTGGACCCCAATTCTCTCCCCCAGGTCACAACCCCTTCCTTCACCTAAACTCCCTCCAAGACCCTACACCCTCTCCTACACCCCAGTCTCTTATCTTGAGCTCCCTTCTGCATCCAACCTTCCTTATAGACGCCACACCTCCTACATTACTAACATGGAAGAAGAGTGCAGCCCTTGACCACTTACCAAATTCTTGGAGTGCCTCCCCCCCCCCCCCCCCATCAAAATTATTGCCCACCCCTGAGATAAGAACATAGTTAACTGCCATGTTGGGTCAGGCCAAAGGTTCATCTAGTTCAGTATTCTGTCTTTTGACAGTGGCCAATACAGTCTATCAAATTCAATAGTGAGTCTGAAATTCTGTGACATATGATACTCTCATACGAGCTGTCTAGTCTTCCTACTATTGCTTGCCAATCCTTTTGCATATCCATGAAGAGCTTGGGAAGTGAAGATTCCCTCTCTCTGACAGGATGCCAATTTTAACTCCCTTTTCACATGTAAGCGTGGCAAGTGGCCTGTTTTGTAGGCACTGGGTTTATAAATTAGGCATAGTAGCTGCCACAGCCACCAGGCTCTTAATACATTTAAAAGGCCAAAGTACAGCGGGGGAGGAGGGGGGAACCAGGCATAAGCCAGGACAGCTGATTCCCAGCTTGCACCTGGATTCCCCCCACAGTGCTTCTGCTTTTTAAATGTATTAAGAGCCTGGTGGCTCTTAATACATTTAAAAAGCAGAGGCATGGCATCTGGGACTGGGCCAAATTTCAAAATAACCTGCTATCCCGAAATGTTCCTTACTCCTTGTGGAATGAGGTTTACAGGGACGTTGGAATAGCAAGCCCATTATATTTCGAAATAATGGGCTTGCTGTGAAGACCCGGGATAGCTATTTTGGGATACTCTGGTATCCCGAAGTAGTGCTGTAGTGTAGACAGCCATATTGTGCAAGTGATCCCTCCAGTTAAACTAAGAGCGGCTGTAGGAAGTAAGGAGGCAGGCGGGACGGAGGAAGGGATAAACACTGTTTCCTGCACATAGTCCATCAACCAAATTCACATGAGTACTCCTCTCAGAAGTCCTCAAGAGAAGGTTCTAGTTGCCACAACAGGAACAAAGTACAGTCCTCTGGCTATAGAAGGACTAAACCAAAATGGTTAAAATGTATAGGGCCTTAACTGTAGCTCGAGCGGAAATATGGCACTTACTGGCGAGTTCTTTTTGTTGCCTGATTATCTAGAAGTTCTTCTACTGGCTGCACTTGTGCCTGCACCTGAAACAGAGAAAGATAGGTGCAGGATTTGAAAACTGTTTCACTTTCTCATCTTGCAATATTAGGTTAAAATATGAACAGCAATTTATGAATGCATCATAATATGTACACCAAAAACAGACATACAACTTCAGTGCTGTTCAACTGCAGAGGGTCACATCTTAGGCCCCAGAAATTCTCATGTTCTCTTAGAATATAGCTATTTTTAGAGAGAGATTCAAATGAGAAAAATTGACCATAAAATGTAACCCAAGACGACAGACAGGGATGAGGGATACTCCATCCAATCTAAGATCCAGACAGGATGGAAGCTTACTCACACACAGGGCTGGAGTAGAGAATACAGCGTCACAAACTGTGATGCGGTAAAAAGCACAAGAGGCTACAGAGCACATGGCTACACCGTGTGCGGGGGCGGAGCAGGCAGAGAGGCTGATTCAATAACCACTGCTGGCTGGTAGGTCTCCTGGCAGAGCCTACCTCTAGCACCCTAGTCCCTCCCTTCCCCAACCCTCTGCCCCCCACTCCTGCCCCCTATTGCACATACCCAGATCCGGCACCCCCAATCCCCTGCCCCAGATCACAGTCCCTCTCCTGCCCTAGCTCACAACCCAAATCCCTGCCCTAGGTCACAATCCAATCCCTTCCATCCCAGTCTAGTGCCCCAGGTCACAACCGCCTCCTTCACCCAGACCCTGCACCTCCCTCCATTAATATCATGGAAGAGTGCAGTCCTTGACCACTTTCCAAATTCTTGGAACAGTTCCCCCCCAAACTAAAGCCAACTTTAAAAGCCCATAGTGGCAAGCTTGTGTAGCCCCTATAATGGAATACGCACACCAACTCCATACATCTCAAAATGATTCAGCAGTTTTTGGGGAACACAGACTCACATATTGCTCTAAAAGTAATCTTTAACTCAAGATAGGACCAAGTTTTTCCTGGAATGGTATGCTGCAAGGTCACCTGAAGTGCTGTTTTCTCAGAAATCAAAGAAAACACATCAAGTGAGTTTGAGAGTCGATCTAAATAGTCTGATCCACCAAATGAGGGGCTGAGGAAGAAAATGTCATTCAATTTTTACTCTAGTGCACAGTATTTTTTTTTTTAATTAAAAAAATGTTTATTGTACCTTCAGACCCCTCCTGAAGAGGAAAGTTGCTTGACGCATGTCTTTCTGCTGGTTTAGTTTATTTCCAATTCTGGCAAAAGCGGATGGTATATTACTCCTGTAACATTTTGCAATATAAAACCAGTATCATCAAAAATGTATCTTTTTAGAGAAAAATAGAACAAGACAGGACAATGGCATCAAGGAGCATACTCTACAATGCATCACTAAAAAGAAGAGTCACACAGTAGCTTCATTTACAGACTGAGCCTTTTAACTTAGTTTGTCCCAAACGAAGTATTTAAATGGGGATAGAGCAGGTTTAAAAGATCAATGTAAATTTAATAAGACACATGGAGTTGTCATGGCTACAGGAGAAACAGTGCCTTAGACCACTTTTTAGTCTCCCAGGTGCATCCTTTAGGTGACAGGACTGACTTCCTGCACCTCATTTTAGGTGGAACCACTCAGTCTGCATCTCTGGGCTACAGCCCTCCTCCTATCCCCCCAGTGCCCAACCATGTCAATGACAGAGGTAACTCAGGTTTGATACCTGTGAGAGTTTCTCTCTTCAGAAACCTGTGACAGCAAATTTTGCATGGGCACAAAAACAGTGTCTTCAAAACAAAGCATTGTTTATTCATTCCTCAAAAGGTATTTAGGAAAATGGGCTCAAAATGAAAGTGCTAGGTGCATGCCTCCTTACCTAAGCTTAACTTGCTAGTCTCAGCCCAGAGTGGTCCAGCTTATCTCCATATCTGAGTTGATTTGGAAGAAGCCATCTGTTCTGCTCAAAGCCACCTACTCCCTCTGTTTCTGTGTTTGTCAATATAGGTGTTGGGTCTTCTCTGCTAACAGGTTCCCCCCCCCCCCCCCGCGCGCTTCTTCCAGGGTTATATTGCCCCGCCCCCCCGCTCCCCCATCGTGTGGAGGCCCTCCAGGAGGTCCAAAATGAGTGAACTCTGAGGGGAGGCTCACAGAAACAGTGGTTCTAGAAGTTGGTGGTGCCTTGGGCTTAGTCCCTGAGAATGTAACTCCCAAGAAAGGCTGTCACAATGAAGAAGGTTTCCCCCAGGGACCATAGGGAGCTGAGAGCATGGGACCTGTGAATTCATGACAACATGGTAGCAAGGATGGTTAGCAAATGCACCCTGTAGTCAATATGAGCTTACTATCTCCCTGCTTTGGTCACTACAAAGCCAGGATGAGTTACTTCTCCCATGTGGATGGGGACCAACCATGGGTCCCACTCTGCTCCACATGGGAGAGGTTGTGACCAAAGCTAGGAGCTGGCTGTCTACCCTCACTGTTTGCGATTTCCTTTGATCCTATGCTCAGCCGTACGAAATTCTAGCCTGGCCTAGAGCCAGACAGAGGGGGTATTACACAACAAACAGCTTTTCCTTTGTCTCCTCCAGGATTCTTATATGTGTCATTGTATTATTTGCTGTTTCTCCTTGAATAACCCACTTAGATTTAAACCCTAAAAGTAAGGCAGGCTGATATCAACTGATAACCTGAAGTACGTATGACATTTACTGATTTACTGACTCGCTCAAGAGCCTAGAAATCTTCTTCCAGTTTGTGTGTTTACACTTGCTTAGCTACCTTGCTTGTGCTGTTGCCCACACAAGCAATGCACTATATACAGTACTCTGCAAATATTAATGCTGCCACAAACTGCTAATTAGGTAGGGAAAATGAAGATTCAGTGCAGCTTCACAAAATCCACACAACTGTCCGAGCTAGTATCTAATCAAGAACTCCTAGCTCTCAGTCTTGTGCCTCTCAGCTGCGTATCCTGCTGAAATGGTATTTCTTGAGAGATTAGTGTACCAATACAAGTCAATATTTTAATTCAGCTGTGCCCTCAATAAAGAAAATATGTATTTTTAAGTGAGTGTTGAATGATAATAAAATTGCTTAAGTCAGCGTTTCTCAAACTGATCAACTTAGAGGGGGGTCGCAGCTGGATTCAGTTTTTCACTTGCGACCCCTCTCTCCTGGGTTACGAAGAGCGGCAGAAGGCAGCCGCCAGCAAGTCGCGCAGCGTGGCTGGGGCCGCGGGACTCCAGGAGTGCGGCTCAGCTGCAGCAGGAGGCAAGGCGGCAGGGAGAGAGGCCAGCGCAGGAGTGGACAGGCGAGGGGCCGGCCGGGGCACAGTTGCCGGGCGACCGAACGCTTCCCCAGCTGGGAGAGGGCGGGGTCCCTCAGGCAGCAGGATGGGGACTGGATCAGGGCAGAGGACCCGTAGGTAAATAAGGGCATGTGGGGGTCAGAGGAGGAGGCAAAGGAGACATGGGAGAGGAGAGGAAGACGGAGGGAAGGAGAGGAGAGAGAGAAGGCACCAAAGGGATGCGGAGCAGAAAAGAGGCACAGAGGAGAAAGAGACGGGGGGAAGGAGCATGCGGGGGGAAGGGCGTTGAGGACTGCAAATGCCTTGAAGGAACCCCAGGAGGGCAAGGAGTCTGGTGAGAAGGGGGGAGGAAGCGACCCAGGGCAGTGGACCGGGGGTGGGGGGGGTGTCACACAAATTCATTTAGCATTTTAGGGGGTCGTGGTATCACAAAGTTTGAGAACCCCTGGCTTAAGTTATTATGGTCTAATTGTCAAAACCATTTTGGAAAACTGTAGCAGATTCTTTTTAAAATGATGGAAATCTGGAGACCTGTAAGAACATCTACTAAGTTATGAACTCCTGAACAAAACAGGCCATATGGATGGAGAATTGGGGGGGGGGACCAAAAAAAACAAACAAACAAACAAACCAACTGATTAACAAAGGTTAGGTTGATTTTCTTAGTTGGAATCAGCCTAGTCATCTAATGGAGAGAGTGCTACTATCAATATTTGGATAGAAATAGAAATTATCCAAGAAATATTCTACCCCTAAAACAAAGTTTAGTCTTATGCAGCTCATGATTGCACTCGGGATGTTAGAAAGCGAGTAATCAGCTAATCGTGTAGTCAACAGAATTTCTATCGACTACCCGATAAGGAAGGAAACCTCCGGGAGTTATCGCCCACTGTGGCACTGCAGTTGAAATGTAGTAAGAGCCAGGCAGGCAGGCAGCCTGGCTAGATCCTGGGCCCGGCACAAACCAGGATTGAGCCAAGATTGCTAAGCCCCAGCTCACGCTGGGTCCAGCAGCCCCTGTCCATGGGGGGGGTCCTAGCAGTAAGCTGGGACCCGCCCCCCCCAAACAGAGGCTACTCTGGCAGCAGCCCCTGTTTGCAGCCAGCTCTAGCGGCTGTTGGCAGTGAACAGTGGCTGCTCCAGCAGCAGCCCCTGTCTGCAGAGTGGGGGTCCCAGTTCCCCTCTGGGACCCTCCATGGACAACAAGGGCTGCTGACAAAGCAGCCTCTGTTGGGGGCCAGGGGCTGTTCTGCGGAGCAGCCTGGGCCCGCCACGGGCAGGGGCTGCATTGTGGCAGCCTCCCCTTTCTTCCCTTCCCTGGCGCTGCTGGCTGATATGAGGCAGAAGTATACGGGAGTGGGGAAGTGGCTCCCCCCCCAGCACCAGCTCTCCCCCCCGCTTGCTGCCTCTGATACAGAGGCAGTGAGGGGGAGGGTGCGAGTAGTCAACTACTAAGCTTACATCCCTAGATTGCACAGTCCACATATTTAGCTTTTCCACTTGAACAGGATAGAAGTGAATGTTTTATTTTGGCCAGAACCAGAGGACCCCTGTCCACATACAAAAGTTGAATGGACAAACCCCCACATCATTCGACTCACAACAGAGTGAGACTACACAATATTCACTGTAGCTGACTACATTAGAATGACCTATGCTCAATGGAAAGTTTACAGTTTTACACAAACTTAGGATGCGAAAGGGTAAATGTCTGATTCCCAGGAGCTGGAACTGGACAAAAAGGGATAATCATTCAAAAACCATCATGTTCTATTCATTCCCCCCCAAGCATCTGGCATCAGCCACTGGACTAGACAGACCATTATTCTAACCCACTGTGTCTGTTCTTAAGTGAGCCAGACAATTAATGGGAATCACACCAATAGCTATGGGGCAATGTTTAATATTTAGTGTGCACAATACTGTCTTGTGTGATAAACTGTTTTTAAAATAGAGGCATAAGTCACCTCTTATCTGCAGTTTAACAAAGAACACTGGAATAATTTCAGAGCAAACAAAGCACACTACAGTTTTCACTACAGTAGTTCCCATAAAAGGGTCTTACGGTGAGAGCTTAATTCCATGCATTAGACATTTTTCTAGAACTGGAACACTCATGCTACATATTTTTGATAAATGGAGATAGAGAACCAGGTATAAGTAAACAACTGATCCTATCATCAGAGCACACAAATCATGGTATTGCATGAGGGCTACTAACTGTACAAGATTAACTGTATCCTCCTATGCTGCTACTCTTAAGTCTCTTGATCCCACGCCAGCACTGCCAGAAACTGAATTCTTCCTCGTTATCAAAGGGGTTAGCTGGAAAAAGCATCTCAAAACCACATAGTTATAAATCTCACCTCCTGTTTAATGGGATAGGCCTCCTGAGAGCTGGCATTTGTTTTCTCTGCAATTCAAACGGCCTTTGAAGGGTCGTTTTCCTTTTCAAAACTGGGTAGTTTCGCTGTGTGTTCATTATAAATAAAAGAAAATTACTAAATATCCAAGTAATAGTTATTTAGATTATGCCCTTTCACAACTCATTCAAATGTAATATTAGCCTAAACATCTATGGATTACTTCACTGACACTGATGGATTGAGACTTACGCCATGAACAGTTTTACCTCTGTTCTAAGATTACGTATTCCCTTCCTCCAAGCCTCCGCTCCCAGACCTCAAAAAACTGCCCAAATTTAGACAATGACCAATGTCCAAGACCTTGTTACAAGTTGTAATACAGAGAAAATACTGACGCATAACTTGTATACATCTGAAGATATATACTACAGGAAGTTCTAGGATCTTTAGTCACCCTGGTTTCAAACTTTGGCTGAAGAGGTCACCCCAATTCAACCATATTTTCTTAACTGTTGATTCTCCATGTGTAAAACACTTCTTTCCACTTAGAAACAGCTTTTGTTCCCCCTCCTGCCTGAATCCTGTAAGAACACCACAGTCCGCTGTGATATCAAGAATCACTTGCATGATTTTGATGAATTCCATATTCTAGCATACTTGCCACATGAGACGAGCACACAGCCTGGTCTAAGTCAACTCAAAATTAGAACTTTGTTAAGTTTAAAAAAAAAAATCTACTACATTTGTCTAAGATTTGGTATATTTAGTCCTGGACCTGTGCCAGACAATTTCTGTTACTCATTACTTAGTTTAACAGATTTAGAGCATCTGCTACTTTATGGAGTTCCAGGACTAGGTACAAATTCTGTATGTGATTGTAGAGAGAGAATCTCAGGTTTCATATGGCAGAATGTTTCTATTCTTAATTTCTGCATATCACAAGAAAGCAGAGACTAACAGTCCCATTTTGATTACTCTTCTTACTTGCCCACCTGTAATTGTGCTAGAATTCAAATAATTTCAGATACGATATTCCAAAATACCTTCATACGGTACAAATCACTACATTCTGGCTTGAAGTTTTTGCAATTATAAGCTCTAAACCCAAATCAGATCTGGAGTGGGATGGGGGGGAAGTAAGATAGGATTTAGAGTTAAGCTATTTTAATATAACGTTATGGGCTAGTAACGTAACAGTAAAAATGCATTCAGAACCAGTAAATTTTTCAAGTAACTGATCTTGGACAAGTTACAGCAACAAGATTTGCAATACTCATTTAATAGACAGGTTTCACCAGGTACTTTATTAAACTATAAATACATTTATATATCACATATTTTAAAAACTAACCATTCTGCATCTTTTATAGTCTGCTTGTCTCTCTAATTATTCAATTCTTACTTTAGGAATTGCCCTCCCATTGCCAAGCACAGATAGTTATACAAAATCGAAAAATTGTATTCCTACCTTCTCACTAAGTGGTTGTCTGTTCAGAGGACTTATCCCTCCACGTGAACCTAGTACCTTCCTGGCTGCCAAGCCAGTTATAACTCCATATGGCCGTTTCCTCCCTGTTACTCTCCTTCTGCGTCCCAAACGGTTCTTACCAAAACCTATTGGGGGAAAAAAAAAGCAGTACTACTGAACTGTTTCACAAGGACACACTGCAGTCAGTATTCCCTGTAAGCTGTGCACTTGTGACTACTCAGGAAAGATTCAAATGCTGCCCAGCTGATTAGCAGAGCACCGAAAGCTAGGTGTTTTGTTTCTACTGGTGGTGCACATTTGCACATGCCTCAGTCACACAATTTATTCTGCACATGGATGGAAAAGATTAGAGGAAACATTAACCACAGCCTATAACCTTGGACACATGATACTCATTGATAGCTAGCTGATCAGTTACAATGTAAGCTAGGGATGTTAGACATGTTTTTCCTGACCATGAATTTGGTACGTAGGGTTGTCAGGTGTCCGGTATTCAGACAGTTTGGTATTTGCGGGATCCGTCCAGTAACAAAAACAAAACAAAATTCCTGTTTCCCTCGGACAGAAGCCCGGCGGGGACAATTTTCCCCGATGTGTCTGGCAGAGGCAGGGGCAAGAGGAGCACAGCAGAGTCGTAGTGAAGGAGGGCAGAAGGGGCAGTTGTTGGGTGCCACACTAGGGGGGCACCGGGCTGGGGTGGGAGCAGAGTTCATGCTGCTCTGGCCCACGTGACCAGCAGAGACCTGGGAGCTGGCCATGTGATGCCTCCCTCTACACAATGTGAGCAGAGGCAGCCAGGCCAGGCGGCAGGAGCAGCAACTCTAAAAAAGATTAACTTACCCAGTGGTCCCTTTCCTCCAGTGCCTGGCTCTAGGGGAGGGGTGGGTGCATTGAGGGTTAGTGGGTGGCCCCAAACTGGAGGGAGTGGTGCAACTTTTGCTTAACAACTCTGGTCTCCCCCCCCCCCTTGTTTTCTTAACTTTGGTCTCCCCTTTTCCCTCCCCCCCCCCCCAACAGAATTTTTTCCCTTTTTGGGAGAGGGAGTGTGTGTTCAGTATTTTTTGTTAAACCATCTGGCAACCCTATTGGTAGGGTCCTACTTATAAAGCTGAAAGATAGAGATAGATAAGACAGTTCAGTGAGTGGCCAGAGAGGCAACCTGGCATGTCAGTGAAAAAGTCAACAGTCTGGGAAGACTCAGAGACAGAAGGAGTATAATGTAAACAGGAAGCATATTTCTCCCTAATCAAATCAGGAATAAGCCAAACATGCTTGCAAGATTAAGTTTAAGGAAATGTGTATAGGATTCTTGTTTTGTATTGCAGCCCTGTGCACTTTGTGCCTCTGTATGAAAGAATAAATGCACTGTTTTCAAGAAATTGTTTGAGACACACTTTGATCAGCTGCTGTCATACACTCCCAAATTTGGACTCATCGAGGTAGTCTTGGTTGATATCCAAAAGGCTAGAATCCAGAGCCTGATTTAACAGGGGGAGAACTACACAATTCCACCTCAGGAGAGATAGGCTCAAGGTCTGACATCCCAGGAGGGTGCATTCAGACCTCAGAATGGAACAGCGGTGCTGCTAGTTCAATAACGGGTTCAATAAAGATGAATTTAAAACAATTATTGCTGTATCAAGGCAGAGATGCAATATTTAACCCCCACAACAAAGAGCAGCGAATGGCAACAGTACAAGCAACGTCTAAACAATGAGTCAATAAATACACAGGCATTGACATGCTTTGGAAGAGAACTGTTCAGTCTGAAAAAGCATCCACGTGAATTGAATATTGCTCATTTTCCACTAGCGGCAGGTGATCCTGTCTAGTTGTGCAGGCAAAAATGGTTAGAGCTGAATTTTGAGACTTCAAATCTGAAAAAGTTTTGTAACATTTGCTCCTTTTAAGCTAGCTCTAGTAATAGTGAGCACAAGCCAAAGAGGGCAGTTCCCAAGAGACTGAGGAGAAAATTTTATTTTCAAGTCCAGTATTTGTATTACTAAATGTCACTTAAGATACATGTAATATTTTCAGTTCTAATTTTCATTTTTTGCTGTTAGCTTTTGCATTTGCCACAGTTCGGACAATGAAAGGAGGCTGGACCATAAATATATCATTTCCAGTCAAAGTAACTTACCCCTTCATGTACTAGCAAAATATTCTAATGTTTGGGCTGCAAACACAGCAGAGGTTCATCTGCAAATTTATTTTAAATTAATCATCAATTTTATGAGTTAGGTTTGATTTGCATACAAAGCCTCTGTTTTGGGATTCACACATATAACTCATTACTCACACACTAAATATACCTGAGTAACAAAAGCAAACACTGATATATATACACTTTAACATAACACTTCTTGTTTCTATTTTTTGTATTAGCAACAGCCTCCTTTTGTTTCTTACTAAAATTCCACTGTATTCCTAAGGGACAGCTGCAAGCTTACATTAAATTACCTGCTATGAAGTGAGTAAATGGAATTTTTAAATGCCTCATCACTTTAGCACATCATTAATCATGAGCTTATTATTTCACCAGAATTAGACAGTTTAACTTTGTATAGCTACTGTCATCCACAGTGCTGAGAAAGTACAAACAGTTACCTTCCAAACCATCAGTGTGTCAGCCACATGTGTGGTTACCCACCAAGGATCTAGTGCCTCAAGAGCATCTGAATATAGTCTACTGGAAACATTCATCATTACCAGTGAAATCTTTAATAGAATTAAACGTTGCTAGATAGCATCGTTGACTGATGTTTAACTATACATCTCTTACTGCCTTTTCACTGCCTATATACAAATCTCTTCCCCTACACCACCAGTACACTATAACACTGTGGACCTGCAAAGTGAGACATAGCAAGATCTTCGTTCACAACGGAGGTAGCTGAAGCAGCTGCTCACCTAAGCACTCTAGCGCCATCTTTTTGTGCATCCTGGAAAGTAAAGAACTCAGATTTCATGAGAGCAGGGGTGGCTAACCCGTTAAGTCGAAGAGCCAAAATAGCGGTGGACAGAGTGCAAAGAGCCACCTACCGGGGCAGAAAGTTGGGGGGGGGGAGGGGAAGAAGGAAAGCTGCACCAGAGGAAAATAGGTGCCGGTACACCGTGCCAGGGAGGGGGCTCCAGGCTGGATACTGTTGAGGTCAGGAGGTGGAGGGTTGGGGTGCTGAGCAAGCTGCAGGCTTGTGGCTGCGAGGGTGCAAGAGGTTGGGCTGGGGTGCATGAGACGCTAAGGGCAGGGAGGCTGGGAGTATGATGGGCTCAGGACACAGATCTGCAGTGTGTGGATGGTGCAGGAGTGTTGTGGCAAAAGACTGGGGATGTGGGGGTGCAGGAGTTTTGGGGATGAGAGAGGCTCAGGACAGGGGGTTCCAGTGTATGATACACTCAGGTTTGAGGTATGAGGGAGTGCAGCAGTGTTACGATGCTGCGGCCAGATGGGGGCTTGGCCCCACTTGGGGGCTTGTTGGCCAGGCTTCATTTTTAAATAAAATATTATGTCAAACACAATGTGTTTCAACATTGTCTTTATTTATGAGAGGGGCAGGGAACCTGCTTTGAGTCAGGGGTCACTGACCCACAGAAAAGTCCGTTGGGGCCACACAAGTGAGATGCAAAAAAACATCCCTCCAAAAAACCCCAAGCCTCATTAATGTGGCCCCAACTGTGCTGGTGGAGGCAGGGGACAGAGTGCTGGGGCAAGGCGCTGGTGGGTGCTGGTGTGGGGAGGGGGTCTGGCCAGGGGGAAGGGACACGGACAGCTTGGCTCGTCTCAGGAAGCATGTGAGCTGCTCTTCCCCTCCTCTCTCCTCCCTTCCCCTCCCATAAACAGCTGACATGCTTCCTGAAACACCGGGTTTGTTGCTCAGCCCTTCCCCCTGCCTGTGCGGGGGGGTGAGAGAGAGAGAGAGAGTGTCCCGGGACTGCATGCCAGCTCCAACTTCTCAGGAAGCGCGTGCTCTTCCTCTGCTCCCCATGACAGCCGCATGCTTCCTGAGAAGTTGGAGCTGGCACGCAGTACCGGGATTCCTACTCCCTCCCCTCCTCCCTCCAAACCCAATCCCCATCCCGTCCTCTCCCCTCCTCCCACTCTAACCCAATCCCCCTCCCCACAACCTTATGCCCGGGTCCTGGAGCTAAAGCCGCTGTTGCTACCACCACGCACATCTCCCCAGGCGCTGGGGCATGTGGTCTGAGTGGCTGGTTTTGCGCATGTGCTCGTCGGGACGCCACACGCACCCCTCCGCCCATCCAAATCCAACTTCCCTCCCCTTCCCCAGAGCCAGACACCTCCCTTCCCCACTGTAACCCAATCCCCCTCCCCCAACCTTATGCCCAGGTCCCAGAGCAGAGCCACTGTTGCTACTCCTCAGGCGCTGGGCGCGTGCACTGAGCGGCCAGCTTTGAGCGTGTGCTGGCCAGGACACCGGGATGCCATGCACACACCCCCAACCTGATCCCTCTCTCCTCCCTTCTCCAGAGCCAGGCATCTCCCTCCCGCTCTAACCCAATCCTTCCTTCCTTCCTTCCCCCTCCCCGCCACAAACCTTATGCCCAGGTCCCGGAGCCATAGGCACTGCTGCACCTGGAGCAGGAGGCGCTGCCGCCTGTGCTCAGCAGCCGGCTGCTAGTATGTGCAGGCTGGGACGCTGAATGCGACCTGGCCTGCACATGCAGGATATGAGGGAGTGCGCAGAGGGCCATGAGTAGAATGGCACAGGCCGTAAGCACTCACGCGGCTCAGAGCAGCCTGGCCGTGAGACCGGCTGACCTAAGAGGTTCCGGGTTCATCCCGGTTCCATCAGGAGCCACAATTTTTTCCTTTGTGAGCCGCATGCAGCTCGCAAGCCGCGGGCTGGCCATCGCTGCACTAGGGGCTTACTGCACAGAGGCAGTTTCACAGACTGGAATAGAGTATTGAAATGAAAAAATGTATAGTTAGCAGTTGCCTTTGTGAGGGGCCTGAGAGATACACACATTCATTAAGTTGTAACAATTTGGCTCTGGTTTACAGAAAGTTTTAGGTATTGGCAAGGACTCCAGGTTTTCCCACCTACAAACCCTGACCATGGTGATATCCTTCTCTCCCAGTCCCCAGAAGAGAATTAGATAGAGGTAGTCCACAACAGACTGTCAAAACAACTTCCAGGAGGAAGCTGAATGAAGAGCGAGACTCCCTGATTCATGGAATGAGCATGAAACATCCATAGCTTCTGTTGTCCATGGAAATCCAACCACTGAGCCCAAAAGGAAGGCTGGGAGACAAAACTTTTGGATCTTAAACGCTACACACGATAGCATTTGGAAGAGACATTGAGAAAGCTATTAAGTCAATTTTTTCATAAAAGTACAAAAAAAGCTGCTACCTGATTTTATTTAATACTTGCCATTTCACCTGACATGAATTATGAGAACCATGTTGTATTTTTATAAAGCAATACCTGTCTGCTGTTGGATTCCCCATCTGGTCCCCCTCATCTTGAATTGCCAAGTTCCAGTCTGTTGAAACCTTCTCTTCATTTTGGGGGAGTACTGCTTTCTCTCTTCTTTCTTATTCAATTTAATGATATCATCTGCAAAAGTAAAGGTTTTATTATACACTTTAGACTTCTATACTTTAAAGTAACAATAATCTTAGTTGCTTTGTTTTAAGCCTTATAGCTCTCACTCAGGCAAACTCCCAGAATCAGTCTTTTAGAAATAATTCTCACTGGGAGAGTAAAGATGGTATTTGCCCCTTCACATTTATTGGTGGGGATGTTACTTGCAATTCACCACCCCTTTCAGTATTACATTAGGTTTTCTAAGGCTATGTCTACACTACAAGATAAGGTCAACTTTATTAAGGTCGATTTTATAACACCAGATTCTGCAAAGTGAAAGGTGAATGTCCCCACTGTGCGCCAGAATTAGACACAGTTCAAAGTAGCGTGTCCCCAGTATGGTAGCTACCATCGACTTTGAGAACAATTCACTGAATAATTATCCCACAGTTCCTGTGCCCCTTTGCAGTTTGGGTTATGCTTCCAGTGCATGCAAGAACCAAAAATGTGCAGTGGAAGATTCTGGGTGCATGTCCACCCTGCTTGACAGCAACAGTCTTTTTGCACCCTTCCCACCTCCTGGAATGAGGTTTAACAGGTAGTTCAAACTAGGGCTTTATTTCGAACTACCGGGTCCCTGACACATGTAGACGCGGGCAGTTAGTCCGGACTTGTAAATTTCAAAAATGGCGACTGGCCAGGAAGATGCAAATCAAGCGTGGGATATTTAAATCCCGAGCTTGATTTGCAACTTCGAATGCCTACATTAGCCTCCCTAGTTCGAACTAGGGGGCTAGTGTAGACATACCCTAAATGTATTAAGAGATGCTAGACTCTTAATACCCTTAAAAGGAAGCTAACCCCGATGTGGCTCTGCAGCTTCCCCCATTATCGACTAATCAAGTAGTTGATAGAAATTCCATCAACCACTATGGATGTTAAATATCGGTTAACTGAATAGCGAAGTAACCTCATGAATTCTTATTGGTTAGTCGGCCATAGTATAGTCCCTGAGGGCGGGGCCGGCAGCAGCACAGGATGCCAGAAGGGAGCTACTCCAGGAGGGAAGCCAGTTTAAAAACCAGCTCCTCTTGTGGATAGGCTGCTTGTCGCCCTGTGGTCTGCCTCTGATAAAGAAGCAGGAATGTGGGTGGCAGTAGCCACTGTCTGGGGTCAGGGGAAGGAGGTCTGAGCTCCCAGACTCGGCGCGAACTGGAACTGAGCCGGGCTGCCTGCCCACCTGGCTCCTAATATACTTTAAATGCAGAGCCACAGCAGGAGTAGGTCCCAGACCCAAAGTGAGCCAGAACTAAGCCAGGCTGCTGGCCAGACTGAAAAAAAATTACTGGTTGGGGGGAGAAAAAAGCGTGTAATCTACAGCATTAACCTATAAGCTTTTCCTCACTGGTTAATCAACTACACTATTACATCCCTATCAACTGCTCGATTACCTGATTAAATGCAATTTAACATCCCTACGACAGGGGCTTCTTCAGCACAGAGCAGCCCCTATCCGCAGGGAGCTCGGACCCCCATGGACAGAGGCCTTAGAGCAGCTTCTGTCCATGGCAACCCCAAGCCTGCCACAGACAGAGGCTACTTCACAGCAATCTCCTCTCCCCACAAGCTGCTGCCTCTGATAGAGGCAGCAGCCCCCAGGGACTATAGAATAGTTGTGTAACTGCTAAGATTTTATGCCATTAAACGACTATTCAATTACCCAATATCTAACATCCCTACGAACCTGAACTCCTCTGAATAGCAGCACTATGTTGATGTTCCTCCTATCAACACAGTTCCATCTCCCAGGGAGATAGATTAACTACAATGACAGAAGAGCACTTTCCTGTCACCATAGCGCCTTCACTTAAGCACTACAACTAAACTGCACCAATACATCATTTTAAGGGCTTGTCAACACTACTGCTTATGCCAATGTAACCAGCACTACCTAGGGGTGTGAAAAAGCCACATGCGCGCGCACACACACAGAGTGATGTAAATTACAACAACTTAAGTGTTGGTGTTGATAGCAGTATGTTGGCTGGAAACGCTCTCACCTCTCATGGAGACAGAGCCCAACCATGTAGTGGTTCTAGTGTAGACTAGCTCCCAGGGTAGACCTGCACTAACAGACACATGGGTTTTGGGTCTCATTACAACAATCTATAAGGCTATGTCTACACTAGCAACTGAATGACAAAACTTTTGTCTTTCAGAGATGTTAAATGACATCCCCCACAAGAGACAAAAGTTTTGCCCATGATAAGTGCTCTCCTGCCAACAAAACTAATGCCACGTCTTCGGGGTGGAAGTATTTTGCTGGCAAAAGAGCCACCACAGACAGCAGCTCCACTGCCCAACTTTTAGCGATACGACTGTGTCAATATAGTTGTGTTGCTAAAAGTTAAGTAGTGTAAACTTACCTACCACATTTAAAGTGCAGAACCACAGTGGGGTTAGCACCTGGGGCCGGCACAAGTCAAGACTGAACAGTCCTGGAACCACTACAGCTTTGCTTCCTGTCCCCCATCCCCACACCACAGAGGTAGTGCTGGGACCCCCGCAGACAGAGGCTGCTGCCGGAACAGCCTCCCCGAACCTCCCCCCCGCCCGATAGAGGCACCATGGGGGAAGGTGGCACCACAGAGACAGTGCTGGGGAAAACCAGCTTTTAAGCTGACTCCTCCCAGCACCCACTCCTTCCCCTTGCCAGCTGCTTCTGATACAGAGAAGGCAGGGGAGGAGAGTAATTGACTACCCACTTACATCCCTAGTAGGGGCCTAATCATAATACAGAAACAAAAATCAACTCTCTGTCCTCCCACATTCCTATCTTTAAGGGAGCTCTGAAACAGTATGTTACAAGTTTTGATCAAATGTAGGACTGTGTTTAGCCACTTGCCAAAGACCACTTGTCATACAATATGAATGGGCAAATTGTAGGCACCCTCATATTTTGAGTTGATCCGTAAAGAAAAATACAACAGCTTGTTCTCTTTGTTGCCTTTATGCATATGAAGATGCGAAAAAGTGGTTATTCCCTCTTAAAAAAAATCTTTTACATTAAGATTCAGGTCTTGTTCTCCCCACACTTTAGGGAAACTTGATGGTAAGATAACTAATGGGATTAAGACCTCTCAAATTCAAGGTAAAATGGAATTGAAGAGAGATTTGTTTTAGGCAGAGTGTTTAAATGTAGCTGTTTTGGTTAACCCCCACTTAATTCCAAAATTTCCATAACGTGAAAAAAGCTCTCTTTGCTAAAGCCTGGCCATTTCGATGGTGAATACATCTGCATTTCTGAGGTCTTGCCAATGAGTCAAGCAGCAAAAACAGGCAAGGCTGCGATTGCTAAAGAGAGAGATCCAAGCAGCAACTTTTCTACTTAGGGGAACAATGCCTGGCCTTTACACAGTAACAAAAAACGGGAACAGAAGCGTGAGTCACTGCGCCAGGCCTCGTCCCCTTCCTGAATATTCTCCTTTGCAGGGCAGGCCGGGCTAGACTTGCCTCCCTTCGGGGGACAGGCCTCGACCAGACTCCCCCCATCTCAGCACAGTGGAGCTCAGCCAGCCCACCCGCCTCCCCCTTGCGGCAGTGGGGCCTCCATTTCCCCCAGCCACCGGGCAAGGGGTTCTACCTGAGGTTAGGTGGGCTGCACGCGTGCCAGGCCCCGAGACACAGGCTCCCCGCCCCCAGTAGCCCCTCGGGCAGGGGAAGTGTCCCCGGAAGTGATCTCAGGAGCCGCCCCCTTCATGCAGCAGGGGCTCGCCCCTCGCACACCTACACTGAACCCACTCACCGAGCGAGCGAGCTAGGCCCAGCTTCCCCCCCCCCCCCGTCTCCAGAGGTGGTCGGGTCCACTCCCCTCCCCCGTCCTCGCCGCCCCGCGCGCGAGACTCACAGGTGGTTCGGTCCCAACGACTCCCCCCCTCCCGTCCGACCCCGTAGCTCGGCCCACGGGCAGCGGGCGGCGTCGCCGCCAGGAGGGGCCGCAGCCACCCGGCCCCACTCACCCAGCGACATGTCGATCTTCTCCAGGCTCTCGCTGCTGCCGCTCCGGGCACCCGCCGCGGAGAAGCCCGAGGGGGCCGCCCGGACTCGGAACCCATTCATGGCCGCCCCCCCCCCACGCGACTGGCCCAACGGCCGCGCACTCTGCGCATGCGCAGTGATATCCGCTCCAACCGACCCAGAAGCCCGTGCCGTGGCTGGTCTTTGCGCGAGTAGAATGGGCCGGGCCGGGCCGGGCGCGTGCGCACTCGGTAATTCGCGCCGCCTCAGGCGGGGCTGCACATGCGTGAAAGAGGGAGAGGCTCAGTGAGGCGCTCTAGCTTCCTTCCGCGAAGAGACCCGGGGTGTCATTCTCGGGGCGCCCTCTACAGGCTAGGAGGAGCGTGTCCAGCCAAAGCCGGCGAGTGACTTCCTCAAGGGTCCTTGTGCAAACAGCCTCCTATTCGACTAACGACCTGTGCAAATGCCGCAGTCAATGACTAAATATCACCAATGCAGGCACACACCTTTGCATGGAACTAAAGATCTTGCTGCAGTGCCACTCGTCCTATATGGGATTAAATTGTTCAAATACCATGTCCCACTGCCCTCCACCTCCAACTAAATACTTGGGAGAGCCATGATTTCATCGATGCAAATAGTCTCGCCACCAATGCAAATTGCAACTTTTCCACACCATCCTGTTTTGCACCATTCTTGTCCATGCTCTTCCATGAATCTTCCATAAAGGATCCACCTATCGTGCTGGAGGCCTTCCTCTTGTTATCTTGATATCATTGACCCCTTTTCTTGCGTGCAAATTGTCAATAGTAACATGCTGTAGCCTACTTACACCCACCCTATGTCTTTCCATTGCTCTTTGGGTGGTTTGCAGCTTTGATTCTTCTGGAACTGTCGTATTCCACTGAAATACAAAAGCCCATCTCTTTAACACCAGTATCCTTCCAGTAATGCTATATGGCTGCGAAACCGCCAACTAAATACTCCTATGCAAATATCTTTGTGTGGCCAATTAGGTATCTTAACACACAGCAAAATACCCATCATAAATAACCCAGTGCACTACTATATATACCTATATAGTATGGGTCTTAATTTATTCTTGTTTATAAAGTTTATTTATATTCCTGACTGGTTCTATAGAATTACCAAGCCAAATACTAATAGGGTTGCCAGGTGTCTGGTATTGAACCGGGCAGCCCGGTATTTCTACCTTCCGTCCAGTAAAAAAATTCAGTGGCCCGCAAATTATAGGGGCTGTGACTGCATTTTGGCCCTAGCTCCCCATCCCCACCCACCCCCTTTTTTTTTGCTCAACAGAATTTTTCCCGATTTTTTGGGGGGGAGGGGGATTCGGTATTTTTTGTGAAACTATCTGGCAACCCTAGGTACTAATGTTAATATTATCATCAAAATATTATATAGGCCTGATTTCTGCATTGATATGGTGCTGGAACGGAGCACTGGTTGGTAGCAACATTCAGCTGCTCTGAGACACAGATTGTTGGCTAAACCCATGACAAATCAATTACGTATCAAAGGTGTCAGAAGCTGTTTGTCCAGATGGCAGGTGGATATCACACAAATCACAGACAGGCTGCGCAACAGCCATTCATGGCTCTTATTATCCAAACCAGCAGGTCACAACTGGACATATCCAAAAGAAATTTGAACAAGGCTCTGATCTTAACAGATATTAACTTCATCCTCTCAATGCCCCCAAATGGACAAGGTCCTTTAGGGGTCATTGAGGTTAATGAAGGAAACATCAGGCCTTTGACTTATATCTAGATTTCATGAGTGTGCAAAAGGGCTAGCTAATGATAGATAAGAGGAACTGCCCAGTCCTGTTGCTATAATTATGTAGAACTAATCCTTAACCTTATAACAGATTTAGCTCTATCCCAAACTGTATTTTCTCTCCCACCCCCATAATCCACCTTTAACATGGACTCTGGAAATGCCACTGACAATAGTAATCTTTGCTCTTTTAGGATGACAGTTTTATTGGAAGAACAATGAGAAGTCCTGTGGCAGCTTATAGACTAACAGATTTATTGGAGCATAAGCTTTTGTGGGCTAGCAGATTGACTTCATCAGATGCAACAGTTCTATCTGGGGATCTGTAGCACTCTAGTTTGTAGGTTTTGATCTTTTAAATCCAGTGATTTGTATATGGTTTAGGTTTTGGTCTAGGTGAGGGTCTTGAGTCTTAGTATCTGCTGAAGTTTTTGCTGTTGCTACAGCCTGGGAAGATACGGGGGAGGAGGGAGTGGAATGTGCTTTAGCTGCATTTAGTCATGTAGCAATTGGAACTGGAGAGAAAAAATACTCTTTTGGTAGTAGCACCGGGAGTTGGATGCTCTGAATACCTCGTTACTAGAGTTTTCGAATTTGAAATAAAAATCCAGTCCAAATATCCTCCCGTACCCGAATTGGACAAATTACATTTTCTGTGCAAGTGTCTCCGTTGGCTGACAATTACATGACTTTGGGCAAATAGTTTGACTGCAGCCCTCGTGCAAACACCCCCCAACCCCCCGTCCCCAGCTAATAGCCCCTCACGCACACCCAACTCAATTTCGTGGCGGTACCTGCCGCACGTTCTCAGGCAAGACTCAAACTGCAGTGCATTGTGGGGATTGTAGTTTCGTGCGTGCGGGGCACGCTGGGAAGCAAAGTGCCAAGGCGCTGCGTGCGAGGGAGGCAGCCCGCTTGGAGGGGCGGTCTTGTGAAGTGCGGTGCGTGCTGGGAGCTGCGGTACCAGCCGGCGCACGGGTGCCGGAAGGCGGCGGCGGGTGCGGCTCGCAGGGGGCTGGGCCCGGCCGCGGGGGGGGCAGGAGGCGAGCCCCGGCCGGGATGGAGATCGGGCGCTGCGCGGAGCAGGAGGCGAGCAGGTGGGTGCGCGCTGCGGGGGGCGGTCAGGCAATGGGGGCAGCAGGAGAGTGGGGACTTGGGGGTGGCGGGGGAGCTGGGGGAAGGGGGAGAGTGGGGACAGGGGGGGCGGCGGGGGAGCTGGGGGAAGGGGGGAGAGTAGGGACAGGGGGGGCGGCGGGGGAGCTGGGGGAAGGGGGAGAGTAGGGACGGGGGTGGCGGGGGAGCTGGGGGAAGGGGGAGAGTAGGGACTGGGGGTGGCGGGGGAGCTGGGGGAAGGGGGAGAGTAGGGACGGGGGTGGCGGGGGAGCTGGGGGAAGGGGAAGAGTGGGGACTTGGGGGTGGCGGGGGGAGCTGGGGGAACGGGGAGAGTAGGGACGGGGGTGGCGGGGGAGCTGGGGGAAGGGGGAGAGTGGGGACTTGGGGGTGGCGGGGGAGCTGGGGGAAGGGGAGAGTAGGGACAGGGGGGGTGGCGGGGGAGCTGGGGGAAGGGGGAGAGTAGGGACAGGGGGGGTGGCGGGGGAGCTGGGGGAAGGGGGAGAGTGGGGACAGGGGGGGTGGCGGGGGAGCTGGGGGAAGGGGGAGAGTGGGGACAGGGGGGGTGGCGGGGGAGCTGGGGGAAGGGGGAGAGTGGGGGACGGGGGGGTGGCGGGGGGGAGCTGGGGGAAGGGGGAGAGTGGGGACAGGGGGGGTGGCGGGGGAGCTGGGGGAAGGGGGGAGAGTGGGGACAGGGGGGGGTGGCGGGGGAGCTGGGGGAAGGGGGAGAGTGGGGACAGGGGGGGTGGCGGGGGAGCTGGGGGAAGGGGGAGAGTGGGGACAGGGGGGGGTGGCGGGGGAGCTGGGGGAAGGGGGAGAGTGGGGACAGGGGGGGTGGCGGGGGAGCTGGGGGAAGGGGGAGAGTGGGGACTGGGGGGTGGCGGGGGAGCTGGGGGAAGGGGGAGAGTGGGGACAGGGGGGGTGGCGGGGGAGCTGGGGGAAGGGGGAGAGTAGGGACAGGGGGGGTGGCGGGGGAGCTGGGGGAAGGGGGAGAGTAGGGGACAGGGGGGGGTGGCGGGGGGAGCTGGGGGAAGGGGGAGAGTAGGGACGGGGGGTGGCGGGGGAGCTGGGGGAAGGGGGGAGGAGAGTAGGGACAGGGGGGGGTGGCGGGGGAGCTGGGGGAAGGGGGAGAGTAGGGACGGGGGGGTGGCGGGGGAGCTGGGGGAAGGGGGAGAGTGGGGACAGGGGGGGGTGGCGGGGGAGCTGGGGGAAGGGGGAGAGTAGGGACGGGGGGGTGGCGGGGGAGCTGGGGGAAGGGGGAGAGTGGGGACGGGGGGGTGGCGGGGGAGCTGGGGGAAGGGGGAGAGTGGGGACGGGGGGGTGGCGGGGGAGCTGGGGGAAGGGGGAGAGTGGGGACGGGGGGGTGGCGGGGGGAGCTGGGGGAAGGGGGAGAGTGGGGACAGGGGGGGTGGCGGGGGAGCTGGGGGAAGGGGGAGAGTGGGGACAGGGGGGGTGGCGGGGGAGCTGGGGGAAGGGGGAGAGTGGGGACGGGGGGGTGGGCGGGGGGAGCTGGGGGAAGGGGGGAGAGTAGGGACGGGGGGGTGGCGGGGGAGCTGGGGGAAGGGGGAGAGTGGGGACAGGGGGGGTGGCGGGGGAGCTGGGGGAAGGTGGGGGAGCTGGGATATAGGGGCAATGAGTTTGGGGGCGGTAGGGGAGCTGGGGGTGATAGGGGAGCTGGGACATAGCACAGCAGGGGAAACATGATTGGGCTGGCAGTGGGGGAGCTGAGGGACAGCAGCCGGGGGGGCGGGGTGCCAGCAGGGTGAATGGGCATGGTGGGAGTAGTGGGATGGGTGGTGCTGGCAGGGGAGCTTGTTTACAGTTGGGGGCACAGGTTGGGGGTGTGCATGGTATTGGCACTGAGCAAGGGTCAGTCGTTGGGCAGAGCAAGTTGTGTATGATTGTGGCTGTAACAGAGCCCTGGCATTTGGCTGGGTAGGAGTGTGCATAGAGAGTGATGCAGAGCTGAGCCTGCTCCAGGCATGCCAGGAGCAGTCGGAGGTAAAGAAGTCTGGACTGAGCTGTCTGCAGGTGTGAGTTGAATACCAGATGCTCCTTAGGTATCTAGCAGATGGAGCTTCCAAAGATAGCAGCTGCCAAATCTTTTTTTTTCTTTACGAGCTGTCCTCAGATGAGAAACCACCCTGTTCTGATGATGCCCCTTGTTTCCAGTGTCTGGACAGGGTGTCATGTTTGGATTACATCTCGTTCTGTCCCCAGCAACTGGTTGCATTGCTTAAAAAGGTTGCCTGTGTTTAAAATAAATCCATAACCTGAATGCTTGTGGTTGTCAAGGCCTTTTGTGTTCAGGTGCAAGTTTGGCTTGGAGTCTGCAGCGCTGTGGTGCCATACGCTGGCAGTTAAACAAAAATTCATTTGAACTAAAATAATGTGCACTTTGAATGGACTAAATGATGATTAATCAGCTGAGTACACAAAGCCTTCTGCGTTATTTATTTTGATAATAGGGGGTGGGATCACTTGATGATTCCCTGTTCCATTCATTCTCTGACTATGGGGCACCTGGCATTGGCCAATGTCAGAGGCAGGATACTGGTCTTGATGGACTTTTGATCTGAGCCAGAGTGGCCGTTCTGATCTTATAAATTCCATTTGGTCTACTCAGTCCCCACGTTTTCGGTTTTCATGGTACCATTGAGACTTGCATTGGAAACACAGAACTGTATTATAGAGGCTGACCTATGCTTTAGTGGATGTGTAAGGGGCAGTTGAGGTTGTTGGCATCTGGGGGAGGTAGTTTGTGATAAGCCCATTAGTTGGACTATTCTGCTACTATTATCAGCAGTAAAAAAGTAGAGGCTTTTCCCCCCCACTGGAAATTGAAAAACAAAGCTTTTGTCATTCACAGGTGCTTAACACCCCCAAGGTTGCTTTGTCTACAGGAGTGCTCTTTGAGGGGACACTCCTTCCCCGCTCTTGGGGGGGTGTGTGTAGGTGTGTTTTGTCTGCAAAAGTGAGGACAAACAGTGTTTAAGCTGCCAGGTCCCTGTTGCTAAAAGCTGTGTAGCATAGACAAAGCCTCAGTGTTGCCATTTAAGATGTAATTTATAGGTTTCAGTGTTAACCCATTGAGATTAACAAGGCTATTCCCACATTTCTGAGCAATTTTTTCTCACTTCCAGAATATTCAGGAAGACAGGATGCATTGATTTAATTTGAGTCATGTTTTCAGAGTTCTCTCCCTGACCAGCAGGAACAGAAACAACATTTCTTCCTTCTAATGCATGGGTTCCCAAACTGGAGGGCGTGCCCCCTTGGGGGGGGCATGAAGAAATTCCGGGGGGGGGGGGCGCGAGGCGACCCAGCCCCCCCCATCAAGTTTTGCTGCCCTGCTCAGTTCCTTTTGTTTTGTTTGGTTTGTTTTTGCTCAACAAGATTTTTTTTATGGGGGCGGGGCGGCGCGTGAGGGTTTTTCAAAAATCAGAAAGGGGGGCGTGATGCTGAAAAGTTTGGGAACCACTGCTCTAATGAAAGCTTAGATCCTGAAGTGGTGAACTCCCATGCTGTGGAGTAAATGCAGACCTGCAAATCCTCAGATGGTGTGTTAGAAATATATAGACAGAAAGATCCATCACAGTGCAGGACTGTGGTTCTCCTTGGGACTGTTACAAGTCCTCAAAAGCAGATGCATGTGACTATAAATGTTGTGTTGGACATCCCAGAGTCCATTCCAGTCCCACCCCCCGAAAGAAGAAGCGCAGTCTCTTGTGGAGCTAGTGCATGTGGTGGCTCGCTCCGTTGCTTGATTGATTGTGAATGTTCATACAATGGTGCATGCTAGGAAGGATTCTGGCACGTGCCTTATGTAGCATCATCCCACTTTGCTAACAATTCTACATCTCTGCTTCTAAATACCTGTCATTACATGGGATGTAGTTGTTTAACACGGTACATGATCGATATTGCAGGTGGAGGGAGAGGGTTTTTCTGGGTTCAGCATCCTGCCTAGGCTCATAGACAGATGATGTGTCCATCCCTCTGCGAGGCCAACAGACAAGGGTGATCTGGTGCCTGCTTTTTCCCCATTTTTCCCCGAGGAGAGAAGAAGTCAATGGAGATGTCACACCAAAGAGCAGGATGAAGGCTGATGCTCTCCTTTAGCCAGTCAGTGAAGTGGCATTCAAAGTGCCGTGGGATAGGGGGCAGGTGTTCTAAATGGTCCCTCGTTTCCGATGACGTGGCTGGATGTAAAAATGTAGCCCCTAAAAATCATAACCGTTACATGCGCTGTGAGCTCTGCAGTGTGATGCTTATGTGAGCTTTATACTGCAGAGCCTGCAGCAAAGCATCTCCAGGAGCAGGGCTGGCAGTGGGAGAGGGAGGCTGCTTAGGCCTGCCACGGACAGAGGCTGCCCCTTAGGTTGATGCTGTGCTGGCCAGTTGATGGCTTTGTTCAGTTGCATGGGATTATTGAAATATTTGTTCTAACAAACCATAATATCCAGATATCCTGGTGAGCTGGAGTCTCAGGTCAGGGGACGGTGTGGCTTGGGGTCTACTACATAATTGTGCATGTCACCAAAACCACAGCTTGTGCTGGTTGTGTTGTAGAGTGCCTCGAGGTCTAGGGGGGAAATCAGGGACTCCCTCTCTTTCGTAGGTGGTTCTTGCAGCTCATGACTCATGCTCATAGGTATGGTGCAGAACGTTTGTCCTATGGTGGTGTAGAGCTACGGGGACAACATCAGTCCCCAGAGCTGTCAGGCTGGCATCCTGCGTCCACCCCAAACTCACCCTACAACAATGAAACTACCTGCAAAAAAAAAAAGAGAGCCTGTAGTCTGTAATTCCTGCAGATGCTAGCTGTGCTGTTGCCCTCATTGATATGGGAAAAAAGGCTTTTGAAAGTAAGTGCTGAGCAGCAGTTGTGTGTTTACAGGGAAAGCCCAAAGCACGTGGCACTTTCAGCTTCACTACCAATTTGAGTATCCGTGGTGCAATCCCAGCAGATCTGTGGCGCAATTTCCCGGTGGGTCTCCTCTGCCCTTGGTGATGATCCTGCATGAGCCAGTTTCCTGTTTTGAGGAGCAAAATAGGTTGTTGGGTTTTTTTACTTTTTTTCTGTTCCTTGTTGCTATAGATAATGTGCCAGAAGTCTGCTTCTGCAGGCCACCTTCCCAGAAGGGCCAGGCCTGTGTGAGGACCAGGCGTCATGACCCTCAAAAACTTCCTGTGTTTGCAGTTTGGTTTCCTAGTTGAGAGTTCAACGCACACTGTTAAATAATCGATTTGCAGATCACCTTGAAAGTTGAGGCAGAGTGACAGCACACAGGGTATTGTCCCACAACAGGGCCCACAGATGACCACAGCTCCCACAAACTGATCTCTGAAATGCGTCAGAATGGATCAAATCACTTCTGAGGCAGAGAACAGCTTCCAAACAGCCATGTGCTTGCGAGATTCTCCAAGTTAAGTAGGATAGCACCTGCAGCGCACTTGCTGCTTAAAGGAGATGGATGCCTCTGGTTTAGACAAGTTTAAAATTTCTACTCTGAAATTTTAACTGTTTTGTTTGTTTTTTATTTTTAAAAAAATCCACAAAACCCTTTCCTCAGCAGCATAGCTTGGTGAGTGTATACTGAGTCATTCTGCTGGCTTCATTGACAAAAATAAGTTTTTGCTCCTTCTGGTCCTGCATTACCCACAGTGAGTCAGATTCTGTTCTGACTCCTGCATCATCAAGAGCACTGTTGACTGTTCCAACTGCAGGACTGGATTCTGGCCTCAGTTACACCAATGAAACCCTACTGGTCTCAATGGGCGAGTACAGATGTGACTCAGTTTCTCCTGGCTGTCAGAATCTTTATTACTAATGATAATGCAGCAGCTAGGAGCTAGGAATGTTTGAGTGTAAATAACTAACCGCTTAACTGACAAACAGATGCTTATCGGTTAATGGAGTCGGTTACACTCAGTGAATCCGCCTCCCTGGGAGCCAGGTGGACACGGTCTGGTGGCCCTGCTCCCAGGGAGGCTTCGCTGCGGGCTCTACGGTATAAATCGTGGGTAACTGTAACTGGTTATCCTATTACATGATTTTTAACATCCCTACTAGGAACCTCAGTGTCCAGGTTTGGTCTACTAGGCTGAACCAGCCTGACGGCATCCTTTTATAAATTATATACTAATTCATTGAAATACCCAATGAAACTTGATAGTTGGGAAAGGCTAATATTTTGTGGCTGGTTTCTTTTCTGCCTACATTAGAGATGTATTTGACCCTGCTTCTTGATTACGTCTGTCAGAATCCCCCTCTCAAGACCCTTCTCAAAACTCAATTGAGGCTGTGCATGTAAGCTCTTGGAGACTCGGTGACTAATGCAGCTAAGTGGGATGCTAGCTGTACAAGGCTGCCAACAGGGATGTTAAATATCTGCTAATTGAATAGTAACCTCATCAATTCTTATCATTACTCTATAATCCCCGAGGGGGGGGTCCAGCAGCCAGTGTGCTCAGGCCCTGCTTCCGAGGAGGGGGGTGCCAGGCGGGAACTGGTCCAAGAGAGGAGCTGGTTTAAAAACCAGCTCCCCTCAAGGAGTGGTTGCCTGTTGCCCTGCCTGATATAGAGGCAGCAGCCCCTGTCCAGGGGAAGGGGGCTGAGTTCCCGGACCCAGCACAAGCTGGAACTGAGCCAGGCTGCCTGCCCACCTGGTTTCTAATATTGTACACTTTACATGCAGAGCCACAGTGGGGGGTAGGTCCCAGACCAGGCATGAACCAGGACTGACCTGGGCTCCTGGCCTGCCTACTAAAAAACTTACTGCCCAGGGGTTGTGGGGGGATGTGTGTAGTCTGTAGCATTAACCTATAAGCTTTTGCTAATTGTTTGAGTACAGTATTACATCCCTAGCTGCCAATGCTTTTCTTTTTTGAGGTGACCTCTGAAATGTTTGTCTAAGTTGGTACAGCCCACTCAGAATAGGGCCATGTGGCATTTGAAGTTTGATTCCCTGGGTTCATTTGTCATTCAGAGCAGATCATGATGTAATGCATCTCTGCCAGGATGTGGCGTTACCTGATTGAAATGTTAGACATTGAATTAAAATGTGGCACATGGTCAGAAAGGGTTAACCAGCTCATGAGCTGACTGACCCAGGGTGGGTGTTTAAAGACTTCTTGGGAAGATGCTTAAAGGATAAGTAGGCTCTTGCTTTGGGTTAGAATAGAACTTTGAAATGCAAGCTTGCATTGTTACAGCACTGTGGTAGGTGTTTGCTCAGGTCTTACAAAAAATCCTTGTCTCTTACCATAGCTTTGATTCAAGATCAGAAGGGAATGTTAAGGTTTGTGATGAAATTTCATTGCAGTAATATTATTGTTTGTGTGCCTCTTTGAAGGTTGTGGCAAACTCTGTGAATTGTTTAATGGAAAAGTTACCTTTCTGCTAACTGCCATGGGGTTTGGGGGAGAGAAAAAGTTACTGTGTTCTCCTGGGCCAAGGGAAGGCCTAAAAGTCTACTTAAGGACCAGGTTTTCTTGAGCTGGGAGTTCTCTCCCCATCCTTCTCCTGCATCATCTTCCTGCTGTTAGCTGGTGGAAGTGGGGTGCAGGAGATCCTAGCACCCTTACTGCTGAGGAGACTGGAGGGAGGGTTTTACATGCAGGGGGAGCTGTTCCAGCGCAGCTGGGCTTGAATGCCCCCCCTGCTCATCCCTGTTTAATTGGTTAACAGGTTAAACATAATGTTTAACCAGTTAACTAATTAAGCAGGATTTTACATCCTTTGTAGGAATAGGTCTGTAGTCACTGTAGCAATGCCATAGGACTGTATACAAATGCGAAACACTGCTGGTGATACCAGATCTGTGTCATAGCCTCCTGACCTACCCGTCCCTGCTACTCTCTCTGGAGTGAGATCATTCACACCAGGAGTCTTGCCTGATATCTGGAAGTTACTTTCTTGCCTGTCACTTCCCAGACTTGGCTGGAACGCTTTTAAATGCAGCCCTGAGAAACCCATTCACTTTTTGGGTATGGACTGAATGAGCCATCGAATGAGCTTTGTTTCTTCCCATCCTGCTCAGCTACCTACTGGGTTTCCGCCCTGCTTGTGAGAACACATCAATTACCCTGACAGCCCAAGCGGTAGGAGTCTCTGCCCTCGGAGTGCTCAGCTGTTCGCGTGGGGAGCTGTTTTACTTAATCACAAAATAGGCATTAAAGGTGAAGTGGGATTTCTAAAGGGGAAAGTCCGATACTGAAATGTGACCAGGGTCAAGTCGCCCTCGCACTTTCAGTAAGTAGTTGGCTTTTCTTCACAGGGTGGGGAGTCCACGTCAAGTTTTCTGTGGTTATTTCCACTCCCTACCCGGTATCCTTGGCCAGATAGGGCTGGACTTAGAGCAGCACCAGTAGGTGTCAGAGAAAACTGAACATCTGTCAGAAGAGGGGGGTGGAGAGTGGCTGGAAGTTCATTTGAATGGGGAAGCACTCAGTAGTCACTGCAGCTTCTCAGGCCCTCCTGGCAGGCTCAGCAAATGAGACCCCGAAGCAGGACTCCTACCCTGCGCTCCTTACAGAAGTTAGGAGTGTGATGCAGTAATCCAGCCCAGACTCCAACGTGGGTAGCTCAGCCCTGCCTCTCCGAATTCCTTCCACGCCTTCCTTTGTCTGTGGAATTTCTAATTTCTTAAAACTGGCATGCCGCCTTGCTGCTACAGAGCTGACACGCTTCACCTCAGAGGTGGCCCCATTGCCATGATGAGCAAAGATGTGCATATCTAGCTCGTGACGTGCTCTGGGATCCTGTGGGACAAAAAGTGTTGTACTGTAAAGTCTGAAGAAGTAGGTTGTGCTCATGAAAGCTCATGATATCATCTGCATGCTTTATAGTAATAGAGAGGTAGCCGTGTTAGTCTGATCTTGTAAAACAAAAGGAAAAACTATGTAGCACTAGATTCTGGAAGAGAATAGGCATGACCATATGTGGTATATATACATACCATATATATTATATATATATGGTATGTATATATATATGGTATGTATATATATATGGTATGTATATATACCACATATGGTCATGCCTATTCTCTTCCAGAATATGATCTGAGGAAGTGGGTCTGGCCCACGAAAGCTCATCACTTATTAAACCATCTTGTTAGTCTTTAAAGTGCTACATAGTTTTTCCTTTTGTTTTATCTACACGCTTTGTTAGTCATTAAGGTGCTACTAGATTATTTGTTGTTGTTTAAGTTTTTCCTGTTACAGACTAAACTTGGCTACCCCTCTGAAGCTTATAAAGTCATTGTCACTGGATCAGGAAGATTTTAATGCCCATTTCTCTTTCATCTTTCTACTAAGTAGCTTCCTACCTTTCCCTTTCCATCTGTGTGTGTGTTAGCTGGTCCTGGTTTCTTACATGTGTCTTGGTTCATTGACACAATGCTTTAAACAAAACAATCCCCAAACTCTAATTTTGTGTTCAGAGACAACAGTGACTCCACTCCGTTGGAATGTAGTTGTTCTACCTCTGGAGAGGATGGAGAATTCCTGCCGAGGCAGGGCTGCCTAGCAAGGGCATGGGTTTTACACACCTTACCAAGAAGTACAGTGGACACAAATGACCTCTGCAGTGTGTGTGTTGGATACTCTTTATAGCATGATAACAACAAATAAAAGGGAGTTTCCCAGAATCACAAGCTATGTGAGCTAAATTTAGGCTCTGGCTGTGCTTTCACTCTCACTTCCTCAATCTGATCAGATGACCTTGTGTACAGATGCAGCTGCTAGATTAGCACAGATCTATGGCCCACCGGCCTGGGCTGGCTTCCCCTGTCAGTATGCAAAGCCGGCTCATCTGGTGTGTGTAGAGGCAAAATTTCTGTGTAAATTTAGAAGAATGGGTTGGCAGAATCAAGGCATGTTAAGTTTTTTTACTGCCTCGAACTGAGCCAACCCATTAGGGTCCAAAGAGGGAAGCTGCCCTCAAATGTGATTTCGAATTCTGCTCTTTCCCATAGTCTCAGCTGAGTAAGGCCCTGTTTCCTTTTAATAGTGTTTGGAAGCTATGGCTAAACTGTTCGCAACTCAGTGAGTTTCCCCCCTGCAAGCTCATGGATATAATATATTTGTTAGTCTCTAATGGTATGTCTACACTGCAGGCTAAGGTCGAATTAAGATACACCGCTTCAGCTACGTTAATTGCGTAGCTGAAGTCGAAGTAGCTTAACTAACTTTTGGCACTGTCTACTCTGCAGGAAGTCAAAGGAAGAACACACTTCCTTCGACTTCCCTTACTCCCTGTGGAAGCAGGGTTACCGGCAGGGACCGGAGTGCCCCTTTCAGTCCGGATTAACTGTCTTCACTCTTCCCACTAATTCAAACCCTGGAAGATCAACAGCAGCAGCTTCGCTCTTCCTCTGTAGCATAGACGTACCCCAAGATGGCACAGGACTGCTTTGTTGTTTTTTTTTAGTAAGGACCTGATGTAAAGTCAGGGTTCGAGCAAAATGCATGCTGTCAAATAGCTGGATTTGTAACCATGTCTTGTGCCTAGGCATTTCTGTGCCAGCTCAGACTATTGGGCTACTCTAGACTTATGTTCTGCCTTGGGCACTGCACAGATTTCCAAGGCATTTTGGGGAGTCACGCAGTTCTCCCATCTTGCCATCCTGCCTCTCAGACGCGATCTGCTTGCGTCCTGAAACATGAATGCTACCGGCAGGACTTCTAGAGGCTCTGGGTGCATTAACATGCATGCTACGCTTTATCCTGCTTACAGTTTCACCTTGGGATGAGCAGTCCATCGTGCTTGACAAAAACTGTGCAGTGAGTGCAAAAATGACAAGGAGTCCTAGGGCACCTTAGAGACTAACATTTATTAGGGCATAAGCTTTTGTGGGTAAAACCCACTTCCACTCCAGTTCATCTGATGAAGTGACAGAAGCGGGGGAATATATAAGGAAGAAGTTGCTTGTGTTAATGAAGCTAATCAAGTCAGGGAGGAAGTGGGTAATTCACAGCATTTATTGAGTGACTGTACTATCGAAAAAAGAAGCTTGCATTAAGCAATATTGCAGAATTGTTGGGATTGGCTGTTAACCCCAATGGAGAATTTGTGGCACAATCCTATGAAACGGGTTTTGCAGATCATTGGAGCACTAATGTTGAGCAGGAGTTTTTACTAGAACTCCTCCATCCTCGTTAGATCCTTCATCCTTTCAAATGTTATGTGAGCTTGCTATTTCGCATGTCTCTGAGAAGCAACTGGTTCTGCCCTTAATTCTTGATGAATTACAGTACTGTCACTGAGTTAGTGTGCTGTTCTTTTCTGTATCAGATGCCCTTGGCAAATGAATAGGCCCTCTCAGCAATTTAAACTGACATTTAAACAACTGAAAATTGTGAGGTTGTCGGAGAAGGCCTGGAAGAGAGCTGAAAGCTTCTCTCATCTGCTGATTCATTGTAAACATAATCAGTACTGAGGTAATAATGTAATAGTTCCAACAAAGACTTATTTGTGGCTGAGAGAAACTCGTTTTCAAAGGTACTTGTTTTCGAAGGTTCAAATATCAGTATTATTTTACATTTTGAAAATCAATGTCCATATCTATGCTGCAAACACTGCTTCAGTTGATTACAAATGCAAGTGTTTTAGAAATCTAATTTATTTTCCACTATTTATCCTGCTTTTTCACTTTCTACATTTTAATTAGCTGGGACAGTAATAATAGATAATCATTTCATGGCTAATGTTCTGGTCAGTTTCACTTTTAGGTTCTCATACTAGCACTGTGCAGTAATGTGTTGGTTACAAACCCTGCAGGGACATGTTTGTCTGGCAGCATTTATGGTGGTGAATAGTTCTATGAAAGATTGCTTTTATAGAAGATAATTTGAGTCTAAATGTGAACTGATTGTTCACATGCATCTGACGAAGTGGATCTTTGCCCATGAAAGCTTATGCTCCAATCCATCTGTTAGTCTATAAGGTGCCACAGGACTCCTTGTCGCTTTTGCAGATCCAGACTAACGCGGCTACCCCTCTGATACTGTGAACTGATTGAGACTTTGAGTTTTTATTCCGTTTTTTACATATTAAGCAAATATTGCTCAGTACACTTGTCTCTTGTTTACGTAAGGATTTATATTTCTCAGGTAGTGTTGTCTAGTGGCTAGAGTTGAGCATCTAGGAGTCCAGCTGCTTGGGTGCCATTCCTGAAATTACTGCTGACTTCCTGTGTGACCGTGGCCAACTTCTGTTACCACCATTTCTGTGCAATATCGTCATTAACAATTTAGATATTGGCGAGTCCAATTATTAAGTTTGCAGATGATACCAAGCTGGGAGGGGTTGCAAGTGCTTTGGAGGATAGGGTCATCATTCAAAATGATCTGGACAAACTAGAGAAATGGGCTGAGGTAAACAGGATGAAATTTAATAAGGACAAATGCAAAGTGCTCCAGTAAGGAAGGAACAGTCCATTTCACACATACAGAATGGGAAGCGACTGTCTAGGAAGGAGCCTTGCAGAAACGGATCTAGGGGTCAGAGTGGACCACAAGCTAAATGTGAGTCAACAGTGTGACACTTGCAGAAAAAAAAAAAGCAAACATGATTATGGGCGGTATTAACAGGAGTGTTGTGATCAAGACACGAGAAGTCATTCTTCTGCTCTATTCTGCGCTGATTAGGCCTCAGAGTATTGTGTCCAGTTCTGGGCACCACATTTCAAGAAAGACGTGGAGAAATTGGAGAAGGTCCAGAGAAGAGCAGCAAAAATGATCAAAGGTGAGCTATGAGCAGGGCTCAGCCTCGCGGTTTCGTGTGGTTCTGTGCATGCGCAGATCGCTCTGCGCCGGCTCTTCTGGGTTGTAATCTACTCGCCATGGGCGAGTAGAGTACATTATTTGTCAAGCCCTGGCTATGAGGGAAGACTGAAAGAATTGGGCTTGTTTAGCTTCGAAAAGAGAAGACTGAGAGGGAACATGATAGCAGCTTTCATATGCCTAAAAGGGTGTTAGAAGGAGAAGGGGGAAAAATTGTTGTTCTTGGCCTCTTAGAAACAATGGGCTTAAATTGCAGCAAGGGAGGTTTAGGTTGACAGGTAGGAAGTTTTTCCTAATGTCCAATACTGGAATAAATTGCCTAGGGGGATTGTGGGATCTCCATCACTGGAGATATGTAAGAGCAGCTTAGACAGACACCTGTCAGGGATGATCTAGACCAATGGTTCCCAAACTTCTTGGCATCATGCCCCCCTTTTAATACCACCCCCCCCAAAGAGCAGCAAAACTTGTTGAGCAAAAAAAAAAAAAAAAGGAACTGAACAGGGCAGCAAAACTTGATGGGGGGGGGGGGGGGGAGAGGCTGGGTCACCTCAACCCCCCCCCCCCCCCCCCCCCCCGGAATTTCTTCATGCCCCCCAGTTTGGGAAGCCACGATCTAGACAGTGCTCGGTCCTGCTGTGAGGGCAGGGGACTAGACTTGATGACCTCTCGAGGTTCCTTCTGTCAAGTTACAGGGGCATTGTGCCTAACAGGGTTATCGATTTGCTTCAAGACAGAGTCGATGAGGGAAAGATAGTTGCTTTTATTAATTTCACTACAAAGACAAACCTAATACTGCCAAATGATTACACAGCTGCTACAAAATACAAATCTCACTACATCACTACCATTACAAGCTTAATACTGGCAAATGCACAACCACTGCAAACTAATCCAAATAATTAGCATAGGCAAAGCAATGCATATAAATGAGCAACAGGCACTTTTTAAATGCTTACGCCCCTTCAGGTCTGTGGGGAGTTCAGTTCCGGTCATCTTGTGCCAGGCTGCAGTGGACGTGGCTCCTGTTGGGGGACCCAGGGCACCTTCCGAGGGAAAAGGGCTCTGAAGAAATTCCCAGAGGGGCGGGACCCTCAGCAGGTTTTATACTCTAGCTGTTTACTAGATGTGCACGTACCTGGCTCAATGCCATTCTTAACACGCTTATGGGCTGAGACCGAGGTTAAACTTGTTTACTGCTCAGTAGTTTCCTAGCTCAAGGCAGGGGTTAGAGCTGATAAAGCCCAGCTGCTGTTTGGGCTTGCAGGGTTCCAGGCTATGCTGAGCTGGGTACAGCAGGGATGGAAACTTCCATCCCAGGCCTGCTAAGCTGCAGGCCCCACATATGATTTTCATGTAACACCTTCTAGTTCTGGTGTTCTAGGATTCTGTGATTTCCTCACCTGTAAAACGAGGATGGTGGTGGTCCTGGGTAGTGATGATTTCTTGCCTTCCATGGGGTGATAAAGGTCTCAGTGGTTGCGAGAAGCATTGGAGAAGTAGTAAGTTACCTAGGCTATGTGGCTTGTATTGACCTGGACAACAACATTTTTTTTTTTTTTTTTTTAAATCTCCACTTGGACTCAATACAGAGCCTCTCTCGATATTGTCCTTACAGTAGAGCGGGACTTACTCTACCCATCTTCTATTTAACTGTATAATATATGTTGTAGTCACCTGATCCTTGAGTTGGATTAAGAAAGGCCCATAACACTTGCATATCCTTTGAATGATCAGCAGAGACCATCTTCAGTGCCTCTCTCGGGTGGTATTTCTGTGCAGAAGAAGCTGTGTCTTACCCCCTCCTCCCTCCGGAAGTGCCCAAGCACTCGATTGTGTTGAGGATTGCACCTGGGGCTAAGATCCGTGCATGTTGAGGTGGGGAGTGTGCCCGTGTGGCCAGGCACAGATGGAAACTGAATCGGCTTTGGCATCCGTCTTTCTCATGCGCTGCTCTTTAGCATGGGTCCCGTTTAAGCCTGCAATGGCCTTGCGTTCCAGGCTGGCACGCTCATGAGCAGAGCAGTCAATACGCTAGTGCCGTGGTTTTCAAACTCTGGGTCGCAACCCAGTCGTGGGTCGTATAATGTCAGGCACTGGGTCACCTTGCTGTAGGGGCACCCAGTGACTAGTGGGGGGGCGGCTTCCTGCCTGTCCTGGCACTCTGAGCCACGCTGCATCCCGGAAGTGGCCAGCAACAGGTCCGGCTCCTAGGCAGAGGAGCCGTGGGGGTCCGTGCCCTGCCCCCACCCAGAGCGCTGATTCCACACTCCCACTGGCCAATTCCCGGCCAATGGGCATTGCGGGGGCAGGAGTGGAATCTGTGCCTGCGGGCGAGAGCAGTGTGCCGACTGCTTGTGCACCTCTGCCTAGGAGCCAGACCACTTCCGGGGCACAGCGTGGGCCACGGTGCCAGGAGCACCCCTACGGCGCTGCTAACCAGAGCCCAGGCCCAACCACAAGCACCTACCCCAGCCCTAAGGCCCTCTTCAACCATAACCCCCTCCGGACCCTTCATTCCTGCCCCCCAAAGCCCTGCACTCTAGTCAGAAGATATAATTGTGTTGGGCCATGAGCACCAACGAGTTTCTTCAGCTGGGTCGTGGGGGGGGAAAACGTTTGAAAACCGCCGCTCTAGTCAATTTCCAAGCCTTGGGCCGGGGACCTAGAGCTCAGCAGTGTGTGTACGGAGGCCGAGGCCCTGCTTGCTTCTAAATCTCCCACTCAGAGGCTTTGCTTGCACCAGGGCCCTCTTGGCCAGTGGTTAGTTGTGTGGTCAGTCCATTAAACTGGGATCGCCACCCGGCTCATAGGTTTATGGGGAACTGACTGGCACCGTGTGTTCTTTTGCATGTGCAGGAAGGAGCATTGGAAACTGCTGGGCAACTTGAAGACCACAGTCGAGGGGTTGGTCTCCAGCAACAACCCAAACGTCTGGTCTAAGTATGGAGGGTTAGAGCGGCTGTGCAGGGACATGCACAGCATCCTCTATCACGGACTCATCCCTGACAAGGTAGGAATTGGCACATGCAGCCAGCTCGTGTTTATCACCACGCGGCTGTTCTAACCGGGGCGCTTTGGTTCCGGAGCCAATCTGCTGGCCTGTGTCTTCTGGAAGCCACAAGTGAAATGATCTGCAGTGAGTCTTATTTGCACTGAAGCAGCTGGCGGGTGGGCTTGTTTTTTTAGCATCATGTTTGCTAGGGCTGAAGCGCTAATTGGGGGGCAGTTTTCTGGCACAGGATGCAAGTCAGGACTCTGAGGTTCTTATCCCCAGCTCTGCCACTGACTTGCTGCTTGACCTCAAGCAGGTCAGTTCCTGTCTCTGTGCCTCACATTTCCCCTGGTGATCCTGCCCTACTGAGAGGAGGATAGGGAGGGTTGAGGTTTGTATAATGCAGCAAAATCCTTGCACCTGGGGAAAGTGTCAGCACAAACATAGGAAGCCCAGGGAATGGGTCTTGCCTCAGGCATCATCACACTAGGGAAAACTCCTGCAGCTATTGGATTTCCTTTGAGTGCCTGTCATGCCCCCTCTCCTATCCTCCTGTGCCCCCTTTTGCTAAGCCTTGGTGATCTCTGTTACGGGAAGCTGGCCTCTCCCACTCATTTGTTTCTGCCTGTTGGATCCCGCAGCGGTGAGGATTAGGGATGTGAAAAGCGTCCGGAGCAGCCTCTGTCCACAGCGGGCCTGGGTGCCTTGCAGGCAGGGGCTGCTGCGGTGTCTGGAGCAGCCTCTGTCTATGGCAGGCCCAGGCACCCCAGTCCATGCAAGGGAGCTGGGAACCAGCAGCCGCCCCCCACCCAGATCTTACTTAGTCAGTTAATTACATTCGGTCAATCTAACATTTAACCGGTTAACTGATTAACAGGGGTTTTACATCCCTGGTGAGGGTGCTGGATTTGTAATGAGACAGCCCTGAAATATGGGGTCTCAAAGAGGGTTGCGGCTTCCTGGCCTGGTCTGGCAGGAGAAATGCTCTTACTTAATGTACTTGGTGATTAGATAATAAATCAGTCTGACTCCATGCTTCACAATAGCATGGCCCCTCTCATTGTGCCTTCGCTGGTCCCTACTGTCGCTCACGTGGATTGATTCCCTTGCTGGCCTTAAAGCCAGTCTCTTTTCTCCTTCTTTGCCCCAGTCTCAGAAAAGATTCTCAGCATTTAGACAGAGGCTGGGACTGTCTCCCTGTCTGCGTACTGTTTCCACCCTGCAGTAGTTTCCCTTGAAAATTAGCCCCCTGTTGGCGGAGGTGCAAATGCGCTTGGCTGGGGTTATCAGCAAGCCTAGAAAGAACATACCGGCCTCTTAGTTTGCACTAAATGTGCGGTGTTTGTTTTAAGGAAACACAGTTCAGACAGACCTTGGTGTACGTTGGTTACACAGATGGAATAACTGACTGCTTTTCATGCACAGGGCTTGAGAGCACTTTAGACATTAGAGCTACTTAGTATGAGCAAGTGCCGTGTTTTTCTGCTTCTATTGTATGTGAAGTAGGTTCTTTTCCCATTTGGTTTTCATTATTAGACGTATCAGGCTTTGACTTTCTGGCTGGAGAGTTCCTTGGAGGACTTGAATTGTGACACTGCAAGAGACTCAGTGTTTAGATGCTGGGGAGAGGGTGTTGAGGGACTCAAACACATTGTTTTCTGTTCACACTTGAAGAGCTTTCTAGGGGTGATTCCACAGTAACTCCACATAGTGGCTTCCATCTGAAAATACATTCAGTTTATATACACACGTGCGCGCGCGCGCTTGAGAACTAGGGTAGGAAATTTCTAATCCCTGGAGATGGGGGGCGGGGTGTATTATGGTATGTAATGCTGATGTATATGGGTCATCAGCAGGTGAGACTGAACCTGGTACTAAGGATGTTAAAATGTGGTTAATTGACTGCGATGGAATTTCCGTCGACTAGTCGATAGGCACTTCCGCATTCCTCCTTTGAAATGAAATGTACAAGAGCCCCAACGAGGGCTCTTATACATTTCAAAGGAGGAATGCGGAACTCCACCTATAGCCTGGGGCCATTCTTTGAAATGCACAAGAGTCCCCAGCAGATGAGTCTGCGGATCCGCTGTTTGGCGGCTGTCCCATTAAACCACGTCTCTGCGCAATTCAAAGGGGGCAGTTGTGGGGAGCTCCGAGCGGCATGCCGCCTAGCATGGAACCTGGGGTCAGCAAGGAACTCTGAGTCCCCCGCTGATCCCGGGCTCCGTGGCTTTGAAATGCACAAGAGCCCCCTCAGGGGACTCTTTGTGCATTTCCAAAAAGGCACCCGCGTGCAGCCAGAGTCAGAGGGACTTCCGGTGGCCCAGGGCTGTAAGCAGAATTCCGCATTCCTCCTTTGAAATGTACAAGAGCCCCAGCAAGGGCTCTTGTACATTTCAAAGGAGGAATGCGGAAGTGCCTATCGACTAGCCAACTAATCAAAAAACTATCCGATAAGCAAGTGCTTATTGGATGGTCGACTAGTCGAGTAGTCTTTAACATCCTTACCTGGAACTTTAAGGGGTTAAAGCCATGAGCCTCTACCACATGAGCTAAGCGCCAGCTGGCCCTTAGCTAAGGCTGTAGCACAGACTTCAGTCTCCCTGGTGGTCTCAGTGCCTCTGGGTTACATGTACATAAACTAAAAATGCACTGAGAACTCTCACCCTAATACTCCAAAAGGAAAAAAATATGTAGCACTTCAAAGACTAACAAGATAGTTTATTAGGTGATGAGCTAATACTCCAGTTTAAAAAAAACCCGGAAGAAAACGATTGATGGTTCTGATCTTTCTCCGATAAAACAGGCAAGGGAAAAAAATCTTATTGTCGGGGAAGAAATATTGAGGTCATTTTTATACTTCAGAAAGCTTTAGCACATGGCAAAGAAAAAAAATCCCTTTGTTGATCTTTAACAAGAAGTGTAACCAATACAATGAGAGAGCCTCTCCAAAGAGAGCTGGGACACATCTCAATTCAGAGCACGAGAACGGTGGCATCCCAGCTGCATGCTGTATTCAATTTCAAACCTGCTTTCTAGCTGCTTAGCGACGCAGGAGAGCCCGTTGGGCTCGCAGTGTTACAAGACACAAACTCTCTGCTGCTTTCTTTGCCAGGATGTTTGTGTGTGGCCCTCTGTCCCTCGCTGAAGTTAGACTCCTTTTGCACTGCTGTGTTATCAGAGAGCTCTTCCCAGGTCCTGCCGCTGCTCAGGAAGGGGATCCTGATAACAGTGCAGTGTTGAACTTAGCAAAAATGTCAAGAGAACAAGCAAAGAGAGGCTAGTGGGCAACTAAATACTGCCAAGGGCATTCAAAAGGCCATGGTCCCAGATCTGATGTACCTTGAAAGCAGCTGGAGACTGGGCAAACGCTTCCCGGAGCTTTCTGAGCGGCTCAGCCTTCTAGCTCGGTTAGGATGGGACCATACAAGAGCATTGTGCAGGTTGAACCTCATTAGTCCAGCACCCTCTGACATCTCTGATCCAGCATGATTTTCGTTAGCCGGATTGCTACTTATCATGGGTGTGGCCAAGTTTCCTGTGGTCCCATAAAGTTTGTTGACAGCCCCCTGTCCTGGCTGTCAGTGTTCTGTGCTGTTGTTTAGCTCGAATTTACCCCTCCATGTCTTTTAGCAGTAGAAGTGTCGGGAATGCTGCTAGAGAATACTGACTTCCTGTAGTCCGACAAATTTTCTGGTTCGGCATCGGTTAGGTCCCAAGGGTGCCAGACTAGAGAGGTTCAATCTATATTCACCAACAAAAGGAGCACAAACTAATTAGTCCCTCCAGCTAATGGACCCGTGGACACCCCACCCCCCCCGCCCCTCCCTCCCCTCCTGCCAAAGTTACCTGTAAGCTGCACGCCTGCACACTCTTGCAGCAGTTTTCTGAGCTCTGCTGAGAAGTTCAAAGGTCTCACACAGGCAGGGAGCTCAGCTGATTTGCAGGAGGGAATGGGGGGGTAATCTCACTGAGCAAGCAGCTAAACAGAGCTAGCTGCCTGCTTGAATTGAGGAGCTCTGAGAGCAGGTAAAAAGGGAGATAAGGAGACAATTAGTGGCTTGGGGGAGAGGGAGTGAGTAATTAATTAATTGGCTGGTAAAGAGTCAGAGGGGAGGGGAGTTTAGAGCATCCCTCTGGAGAAGGAGAGAGGCAGAAACTCAGCACTCTCAAGCCTCGTGGGAAGGGGGAGATAAGGAGCTGACTGCCTGGGGTAGGTGGGGGAAAGAGGGGGTGGGTGGGTGGGTGCTGGCATCTGTGGTGAGGTGGAGGCCGGGGGCAGTTTGGTTGGGGTGTCTGACTAGCTGCAGTCCTCTAGGTCTGACTGGGTTGAGGGGGGAGCAGGCTGCAAGGGAAGTGTGTGTGCCAGGACATTTGCATGATTGCATGTCAAAGTTTACATAGTATCAGAGGGGTAGCTGTGTTAGTCTGAATCTGCAAAAACAACAAGGAGTCCTGTGGCACCTTATAGACTAACAGATTTATTGGAGCATAAGCTTTCGTGGGCCAAGACCCTCTTCGTCAGATGCATGAGACCTGTCAGATGCAAAGCTTACATAGGTGTTAACGGTTTAAGATAAGAAAGAAAAAGATTATTTTAACAGGATGTTTTTGGAGTGTTGCAGGTATGTAAAACTCGTTGTTTTTTAAGTTTTTCCCGTTACAGATTAACTCGGCTACCCCTCTGAAGCTTTAAAACTCTGTAGTTAACGATTTTTAAAAAATCTGTGTTACTAATTAATACACAGTATGTTGTATTGCATTAAGGCCAGATCTGCTATTTGGCAGAGTTCTGGCTCTTATGAGCCATTAGAAAGGTCGATACGTGTACGTCAAGGGTAGTGTTAATTTTTTAAAGAAAATTCAACCCGCCCAAGGACAGAAAATGTTGGAGGGAACGCTGCACCCCGGCCCCGCTGAGGGGTTGCTGTGGGTGGGGCTGTGACATTTTGCCGTCAGGAGTAGAAGATTTTCTGGCAGTTGGCTATGAAGTTGGTGTGAGTAGGTAAGGCTGCTGTTGAATCCTTGCTGATAAGTCGATGTGCAACTTTGAACCCATTGTGGTTCATTTTGACTGTGGTGTACGGTTGTGACCCTGGGGCTGGCGAGGGGGAATTGAGTTCCACTTTAGTCCAGAAAAGCCAGGGTCCTCTCTTCCCTCCTTCCTGTCATGAACACTCTTGGCCCTGTTGCAAGGGGGCGGGACGCTGTCCCTTTAAGAGAAGGGTCTCAGCCTGCACGGTGGCCCGTAGCCCTGCCCCTGGGTTGCGCGGGCGCATGGCAGCGTGAAGCAGGTAGTGACGGCGGTCGTGAAGTAGCCGGGCAGAGGTGAAGGGGAGAGAGGTCTGGCGTGCCGCGAAGGATTTATTTGGAACATTTCCCACACTCTGCAAAGGTGAGTTGCAGCAGCACTTGGGAGGGGCACTGCCAAAATTTTAGTTGCTAACTGGGGTGCCCCATGCACCCCCTCCCCTCTGGGCAGCTCTCCCTGCACCCCCTCCCCCGCAGGCACCAGCTGCCCGGGCGTACTGCCTCACCTTCCTCATGCTGCAGCCTTGACCCTGCGCCGCGTTCCCCAAGGGGGAGAACGGGGCTCCACACCCCATCGCTCTGCTGGGGCATCCCCTTGGTGCTGCACGGGGCCAACGAGGTTGCTCCTGCAACTAAACCCTTTGGCCTGGCCATGCAATGCTTCTGCTCTCCTGCTTTGCTGGACTCTGAACGGCTCTGCCCTCCAGTCGGACTGCGGGGCATTGTACTTCGGCTGTGCTAAAGGTCACGTAGACCCGGCGCTGAGCTGAGCCTGCAAATAGGTGGGAGCCGTGTATGGCTGTGGAGAGTCTTGCGTTAATCTTTTCACCGCCAGTCCTCTCCTCCAGCTGTTTTCCTCCTGTACTCTTCTGCCCACAGCTAGGCTGGGCCTTGTGTATCTGGCTGCATTTGGCACCTGGTCCGGTGAGCAGCAATGCAGCCACTAGTTCCCAGCCTCCTTCCTTCTTTTGTCAGGCCCCACGGCAGTAGATTGGCGAGTGACCCTGTCCCTTCACACCGGTCTGCCCTGCAGTTGCTGTGCTGTGGCTTTTTTCCTGCCCCTGTTCGGCCTCTCTTTTCATGGCCGCTTGCTGTTGCTCTTCTCCTTGGGTTTTTTGCATTTGTTTTGTTGCTCTTTGTTGCTCCCTGGGCCTGCTAGCTGGACAGTTCTGATTGCTGAGTTCCAGGGGACATCCATCCACTGATGATTCCTCAGGGGCCCTGGTGGGCTGTGTTTTGAGATGAGACAGCCCCCACTCCCTCTGTGCCTGAGAGTCGCTCTGTGGCCAGCCATGCGGAGAGCAGTTTGCTGCAAGAACAGGAAGAGGAGACGTAGTTCAATAAGCTGCTCACCACTCCCCCTCCCCACGAGCAGCTCTAGGGTCATGCTGTTCCCATGTCCCACTGCTGATGTCCTGCTCCCTGGACCCGATTATTGCACTCAGGGCGGCAAATGTTAAGGCCATGTCTTCACTAGGGGGGAAGATCCATGCTACTGCAAGCGATCTTCCAGACTTTGATTCAGCAGGTCTAGTAAAGACCCGCTAAATCGAACTCAGAGTGCACCCCCCTTGGCAGCCAGCGCTCCTACTCCTTTCAGGACTAAGGGAAGCCAACAGGAGTGGGGAAATTCGAATTAGGTACGTCAACTCCAGCTACGTAATTAACATAACTGGAGTTGCGTATCGTAATTCAACCTTCCCCTTTAGTGTAGATCTGGCCTAAGTTACTCTGCAGTTCACAGCCATTCAGTAGTGTGTGCTAGCCCTGGGTGTCCTACTGGCATGGCTGAGTCGTGTGTGTGTGTGTGTGTGTGTGTGTGTGTCTATATGCCCCCTAGTATATGTATGTATGTGTGTATACATGGCTCTTGTATAGCTCTCAGCACTGTGGTAGCTGAGTGCCTCCTCCACAGTGTATTTATGCTCACCATGTATCATGAGGTAGGGCAGTGGTATTGTTCCCAGCTGACAGGTGGGGAACTGAGGCACAGAGAGACTTGCCCAAAGTCATACAGCAGGGGTGGCCAATCTGCAGCTCATGAGCCCTGAAAGTGCGGCTCATGAAGCCTCCCCATGGCTCACGAAGCTGCCCCATGCGCCCCTACAAACAGCCCCCAGCTCCCTGTGCTCACCAGGTGCAGGGGAGCCGTCTGGTGCGGCAAAATGGCGTTGGCAAGATGGCGGCCGGCAGGAGCCTGATGTGGCCAAAAAGCCTAACCCATGTTTTTTTTAAAGGGGCAGGTTGTTTTGTTTTTTTTGTTTTTTTGTTTTTTTTCCCCCCTCAACAATTCTGGTGCTGCTCTTCGCATTTTTTCTGCCGCTGTTTCGGCTCTCTTCGTTGGCCACCCCTATCATACAGAAAGTCTGACGGAGCTGGAAATTGAAACCAAGTCTCCAAAGTCCCTAATGTCCTAGCCCCTGGGCCACCCTTCCTCTCTCACCGTACCAGCGCCTGCGAGTGACTCATTGTGCTGTCAGTTGGGTGGCGCCGTGATCTCACAGGACGCCAGGGAAGGTCGCCTGAACTGCACTGGCCTCAGCACCTGTCCATATGCTGGCAGGGACTAACTGTGCCGTTTCCGGGCAGGTGTGCTGCAGACAGACGGATTACTGGCAGTTTGTGAAGGACATCCGCTGGCTGAGCCCGCACTCGTCTCATCATGTGGAGAAGGTGAGTCCTGGGGGGGGGGTGGGCTTGGAGGATGGATCTGGCTTGGAGGCCTCAATGCTGCTGCTTTCCCTGGCCAGCAGAGAGTGACTGGGGGTATGGTTTGAAGTGTTGGAAGCATTAGACTGTAGCTCTCCTGCCGTGGAGCAGCTGGGACTGCCTGGCAGTGGAGTTTGCTTCCTCTTGTCTCGCTTTGACAGATTGAGGGAGGAGACGCTTCGTTATAATCCCACTATCGTGTTTAGTTTGGGAGTGATTTCAGTGCCCTTTGGACCAAGGGGACTGTCACAGCTATGCAGCCTCATATTATAGACAAGCTGCCCTGAAGGCTTTGCAGAGCTAAATCTGCAGCCCTGGGTGACAGATGGTCTATGGGAGGGCAAGGTTTTGATCTCTCATTCCTCCGGAAGGATTGGGCCACAAGAAATCTGATGAGGTTCAACAAGGACAAGTGCAGAGTCCTGCACTTGGGATGGAAGAATCCCAAGCATTGTTCCAGGCTGGGGACCGACTGGCTAAGGAGTAGTTCTGCAGAAAATGACCTGGGGGTTACAGTGGATGAGAAGCTGGATATGAGTCAACAGTGTGCCCTTGTAGCCAAGAAGGCTAATGGCATATTTGGTTGCATTAAGAGGAGCATTGCCAACAGATCCAGAGAAGTGATTATTCCCCTTTATTCAGCGCTGGTGAGGCCACATCTGGAATATTGTGTCCAGTTCTGGGCCCCCCACTACAAAAAGGATGTGGATGAATGGGAGAGGGTCCAGTGGAGGGCAACCAAAATGATTAGGGGGCTGGAGCATATGACCTACGAGGAGAGGCTGAGGGAGTTGGGTCTATTTAGTCTGCAGAAGGGAAGAGTTAGGGGGGATTTGAGAGCAGCCTTCAACTTCCTGAAGGGAGGTTCCAAAGAGGATGGAGAAAGGCTGTTCACAGTAGTAACGGATGGCAGAACAAGGAGCAATGGTCTCAAGTTGTGGTGGGAGAGGTCCAAGTTGGATATTAGGAAGAACTACTTCACTAGGAGGGTGGTGAAGCACTGGAATGGATTCCCTAGGGAGGGGGTGGAGTCTCCATCCCTAGAGATTTTTAAGTCTCGGCTTGACAAAGCCCTGGCTGGGTTGATTTAGTTGGGATTGCTGGACTTGATGACCTTCTAAGGTCTCTTCCAGCTCTATGGTTCTGTGATTCCGGGCTGTTGGCTGCTCCATCACAAACTGCCCCGACAGCTGGCACTGATTTCCCTCCCTTTGTCAGCTGGACCAGCCCAGCCTAAACTCCTCATGCAGACCCTAAGAGTGTTGCATACTTTGAGGTCACGTATATGGCAGGGCCAATCTGCAAAGCTCTTGATAGTGGGAAGACCATGGGCTTTCTCCCAAGAGCAAGTGGCGTCCACTGGGACCAAGCATGCTGCGAGATGGGGATAAGCCCTAGAAGGGCAGGGGAGAGGGACTGCACCACTGTTGAGGCCAGGAGACGCACGTCTCCAGGATTTGATCACTTCTGGTGGCATTGTTGCTCAGTAGCAAGGTTAGACTTTGCAGTGGGTCAGGGATGGGGCTCCCAGGGGAGGGGGGCTGAAGATGCAACTAACAGGCCAGTGGAGACCGAACTCCGCTCTTCACCCTATGTGAAGTCCCTTCTGGCCAGCCCTAAGGCATGAGGCTGGGATAGTGAGGTCCCTTCTGGCCAGCCTGTGCACTGAGGTGTGTGGCTGAAAAGAGCATCCCGGTCAGTAGGACTTACTGCAGAGCATTGTGTGTTAAATATAGACCCCAAATAAAAAAAACTCGCAGGACCCAGAAAGTGTCCCAGGTACATCTGAAGCAGGAAGCCTGTTGAACAGTGGGTGGGGCCCCTGGGCTATTGATGTGCTGAAGGAGCACTTGAGGAAGCCAAGACCGTTGTGGGGAAACGAAATGAATCGTTTATATTGGTCTGCACTGCAGAGGAGGGGAGGGAGATTCCCACCCCGAGCCATTCTTTTCAGGTGACCAATCTGAGGAACTGGAATAGGGATGTCAGTGACTAATCGACTAGTTGACTAACCGATAAGCAGGAGCTTATCGATTTGTCACGTTCCTCCCCCTGCCCCCTCCCCCCCAGCTGCTGCTCTGCATTGCACAGCCTAGGGAAGCTGCGCATGAAGGCGCTGAGTTGGTTCCTGCTCCATGCGTTCCTTTTCACCCAGCCTGGGGTCTGTGTGTGTGTGGTGATGAATGAAAAGAAACGCATGGAGCAGGGACCGACTCAGCGCCTTTGCACACAGCGTCCCTAGGCTGTGCAATGCAGAGCGGCAGCTGGGGAGGTTATGTTGTGAGCCAGCGGTAGCCAGACTGCGCACCAGAAAACCTGTCGACTAATCGATTAGGAAAGTAATCACATTTTAACATCCCTAAATTGGAACAAATTGAATGGTGACAAGTCACCAGGACCGTCTGGTATTCGCTCGAGCGTTCTGAAGGAACTCAGATGTGACATTGCAAAGCTACTAACTGCATGGTATGAAACCCGTCGCTTATATCAGCTTCTGTACCACATGACTGGAGGATAATTCATGTGATGCTAAAAAGTCTCAATAGGGTAGCCATGTTAGTTTGTAACTTTAAAAAAATGCGTAGTCCTGTAGCACCTTAGGGTAAGGCTATACTAGCTCGTTAGTTCGAGCTAGGTAGTCTAATGAGGGCAACCGGAGTTGCAAATGAAGCCCGGGATTTAAATATCCCGGGCTTCATTTGCATCTTCCCAGGTGCCGCCATTTTTAAATCCCCCTTAGTCCGAACTCCGTGCCCGCGGCTACACGCGGCACGGACTAGGTAGTTCGAATTAAAGATCCTAATTCGAACTACCGTTACCCCTCATTGCAGGCTAACAAAAAATATATAGTATCACGAGGAAGTGGGTTGTGCCCACAAAAGCTCTTTATATATATATATTTATATTTGTTAGTCCCTAAGGTGCTGCAGAATTACTTGCTGCTTTTTTTACTGTGATGCTAATTTTTAAAAAAGGCTGCCAAGGTGATCCTGGCAGTTACAGCCTGACTTCAGTACCAGCGAAGTCATGCACATTGGAAGGCACAATCCCAACCATCTATATAAAACGATGGGGTCTAAATTAGTTGTCTCCGCTCAAGAAAGGAATTCACCACGGATAATTCTCTGAACACATTTGCTCAATGTACGGCGGGAGTCAAAAAAGCTCACCAACTATTGGGGGTCATTAGGAAAGGGATAGACAATAAGAAAACATGATTATGCCTCTGTATAAATCCATGGTACGCCCACATCTTGAATACTGCATGCAGATCTAATTGGCCCATCTCATAAAAGATATTTTAAAATAGGAAAAGGTACAGATAAGAGCAACAAAAACTATTAGGGGTGTGGAACAGCTTTCTTCTAAGGAGAGATTAAAAGGACTGGGACTTGGAAAATGTCTAAGAGATGACTAAGGGGGGATATGATGGAGATTTATGATATCTTGACTGGAGAAAGTGGATAAGAAAGTGGTGTTTACTCCTTCCTATAATACAGGAACCAGGGGTTGGCTGATTAAGAGGCAACAGGTTTAGAACAAGCCAAAGGAAACACTTCTTCACATGACACACAGTCAACCTGTGGAACTCATTGCCAGGGGATGTTGGGAAGGCCAAAAGCATAATTGAGTTTAAAAAATGATTCAAGTAGCTCATGGAGGATTGGTCCATTGGTGGCCATTACCCAGGATGGTCAGGAATGGAACAGCATGCTCTGAAGTGATCTTAGCCTCTGTTTGTCAGAAGCTGGCTGTGGATGATGGGATGGCTCACTCAGTTGTCTGTTCCCCCGAATGAAGCACCTGGCATTGGCCATTGTCGGAAGACAGGACAGTGGGCTGGATGGACTAGGGGTGTAAGCAACTAGTCGACTATCCCATAAGCATAAGTGACTCAACTACTCACTTCCCCCTTGGATCAGAGGCAGAAAGGGGGGGAAGCAGGAGCTGGCACTGTGGGAGCTGGCTTAAAAGCCGATTCTCCCCAGCACTGACTCCACGGGGGGCAGGGTTGGCAGAGGCATAGCAGGGGACCGGGCGCGAGCCAGGAATCAGCTGATTCCCAGCTCTCGCCCAGTCCCAGATACTGCGCCTCTGCTTTTTAAATGTATGAAGAGCCATCAGGCTCTTCATACATTTAAAAAGCTGAAGCGCAGTGGGGGGACCAGGCGTGAGCCAGGAATCCGCTGTCCTGACTCGTGCCTGATCTCCCCCACTGCATTAGAACCTGCCAGCTCTAATACATTTAAAAGGCCAGAGCCGCGGCGGGGTTAGCTCCCGGGGCTGGGAGCTGACCCCATTGCAGCTCCGCAGTTTCCCCTGCTTATTGATTAATCAACTAGTCGATTAGTTGATTAACTGCAATTTAATGTCCCTCGGATGGACCATTTGTCTGCCCCAGTGTGGCCGTTTTTATTGACCTTTCTGGCGCAATTCCCTCCCAGTGTGACTGTTCCCTTTGTGTGTCCCCGAAGAGTGGACGGGTACAGTGCTGTTACAGCACAGCTGTGCACTCTGTCCGTGCCTGGCGGCGGGAAGCTGCTGGATGGGCCAGAGTCCGCTACTGGATCTGTGACTGGCTTTCCAGACTTAGCAGAGGCTGGTCGTTCTCGTGAGCCCATGAGTCTCTGTCCGACTTGACGTGAGTGTGGTGTCCATTTCCAGTTCGTCAGCCTGCGGGAGAACGGCCAGCCGGGCACAGCGGGGGTGAGCGACCAAGCCGTCGCCGCGCTGTGGCTGCAGCACAGCCTGCAGTTCCACTGCCTCTCCGCACAGCTGAAACCGCTGCTGGAGAACAGACAGTACATCCGGAAATTCTACACAGGTAAGCAGCCCTGGGGAGACCCTCATCCCCCGGGAGAACAGCTAGGCCCTTCTCCAGCCATGGCTGCAGGTCCTACACACACAATGCTGGGATGGGGGAGGGCAGCCCGGGGAAGGGCAGGGAGTAGGGGGGCGGGGGTCCTTAACACGTAAAGTGGTGGGGATTGGGATTCTGGATCAGGCCAATAGTCTAGGAGCATGTTTCTGGCAATGTCCAATGCCAGGTGTAAGCAGGTCGGGGCTGCAGAGATATTTGGCTCCCGAGCCTCCCTGGGTCCCGATTCAAAGAAGAGCCGGCTGGAAAATGCTCGATGGACAGATTTTTTGCTGGAAAATTCTGATGCATTTCGAGCTCGCGCTCTTCATGGAAAGGGATCGGTTTCGGTGAATCGCCCGTTCTGCGCCTGGGTCGCCAGAGAACCTCAGAATTGTCAGTGTCCTGTTCTGACATTGTCTAAACAAAAAATGTCAGGTTTGGGGCTCAAAATGGCTTGTATCGAATGTTACGTTGTGTTATGGGGGTAGGGTGGTAAAATAAAGGTAGAAAATGGAACGTTTTTTCAGATTTTTTTCAGAATTTTGAGTTGCCAAAATTTGAGACCACTGATTTCCCCCCTCCCCTCCCTTGAATTGGGATGAAATGGTTTTAAATGATACATGCTGGCAGGACAGGAAAACTGTTTTCTACCAATTTGAACAAAGGAACTGAGAGGCTTTGGCGTAGCAGTAGGAGATCCCAGCTCAGGGTTGGTCACAGAGTCTGGAGCGCTGCCTTTCCCAGGGATGCTGACGCCGATCCTTGGGTACCAGCGTAGGGCCTGTTCCGATGCCAGTTGAAGTCGCTGGCTCCTTTCCCATGGAGATCGCTGGGCTTTGTATCTGTCACGGGCCCTTTCACCATGGGCTTCAGTGGGCTTTGTGCCTAGCCCCTTGGGAGCTTCCCGGTGCCCCACCTTGCTTACTCCTTGTACAGCCCTGTGAGAGAACCCTCACCTGTCAAGAACAGGTACTAGGGCAGCCGTGGTACAGCATCCCTAGGAGTGCAGTACTATACCATGGGGTGGGGAGGGCGCTTTCTTCCTGATCCCAGGTGACTGTGCCATGAAGCATGAGGTCTGGGAGTCCTTGTCTTACCCTAGCTAGCATGGCTGCAGAGAGGCTGCCCTGAAATTGCTTTTTCTGCGGCATTGGTGCGGCTAAGACTCCAGGAGGGACTGGGGGCTTGTCTCCCAGCTCACACGTTAAATAATCACGTAGCCCCCTTTGTGTCATGCCACGAATCCCTGTCACTTGCTGCTTCCTTCCAGACGCTGCCTTCCTGCTCAGTGACGCCCACGTCACCGCCATGCTCCAGTGCCTGGAGGCCGTGGAACAGAACAACCCCCGGCTTCTGGCTCAGATCGACACCTCCACGGTGAGGCGGGTCCCTGGTTTGTGTCTGTCTCTCCCTGCAATGTGGCTGATCCGTGATCCCCTGGCACGGCATCTCATGCAGAGCCCACAGCCCCTGGGAGAAGGCTTGTACTCCTGGGTGGGGGTTCCTCCCAGAAGGGCTAGGCGAGGGGTGCGGACCAGCTGATTAGCAGCTGGCTTCTCGATAGGATGCTGAAGGCAGGTGCAGTGGCCAGGGGGATCTTTAAGGGAGTTGGACATTGAGGGCACATGCTGAGGCACAAACTGTTTTTGTTGGCTTCCAAGAGCCAAACGTTAGTGGGGGGGCGGGGGGGGGGGCGGGAGGAGCCAGTCATTCCTCTGAAAAGATCCCTGAAGTCCTAGGTGCGTGGGTTCTCTAGGGATTGCAGGTCCAGTGAGGAGTGTTACCCGATGGCCTGGGCTCATCAATTCACCTTCACGTTTACATGCAGGTTCCCGGTACATGTGGGAAGCTGGTTTAAAAGCCGGCTCCCCACACACACTGGCTCCTGGGGAGCTGCCTCCTGTCCGTGTCTCTCTCTCTCCCCCCCCCCCCCCGCTACCTCAATATCATGGGGGGGGAAGAGCAGGAGGAAGCTGCCTCTTCTCCTCCCCCCCCGCCCCCCCTCCCACATGTAACCGCTGAAATGTGTGGGACCAGGGCTGCCACTGTGAGGACCCAGTTGGGGGGAGGGCGTGGCTCGAGCCAGGAGAGCTGGTTTTTATTTGTGCCTCTGCTGCCACTGACTTCCTTCATAGCCTTGTCCTGGTCACTTCCCCCCTTGGCTAGTTTCCCGCTCTGTACAGCTGGGAGGACGGTACCTGGCCCCCCAGCTCTGCAGGGGCTTTGAGGTCTCCCGAGGAGATGCAGGGGTGACTATTATTCAACGGCGGCTGCCTTCTCTCCGCTGGTTGGGTGTGGCTCAGGTCCTTCCGCTGGCTGGGATCGCCACCCCACAGCCTGGTGCTTTCCACCTGGGAGCCTGGGGTTGAACTGAGCGCAATGGGTGGCTTCCCTTTTGGACTCGGGCTTTTTTCACCCTCCACGAGAGAGCTGGCAGCGTCCCACCTGACACCAGAGCAGCCACTGGCCTCCCTGGTTAGTCACAGTCCTCCCTGTGGACTGCTCCTTGATTGCTCTTGCGCTCCGCCATTGCGGCTCTCGGGGCTCCAAGTCCATCCCTCTGCTGCTTGACACGGTAGCGCTGGGGGATTCCCCCGGCCACCTCTGTTCAGTTTCTCAGAAGGTGCGAGGCCCCATTGCCTGTGCTGAAGAGTCAGAGCCTGACGGCACTGCCCGGTTCTGTCGGTCTCCTTCCAGTGGCCTATCCGCAGCACAGGTCCTGCGGCTCCTTCTCCAGCCTGCACCAGCCAGCCTCCGCCAGCACGTCGGGTAAGGGGCGTGCGGGTTGTCCTGGCAGCTCAGACGGGGCCCCGCTCTCTTGTGCGCAGGGCGGTTTGCAGGGGCGGTAATTCAGGATTGCTCTTTTCTCGGAGCAGGCCTGCGGTACCGGCTCCCCGGGCGACCCTGCTGCGAGCGACGGTAGCTGGGATTGTTCGTGCGACTGAGTAATACTGATAACCCCCTTCAAGCTCTCGCGTTAGCCAAAAGTCCGATCTCCATGGCTCCTCCAGTGTTTAAAACCTTGGGGCTGAGCAAGCAGGGTGGAGACTTGAGCGGCGGGGGGGGGAAGTGGGATGCTAATCCAATCAGATCAGAGAGAGAGAACACTTCTGTTACCGTAACTGTGCAGCAGGGGGGACAGCTTCTGCAGGCCCTTGGGGCAGAGAGTGTGTGTGTGTGGGGGGGGGAATCTCTGTGCCCTTGAAGGGGCGGGGCCTCAGGCAGAAGGGGCGGGGCCTCAGGCAGAAGGGGCGGGGCCTCAGGCAGAAGGGGCGGGGCCAGGACAGTGGGTCCTCACTGCAGCCAGGAACACAGCATTGGGCCTCCTTGCCCTCAGTGCCATCCAGAGTGCTCAGTGCAGCGCTCCAGCAGTGATATAAAGGGTCCCCCTCTCCTGTCTGTGGGCCCACCCAACCTCATTAATATGCATGAGGGTTGAACTCCCTTATGTCCATCTTTAAGACGGTCACCCTAATAAGACTGGGGGACTGGTCACCTGATAGGCCACTTGCACAGTTCTTCAACCTATATTCATATTTTTGTCACCTTATTGTAGTAACATGCAGTTACCTTAAGGAAGTCTCTGACCGTTCACCCCGGCTACCAAGGGCCATCTTGTGATCTTGTGGTGTCTGACTTCTTCTACAGGTTGAACCTCTCTGGTCTGGCATGACATTAGCTAGCTGGATGTCCACTTTTCATGGGTGTCACCATGTTTCCCGAGGTCCCATAAAGTTTGTTTATGGCCACCAGGCTTGGCTCTCAGTGTTCTGTGCTGTTGTTTAGCTCTAATTCACCCTAGTAAACAGTGGAAGTGTTAGTGATGCTGCTAGATAATACTGTCCTCCCGTGATTCGGCAAATTCTCTGGCACCAGTTGGGTCTTAAGGGTGCCGGACTAGAGAGGTTCAGTAGATGCAAACTCATTAGTTATTTTTCAAAACCTCAGCGTACAAACACAAACACCATCTGAGACAATTTATTATTAATTTACTCGTGCTAATGTATCTTTATAACATAGTCAAATTAGGCTTTAAGATAAATTAACTAAGTTAAGTATCTGACAGGCCTAAATCCATAGGTTTCTTGCGTTCCAGCTTTAAACATTAAGCTGTTTTGTTTTTTTTTAAACCTATCAGGCATTCGTCTCTTATATTCTAGTATTTTAATTGATTAATTACAAGCTACACTACTGGGGCCATGCAGAGCCCTGCCCGCCTGAGCAATTGAGGGTAACACACCGGGGTGGGTGTGTATGCACACTGGGACTTTCCAAACCACCGCATTATAAAAGGAGGTTTTGTGCCTGGTCCTCCCGCAACCCCCGGCAATAGCAAACCAGCATTCCTGTGTGTTCCGGTCTTCTAAGCAAAACTCCCCAGCGGTGGATGGGAACTGAGCTTCAGGAAGGACCTGGGCCTTGGTTTTCACCTCCCGGCCCATGCCCGGGGTGCTGGAGATGGTGGGGAGGAAGGGATTAGTTTTAATAAAACCAGAGATACTTTGACGCTGTCTTTCGGCGCTGGGTTTGCTGGTGTGTTGAGCTACATGCTGGTCATCCTACTCTGCACTGTTGTGTGCTCATGTGTGGCCTCTCCCTCCTGCCTCTGTCCAGACGGGAGACCAGCCAGTTCCTCCCTGTGCAGTGGCACGAGCCAGCCTCTGGAAAACGCCCTGGGCAATGGAGCCCTCCTGCTGCCTGAGGACAGATCCCCCGGGGACCAGCCTGGCTTCTTCCGGCTCAGTGTTCCCTCCCCCAGAGACGACTCCTCTTCCGCCAGCGAGCGGAGCGCCAGCACGGTGACCAGCCACAGCGAAGACCCCTGGCTGGGCAGCCAGGATGACACCCAGAGCGACGGGCCGGAGTACCTGGCCATCGGGAACCTGGGGCGGCGGGGCCGGGCCCACAGCAGCCCCAACAGCAGCGCCACCAACAGCAGCAAGAGCAGCAGCTCCAACCTGTTCTCGTCCAGCAGCTCTCAGAAGCCGGAGTCCGTCTCCTCCTTGGAGGAGCAGGGTGCCAGCGGGAGCAGCCGGGGGCTGAGCCTCTTGCGCAGGTCCAGCTTCTCGGAGGGGCAGACGTCCACCCCCCAAGGGATCCTCAAGCGCAGCCATGCGCGCTCCCACTCTGACACCAACGTGGCATCGGGGAAAATGCCCGGTAAGGGCGGGCTGGGATCCGGGGGCGGGGATGGGCCGTTGCTCTCTGGGCAAGAGATTGTGGGCGTCCCCCTTGGCGCCGTATGTCGTTGGGGTGGCGTGCGTACGGGGTGAGAAGGAACGGAGCGAGCCAGCTGAAGACCTGGCAGCTTCCTCCCCCGTGGGGCCTGCCGTTCGCTGCTGAGCTGGCCTTGGGCCATGCCTGGAAGAGGCAAGGAGAGATTGCATGTGACACCAGCTGGGGAGTCTGGCCTCTGCCCTTTTGCTTCCCCGCCACACAGCACGCGCTGCGTTCCCAGAGATCCAGGGAAGGCACCTCCCTCCCGCAGCAGAGCTCTGGGTCCCAGCTCTGAATGCCCTGCCGTAGGGTCTGTCAGCCAGTGGAAGGTGCCTCGCCAAGGGCTTAGGAGATGGCCGCCCTGCTGTAGTGCCAGCCTGGCTGCCCCCAGGGGTGGGCAAGATACGGTTCGCGGGCTGGATCTGGCCTGCCAAGCGTGTGATGCAGCCCATGGTGCATGCTGGCCCCCCTCCCCTCCCCCCCGGCCAGTCAGACCTGGGGGCGAGGGAGTGCACCGCCAGGGGGGTGCGGCGCCTGGAGGGAGCCCGCAGCTGTTTGGAACAGTGAATGCCGTCATGCACTCCCCCGCCCCCCAGGTCGCGATTGGCCTAGGGTGGGGGAGCATGTGAAGTCTCCTACCCCTGCCAGGGGCACCCAGCACCTAGAGGGAACCACCCCTTTCCACCCGAGGCTCCTCCCTTCCGGGGGCCTGGACCCGGCCTATGACCACAAACTGACATTCCTGAAGTGCCCCCCCGCCCCCGCCCAAATTATTGCCCACCCCTGCTCTGAACCTTTTCTCCAGGACCTCATCTGAGCTGCAGATAGGCCCTGGCTGGGGCCAGCCCCAGAATACAGGGCCGGACCTGTGTGGTAACAGTGCAACCCCCCCGGTGGGTAGACCAGACTGCGGGGATGGGCTTTCCCTTCAGAGCTCCCTGAAGGGGTGAGTGCTGGCCCTTTTGGGCCGTGGGCGGCTGTTGGGAGGCCAGGCTGGTACCCAGGGCACCCTTCCCGGCTGAGGTGCTGGCGTCAGGCAGGAAATGGGGCGCCTGTCTTGCTGAGTAACCCGTCTCTCTCTGTTTTCTCTCCCTTCCGTAACGCTTTCCTCTTCCTCCTCCTCGCTGTCTGCCCAGGAGGCCCCAGGGATATCGCCATTATACTAGAAGATCCGGTGGCAGGTTTGGGAGCCCATAGCCATCTCCCTCATCAGTGCTCATTGCATTGGGTTCAGGGTTTCCATGGTCACATCGGGGTCCACGTAGAAACGCCTCTCCCGCCCCGCGCTGTGGAGGGCGCTTTGAGGGAGCATGCGACCGGTCTGAGGGACCCCTGCTTGGTTTGGAGCCAGAACATGCTGGGCCAGGAATTGCTCCTGGCTTCCCTGCATGGCGCTCTGTGGCATTTTCCAGTAAGCCCCATCCTCTCCCCTTTGCTTTGGAAACCAAGCTAGATCGGACCCCTGGGGCAGGGCTGAGGGATGGGCCGTACTTCAGAGGAGTCAGCAGTCTCCCCGCTGTGGCCTGTGGGAGGATGTCAGATTGCCCTAGTGCTAGTTAAGGATGTAAAATTTCAATTAATTGGCTAATCGAATAGTCGATGCAATTTGCATCGACTATTCGATTAGTCAATAAGGCGCCTCTGCCTTTGAAGTGTAGCAACAGCTCCAGGGCCGTTGCTACACTTCAGAGGTGAAAGCGCTGCGGTGCTCAAGCAGTCCCTCGCTGGCCCCGTGCTCCCTGCGGCGTTTCAAAGTGGCAGCACCACATGGAGCTCCGGGTCAGCTGGGGACTCAGCTGCCCCTGGGCTCCCTGTGGCGCTGCCACTTTGAAACGCCTTTGGAACCCTGCGGTGCTGCCGCTTTGGAATGCCCCTGCCGGTCCAGCCTGCACATGGCATTTCACAGCAGCCGTGCCGTGTGGAGCTGGGGTCTGGCCCTGGGATCTACGTGGCGCTGCTGCTTTGAAGCACCCCCACCTCTTTCCCCCATCCCCTTGTTGCCTCTTTCTGATCAAGGGAGCGGGGGGAAACCACTAGTCGACTATTGGATAAGCATTTGCTTATTGGCTAGTCGTTCACCTCCTGGTGAGTGTTAGTCTCGGCTCGGGTTTGCACTAGGGCAAGTTGGATTAGGACCCGACTTACCCAGAGTTGCGGAGCTCAGTATGTCTGCAAGCCAGGCCGCCCACCTGTATGCTTTGGTTCGCCTTCCCCTCCATGCAATGGGGAGAATTCCTTTCAGGACCTAGGAAGGCTTGAACCGTTAACGTCTGTGAAGCCCTGTGAGTTCCTTGGCTGGCTACGTGCAGTCAGCGAAGGTGTCCCGGGTGGCGGATGCTAGCAGATGCACCTGGCCAGGCCAGCTGTTAATGCAGAATCTCTGCGATTCAGTCCACCCCCCAACCTCGCTCTCCATGGAGCTGGCCGGTTCAGACGCCTGGCTTGCCTGGGCTCTCGGCCAAGCTGCCTGCACTTGACACTTTCTGCTGCTACCTCCGGGAGCGACTGTTTGGAGATCAGCTCTACGCCCGGGGCCAGGTGGGGGCCCTGAGGCTGGTTCTGGGCCAGCTTTGGGTAGCGCTCTGCTCGGTGGTGGCTAAGTTCTTGGGAACTCTTGCTTGAGCCAAGGTGTTGTGTTGAGCTCTGGGGAGCTCCAGAGCTATGGAGCTTTTGCCTAGGTCACGGGTTCAAACCCCGCCCAGGTCAGGTGCAGTCACCCGCTAGCTGTTTTGTGGCCTCAAGGAAATGATTGGGGCTCCCTTCCCGCTGGGGGCATCTCCTCGGGTCCAGGTCGCATGCCCAGCAGCTGCGTGCGCTTTGCCTAGAGGCTCTGAGTCCCGGGTCTGTCGGTCTGGTCCTTGCGCCAGCACACTTGTTCAGCCGGAGAGACGTCCTGCGCCCAGGGCTGCCTGGCGCCTCGCGGAGCCCTGGAGCCGTCCAAGCGGGATGCGGGAGTGGGCTGGTGTGGCAGAGCACTGGATGGGTCAACACCAGTGGTCCTGTCCCTGTCCCTGTAGCAATCGCATGTTCCACCTCCCACGTGCCCAGTCCCATTGTTGCGTACGTGTTTGTTTTCAGCCGTCATTTTCGTGCCAGCGACAGCCATGGGCTTCCCTTCCAGGGTCCAGCGGTCCTTGAGTTGTTTGGTCTCCGCAGCAGCCCATCTGATCCCAAGGGCTGGCTCGTGGGCTGCACCTTCCCGCGGGGCTGTCACCCCGGTAGGCTGGCTAGAGGCAGTGTCTCTGAGCCCAGCCATGGGGGCTGTGAGCTGCATCACAGGTGTGGGCGGGGCCCGCCGGGCAGGTCACCTCGAGGTCCCTTCCCTGCTGCGGGGCTTGGAGTCCTGGCTGCTGCAAAGGCGCTGGGGGGCTCTGTTCTCCCCAGCGATAACCAGAGACTAGAGTGAGGGGGAGGTCGCCTCCCCCTGCTGATGCCCCCCACCGAGCCACTGCCCCTGGGGCCCAGCAGAACCCTCGGTCAGAGCAGTGGCTGCTAAAGGCTAAGAGGTGCAATGTGCTCCCCAACTCTGCTGAAGGCCCAGCTGGGGAAGGCAAGCCCCAGCCCTGCCCTTTCCGCCAGATGCCCCGCCCCAGAGCCAAGCCCCGCCCACCCTAGCCTGGTCCTTCCTGGCCACCTGGAGGGCTGGGGTTGCCGTGCTGCGGCCCTGGCTCTCCCTGGTGGTCAGGGAGCCGGGCTGCTGCGCTGCGGCCCCAGCCTTCCTGACAGCCGGGTGCGTAGGCAGTTCTGGGAAGGCCGTGCCCATGCCTGAGCGCTCCAAACAGCCTCTGCTGCGTTTTCTGGATCTGGCTTGGCTGCAGCACAACTCTCTGTCCCTTTCTCCCTGGAGACCCACTGGCTGAACTCTTCTCCCCACCGTGGTTCCTTTTCTGTGTTCGTTCATTCTTGTCATGTCCCATTGGCTCCACTCCATTGCATCCTGAGGGGATGGGGGTTGATCACCCGCACAGGCCCCTCTGCTACTGACGGGCGTCCCTGCTCTTGTCTCTTAGAGTCCCAGGGCGACACCTCCAGGGCCACCGGCTGTGTCTCCGGCTTCACCCAGAGCAGCGAAGTGAGCACGCCCAGCTCCCTCTACATGGAGTACGGTGAGTCGGGCTGGGGGGGAAGGTTAACCGTTGCCCCGGCTGGGTTTGGCGGGCGGCGCTCCTCGCATGGATGCAGGGCAGCTTTGGACGGGGCCCAAATGGGGGTTTGCTCTGGGGCATGATGTCTAGGGTATGGGAGGCCAATGCGCTGCACTCACTGCCCCTCTCTAACTCCAGGAGCAGCTGGGAGGGGCAGGGCTGAGTGGCCAAAATCAAGCCGCTCTGATCTCTCCGTTAGGGTTCAGGGGCAGGGAACCTGCGGCCCAGGGGCCAGAGGCGAGGTCTCTAGTCCGGCCGTGTCTGCGTTGCGGCCAGGATGGTGCTGGCTGGGGCCGTGTAATGAATTCCTGCCTGGGTGCTGGGGGTTTGCCTCACTTGCTTGTTGGTTGTGTTGCTAGATGCTGGCCAGTACCTGAGTTCGGGGGAAGGCATGTTCCGAAGACCCTCGGAAGGGCAGTCCCTCATCAGTTACCTGTCTGAGCAGGACTTCGGCAGCTGCGCGGACCTGGAGAAGGTGGGTGATGCGGGGGGATCTGTGTGCTTTGGTCGCTGCTCAGTGGCCAGTCACACTGCCAAGCCACAGTCCTGCCGGCTGTAGAGCCACGCGGAGAGTACCCCAGTCTGGTTTTACGCGTCAGTTTGGGGTTGGTGTCAATAGCGAGGGGCTGGGAGCACAGCCAGGATGCAGTGGTAGGGCTCCCGTCGCTGTGTTTCCTGCAGTCCCAGAGGTGAGTCTGCAGTCGGGAGGTGGGGGTGGATTTGAGGGGAAGGATCAGAGCGTTTTCCCCTCCGCGTGCAGGTAAGGGACAGTGATGTTCCTGTCTACAAGCCCCATAGTGACCCCTTTATTGGCGGGGTCAGTGGCGTTCTATGCTGCTTGGCTGGCCAGAGCCTCAAGCTGCAACTAGCGTTGACTTGTGAAAAGCCAAAGCCAGCTGCTCTCTTCGAGTGCTAAGCTGCACCTCTGTCCCCTTTCTCATTTCTGAGGGCACCCAGCTCCAGTCATGGGCCTCTAGCCCTTTCCTGCCCCAGGGAGGAAGCCTGCTCTTAGACTGGGACATGCTTGCGGTGCCCTGCAGACACCAGCTGCCCTGGCAGCCCACCTGGTTTCCAGGGTCTTGCCTTGGCTTTGGGGACCGGTGACCGGGATAGTGCCCCTGGCTCTCTTAAGACCAAGTGGTTTTCTTAGCAGTTGGAGAGCAGCAAGAGAGAGAGAAACCACCCCCCGACCCGGATCTGTCACCCCAGTGTCCCACCACCCTAACGGCGACCCCACAGGCCTCGCTTCTTCAGACCCCCCCCCTCCCAGTGGCATGTGTCAGCTGGATTTCCTTCTAGCCCCAGGGAGTCCTTCCCAAGCCTGCCAGGGCTCTTGGTTCTCCACTAGGCTTATCCCTGCGTTGCTGGGCTTGGGTCCCCGTTGAACCGCTCCCCTGGGCTGGGGGGATGGACCCCGAGTTGTCAGAGTGAGTGGCTCTGAGGTCATCCCTGGGGAACTCAGAAGGGGTGTCTGGCAGGTGACCATCGCGAGCCGTCTCCTTCCAGTCTGGATCCTGCGGGTCTCCCAGTACAGCGGGTCTCCAGCCTGCTTGAGCGCAGCCTCCCCCTTCTGTCTGTGGTAGCTGAGGCCCCCTCTCCACTAGGGATGTGAAGATTTCACCAGGAAGCCCTTCACAGATGAGCCTTCCCAATTAAAGTTAACTGGTGGGGACTGGAGCAGCTCCCGGTTTGCTGCGGGCAGGGGGCTGTTTCAGCCCCACGTGGCGATCACCATGGACAGGAGCTGCTCCGGTGGGCCTGGGCCGCTCCGCAGGCAGGGGATGGAGCAGCTCAGCCCTTCTTTAATCAGTTAAACAATCTGTTTAACTGGTTAGCCAATGAAACGGGAAATCAGGAAAGAGACCTTGGCGTCATCGTGGAGAGTTCTCTGAAGACGTCCCCGCAGGGGGCAGCCGCAGTCAAAAAAGCAAACAGGATGTGAGGGATCATTAAAAAAGGGATAGAGGATAAAACGGAGAGTATCTTATTGCCCTTATATAAATCCATGGGACGCCCACATCTGGAGTCCTGCGTACAGATGTGGTCTCCTCATCTCAAAAAAGATATACTGGCCTGAGAAAAGGTTCAGAGAAGGGCAACTAAAATGATGAGGGGTTTGGAACAGGTCCCATATGAGGAGAGATTAAAGAGACTGGGACTTTTCAGCTTGGAAAAGAGGAGACTAAGGGGGGATAGGATACAATCATGAGTGGTGTGGAGAAAGTGAATAAGGAAAAGTTATTTACTTGTTCCCATAATATAAGAACTAGGGGCCACCAGATGAAACTAATGGGCAGCAGGTTTAAAACAAATAAAAGGAAGTTCTTCTTCACACAGTGCATAGTCAATCTGTGGAACTCCTTGCCTGAGGAGGTTGTGAAGGGTAGGACTATAACAGGGTTTAAAAGAGAACTGGATAAATTCATGGAGTTTAAGTCCGTAAATGGCTATTAGCCAGTATGGGTAAGGAATGGTGTCCCTGGCCTCTGTTTGTCAGAGGGTGGAAATAGATGGCAGGAGAGAGATCGCTTGATCATTACCTGTTCGATTCACTCCCTCTGGGGCACCTGGCATTGGCCACTGTTGGCAGACAGGGTACTGGGCTGGATGAACCTTTGGTCTGGCCCTGTATGGCCGCTCTTATGGGATTTTACATCCTGACTCCTCATCACCCCAGTCCATAGCTAAAACAATCAGCATGCAACTCTCACGAAGGATCGCCAACCATCAGGCCTGGAGTCAAGCCAGGATTCCCTGTGATGAGAGCCAAAGCCACACAGCAGTGGGGGGCGATTCCTGTGCACACTGCCTCGTAGCAGGCGGATTAACGTCCAGGGTGGCAACAGCTTGGAGAGCGTGACGCAGGCTTCTCAGTCAGCTCTCTGAATGCACAGGGGGCTGTCCGAGGACCTGGCGCGTCTGGAGCAATCACCTATTCTTTGTTGCGGGGAGAATGTGCGCAGTCAAGTGTTTTCCCTAAAGCTTCTGACATCCCCTCCTCCCCGATACATTCGGTGCCCCCCACCAGTTTGAGAACGTCTGTCCCCGTAAGAAGCACGTAAACCCAAACACTCATCCAGAAAGCACCAGGCGAGCGTAGAGCATTACCACAGGGCGCACACATGGGGCTCTGAGCTCGAGAAGGCTCATGGCCCGACTGCAGGGGCTGGATTCCTTGGCGTCTGTAGGGCGTGACGTCTCCCCCTGTTGTGAGAGATCCCCTGTAGCCCCCTCCGCAGGTGGGTCGCCGGCTCTGTACTGCAAAGTAGGGGTGTCATGCTGCGCGGGGGAGACCTCAGGGTCCAGGCTCCCTAGCAATGGTCTGGCCTCTGCCCCCCCAGGAAAACGCTCACTTCAGCATCTCTGAGTCGCTCATCGCCGCCATCGAGCTGATGAAATGCAACGTGATGAGCCGGCGGCTGGAGGAGGACGAAGAGGAGAGCGACAAGGAGATCCAGGAGCTCAAGCAGAAGATTCGCATCCGGCGCCAGCAGATCCGCACCAAGCACTTGCTCCCTGCCTACCGGGAGATGGGCTCTGACAGTGAGTGCTGCTTTCAGGGGTCAGGGCTACTCCGCCAGCCAGGGCAAGTCCTGTGCCCACCGGTGGGCGTCAGACGGCTGAGATGCTCTGTCAGGCAGCAGGGCGCTGCGGGAATGCCCCTTACGCTGGCTCTGAGTAGGTGCAATGAGGAGTCCGGTAACACCTCAGAGATTGACCAGTTTATTTGGGCGAAAGCTTTCGGGAGCAAAACCCACTTTGTCAGGGGCATGTGATGAGCTGGTTCTTACCCACAAAATCTCGTGCCCAAATACATCTGTTAGTCGCTGAGCCCTGGTCTGCACGAGGAACTTAGTCCAAAATAACCCCCCAGTTCGAATTAGGAAGCGGTGCGTCCGCACTACCATGCCCGATATTCCGGAATAAGGGGCCGCGGAATTCGAACGCTGCTGTACTCCTTGTCATGAGGAATCGTGCTAATTCCCAGCTTGTATGTCCGAAATAACGTGAGCGTGGACGTTCCGGCACCACTAATTCGAACTAATTGGCCTCCAGGAGGCCTCCCGCAGCTCTGAGCCCGAGGTAGCATGTCCACGGAGCCTGCCTTGGACTCATGTCGAGCCTTCCCCATGGTGAGGAGACACGAGTTGGAATTTGTTATATCGGGACTTAAGTCGAATTTAGTAATTTCCAAGTAATTTCCTAGTGTGGACATGGCCTAGGGCGCCACACGGCCCCTTGTTGTTCCTGTAGGTACAGACTAACCCGGCTTCCGCTCTGCGACATGTGTGAACAGACTGGTGTGTGTGTGTGTGTGTGTCGGGGGGGGGGGGCGGCGGCACATGCTGTCGCTTAGTCTGTGTGCGTGTTTATCATGGCGGTGTCAAGGTGCAGACATAGCTTCATTCTGGGCACCCCCATCACCCGACATGATCTGCCCTGGCCGGCTCCTCTGTCCGTTCAGTGTCCCTCTTACACTCTGCGAGCGCTGGGGCCACGTCTCTCCGACCTTCGGGGTTTTTGCCCCTCCAGGCTTCGTGGCTACAGACAGCGAGTCGCAGTTCAGCTCCCGGGACTCTGTGTGGCTGTCTGACTCGGGCTCGGCAGAGGACGTGGAGGAGTACGAGATCAGAGGTAAGCCGTGGCCGCTGCACCAGATGGGGATTTGGGGCCAGCCTCCTCCTCGGCGCGATGGCCCTGCCGTCAGTGGCACTGCGCCAGGGAGGAGCAGGTCCCTTGGCGTTTCGACAGGGCCATGCTAGGGCCACATGGAGCACTACATTGACTGTGGCAAACTAATCCCCTTTGGGTAGGGGGCCTTGTGCGCAGGCAGAGGCTGAGTGATTTGCCTCTGGGAACTGCAGTAGCCCCTTTGCTTGCTGTACCGCTGGCTTCCTCCCAGAGACCCTTTCACCTGTAAAGTCCTCCGGGCTGGGAATGGTCGGGCTGAGGCATTCAAATGCCCACCTGCTCTGCCCACTCACACTGGCCAGGGGTGGCACAAGGCTGTCCCGGGGCTGTCTGATACCGGCGCTAAGCCCCAGCTTGCTGTAGCTGGGGGATGGCTGTGTTCCTACACAGACCTCCAAGGTGCCATGGCCAAGAGCGCTCCCTGCAGGAGGCCTGGCTTCGAACGCTGGCCCTCACCTGCATCTGGAAGAAATAGACACACCTGGCAGCTCCGCGGTGCCCCCCTCTGGCTGATTTTAAAGGTGCATTCGCCAGGCACTCTCCTGTCTTCCTCTGGGCCAATGGTGAGCGTACTGGGAGACCCAAAGGCCCCTCTGTCACCCTGCGTCTCTCTCCACGGATGCGGATAGCATCACCTCAGTGGGGCAGCCTGTAGCTCGGAGGTTGGGCTCCGGGTTACAGTCCAAGGAGAGTGCGTGAAGCTGTCCCGGGGCGTCTCCCAGAGGGTGCTGGCAGGCCCTGCTCTCTTACCTCTGGGCTTGTGTCCTTTCTCAGTGGCTGGGCCCAGCACTGAAGTGCAATATTTTGTCATCACCATATTATGCAGATGGTAACGATGGATCTAACCTGATTCAAATGTCCCAGAACGGCCTGTCTGTGTCAATGGCTTCCTTGTTTTCAGGTAGTATCCCAGACTGCACTGCGCCACGCGTGCGTGAGTGTGTATGTATGTATGTATGTGTGTGTGCGTGTGTTTGTCCGTGTGTGTCACCTGGACGTGTCATGAGCCCACAGTGAGAGCAGAGGCCTCAGAAGCTGCTGCTAACACTTGAGTTCTGCGTCAGACCCGACGCCAAACCACCAGCTGCAATGCTTTTGCTGGTTCCTGTCCCAGGGCTCTGTGCATGTAGCCGGCTCCTTGGGAGCTGCTTTCTGGGATCTCTCCGCTCATACTCCATTCCCGGGCCCTGGGGAACAATGAATAGCGGCGGTGGTGTAGCTAAGGCAAAGGAGCGGGCCACTCATGCAGGCAGATGGGGAATTGTCTGGCCGCTAGTGGGACGTTGTGCCATGCCTAGAGCATCCGCAGAACCACGGCACGTTGGCAGGTCCACAGCCGCGCCGTAGGTCGGTTTCAATGTGCTGCAGCCCCTGCCTCTTACCCGCTGTAACCTGCGAGATGAGATTAGACCCCTCTCCTGCAAGGGGGGAACCTTTTTTGGGTCCGGGGCTGCTGACCCACCGAAAAATCAGTCCGGGGCCGTACACAAGTGAGAAACAAACAAAAAACCCTCACATACCACAGCCTTGGGGGGCCCCAGGCTAGTAGATTTTTGTGCCCCCCCCCCATACTCTGGGGTGGGGCCAGAAATGAGAAGCTCAGGATGTGGGAGGGGGCTGCCGGAAGAAGGGTGCAGGAGTGGGTTGGTGGGTCTGGGAGGGTGCAGGAGCAGAGTGGGGGTGCAGGGTCTGGGTAGGAGGGGGGCTGCAGGGCAGGAGCGCCAGCTTGCCAATGCTAGGAGGGAGCCCCAAGCCTCAGGGGCCAGATCCAGGGAAGCTGGGGGGCAGATCCAGCCCCTGGCTGCAGGTTCCCCAAACCCTGCTCTGCTGCATAGAGTCCAGCTGGGGGCTACCCTTCCCCAGCCCACTGGGATTGCAGGACGATAGCTCCCTTGAGCAGAGGCGCCAAAGGCTTCTCTGAGTGGCGCCTGAGTCCTCCTGCATGGTGAGAGGTAGAGAACACTATGGCCTTCCTTTTAAAGGGACAGCGCTGTCATGAGCGTTTTCCCTGCCATGCAGCACTAGTGAAAGGCAGGCGTCCTCTGGAGCCTTAAATGGCTGGCGCGATGGGTTAGATTTGGCCCAGGTGGAATATGGAAGTGTCCCGGTAACGTCCCTTCCGGCAAGCGGCTCTGTTAACCCTCCGTGGCTCCGAGCGGGCAGTAGCCCTTCCCAGCAAGCTCGGCCTGCTCCTGCTCTCAGGCGTCCAGGGTGCCCGTCCTTCCTCGCTGGAGCAGCTCTGCAACACGTGGTTCGTTCCTGGGGGCTGGGAACCGTCCTGCAATGTGGGATGCTGCCCCGCAGGAAGCTTGACCCTTGGCTCTGCCAGCAGGGTGCTCGGGGAGGCAGCTCCCGCAGGGGACGGGACTGACGCGGCGAGGGCAGCCGGGCCTGTGTAGGGAGCAGAGGCACTTCGGGTGGCTGTGCCCGAGCAGGTTACTTGCATTGGAAACACGTTGGTCGGAAGGTACCATTTTGGGAGAGGGGTTCCGGGGGGTCCTCGTTCTGGCACCTCAGGCAGCCCGGGAGACAGGGTTCCAATCTGACCCCTCCTGCGAGGTGCTTGCTGGATGCTGCCCACCCTGGCTGTCTGTGCTGGCCCGGGCCAGGTTGCTCTGCCTGCGATGCTCAGCCAGTGCTGCACGTGTCCGCAGTTCTGCTGGGTGGGAAGAGCCTCGTCCTTTTTCCATGCGCCTACAAGCTTCCCTGCCTTCCGCCCGAGCTGTAGGTAAGGTGGGTCCCCTAGTCCTGGGGTGCCCCCATGCCCCTGCTGCTGGCCGTGGGCATCAAACTGGCAACTGCCTGGTGCTGAAGGGTTGAGTCTGACCCACCTGATGTCTGATCCTCTGTCCTGGACTCCCTGTTGACTCAAGTTTAGAAGGAGGCATGAAAGAGGCACTGAAGATTTAGCTCAGCATTTAACCCCTGCTGAGATGCTCCCTGTGTCTTAGGTGGTGAGTATTTGAGAGCAGGAGTTTGTGGTCCTTCCCTCTGGCTATAAAAACAGCTTTGGAAAGCCCCTGCCAGGGACTGCCTCAAGCGAATCCCGCCCTCCCTGCTGTGTCTGGCAGCAGAGGCCTGAAACTGACAAGAGTCTTGCAGTGATCAGCAACCAGCTTGTGCATTTCAGTGCCGGGCCTACTTGGGAAAAAGCAGCCAAGAGCTGAATCAACAGCTATACACGTCTCAGCTGCCGCTGTAGGCCTCCTTTTAGTGTCTTGGATGGATTTTGAGGGGTGGCCTTTTATCCTGCCTTGCTCTATAATATTTTTATCCGTTTTCTGGGACGTCTTGGATGCTAAACCCCAGGTTTCTACCCTCAGGGCAGTGCGAGTCTCTCCAGGCAGGTCAAGTCTCAGGCTGCTCCTGGGCTTGGCAGCACAGTGCAGACAGGAGATGCAGAAGTCAACAGTGTTTTTAAGGCTGTGTTGGGTTTCCAGGGACAAGGGGGCCAAATCCAGTCTGGGCATAGGCAGGATTATTCTCATGACCTTGGTAAGACTCGGACCCAACTCAGGGTTGAATTTGATCCTCCGTGTCGTGATGTTTAACCTTCTTGAGGCTGGCGCGCAAACCCCGGAGTTGTTCTGCCGTCAATGCCCCGTTGTCCAGTCACCCACAGCTGCGATAGCGAGGAGACAGTCCTTGCCGCATTAATACCGTGCAGTGGGTGCGACAGGTGCCAGTGTCTAGCGAGTACGTTCCCCCATGTTTAAACTCTGCAGAGGCAGCAAAACCAGCTGCTCGAGTTCTTGGTGCCTGTGAAGAGAACCAGGAATGCAAGGGAGCCAGTGGGCGTAATCATGGGTTCTCAGCTAGTCGTGGACCAAGTCCCTCGCCAGGGAATGTCACGGGATGAACAGTGAAGTGCTGCTGTAGGGCAGGAGACGGCAGGTAAGAATAAGCAGTCATCTTGGCCAAGGAATAGTCCAGCCCAGAGCTTTCCAGCCAAGGGTCCATGTTCAGGGCAGTGTGGTAGCAACATACACAGATGCAACCCTGTAGAGAGGAAAAGAATCCCTTCTTGTGGCCCGTTTGTTCCTGGACGCCTGTCCTGCCAGGTTTTTGTGCCATTGTCGTGTGCTCACTGGGAGATGAACTCGGGCCTAGCTGCTGACAAGCCATTGCCATAAGGGCCGGGCTGGAGTTGAACGGCAAAGCAGAGGTGAATGGCCAGTCTCCTGTGGCCAGTCCCTTGCAGCGTTAGTACCGTGTGCAAAATCTAATACGCTACTAAACGTCGTCACTCGCCCCCGTGTGTGTGTGCGTGTGGATTTCTCCCCTCTGTGTAACCGCTGGCCGCTAGCGTTTGGGGTCTGTACTGACGGGCGCGTCTCCACTCTAACCCCGCTGTAGTGTCGCCTCCCAGCCCTAGGGTCTGAGCTCTCCGCTGTAGATTGACTAGTGACCGGCTCCTTCACGTCCCAGACCTTCTAGCAGCTGCTTGTTGCCACTGGTAGAACTAGGCGCTGTGGCTCACCTGCTTTCACCACGGCCTGGTGGCTTTCGATGCAAAACTCATCGGCCTCTGTTCAAAGCAGGAGTAACTCTCCGCACCGCCCTCTCTGTTCTCCATGCAGATGCGGACATCAAGCGGGAGGCTGCGAGTAGCAGGAAGTCGTTCCTCTCCTCGGAATCCATGTACGTGTCATGTCGTTCTCGCCCCCCCTTCCCTCCCAGAGCGCCAGTCTTGGTTCCTCATCTGGGCTCAAAGGGTTCCACTTCGGGCTGGCGCTGGGTAGCTGAGGGGCTTCCCTGAGGAGGGACCGATCCTGTGCAGCTCGGGCGAAGAGATTAGACACGAGTTGGCCTTTTCTGCCACCGACTCCACCAATAAACCAGGACTGTCAGCAGGGGCAGACACTGGGGATAGGAACCAGGGTGAATTGGGAAAGAGAGCCTGAGGCGATGGGGACAGATACGTTCCCCACCAACGCCCAGGCAGGCGTGCCATGCAGTTTAATCTGCCCCCCGCCCCTCTCCTGTACCATCTCCCTCGAAGCCCTGTGCTCCAATCTCCATCTTTACCGTTAGGGGCTGGCTAGGGATGTGAAGTCCCATTTAATCAGTTAAGCAGGTAAACGTTCTCTTTACCGGGTTAACCACTTACCCTGGGGGGGCGGGCTGCTCCGGCCAGGTTGGGCCCGCCCTTGGAGTGGCCTGCTGCTGGGCTGGGGGCATGCTGCTGGACTGGGGGCCTGCTGTGGGCGGAGGCTGCTCCGGCTGGGCTGGAGCGTCCCCAACCCACAGGGACTGTCAGGCAGGGGACTGCTCTAGCCCCACCAGGCCAACGGGATCCAGTAAGCATCACCTGGTGTTAACCCTTAGGTGGCACAGGACCCCCCATCAGTGCTGCTACTCAGCCGGCCGGCGGAGGCACTGTTGAGTGGGGGACGGTATTTGAGCAAGCTGCCACCTTGTTGCTGTTCCCGGCTGAGCTGGGAAAGAGTCAGCCCAGCCCTTGGGAAGATCATTGGTCTGATCGTCGCCGGCAGCTTTCCAGAGGGCTGGTGGCAGGGCCCCTCTGCCCGTTGGATGAGATGTGAGCCTGGGCCCGGCCGGTGAAGAAGACCTGGCACTTGACACTGTGGTCCCCCGCCCCCCGTGCCTCGCCCTCTTCTCTGCCACTCAAACCGCCGCAGGCTCCCTGGTGCCCCGTCCCCAAGTGTTGGGCCCCGTTGCTGTGTCCTGGGGGTGCCCCACCCCGGCGAGCGCAGCGTGGGAGAAGCGATGCCTGCGTGTAGTTTGTGGGCCTGGCTCGGGACTGTTCTAGGACGAGGTGTGGCGGGCACAGGCATGGGGCCGGGAGGGTCGCCAGTCAGGTCGCTGAAGCCTGGATCTCCTGGTCTGTCTTTCTCTGACTGGGTGTTGATGGCCCTCTCGTGCTCTGCAGATCCCACTCCTTCCTCCATTCGAACTCGGCCGAGGCCGTGGCCATGGGCCTCCTGAAGCAGTTTGAAGGGATGCAACTCCCGGCTGCTTCCGACCTGGACTGGCTCGTGCCCGAGCAGGATGCCCCCCAGAAGGTAGGCGCGGGGGGAGGGGCCCCGCGGGGGCAGTCACACTGGGGCACAGCTGGGTGTGTGAGGGCAAGATTCGTGTAAATGTGGTGAGCAGAGAACCCGCTGCCCTGAGGAGCCAGGGAACCTGTCGCACGAAGCTCTTCTCTGTGGCGTGCCCTGTCTGTCCTGAATGCAGGGCCTCGGCTGCAGGGAAGGCTCTGCTCTCGTCCCCCATGCGCTCCCAGAGCTGGGACCCAGGCTGCCATGCTGCCCTGCGGGTGCCGGGTTCTCTGCTGGCCCCCGTTGTCCTGGCACATGAATAGGGGGGCAGGAGGATGGGAGCACGGCCAAGATCCAGGAGCAGCAGCCTGGAGTCAAGTGCGGTGGCCCTCCGCCTTCCCCAGTGGCCTGGGGGCGTTGCCTAGGCAACACCTTGATGGGTCGTTTGCTGTTGGTTGTCAGGTCCAAGGGGGTCTCCCCAAAAGCTCGTTGGGCATCCCCAGTGGTGTAAGAAAAGGCAGCTCTCCAAAAAACTCCTGCAGGGAGGTTGGGAGTGGGGCGTGTGTGTGGGGCACGAGCCATGGAGTGTGCTATCTTCCACCCCTGCCAGTGGCATGGACCCGTGGGTGGCCTGCCTGTGGCTGCCCCGCACTGGTGTACCGCATGGCTTGGCAGGGGTCATGGGGGAGGCTCCACTGAACAGAGTTTGTTGTGGCTGCTGCTTGAGCCCCCTGCTGAGACCGGTGAGAAGACTGCACCCTGGTCTGTTGGGGAGCGAATGCTCTCCAGGCTAAGGAGTGTGGTCGCTGGAGCCCGTGTAGTATTAGCAAGTGCTGTGCAAGCTTCCTCATATAGCCTCTCAATCTGGACTCCCAGCCAATGTTCCCGCGAATCTTTTCCATCCATGGGTGGAATAATTTTTTTTCTGTGCACCAAAGCATGTGTGAATGTGCACCACCAGGAGAAACACACCTAGCTGTGGGTGCTCTGTTCATGAGCTGGGCGGCATTAGAATCTCCCCTGAGCAGCTACACAAGTGCACAGGGAACATTGGCACGGGGATTAACTAGAAACTCGCCCAGCTCCCAGGCCATGTGGAGTATGTGAAGGAGAGTAGGGAGGGGAGGAGCAGCCAGGGTTAAATAATCAGGCTGCAATGAGGAGCGCAATCTCTTTTTCCCCCCCCCCCCCCGCCCCCGCTGCCAAATTTCCTCAGAGGATCTAGGCAACTCTGGAGATGGGCTGCAAGATCCTTGGACCTGCAAGGGTGGAGTGGGGGGGCGCGGAGGGCAGAGCAGTGCTGCATGGTGCAGCAGAGCACTGGGATCGGATCGGAATTCTGGTCTCCAGATGAGCCCTGGAGAAGTGGGTTCAGGGCTGGCACGTGGGCAGTTTGCCCGAGGGCGACACTGGAGTGGCCCGGGAGGGCAGACAGCCATATGCCTCCATGGTACAGTTCGGCACCTGACCCTCTGACCCGCCGCTTGCAGCTCCTGCCAATTCCGGACTCCCTGCCCATCTCGCCCGACGACGGGGAGCACGCCGACATCTACAAGCTCCGAATCCGGGTCCGAGGGAACCTGGAGTGGGCTCCTCCACGGCCGCAGATCATCTTCAACATTCACCCCGCCCCAACGTAAGGATCCGCGTGGGCTGCCGGGGGCATGGGAGCCCCTTGGGTTTGCCCCACTGCTGTGTGATCGCAAAGACTCCATGCCCTGAAGAACCCCTGCTCAGCTTCTCCCCTTCACCTCCCTCCCCTCTGATTCTGCACCTTCCCCATGGGTAGGCCAGGGTGACGCACTCCATGTCAGCTGCTGCCGCCTCTGTGAGATCACAGCTCTGCCCCCTCCAAGTCCCTTGTTTCAGACCAGGATTGAGAATTGAGCCCTGTTTGGCACGACACTAACCGCTAGGCACCCAAGCCTGTCCTCCCCGGTCCCCATGCACTCAGTGCTCTGTGGTAGAATTACTGTAGGACCTCCAAAAACATACCAGCCATGAGAACTGGCCCCGAGCGCGGTTGTTACAGGGCCCCGTGAGTGCAGCCCCCTGCTGCTGGTATGCAGGTGCTGGGTGCCGAAAGGACCCACAGGATGGGGCTGTTACATCCTGGCTGCCGTCCTAGCTGGGCTGAGGTCTGTGCATTGCAAGGCAGATGTGGCTCTTCCCTGGCACGGGCTCTGGTGCCTGCCGTTTTGCTGCCTGCCGGCTGCCTTGAGCTCTTTGCCTGTGTTGAGTGCCTGCTGCCTCCTTGTGCATCAGCTGAGCCGGGTCTGTCCCAGGGGCCTGTGGGAAGTGTTGGGATCCCGGGGGCACAAGCCGGTGTAGGCAGCTGCGGTGGATGCTACCCCCTCCCCACAAAGATAGAGCCGTGTTCATCCCCTATGCCAGCAGCTGGGCTCTGGCTCCTGCAGCTGGCACCAAGTCCTGCCGACACCCTGTGGTGGCTTCCAGGCCGATCCAGCCACCTAGCTCGTGGCTGGTCTGTGTCATTGTAGCCCCTGTTGCACTAGGGGCCGTATAGGCACAGAGCAAACAACCCCCTTGCCCGCTAAACTTATGTCAGCCGATCCGCTTGGCATGGCGCTGCTGGGTGAGAAGTGAGGCCCTGGGGCCCTCTGCCCTGCTGCACCATGGGAGATCTGGAGGGGGCTGTTCTAACACACGTCTTGTCCTGGGGCAGGAGGAAGGTGGCTGTAGCCAAGCAGAATTACCGGTGCGCAGGCTGCGGCATCCGGACTGACCCTGGTGAGTGTGGGAGCTCTGACTCGGCTGTAAACACGGGGTGCAGTGTGTAGACCTGGCAGGAAGGGGCTATACAAAGGAGGAACTGATGAGCTGGAGGGATGGTGGGGATCTCCATGTGGGTACCTGGGACGCCGGGGTAGCTTTCTCTGCAGGCCTGGTCTGACCAGTAAAAGCAAACAGATGTGGGGAAGTGGCTACACGATGGGCAGGGCCTGACTGCCCAGTGGCCTTGGCAGTAACATGTAGGTCACGAAGAAGAGGAGCGGGCGATAAGTTGGCAGCTTGGCTCACAAGCTTAAGGACAGCTCCTGATCTGTACGGGGACTGGCTCACGAGATCAGCCAGCCAATCGCAGGGGGTGAGGCAGTGCAGAATGCAAGGGGCAGATGTGAGGCTGTCTTAGAGTCCGCTGCTTGAGCTGGGGGCCGCTGACTCACAGGAAAATCAGTCGGGGGCTGCACACAAGCGAGAAGCCAAAAAAAAAAAGCCTCACCAATGTGGCCCCTGACTGAGAGGCAGAAAGACACTCCCCACATTCGCCCCGCATGCCAGAGCCAGGCTAGTAGATTTTGTGGGCCCCCCAGGCTCTGAGGTGGGGCCAAAAATCTTCAGTGTGAGGTCTGGGAGGGAGGATGGTTGGGTGCAGGAGCAGAGTGTGGGTCTGGGGTCTGGGCAGGCAGGGAAGTGCAGGAGCAGTTGGAGATTAGGGTGGGGGTGTCTGGGTGATGGCTGGGATGTGGGGTCTAGGTGATGGGTGGGTCTCGGGGGGGGAGGCGCTTACCTGGTGCAGTTCCCCTGGGACACACATAGCTCCATGTTCCTTGTGGTTTCCAGACACTGCGCCCTGCTGCTCCTACTGGTCATGATTACGGCCAATCAGAGCAGCAGGGGAAAGGCGTCAAGGCAGTGCTTTGCTGGGCTGCTGTCTCCCCAGCAAGCAAGGGGCAGGGGGAGCGTACAGAGCCTGCTAGGTTCCCCCCCACCCCGATGTAGCTCATCTGATGTAGGGTGATGATTTGGGACCCAGGGGGCACCCTGTCCCTGCCCCCTACCCCTGAGCCTCTGGTGTAACTTCATGGATTGCCAATGAAGACCCCAGCACTGTGTCTGGATTAGAATGGAGGGTTTGGGCTCCAGTGAGCCGGATATCCTGTTCTCCCAGAATTGGACAGGGCGCTCTGGATAAGCCAAGTGGAAAAGGTCTCAGGGAATCCCAGCATCTCCCAGGAAATGGATCTGCCCTGGTGGCAATGTTTCCCAGGGGTGCGTGTGTGCTAGCCCGTGCTGCAGATGGAACAGCCTGCCCCTCCAGGAGGCTGTGGGGTCAGGGCAGGCAAAGGCTGGCCAATCTGCCCCTCTGATGGCATTAAAGTCCCTGGCCCCGTCGCTGGGCAGACTCAAGTAGGTGGGGGGAGCTCATTTGGATTGGCCCATTTGCGCTGGCATCTGCTCTGGAATTGGAGCTGGACTTGGTCTTTGGTGTTGAGTTCACACGGGGTTGTGTTCTATCTGGCTCCCACGAGTGACGCAGCTGTTGGGCCCCATGCCGACCACTGCATTGAAACAGCATTCGCCGGCTGCGCGTTCCCAGCAGACACCTCTCAAGTAATTGCTTGTCTGAACTCAATAGCCGGGGTGGCTGCATGCGATATGCAGGCAGATCTGGGCTGCCACAGACTGCTGGGAAACTACAGATCCCAGCATGCATTGCTCTGGGCTAGGGATGTGCAAGGTTTACCAGTTACCATTAATCGGTGGGGACTGCTCCACTGTGTGTGTGGGGGGGGCGCTCCAGCCCAGCTGGAGCAACCCCGATCCACGGCAGGCCCGACCCAGGCATGCCACAGGCAGCGACTGGTCTGGAGCAGCTCCCCCGTGCCCCGCCCCCCTTTAATCAGTTAACTGGTTATACATGAAGTTGAACTGGTTAACTAATTAAACAGAGTAGGGATGTAAAATCCTGGACAGGAGCGGGGTGTTTTCCCTCCCAGAACATTGAGGATATGTCTACACTGCTGTTAACCTGTCCCCCCACAGCCAAATCAGGCTCGGGTTACGGAGCTGCTACATGCGGTGTAGAGGATCAGGCTGGAGCCCAAACTCTGGGACCCTGAGCCCCCGTCCACTGACATGGGCCAGCTGTGTGCAATGTAGACACACCTGTAGTGTCTGCAGATGCCTCACCCGTCTGTGTCAGGCACTAGCTGTCTGTGCCCCGTGCCACTGATTGGACACAGGTGCCTGGCTCTGCTGTGGTGCTGGCACCATCCTTACTGGGCCGAGGTTAAACTCCCTCTCCCATCGGGCAGACTACATCAAGCGGCTGCGGTACTGCGAGTACCTGGGCAAGTTCTTCTGCCAGTGCTGCCACGAGAACGCCCAGATGGTGATTCCCAGCCGCATCCTGCGCAAGTGGGACTTCGGCAAGTACTACGTCAGCAACTTCTCCAGGGACCTGCTGAGCAAGATCTGGAGCGACCCGCTGTTCAGCGTGCAGGACCTCAACGCTGCTCTGTACCGGAAGGTGAAGGCTCTGAATCAAGTCAGGGTAAGGCTCTGCCCCGTGCTCCGCACCGGTGCTGAAAGCCAGTGGTCCCACCCCAAACTTTTCACTTCTCCCCCACTTGACTCCTGCCCCCCCCCCCCCCAGCCAGGAGCAGGGCCGTGGCTCGGCAGGGAGGGGACACAGACGGGAAAGGGGTCCAAGACTGGCACTCTGCATGCCAGGCCAGCCAGGAGCTGAGTCCCTGGGTGCAGGGATGGCGGGAGCCAGGACCCTGAATTCAGAGCCCTGGGTGCAGGTCTAGCGGCAGCCGGGACCCCGTGTGCAGGGTTGGGAACAGAGCCCTGGGCGCAGAGTTGGCTGCACTGGGCAATAGGGTGGTGGCCAGGATCCTACCCAAGAACTGGGCATGCCGCTTATAGTCGTGTTTTCCCAAGGAGACTGAGGGCTTCAGCCTTCTCCCGAGAGGCAGGTGTCACTCCCCCTCAGTGACCCATGGAGCAGGGAGTAAGACTGACAGGGTGGCGTTTCTTGTGTGGGGCCATGCTGTTTCCTGCTTTGCCTTCATTAGTGGGCCAGAAAACTCAGCTGCTGCTGCTTACCCTTCTACATGGGCATCTTGTCCATAGATTTCACAGCCTATTACAAAGGTGGAGGGGTATTGTCTAGGCTACAGCTGGGGAAACTGAGGCACGGGGTGAGGTTGCCCAGCAGGCTGGTAGCAGAGCTGGAAATACAAGCCAGTCGTCCTGACACCCAGGCCTGGCTCTAGTCAGTGGAAATGCAGCCCCCGAGGGACTCCCTGTTGGCAAAGCCTGCCTGGTGGTCATTCCTTGTAGTCTCTGATCTAGTAGGGGATCTGACGTTCCAGAAATCTGAACTAAGGAGGGAAGAGACTGTTACTTCTTGGGGCCCAACCTTATCCTAAGCTTAGCCTGGCTGATGGGCAGGTGTTTGAGAGCAGCTTCCAACCCTCATAATGCACGTTTCCATTGCACCGCTTGTTCCCTGCACAATAGTACACGGTGGAGAGGAATTTCTTCCTGACCTCCAGCTGCACCGCAGTTTGTGCCTTGAAGCATGAGGGTTGTTAGCCCTCCTGGTATTAGCCGAGCCGTTTAACTGCTTCAGTGCCAGGGAACTCGAAGCTGGTTGGCAGCAGAAACACATCGCAGCGGCATGGGGGGGAGCAGACTGGAGTGGGTTTGGCTGAGGTCTGCCGTTCACTTTGCTTAACAGTCACTTTGTGTGTGTGTGTGTGTGTGTTTGTTTCCCCCCAGCTCTTGAGAATCCAGCTGTTTCACTTGAAGAACATGTTTAAGACCTGCCGGCTAGCAAAAGAGTGAGAACTGGGGATCCAACCGGAGTGTCGCTTGCATCCATTTCAGACGCTCGTGGCTGGCTGTCTCTTGGCAGCCACGTGTTCGCTGCTGCCCAGACCTCTGCGGGGGGCGGTGGCAGGGGGAGGGAGGGGGGCTTTCCACGGTCATGGCAAAATGTTCAGAGGCATCTGAGATCACACCACCACCCGGCTTAGTGCTGTGGCAGGCCAGCTAGCTGCTCGGGTGCATGCCACATTCTGAGAGCAGACCAAGCACAGAGGGGTCCGGAGGTTGGGTGGGAGACCGGCTTCTGCTGATGCTTGTTGGGGAAAAAGGGGCGCTTGGTCCTGACCCTGGACCGCGTCCCTTTGGGATCCTGCTTTCCAAGGTGCTGTGCCCTTTGTGGTGCCGCCTTGCGCTGTAGCCATCCCCTCTGGCTGGCGATACCGGAGGCGGGGCTGGAAGAGGGCCGTGAGCGACGCAACCCCCCCTTGCTTGGCACAAGGAGTGCAGGCCCAGCAACTGGCCCACGGTTTCCTACTAGCCTCTAAAACCACCATGCCCCGGGAGCGCTCAGGTTCTGCGAGGGGAGGTCCTCAGACGGCTCGGTCAGCCGCGTGCCTCGGCGTAGCAGGCACTGCTGTCTGGGAGCCTCCCTCGCTTTGCTGCTCTGGCCCCTGTAGAGGCGGGAGGACAGCTGCTTTGTCCCTGCCCCTCACTGCCTTCCAGGGACCTTCTCACTGCCTCCTCCTCAGCTGCCGTTCCGACCTTTCCAGGCACTTCCCCGTCCTCCAGACAAGAAGCTGTCGCGCCTGCTCTTCCCCTCTGCTTTGGGAGGTGCACGCTGCCCTGGCAGGCAGGGTTTGCAGTGTCAAGCCCCCCCAGTGGGGACCCACAGCCCAGTGGGGGGGCAGGTGTCAGCTGGTACAGAGCCCGAACTGCCAGCTGTTCTGAACAGCTGGTGTTTCTCTCTAGTGTACTTGCAGCCCTGATGGTGGGAGGAGACTTCACGCGCTCCCCCGTCCCTAGGCCCTGATTGATCTGGGGGCGGGGGAGCGGCAGGGTGTCCACGGGCCAGATCAACGCACCTGGGAGACCGGATCAGGCCAGTAGAGGCCCCTTTGCCCACCCCTGCTCTAGAGATGACAGTGCCTAGATGGGGCGGGAAGGCAGGGCAGGGGATCGCATGGTGTAATTGGACCCGCAGAGCTGCCGTAGTTCCCATGCTTTGCAGAGCCCTCGCTTGGCTCTGAGCACTGGTGTCTCCATCCCTGCAGGCTGCTGGACTCCTTCGACACAGTGCCAGGGCATCTGACCGAGGACCTCCACCTCTACTCCTTAAATGACCTGACTGCCACGAAGAAGGGGGAGTTAGCTCCCTGCCTGCTGGAGCTCCTCAAGGCAGGCATCCTGCACGTTGAGAGATGCATGGTGGGTAACTACAATGTTGATGATTATGGCTGGATCAGATGTTACCGTCCCTGGCGAGGCACCCAGCTTTATAAAGGCAGCAGCAGATCTCAGAAACACACGCTGAGGGCCGATACATTGGGATTTAGCTGCATGTTCCCACTGCCTGCCTGGCACCCGTTGGCCATCTCCATTCCCGCTGTATCAAAATGGGCCATAGGCCCCCCTGCAGTGTGCTGGGATGTGCTTGTGCTTCGCCATGTTCAGGGTGGAAAGGACCGTGACTGGTGCTTCGAGGGGGGCACCGAGCGTTAGGACTCCCGGGTCCTGTTTCCAACGCTGCCACTGATTCGCTGCATGACTTGGGACAAGTTGGGTCCCAGTTCTGTGCCTCAGTTTCCCCACAAGCCACTTCCCTATTTGCAGGGGAATGGTAGAGGCTTGGCTTTGAGATCCTCCGACGGAGGGTGCTGCATCGTCGTAACAATGGTGTTGAGCATACAGGCCGCCTCCCTTTTGGCAGACAGCACCCCGTGAGGAGTGGTTAAGAGATCCACGGTCACTGGCACCATGGCTGTGGGTAACGGCGTGTGAACTGCATCCCCCGGCCCTGGCTATTCAACTGGCCTGGATAGCTATCTGCTGCAAAGATTCCTGCCCCTTCCTTTGCAGCATTCGATGCGGGCGTTATCGGGATACTGGCCTGGATGCAAATCCTGTGTGCAGAACTGTGCCCCCAAATGTCCTGGGCGCCCCAAACAGTTGGGCATCCCCCCCCCCATTCCATTGCAAATGGGCTAGAAATGGGCGATCTCACATAACCCTAACCCTCTAGCTATGCGTGGAGATGCAGCAACCCTGGATTCAGACAGCATGTCTGTGTGAGGAAATCCCAAGCGGTGGCCATCCCAGCAGCTGTGACTCCATATAACAAACAGAAGTCGTAAGGGTTGCTCCGGCCTGCAGGGAAGAGGCATTTGGGGGGCAGGCGCATGTCCCCTGAATTGTGTTTTTCCCCTCTAACCTTTTTGGGTTTTGACTAACTCTATTTTTGCTGATCCAGTAGAGGGGGGTGCGGTATTTGTGCTTAATTTAACTGTTCTTTTTGCTAATGAATCAGATTTTAAGAGACTAAATTAAACCCAGTCAGGGAGGGAGGAGATGAGGTTTGGAGATGGAGTCCAGCAGGGCCAGAGATGTAACATTTGGGCTTCACCACCTCCCTCAAGGCTGAGCTATGCTGCAAAAACCACCCCGGTGGGGAGTTGGCTACAATACCGTTGACATGGTTAGAACCCAGTTGCATTGTTTAGTGTAGATGGGACCTAACCATGTCCCTAAGCCATGCGGCAGCCCTGATTTCTCCAGGACTCTAGCCAATTTGGGTCCCATGTACACCTGAGTTGAGACACAATCCAGTTGTCAAGGACAGTTTAATTGCTAACTGGTCAAAGTGGGTTTTGTAGGGTAGATCTGGCCTTGATTTTCTGTGTGAAAACCTGCTGTGATCGGTGACTCCACTTCCAAACCTCCATGAGTTACAGCTGTGCAGAGGCAGCGATGCCAGTCACAGCCCGGGGGCCTGTTTTTGGGGTAAAAGACTCGAGGGGCTGCCTTTGTCACCAAAAAGCTGCCTGCTGAAAGAGGGGCCTTCTCATGGAGCTCCCGAGTCTTACTGGGAAGTCCAGAGGGGACAAAACACCTGGACTGTCATAGGTTGAGCAGCATTGTGTGTGCGACCGCCTGTGCAAACGACACTGCTGTGGGTGTGTTTTGGTACAACCGCGGTTACTTACGTTGTATTGCGGTAGCACAGATTGTGCTCTGGCACCGCCCACGTACCCAGCAAGGCGTGGGCGTTGCCCTGAAGCATTTGCTGATACGTGTGTAGTCTGAGTCAGACAGAACGCCTGGATCCTGTACACCTCCACCCAGCAGACAGCCCCATCAGCGAGGCTGCCTGTGCTGGACCGCTTTTGGCCTGTGGTGTCTAAAACAGACAATGTCTCCAGCCCCGTGGAAAGATTGGAATCTCGTGGGTCATGTGGCCACCAAGCCTCATGTGCAGGGGGCAGCTGATCAGAGGCACACAAGAAGCTGGTGGGGAAGGCGGCGCTGATTTCCACAGCGCTCCTGGGCCACGCTGCCACTGAGCGCAGGGCGTCAGCCTTCACCAGGGAAATCAGGCGCATCGGCGTCTTCCCCCAGGGCATTTCTCCTTCACTCCTCTCCCCTTCTGTCATTACAGCTGTGCCAGGCCAAAGGCTTCATCTGCGAGTTCTGTCAAAAGGAGGACGACGTCATCTTCCCCTTCGAACTGAACAAGTGCAGGACGTGTGAAGGTGAGACGCTGGCATCCGAGGTGCCAGGAGCCATCACCGGCCCTGGGAGAGAGCTGGGCCTGGCCCCTGTCTCCTCTGAAGCAATTTGGTGCAGGAGGAAGGGGCTGGCGCTGTTGGATTGCCGCCCCATTTACTCTTGCACAGACAGGCAGCAGGCTAAGTGGAGGTGCCCAAATTAATTTCCACCCTGGCTGCAGCCTGCCCTCCAACACAAAACCAGATCCGATGCGGGACACGTATTTGGAGCCTGTACAGCCGCTCTGACTTCGCTGCCTTTGAGGGGCCCCCCCGGGTGTGTAGGAACCACCACGCTTTGGCCACGTGGCATGGGCTCGACACAATGCAGTCCGTCTCCTGATGCCCCCGAGCTGCGTAGGCGAGCACGGCTTTTGGTCACGGCCGGCCTGTGCCAATCATGCGATAGCCCTGAATCCAGGCCCCGATCTCCTGAGCCAGCCAGCCCGCCCTCGGCAATCCACAACCACAACGTTCTCTTCAAAAAGAAACTCTCTTGCCATGCGGGTTTTCCGTGATGGCCTTTGGTCGGGGTCACCTTTTCCTTGGCAGGGCGGGAAGCCTTTGGGAAAGGGATGAGATGCCCCGTGAAATGGACCGAGCATCCGAAACTGAGCGAAGGGCCCCAAAGGACTTGGCTTCCAACCCCACAGGGACGCCCTCCCTCCTCCAAAGAGCTTCCCCTTTAAGAGCCACGTCAGAGCCAACCAGTCAGAATTGCCACCCCTGGAGATGTGATCAGCCGAGCTGTTGGTACCATCCCCTCCTTCCCAGTCCGTGACGGGGTCCCCCCCCCATTGGGCTGTGTCGGAAAGGGGGAGCCTAGGCCGTGACAAAGTCCCCGCGTGGTGCTCACGGTGCTGCTTTCTCTCTCCCTCAGAGTGCAAGGCTTGCTATCACAAGTGCTGCTTCAAATCGGGCTGCTGCCCCAGGTGCGAGCGCCTGCAGGCCAGGAGAGAGCTGCTCGCCCGGCAGAGCATGGAGTGCTACCTCTCCGACTACGAGGACGAGCAGCCGCAGGAGGCGGCGGCAGCAACATGAGCGGGGCGGTGGAGGGAGAAGGGACCAGTGGATGTATTTGTGCGTGTGGCCTTTGTCCCCAGAGACCAAACTGACTAAGCACTAAACAGACTCACAACAGAGCAGCCCCTGGGAGGGCTGAGTCGTGGGAGGTCGCGGAGCAGCTGGCCCTCTGGCACCGCAAGTATCGATTGGGTTTGCTTCGAGGGACCCGGCTTCTTTTCTCCCTACGTGACGGTGCCAGGGGCAGGGGACTCTGGCTGCTAGTTCTCGCCGTCTCGCTAATTCTTCGTACCGGGGACGCCGGTGAATCCTGCCTGTGCCCCAGAGCGTGCAGACGGCTCTGTGCTCCCCCGGGCCCGCTCCGCCGGTGGACGTCTGCTACCAGGACCCGGGAAGCCACCCCCAGTCAGGAGGCGAAAGCTGCTGTCCGGGGAGGAGCGACTGGAGTCCTGCGGCCGCCTCGGCTGGCTGCTCTGGGGCCAAAGAGAAGGGGCTTTTGCCAACCCACAATCCTTTGCTGCTGACGTGCTTGCTCTCACAGCCCCTTACTCTGAACGCAGCAGCAAACCGCGTGTTGCCCAGTGGGAGGCCTGGCTCCTGCCGACAGTCCCGCTGGGCTGCAGCAAAGGAGTTCATCTGATTTTCCCTCAGGCCCAGCCCGGCACGGCTTTAGCTCAGGCAGGCTCGGAGCCCGTCTCCATCGGGAGTGGCCCGTCGCCCGGCGATGCTGTTCTGCTGGGCTGGGTGCCGAGGGTGCTCCCCCTGCCGAGTGAAGGGCTGGGCTTGTCACAGAGGGGCTGGCACATTTCCCGCAGCGCTGGCCTGAGATGCCCCGTGAGATGCTCCAGCCCTGACACGGGCAGCCGCTTTCTGGGCCGGGGAGGCCGCAGCCGAGGAGGAAGCTGCAGGCCCAGCGCGGGAAGAGGAAACGCCTTTGCTGAGCCGGAGGAAGCAGCAGGTCTGAAGCCGGATCCTCTCTGCTGTTGTAGGAGCAGCGCTGCCGAGGGTCCCTGTTCCCCGGGACCGGGCGCGGCGTTAGACCCTCTCTCTCTGCTGGGGCGGGGGGCTCAGCAGCTCATCTTCGACCCAAGAGCAAGGATCACACTCCCTGGGGGCGCCTCTGTCAGGCCCAGTAAGGAGCCGCCCTCCCCCAGCGCCTGGCAGAGTAGGTGCTGCCTCTGCGGTGCTGCCCCGGCGCACTGAACCTTGTGGTGCTGGGAGGCAGGCGACATAGCTAGAAGCAGCAGGACAGCTGGAGACCTGGCAGCAGCGCAGGCCTCCCAGCTCCAGAGCCCAGGGGATGTCTGCCATAGCTAGGCCCAGCGGGGACGCCACCTGCCTCGCCTCACTCCCAGCCTGGTCTTGCTGAAGCCTGGCTCAGGGCCCGCGGGGCCTTTTCCCCCATCCGTGCTGCGCCCTCGGTGTGAGGCACCTTCCGTCAGCGTGGTCTGGCTGTTCATGCGTAGGGCCTGGCGGTTTGGGCGGGGCTCCTCCGATGCTGCGTGGCCCCTTTCTCTCCTGTCACAGACCCCTCCCGCCGGCAGCGCCCTTGGTTTTAAACTGAGGCCTGCACGGCTCGTCTCCCTGCATCGGGTGCCCCAAGCCACGAGCGTGTCTAGCGGGACAGCCGCTCGCTGGGTGAAGGAGATGCCCCCACATGCGTCGGGCGGAGCTGGCCTCGTGCGGCGGCGCATCGTGTGGGTGGGAGATGAGCCCCTCTGAACGTCTCCACATGCCTCCGTCGCTGCCTCAAGCACCTCGTGTGCGTGGCAGGGGATCCTGCACAGCAGGTGGTCCCCCAGGGCCCCTGTCTGGCGTTACTCACGGTGGGCCCAGCCCGGAGCTTCTCCCCTCCATGCGGGTATCTGAGAGCAGTCCCCAGCCAGGTAGAAAGCTGTTGGTTTGCCACCCTGAGCCCTCCCAGAGAGCAGGAGCCCCAGGCTAGTTCCTCTCCGACCCGTGAGACCATGTCAGCTGGCTTGAGCTCGGTACTGCACTCTTAGACACCACGGCTCCCAGTTTGCTGCTTAGCTGCGCTTGTGCCAGCTGGTCACTTAGGGCCAGATTATAAAGCTATGTAGGCCCTGAGCTCACCCTGATTTCAGTGGGCTTGTGGCATCCCCCCCTTCAAAATCTGGCCCTTCGTGCCCGGTGCCATCTGGGCAGGAGACATTTTCTGCCAGGCTGGAGTGTCCCGCCTGGACTGATGGCGCTTGTCATGCTAGCTCCAGGTGGTACCGGGTGGCCTCACACAAGGCCGAGCCCGGGCAGAGTCCGGTGGCGTGGCACGGTGGGGCATCCTGCTGGTAGCTGGTGTGATTTGCGGGGGTGCAGTGTCACTGTGACACTCAGTGCAGATGGGCAACCTCCTGTTGTGGCTCCCCATTCTGGTGGGCTGTGCAGTCGGGGCTGTGGGGGCGAGGTGGAGCCCTTGCACATTGGGGCTTGACTCCAGGTTACGGGCGCGTTGCTCAGCACATGGGCAGGGTTCCAGGGCAGCCTGTGGCCGAAGATTTGGCTCGTGCACGTGTGAGAGGGGTGTGTGTGGGGGGGTGTTGTATCTTGCCTGGAAGTGAGGGCAGTGATTGGCGGCTGGATGTCAGCCCCTTTCCTGATTGGCGGCTGGCATCAGTCAGGCGGTGCTAGGTTCTTATCTCCTGGGCACCTGGCCCAGTTGGTGAATCCCCGGGGGAGCGGCGGGGGCTGGAGTAAAACAGGCAGCAAGTGCCTTGGGAAGGAGAGCAGACCAGCGGGGGTGTTCTGAGGACGGGGAGGCTGGCTCTGTTTGGGTGCTGGCTCCGGGTGGGCTTGGGGAAGCCGCCTCTCCCCACATTCCTAGCAGTTGTGGGGGCACGCTGGCTTCCGCGCGCAGAGCAGCTGTTTCCTTGCCTGTGGCGGTGGGGGAGGGGCACAAGAACTAGGGTGACTCAAAGTGGCAGGGCGATGGGCCCGCTGCACTCTCTCCAGGGGCAGAGCGTTGAGAGCAGGCATGAAGGCTGGGGGCGGAAGTAGGTTCAGTTCAGCTGTTGAGTGAGAGAGCGCTGCTGAATGTAGCTAGCAGCCAGGGAGCAAGGGCAGCCGGTAATGTAGGCAAACGAAGGCATGGCCTTCCCAGAACTGCCCACACGCTCCACCACCGAAGGCTGGGGCCGTGGCAGCCCTGGCTGCCAGGGAGGGCCAGGCTGGGACCCCAGCATGGCAGCCCTGGCCCTCCATGGTTATGTCTACACTCGCGGCTTCTTGCACCAGAAATATGCAAATGAGGCTAAGCAAGTGTAGACATAGCCCATGTAGCTAGGAAGGATGGGGCGGGGCTTCGGCTCCAGGGGCGAAGCCTCAGGCAGAAGGGGAGGAGCAGGGTTGGGGCTTGGCTTCCACCCGCTGCCCAGGCCAGAGGGCGTCATAGGCACCCAATGAGAGCGGTCCCCCAGGAGCAGGCAGCAAGGGTAGGTGGTTGTACAGGGCACGGCTGGGTTCAGCAGGTGGTTTAAGTGAGACCTGAGAGCAGGAGCTCCCGCAGGGGCAAAATTCCCTATGACATAGGGAGCTGCAAGCATCAGGCTCCATTTCTGCGGCACAGGAGAAGGTGGTGGGGTCAACACTCAAGGCACTGGCAGCCCACCCAGAACTGACCTGTTGCACACACCTTATCCAGAGCACTGGCAGTCAGGGCCTGCTTTGACACTCCTTCCCAGCCAAGCTGTGCTGTCAAAACCCCAAACCCTGCGTCACGTCCTGGCTTTCAGCCTAAGTGCTCCACTGATGGCCGACAACCTCTGGCTGGCTCTGAACTTGGCCCGCCCTGCGGCTGCTGAAAGCCAATCCCGTCCGACGCACTGTGTCCCCACAGCCCCCTCACTCCTTCCTTTTCGACCTTGCACTACTGTCTGGCCGAGCCTGGAGACCCTCCCGGGGGTCTGCAGAGCCGGTTCCTTCCCGTGCCAGCTCTGAGCCGGCCGCACAGAACTTTCTACGCTGTTGTGTGTTGAAGCACTTTAACCTGGTGGGAACGTTTCCACGGTGGCTAAGCCTCGGGGGCAGCTCTGAGCAGCACGGCTGAGATTTTGAAAGCCAGCGAAGGGATTTGTGGGGTATTGACCCCCTTTGTGATGGGACTGTTCCGGGTGGGAGGGGAACCTCGCCTGGGAATGAGACAGCAGAGGGTTTGAATGCAAAGTAACTCGCAACACTAATGAAGCTGTTACTGACCTGTTAGCCAAGCTATTGTAGAATGTACTACTCCGAATGTCAATCGTACGTGTGTACAAGCGCTTTGTAAATACAGAGATGGGTCAGTCACGCTGTGACTGGATTCCTCTCCGCTGTACATTTGTACAGCGTGACCTGTGAAAATACCGTCCTTAATAAACTAAGTTTAATATGAAGCATGGCAGTGGCTGGTCTTGTTTGAGCTCTACCATGCTGGACTTTATTAAAGCTGGCTGAAAGCAGGAAGGACAAAGATCTTGCTCAGAGGAGCCAAGAACATGCCAGTGCCGGCTCCCACGCTGTTTGTGTTATTTGCATATAAAAACAGTTGAGAAATCAAGCCCCGCTTGCTGCCAGGAACCAGGGGCTGAGTGGTGTAAATCGACCCGGTTCTGATGTGGCTGGGGGGATGGGGGAAGAGCTGTTCTAAGGAAGCTTTATGTCTGTCCCAGTCGGCTTAACGCCCTAGCCCACCACTGGGCAGTTCAGTTTAGGTGTCGGAGGTAGGTTCTTGGTTTTACCTTTCACCCATAGCACTGCTGTGACCCACGGGGCACATGCTAGTTCTGCAGAGGATGGGTGGCAAGCCCTGCATCCGTAAAGGCTGGTGCTCTGAACACAGGCTGGCCGCAGAGAGTTTTGTGACACTCCAGCCAGGCACTTCTGGACTGACCCTTGTCTCTGTGCTTCGCAGCCTCCTCCAGCACTAACTGCCGGGGTAGCAATTGGTACCCAATGGGCCCCCTCCCTGGAGCATCTCGATCCATCTGAGCAGATCTAGGCTGGTGCCCGTTGCTCTGAGGGGAGCTGCTGCTTTACAAGCGTTAGGGCCAGGGCTATGCAGCCCCAGCTCGTCTTGCACTGGGCCCACAGCAGGGCCGCCTGCTGCTCCACAAGAGACACGACCACGAGTAGGGGGGTGTGGTAAGGGGCAAGACAGGCCCAGTGATTTGCAGTGGGGTCTGTCACTGTCACTCAAATCCTGTTCGCTTCCTGCCCCCGGGGGGAGACGAGTGTCCGTCTCTGCATGGGGCAGGCCAGGAAGTTGAGGGCCGTGTCTAGCCTCAGGCACTCCCTGCTCTGTAAGAAAGCTGAGATCCAGCCAGTGGCAGTGGGTTTGCTGCTCTGAGATTCCCCCTCCTCTGCCCCCCAGCAGCCAGTTCTGGACACAGAAGCCCCAAGCACCATGCGCTAAAATGCTGCTGTTTTCCAGCTTGGCCAGTGAGAGAGGCCTGTCTAGCTCCCGCAGGCAAGCTCTGGGCTGGGGAAGGCCTGGGGTCTCTCCTCCCTGAGATGCTGGGGCAGTAGGCGAACCTGTCCCGGCTGGAGGTAGCCAAGTAGTTCTACAGCTGCCTTCCCTGCTGCTTACACCTGGCACAGCTGGGGATGCACCAGAGAAACTTTTGGGCATCCAGTGGAAGCTGTGGGCTTGCTGTGGCTTCCGGCACTGCCCTGAACCGTTGGCTGGGAGAAATCCTGTAGGCAAGCGGCTGAGCAGCCCCTTGGCAGGGGCCGTGATGGGTGTTGCAATGGCAAATGTTCTCCGGCCCAGCAGACACCCCCTGCTCCCAGCGCTGCAGGAGCCCACCGGCTACTGGCCCAATTTGCGGGGGTGGTATCTGCGCTCAAACTCGCCCACGTCGAATTTCCGCTTGCAGCCGGCGTAGTTCATGTAGCGGATCTTCCCAAACACGGCCCGCTCGGCCCAGCCCTGGTCGTGGAGCCCGCAGATGGACCACATGCAGCCTGCCAGGCACAGAGCCCCCAGTCAGGTACCATCCACCACCTGCCCAGACCCCCCTGCAGCCTGCTCCAGGCCCCACAAGGGAGGGAGACCGGGGTGAGGGCTGGATGATAGGGAGGAAGCTAGACAGGCTCCCTTGGGCCACAGGGGCTCCTTTGAACAGCATAAAGGGACCTCAGCCGCCCCCTCACGGCCAAGCACAGACCGGCTCCCCCTGCTGAGCTCTGGAGAACTCCTTGCTCTCCTGGGCTCGTCACTCACCCACATAGCCACTGGGGTCCCTGCCGTCCAGCTCGTAGCGATCGTTGAGGTAGATGGCAAACTTCAGGGCCTCCTCGGGGGTGCGGGTCCACTCCAGGATTTTCTTGGCCCAGTACATGCGCAGGAACCCATGCATCTTCCCCTCGTGCACCATCTGGAGCTGCAGCCGGGGGAGAGCCCAGCGTGGGCATCCCAGAGAGCCACAGCCTCCCCCCTCCCCCCAGGGAGCCCAGGCAGCTCGGGGGGAGGAGAGGAAAAGCCAGAGCCACGTGGACTCAGGTGAGCCGTGGATGGGGCCTGCCTGGACCTGGCCTGGGTTTCCCATCAGACAAGGTGCTTTCTGGCTCCCTCCATGGAGAGAACCCAGGTCCTGCCTGCAGCTCCCGCCGGGCCAGGGAATATCTGCTCTCAGCAGCGTTCCCAGGGCACAGGCTGGCAGGAGGCTGTTTCCAGCTCTTGCTGAGCCATTGCAGAGGGCTTGAGCCAGGCTCTTCCTCAGCCTGTCAACCTTTCCCCCAGCACCCTTCCCAGGCTCTAGACCCATGGGGGGGGGGGGGAGGACATCCACATTGTGGGGCGCAGCTGAGAGCGACACCCACCAGCTCCCTCCCCCAAGGCCGCCGCCCTTCTGGCCCCAGCCCACCAACGCCTGGTGCCAGGGCTTCCAGCAGCACCGTGGCCCTGCATGGCCTGTGCTCTGTGGCTGGCACTGGCAACGTCCCCCCCGGCTGCTCGGTGCTCGTGCCCGATGGGTTGGGGGGCGGGGGGGTACCTGGGCAGCGTTCCACAGCGGGTCGTGCGTCTTCCCCTCCTCCAGCTGCTGCAGCTCGTAGAGGTGAGACCTCTTGTCTTGGGCATGCAGCTTCAGGGTGGTTTTGGCCCATTCGTGCGCACCTGCAAAACGCAGCGGCCGGGGCTGGAGAGCATGGCGGGGGGGGGGGGGGGGAGCGCTGGGCTCCCTGACAGAGGCGCTGCCTCTGGGGGTGCTCTGGGAATGGCGCACTCCTGGGGAAAAATTAGCGGGCGCTCAGCACCCACCGGGGGCCTCTCGCCCGCCAGCGGCCCTGCTGACCAACCCTTCCCCCTCCCTCCCAGCACCTCCCACCCACTACGAGCAGCTGTTTCAGGGTGCTCGGGGCACTCAGGCAGGGGGAGGAGCGGGGACGCAGGATGTGCAGAGGAGGAAGCTGGGTGGGGCTTGGGAAAATGGGTGGAAGGGGACGGGGTGGACAGAGGTGGCGCTCTCCACCCCACCAACACCCTTTGATGGGGCTTAGGGGAAGGGCTGGAGTGGGGGCAGGGTGGGAGCAGAGGTGGGGCTCGAGGAAGGATTGGAGATGGGGCAGGGTGGAAAGAGGGGGAGAGGCTTGGGGGAAGGGTTGGGGTGGGAGCAGGAGTGGGGGCAGGGTGGGAGCAGGGGTAGAAAGAGGGGAAGAGGTTCAGGGAAAGGGATGGGGGTGGGGTAGGAGGTCAAGTACCCCCGGTTCGGGGGGAAGGGTGGGGCAGGAGGTCGAGTACCGCCAGCTCAGGGGCAAGTCGGCGCCTATGCTCCCCGAGAGGGGGGCTCTGAGGTGCGGTAATGGAGCCACTGGGCTGCAGGCTCCAGTCCTGCCCCCAGCCGCGGGACGAGCTCTCCCCTCTCCCCTCCCCCGGTGGGTCAGTGCCACGCAGCCACGTGCTCTCGCGCATGGTGAACGTGGCAGGCGGCCGCGTCGAGCGGGCCCAGCTCACCGTCGCTCCCCCGGGGCGCGGGCCGGGCTGCCTCACCTTCCACCTTGTCGTAGTTCTTGTTGTAGTAGCAGAAGTTGTCGGCCAGCTCCCTCCGCACCACGGCCTCCTCGACGAACCCCTCCACCGACTCCTTGTACTGGCCGCGGTGTTTCCGCACCTCCAGGATGGCCCGCTGGACGGAGACCTGGCCTGTGCGGGAGAAGAGACGGGGAAGCGCAGAGGGCGTTCGGCCCTGGACTCTCGGATTTCCCATGGCAACGGCAGGCCTGAGCTCGTGGCAACATAGGCCCGGGCCTGTTAGCTCCCCCAGTCTCCCCCCCTCCTTTCGGGGGCAGTGCTCCCCTCACTGGGTTTGAGCCTCCTCTCACACATCTGCTTCACCCAGCAGGGCGACACCAGAGTCGTTCCAGCCCCGCCCTTGCCCCAGGGCCCCTCCTGCCCGATATTCTACCTCACCAGGGTAATTTCCTAGTTCAATCAAACCCATTGCCCTGCCAGGGGCCACTCACCAAAGTGGAACCACGGCGAGAGGTTGCTGAGGGCTGCCCTGTTCGGGTTGTTCCGGTCGGTGCCGAAGAATTTCAGCCGCTCGCCGATGAAGGACTCCAGCATGGCCAGCCCCGCGGCCGTGCCCGGTGTTGCCCAAGTCACCTCCTTCACCGTGTGGTCCACCTGCAGGCCGGCGCAGCAGGCGCTCCAGTCTATGGGCTGCACACAAAGCACGGACGTTCCTGCCCAGGCTGCTATGGTGGCCGGTTCTGCTTTGGGCCAGCCGGATCCTCCCCCCTGCTACTAAATACACCCTGGGCACAGCTTGCTGGCACCACATCTGCTTTTGGGTCAGAAGCTCGGGTTCTTTTAGCCCCTGCAGCAGCAGGGGACTGGAAATCAGGACTTGTGATCTGGTCTCAGCTCTGCCACTGCCTTTGTGTGACCCTAGGCAAGTCACTTAATCCCACCAGTGCCTCTCTCTCCCATTATCAGGGCAGGCCCACAACATTTTGGCACCTGAGGCAGGGAGCTCAAATGATGCCCCCATGGCCCCTCGCTTCGGCCAAAACTTTTGAAAAGTCTCAATTCTGCCTTCTTTCTGTTCTACTCCTCTCATGGTACTGCTCTGCCCTCTCTATGTATCTAGAGCAGAGAGAATACATGTGCACCAGCAGCAGACACAATTTTCTACGCTCTGGGTCTGAGTAGCGCCCCCCCCACAGTCTGGCACCTGAGGCAGCCACCTCAGTTCGCCTCATGGTGAGGCCAGTCCTGCCCATTGTAAACCTGAGATCATGCCCACCCTCCAGAAGGGTTTGATGCTTAGGCTATGTCTACACTGGCGGCTTCTTGCGCAAGAACATCTTGCGCAAGGGTTCTTGTGCAAGAAGTCTTGCGCAAGAAAACGTCCACACTGCCATGTGTGCGCTGTGTTTTTGCGCAAGAGCTCCCATGGCAGTGTGGACGCTCTCTTGCGCAAGAAAGCTCTGATGGCCATTTTAGCCATAGGGCTCTCTTGCGCAAGAAATCCCTGCTGAGCGTCCACACTGCCCTCTTGCACAAGAGCTCCTGTGCAAGAGGGCTTACACCTGTTAAAAAAAGCGCATAGCTCTTGCGCAAGGAGCCCTCTCTTACCACACCGTACTGTATGTTTCCTTGCGCAAGAGCAGGCGGGCAGTGTGGACACTCTGCAGATTCTTGTGCAAGAACGGCCATACTTGCGCAAGAAACCACGAGTGTGGACACAGCCTTAGTGTTTGGGACGCTCTGCTGGGACCCGCCCTGGGGCGGGCGGCTAAAGGACTGCGGCCATTACCTCTGCTGGGGTGGTGGGTGGGTACGGGTGCTTGATGATGGGAGGGAATTCCGTGAGGAACTCTGAGAGCCGGTTGTGGATCTTCCCCCGAATTGTCCTGGCTCCGTACTCCTGCTTGTCTGAGGCCACCCAGCATGGGACAATGTTGTGCGCATCGACCTGGAACACAGCCAGTGAGCGGGGACTCGCCCAGCGGTGCGGGGAAGGAGAAACACGACCCACAATGTTGGACTGAGTCCGAGGGCCACACAGACCTTCCTAGGGCTTTGGTTTTAATTCCAGCTCCCTCCCTTCCGTGCAAACCCAACCTTCACCCTGTAGCCAGGGGCTGGAACAAAATAGACCAGAACCAGGCCAGCCTAGGAGCAGAAGATGCCCACTGGGATCCAGCCAGGTCTCCACACACTGTGGTTGGGGAAGTTGCATTTAAGCCACACAACAGCTTGGCAGGTGATTCTTTTTTTTTAAATCTTAAAAAAATAATTTCCAGTTGCTGAACTCAGAAGAGCTGGCCACCTCCCCGAGGCTCTTGTGTGTTTGTCTCTTGGCCCAGGCAGAGACCAGGGTCACTCCCAGTCCTGAGCAATTCTAGGGGGGAATATAAATAGGGCACTGGGGACAGTACTTGTAAGGAGTCCCTCCTCCCTGCCCTGGCTGTCCCAGCTCCGTGCAGTGGCCATGTGTCCCCCTAGCACAATTTCATCCCCTACCCTCCTCCCACCTGCTCAGTTTCTGACCCAGCCTTCTGACACTGTCCAATACACACTTGCAGACCCACAAACCTTCCCACAGAGAGAGCGGGAGTCCCTGCCCCACGGCCGAGCCCTGCTTGGGTTCACACACCCCTTCTGTAAGGCTGTTCTATTGGGGGCGACCCCTGAGCTTGGGGCCACAGCAGCACCTGCGGTGAGACGCTCCCCACGTTTTCATTCGGCCGCTGAGCTGATGTCAAGGGCCGGGAGCCAGCTGTGAGCGGCACTATTCTCACCACCGTCGTGCAACCATGTGCGAGTGAAGGGAGACGGCCTATGTCCTGCAGCCCAGGACCCCACCTGCACAAACGGCACGTCTCCCGGGAGCCTCTCTTTGACGTCTTCCACCCACTGCGCGGGGACCCGGAGCGGGGAGAAGTCTGTCACCACCCCGCCGAGGCCGTGGTCGGTCACGAAGGGAGGCAGCATGTCCTTGGCGAAGCCAACGAGCAGGTGGAAGGGGATGGCCAGCTCCTGGCACTCCTGGAACGAAGGGAAAGCCTCTGAGAACGGGGAGGGAGGGGGGTTCTGGGACCACCCCTCCAGGCCGAGCTGCCCAGCACCCCCCAACAGGCTCCAACCGAGAGTCGGGCACCTCCTGTCATTTGCTGGCAGCACCCCTGGGTGGCTTTGCCACACACTGCCTGCAGGAACATGCTACAAAAATCCCAGAGAGGCTGCGGGGTGGAGCCCTGCAATTGATCTGACTTTGCTTTCCAGACAAATGTAGGCTCAGACTCAGTTGCCCCTCCCTCCTCCGGCACTTCCCTCTGCTGTCCTAACCCTGCCTTTTTTTTTAATCAAATGAGTCGAAGAAAAAAACCCCCAACAAAACGAGGTTGCCGTGGAAGGAAATGAGACAGAACCTTTCTGCTCTGCAGAGACTCAAGGTACAAGAGAACCGGGCCTCACAGAACACTAGAGCTGGAAGGGACCTCGTCATCGAGTCCAGTCCCCCGCCCTCACGGCAGGACTCAGCGCTGTCTAGATCGGGGTGGGGAACCTTTTCTGGTCAGGGACCGGAGACCCACAGCAAAGTCACTTGGGGCTGCACACAAGTAAGAAGCAAAAAAAACCCCAACAAAGCCTCTCACTGACTGAGGGGTCCCAGGCTAGCAGATTTTGTGTGCTCCAGCCCTGTGGGGGGTGGCGGGGGAGCTGGAGCGACTGTCCTGAGCCTTGGGGGCTGGATCCATGAGGCCCGCAGGCCTGAGGTTCCCCTAGACCATCCCTGATCGACATCTATACAACCTGCTCTTAAATATCTCCTGTGGATCGAAATAGCTGTGGGAGGAAGAGAACTGTTCTGACTTCCAACCCTCACCTCACCCTGCCTGTCTTATGAGCTCAATCCACAATTTCCTTGCATGATCATCCCTCTCGATAATTATGAACATGAACTTCTAAGATACTTTTATAAACAACCCTGAAATATGAAACACTGCAACTATAAAACACACGAACGGCTGGTTTTAAACAGTCTATGGTCAACTGCTCAGGTTCATTTCAGGTGCGATTTCCCCCCTCCTCTCTTCAAACACCCCCCGCCCCAAGGGTTTGGAAGTGGGCAGGGGACAGCAGCCTGCCCCCCTCCCCATGGGATGTTCACAGATGCAGTTGGCTATAGGGAAGCAGTCGTAGCTCCTCTGAAAGTGACCGTGTTCCTGGGGTGGAGAGCTGCCCCTAGCCAATGCGGCTGCCCCAGTCTTCTTGCACGTGGCCTTACTCGCCGTTCCACCCCGCAGTCTGCACTGCATTTAAAGGGAACAGCTGCTGAACATCTGGCTGTCACGGCAGGCTAAGTGGCGGCGGATGCCTTCCTCCAGAGCGTCGCCCCGCAGCGCCGGGAGAAGGGAAATGGATTCCAAGGTAACCCCCCGACTGCCGCTGCTAAGGGACGACAGGGTTGGCAAAGTCCCGCCACGGGCTCTCGGCAGGATCAGGCCCTTCGCTCACGCTGAGACGCTGCAGAGACCCCCAGCCTGCCCCATCGCTGTGTCTTAGGCCAGCACTCCCCTTCCTCCCCTGCCCCCCTGGCATTTCCAGAGCGGCCGCTACCTCGGCCACCTCCTGCAGGCCTTTCAGCATGAAGCCGAAGTGACGGATGGTGGCCTCCAGGAACCTGGGCACCAGGCAGAAGCAGACGTGCAGCGGGAGCTTCTGCTTCAGGGCCAGGCGCTGGGCGTACAGGAAAGCCCAGTTATCTGAGAGAGAGAGAGAGAGAGAGCGCACGTGATTGCGTTGGATGGACGTGCTGCTGCAGAGCAACCCTGCCAAACACCCGGCTCACAGCTCAGGCCCGGCACGAGGAGACCTTGGCTCCGTGACCATCTGGCTGCGTGGCCTCGTGCCTCAGTTTCCCCATGTGTGTGAAATGCTCATTAGCATGGATGCAAAATCCTTCCTCAAGGCCGCCCCTAGCTCACGGCCTGGGGGCAGTAGAGCTATGGAGCGGGGGAGATAATGCCCCCAACTCCAAAGTAAAACCCACGGCGAGCCAGTGCCTGGGGAAAGAGGAGGCGGCAGTACCGGCCAGGCCCGAAGCACATGCTCCAGCCACGTGTGTTCCCGAGGGGACTTCCCAAAAGGAATCCTGCTTGGCCAGGATACTGAACACGGAGCCCAGCATTAGCACAGGGCTGGGGATCAGTGGGTCCCTCCCGGTCTCGACTAGAAGAAGGTGCTGCTGCTGTAGGGCCAAAGCCCTTTGACTGGACCACCCGGGAGGGGTCGTACCTTGCACCCTCTGGTCTCGAGACATCCAGTACACGATGCCCTGGGCGTCCTCCTTGAGGTCGGGGCCCTGTGAGACCAGGCGCACCCGCTTCTTGTTGTACTTGAACTCCTGCACCGAGGGGGCAGCCCGCAGCCGCGCCTGCCTCACGGCCTCCCCCAGGCTCCCAGATCCTCCTGCCTCCGTCACCTCCCCTTCCTTCCTCCTCTTCTCCACAGCCACCGCCGCCGCCGCCCCGCTGGGCTCCACCGGGCCCTTCCGTTTGCCTGTCAGTCGGCCACGGGGCACCGCGGCATCCCCGCCATCACCAAGGTCGGCTGGGCTCGTCCCACCACGGGCCTGCCCGCTCCTGCTCTTCTGAGGCATGCTGGCAGCCGTCCGGGTAGTCGGGCCCTGCTCCGACAGCCCCAGCAGCCTCCTGCAACTACGCTGGCCAGCTGCAGAGACCACGGCTCCAGCTAGCCTTCCCAACAGCAACCTGCTGGCGTGAAGCGATCTGTGAACAGAGAAACACCCCCCTTTGTCAGCCTCTCCGGTATGTTTCCCTGAAGCTTTCTGGTGCTATTCGCAGTCGCCAACAGGCGGTCTGTGCCCCCAACTGGAATCTCGCACCATACCTTCCTTACAGCCCCTTTTGGACTCCCATCCCAAAGCACGGCCCAGCAAGAATCACTTTCCCACCTTGCAGAAGCAGCCACCTCTGGGGTGGAACGCAGCCACTGTTTCACACCCAGGTGGTCAGGCAGCAAGTGCAGAAAAGTACACCTCTGCCAGCAGGGGGGCCTGGCCAGGTTGTAATGACCCACAGCGGCCTGTGCACCTGCCCTCAGGATAACCCCTGGCCTGGGCGAAAGATGCAGTCATCTCTTTAATACCAACAAGAGGCCAACTCCAGGCCTTGCATTTCATATGAAAGAGGCCCCCTGCCCCATTCCTGCCCCTCCTTCGGGCCTGCTCAGGCCCCTCCCTGCACACACACCCTCACAAATTGGATGGGTGATTAAAAAAAAAAATAGCCCTGCTGCTTAAAACTTGCTTGAGTGGAGACAGCCCAGGCCCCCAGCCCCTCCCTGCTGTAATCAATGCAAGAGTCCCATAGGGGGTGTGCTGTGCTCCGGCGCCAGCCAAGCAGAAGCCCCCTGGGGGGGCAGGGGCCGTGCTGCTATCTCCTGGGCACCAGGTATGCCAGGCTGGGGAAGGCGTTGCCTTCCCAAATGCCAGCCTGGCCCTGCCCAGACTCCGCCCCCAGAGTGCCTGCTGGGGGACAGAGTGTTACTAGCCCGAGTGCCTGCCCTCCCTGGTGGTCCACGGCTGGGGCCACATGCCGCTCCACCTCCCCGTGGTGCTGGGGGTGGGGCTAGGGGCCTTGCCTGCCCCAGCCCTACCTTCACCCACCGCCCCTGCACGGGAGCCCATGGGATTTTTCTTAAAGTCTCGCTACACTACTCCAGTTTTGGGGGGTGGAGAGTGTTCTGGGGGGAGGCGGGCACATGGGCCAGTGGCTCCAGCCCCTGCTGGGAAACTCACCCCTACAATCCAGGCTGTGCACAAGCTGCGCTCCGGGCAGGGCCTGGCAGGCGGGAGCCTGTTCAGCTTTTCCGTGCTTGTCTATACAAGGTCTGATTCTGGAGTCGCTGCCGGGAGACGATTTCCTGCCCCCTTCCTGCTGTGGTTCCCCCCCCCCCCTTACTCCGAAACAACGGCCTCTCCCAGGGAATTAATCCAGATTAAATCTGCTTTCCATTCACACTCAGGTCTTAGTGCTGATGGGCTCCCATGGAGCCAGACTGTCCGGATGCTCAGGCTGGAGCAGCGAGATGGACAGCCCGGGCCGGAATCGCCCCCTTAGCTGGTCCTGCCGGGGATGCTTTGGGCTCGGTCCCCGGCGCCGGGACAGAGCCCGGGGGTTCCCCCGCTCCAGCCCGGACACGAGCAGGGACCCGCTCCGCTCTCCCCCACATGCTGCGGGGCACAAGGGAGCCCCAGCCGGGCCGGGGGCAGAAGCCCCCTCTAGCCCGCCTGGCCCCGCAGCCTGCCCGAGAGCGGATCCCGCCCGCCGCCCCCTCACCTGTGCGGCGGCCCCCGGGCCCGGAGACCCGCTTCCCGGCCGGCTGCAGCGGCTGCTCCGCGCCCGTTTACACAACGCGGGGCGGAGCCTGGGAGGCGGCCCCGGAGCCGCGGGTGTGGACGGGGACGATCTCCGGGGCGGAGCCCCCCGTGGGGCGGGACCTCCAGGCAGGGGGGGATCTGTGGGGCGGGGCGCTCTGTGGGACTGAGCCCGCAGGCGGGGGGCGAGCTGTGGGGCGGGGCCCCCAGGCAGGGAGATGTGGGGCGGGGCGCTCTGTGGGACTGAGCCCGCAGGCGGGGGGCGAGCTATGGGGCGGGGCCCCCAGGCAGGGGGGAGGTCTATGGGGCGGGGTCCCCAGGAGGGGGGGGATCTGTGGGGCGGGGCGCTCTGTGGGACTGAGCCCGCAGGCGGGGGGCGAGCTATGGGGCGGGGCCCCCAGGCAGGGGGAGGTCTATGGGGCGGGGTCCCCAGGAGGGGGGGGATCTGTGGGGCGGGGCGCTCTGTGGGACTGAGCCCGCAGGCGGGGGGCGAGCTGTGGGGCGGGGCCCCCAGGCAGGGATCTGTGGGGCGGGGCGCTCTGTGGGACTGAGCCCGCAGGCGGGGGGCGAGCTATGGGGCGGGGCCCCCAGGCAGGGGGAGGTCTATGGGGCGGGGTCCCCAGGAGGGGGGGGATCTGTGGGGCGGGGCCCCCAGGCAGGGATCTGTGGGGCGGGGCGCTCTGTGGGACTGAGCCCGCAGGCGGGGGCGAGCTGTGGGGCGGGGCCCCCAGGCAGGGATCTGTGGGGCGGGGCGCTCTGTGGGACTGAGCCCGCAGGCGGGGGGCGAGCTATGGGGCGGGGCCCCCAGGCAGGGGGGAGGTCTATGGGGCGGGGTCCCCAGGAGGGGGGGGATCTGTGGGGCGGGGCCCCCAGGCAGGGAGCTGTGGGGCGGGGCGCTCTGTGGGACTGAGCCCGCAGGCGGGGGGCGAGCCGTGGGGCGGGGCGGGTTCCCCAGGCAGGGGGCTCTGAGGTGGGGCGCTCTGTGGGGCACCGGGCCTCGTGGAACGCTGCAGCACAAGCTTGTGTAACTTGTGACAGGACGCGCCCACGTGACCGCCTTGCCCGATCCGGATTTGGCCCCCTCGGGTCCCGGCGCCGACACGCGGATCTCCCGGCCTGGCTGTGCTCCGGGGCCTCCGCAGGGGGGCTTGGGGCCCCGGCAGCAGCCCTGGGCTCTCCCCTTGCTGGGGAGCCGCGCGGGGAGCGGTTGCGAACCATCTGGGCACTTGTCCCCAGTTCCGTTTGCAGCATTGCCCGTGGGGCTCCTGCCCGGCTCTCGGAGTGGCGGAGCTTTCGGGTGGCCCTTGACAGTTGTTATTCCGGCAGAGAGGGGCCCCACAGAAACAGGAGCATCCCCCCCGTTCGCTGCGGCCCACGGTGCACGGCCGGGGGTGGAGCCCGCCCTGCGCCCCAGAGCAGGAGGGCCGAGCTGGGACGGGATGCCGGGTGAGCCTGGGCAGGGTTATTTGAGTGCAGCCTACGGGACTCTGTTTACTCCCCCGGGTGGGGCTGACCACGACCTAGCCAGAGGCCGAGTGGCAGGAACAGGCCCCCCTTGCATAGAGCTGAGTGACCCTCGGCCGGAGGCACTGGCCAGGAAAATGCTGCTGTGCCCTGCCCAGCCCCAAAGGGGTGCCATGCAGCGAGACAACCCGTCTGGAGGGACCCCGCGCCACAGGTTGGTTTATGCCGCAGTGACTGCGTTCGCCGCGGGCGTGTTCGCCCTGCAGGCCCCACTGGCTCTGGCCACCTAGCCCCACGGCAGGCTGATCAAACTGCCACAGGCTCCGCTCAGTGGCGACGGCGCTCGGCCAGGGGGGTTGCCGACCCAGCGCCGTATTAGTGCCCTGAATGCATGTTTGCTGTGGCAGTGGGACCCTCCACTCCCCCCATCAGCAGGACAAAGACACCGCCCGCGATCCCTTTTATACACTGCTGCAAACAACTTACAGCTCTCTGCTCCGACCTGCTCACTGATCCCCTTTCACCTCTGGCCAACCCAAGCGTCTCCGCCCACCGCCCTGCCTGGCGCTTTAGGAGGAGTCAGTGCATCCTGGTTATCTTCGGGGAGCATGTTTACACCATAACTTTGTAGCGGGATGTTCTGGTGCCTCCCTTCTGGCATGTGCTGACATGGTTAGTGCCTAGGAATGCCTGGTTTTGCAGTGCCAGTCCTGGCCTTGCCAGCCAAGTGTAGGCCAGGGAACGGCAAACAGGCATCTGCTTTGGAACAGGGCTGACTCTTGCTAACATTGCTTTATCCCAGCAGGGCCTCCTTTAGGCCAGGGCGTGGGCAACGTGAGGCCCGCAGGACGTATGTGGCCCAGTGGGGTTTGATGTGCGGCCTAGGAGAGGTTTTGTTTGCTGTTGCCCATGTGCAGGGTTGCCAGATTACATGGGTTTCCAATCTGCGTGGTGTTTTAACTAACAGCGTTACTACAGTGACATGCACTGAAGGCCAGGACACGTGAAGTAAAGTGCATGCTGATTGCACACAACATTGTGAGAGCCGTCCGCTCCCTCTGCATCCAATCAAAACACTGCTACAATTCAGTTAGTACACTCCACAGATTCGAGGTACACAAGCACGGTTAGTAAAACTAACGGGGATATGACAGAGGTTTATAAAATCATGACAGGTACGGAGAAAGTGAATAAGGAAAAGTTATTTATTTGTTCCCATAACATAAGAACTAGGGGTCACCCAATGAAATTAATAGGTGGCAGGTTTAAAACAAACAGAAGAAAGTTTTTCTTCACACAGCACACATTCATCCTGTGGAACTCCTTGCCATAGGATGTTGTGAAGACCAGGACTTTAACAGGGTTCAAAAAAAGAACTAGATCAATTCATGGAGGTTAGGTCCATCAATGGCTATTAGCCAGGATGGGTGGGAATGGAGTCCCTAGCCTCTGTTTCTCTGGAAATAGATGATAGAAGAGGGATCTCATGAGGGTTCCCTATTCTGTTCACTCTCTCTGGGGCACCTGGCATTGGCCACTGTCGGCAGACAGGGTACTGGGCTAGATGGACCTTTGGTCTGACCCAGTCTGGCCATTCTTATGTTCCCTATCCCAGGAGACCGTCCTGGTTGCGACAGTCCTGCAGCCTGCTGACATGCAGGAGAGCCTCTCATGCGGCCCACTCACTAGCCTAGGTTCTCGCTGGCTCAGGCCTCTGTGTCCCAGGCTCTCTCTTTCCACCATCCATGGCAAAGGCGCCTGCCCTCCAGGATTCCTGATAACCAGCTCGAGTCCTAGTCAAACAATGCAGAAATACAGCTCTCAGCCCCGTCATCCTCCGCCCCCTGTTCCCTCAGCCCCCCCATCTTCCGCCCCCTGTTCCCTCAGCCCCCCTCATCCTCCGCCCCCTGTTCCGCCAGCCCCCCTCATCCTCTGCCCCCTGTTCCGCCAGCCCCCGTCATCCTCTGCCCCCCCGTCACCTCAGCCCCCCTCATCCTCCACCCCCTGTTCCACCAGCCCCCGTCATCCTCCGCCCCCTGTTCCACCAGCCCCCTTCATCCTCTGCCCCCTGTTCCCTCAGCCCCCCTCATCCTCCGCCCCCCGTCACCTCAGCCCCCGTCATCCTCCACCCCCTGTTCCGCCAGCCCCCGTCATCCTCCACCCCCCCCATCACCTCAGCCCCCGTCATCCTCCACCCGCTGTTCCCTCAGCCCCCCTCATCCTCCGCCACCCGTCACCTCGGCCCCCGTCATCCTCCGCCCCCTGTTCCACCAGCCCCCTTCATCCTCCGCCCCCTGTTCCCTCAGCCCCCCCATCCTCCTCCCCCCCGTCACCTCAGCCCCCGTCATCCTCCACCCCCTGTTCCCTCAGCCCCCCCTTATCTTCCGCCCCCTGTTCTCACCCCTCAGCCCCCCTCATCTTCCATCCCCTGTTCCACCCCCCCATCATCCTCCACCCCCTGTTCCCTCAGCAGGGCCGGCCCAAGCCATTTGTGCGCCCCGGGCTCCGGGAGCGCGGCACCGCCCCCAGGAGTGCGACACATGCGTGGTGCCGCCCCCGCCCAGCCTGGCAGCCCTGTGCGGCGCCCCCTACAATGGGGCGCCCCGGGCGGTAGCCCGGTCAGCCTGTACCTTCGGTCGGCTCTGTCCCTCAGCCCCCGTCAACCTCCGCCCCCTGTTCTGCCAGCCCCCGTCATCCTCTGCCCCCCTGTTCCCTCAGCCCCGGTCATCCTAAATACCCTATTCCCTCAGCCCCCGTCATTCTCCCCCCCCCATTCTGCTGGCCCCCGTCAACCTCCGCCCTCTGTTCCCTCAGCCCCCGTCATCCTCCGCCCCCTGTTCCATCTGTCTGCGGGTGCCACTTGCATCTTCCCTCACCTGGGCTTGTGCCCAGTGCCCTTGCTCAGGGGAGATCGCTGGGCATGGAGCCAGCCAAGGGCTACTCCCGTGACAACCTCTGCCAGCTCTACCCCATCCCCTGCGGCGCTGCTAACTGCAGCCCCTTTGGGGTTTGCAGTGTTGGCTAGTTTGGTGATGTGAGGGCAGAGAGAAAACACGGGATCTCTCGGCTTTGTTCGCCTTGGGCTCCTGGCATCTGGACAGGCGCTGGTTCAAAAAATCAGCCACCTTTGGGTTGCCTTTGGCTGGCCACCCACACAGAAATGCAGCCCAAATCACCGGCCCCTCTGAGAAATCAGGCGACTGCTCCGGGAAGGAGCTGGTAGAGTGGAAAGCAGAATGAGGGAGACACTCTGAGGGCAGACAGGGGAACTGCAGCTCCTCACCCCCATCCGTTCCCATTTCTCGGGCCCTGGCTCGCCTGGCCTTGGCACACGCCTGTAACTCACACCCTCATCCCGCGGACACGTCAGGTACCTACAAATTTCCTTTCCCTCACAGCTGAGAATAATGTGGCGGCAGGCTCGGCATCAGGAGCCCTGGGTCTGACTTGCTGCGTGGTCCTGAGCAAATCCCCCGGACGATTGGCTCTTGGCTGGACCCTGACTTGGAGAGCCTCTGGTTTTTGGTGGGCACCTCAGGACATCTTGGTCCTGCACTGCCCCCACCCAAGTGTCCCTGAATTCCCATTGGGAGCTGCGGGTGCTCAGCGCCTCTGGCAGTCACACCCAAGGCGTCTCAAGAGGGACACCTTAGAAAATCAGCCCGCAAAGTGCTGCCCTCCACTCCCCTTTGCCTCAGTTTCCCTAGCTGGACGTTGGAGAGATGGGCACTGACGTGCTGTGGTGAGAGGCTGGACACTGCTAGAGAAGTGCTAAGAAGGGTGTGACCGGCACCAGGAGGAATGCTTAGGGCTTGAGTCCATAATGCCTCTGCCTTGGATACGCACAAACACAGCCCTTTGTCAGGGAACCTGAAAGGCCTCAGGGGTGTCTGTCAGCAGGGAAGGTTGTTTTCCATGGGCTAGAACAGGGAAGTGGGAGTTAGGACTCCTGGGTTCTAGTCCTGGCTCAGTCGCTGACTCACTGCATGATCTCGGGCAAGTCACTTTGCTGCACTGTGCCTCAGTTTCCCCACCCGCATCGCAGCAGGTTCTGAGCATGCCAGAATGACTGGAGATTGGCTTTCCAGGCCTTTCAGAAGCGACGGGTCAGGCGCAAAGCACAGAGCAGCATCCCAGCCCCAGCATCGCTGCGATTCAGACTCTCTGATTCCGTCCAACCTCACCAGTGACCTGGATGGGCTGAGTGCTCAGGGCCTCGCGTTGCGTGTGACAGGAGAAGGAGGAAGCAGAAGGGGAAACCCCAGCCGATGTGGTGCTTGGCAGCAGATTGCTGGGGGGAGAAGCTGCAAGGCGGTGCCAGCAGCAGCGCAGGGTGATGGCCCCTGCCCTGGAAATGAGGAACCCTGCAAGGAGCGGCTCTCGCTGTCATGGGGCTTTCTGCAGGCGGGCTCTGGGGACGTGGCATCTGGGACATGGTACATGGGGCTCACTGGTTAGCGCCCGCTGGCTCCTAGGCTCCTGGAGCACCCCAAGTACTCAGAGAACAGGGGTCCAAAGAGCTTAGGGGTCCCCGGCGCTCAGCTCCCACACTCAGGGCCGGGTTCCTTGGGGTTCGGCACCCACACTCAAGGCCAGGTTGACAAAATTTGAGTGTAGATAGATGTAGCCTAATATTTTGTGTGAATGTTGCTCCTTGTATCCAAGGATAAGGGCTGATCGGAAAATACAGTGTGTTCTTTTTTCTCTTTGAAAGTTTTACTTTTTTTTTTTTTTGGTTCAACAATACTTGAAAACAAAAAAGTTACAGGATTATTTGGCAACGGCACATGGAAAATAGCCAAAAACTGCCCCAAACCGAAACTGCTCTGCCGAACCTCTGAACACTGAATAATTTCTAGCTGAAAACTGCTGACGTGTTTCATCTTCTCAGCAAGTTTTTGTTGACCCAAAAACCTGATTTTCCGGCACAGACAAGATCTGATCTTTTCAAAGAGCTCTGCTGATGAGCGCAAAGCATTTTACAGCTGGGGAAACTGAGGCTGGAGGTCACCCATCTTGTCTACACCAGAAAAGAACCAGCAAACCTTTCCAGTGCAGACGCACAACGTGGACTGAAAAGTGCTTGAGCTGCTGTAGCATATGCAGTGCCGTAAGCATTATTGGCACAGTGACTTGAGGCCAATGTTCCCTCTAATTTTTTCCATCGGTGTGCATGTAACCCTTCTACCAGGGCTGGGTTCAATATTTAGGGGTTCCTCTCCATCCATCCCATACAGAACAGGCTCCAGCCCCCACCCAGAAATTCACACGACACCCTTGAGTGCCTCTGGGAGGCAATGCTTCCCCACACGCCAGCGCAGAGTCTGAGTGCAGAAGAGAAACTTTTAATAAAAAGGGAGAGAAGTAACGGAGCATTAATTTTGGAAACCACCACAGACACAGTTCAAACAAACCCACGAGTAAACGTCCCAGCTCAAGTGTGTTGGGCAGTGTTCTTGTCCTCTCAGGCTCTCAAGTCCAGCAATGTAAGTGTCCCATTCACACGCCCAACCCTTCTCTGCCCCCCACTCAGTCACAGCCCTTGGTCAGGGCAACCGGAGTTCAGAAGTGCATCTGCAGAGTTCACCTCCCCTCCTGATTTGGGGGGCGGGAGGGGTAGGAGGCATCTCACCTACTCCACTGGTCACTCGCCATCCACCTGCTTGCTGCCGCCACTCTGCTGACGGTTCGTGTGGCCGCTCCTCATGCCTCTCCATCGGTCGCCCGCTACCGCCCCTAATGCCTCTCCATCACCGCTCTGCTGCTGGCTTGTGGTGGATTTGGCCCAAAGCACAGTCCAGCACCCACTGGAGTGTGTTTACATACAAAAGGGACTCCTGATGGGGGCTTTAACTCTCTCATTGAAGCACTGGGGAGAAACAGGTTGAGCCAGTCTTACAGCTTGCGCCTGGAGGGCATGCAGCCTGCTGGCTCACCTCCCTCCCCAGCTCAATCTATAGGTCTCTGAAAGACCAGCCTCTGTCCGTCCAAGTGTATTTACACCGACAGGGTCTCTTCTTTTAACTGAATTAAACACAGTCTGACTTTCTGCACTGCGCATTCCCACAATCACATCAAGCATTGGTGGTCATATCCTACAATTCCTGCCATTCGTTTTAACACAGTTTGTGACCCCCCACAACAGCCAAATTGGTTACAATGGGCAAAGCACCTTCTAACAGTTGAACATCTAGCAGGCCTGAGCAATCTGAGTGAAGTGTATTTACATAACCACACCCAGGATTCCTTTCCCATTCCAGCTGGTTGTAATGGAAGCTTTGATTCAGACCCAGCTTACATGCAGAATAAATTTTGTTATATGCGCCAAGGCAAGTGCAGATGTGCACCACCACTAGAAACACATGCTACTAGCTCTAGGCAGCTGTGGGCGCTCTGCTAATCCGCTGAGCGCATCTGAATCTCTCCTGGGCGGCCGCCTGGGTGCTCAGCTTACAGGGAACACTGCTTGAGGCTGGGATGAAGGCATCAACATCCAGGCTTACGGAGCATCAGTGCCTTAATTAACGTTATTAGAGCAGCAACAGGGTCTATGGAGCCCTGGCCTTGGTGGCAGAGTTCAGGTGAGATCCCCAGGGTTCTGCAGCCACTCATTACTGGCCATGGTGGGCACGGCTGGGTCCAGAAATGCAGCCCTTAGCTCATTAGTGCTGCACGGAGAGGGGCTGTCACTCATCCCGCTCATCATCCAGCGCGCCTCGGGGGGCCGCACCAGGATGGCCCTGCGTGGGGGAGTCTGTGCTACCCCCGGAGCAGGATGGCTTTAAACCTGGCCTTTGGTTAGTCCCCCAGACCTGCGAACCCCATTGCTGCTGTGTGTCCATTCAGAGCATGGCAGCCCCCAGCCCTGCCCCCCTAGTCCCAGCATCTGTGGGCACAGGTGCGTCCCAGCACCCTCTCCCCTGCTGCATTTGCATCTGGGCAGGGTGCGACCGGCTGCAGGAAGAAGCCACTCGCTGGCAGGGCTGGGAGGCTGGACAAGCATCCAGCAGAACTCTCCACCCCCGCCTGGTGAAGCGAACCAGGAAACCAGGCTGCTCAAGGAAACAGGGGCGAGGGCTCCCGGCTGGGTGTTCCCTGGGTGACTGGCAGGGCAGATCAGATGCCGGTTCTTCGCCCAGGTGCGGACACGCTAAGATGGGCTGGCAAAGTTCGTGGGAGCTGCTTTTGGTCCTGGGCTTTGTGCTGCAGTTGGGGTGGATCCTCAGTGCGAACTTCGCAGGTAAGGGCCAAGCGGGGCCTCGTGTCTGTTACCCTGTTTGATCTTCAGCGGGGGGTGGGGTGGGCGGGTGGAGGGGACTCCAATATTGACTCCCTGGTTCCTAACTCTGTGCTTCCCACTCCAGCTCCCGGGTATCTCTGATGCCAGCAGGTGCATTCCCAGGGGTGGTTTTCTTCCCTGGTCTAGGATGAAACACTCCAGAGGCGGGAGCTGCCTTTTGGTTTGTGTGCTCATTCAGAAATTGGCGGTGGTGGTTCTTCTGCGCAAGGGGAACAAAGCAACGTGGAATGAGCAGGAGAGCAGCTGGGGTGGGACGGAAATCGGAGAGGCCAGGCCGGGATTCAGGGCAGCGAGTGTCTGGAATATCACTCCCCAAGCACGGGAATATCAGAATGCAATGCTGGCATCATAGGGGCCACATACCCCCATCGGTCTCTGCCCACTTACACAGACGTTGCTCCCTTTACCCGTCTCCAGAGGATTCTTCAGCGGTGCAGGGGCTGATTCTGACCTCCCCAGGGTAAATCCAGAGTAACTGCATTGCGGTCTGGGGAGTTACACTTGGTACATGCGATCAGACCCAGGCCCACGCAAGGGTGGGACGTCAGAGCCAAGATCCACCCATATGGCCATGAGAATTTCACCCTCCATTTGCTTTTTGTGTCTATGCTGGGGGGGGTTCCTCACATGGGAGCTCTGTAGCTTGCAGGGCATTATAAGGGAGCCTGTCACATGTAGGGGGAAGGAAGGGCTGTCGGTCCTTCTGGCCTCGTGTTTATTTGCATTAATGAAACCCAGCAAGTCTGAGTGTCCACTTAGTTGCACAGGTTTGACACCTGCACAGGTCCACCGACTGTAATGGCGTCACTCCTAATTAACATGGGTATAATAGTGAGAGGCAGCTGCTGTCATTCAGAAGAACAATAAAGACGAGCTCTGGCACTGCACTTTTCATCCATAAATCTCAAAGAACTTTACAGGCAAGGTCAATATCGCGACCCCCATTTTACAGATGGGGAAACTGAGGCACAGGACGCTTGGGGGGGGGGGGGGGAGTAACAGGCCAAAGGGCTCCCTGTGTGGTGTCCAGCACACTAACCACATGTGGCTATTTGGCTGGTTGAGTGTGGCTAGTTTGCTATAGCAGTCGCCCTATAGTGGCTGGTTGGACACCATGGGCTCAGATGTATCACCAGTTGATTGATTTATTTACCAGTCTGTGTATGTTGGTGAACCAGCAGTAGGCCCTGGGGCGAGCAGCCTTCAATTAAAAACTGCCTGTGGCTTGGGCTCCATACAACGCTCTTCCTCTAAAAATGTGTGCCCCAACTACTGTGGCGTGTGGGAAGGCTGGTGTGAGTGCCAGAAATTCCCCAATGCCTGGACCGTGACTCCGTCCCTGCTTGGCCTCTTTCCCATGAGGCCCCGCCCACACTCTGCCCCAAGCCCTGCTCCTGCTTGGCCCTGGGTCCTCCTCCCACCCTGCCCCTTCCCCTTGCAGCTCACAGTTACCGCTTAGTCCTCTCCTCCACCACAGAGGAGAGAAGCGAGCAGCCAGCGGAGTCGGGGGAGTCTTGGGGGTGGAGGAGAGGAGTGACTCAGTGGGGGAAGGGGTGGAGTGGGGCCGGGAGGAGCAGGCAGGGACCACAGGGGAAGAGCGGGAGTGGGGCCTCTCAAGGCGGAGTGCAGGGGAGGCCACGGCCCACACGTCTGTGACCCCAAAGGCAGTGGGTCAGCAGGTGTTTGAGGAGGCTTGGTCTCCTCTGGCCTATTCTACCCAGCGCCCATGACAACCAACCCCTCTTAGCTGGTGCTGTGCAGCTAGGAGAAGTGTGAGCAAGCAGGGAGCGCCTGGGGTCCCGCACATCTGAGCAGCTCTCTTCCATCACCCGTGGGCTGTTGCCTGCCCAGCATGAGGCCCCCACATGTGGCTGCACCTCCGTGGTGTTCTGTCCTGAACCAAACCTAGCGTGTGACGGGGTAGGACACCTGTGCGGTTGTGGGTGGGGTCTTCCTGAGGGTCTTTTCCTAGGGCAAACCATCGACGCCATGCCTGAGGAGACGCCAAGTCAGTGTATTTTAGGCGTACGCCTGGAGGCTAAGAACCTCGCCGACATGGGTTTTGCTAACGCTGTAACGCTACCTTGTCAAATTAGCAGTTGCAGCACTTAGTGTTCTGGAACATTCAGTGCCGGAAAGATGGCCCTGAAAATTATTTGGAGGGAAGCCAAAACTCTTCCTATCTGTGACTTCGAACAGGTGGCAGGCTCTATCCCCAGTGCGGGCAGCCACCCATTCGAGATGGTGGGTGTGTTGTGGTAACGTGGCACTGAGACAAAACCGGAAGCCCACACTATGGAACAGGTGTCAGTGATGGGATACCTCATCAGGAAAGTGTTTCACAAACCAAGCACCCTGGCAAGTCAAGAGATGACAATTCCTAGATCCTGAGACCTGATGGGACCATGTTGATCTTTTAATCTAATTTTTCACGTGGCACAGACCAGAGAACGTGCCCACAATAATTCCTAGAGTAGATCTTTGGGGGGAGTTCTGACCTACGGGGCTGAAACGCGGCCCCTCGCTGTCAAGTTAGAAAAGGAGGAAGAGAGGAAGCATCTCTGAAAGATGGTTTGAATTCAAGTCGAATGAAGAGATCCATCTTCTGCTGCCGTAGGTCCTACTTTCTCAGCTGGTTGGCCAAGGCTGTCTCAGGTAGCACGGTCATTTGCGCTGAATGCCTCCCAGTTATCAGTGGCTAACTAGTCTCAAAACGAGGGCTCATCATTGAGTGGGTGGTTTTTAGTGTGGGCCAGCCAAGGCCGAATTAATCTTTGGTGGGCCCCACCCCTGCCCCTGGCTTTTCCCCTGCTCACCCTCCAGGCCTCAGGAGGCCATATTGAATTATCACAATTTGTCCCTTCTGGCCTTGGACTCTATGAAGCAAACACAAGTATGAAAAAGCTGCCCTACCAGAATCATCTTCAACTTCAACCCAGTGAAACGAGGAAGAAAGACCCCCTGGAACCATGGAAGCCATCGGTAGGACCTGTTGTATTCATTTAGATGGACCAACATCATTAACATCACCTCGTCACTGCTCAACATTAAACGGCATTAAACAAGGTTCGTTAGTTGATAGAGCCTTGAGGCAGCTCAAACTCACCATTAAAATCCCTCTACGCTTTTATTAAAGATAGAGGGGGAAAGGAAAACATTTGCATTGCAAAGTGTTGCGTCAGGCTTTGGAACAACATCCCTGTTTCCTTTCCCCGGCGGCTGGAGGCCGTTTTAGCAGGACAAACCCCTTTGTTTGGCATCTCTAATAACTGTGGGGCGAGACGGCGTTAGCTGAGCCAGGCGGCCGGTGTAGCTTCTGTGGATGTGGAAGTCTGAGCTTGGTTCCTTTAAGACACACCAAGAGAAACGCACACACAAGGGGAGAGTGGAGAACAGCAAAATGTGCCATCCTGCCTGGCTAAGCCAGACTCCTAGGCTATGTCTACATTACAGCCTTTTCCACAAAAACATATGCAAGTGAGGCGAAGTGTGGAATATCACCGTGCCTCATTTGCATAATTAATGAGGCTCCGTTTTGTGCGCAAGAACCGTTCTTCCGGAAAAAAATGCGGAAGAACGGCTCTTGCACAAGAGGGGGCTTTTGTACAAAAAGGAGCCGTGTAAATGGAGCCTCATTAATTATGCAAATGAGGCACGGCGATAGTCCACACTTCGCCTCATTTGCATATGTTTTTGCGGAAACGGCTATAGTGTAGACATAGCCCTAGCGAGAAGGAAAGGGGAGAGAGCTAGGAGCGAGAAGAAATAAGGGAAGGAAAAGGACGCAGCCGTGGGGGGGAAACGGGAGACAAAATCTCACTTCCTAGGCCGTGGCTGGGATTCAGCTAGAGCCGATGGAGGTGCCAGTGTGATCCGGGTCCCTCCCTCTGGCCCCGGTTTGGTCAGGACATCTCGGGGGTACAGGATGGCGGAGGCCGTGGTGTCTCAGGTGGGGGTGGGGAAGCTCAGTCCCTTCTTTCAGCAGCCCCTATCCTTTCGGCTGGATTTTCTCCCCAGCGTCTCCCTTTGTGAGGACCCCAAGCGGGGAGCAGTGGACTAGCCCTTCCCCTCGTGTTATCTACCACTTAGGCCTAATTCCCAGTAAAGTCGGTTCGGGTTCCAGTCTCTCGCTGCTCTGATTTACTGGGCAGGATCGTAAGCCAGTCCTCGAGCTGTATCGGGAGACTTTTCGGTTTGGACCATTGGTTCTCGACCTTTCTACCGTTGCGCGCCGCATCCGCAGCCCTCACCATGTTACGTGGGCCATATCCACACAATCAATATACCACCGGTATGACCCTGAGGAGGTCACATGGGCCACAGCTGTGTGCTGATTGGGCAGCGGGTCGAGAACTGGTTTAAATTAATGAGGTCGTTCCTGCTTTCTTACCTTTCCCCAGGAGCACTGGGGGAGCCGAGGTTATTGTGATGTCTTACGAACTTTCACTCACTTCTTACAGTGGCGCTCCCAATCAGGGTACACCCATTTATCACAACAGCCCCATGCTAAAATGGGTCTCTGCCAATGTTCCCTCTAATTTCTTCCATCCATGTGCAGAATACATTTTGTTATGCGCACCAAGGCATGTGTGGATGTGCACCACCAGCAGAAACATGCTGCCAGCTGTGGGTGCCTGTGTGCACTCTGCCAGGCAGCTGGGTGGCATTTGAATCTCCCCTGGATGGCCGCCCAAGCGCTCAGCTTACAGGGAACACAGGTCTCTGCTGGTTCTGATCCAAGTCCTGCTGGCCAGCACGAGGCAGAATTGGTTGGGAAGCAGAGCCCCTGCTTGGGTGGAGTCAGTTCATGTGAATCTTTTGTCCTGGACTGGATGAATATTTTCCTAATATTTATATTTCACACACAGCTGGGGCGCTGACAGCTCCCACAACAGCGACAGAGGGCCCTGGAGGGGACCATGTTAGCACCTCACCCCCTGAAACGACCCCCACGGTGGCAGAGAACACCTCCACTGGCACCACATCTAGAAGCACAGCCAACCCAAGGCCACCCGGTACCATCGCACCAGCTGCAAGCCCTGTGCCAGAGGCCACTGAAACACCAGCAGCTACCATCACAGTCCCAGCCGGGCTCCTCATCCCAGTGCCAGAAGGTTCCCTGCCCCACGTGGACCCCACCATGGCAGGGACCACCTCTGAAGTGGCAGAGCTCAGCAGGCCAACCTCTACCCCAACAGGGACCTTGCCAGCCCTGGGCAGGTCAGTAGCCGCAGAGTCAGCCACAGCTGCCTTGGCCAGCACCCGCTCAGCAGAGACCTCTGCTGCTGCCCTGAGCACCGGAGCGCGTCCAACCATCTGCACCACCCTGCAGGAGGAGAGAGAAACAGCAGAGACAGCCGGAGCTGTGCCGGTGACAACTCCAGGGGAGTCAACGGCAACAGCCAGCACAACTGCAGAGACAATCGCAATCCCGCTTCTCCCTTCTCGCCCACAGGAGACCACCGGACCCGTCCCTGGTACTGAAATACCCAGAGCCTCCCTTACAATTTCAACAGAGCCAGGGGCTACGGCACCCACCAATGCCAGTACAGTTGCAAAAGCAACAACAACTGCCCCCGGGACTCGGACCTCCGCTGACGCTGCGCCCGCCACGGATAACACCCCAGCAACAAGCAAGTCCACAGCAATCCCTGTCGCACCAGCCGCAGCGGGCAGCGCAACCATCGCGGGACTCCCAGCAGCAGTCACGACTCCTGCACCTGCCCCTGCCACAGGTAACGCAGCCGACAGCAGAGCAGCAGGGACCCCTGCGCTGCCAGCAAAGACAGTCACAGCCACCTCTCCCCCAACAGCAGCCACAGAGACGCCCCGAGGTGCCCCGGTGACCACTAGTCTATCTGAGACCATCAGAGAAGGAGGAGCATTAACAGAGACAGCCGCCACGGTGCCTGGTGGTAGCCCAGAGGAGCCCACCTCTGGCGGGGAGACCTCCGCACCAGCCGAGGACACCACGACCGCCTGCGCCACCCCCAGCCCAGCCGACACCGGGAGAACTGTGGCCAGACCTACCATACATGCCTTGCAGGACAGCTCAGGATCAACCCCGGTCCTCACGACCTCCGCCCAGACCCTCCCCACATCTCTGAGCGCGGGTAAGCCACTTTCCCGCTGGTTGCTCGGGTCTTCCCATTGCAGCACCACCAGGTCAACCCCCTTTGGGAAGCTGGGCTGTTCACAGCCAAGCTCGCGTGTGTGGTGTTTGCAGCTCAGGGAGCCGCAGCGATCCGAGGGAGCTGCACTGGGAACCGGGGGACCTGGCCGCCCGTCTGGGTGACCCTTGCCAAGTAACTGCCATCTCAGTACCCCAAATGGGGTAACGCCCCCCCTCTCCACCCCCACTCCACACTGGACACAGGCGCTTGGGGGTGTCCTAAGGCAGGCAGCCAGCAGCCGTTTCTGTCGGCATCGGGCACAAATGCCCTTTGGGGAGCGGGCCCAGCAGCCCCTGACGCAAGCACCCAGCTGCGCGCGAGGCGTTGTGAGGCCGTTTCGATAGAGACAAGCAGACGAGGGTGTGACGGACCGGGTCGGGTCTGGGCACAGCTGAGGGCATCTGCTCAAGGCGAATTGCTCAAATTCGGGGCTCCTTACAGCCCCCAGACTGGAGACCCTCCCAAATAGGCCACAAACCAGTCCCACAGAGCGCGTCAGCTGCCTGCTCGGCCAGCCAAAAGCCTCACAAACAAAACCCCTTTGACACCCCAGCAATATCCGTGCCCCAGATGGCCCCGGGCCTCATACACAGGTGGGGGGTCTTAGAACCCAATCCCACCTACCCCGAACAAGTTCTGTCCGCTTCCAAGAAACCAGCCACAGATCCCAGGTCAATTTACCCTCTGGATCTTACCCACAAGATCACGCTGAGCCAATCCTTCAGAATCTAACATCTAAAGGTTTATTACTAAGAGAGAAAAGCATGAGAGTAAGGTTGCTAAAGTATCATACATTACATGCATCGAATCTCCCAGTTCTCGATGCAGGCTCACAGCAGAGATGTTATAACTGCTGGCTCAAAAGTCCTTTGTGCACATCCTATGTCAGGATGGGTCCACAGTTATTCCCGGCTCGTGATTCCCTTCGAGGCCGCATTTGGGGTCAGGAGCAGATCTGGAGACCAAATGGAGGCTGCCACATGGCATCTTTATATCTCCTTCCTGGTCTCTTCTTGGCTGCAGCAGGTCACCTGGCCCGTGGCCTATCCCTGTGTTCCCTGCTGGTAGCCCCTAGGTTTCAGTCCCCATTCTTGAGGTGTGTCCTTGGCTTGGCCTATAGAGGGCTATTGTTCCATAGAGACCTGCTCATTAGCATGTCCATAGGCTGAGCTACTTTGCCCATAGTTCAATCATACAGAGAAACATTTGGTATCCACACAGAGTACATGCTTATAACTTCACACACAGACATTATACAATTACATGAATAGCATATATGGAATCAGAAGAAAGTAAGCTTCTATTTGACACCTCACATGGCCCCCTTTGTGCCACTTTTGGGGCCAACACCCCCCCCCATGGGTGCAGCAGTGATCTGGCTGCTTCCCTAAAATTCAGTAATGTTACAGAGGGATTGGCTGCAGGGCAATGGGCCAGCCGGGAAGTGAGCCCCGCCAGGAAAGCAAATCAGCAGCGCAATCCCTTGCCACCTCCAGAGGTGGCCCAAACCTTTACCCCTCCCCCAGCCATTGGCTCCCACCACAGGGCTGGGGTGCTCAGAGCTGAGGTGCGCTAGTCTCGGGGTGCGCTGCTCGGTCTGGATGGGTCTGAGCTCTCCCCGTCCAGCAGCCTCCATCTCAGGCCTGTTCTCCTGGACACCCACACCCCGAAATCCTCCAGCTCCTGGCCCTCTCGGCTGCGGGGCCCCCGGGGCTGGGCAGCTCGCGCTGAGGCATTGTCCGCTGGCTGGCCACAGTACTGGTGGGGAGCTATGGAAGCCCAGCTTTGTGATGGTGGTGTGGGACCGGGTGTCTCTTTCTCCCTCCCCCCCACCACTCACAGGTCCTGTCGTTTTTATATGCGCAGTTTCTCCAGCGACAGAGGTGACCATAAATCTTGCCATTGTCATGCCAGCGGAGCAATTTCTCCACATCTTCCCTGAAATTCTGGGTTCGTGTCCGTGTCTGTTACACGTGAGGGAGAAGGGCCTTTTTATAGAGATGTCTAGGCACAGGTAGCCAGAACAGCCCTGAGGATCCAACCCATAAGTCAGGCATTGTTGTTTCTTCTGAAAACAATAGGTCAGGTCAGTCCATGGGTTGGGCTGTGACTGGCTGGTGCCTTTCTCCTAGAGGGGGCTGGCTTGTACCTAAGCCTGACTTGAATTCATGAGACAAGCCCCAGGCACCCAGCTTTCCCCAAGGGTTGGGTGCGTCCACATCTGAGTTTCTGGGTTTTAATCAGTTCCTGGGTTGAGCTACCTGCATTGCTTGGCACTTTGGGGGGGGTGATTATTTGCGGCGGCGGCGCTCATGCGCATGTGAATTCTGCAGGCCGTGCTCTGCGAGAGAACGGCACCCCTAGATGGGACCTGAAATACTCTGCACCCCCGATGCTCGGGGCTAGCTGGTCCACCAGTGGGCGTACGGGACACTTGGGCTACGTCTACACTGGCAGCTTCTTGCGCAAGAACTGTTTTGCAGAAGAGTTCTTGTGCAAAAAGTCTTCCACACGAAAGCGTCTACACTGGCATGTGCTTTTGCGCAAGAGCGTCTATGGCAGTGTGGATGCTCTCTTGTGCAAGAAAGCTCTAATGGCCATTTTAGCCATAGGGCTTTCTTGTACAAGAAATTCATGTTGCCTGTCTACGCTGCCCACTTGCGCAAGAGGGCTTATTCCTCGGGGGGAGAGGAATAACTCTTCCAGAAGAAGCCCTGTTTTCCAACGCTGTCCTGTAAATTTACTTGTGCAAGAACACACGTGCAGTGTAGACGCCTGGCAACTTTTTGGGCAAGAACAGCTGTTCTTGCACAAGAAGCCGCCGGTGTAGACGTAGCCTTACAGTGTGTGGTCAGCCTGTCCTCTGGAGGCTGCACTCCCTGATCCTTGCCGCCTGGTGCTGACCCAGAAAGACATCCCCTTGCCTCAGCTTGCGGACGTGCTCCCGGCAGTCAGGCACTGCGGCTTGTTGCGCGTGTCCCAGATATCGAGTGAGGATAGGAAGGCCCATAAGGGCGATGTCATGGTGGAAGCTGAGGAGGACTCTGCACATTCTAGGATGGTCCTTGTAGGCGTGCCAGAGAGAGCTGAGATACAGAGCCGTGCTGGGGGTGTCCCCCCCGCCAAGAACAGCTCTGAGATGAATGGAGTCCCTCATTACTGAGAACGGCTCCTGGCTGAGAACATGGGTGCGGCTCAGCTCCTCTGAGTTCGGTGTCACCCAGCAGTGGAAGTACCCGGGCCGCGCTTTGCCCTTCTGTGGCGGGGCCTAGGGCTGGCTCAATGGCGGGCGGTTCTGAGGGGTCCAGAAGGCGAGACAGCAGCAAAGCAGACCCAACGCCTCACGACGTACCGGTGGCTGTGTTAGCTCCTGGAATGTTCTGGATGCTCCTGAGGCGGGGGCCTGCCCAGAGAACACCGATGAGTGGGATGGCTGGGGCATGGCCGCCCCGAATGCCAGGGGCTGGGGAAGGGGGGACAGCCTGGAGCCCACCACAGAGGCAGCGAGGTGGCTGGGCAAGGCGGGAAAAGCCACTGGATGATTGGGGGCTGTCCAGGGAACGTCCTGAGGCTGGGAGAGTGCGTGGGCTGCCGTGCTTGGTGCACAGCAGGCCGTTTCGGTCACAGGTGGTAGCCTGTGAGCCTGCGCCATTGACTGTTCCCGTCTCTTTCCAGTGGCGTGGATCACAGGAAATGACACCACCACTCCAGCCATTTCCCCAACGGACCCTGCCACCCTGGCGCCAAGCCAGAGCCCAGCTCTGCTGCCCACCCTGTCAGCAGCGAAGGCCACTGGAGTAGTCGCTGTTTCTAGCCACAGTCTGACCACAGCCCCCGAAGCCACCCCCGCTACAACAGAGACCAGACCAGCAGCCCGTGCTACCCTCACGCCATCTGAAACCACCGCAGTGGGCGGCACAGCGACAGGCAGGAGACTTCCAACACCCTCGCTGAGTGCGGGGCCCTCTGTAATCCCGAGAGCAGCCACAGAGATGCCCTCCCTCCCGCCGTCTGGAACCGCTGCTGGTGCGGCCACCACTCCAGGCACAGAGACTACACCAAGGGTCACACTCCCGAGGGGAAACACAACCGGACCAACAGCCGATCCCTCTCCTGGAGCCATGACAAGCACAGCCTCTCCTTTCTCTACAGCAGCTGTATCTAGGTCTGTGGCAGCAGGGACAAGCACCACTGTGCAGGATACACCCCCACCGACTGTTACTACACCTGAAGCAGAATCCACCCCAAATGATGTTGCAGCTCTGCTGATCACCAGCTTGGCAGCAGAGTCCACCAGAGCCAATTCCACCATCACCCCATCCCTTGGAACCACAAAGGCAGCAACCACACGCACAGCCACCCACACTGTCCTTACACCAGCTGACATGACATCCATGGCAACTCCAAACAACATAGGAAAAACAATCCCCACAGCTCCTACAACCATCGCACCCCTGGAGACTACAGCCAAAAGAGGGAGCATCCCAACAGCTTCTCTTGTCGCCATGGCAAACACAACCACAATTCAAGGGGCTGTGCCTACGGTGACAGAAACCAGCCCTTCGGCACTTGCCACCCTCACCCCTCCAACGACCAATACCACGTCTGTTCACACCACACCCACGTCTGTCACCACGTCCCTGAGGGAAACAACATCAGCTGTGGACAGCATTACAGAAATCCTGGTGGACAACAGCTCCACGAGCATGTCGAGTACTGCAGCAAGCGAGAACACAGTCCCAGTGCCTCGCACCACAGAAAGGGGAACTTCAACAGGCACTGCGACAGTGACAGTCATCACCCATACAACAACTAACAGCACAACCACCACACCCCTGGAGACTACAGCCGAAAGAGGGAGCATCCCAACAGCTTCTCTTGTCGCCATGGCAAACACAACCGCAACTCAAGGGGCTGTGCCTACGGTGACAGAAACCAGCCCTTCGGCACTTGCCACCCTCACCTCTCCAAGGACCAATACCATGGCTGTTCAGACCACCACACCCACGTCTGTCACCACGTCCCTGAGGGAAACAACATCAACTGTGGGCAGCATTACAGAAATCCTGGTGGACAACAGCTCCACGAGCATGTCGAGTACTGCAACAAGCGAGAACACAGTCCCAGTGCCTCGCACCACAGAAAGGGGAACTTCAACAGGCACCGTGACAGTGACAGTCATCACCCACAGAACACCTAACACCACAACCATCATCAACACTACTGCAGCAGTCCATAATATCACTGTCTCCACTAGAAGCATGATGGTTAATCTCCCCACTACACGTAGCTCCAATAGGACAACACCGAGCACTGAGGTTACCACACCACCAGCTACAAGTAAGTACTACAGCTTCTGCAGGTGTAAGAGAAGTACCATGCGCAGATGCATGGCCAGCTGTCTGGGCGAGGGATGGAGCACAAAGGCAGGCCGGGCCCGAGTTGGGAGGGAGCCAGAACTGAAGTCGACAGTTTGAATACCGGGATGGCAGGGTTTCAGTGTCACCGTAACGTGATGTGGTGGGGTGTCCGGCACATGCAGCCTGTCTGCTGCCGGCACAGGAAAGGGCCTTCAACATGGAATCGCTGTGTAAATATTCCCCTTTATTCCTGCGGATGAAATTCACCCTTGGTTAGAAGGGCCATCACCCGGCCTGGGTGCCACTGAAGGCTTTTCAATAGTCCAGGGGTGGCCATCCTAAACCTGAGAAGGAGCCAGAATTGACCAATGCGCGTTGCCAAAGAACCACAGTTCTATGTCACCAGCCCAGATCATCTTTCCACCACCAGTCCCAGCACATCCCGCCCATGGGCAGCCCCACTGGTCAGTGCCTCCTTCTCCTTTTCCTCCTGCCCACTGGGATCAGCTTTGTCTCAGTGGGAGACACGGGCGGGGGGAAGCAGGGGTGTGCCAGGCTCATTGGAGAGGGTAGGAAGTGGCAGAATCCTAGGGGGAAGAGGGTGGAGGGGGATAGCGCCTAGAGCAGAGCTGGGGGTTGAACAGTGAGCACCCTCCGGCTCAGTAGGAAGTCGGCACCTGTACCTCCAACCCTCCATTTGGTACCTTTGCAAGGAGCCGCATATTCACTTCAGGTTGGCCGCCCCTGCAATGGTCTTACGTGGTCTTTCTGCGGCTCAGAAGCCCTGTGCTAGTCTGGTTCTAGTCAGTTTCACCCTCCAGGCCTGGGCCAACAGCACTGATGTGACTTGGTGCCGCTGGCGTGGAGAGAGGTACAGAAGGGACCGGGAGAGTTTGCACGGACGTGTGATTTCCAAAAAGCCGGCGTGCTGCCAAAGCAAACAAAGCGTCTGCAATGGCCCCTTTCCAGGGCCTTGTGGTTAGGATTTTGGCAAACCCAAATGAGGAAATACTGTCCTGCGGATAAGTGGTTCTTTGCCAAGCGGGAAACTAAACCCCAGCCGCATGGGGGGGATTATTTCAGAGAGGCAAGGGAAGCATCTGGGAATTAACTTTATGTTCTGAAAAAATCAGCATTGCACAAGCACCAGGGAAAAAAGACTCCCCCCCCCGATAGTATAGAGCAAGATGGATTTAGATTAATCATGAGGACTCCGTGTCTCTGTACAGACTTTTGTCAATGTCAATGACTTTTATCATTTGATTGCTAGTATAGTTTGAGGGATAGAAGGTGTATGTAAGAGCCCTCCCCCCGGTCATCAGGAGGGCTTGAATGTCGAACTCCCTCCCCACACACACACCAGAGCACAAACCTTTTCTATTTGAGGTAAAGGGATGACTCTATTAGCTGGCAACAGGAGTAGGTTGTTATCCTCAAAGTGAGCCAGCCACTAGAAGGGGGTCGTGACAGTGCTACATTTCAGCTATAGGGGTTTTTTTTATTACATTCCAGCACAGATTCTATAACCCTCAACAGCACCTTTTCTATGGGTTTGTCCACACATGAAAGTGACTACAGAAAAAGCCAGGGTGTACATGTAAAGCAGATTAATCATTCCTGATTCATTCCCTGTGTGGATGCCCTTATTCCAGAACATTCCCAAATAGCTGAATCAGTTTGCAAAGCAGGCATCCTTTTTCTGGAGCGAGCGCGCCCACACATGCAGGTAAGCAGGAAAAACTCCCCAAGTAGACAAGCTCTGTTGCGGAAAAGGGAAACTCACGTAGGGCGCGGGGGGTGTCAGACACAGAGGAAGAACTGAGGTTCCTACCCCAGTGACAGGACCTACGGAAGGAGTAAAATGTTGCTTGGCTTTTCCGAGCTGGGCTCCCGCCTGTAGCAGTCAGGACAGGACTGCACATCTCTGAGGCCGGCAGTGACGGCTCTTTTCTTTTAAACAGCCACGGGATTCTTTCCTACGCCTAACTGCACTGCCCTGACCCGGGTCCCAGATGTCCCGACAGAAGAGCAGAAGACAGTGGCCCCTACTTGCCACCCTCCGGCTGCCAATGCAAGTAAGGGCAGTTACAGCTCAGGGCAAATCTTCCCCCTGGCTTGTGTGGCCGGGCTGTGTGCTGGTGACCGAGGGAAATGATTGGTCTAGCCGCACCTTGGGGGGTGGAGGGGTCTGAGCCGTCGCTGGCCCAGCAGCCCTGCCCCCTGCTCATTCCTCTCCCCCCAGCTCGGGGAGAGTTGGCAGCAAGTGTTTGTGCCCCCAGCCAGCCAGATCTTCTGTGGGAGCCTGTGTCCTTGGATGGGAAAATGCTGTTTCTCATCTACCTCCCCCAGATCAGCTGGGCCCTCAATTCCAGCTGGGCCGTCTCTTGCCTCCTGTGCGCAAGTGGTCTGTTCTCTAACTGGGGTCTCCAGGGATTCGCTGCACCTGGTGAAGGGCCATGGACCAGGGCTTGAGTGGAACGTCCAGTTTTCCGTTCTGGCCCATCTTTGGGGAGCCAGAAGGGTGTGCTGGTACAAAGATCGGTCCGGGAGGACCCAAAGTCCTCACCCACTGCCATGGCCGGGATAGACAGTGTGATGTCAGTGGAGTTTCATATGAACATGAAGAACATGGTTGCACCCAGGGTGGTGTGTTTGCCCCAAACTTTGTACAGTGTAAGCCAAGGGAGGCTGATGCTTTGCTGCTTCTGTTTATACTGCTCCTGTGCCTGTCTGGCTTTTGTATTGGAAGTGATGGGCATTGGCTTGATCCTGGTATTCCAAGTATTTGCTTATGAGACATGTGAACAGGCCTAGCCCATCTATTGTGGAAGGTTTTCTTCACTCAGCGCACAGTCAACCTGTGGAACTCCTTGCCAGAGGATATTGTGAAGACCAGGACTTTAACAGCGTTCAAAAAAAGAGCTAGATACATTCATGGAGGACAGGTCCACCAATGGCTGTTAGCCAGGCTGGGCAGGGACGGTGTCCCTAGCCTCTGTTTGTCAGAGGCTGGGAATGGGTGACAGGAGAGGGATCACTGGATGATTCCCTGTTCTGTTCATTCCCTCTGGCATTGGCCACTGTGGGCAGACAGGACACGGGGCTAGATGGACCTTTGGTCTGACCCAGTGTGGCTGGTCAAGTGAATGGGAGCAGTTGACGGACAATGGACTTTGGGTGACACACCCTGTGAATCGAGGGCAGGATGGGCTCATGGATTAGACATGACGGGAAGGGTGCTCTTGTGATAAGGCACTGGGCTGGCTTCAGGTCCTGGTTCTGCTGCAAACCGCTTGTGTTTGCTTGGGCAAGTTACACAGGGCCTGCCTGCACTGCAGTGAGATACCTGCAGCCTGCCTGTGCCCGCTGACTGGGGGCTGTTAATTGCCATGGAGACGTTGAGGCTCCAGCTGGAGCCCTAGGCCCCTGCCAGACCCCAGAGTTCAGGCTGCAGCCCAAGCCTGTCTGCTCTGCAGTTAATCAGCCCCTTAACCCAAGCTCCTTAGTTCGGGTCAGCTGGCATGGGCCAGCTGCGGGCATCTCATTGCAGTGCAGACGTGCTCTGAGTCTCTCTTGTCTGTTTAGATTTGGAGCCGTCTCTTTCTCATCCTGTAGGTCTGTACAGCTCCTAGCACAAGGGCCTCTGATCTTGGCAGGGTCCCGAGATGCTACTGGAACAGGAATTGCTGGTCACCAGGGTTCCCTGTAAGCTGGGTGCTTGTGCAGCCGCTCAGGAGAGTCCAGTGCCGCCCAGCGGGTTCACAGAGTGCCCATCACTAGGGTTTGTGTTCGTACCGGTGGTGCACATCCGCACCTGCCTCAGTGCATATAAAATGTATTCCGCACGTGGATGGAAAAGATGAGCGGGAACGCTGTTGGGAAGCTAATACTTTGCTCTGTTCCTAGCCGGTGCTCACCTCTTCCTGTCGCTGGGCCTGACCACGCACCTGAACCTCAGCGAGCCCAGCGTGCAGCGCCTGGTTGTGGCGAAGGTGAGGGGCGTGAAAACGAGCCGCTCTAACCGAGCGTGTCCGTGCCGCCCGCCTAGGGCTTTGCCGCTACCCACAAAGATTGAGCAGCTGGGGCCGGAGAGCCACGGGCAGGGAAAGAAGAGGCAGCTTGTGGTCCAGGGGAGGAGTCAGGTTTCCTGGGGGCCCCGCCTCTTCCGCCTGCAGTCCCGCCCCCATTCTCCTGTAGCCCCGCCCACAGCCCCACCCTTCTCTGCCCCCTCCCTGGGGCCACCCTTGTTCCACCCAGGGTCCCTCCACTGCAGCCCCTTCTGCTCCCCTCCCCGCAAGACCACAGAAGCACAGGAGGGAGGCAGGGATCCTCCAGCGGGGGTCTGGGTGCTGGAGCTTCCCCCCACGTGTCTGTGGGAGACTCGGGTCGGGGCACTGGGACTTCGCCCCCCCCCAGCCCTTCTGCTGGAGAGGGTTGGGCGCGGAGGCGTCACCTGAGGATGGGTGGGGATGCTGAGGGTCCTCTGCCTGGGAGGGGTCAGAGCGTCCTGGGGGGGTTCCCCTGCTGCCCCCTGGCTTCTTCCAGGGACAGGGTTGGGGACCGGCTCTGGGTCAGTGTAGAAGGCCCCATGTGGCACTGGTTTAACGCCAGCCTCGCGCTGTGTGGGTGTCATCCCCGTGCTTTTCCCCGCAGCTCGATCAAGTGCTGAAAATGAAGTTCCCCTGTGGGTTCACCGTCCTATGGAAAGGAGAGGCAGAAGTGTGAGGACCAGTTCTGCTGGCCCCCTGGGAACAGGCCACTTAGTGCCTGGGGGCCACCGTGAGCGGGACGAGGGCCACACGACGAGTGGGGACCTCGCGGCTGCTGCTTCTGCGCTCACTGACTCCGGAGGGGAAACCCCGCCGGGAGGAGAAGTCTCTCTTGTGCATGCAGAAATCTACGCCAGGCTTGCTTTGCCGTGGCCCTCCTGGGCTCTGGGTCTCACAGGCCGGTCCCCTTTGGAGATTCCATCCACGGGGCGAAGGTCCCAAAGAGGCAAATGCCCTTTGAAGGTCCCTGTGCAGATGGAGAATGTCCAGCCTGCGCATTTCCCTGCTCTGCCCTCTCTTCCAGCATGACAGGAGCAAAGGATGCGAATGGCAAGCTCTCAGGGGTGGGGACTGTCTCTTACTGGATCTGTGCACGCTGTATCTCAGTCACCACTAGGCCGTGCTGTCATTTAATCTGTACTATTGGGGTGTTGGGGGGGGGACAGCAAATGCTTGTGCTGGTGGTTGCTTTATTGCTGGAGGTCCAAGGGTGGGTGAATCCTGTGTGCCCAGTATAAATGGAATCGTTTTTTCTATGTCGTATTGATGTTTCGGGCAGTATTGATCCGGGACCCTGAGGAGTGGCAGGGGACCGGTTACCCATCAGGGACCAGAGAGGCTAAGCTCGCAGGACGGGCCCCTGCCCCGCTGCCTGCACCTTCATTCTCTGGAATCAATTCTCGGCTATAAGATCTGGGCAGTTGTTTCCATGCTCCCAACCCGCCCCTGGGTGGTTCCTGGTTTGTTTCCAGAATGAGTCTTTATCTGGCAGGTGCTGGGTGGATGGGCCTGGAGACAGAAGTGTTCTGTCCAGGAGGGAGTCGGTGGGAGCTTTCCCACCCCATCCCATCCCCTTCCACTCTGGAACGGAAAGAAAGGTCTTTGCACGGTGCACTGGGTGCAAAGCACCACAGACAGCTTGAGTCAGACTTCAGTGAGAAGCAGCAGGCCTAGTGCGGACCCTCCAGAGAAGGGCTGAATTTCATCCCTCTGTCTTTAGTCAAGGCTGTTCCCCACTCTGACATGGCAAATGCAGAATTGGGGGCCCACAAGAGCACCCCAAAACCTTGTCTCTACAGGCTTTGGTACAAAACTTCCCCCCAAAATCCTAATACCTGGATTTTGGGAGATCCGCTGCCACCACCCAAGTAATTCCAAGAATACCAGGGAAGAGATCACTTGGGAAATCTCCTTCCTAAGGTAAACCTCTCCCCTGCCCCAATCTCCGTTTTGCTTGGAGTTGAGAAAAACCAGAGGGAATTCACAGACAACAATGGACTCTGCCCTTATAGCGAGGCACTGAGTCAAAGGACACAACAAGCAACCAATTCCGGTTAATTAGAAAAAAGAAACAAACTTTTATTATCAAAACAAAACTACAGCTGCAAGCATAGTATAGTGGCTAGATGGAAAGAGCCACCAACTGATAAAGAGTCTCAGGGAACCCGCTAGGTTAAAACTCAGTTAGGGTATGTCTACACTTGCACCCTCTTTCGAGAGAGGGATGCAGATGAAGACATTCGAAATTGCAAATGAAGCCAGGATTTAAATATCCCGTGCTTCATTTGCATATTCGCGTTATGATGTTATTTCGAAATAGCGCTATTTCAAAATAACAGGCACTGTTAAGACGCGGTTAATTAGAGAGAAAACCCTTCTCTCAAAATAACCCTTATTCCTCATACAATGAGGTTTACCAGTTATTTCGAGAGAAGGGTTTTCTCTTGAAATAACCGCATCTTAACAATGTCTGTTATTTCGAAATAGCGCTAATTTGAAATAGCACCATAATGTGATTATGCAAATGAAGTGCGGAATATTTAAATCCTGGCTTCATTTGCAATTTCGAATCTCTTCATTTGTATCCCTGTCTCAAAAGAGGGTGCAAGTGTAGACATTCCCTTACAAAGAAAGACCAAACACTTAACCAGCTCAGACATAGTTCCAAATTCCCAAACCAGGAAAACAACAAAACCTGACAGACTAGCTAAACTTTCCCCTACTTACACAGTGTAAGAAGTCCGTTCTTGGAGAGAGGAGTGTCTTCCATCTCCCTTAATACCTGGAAGAAACTGCTCTGCTTTTCAGACAAAGGAGGGAAAGATAAAGGCTCCTTTGTCCTAGTTTGAAATTCCTACCTGCATTTTTATTAGCTGACCAGATACCTGGCTAGAGACAGAGTTAACCCCTTAGTCATCAGGTGCTGATTAGCACTCCTGATTATGACAGCCTCTCTGTCCTCTTCCTGGAACCTGCCCTTGCAAAGACCAGGAGAGGGGAAATGAACAAAAGAAACATCTCTTCCTTGTTCCTCCTTGGCAGCCAATACTGAGCCATCCTGGCATGGCCGGGGAGTGCCACTCCAGCTATGCGCTCGCCGTTAGCAGCAACGCCTGTACCACAAACCTTATGCCTGCCCCATTTAACTAGCAAATGTTTGTCCTTGATGAGAGCTACTCAGTCCAGCCGTGCCCAGCTCTGTCTCTGGCTGGTAGATGAGCCCCGCAGCCCACCCTTCACTCCCACTCCTGCTCAGCCATTTTTCCTCTTTTTTGATCCAGACGCTGCATTTTTCCTTGCAGTTGGCGCCTGGCAGCTGCCTCTGCTTAGCAGCACAAGCTGCAGTGAGCACATCACTGCGGCTGTGTCAACATGGGGAGAGTTTGGCGACGGAAGTGCTGTCTGCATGCAAAAGTGGCCAAAAGGAAAACCAGTCAAACTGGTTTTTCTGCCTCCCATTGTCAACATTTTATGGCCACATGGCAAGCACCCTGTCGACCAACAGAGCAAAGCATTGTTGGTAAGTATCCCACAGTGCAGTGTGGTGGGAAGACAGAGCTGATCCCTGTACATCTTGGGATGCCCTCGTACCTCTGGGGGCTCTCAGTGCTGAAGAACGTCAAAGCAGCACGGCCGTCTCTCCAGCCTCCCCCTGCAGCCAGGGCCGGCTCGAGCCATTCCTGTGCCCCAAGCAGTGGGCATGTGACGCATGCGCGGCTCCGCCCCTGGGTGCATGGCGCATGTGCGGCCCCGCCCCCTGGTGCGCTGTGCACCTTACAGGTGCAATCGGGCACGCAGCACCTGATGGCAGCTCTAAGGGGCGCTGTGCAGCCCCTGGCTCCAGGCGCGTGGTGCCTGACAGCAGCTCTAAGGGGTGCCGCGTGGCCGAGCATGCAGCACCCCTTACAGCTTTCATCAGGTGCCCCTCCATAGGTTGGCACCCCGGGCAGCTGCCCGGCTAGCCCCCCCCCTTAATCCGGCCCTGCCTGCAGCAGCAGCCTCCCTGCAGGTGTGTTCCTAGCAGGGCAGAACAGGGACATTCCAGTGATTTGCTGTTTCTTTGTTCCCCAGAAGGAGCAGCTCACTCAGCTGTCAGACCCTTCCCGGAGCTTTGAAAGGGGAGGGGCACCTGCCTGCAGGGCAACAGAGATCACAAAACACTGAGCACAGCCATTGGGGCAGGCACGGTGGGACACTGGGAGAAGCCAGTTCTCTGGATAAAACAAACAGCAGAGTCCACACTGGCTCTTTGTGGACAATAATGGGTGGTGGAAAGACAAAAGTCTGTCGCAGAGGTAGAAGTTTTTTGTCGCCCAAACTGGGTGTTTCTCCTGACAAAAGTCACAGTGCAGTGTAAACGTGCCATGTTTTGTCACCAAAAGGCAGTTTTTGGTGACAAAATGTGCCAGTGTAGACCAGCCCCGAGACAGTCTGCATTGGCGCCCCATTGACTGCAGGGAGCACATTAGTTCTTTGTCCTGTTACAACCATCCTTAGTACTGGCCCTGGCTCCTGGGACTTTGACGGAAGTGATGGCAACCCAGTTCTATAGGACCCTTAGCCGGATTTTTCCAGTCCCAGCTGAGCAGTTTGTCCTACTCCCCGAGGCAAATGAAACTAGTAATTCATTAATGGGCGAACCAGCCAGAGACAATCAAGCGGAAACAATGACTAGTTACAACTTTTTTTTAATATACTCCTCTTGTTTTTAAAGCTCCAGCAAAGCAGAATTTGGGGGGATTTCAAGTCCAAATCAAATAATAATTGTATTTGTTATCGAACCCCTTGGCTAGAGCCATATTCAGAGTGGAAATAAGGCCAACAGTGTTAACTGTGAGTGTAACTGAGCCCTGAAACAATTTCCCATGGGTGGCGGTGGATTCTCCATCCCTGGCAGTTTTGAAATCACAGCCGGATATTTCTGGGAAAACGCCGCTCCAGAAGTTATCCGGGGGACATTCTCTGGCTGGTGTTAAGCAGGTCAGACTAGCTGATCACAAAGGTCCTGCTGTTGGCCTTGGAATCTAGAAATGGTCAGTTACGCTCAGGCAGAATGACGGGGGCCTCAAAGAGGACAGAAATGACCCCCAAAATATACATTGCACAGGGGCGCAGGCCTAGAACTGTTGACTAGTTTCTTGATCTCAAAGAACCCCAAACTAGGGAATGACACAGTGACTATTATCACATCATTTGTGTGGGCAAATCTCTCTAACCAGTTAATAATTGTATTTGTTATGTTCTTTGCCATTAACCACGAGGAGGTTTGGTCTTATCTCCCTTATTGTGGAATCTGATCATGGGTCTCTACTCCCACTTAGCTACTGTTCTTTGTTATCTTTATTAGTTGGGTTAGTACCTTTAACACTCCCCCCCACCACCACCATTCTGCACAAAAAGGGGGTGTGATCTGACCCCCCTGCCACTCTAGGAATGGAGTGCTCAGGGATGCATGCTTGTATGCCTCCGCTAATACGCTGAACTTCCAGTGCTGAGCTGAAGAATTCACCTTTCTTTTGCAGAGGGAGAGGAGCCCCGACAAGCAACTATCCCAACTTGCAGACTGATTGAGCTGGAATAAAAACTCACCCAGGCCTTGACCAGCTCCCAGGAGTGTGAATGCTATCTATAAGTAGGGAGGTACAAGACTGGAATGTAGAGGTCTATAAAATCATGACTGGTGTGGAGAAAGTAAATAGGGAAAAGTTACTTGTTCCCATAACACAAGAACTAGGGGTCACCCAATGAAATTAATAGGTGGCAGGTTTAAAACAAACACAAGGACGTATTTAGTCACACAATACGTAGACAACCTGTGGAACTCCTTGCTAGAGGACGTTGTTCAGACCAGGACTTTAACTGGGTTCAAAAAAGAACTAGATAAATTCAAGGAGGATAGGTCCATCAATGGCTATTAGCCAGGATGGGTAGGGATGGTGTCCCTAGCCTCTGTTTGTCTGGGGCTGGGAATGGGTGACAGGGGAAGGATCAATGGATGATTCCCCATTCTATTCATTCCCTCTGGGGCACCCGGCATTGGCCAGAAGATGGACACTGGGCTAGATGGACCTGTGCTCTGACCAGTGTAGCTGTTCTTATATTCTTATCTGAAGTTAACAAATCTCAGTTACTCACGCCTTGCAGTGGCCTGAAATCAGCCCTAAGAAGGTGGTGAGGGGTAGCTGGTAGCTCAGTGTGGAGCAGGCAGGATGTATTACACAATTGCAGGGGTGTGCGTGTGTGTGCGTCCGTCCAGCTCTCGGTCTCTCCCCTTGGCTGGTTTGCCTCTCCCTGTCTGTGTGCAGTTGGCCCAGGCCCTGTAATGACATATGGCCCCCTGCAGGCGTATGAGCCCTGACCTGCTGTTTGTCCCAGGTGGGATCACGCTGCTGGGGTGTCCCAGCAAGAACCTGCTCAACACGGTGCAGTTAAACGAGCAGCCACACCCGTTGCAGTGACGCCCCTGCCTATCCTGCCCAAGGACACCCACTGGCCTTTGGTCACGCCCGCCTGTCATGAGACAGGCAATGGAGCACAGGTCTCCAGCTGGGAAAATGCACCTGCAGCTCTCGCTGTTGACACCTGCCGGAGAGGTTCTCTCATATTGCATTATACGCACCACTTCCTAAACCTTGCCCTTGTGAATCCCTTATAGCCCCCCCACCACCACCCTCCCCGGCCCTGCAGAGGTCTGTCTGCTCTCATGGTCCTGGGGGCCACCAGAAAGGTCTCTGTAGAACAGCAGTGGTCCTTCCATTGGCCACCGTCTGACAACCACTGATGGACCACCTTGCACACCGGGATGCTGGGAACCACGTGGGTGGCTGGCGGGATAAAAGGGCTGACACAAGGAGATGTTACTGGGTCTGTCTTCCAACCACCGAGCCCAGGGAGCAAAGCATTTGGTTCTGCTGCTCTCCCAAGGCCTGCTGTATGTTGAAAACACCGTTCACCCTTACCTGAACTAAGGCAGAACCTGTGTGTGCAACCAGGAGCCTGACTAGTGCCCTGGCAGGAACTAGGACTGCTTGCTGGTGTTGTTTGCCCCCTCAGCATTCTCTTTACTTGCCCCAGGCCTTTAAAGGCAAACAGCTCCGAGAGGTGGGCTGGCCCGACAGGAGGTTTTCCGCGGGCCCTGTGCTAAGTAACACATAGAATCAGGAGTCATAGGACTGGAAGGGCCCTCGAGAGGGCATCAAGTCCAGTCCCCTGCCCTCACGGCAGGACCAAGCACCGTCTAGACCATCCCTGACAGACGTCTGTCCGACCTGCTCTTCAATAGCTCCAGGGATGGAGATTCCACAACCTCCCTAGGCAACTTATTCCACCTGTCACCACCCTGACAGGTAAGAAGTTTTTCCTTAATGTCCAACCTCAACCTCCCTTGCTGCAGTTTAAGCCCATTGCTTCTTGTCCTATCCTCAGAGGCCAAGGGGAAGAATTTTTCTCCCTCCTCCTTGTAACACTCTTTAATGTCTTAGAAAACAGTTACCTTCCAACAACTCTTTTCCTATGTAAGCAACCCCATTTTTCCCAATTTTATCTCACAGGTCATGTGTTCTAGACCAGTGTTTCTCAACCTTTTTTTATAAAGTACCCCCTTTAAAAAAAATTATACGTACCCCAGTACCTACAGTTTTCAGACACACATTTTTTTTCTACCATTGCAACACATTTGTTTAAACAGCTTAATCGTAGCCAGGCAGGCAATGACATTTTTGGGTGTAAAAACTACAAAAATAATAAAGCGCTGTAAAACTTAAAACAACAATTCAGTTTTCTCCAAATTTCAGTTCTGTTGACGTACCCCCCAGATGTCTCTCGAGTACCCCAAGGGTACTCGTACCACTGGTTGAGAAACACTGGTGTAGACCTTGAATCATGTTTGTTGCCCTACTCTAGACTTCCTCCCATTTCTCCACCTCTCTCCTGACGTGCGGCGCCCAGAACGAGTCACCATCCTCCAGCCAAGGCCTAATCAGCGCGGAGCAGAGCGGAGAGGAATTGATGGTGTCGTGCTCACACCCCTCCTGCTAATGCATTCACAGGGATGGTCACTGGTTTTGTAACCGTGTTACACACTTGACTCGTATTCAGCATGTGCTCTACTGTGCCCATGGGCAGTGGGTGAATCCCTGCCCCTTCCACCCAAGTCCATGCCCCTCCCATGCCCATGGTCACTGACCCCTGCCCAGCCCCCACCCCCCCACTGGGGCTGCTGGCCCCCGCCCCAGGCTAACCCCTCCATTCCCCATGGCTGCAGAGCACGCAGAGCCAGGCAGCATGGCCACAGAGAACTGGGCAATGTGACCCCAGCTTTTCCTGCCCCTGGGCAGCATGGCCCCAGCCTCCCCTGACCTCGGTGCAACAGAGCGCCAGGCAGCACAACTCTGGCCTCCCTGGGCTGCATCACCCAGCCTGACCCCCGGCCAGCATGCCTCACCCACCCCCAAAGGCTGCCAAGCTGCCAGCACCAGGCAGGGTGGGGCGGCTACAGGGGCCCCAGTGCCAGGACAGGTGGCATGGCGTGGCCCCGGGGGTGCACCATGGAGTTGGGGAAGAAGCCCCTTCCGGTGCCTACGACACCCCCATCCTTGACTGAGACTCCCAGCTCCCTTTCCGCAGCTCCCCTCCCAAGGCAGCCCTCTCCCGTTCTGCTTTTTCCTTCCTACCTGGGGCACTTTGCATTTGCCCTTGTTGAACTCCGTCCATTCAGTCATGTGGGGCTCTATCCAGCTGCCACTCCCTTTACACCGTCCCCTCCCACCTCTCTGGCTCACAGCACCTTCCCTGAGGGCCGGGGACCTCCCGCCTGGGAAGGCGGTGGCCGGGTGGCTGCGTTCTCCTCCTTTGGGTGTAGCCCAACCTACAGCGAGACCCGCCAATTTGCCTAGAATCCTGTGCAGCAGAGCAGAAATCAAAATTGTATTTGGGAGAAGAATCAGCGGCGAAGGCGGACGAGTCACACAGACAGCACAGATGCACCCTCTGGCTTCACATGTCCACTAAATTCCCTTTTCTATCACAAGTTATCCATTGCCTCTGGACAGTTTTCCTAGCCCGGCTCGGGCCTAGAGGGGATCCCCTGTTTCACAGATGCACTTAGATGCTGGCCCTCACTTTCTGGTTCAACTTGGGTACAATTAACAGACCCAAGCCTGGTTTTTTTCCTGTTGTCATGGGTGACTCACTTATTCAGGGCGGGGAGAAGTCTTTCCTGTGCCATTATTGGAGGTTTGATGGGAACATGCAGAACATGGCTGCACCCACTGTTGGGTGTTTTCCCCAAATTTTGTACAAGGTGGGACAAGGGAGGTGTCTAGTGATAGCTGAGGCTTTGCTGGTTCTGTTTATACTATTGGGCTACGTCTAGACTACATCCCTTTTTCGTAAAAGGGATGTAAGTTAGACGTATCGCAATTGCTAATGAAGCGGGGATTTAAATCTCCCCTGCTTCATTAGCATAAAAATGGCTGCCGCTTTTTTTCGGCACGGAGCTTTGCCGGAAAAAAGTGCCAGTCTAGACGCTGATCTTGCGGAAAATAAAGCCTTTTCCGAAAGATCCCTTATCCCTCTATGAAATGAGGGACTTGAAGTATTTGACTGACAATGTACCTCAAGTGGTGACAATCCACTTCTGAGGAATTTCGCTGTAAACCTGCAGGCAAGCCATGGATGCTAAGCAGTGAGTCATGCAGTGACAGCTGACTTGCTCATGTGACAAACTCCATTTTGGGAGGTACTTTCATTCCGTGAGAATAATGGGATTCCCTCCACACAGGCAAGGGCATCAAAAGGTCCCCAGAGGTTCCTCCCTTGGTCTTCACTCCAGCTCATCACTTCAGGAACGTCTTTGTTAGGAACTTGGCCCAGAAGGACCGATGGTCCATCCGAACAGAGGCTGTATCCAGAGATTTATAAAACAGCAGTTTACTCCATCACTGCTACAAGTCTGCACCAGGAACTTTTCAATCGGTGTGTGTAATTTAATTCCTTTAATCATTTTCCTCTCAACCTTTTCTTTTATTAATAAACCTTTAGATTTTAGAGTCTAAAGGAGTGATACAGCAAGCTCTTTTGGGCAAGATCTGAGGTATAGATTGACCTAGGACTGTGGCTGGTCCTTTGGGATTAGAAGAACCTGTCTGGATTTGCTCAGATGGGTTTTCATCACCTCTCAGCTGAGTAAGGTGCAGGGCTGGTTGTGGCACAGAGGCAGCTGGAGTGTCCAAGGGGATTGCTTGTGTGACCTCTTGCTGGCTAGTGTGGCAAACAGAAGTGCTCTGTGTGAGTGGTTTGGTGCATTAAAGAGGAGAATCCCCAGCCTGTTTTCTGAGCAATTCGCCCTGATTTGACTCGCTCAGCGGTGGTGCCAGAACCCGTCATATTACAGTTTTCTGGTCTTCCAAGAGTCACGTTTTCTTTTCCATTTCAGATTGTTTCTCTGTGTTCCCATTAACTTTAATGGGCCCCCATTGTCTCTCCCTGGCTAGACAATGCATGGTAAACAGCTGCTCCCTACCTGCTGGCTTCCTTGCCCTTGTTGTGAGGCCAGGCTGCAGTTATAATTACACACATGTGCGCACACACACCCCCCCACACCATGCTGCAGTTATAGTAACACACCCATCCACCCCATGCTGTAGTTACAATAACACACCCACCCCATGCTGCAGTTACAATAACACACAGAAACCATGCTGTAGATACAATAACACACTCACACACACTTCCATGCTGTAGTTACAATAACATACACACATACACCAGATGCAATAACACACCCCTCCACGCTGTAGTTACAATTACACATGCGTGCACGCACACGCACACACACACACACACACACACACACACACACACACACTATACAGGTCTCCAAACACCTCTCAAAATCAGATCAGTACAAGCTTTCATAACAGACGTCACTTGACATATAGTTATACACAACAACACTGTACGCAACCAGTTGAGTGAGTTGTTTATTCTTTTGCATTCAGAGCCACAGTTCCCGCCTCGGGGTCTCTGGACCTGGACTGTTTCAAAAGGGCTCCTTTGAACCCTTCTCACCTGGGGCAGCACGGAGCTGGCTATACTGGAGTGAGGGGACAATGGGCTCTCTGAGCATCCAGAGATTTCGGGGGCCCCTCTCTGCTGTGAGTCTCCCTGCTATCCGAAAGTTCCCAGCGTGGGGCCTCTCCTACGGCAACGTGACCTAACCGTTAGGCTCTGCCTCCGCCTTGGAACGCTGCCCAGAAATGAACCCTCCCCCACAGCGTCCCACTGGACTGATTTCCAGGGCTGCTGACTCCATAGCTTTGGACCCCAGGTCATGGAACAGGTCCAAGCCCCGTCTAACGAAACCCAATCTGCCTCACAAAGGCCGGGAAAGATTCCAAAGGCTGGCTCTGGTGCTGCTCCCACGCCACGAACCGCAGCCAGCGCGTGCCAGTGGCCGCTCGGGGCACTGGGCAGAGAGGGCGATGGCTTGGGTGCCCAGCACCCTGGTGGCGGTCAGGGTCCTGCTGCGTGCAGCCTCCCGCACAGCCATGGGACAGGAGCCACTGGCCAGTCACAAAACTGGGCCTTTGCCTAGTCGCCTGGCAACATTGGCTGGCGTCCTGCTCCAAACATGGGCCCATCCCCAGAGCTCCTGTCACAACCCGGAGCATGGCTGGCCAGGCCCAGGGGTCCGAGCAGCGGGGGTCAGAGGCCAGGAAGAACGCAAACGCGACAGAGCCCCCATTCGGTCACAGGGCCCCGTGGGGCAGGAACCTACAGCCGGTCCTGAGCACTTACTGATTCAGTGTCACGGGGGGGGCACAAAGAGGCTGTTATCTCATGTATGTGCCCTCAACTGGGCCTGCTGCCGGGCACTCACTTGGCTATGTCTACACTGGCAGCTTCTTGCACAAGAACTGTTTTGTGGAAGAGTTCTTGCGCAAAAAGTCTTCCACAAGAGCGCGTCTACACTGGCATGTGCTTTTGCACAAAAGCATCCGTGGCCGTGCGCAAGAAAGCTCCGATGGCCATTTTAACCATAGGGGCTTCTTGCGCAAGAAATTCATGTTGCCTGTCTACACTGCCCTCTTGTGGAAGCGCTCTTGCTCAAGAGGGCTTATTCCTCATGGGAAGAGGAATAACTCTTCCGGAAGAAGCCCTGTTTTCCGACGCTAGACTGTACATTTACTTGTGCAAGAATGCACGTGCAGTGTAGACAGCCGGCAAGTTTTTGTGCAAGAACGATTGTTCTTGTGCAAGAAGCTGCCAGTGTAGACGTAGCCGCTCCGTACAGAGAAGCGGCCAGGTGGTGCCAGCGGCCAACAGCCGGGAGGGATCGCCAGGGCGTGAGTGTTCTGCCCCTTTTGGCTGCCCGTGCCCCCTACGCTGGCAAGCCAGGAGGGAGATGTAGAGCCAGCCATACTGGTATTCCTCTGGGCACAGATCCGCTGGCTGGCATCCAGCACTGACATGAAGGGGATCCAGACTTCTGCTCCCTGCCTGTTGCAAGCCTCCAGCGCATGCATGGAGGCCAGGCACAGCCACTGCCCAATGTGGGGGCCCCTACGCTTACTCTTGGGGCGCAGGCCCTTTGTCTAGAAACCTGTCCTGGGCACCGGAACCGCTACCCTGTTGCCAAGACCCTGGGCACCAGGCTGGCTCTTCCGACTCCCCACCCTTAAATTCACCCTCTCCCTGAGCTCCTCTGACAGGCCTTTTGGAGAATGCTTCTGGAGGGCAAGGGAGCAGCTGTGAAGTGCATGCGTGCACACACGTGAACACACGCATGCACATTCGCACACACGTACACACATGTGCACATGCACGCACACGTGCACACACGTGCACACACACATGTGCACACACATGCATGCACACACCCCCACACACATATGTGCACGCACACGCACACACCAGCACATGCACGCATGTGCACGCGCACACATGCACATGCAAGTGCACACACACACACACACACACATACGCATACGCACACACACTTTGCACACATCTAGCACTTTACTGCTCCTTTATTTCATCGTCTGAAGCCCAAGCGAGCACGGATCATTCAGTAACCGGGAAACCGCCTGACTGCAGCACCCTCCCTAGCGCATCCTTCCCTGGGAAGACCTGGGGGCCCCATCTGGGCTCAGAAAACCAGGCAGGTTCCTTTGCCTCATGAACAGTGGCGGCCCGTCAATACAGGCGAACTAGGCGGTCACCTCGGGCGCCAAGACAAACAGCCGTTGAGGTCATTGGAGGCAGAGGCGCCCATCACGAGTTTCGCCTAGGGCGCCAGTTGCCGGCAGCTTGTCTAGGGCCGTTCCTGCTCATGAGGCTACTACACACTGGATTGCTTCTCCCTCATGGAGATGCCTTCCCCAGCTCCTGTCATCTGCCCCTCTGTCCCAGTGCCCCCTCTTCCCGTGCCGCTCTCTGGGGTTTGTACACGCCCCTCCCCACACCTGCCTTCCTTTGTTCCGCCTTTTGGAAACTTTCCTCTGCTCCCCTCTTGCTCCCCCCACCAGCGGGGTAAGGGCTGCTCTACACTATGCGGTGAGGTTGGCTGCAGCAGTTTCTGCCCAGTGTGATACGATTCAGCTGACTTAACCCCTGGTGTGGACACCGCTGGGTTGACAGCTTGAGTCTCCCAATGACCTAGCTACTGCCCCCCCACCTTCCGTTGCTGTCGTGTTTACACTATGGCACTGCCGAGATGCTGCTGCTGTGGGGTTTTTGGTCTACACAGACTCTAAGATGAAAGTGGTTTCCAAGAATGCAGTTCCTCTTTAGTATACTATTGCCCTGGTCTACACTAGGACCTTAGTCCGAAATACTCCCCCCCGCCCCCAAGTTCAAATTAGTAAGCGGTGCGGCCGCACTACCAAGCCCGCGATTCCGGAATAACGGGCTGTGGAATTCAAACTCTGTTTGGCATCAGGAATAGCGCTAATTCTGAAATGGTAAATTCGAAATAACGTGAGTGTGGACGCTCCGGTGCTGCTCATTCATAGAATCATAGAACACTAGGACGGGAAGGGCCCTCGAGAGGTCATCGAGTCCAGGCCCCTGCCCTCATGGCAGGACCAAATACTGTCTAGACCATCCCTGATAGACATTTATCTAACCTACTCTTAAATATCTCCAGAGGTGGAGAGTCCACAACCTCCCTGGGCAATTTATTCCAGTGTTTGACCACCCTGACAGGTGGGAACTTTTTCCTAATGTCCAACCTAACCCTCCCTTGCTGCAGTTTAAGCCCCTTGCTTCTTGTTCTATCCTCAGAGGCCAAGATGAACAAGTTTTCTCCCTCCTCCTTGTGACACCCTTTTAGATACCTGAAAACTGCTATCATGTCCCCCCCCTCAATCTTCTCTTTTCTAAACTAAACAAACCCAGTTCTTTCAGCCTTCCTTCATAGGTCATGTTCTCTAGACCTTTCAACATTCGTGCTGCTCTTCTCTGGACCCTCTCCAATTCCTCCACATCTTTCTTGAAATGCAGTGTCCAGAACTGGACACAATACTCCAGCTGAGGCCTAACTAGCGCAGAGTAGGACGGAAGAATGACTTCTCGTGTCTTGCTCACAACACACCTGTTAATGCATCCCAGAATCACGTTGGCTTTTTTTGCAACAGCTTCACACTGCTGACTCCTATTCAGCTTGTGGTCCACTCTGGCCCCTAGATCCCTTTCTGCAGGGCTCCTTCCTGGACAGTCGCTTCCCATTCTGTATGTGTGAAACGGATTGTTCCTTCCTAAGTGGAGCACTTTGCATTTGTCCTTATTAAACTTCATCCTGTTGACCTCAGACCATGTCTCCAGTTTGTCCAGATCATTTTGAATTATGACCCTGTCCCCCAGAGCAGGTGCAACCCCTCTCAGCTTGATATCATCTGCAAACTTAATAAGCGTCCTCTCTATGCCGGTATCTAAATCTTTGGAGCTAATTGGCCTCCGGGAAGCCTCCCGCAGCTCCCCAGAGTGCTTCCTGGGCTCTGAGTCCACATTCAGGGAGCCTGCCTCAGACTCATTCCAAGCCTTCCCCGCAGTGTGGACGCGCCAGTTGGACTCTGTGAGCGCGGGAGTTCCTCGGACGAATGGAGGCATTCTGAAATAACTTCCGAGTGTAGCCATGGCCATTGTGACCCAAGCGCCGCAAATGTTAAAAACCTTCTGCTTGTCTTCAGGGGCAGGAAGGGATGCTTCTTGGGCGGGCCGGGTGTTAAAGTCTCTTTGAAGCAGGATGCATGTTGTTAGGTCATTGAGACAATGCCCAGTCCAGTTGAAATGACAAGAAACACATTGCACATTCATCTGGGGCAGCCTGTTGTGTGCCTCCCACAACTTTCTGCAGGCTCTTCCACTTACCTAGCGGGACTATGGTTAACCCAGCCCCTTCTAGGGCATCGGCAACCCTCTCTAAATGCTCCATGCCATAAAACAAGGGGAAGAGCCACAGGAGAGGCGCCGTGATCTAAACGGGATTAGAACAGCCGCTCCCTCCATTTGCTCAAAGGGTGCTGGCCTTGTGTGTATCCCGGCTAAAACAGCTCTCGCTGACCATGCAGAGTTGCGTTAGACACCTCTGGCAGTAAATCTGCCACCCGTGATTGGACAGATCTTGGTTACCATCTCTAGATTCTAGTCTGAAGTGCGTCTGTAAGTGTCACTACAACTCGGATTCAAAGCTAGTGTTAAGTTTTCTTTATGCCCCATGTCACTGAGGGGTGGGGAGTCACTGGGCCCTGTTCCCCCATCTGCAGGCAGACATGATTCTCAGGCAGCAGGTAGAGCAGAAGGTTTATTTGGGCCACAGGGACACAGCAAGGATCAGACTTGTCAGCACAGGGACCAGAAGCCACCAGTACCATCCATCTCGGGGAGAAGGAGGCCCTGAGCCATGGGCCCTGTCCCCACCTCTGCCCCCACAAGGCAGCGAGCCCCATTCGCACACCTAGCAGCCCATCTCTCCCTGCAAGCCCCACTTCTGGCCTTTTTCCAGATTTCCCAGTAAAAGATGTCACCTGGTCACACCCCCTTCCAGTCTCAGGATACAGAAAACGGGTATGTGAGGGAGACACTAGTGCCCAGGGAAACTGAGGCACACACAGGGGGTTATCACAGGACAGTAGAAATCACATGTAACATAAAGTGAACAGGGCAAATACAATGCCCACTTGGTCACACTACACAAAAGGGATGTATCAGCTCATCACTTTCTAGTTGTTAGACCAAAGGGTTATGCCATGGGCTGCTCTAATGCCCCTAGATCTTTATTCAGCTGCTTCCTTAGCCAGACTTTAGTTCCCTCTGGCATGCACCTACATTTCTGCTTCACTGCCCATTGGGCCTCAGTGTTAAGTTGATGCTAATGAGAATACTTCCCGGAGCTTTGAAAGGGGAGGGACACAGGCCTCCAGGGCAGTAGAGATCACAAAACACTGAGCAGAGCCATCAGGGCGGGCATGGTGGGATACTGGCGGAAGCTAGTTCTCTCCACAAAACCAACAGCAGGGGCCACACTGGCTCTGTGTGGACACTAAAGAGAGGGGGAAAGGCAAAAGTCTCTCGCAGAGGTGGAAGATTTTTGTCACCAAAACTGGGGCTATGTCTGCACTTCAGGGTTTTGGCACAAGAAGTCTTTTGCGGAAGAGTTCTTGTGCAAAAACTTCTTGTGCAAAAGTGCGTCCACACCTCAATGTGCATCGCATTTGCACAAGAGAGTGGCCACACTGCATGGACACTCTTGCGCAAGGAAGTTCTGATTGCCATTCACAGAATGGCCATCAGAGCACCTGTGCTTTTTCGGATAGGCTCTTTTTGCACAAGAAACCGCTGCAGAGCGTCCACACACGCCTTTTTGGGCAACAGCCGTAGCGCAAAAAAGGAGTTATGCTTCGTAGAAGGAGGTGTACCTACACCGCAAAAAGCCCTCTGTTCTGTCGATTGACTGTAGATTTTCTTGCGCAAAAACGCGCTTCAGGTGGGGACACTCAGTGGGTTTTTGCGCAAAAACCTTGTAGTGTAGATGTAGCCTGGGTGTTTTTCCTGACAAAAGTTGCAGTGTAGTGTGTACGCTCCCAGTGTTTTGTCACCAAAAGGCAGGTTTTGGTGACAAAACATGCCAGTGTAGACAAGGGATGCCATCAGAGCTCTCTGACGGGGTTTAAGTGGTGGTCTAGGTCTTGTCGTGGCCCTCTGCAGAGAGATGAATTTTATCCTAAGGAGTGTGTGTGTAACGTCCCACTTGTATCCGCAGGCTTCAAAAATCTCCTCAGCTGATTTTTCTTCAAGCTTGTCTTGCTGTTTATATCTCAGTGAGATCTGCAAAACAAAGCGATCTGTCAAACACGTTGCATTTGAAGTGCCTAGCTTCTGCTGTTTGTGTTAGCTGGGTGCCAACTTTCAGGTTGGCACTACATAGGAAAAGTGCAGTTTCTCACCTCCCACATGCACTCGTGTAACTCAGAAGCAAGCTGCTTGGGGCAATTTTCCTCACACGTATAAAAACACCCCACACAACAAGCCAGCACTGTGCCAGTGCCAAGACTGGAAAATTCCAGGCACAGGAAAAATGCAGGCACAGCTAAAAAGAAGGGAAGGTGGAATTCAGCCTTAATGGTACCACGGCGTTTTCCACCCCTCACTCACCTTGCATGATTCCAAACTGATAACAGCCTGACTGGGATATTTGTCAATATGTCCATTCATAAGCCATTTCCCCATTATCGGCTGCATCAGATTTCCTGTGCAGGTAACATGGGGCCCTTCCCGACTTTGCAAATTCCTTTGAATTGCTCTTGGCATTTGTTCCAAGTGAGCAGCGAGTCGTTCATGATTTGCAGCCCATGACCCCATCAGCAACGTTCACGGACCACTCCGGCACGGGTGAAACGAGCGGGTTTATTGCTACCAGCTCCCATCAACCATGATGTGATGACACTTGGCATTTCCCTCCCCAGTGCTACATGTTCAGGGCAGCTGGCCAGCAGGCTTGGGTGATGCTTTGCTCGGCTGCATCTGTTCCTGCTCCTGGACAGGGCCTCCTGGGACACAGTGTACTCATTGCTGGTTGGTTACAACACTAGCAATAACACCTCCCAGGTGTTGTGTTGGGCACTTGGAGGTATTTATGGCGAAGAAACTCATTTACTCTGTTACGACAGTAAATGATTCCTTGGCATTCAGCACTTACGCAATGTCTTTCATCCAAGCATTGCAAAGCACATTGCAAAAGGGGCTAAATCATTACCCTGTTTGATGGGGGGAACTGAGGCACAGGGCAGTTAAGTGACCTGACAGAGAGTCAATGGCAGGACTGTGGAATGGAATTCAGACTCACCCCCAGTGGCTGCTCTAACCCTTAGACAGCACTGCTTCCTTAATGATGCCCTTCTCTGTCCCACACTTCCTCTCTAGCCATCACTTCTCCCCCTGCCTCTCCCAACAACCCAACAACCTGGCTTCTCAGGCAGTGGGGACAATGTTGGCCTACTCCCGACTTCTGTTGCATCCTCTAAGCACTGGGAGGCACCTTCCTTAGTTGTTTGGGGGGGGGGTGCATTGGTGTTGCAAGCTGCAGCGAAGTCTGAGGCAACCCTTGCACACAGATGTGGAGCTTTGCTGGAAGTGTCTGCTGCACCCTGATCCATCAGACCATGTGGCTCACTGCGCTAGTGCTGATTGTGTAAGGGCTGGCTGGTGGCAGCTGGGTCTCACAGGCATGACTCCAGCGTATCACAGCTAGGTTTCTATTGTGTTTCTATTGGTGGTGCATGTTTGCACATGCCTTGGTGCACATACAAAAATTATTTTGCACATGGATGGAAAAAAGTCTGCATATGGGTGAAAAAGATTAGAGGGAACATTGCATGGCACCCACATTTTATTTGTGTGCGGGTGTCTGGTAATTTCATCACCTCCTAGGGTTTCCTGCGTGGCGTGTGTGCCGGTGTATTTCACATTCTTTATGAAATGATGCTAATTTGAATATGCCTTATGAAAAATATTGCATGTAGCCGATCACTGGAGAGCTTGTAATCCCCTGAATGTGTATGTTCCATTTGTGGGCATGTATCGTTCCTGCATGTGACGTTAGAAATGTGAAGCATAACTCTGTTTACTGATCTAGCCCTGCTAAGTGAGGGCCATTAGTGGTACTCAGGGAACTTAATGGCTCGGGACTCAGGGCAGTGAACTATGAACAGTCTTGCTTTTCCTGTGAGCCTGGCCACCTGATGCTGGAAACCATTTTGGACCCTGTATTTTTCCACTCAAGGTGAGACATGTTTGACCGGAACACAAAGGGTTCCACCAAGGGCAAAATCTATATGAAACCGAACAATAGGGGCTATTGCCAGATGCCAGGAGACCCCTAGTTACCATCTGAGATGCCTGCTGGAAAGATATACGATTGAACAAGGAAGGAGGGATCGGGCCAAGCTAGGAGGCTGTCTCGCTTGTGAGACAAAGATGGTTAGAACGACTGTTAGGGGAAGAAACTGCATGTCACAAGTTTGAGTGTTAAGCTTAGTGGGTGGGTTTTGTTTCATTTTGCTCAGTTAACTTATTTTGGTCTGGCTGCTATTTCTTGCAACCACTGAAATGCTACTTTTAATACTTAATACAATCACTTGCACTTATTCATAAATCAGCGTATGGAATTGTCACTAGGGAGAACAACAGCTGTGCACCTCTCTCTTTCATTGATAAAGGGAGGGACTGACGGATGAGCTCATTCTGTTATAAACTGTGCGGAGTGAGATGACTTTATCCGGGGGGTTTGATCCCACAGGGGCCATGCAAAGTCCCTTTGACTGAGCACTCCCAGAGCTAAATGGATCTCAGTGTCTGTGCTGCTCTGGTGAGGGCTGTTACCCCAATGCTGTGCCTTGCTGGGGGAGAGCAGAGCTTTTGGCACAGCAGTGCCCCGAGGGCAGGTAGGTGAGCTCAGGGGTATTTTCAGCACATCAGGTGACAGTCTCAAGGGGAATATCTGTGACCAGATTCGTCACAATGGCCCCTATGGCCTTGGTTTCCTGCCTCATGCTTTCTTCTCTTACCTACACTCGTTCAGTGGTGTAGGTAAAGGTACGCTGGGGGTGCTGCTGTCTCTGGGTCTCCACATGACAAAGTGGATACGTGGCTGCAGGACCAGCACATCCTCTGCACTGCAGTGGCGGGCATGGCAATTGCCAAGGTGAATGCGGCACATGAGGAGCGGCATGATGTAATGGGTACAGGAATGGATTGAGAGCCAGAGAAGCTGGATTGGGTTCATGCCTCAGCACTGACACCATCAGGAACATTTCATAGAATCATAGAATACTAGGACTGGAAGGGACCTCGAGAGGTCATCGAGTCCAGTCCCCTGCCCTCATGGCAGGGCCCAACACTGTCTAGATCATCCCTGATAGACATTTATCTAACCTACTCTTAAATATCTCCAGAGATGGAGATTCCACAACCTCCCTGGCAATTTATTCCAGTGTTTCACTACCCTGACAGGTGGGAACTTTTTCCTAATGTCCAACCTAACCCTCCCTTGCTGCAGTTTAAGCCCATTGCTTCTTGTTCTATCCTCAGAGGCCAAGATGAACAAGTTTTCTCCCTCCTCCCTCCCCTTTTAGATACCTGAAAACTGCTATCATATCCCCCCCTCAATCTTCTCTTTTCTAAACTAAACAAACCCAATTCTTTCAGCCTTCCTTCATAGGTCATGTTCTCTAGACCTTTCATCATTCTTGTTGCTCTTCTCTGGACCCTCTCCAATTTCTCCACATCCTTCTTGAAATGCGGTACCCAGAACTGGACACAATACTCCAACTGAGGCCTAACTAGCGCAGAGTAGAGTGGAAGAATGACTTCTTGTGTCTTGCTCACAACACACCTGTTAATGCATCCCAGAATCATGTTGGCTTTTTTTGCAACAGCTTCACACTGCTGACTCATATTCAGCTTGTGATCCACTATAACCCCTAGATCCCTTTCTGCCGTACTCTTTCCTAGACAGTTGCTTCCCATCCTGTATGTGTGAAACTGATTGTTGCTTCCTAAGTGGAGCACTTTGCATTTGTCCTTATTAAACTTCATCCTGTTTACCTCAGACCATGTCTCCAATTTGTCCAGATCATTTTGAATTATGATCCTGTCCTCCAGAGCAGTCGCAACCCCTCCCAGCTTGGTATCATCTGCAAACTTAATAAGCGTACTTTCTATGCCAATATCTAAATCGTTGATGAAGATATTGAAGAGAGTCGGTCCCAAAACAGACCCCTGTGGAACCCCACTTGTTATACCTTTCCAGCAGGATTGTGAACCATTAATAACTACTCTCTTATTTGGTGCAGCCTCTTTAGGAGTGTTGGGTTCAGATCCCACGGCAGCCATCATGTTTCATTTGCAGTAAGTGATGCAGCAAGCAGGCAGAGTTATAGGAAAAGATTCTTCATTGAGCCAATGTGGAGGCTGTTGGTACATGCTGAGAGGCCTAAGAGTGTCTGGAAACAGCTTGGTTCAGCTTGTACCCCCTGAACCCCACGTTCTGCACGAGAGTTGGGCCAGCCGGGAGCCAGACTCATTTTCCAGTTCCTCTTGTCATGCTGCAGTCATGGGGAAAATACCTTCTTGAGAAGAGCCCCAGCGATTCCTTTCTAGGGGAGGGAACCCCCCAGGGGCAGCTGCCCCCCCCATTTGATCACAGGACCCCTGTAGCACATTGTTATGGTAGGAAGGCCCCAGAACCCCACCAGCAAATGCATAGTACAATCGAGAATAGACACTCTCCAGAGACCCCTGTGTCAGCTGGAACCTGTATGCAAGGAGTGGGCCTTGCTGGCTGGTTGGTTTTCCCTGATTCACAAAGGTATTCAGGCACCTAACTACCATTGTAACCTATGGGCATTCGGCTCCTAACTCTGCCCCATGCTGTAATGGGGCTCCTGCCCCCCTAGTGTGGAGCCCCTTGTTAGACACCCGCCCTCTCCCCAGACAGGCAGCTCCTGTTTGTCTCTGTCGTGGGTGGGCCAATGCAGTAAAGGGGGTGAGCAGGCCAGCGAGAGGTAGAATTTTAACGTATCCCTGCCTCCCCTGCACCAGACACCCCCCTGCCCCGTTGGACGTGTCCCCTGTGGCTCATTGGGCCCCCAGCACACCCCTCGGCCTGCTGCAGTAGAGACACCGGATGGGAGCTCAAAGCTGAGCGCCGAGGCTCCGGCTGTCCCTGTTCCAGGACAGTGCAGCCCAGTGAGCGGACAGGAATGCGTCCCCCCCAGGGGCTGGCCGGGAACCGGCGTGGGAGGCTGCGATGGGGGAGGGGTGTGTGTGTGGTGGGGGGGGGGAATGCAGCCTGCTTCTTTGGCCAGCCCCTATAAGTGGCAGTGGGTCAGAGCCAGGGTCTGGCACTTGTTTCATTCCAGCTCCGGAGTGACAGAAGGAGGAAACCTGCCTCGCCCATTCGTTCTTTAGCACCCTGCTCAGCACCCAGCGTCCTCCCTTGTCGGCGTGCCTCCCAGAGACATGGGGACACGGAGCCCAAGGCCTCGGGCTGTCCTCGGGGGCTGGCTGTGGCTCCTGCATGGTAAGGCCTGTGCTTTGCTCCCCGGCGGGTGCGGGGTGAAACTGGACCCAACCGGTGACCGTAGCTCACCCGGTCTCGGCATAGGAGCCTATCGGAGGCTGTTGCCCCTCAGAGATGTCTGTAGTTTTATTAACCGAACTTTTATGTCCCGGCCTGGCAGCAAAGGGCTGACGAGGTAGCAGGGGAAACTGAGTCACAGCGGAGCACTCCGGCGTTAAGGCAGCTCTGTGTGTGGCAGGCACCGGGCAGGTGCAAGCCCCAAAAGAGGGTGAATTAACCAGTTCTCCTTAAAAAGGGGGTTTGGTGCCGGTCAGTTCGCTGTCAGCCCACGGCCAGTGCACTCTTGACTGTGCGCTGGACATCTGGCCAGCACTTTGGGCTTTGATACACCTGCCCTGCTGCCCCGCCCCCCAGCCAGAGGGAAATATGCAAGAGGGGGAAAAAACACAGACACAGCAGTGACCATCGGTGGCACTTTACAGAGAAGCCTCCCTCAGAGGGTGCAGGAAACCCGGCGCTGCTCCGGACGAATCTGGGTTTGGCGGATCAAACGAGCACAAGAGGGGCTGTAAAAATGCCTCCTGCCCCCGGCCATTCTCGCCTGTGCCCGTCAATTCTCCCCTCTCCCCCAGCCGAGAAGGGTGCCCCGGGTTGCAGTTTGCCTGTGGGTTACCTGTGAGCCAAGGGGAACGTCTCTAGGGCTGGTAGGGGCAAGGAGCTCCTCAGCGTGGCGAAGGACAGCAGGGCCAGGATCTAGCACCCTGGCTTTGGACAGCTGTTTGCCAGTGGCAGTCCTGCCCTTCCTCCCAGGAGCCTGGATTGCAGGCCCCCGTCATGGGCTCCTGCGTCACTGCCTGGCCACAGCGCTGGCCGCTGACGGATGGCAGCCGGATCCCACTGCAGGCCCCTGTTAATAGCTGTGGCCTTGAGAGGGTCCCTGTGGGGTGTGTCCCATCTGGGCACGCTCAGGCGGCCGCTTACAGCAGCTGACAGTCCTGGGAGGGGAGATTCTCCCCCCCACCCCCCGCTCTCCTGCCCACCCACATGTTTCACCTCCCTGCCCCTTTGAACCCCCAGGCCAATCAACCCCCAATCAACAGCAGCCTCTGTCCTACCCCGTGTCCCTGTCTGAGCTGGGCCTGGAGAAAGGCTTAGCGGCTGCCAGGGGCTGGATGGTTGATGGCCGAGGAGGTGGGAGGGTTGTGGGCACTGGGGCGATGCAGCGCCCTGGCTTACCCACAAGCAGCTTGGCATTCGTTATGCAAATGAGTGAATCTGTATTCAGCACCTGCCTCCATCTGCTGCCCGGCGGAGGCTAAGAAGAGAGGAGTCCAGGTGCACTCGGCCGGGTCACTAGAACAGTCAACATGGATTCACAAAGGGCAAGTCATGCCTGACCAATCTGATTAGCTTCTATGATGCGGTGACTGGCTCTGTGGCCATGGGGAAGTCAGAGGATGTGATATGCCTTGAATTTAGCAAAGCTTTTGATACGGTCTCCCACAGTATTCTTGCCAGCAAGTTAAGGGAGTATGGTTTGGGTAAATGGACGGTAAGATGGATATAAAGCTGGCTAGACTGTCGGGCCCAACGGGTAGAGATCAACGGCTCGATGTCAGGCTGGCGGTCGGTTTCTAGAGAAGCGCCCCAAGGATCGGTTCTCGGACCAGTTTTGTTCAACATCTTTATGAATGGCCTGGATGAGGGGATGGGTTGCACCCTCAGCAAGTTTGCAGATGATAGAGGTAGATACACTGGAGGGCAGGGACAGGGTCCAGAGTGACCTAGACAGATTAGAGGATTGGGCCAAAAGCAATCTGATGAGGTTCAACAAGGAAAAGTGCAGAGTCCTGCCCTTGGAACGGAAGAATCCCAAGCACTGCTACAGGCTGGGGACCGACTGGCTAAGCAGCAGTTCAGCAGAAAAGGACCTGGGGATTGCAGTGGATGAGAAGCTGGATATGAGTCAACAGTGTGCCCTTGTAGCCAAGAAGGCTAATGGCATATTAGGGTGCACTAGGAGGAGCATTGTCAGCAGATCCGGAGATGTGATTATTCCCCTTTATTCGGCTCTGGTGAGGCCACATCTGGAGTATTGTGTCCAGTTCTGGGCCCCCCACTATAGAAAGGATGTGGACGCACTGGAGAGGGTCCAGCAGAAGGCGACCAAAATGATTAGGGGGCTGGAGCGCATGACCTATGAGGAGAGGCTGAGGGAGTTGGGTCTGTTTAGTCTGCAGAAGAGAAGAGTGAGGGGGGATTTGAGAGCAGCCTTCAACTTCCTGAAGGGGGGTTCCAGAGAGGATGGAGAGAGGCTGTTCTCAGTGGGGGCAGATGGCAGAACAAGGAGCAATGGGCTCAAGTTGCAGTGGGGGAGGTCTAGGTTGGAGATTAGGAAAAACTATTTCACTAGGCGAGTGGTGAAGCACTGGAAAGGGTTACCTAGGGAAGTAGTGGAGTCTCCATCCCTAGAGGTGTTTGTCTCGGCTTGTCAAAGCCCTGGCTGGGATGATTTAGTTGGGATTGGTCCTGCCTTGGGCAGGGGGCTGGACTTGATACCTCCTGAGATCTCTTCCAGCTCTATGATTCTATGATTCTAACAGCCCAACAATACCTCCGCCCAGCTGCTAGGCAAATGCACCAGACCTGTACTGACTTCTGCAGGAGGGACTGCCCCTCCCGTGCAAGGCAGCTCCCCATAACCAGCTAGCAGACAGCAGCCCCCCACCTGTTCCACACACCCCTGAAATCAGCCCCCTCTTACAATCCCAGAGAGATCAAAGCACAAATTCAGACTCCTGGACGGGCCAAGGACACCCTGGGCTGGATTCTCAGCCCCTTGTTCTCCTTTTACATCATTCAGGTGGGTAAAAGTCGTTTGCTGGGTGGGGGAGGTGTAGAGCCAGGGTAGCCTGTGGCCTCCCCCTCCCCCCCCCAGCCACCCATGCATGAGAGGATGTAGGGGAGTGACCATAATACGCTGGTCCAAGCTGGTACGTGGTTCCCGGGACCCTTCTGCTCTCAAGTGCATGCAGGTCTTGGGTCAGGCAAGGACACAGGGCGTCCCTAGTTCTGCTCCCCCCAGTGTGAGGGGGACAAAGCAGGGGACTTGCCTGCCTGAGCAGTTTGGGAAAACAGCTGCTCCAGTTTGGGCCCCGTCCTCACAGTGATATTTGCCCCCCATTTTGGCTTAGGGGAAGCCGGGCAGCCTGGGTGCAAAGGACCAATACCGCACTTCCATGCCCTGTAGGGACACAGATGGCTTAGCCCTCATGTCGCCCCTCTGAGCCAGCTGCCAGCATCCCGCGGTGACAGGGAAACTGAGGCACGCACCGCAAGCAGGGGATGGCCTGTGTTTTCAAGTTGGGCCACCCTCAGCTTGCCAGTGGTTGCAGAGCAAGGAACTGAACCCCGGAGCCCAGACACCCCAGAGATGCTGTGGGGCTTGCTCCTCTGCTCAAAGCCAGGCTGCCCTACCCCGGTGTCAGGCTGGCCTCGCCAAGGTGCCATAGAGGAATGTGCCAGGCAATGCCCATTGTAGTAATCCTGGAGGGGGGGGGGCAATTATGCTGTGGGGGGGTGGTGCAGAGGCCTGAAAACACAGGAAACTAAAGGCAACACTGTGACCTGCAGCCCCTGAATGAGAAACCGTAGGTGGGTCCCTTTCCCCGCCCTGGCAAACTGGAATCTACTTTAATTAGCCCTGAGGCCATTCAGTATTGGGGCCCTTCCCTGGACCCGCCAAAAGGCCCCACTGGGGAGCATTGTCCTGCACCGAAAAGCGAGGCGCCGTCTGCAAACCAGGCTGGCTTTAGAACCAAGCTGGTCCTGAGCTTGACTCACGCCTGTTTCCTTTCCTCCAGCTTGCGCAGGTCTGGGGCCCAGCACCACGGCAGGCTCAGCAGGGCAGCTCCTGCGGGCAGACGAGTTCCCCCCCAGAGCCGGGTCTCCCTCCACAGCAGAGAGCAGTTTGCTCCCTGCCACAGGGCTGGCAGCCACGGAGACAGCGGGCCTGTGGACAGAGGGAATTAGCAGGGCAGCCCAGTCTCCTCCGGCCCCGTCCAACGCGACCGCGCTGCCCGGAGAACGCGCCCTTTCCAGCAGCCCTGCCAGTGAAGCAGGCCCCTCCTTTCCGGAAGAGGTCGAAACCACCGGTTTGGTGCCAGCACCGAGAGGGGACAATGTAAATTCTGACCCTGGGATCAACGGGGAAACAGCGGCTTCCCCAGAGCCAGGAGGCAGCCGAGGGGCAGCAGCCCAGAGCCCTGCCGAAGAAGCAGACGCTTGGGCAAGCGCGACAAACGCTCCGGAAGACGGGACGGTTGCCATGACGCCCGCAGCAGAAGTGGCTGCCATCTTGGCCTTGTTCAACGCCAGCCGCACGGAGCCTCACCCCACCCGCGTCGCCCCTTCAGAGCTGGAAGTGGCGGGCGCCGTTTCTGCCGCGTTCTCCAGCGGCACAACTTCCGTGCCTCTGCTGGCAGCCGCTGAGAGCCTGAGAGCGACACCCGGCACCGGAGGCGGCCCAGACAACTCCACTGCCATTTCCAGAAAAACGCCTCTTCCTCTGTCGGTTGGAGTGAGGGAGTCAATTCCCGCAGGGTTCCTGCCTCCCGCTGCCTCTGCCGGCGAACTCCCCGCTCAGGCCTCCGTTTCTGAGACTGACAAGCCAGGGCATGATGGAGCTCACGCTCCGGACCCCCCACAACCCACTCCAGAGAGCCAGACAGGCCGAGGGACTTCTGCCCTGGCAGGGGAAACCTCCCGCCCTGCCTTTGTAGCTGCGGGGGAAGAGGCTGGTTCTGAGGGAGAGGGGCTCTCTCCCGATGCATTTTCTAGAATCACTGGCTCCGATCACCCAACTTCAGAGAGCAAGAGAGTTCCTGCCCCTGCCGCTCCTGAAGGACGAGGGGATGCAGATAAGTCAGGGTCCACCACAAATGAGGACTCCTCAGTACCTGCAATGGATACCCAGAGCCAAACAAATCCCAGGCCTTCAGACACAGCATGGAGTCCAGCCAACACAGAGGCGCTACTGATAGGAGATACCGAGGCTTTGTCCAACGCCACAGGTCCCCCTCGTTCTCTTGTAGTGCCTGGGGCCATGACAGCCCTGCCTACGCGGGCAGGAGAAATAGCCCCATCTGCCGTCCCGTCTCCCAGGGACATACCCACCAAGCCCCCTGGTTCAGAGACTGAGAACACGGGATTCTCCTTGGCTGGATTTCCTGGTACCCACGGTTCTCCCCAGCCCTCTGCCGCAGGGACAGCAGGACAGGTTGTTCTTGGGGAGGGAGAGGAATCGGCAGACTCCGCCAGGGCAAGCGTGACGGGTGTGCTCGTGGCTCCATCTCTCGCAGCATCTGAGTCACCTGCTGCTGCCACCAAAGGTCTGGGAGGAGACGTTGCTGGAAGCCTTGCCGGTGGGGTAGCTGCACCCTCCGCCGCAGAGCTAGCAGGCAACAGTGCAGCGCCAGCAGCAACTGAGGTATCCATGTCTCAGGCGGACACCCGGGGGCAGGCAGACCCCTCGTTCTGGGGCACAGAGCAACATCCGGCTCCCATGGACGAGCTGCCAACAGGGCGCCCCGGAGCGCTGGCCATGGATTTGCCTCAGCCATCCTTGGCTCAGGAGACAGCTCCGGCACCCTCCGCAAAGGGAGGGGAGACGGTGAGGCCAGTGTCTGTGGCTTATGGAGAAACCCAAGTTTCCAACCCCAACCTTCAGAGTGTAGCAAGTCCCTCACCCTCCGTCCCGGCGCTGAGCCCTGGCAACATGGCAGAGCCTGCCGGAGAAACACCAGCTTTAGCCAACGCAGGTGCGTCCCCTCAGGGAGATGGGCCTTTGGCAGGAAGACCCGTTCCCTCAGGCGGAACATCCCCCTCTGCCTTTGCATCTGCCAGGGGCACCCCAGTGGAGCCTGATGCAGCAAGTGGATTGTCCAGTGCTCCCCGCCCAGCCCCTGTGAGGGAGACGTCTGCAGTCCAAGAAGAGCCGTTCATGTCCATCTTCCCAGCGCCTGGGGACCCAGGCTCCGTCTCCTCCATCTCCTCACCGGGAGGCCCCCGCGCAGTGGGTTCTGCTCCTGCGTCTTCCACAAGCCAGAGACTTCTTCTCACACCCGCCGCCACCGAAGGGCGAGGGGACGGGGCTGGTTCCTCGTCGGCAGCCAACAAGGGAGCTGCAACCGCTAACGCCGAGGCCCAGCGTGAGACCAATCTCTCGCCCGCCCCTGTCAGGGCGGGTCCCTCAAACGTGGCAGAGCTGCCCGTGGGAGAGAGAGGGGCTGCGGCCAATGCTGAGACCTCCCCGGATTCATCCTTGGGGGATGGGCGAGCAACAGGAATACAGGCGAATACAACGTCCCCAGCTGCCTTGGCCTCTCCCACGGAAACCGTGGCTGGGTCCTCAGATTCAGAGCCAGGATCTCCAACCACTTCATTTTCTGGGGCCCTGGTGCCATCCCCACGGACAGTAACTGGGTCAGTTGGGAGGGCAGAAGAAACAGCCATCTCTGCCAGTGACTCAGGAATCCCCTTTCCAGGCCTGGAGGCAATTACTAGGCAACCACTAACTATACTACACCTCTCCACTGCTTGTACTCCCTCGGCTCCAGGACCCAACTCCCCTTCCCTACCTGGGGAGAAAGGGTTAACACCACCAGAACTCCCCAAGGCTACCAGGGGTTTGGCTGATGTGTCACACATGTCGGCTGCTACAACTTCAGCACCTTCCGGACGACAGGCGGAGACACCTCTCCCCCTCTTAGGAGCAACAGGTATGTCACACACGGAGAGCTAGCGTCCCCCGATGGGGTTTTTCAGGTCACTCCCATCTGCTGGTTGTACATACGTCTTGGGTCTCCCAAGCTCTGGTTTGGGGCCCACTGGGGGGGGGCTGTTTTCCTGGGCAGTGCTGGGACAGGGGCTGTGGGGATGGCAAGGTGTCATGGCGGCCGCAATGGAAGCCATGTTGGTTTTGTGGCAAGGGTTACTTTGGGTATTCGGTGAATGCCTCGGTTTCTAAACGAAGGTGACGAATTCACCACTTGCAATAGGCACCTCAGAATGTGTACGTATGTCTTTGAGCTGTGCTATATTGTGCCTAACACCTAGGACACCGTGGCAGGGGGGCTCCCTAGGCCAACGCAAGGCAGGGCAAAGTAATGGTTACCGAATTTCCGACCCAGCCTTTTTCTTTCTGGTGCGGCCACCAATAACAGAGTGCGGCTGAGGCCAGTTAGGCCCCTGACCACGTATCAGGTAGTCAAACACCTAATTCCGATCCTTTGTGCCTGTGAATGAGCGGCAGAGGTGTGAAAATGGGCCGTGAAAATCTGGCCTGCAAAATAAACCTCCTGGGTTCTGAGTTGTGTGTGATTCCCCCTGCCAACTCCTTTCAAAGCTGTCCCCTGAAATAGTGCCCTGGTTGTGTCCACAGCCCTTCGGTCCGATACCAGAGCACCTCTGGACCAGGAGAGAACTACGTCTGTTTCAGCTGGGACCAGAGAGGCTATTGCAAGGGGTACGGGCCAGTCAGCAACACGTAAGTCCTCTGCTTGGCATATTCGGATTTCTGAGCAACAGAGAGGTTACCCAGCTGTACATGACCCGCACTGTCACCTGAGAGTGTAGTAACACCTGCTGCCCTGCGTCTGGTTCACAGCAGTATCGGGGAGTGCCTCTCACCCAGATTCTCCGCTCGAAAGAGTCTGCCTTGATCCCACTCTGCTTCTGCTGCCCAAAGCAGGTCTTCTGGAGGGGGAAAGTGAGGGATCCACTGCCATCCATCTAGTCCCTTTCGTGAGCTAGCGGACTTAAGGAAGCTACTTGTAATGAGGGGCAATGGTCTCACGTTGCAGTGGGGGAGGTGGAGGTTGGAGATTAGAAAAAACGATTTCCCTAGGAGGGTGGGGAAGCACTGGGATGGGTTCCCTAGGGAGGGGGGTGGAATCTCCATCCTTAGAGGTGTTTAAGTCTCAGCTTGAGCAAGCCCTGGCTGGGATGATTGAGTTGGGATTGGGCAGCGGGCTGGACTTGATGACTCCTGAGGTCTCTTCCAGCCCTAGGATTCTGTGATTGTGTTTTTTAGTCACAGCTGTGCCACTGTATCCATATGGAGCCAAGGCAAACGATAAGCAATACGTGGAAAGAAGAGCGGATTTTAACTCACCTGTCTTCAAACCCGAGATTGGCTTCCCGTTTGGGAAAACGCTGCGCGATTCTCTATACGTGAGTCCAAATGAATGAGCTTTGATTAGAACCAGGCCGGGCTGGTCCTTTAGAAAGGAACTATGCTCTTTGGAACATGCACATGATTTTAGCTAGGGGGGGTAGAAATGTTGGGCTTCCCCCCCTCAGATCAACTGATTTTTGTAGAAAGAGAAATCATTTCTAGTGGTGGCTGGAAAAAAGTGTCCCTTGGCTTTTGTCTCTGGTGGCGGAGCCAGGGGAGTTTTATGGGCTGTTGAGGGTGTATTAAGGTCACAGTCACTTTCGAAGGAAAAAAAATGTTTTAAAATGAAGCAGCCAGAAATTAAACTACTGCAGGGACTGCCTTTTGTGTGCAGTGTCTGCGCAGCGCCTAGCTCGGGGGAGGTGGGGGGCTGGCCGGTGACTGGATCTCCTAGGCACTGCAGCAATATACAGACCAGTAATACTGATCCAATACACACAGCTGTTGGGTCTGATCCCCAAATGTCTTGGCTTGGGCTGGAGCCTGAGCATGGGGGAGCCTCCTGCCCCAGCCCAGAGAGCGATAACCCCCCAGGCCGAGCCCTGCGATCTAACGTCAGCTGGCAGGAACCCGCTGCGGGCATCTAATCACTGCGTAGACACATCCTGTGCCACACTGGGCATGATTTCATCCTTCCTGTGAAGGAGCCAGCCTAAGGAATACTGTCCTTTAGTTTACAGACAATGGACAAATCATTTTCCCAGCCTCGGACAGCGGCCTGTTCCCATCTCCAAACCCACCGCCTGGAGGATTTAGTGGCCGGGAGAAAATACCAATGGTCGCGGTGTTCTGGGATAACGCCGACTTCTCCCAAGGCGATGGCGCCACCTTTTACCAGGTCAGTTCTCACAGAGGCGGAGGCCCACCGCGGTGGGATGTAGTACAAGGAGGGCCTGAAATATAAGCCATGTTTCGGACCCAGCAGTTCCGGACTCTGTGTGAAATGTTCCCCTTTGCGGTCTGTATAAGGCCTAAGCATCATTGCAATCGGGGGGAGGGTTCAAAGTTTTTTCCTCATGACCCAGCTGAAGAAAATGGTTGATGCCCACAGCCCAGCACAGTGATATGTTTTGACTAGAGTGAGCGCTATGAGATGGGGTTGAGGGGAGGAGAGGGGGGGGCAGCTCTGGGGTGGGGAAGAATGAGGGCTTTGGAGTATAACAGGGTGTTCCAGGCTGGGGGGCACGGCAGAGGGGCTCAGGGTGTGCGAGGAAGCTCTGGGCTGGGGTGGGGGTGGGTTTCAGGGTGGGTGCAGGCCCCATCTGGGGGCGCAGTCTCTGGTGAGGGATGGAGATGAGTTGTTTGAAGGGTAGGAGGGGCTCTGGGTTTGGAGAGGCGCAGGGCTGGGGCAGGGGGTTGGTGCTTAGGGTTTGGGCCTGGATTTTCCTCTGCCAGCCCCTGGGGAGCAGTGCAGCAGGGGTGCTAAGGCAGCTTCCAGCCTGTCCTGGCACTGTGGACAGCCCTGCGCCCTGGAAGTGGCCGGCGGCAGGTGTGGTTTACAGGCAGAGGTGCCCAAGTGGCTCCGTGAGCTGCTTTCATCCACAGGCACCGGCCCCCAGAGCCGTTGCTCAGGGTAGAGGCCGTGCAGGGAATCCCGTCCAGCCCTGCCTAGGAGCTGGACCAGCTGCCGGCCGCTCCTGGGGCACAGCAGGGTCTGCAGGGCCAGGACAGGGAGGGGGCTGCCTTAGCCCCCCTGCTGGTCACCTGGTCACTCGACAGCCAGGCCACCCAGTGCCTGGCACTCTGCGACCCAGGGCTGGGACACAACCCTGAGTCTGACACCCTTAAGTCAACGGGAGGAGTGTGTGAGGAAGATGAGGGGTTCCCATCTCCTTTGATACCTTCCCCTGCCTCACGCTCGCTCGGCACATCCCTGCCCAGAGGTGTAAGATACATGGACACAACCCACAGGAGTTTGTCACTCTCGACTCTGCCGAGCACCCCGTTGTCCGAGATGTGGAGGCCAAGATTCGCCGATACCTGAAGACGTCGTACTCTGCAAAATGGACCCTTAAGATCACCTGGGAGAAGGCCCCCGCCTATCCCGCCCGGCAGCCTGTCACTCGGGTAAGTGGCCGCTCGGGTTTCGGGAAGCCATTGGTCAAGCAGCTTCCTCCCGCAATGACATGGCCCTCTCGGCACTTTCCTGTAAGCTGCGCGCTTGGGCGGCCACCTCGGAGATTCAAATGCTGCCCAGCTGATTGGCAGAGCGCCCACAGCATGTGTTTCTAGTGGCGGTGCACATGCTTCAGTGCACATCACAAAATGTATTCTGCACATGGATGGAAAAATGGGAGGGAACACTGCCTCCCAGTATCGGTCACGCCTTGGCAGCGGCACTGTGTCTGCTTCTGGCCTGGTCTGGAGCAATTGCCAAATGTTCTGGGGAGTTTCTATGGAAGGAAGACAATTCAGGGATTAGAGTGCTAGCCTGGGACTCAGAAGACCGGGGGCTGCACTACACAGACCCCATGTGGCCTGGGGCAAGTCCCTTTCTCTTCGTGCCTCAGTTGCCCGTCTTCAAAATGGAGGAATATCTACATGAAATACTGTGAAGTGCTCAGATGCTACAGTCAGGGCCGGACGGAGCCATTCCAGCACCCCGGGAAGACAGTTTAATTGCACCCCGGGTTGGGGGAGGGCGCATGCGCGGCCCCGCCCCCGCGCCGGCGCGTGGGGGAGGGCGTGCGGAGCTGGCGGCGGCAGGACGCACGTGCCTGGCCTGGCCCAGCCCGGCTACCGCCGCTGGCGCACAGCCTGGGGCTGTCCAGGGCGGGCTGAGCCTGGCCGTGCAGGGCCCTGCAGCCGCGGGGGGCAGGGCGCTGCTGGCTGGCGCTGCGGGGGTTAACGTGGCCCCCGCCCCAGGCGGCCACTGGGAGCTGCTGCAGCCCGCGATCCGGGAGCCGGGTGCACGGCGCCTGATGATAGCTATAGGGTTGTTTTTGATTCAGATTTTTTAAACTAGGTCCATTTTGGGTGATTTTTAAATCATTTTTTTTAACATACATTTTTTTATTTGCATTTTTACACATTGTCATTGGCAACCTTCCCAGATTGATTCTTGGAGCCTTGGCTTATTTTCAACAGATGAACATTTTTCACCGTTGGTTTGATAACGTGTCTGGTAAAAGCTTGGCTCTAAAAAAATCTCACGACGTTTTTGACAAAAAATAAAAAATGCGGACAGTGTTTTGGGCCCGAGTTTGCTTTGACCAGCTCTGTGGGCACGGTTGCTGGTGGCCTGTGACCCACATTTTGAGCACGACACCTGATTTTGCTTCCCGTGTCTGGTTTTCTTACTGCCCAGCTCTCCGGGAGTTGCACAGATTCACCCACTCCATGGTCCCAAGAGATTCACCTCGTTAGCGCTGATGATCCCCGCTGTGTGGTGTCCCTCCCTGAACAGTGATGGGTACCCCAGGCATTTGTGTTGTATGAAATCAATAGCATCTTGTTCCTTACCCGAGCATCTTGTGTTTCCCTAGACAAACACCTACCAGGCTGTCCTCACCACGGACGGAGTCAAGTCCTACGGCCTCATCCTTTACCAAGATGGCAGCATGCAATGGGATTACACCAGGCTTGGAGCCACCAACGTGCTAATGGGCTACTCCAGGTGCAGTGTGAACACTCCTAGCAGGGGGTGGAGTTGAACACGGTGATGGGCATGTTCCAGTGATAGCCCCCGCGCTTTCCAAAGCACTGCCAGGCACCTCACTGCCCAGCACCTTTTGGCTTTAATCTTTCACCCTCCTGGTACCGAGCTGATGGAAATATTCCAGCTGAGCTCCCCACAGTAAAATACCCAGGGGCCATCACTGGCCGGCTCTGGGACATGCTGCTGCTCACTATGTGCCTGGCACTTGAAGCTAGACACAACCAGAGGGAAACCATGGCGTCCTTTTGTGAGGGTGAGACTGATGAAACGCGGGAACAGTTTACCAAGGGTGGGGGCGGAGTCTTCATCACTGGCCGCTTTTGAATCATTTGCGGCTGTTTTTCTGAACGGACAGCGCCAGGGCGCAGAGGTACGGCCCTTGCCACATAGGGGGGCAGAGTAGATCACGGGTCTCAAACTCAATTTACCTCAGGGCCAGTCCTCAAATCTGTCCAGTGGGCATCCCCCTCCGGCAGGGCTGTGGGAGAGCAGCGGGGTCTCTGTGTGCATTTCCCCCCGCCATCTCCTGGCCCTGCCTGCTGGCCTGTGCACCCCCTGTGTGTCCCCCTGCCCTGCATGAGGCCCCCAAGGGTCCCCACCACCACCAGCGGCAGCACCGCGGGGCTAGAGCGGCTTCCGGCTGCTAGCCCCGCACTGCTGCCGGCATGTCCCTGTGGCCCTGGGGGCGGCATGGGCAAAGCTGTCCCGTCCATAGGACGGTTTGGGGGGCACCATGGCAACCACCTCCTATGGATGGGATGGGCCCCCATACTCAGGTTAGCCCACGGTGTCCTTGGTGGGCTGGGGCTGGCAGCAGAGGTTGGCAGGAGCTGCGGGGAGGCGGAGCGACCGGCTGGCCTGGGAGATGGCGGCTGCCCTGCTCTGCTTCTCCTGCTGCCATAGTGACTGCGGGGAAGGGGAGGGGGCTGAGCCTTCCTGTCGCCCTGCACCAGGCCCCCCCAGGCCTGGGTCCTGCGGGGTGTCTTGTGAGCTTTGGGCTGATCAGCATCCAGGGCTCGACCCGGGGCTCGGCTCCCAGTGGAGTTCACCCGCGTCACTCCCTGCCGTCGCTCCACACACAAAGAGCAGCGCCAGCTTCCCGTCGCGGGGGCTAGAGCAGGGTTTTCCAAACGTCTTCCGCCGCGGGGCCCCTAGCGGGTCCTGAACGTTGGACGGAGCCCTTAAAATGTGGGGATTTGTGATTCAGTAGGTACCCCCGTAAACAGACACAGCTTTGGAAGTCGATTGTAATGTCTTGTCTAATTGTTTTTTCAAGAAAACCATTAGACAATGAGTAGCACAATAACCGGGTCACACAATGGCCATCGGTTTTGCCTCGTGGCACCCCGGACCCTGCGCGTGGCGCCTCAGTGCTCCACGGAGCACACTTTGGGAAACCCTGGTCTAGAGGAAGCCCAGTCAGTATAACCCGACCAACACCAACGCTCCCACGGGGGAAAGCACAGTGTGTGTGTCTCCTCAGAAACAAACGGCCAGAGGCCTGAAACCAAAATGGCGGCAGTCCTCTGCACACGCCCTGAAGCCTTACTAGCTGCCCGCCCCTGCCGACAAAGGCCTTCGCTTCCTAGCTCCCGACACCACGGCTGCTTCCCAGAGAGCGGGCCGTTTTCCCTGCCCTGGCCTTGTTCTTTGTGAGTTGGGGATGCTTGGCCGTCGAGGCTCTGCGTATGATGTGGTCCCTTGTGAGGCGGCTTGGATTTCAAGTGGGGTTGAGTTACGGGGGTCCAGGGAAGGGGAGGGAACTCGCCGGGGCTGGTGCAGACAAGAGGTCCCCTGTGCCGACCAGGAAGGATGATGGAGGGGTTTGCTCTCTTGTGCAGCGGGGATGGATTGTACTGGAATGATGATCTGACCCGAAGGCCCCCAGCTGCCAAATATCGGCCTGACCAGTTCAGAGGCTACAACACAGGTACCCACGTGGCAGCCAGACAGTTTCATTCTGCTTCGGCGTGGAGCGGGGCAGAGCCTGTGCGGAGAAATTCCCTGGTTCCCCCAGAGTCGGCGGGCGGACGCCTGGCCCCACTGAAATCAGGGCAGAACGCCCGGGGGTGGCTGTGGGAGCAGTCTTTCACCGGGAGTGATGGCCTTGCCTCCCAGCTAAGCCCCGGAAATGCCCCTTGCATGTCTCTGATCACCAGTCAGAGATGCCCGTCGGTACTGGCTGCGCCATGGACTACTGCGTCACGAACCGGGGAAGAGGCAGTGACCTTGCCTTGCAGGGACGCTGCCTCGCTCGTGAGACCAGCCCCAGAGCCGCCAGTCTGAGCCGGGGCCACGGAATCGGGCCCACCAGTACTGCAGGAGTTTCACCAGGAAAGATGATCAGGAAGTGAAGGGTGGGGGTGGGAAGGTTCCATCGAACTTGTTTTGGCATTTTGGGGTCAGATGTTAAAAGCCCTGAAAACAGACAATTCCACTCCTAAGGTGTTTCCAAGGAAAGCTGCCACGTTCCACAAAATGTAACTGCATCACCCCTCCCCCTCCATTTTTCAGCGAAAAAAAGCTAGAAGTGGCCTCCCCCTTCCCCCAGGCTCCAGACTGTGCAGATGGGGGTCCTCTTGGTTGGGTACTTTCCAGTAACGCTTGGTGGGAGTTGGATGCTACCTCTCTGCTGCTTTCAGACAGAGTGGGAGTTCATGGAGCGGAGGCTGTGTAACCAGGCACGCCCGGGTCAGCAGTCCCTCTAATTTTTTCCATCCATGTGCAGAATAAATGTTGTTCTGTGCACCGAGGCATGTGTGGCTGTGCACCACCAATAGAAACCCATGCTGCCAGCGATGGGCGCTCTGCTAATCAGGCAGTAGGTGCTCTGCTAATCAGCACTGGAATTTCTCCTGGGCGGCTACCCGAGTGCTCAGCTTACAGGGAACACTGGCCCAGATTCCCATTTCATTTCAGAAAATATCCCCAGCTCGTCTCCGGTGCGGTAAAGGGTGCCCTAGGGCCCAATCACCCCTCTGCCTGGGCCCATTGCTGTTGGCTCAGGGGAAGGCCAAACCTGTTGACTGTTTCTGCCCTAGATCTGCGCGGGCTGTGGCTGTATAGCCTAGCTAGCCAAGAGCGTGTGAACTACCGAGTGCAGTGCCTGGCCTGGCTGAGCACGCAGCAGGATCCAGCTGGCTGGAACAAGGACCTGCCCTCGTGCCCTTGCTCCCTGCCCCCAGCAGCATCGGAGCCGCGCTACCGACGGAGCAGAGGAGGTGCTGTGTGCTGACAATGGCAGGGCGAGTCCTCGCCGTGGGGAGGTCCCTTTCCGTTTGCATGCAGCGAGCTTGGCTGGAGCCTCCCTGCGCTGGGCGTGAGGGGCTAGCGGCCTGGGCAGCGGGTAATGAAGGCAAGGGAAGGCTTTGCCTCCCCAGACAGACATGGGGTGTGAGGTGTGGCTGCTGGACAGGATTTGCTTCAGGCTGGAGGGTCGCCTGCAGGCGAGGACCCTGGTAGCAGGGGGCCCATGCACAGTGGGCTGGAGAAGAAAGCCCAACACAAGCGCGTGTGAGCTCGGGGCTGGGAGGCGCTGCGTGATAACTGGCTGGCTAAGATCCCAAGCCAACACCCTCCAAAATCAAGAGCTGCACTGGGCTTTGGCGCAGGCCACACACCCAGAGGCCGCACTGAAAGGGAAGCCTTTGGTGCGGCGCGGCTCCAGGGCTGAACGCTGCCATGCGACGGGCGGGTTCTTGCAGGCTTGGCGGACGCCCAGGTGACCCTGCTGTATCCAGTCTCCCCCAGCCGGTACGGCGCTGGGGTCCGCTGTCTCTACAACAGCCGGAATGAGCTCGTCGACGGGCGGCAGGAGAGATCCTGGAAGGCCTGGCGTCACGTGGCCTCCTACCGCGGTAAGAGGGTCTGAGGAGGTGTGGCCGCCAACCCCCCCGCCATGCAATTGGAGCCACGTGGGCTGGGCTTGCCTCTGCGTTCTTTGACTAGCTGAGCAGCGGCGAGTCTGGGGCACCTGTCCAATGCAATTCTGAACCCGTCCATAGCTGGGGGACACCAAGCGAGATGGACAAGCCAGTTTTTGCTGCGGGATCGACGTATTGCTAATGTCCAACCCTGCTCATTGAGTGTGCATGGCTCCGAATACCCGTTCCCAGCCATTTACAGCTCTTCACTCAGCAACCGCTTGGTGCTTGGCTAATGAAAGCCCCCTCTTGGCACTCAGGGGAGGGTGAGGTGGGCAAACAGGGCAGGATTGGGGCCCGCAGGGAAATCACAGGGTAGGTTCTGCATTCGCCTCTACAAGGCATGAACCATTTGCACCTCTCTGCAAAGCTGTTTTTGTCAGCTTGGCGGCTAAAGGAGTAGCAGCTTGTGGGGCCCAATCCAACAGCCACTGAAAGAAATGGGGCTTTTTTGCAGGGACTCCAGGGGCAGTGGATTAGGTGGCTCCTGCCCAGTTTCATGGCAGAGGGTTGTAGCTGTTTGGTTTGTAACCCTGCGTGTAACTTCCATCTCCAGATCCAGAGTTAAAGTTCCAGGCTTGGTGCTGCCGGCAGGCGGGGAGCCCCCAGCTCTGTGCTAAGTACAGTCAGAAGAGACCCAAGACCAGCTGTGCTGGCTACAGGCGGCCAAGGCCAAGTGAGTTCCCGGTGGCACACAGCTCAGCTGCTGGCTGCGGCATTGTTGTCCCCGGGGGCTAGAAGTCACTGCCCCTTTGCCCAGCGTAACGACAGCCAGCAGCAAAAATACACAAGCACCCCCGAGAATCCGTGTAGGGGATCGCTCTCTGCCTCCACTCCTCACCCTGTGTCCACAGCACACTAAGGGCTGTGTCTAGACTGGCAATGGGAGGCGGCTAGGCTCAAGGCGAGGGTCAGAAACAGGCTCACCCCATGTTTGCTCTTTCTTGGCACCCGCAGCACCGTCCTCGGAGGAGGCAGAGAGCTACTCAGAGGAAGGGAGAGGTGAGTCTGCCCTGGGTGGGGCTGGCCTTCGCGTTCCTGGGTCCTGAGCCCAGAGAGCAGGTGGAGCATTCACAGACCAGGGGCAGGAGCTCGTTGGTCAGGGGCGCGGGGCACCCACAGCACCAGGGAAAGCCTGCGAGAGCTGGAGGTGCGGAGAGCAGGGGCCGGATTCCTGCTGTGCCCTCTGCTAGGCCCACTACAGTGCCACGGGGCTTCCATCCAGGAGTGCAGGAGGGGGAAGGGACCCTCGGTTCCCGGAGCTGCATTGCCCCTAGAGCACAGGGGCTGCTAGCGTACATGTGCCTGCCTGGTTGGCTGCCGGGGGGCGGTGAGATAAGTGAGCATTGTGTGGATCCTAATCGGGCTGCCCCATTGGGGGTTACTCACTAGCCCTGGTCCCTGGCAGCTTTCTGCTCCTCTCTCCAACCCTGGGGTCTGGCTTTTGTTCCACGCTCTCCGGGTGCTGGTCCTGGGGCCAACAGCTGGGGAAACCCAACAGGAGGGAGGTGCCCAGAGACGCTGTCTCTAGAGCCCTGCGCGGATACAAAGTTGGTACCAGCAGCTGCACAAGCGAGGCGCGGATCCCCACATCCCCTCCGCTGCGCCGGGCGGGTGTAAAGTGGGTTTGCAGGGCGCTAGTGATGTGAGGACGCCGGCTTGGTCCATGCTGCCCATGGATGTCTTGTGCAATTTGCGGGGAGCTTGGCCACGGCCTGCGCCGTGGCTGAGCAAGACACATTTCAGTGCATGGATGGGGCTCTGCCAGCGGGGTAGCTAGTGTCACCCTTGGACACCTGCACCCCACTTTAGCCAGCTCTGGGCTGCCGCAGGCGTGTCCCTGGGCTTGGTGACCTGGTGGTTACTCCACAGGCCAACCCCTGAAACTGGGGCTTAACGCTAGGCCCCATTTCGGGCCGGACTGTAACCGGCAGGTACGAACTGCTGGTGCAGCGCGCCTAACGCTGCTTTTTGTGCATTGCAGACTGAGAGGCCGGGCCCCGCAGGGCTTTGGCAGCTCCCCCCGGCCAGCCTCGCGCCGCTATTGCTGCATTGCTGGACGGGAGCGGCACAGAACCTGTACAGCAGGCGAGAGCTCCTCTGTGCGCAGCAGGGCCAAGCATGCCTCCTTCACAGACCAGGCGGGGCCTTGGGGAGGAAGCCAGCGAGGTTTTGTACAGGGGTGTTTGTGTTACCCCCAAAGCACTACCTGTTGGCAAATAAAGGCTTGGAAGAGGCTGAGCAGCACTGATTGGGTGCCGGCAGCATGCCCCTGGGCCAGGCGGGTGTCTGCCAGGATGCTGACTCTTGTGGTATTTAAGCATCGGCCGCGGCACTCACCCAGGCCCATACCCCGGCGGGGGGACAGGCCACAAGGGGCGTCCCACCTGTGCGCTGGGGGATGCTCCTTGGTGGCGGATCGTCACGGAATGGCGTTTACGAGGAAGTGCTATGAAGGGGGGGCTGTGCGCACAAGGGAAGGGAGCCGCAAAGGCCTCGTGCCACTTCCTCGCAGACGGAAGGGCTGCCCCGGCTGGGCTGGCGCCTCCGACTGGTGCCACGGGCCGCAGATGCCGGCCTGCATGGCAGCACGGCGTCGGGAGCGTTGGAATGCACAAATCCAGTCGGTCGAATTGGATCCGAGGCGGGGGCTGGTGTCGGCTCCTGGGTGGGGTGAGCAGGAGCAGTGAGGGGGGAACACGCGCAGCCTCCAGATGAGCCGCACACCAGAACTGGTGTCCCTCACGCGTGCCCGCAGTCTGTGAGGGCACTATGAGGGCTCTTTCCTGCCCATCACCGTGGCATCGTGGTGAGTCAGTCAGTCTCGGTAACAGAGGCCGGGCAGGGTGAGCCTCTGTAGTGCCTCCAATCCAGGGATATCAGGGGCCCTACGCTGGGACGAGAGGGCCTGCCAGATGAGCTCCAGCATGGACCCGTGGCCTCCTGCCTCCAACCTGTTCCAGGGGAAGGGCAAGATGCCCCAGTGGAGGCAGTTTCTGCTCGTTGGCTCGTGCGTGGAAATGAGCTGCCTAGAAAGGAAACCTGATGCTCCAACACAGCCGTGCCCATTGTGGATGAAGCAGCCCAGTGGGGGAGGAGTGTGGGAGGGGACACACAGAGCTGGGCTGGGACAGGCCTCCCCAAGGGGCTGGTGGCTTTGGCCCCACAGTGAGCTCTTCTGTCCTTCTCCCAGCCCTTGCCTGCTGCAGGGGGCCTGCTGGGCCTGGCGCTGCAGCCTGCAGGCTCTGGGTGACCTGCAGGGCGAAAGGGGCCAGCGGGCAGGGGCTCCAACCTGCCATGCCAGGCCTGGTGGGCCCACCAGGGCCCCCCTTGCGAGCCCAGGCCCGGGACGCAGGCAGGGCGCAGCACACAGACAGCCTGGCACTGGGCGCTTCCAATAGAATATTTCTCTCTATATTAAAATTACATTTCTCTTTACAAAACAATTCCCCGGCCAGCTCCGGCGGCGCCCCTCAGCAGGGCTCCAGGGGCGGCCACACGGCCACCCGGAGCCCCCAGCAGCTCTGGGCCCCGCTCCCGGCTCCGATCTGGCCCGCTCCCGCCTGCGCGGCGCAGGGAGGTGCCTGTTCCAGGTCTCACTCGGCTTCCTGGCCGGCTGCCGTCACCGCCTGCGGGAGCAAGGGGAGCAGGTGAGCGGGGGGCCCGGTCCTGAGACACAGCACGCTCGCAGCGGCGTCCCACAGGATCGGGTCCTCTCGGGCTGAGCCCCATTGGCTGACCGGCCAGTCCCTCCCTGGGCTGGGCGCTGACTGCCCTTCCTCCCTCTGGGCAGCAGGCTCTACTCCAGCCCCCCCCCACCCCTCCCCTGCAGGCTTTGCACCTGCAGGGTCTGTCAGGCCTGGCCCCGCTCCCTGGGGAAACACAGATGAGTCCGTTCCCCCCGCCCCCGAGACCAGCCCTGCCAGGGATGGGACCAGGCTCTGTAGCCGCTCAGCTCCCAGCTGCCAGTCCGGGGCCAGTTCCAAGTGGGTCTGCACCCAGGGTGCCGGCCTGCTGTCCTGGCCCGCCTATGGGGGTGCAAAGGGGGATCCCCAGGGCTGAGGCTGTGACCCCCTGGGGCGGGGGGGGGGGGGTCGTACTTCTGCCTGGCTGCGCTGGAGGAGTCCAGGAGGTGGCAGCTGGCCTGCTGCAGGTCCCAGTCGAAGGTCTCCAGCACCTTGTGGCACTCCACCCGGGTCTTCAGCCCCAGGCAGAAGAGCTGCTCCACCTGCAAAGCACACGGCGAGGGTCAGCGGGGGCACTGGGGCGAGAGGGGCAGGAACGATGCCCACCCAGGCTCCCACCGTGCCCCGGGAGCTGCGCTGGCCTGGCCAGTGTGGGGCGGGCTCTCCACCCCTCCAGGGAGGTGCCGATGGGCAGAGGTGGCTGGGGGGGCGGGGGGGGGGGCGGAGGGAGAGCTGTGCTGGCCTTGGAACCACCCCCCCCTTCTCCCCGCGGGATCAGGACACCCCAGCAGGGGGCACACCAGGCTCAGCGCAGTCCCAAGCCAGAGCTCCTGCTGGCCCCTCCAAGCCCACGGCCCCTCCCCGCAGGCAGGGCACCAGCTCTGCTGTGCCAGCCCCTGGCAGAGGGGGTGTGGCTGGTACCTTCAGATACTGGATGGCCCGCTGGATGCTCCAGCTGTGGTTCTGCAGGGCCGCCAGGCACTCCTCCATGGTCACGCCGTGCACCATCTCCTGCACCTGCAGTACATGCCCCCCGTGAGTGCTAGGCTCTGCCCGGACAGGCTGTGACTGCTGGGGGGGAAGGCAGCCAAGGGCCCATTGAGTCGGGGGGACCCCACTGAAGGGCCGGGGTGCAGCTGTGCAGAGGGCCCAGTGGGGCAGGGCTGCGGTGGCAGGCGGGCAGGCTGTCCTTGGGCAGCTCCTTCCCTTCTGCACGCGCCCTGGGCAGCCTGGGGCCAGGTGCTCTGCTGGCACCGCCTGGTTTCCTACGGCGGGCGCAGACACGGCTGGAGCCCCCAAAGGCCGTTGCTGGCAGCCGAATGGTGCTGGGAAAGCAGCCGGTACGGCTGGGCCCCAGCAACAGTGGCCACGCAGCTCAGCACCACGGAGCTCCTTTCACCCAGTCGCCAACTGCTTGGGACCATCACCTCCCCCCCCCTCCCAAGCACATCCCACTTACAGATGGGGAAACTGAGGCAGCCAGTGACGCCATGTCAGGAAGAGAACCCAGGAGTCCTGAACCCCACCTGCAGTGACTGCTGGATGCCCAGGCTGGGGCGGTGGGAAGTAGCTGCCCCCTTCCTAGCAGAACGTCCCTCCCCGCCAGACTGTGGCAGCTCCCCCCCGCCCCCTCATTTCTCCCACTGGGCCCCAGCAGCGAAGAGGCTGCAATCTCAGGCTTGCCCAGCAGGTGGCGCTCCAGGCCTGCACTGGCCAGAGACAGGGCCTGGCCTCAGGCTGGGATCTGGGCTCTGCAGGCGAAGGGCCCCCCGCCCCGCCCCCCTGCGTGGGGCACAGAGCTGCAGGCTTGGGGAGGGAAGGGCCCATCCAAGGTGGCTGCATTGATGGGCTACAGAGACACCTCCTGGGATGAGGGATGACCTGGGGCAGCAGCTGGCCCAGATGGGGGTCAACCCCACACGCTCCAACCAGGGCAGGCCGAGGCCCCCAGCAAAGCCCTCCCCCCCCCCAGGGTATGAATGGCCTGGCCATGAGGTGCAGGGTACAGCAAAACCAAGGCCAACCCTGCCTCCCCCGTGGGCGCTGGGTCTCACGGCATCTACCTCCTCCTAGCCAGCACCCGCCCTGGGGCTCCTGACCAGACAGATCCCTCCCCCACGGCCCCAAGGGGAAACTGAGGCACGGAGCGGGGGGAGACAGCCCCCTGGGGCCACCGGCAGAACCCAGGAGTCCTGGCTGCCAGTCCCTCCAGCCAGATCACAGCCCAGGACGCCAGCCCCACTGGGCAGGGATCCCAGCTGCAGGGGCGCTCGGCTCAGGGGCCGTCTCCATCCTCACCCCCCCCCGCCAGGTGCCCTGTCCCAGGAGGGGCTCAGGGGTGGCTGGGCCTGTGGGCGCAGGGCCAGCAGCAGCAAGTCCTGCCCAGAGGGGCTGAGCTGGGTAGCCAGCACAGAGCCTGTCCAGTGTGCCTGGGCTGGGGGCCTGCCCCAGCCGTGTACACAGGGGGCACTGGCCTCAGGGGCAGAGAGCAGGGGGCAAGGGTCAATCCAAGCAGGATCGGGCCCAGAGGCTGCAGTGCTTGGGCACAGGAGCAGGCTGGGCTGGGTCTGATGATAGTGCAGGCGAAAGGGGCAGGAGCTTGGGTCCCACTGACTGCGTAGGGCACAGACTCCCCCCTGGGTGGCCCCCAGTCGGGTACCCACCCTGTGCTGCGCAGGGCTTTTCCCTCATCGGAGGGGCTCAGCTCACTCACACCCAACTCATTTGCCTCTGGGAGAGGATCTGGGGACAGTGGGGAAACTGAGGCACGGCGAAGCACCGGGACGTGCTCTCCTGCTGTCCCCTGGGTGTGAGCTCCGTGAGGCAGGGGCAGCATTACACACACAGCTCCCCAGGCGGCCCTGCCACCGCTCTCAAGTTAGGCCCCAAGCTGCCCCCTGCCCCAGCCAGCCAGCCCTTCCCCCAGCCCCCCGCGGGGAGCCACTCACCAGCCGCACTTTCTCGGCGGCCCGGCAGCCCTCGCCGGCCTCGTAGTTGATCTTCTGGAGGCCGCAGGCAGCCCGGAGCGGGCCCCGGGGGGCGGGGTTGCTGCTGCCGGCCGAGCCGTCGGGCTGCTGCACCATGGGCCGGACGGTGGCCGTGCTGAGCGCCCGGGGCGCCGGCTCCTCGGGGCTCCGGGCCTCCTTGAAGAACTTCTCGTACTTGTCCAGGTAGGCCGGGCGCTCGGGCAGCAGGTAGTAGTGGGTGCTGCTGACCTTCCGCCCGTCCTTGACGATGGGCAGGATGCAGGGGCCCTTGGTGCCCTCCTTGTCCTGGGCCAGGATGACCTTGGGCGCGGCGTACTTGGGGTCCGAGGCGAAGCTCTGCGTGGTGGGCATGGCCTTGCCCGGCGAGGAGGAGAGGCAGGCGCCCAGGGCCATGGGGGAGCAGAGGCCGGCCCTCTGCTGCGGGGAGCCCACCTGCAGCGCCATGGGGCTGGGAGTCCTGGACGTGGGCTGGGACAAGGGGTCGCGGGGCGGGATCTGGGGCGGGCGGTCCTCCTCGCCCCCCGAGGCCGGGGACAGCTCCCCCGACCAGCGCCCGGCCTCGTTGCGCCGCAGGGGCCGGGGCGGGATGGGCACGCGGGGCGGGACCTGGGGCTTGTCCTCCCCGGGGCTGGGCGCGAAGCCCCGGGGCACATGCAGCCGCTTCATGCACTCCTGCTGCAGCTCCTGGAAGATCTCGGTGGTCTGGGCCAGGCTGGGCTGCTTGGCCCTGCGGGGCGGCAGGAAGAGGTTGTCGTCCAGCGGCGCCGAGCCCTGCTCCCCCGCCGCCGGCTCGCCCGCCGCCCGGCCCCCCGGCTCCGCGCTGTTGATGGAGCACACCTCGAAGTCGGCCTCGTCCTGCGCCACATCGTCGTAGGCCGGCGGCGGGGGCAGGGGCCGCGTGTCCCAGTCCACCACTGGGGTGGGGTGCAAGGGCCGGGGCAGCGCCCGCGTGGGGCTCTGGGGGGGCGTCTTGTCCAGCAGGGAGAAGGCCTCCATGGCCAGCCTGGCGAGGGAGGGGGCGCCCAGCTCCCCGACCGGCGAGGGGGTGGCGGGGGGCGGCTCGTCCCCGAAGTCAATCAGAGGAACCTCGCTGCAGGAGGGGCCCCCGGCCCTGGCCTGGCCCGGCTGCCGCTCACCCACCTTGGTGCCCGACACCCAGGCCGACGGCTTGGCCAGCTTCAGCCCCTTTGGGGGGGCCGGCTTGCGTAGGCACAGCCGCTTGAGGCCGGTGGAGAGGGAGTCGTCCTCGCTGACCGGGTCGTAGGAGGGTTCTGGAACACAGGGGGCGACTCAGCACCGCAGGGCACGGGCCTCACCCAGGCTCCGTCCCTAGGCAGCACCGGGCTGGCCAGGCGCCCAGCACTGCACCCCGGGGCCTCCCCAGCTACGCCCGTGTGGGCCTGCAAGGGGCTCACACACGGCTGGAGCCAGGTGCTGGGAGGGGGCACAGCCCCGCCGGTGCCCCTCACTCCCAACCCTCAGCCCCTGCCAACCCAGCCCTGTGTCCCCAGCCCTGCCCCCCAGCCCTGCCAGTGCCCCTCTCTCCCGATCCTCAGCCCCTGCCAACCCAGCCCTGTGTCCCCAGCCTGCCCCCCAGCCCTGCCCCCCAGCCCTGCCAGTGCCCCTCTCTCTCGATCCTCAGCCCCTGCCAACCCAGCCCTGTGCCCCCAGCCCTGCATCCCAGCCCTGCCAGTGCCCCTCACTCCCGATCCTCAGCCCCTGCCAACCCAGCCCTGTGTCCCCAGCCCTGCCAGTGCCCCTCTCTCTCGATCCTCAGCCCCTGCCAACCCAGCCCTGTGCCCCCAGCCCTGCATCCCAGCCCTGCCAGTGCCCCTCACTCCCAGCCCTCAGCCCCTGCCAACCCAGCCCTGTGTCCCCAGCCCTGCTCCCCAGCCCTGCCAGTGCCCCTCTCTCCCGATCCTCAGCCCCTGCCAACCCAGCCCTGTGCCCCCAGCCCTGCATCCCAGCCCTGCCAGTGCCCCTCACTCCCGACCCGCAATCCCTGCCAACCCAGCCCTGTGTCCCCAGCCCTGCCCCCCAGCCCTGCCAGTGCCCCTCTCTCCCGATCCTCAGCCCCTGCCAACCCAGCCCTGTGCCCCCAGCCCTGCATCCCAGCCCTGACAGTGCCCCTCACTCCCGACCCGCAATCCCTGCCAAACCAGCCCTGTGCCCCCAGCCCTGACCCTCAGCCCTGCCGGTGCCCCTCACTCCCGACTCTTAGCCCCCGCCAGCCCTGCCCCCAGCCCTGCCAGTGCCCTTCACTCCCAACTTGCAGCCCCAGCCAGCCCAGCCCTGCCAGTGTGTCACGTTATTGGATTGTGAGGGGAGCAGCCAGGTCACTGCTGCACCCATGGGGGGTTGTTCGCCCCAAAAGTGGTACAAAGGGGGCCATGTGAGGGATCAAACAAAAGCTAACTTTCTTCTGATTCTGTATCTGCTCTTCATGTATCTGTATCATGTCTGTGTGTGGAGTTAGGAATCTGTACTCTGTAAGGAGACTGGAAGTCTCTCTCAATGTGCTTGAGTAATGGGCTAGGAAGGTTTGCCGATGGACCTGCTAATGAGTGAAGCTCCAGGGAACAATGGGCCTCTGAAGGCCAAAGACACACCTGGCCACTGGCCATGTGACTCCCTCCAGCTTGGAAGAAGCCAGGAGAGGGTATAAGTAGGCCATGTGGCTGACTCCATCTAGGTACTCAGATCTGCTCCTGACCCCAGATGCGACCTCGCAGGGAACCAAGAGCCGGGAAGAACTGTGGACCCATCCTGACGTAGGATGCACACCAAGGACTTTTAAGCCAGCAGTTATAACATCTTTGCTGCGAGCCTGCATCGAGAACTGGGAGATTCGATGCATGTAATGTATGATACTTTAACAACCTTACTCTCATGCTTTTCTTTCTTGTAGTAATAAAGTAATCCTTTAGATTGTAGATTCTAAAGGATTGGCTCAGTGTGGTTTGTGGGTAAGATCCAGAGAGTAAATTGGCCTGGGATCTGTGGCTGGTTTCTTGGAAGCGGACAAAACTTGTTTGGGGTAGGTGGGATTGGGTTCTAAGACCCCCCACCTGTGTATGAGGCCCGGGGCCATCTGGGGCACGGATATTGCTCGTGAGGCTTCCAGCACGCAGCTGAAGCGCTCTGTGGGACTGGTTTGTGGCCTGTTCGGAAAGGCCTCCAGCCTGGTGGCTGTAAGGAGCCCCAAATTTGAGCAATTCGCCCAGAGTGGACGCCCTCAGCTGTGCCCAGACCCGGCTCGGTCCGTCACACAGTGCCCGTTACTCCTGACCCACAGCCCCTGCCAGCCCTCCGCCTCCCTCCCCTAGACAATGTGCACACGAAACTGACAAGCAGCCACCAAGGCTTAGGAGGGGAAGGCACTGAAATTCACTGGTTCACTCCTGACCCACACAGGATCTGAGCCCAGGGCCGCCCCCATTTGTCCCCTACCGGCCCCCCAAGCCCTCTGTTTAAGCTTTGCCTGGACCAGGTATCCCTGAGCTTTGCCCTAGAGGATGCCCAGCAGCATCCAATTCCTGCCCCACGTATTGGCTCTGCTCCCTGGGGCCACGCCCCTGGCGGTGCCGGATCTCACTGCAGCGCCTGCCCGCCCAGCGGCCGCTCGCCTGCTCTTGCTGCCCCCAGCCCAGGGGTGAGTGTGCGCAGCAGTCGGGGCCAGGCACACCCTTGGGCTGGGGGATCTCACTTGCCAGCAGGTGGGATGCAGAGCAGGGCTGAGTCACTGAGCTGAGGGCTGGCCCCACGGGGCGCCTGGGCATGGGGGCCAGCCAGGGGCAGAGCGCTCGCCCTGGGGAGAGACCAGCCGTGGGGCGCGGCTGACGCAGGAGGAGCCTGTCGAGGGCTGGGAGCGTTTCACAAGCTCCCGGAGGCAGAGGGCACCGGTGCCAGGGGAATCGACCCGCCACCGAGAGCCAAGCACTGCCTGGGGCAGGTGGCACGAACTCACCTCTGCCCCCTTGAGGGGCGCAGGGCCAGGGCACCCTGAGCAGGGCCCGCCCTCTAAGTGCCCCCGCTGTGCGTGTGCACGTACACGTCTGTGCACGGGGCCCTCCTGGCAGCAGCCCGGTTGGCACCGACGTCTCGGTGCCCTGAGGACCCCCATGCAGCAAGCGCCCCCCTGTACCTGGCGGAGAGGAGTGAGGAGAGAAGAGAGGGAAAGAGCAGAGGCCCGACTTACTGGTCAGGAGGAGCGTGGGCTGCGGCGGCCGAGGCGGCGGCTCCCCTGCAGGAGAAGAGAGGCCCCGGAAGAGAGAGGAGGGGTTAGCTGGCGAAGCGCAGAAGCAAGAGGCTGGACAGCGACAGAGCGGTCAGCAGGCGGGATTGCCGGGCTCAAGGGAGCAGCAGCACCGCTTGGAACAGCTAATGGCGGGTTTCTCCGACCTGGCCCGAGGTTGGATGCCAGCTGGGCCGGAGCCGCCCCAGCCCCGCCTGGGCCACTGGGAGAGGCGGGCACGGGGCACTGCCGAGCGTCTGGGCCAGCAGTCGCCAGCCAAAACTCAGGCCCCCCCTGAGAGTCTGGTCCTCCGCATTTGGAGCCCATGACAGAGCCCCGGAGCAACAGTGGGTCTGCGCTGGGGCCCCTCGCAGGATCCGGATCAGAGCTCCCTGGGGTGGCAGTTGGGAGCACTAGGGCAGGAAGCAGAACCCTGGTCCTGCTGGAGGGCGGAGGATCTGGGGCGGGAAGAGCTCTGCTGTCAGCCGGTTCTGCCAAGCCGCAGAGCGACTGGGAAAGGCTCCCTTGGCAGGGGAAGGGCAGAAGGTCTGAGGCTGGCAGGAGCAACGCGCTGGCTTTGCTGCAAGGGGCACGTTCACCCTCTGCCCACGCTCTCTCCCCTGGCACCATGTGGCCCGGGAGCCCAGCTGGAGCCGCCTGGCATCCTAGTGCAGTGCCCTGGCCACAGAGCAAGAGCGGCCTGTGGAGACTACAGGTCCCAGCAGGCACCAGGGCTGGATCCTGTGCAGTGTTGCATGTTGGGACTGGAAGTTTGCGAGCCGGGACTCTTGCTGGCCAGCAGGGGCAGTGCCCCACAGCAGCACGGCATGTGGCTTACTTTTCACTCGTCCCGGGAGCTGGGTGGGTCTGGCTGCGTTCAGGTCCACCCCTAGCACGTCGGGAGGGTCCATGGGGTTTCCCAGGTACAGCCTGTGGGGAGAGAACACACAGGGCAGTCAGCAGCACGCCCCACGTCCGGGGCTCGCCCCACCGGCGCTGTGGGCCACCTGGCACCCAGACACATGGCACTGCCCTCTTGGCTCAGGGGCACAGCAGCTGAAAGCCTGGCCCCTGAATGCAGGAGACCCACATGGAAGGGACGGGGGAGCTGCTCAGGTCTCCCCCAAGCCAGCCCCAGAGATTAGCATAGTCCATTAGCCCTCCCAGCCGGGGAACCCCTGCTTTGCCATTCCTCCCACTGCCGATCCCCAGTGGCTGGCAGCCCCCGCCCATGGCGCAAAGCCGGGCTCTCACCCTGGGCACTGGCGGGGGGCTGCTAAGGGATGTGGCCAAGGTCAGACAGGGTGTCAGTGGCAGAGCAAGGCATCAACATTGGGTCCCCTGCATCCCAGCCTCATGCCAGGGACTCAGGGGACACCTGGCCCTGGTCCATGTGTGCTGGGGGCGGGAGGGGGCAGTGGGTGTACACTCAGCTCCTGTAACAGGAAGAGTGTGCCCTGGTGGCTCTGAGGGGCCAAGTTCTGGGGGTCCTGGCTCCACTCAGAGCATTTCCAGAGAACCCCCCAGTTCTACCCTCCCCCCATGCTGGCCGGGCTGGGCCGATCTGGGCCCCCAGGAGCAGCCCAGGGCCGGTGCTCAGAGATGGCAGCGTGGGGCTGGGCTCTCCCGGGCTGAGCTGTGCCAGGCAGGATATGGTGGGAAGGCGAGGGAGAGGGAGGGATCTGGGCGTAGGTTCCCTCTGCCTGGGGACGCTCCAGCCTGGACACCACGTCCCTGCGCTCTGCACCCGAGCAGCCCAGCGCAGGGCTCCTGCTGGCTGGGCGTGGGAAGGGCTCAGGAGAGGAGCAGAGCCTGATTAAGAGCAGCAGCAGGGCTGGGAGCTTAGTGCTGGAGCACAGCCAGGCCCAGGCTGGGTATGGAGCACCGGCAGAGCGGGGTATGGGGGCTTGGGCTGGGCTGGGCTGGCAGGGACCGCGGGTCGGGAGGGAGGGGCTCCGGCAGAGCTGGGGGGGCTGCGGGTCGGGAGGGAGGGGCACCGGCAGAGCTGGGGGGGCTGCGGGTTGGGAGGGATGGGTACCGGCAGAGCTGGGGGGGGGCTGCGGGTCGGGAGGGACGGGCACCGGCAGAGCTGGGGGGGGCTGCGGGTCGGGAGGGACGGGCACCGGCAGAGCTGGGGGGGGCTGCGGGTCGGGAGGGAGGGACACCGGCAGAGCTGGCAGACCCTAGAGCTGGGCTGGCAGGGGCCGCAGGTCGGGAGCTGCACCGCACACATAGACAAAAAGGGTTTTACGGATGCGCAACTCAAACATGGCTGGACCAAATCTGAGCCGGCCTGTCGGGAGCCGAGAGCAAGCCAGGGAAACACCATGGCTCTGGAAATGTGAGCAGCCACACAAGGGAGATTTGAACAGAGGCTGGAACTAACATGTATGTTACGTCCATGTACAATCCCACTGGGGGAACTTCCCCCTTCATTGAAATGCAGCCACCTCTGGGGTGGAGCGAAGCAGCTGTTTAACAGCTCACAGCAACACATGGTGTTTTAGGGCCCAGCACAGTAAAAGGGAAAGAGGTTCCTCATGGACAGGCTCCCCCCCAGTGCTAACATGGCGCCGAGACCCCAGACTCAGGCAAAGAGCCCTGCGGAGCCAGGAGAGGTCTGGCCCGTGGGCTGAACATGTGCGTGGAGGCGTGCAGTGTCCACTAGGTCTAGCGATCTGTTCCTGCTGCCCACACCCAGTGGGCGGGGGGCAGATCAGCCACTCACACCAGCACCCTGTTAATCCGAAGGGGGGGCGTTGGACTCCAAAGCTCCGTGGTCCCCATGACAGGTGATTCCCAGGGAGAGAAGGATCCCAGACCAGCCTGAAGCCAGAGCAACCCAAAGACCCACATGGGCCCCCACGTCCCTCTGGGCCCACTGAGGGCAGGCGCCCTCCCCCCAACAAACTGTTTGGCTCCTGGGGCCGCGGGGCAGGGAGAAGGGCTGAGCAAGCCGAGCAGACAGACGCGGTCCTTACTCGTCAATCTTATCGGGGAAGCCCCAGCAGCGCTGCGGGTTGGTATCTCCATGGCCCGTGTGGATGAAGCTGTTTTTCAGCGGCTGGCTGATGTCGTGGGCCGACAGCCCAGCCACCGAGGTCACCGTGTTTCGGGGGAACTGCCCCACTTTCAGGGTCCTCTTATTCTGACCCCGCCACCAATAATTCTCAGCCCTACGGAACAAAAAGGCCTCGTTACTGGTTTGAGAAAGCCTCCACCCACGGCGGGCGCTACCACATGGGCTTGGGGACCAGATGGGGGAGCCCCGCAGGGGCCCCCGGGGACGCACAGCCCGGTCCTGGGCTCAGAGCATGGCCCAGCACTCGGGGGGACAGGGAGCTAAGTGACCAGCTCCAGCTCACCCGGCCGGAACAGAACCCGGGCACCCCAGGTCCCAGCTTGGACCGACATGCCCTCCGAGAGCAGAACCCAGGAGTCCTGGTGCCCAGCAAGTCTGCCTAGCAAGGAGAGCTGTGCCCAGGCCTGCCAGAGGTGCCCGGGCAGGGGCGTGTAACACTGGTGGGTGGGATCTGCCCCGGGGCACAGCGAGGGCAGAGGGGTGTGGGGCCACACGCCAAGGGCAGCGCAGCTAGGAATCCGCCAGCCAGGACAGGGAGGCGACACCACCTGTCCCCACTGGCAGCGCCCGCTGGCAGATTCCCCTCCCACGCAGCGCGGGGGGGCAAAGCCAGGCCAGCCGCCCTCTGGGCGATGACATGGCCCTGCTGCCTTCGGTGGGGGCTGCGGGCAGCTGGGAGCGTGCCCCGGCTGAGTGCCTGCCTGCTCGCCACCCCCTCAGCTGTGCCCCTGGAACAGCCACCGGCTCAGCTGCTCAGTCGGCGGCAGCATGGGCTGGGGACAGCACCCCCCTTGGTGCCAGCCTGGCCAGCACTGGCCATTTGGGGCTCTTAAATCACGTCCCAGCTGCTGGCAGCAGGCAGGTGCCAGGCCCGGGTGGGGGGGGGGGGGCAGGGAACAGGCAAATGAGGGGGCAGGCAAGGGGGGTAGATGCCAGGCCTAGAGGGGAGGAGCAGGAAAAGGGGGCAGAGGCAGGAGCCAGGCAAATGGGGCAGGTAACAGGTGCGGGGGCAAGGTGAGGAGCAATAGCTCCATAGGTCTCTCCAGCTGTTACCCGACCCCCATCATGTCACCCCAACCTTTGCTCAGCCTGGGTCAGGGCCCCTGCAGGAGGGACAATCCTGGACAAGTCGGGGAGGCCCCACCCACCCAGCCGTGCAGCGTGCCAGCACAAGGGTGAAGCCACCTGGATGCTTCTGCCCTGACACAGGAGAGGGAATAGCTCCATGGACTCAGGGTCATGAGCTGGCACCCTCCCAGCCCCTGCAGGGACCAGCCCAGCAGGGAGCCAGGCCTGGACCAGAGGCAGTAGGCTCCTGCACAGCGAGGAGTTCCCCAGGTTCACTCCATGGCACAGAGTGAGGCGAGAAAAGTGGCACCTACAGCGCCCCGGGCAAAACAGCAGCAACATAACCAGCCAGTAGAGAGATCAAAACCAGGTAGCCTGGTGTATAGCCACAGCACCGTACCTAGCGCCCAAATCTCCCAGCGCCCCAACCCCCCAGCTAAAGCCTGAACCCCCCTGTGCCCCACCTAGCACCCAAACCGTTCAGCACCACACCTAGCACCTGAACTGCCCAACACCACACCTAGCACCCGAATCCCCCAGGGCCAGACCTAGCACCTGAACCCCCCGGTGCCCCATCTAGCGCCTGAACCCACGAGTGATGTATCTAGTGCCTGAACCCCGCAGCACCGTACCTAGCATCTGAAACCCCCAGCGCCCCATCTAGCACCCGAACCCACGAGTGATGTACCTAGTGCCTGAACCTCCCAGCGTTTCACATAGCACCCGAACTGCCCAGCGCCGCACCTAGCGCCCGAACCCCTCAGGGCCGCACCTAGCACCTGAACCCCTAGTACCGCATCTAGCACCCAAACCCCCAGGGCTGCACCTAGCACCTGAATTCCTGGCTTTACCAGTCTGCCAAGCCTGGGATCCGGCAGAGGCTGGAGCACATCTGTATTGGCTGGGATTCCCTATTGGTGCCTTTTTAACTATAGTGAGTGGCAACCCTACAATAACAAAGCAGCCTCTGGGGCCGACCCTACAACAACAAAGCAGAGCGCGCGCCTCTGGTAAGAGGGGCCGACCGGAATCTGGCCGAGGACACAAACGCTGGGCTGAGCGCAGCCAAAGGGAGCGAGGCCATCGCGGACAGAACGAGTGAGCAGTTAGCGCCATGCCCCCTGACCAAGCGGTGCTCAGCAGGAAGGGCTCAGGGGCCAGGCAGGTCGGGGGCCAGGGGTGGACCCCAAAGTGCTGCAGACACTGTACATCGCTGCGCCCAGCTCTGGGGTGGAAGGTTGCAGCTGCTTAGCACAACAATGCAGGGCAGTGAAACCGCAGGGGGATTTCGGGGGGCCGTGTGCCAACGCCCCATGTGGGGTCTGGCCAGGAGGTGGGCTGACACCTGACTGCCCCTGCAGCACAGAGCCCCCACGGACCCCCACTCTCTGCAGCACAGCACCCCCGGCTGATCCCCCACTGTCTGTCATGCAGCACCCCCTACTGACTCCCTGCAGTGCCGCGCCCTGAGCACCACGCAGGGACTGCAGCCAGCGCTGTCTTTAGGGCAAAGTGCCCCCATCCGAGCCCCACACCTGGCAGTGCCCTGAGCGTCGCCCTGCCGTCGGCATCTCCTAGTGACCCCCCTGCCGGCGCCCCGCAGCGCCCCCTAGCGCCCAGCTCAGAGCAGGGAAGAATCCCCCCACGGGGCCATCAACACCACCCTGTGAGCAGCAGCCTCCTCCCCGCCCCAGGGGGTAGGACACAGGCCCTTTGGTGCAGCTTTGGGGGGGCTATTATCAATGACAGGGACTAGCTCCGCAGGTCCCTTCCCTGGCTGCCGAGGGCGGGGGCCCCGGGATCCCTGCCCACACAGCTGAGCCGCAGCGTTTCTGGGAACTACCTGTGACTCACGGCAGCCCCGGCTCAGCCCTTTTCCTGTTTACCGACGGCTCTGCCTCCCGGCCCAGCCCCGGCTCCGGTCTGGGGCCCAGGATATTACTCAGCGCTGGGACCCCTGAGCAAGCTGCTGGCACCAGAGCCTCCTCCCTTGTCTGGGGACACCGCTCCCCGGCAGGGCAGCCCTCCGCCGGGGCCCCCGCGGCTCTGCCTGGCGGCTTCCCAGCACTCCCCTGCCCTCCAGGGGTGAGTGCCCTGCGGCCAGGACCCCCCCCCCGCCCCCCCGGAGCTTCCCAGTCCAGGCCCATCTAGTGCCAGAGGGTGGCAGGGCTCGCTGCCTGCGTGGTTACCACTGGGGGGCGGGGGTGAGGGCCGCGAAGGCGAGAACCTAACGGGCTTTAAGGTAGGTCCTGCTATATTTACAGAGGGAGCTATTTCCCAAGATGGGCTCTAGCCCAGAGCAAATGCATTTAAAGTAGGTCCCACTGTCTATGTAGCCCTCCGGGGCTTGTGGGAACCGTTTCAAGCGATGGAGCAGGGCTGAGGACAAACACAACTTATCACACTGCACGCTGTCATTCTCCTGTGGGGGGTTCTCTTTAGCCCTACAGGCTGGCAGCTACTGATTTCTGTATGGCCCAGAATCCCCAGGGGGAGGCAAGCGGGTGGGGGGGCAGTTATTCCCCTGTCACAAACAGGAAAACTGAGGCACAGAGCAGGCAAGTGGCTTGTCCAAAGTGACTTGGCAAACTAGCGGAAGAGGCAGGACTAGTGTTCTGGGCTCCTGGCTCCCGGTCCCATGCTCTCCCCACTAGTCCCCCCCAGCTTTGAGCTGGGAGGGCCCCCCACAACACGGCCGCAGGGAGTTGTGTTGCCCAGGCAGGGTGGGAGACGACTCTGGTTTTGAGGCCCTCGCAACACAACCCTGCAGGCAGCAGCTTTCCTGCCCGCTAGCCTCTGCCTGCCACGGTGCGGGGCCATCTGGCTTTGGGGCAGCGGGGTCCCATCCCAGCCCCCCCAAAGCACAGCACGTGACCCCCCAACGGAGCCCGTCAGGCCTGGCCCAAAGCTCCCACGGACGCAGCAGCAAAGCGCAACCCCCGCCCGGTGGGGCTGGTCCCTTGGGGACAGGACGGTGCCACGGGACAGCTCTGCCTGCTGCCATCTGGGCTCCCTGATGCTGCCTGGCCGCTCGGGGGTCCCGTGGCAAAGGCAGACCTTGGCGACCAGAACTGCTAAGATGCTTCTCTTTCCCTGGATAACAGCTTCACCCTTCCCGCTGCCCAGCGTGGCCCTTCCCTTTCACGAGGGAAACTGAGGCACGGGCTGGGCCCCCCGCTCCCCAAGGGTTACTGCAACGAGAACACAGACGCTCCCAAACCCGCTGCTGCGCTCTGCCCTCTGTCTCCCGCAGCCTCTTTCACCGCACACGCTGGGCCCCCAGTCGGCCCCCTGACCCACCTACGACCCCGCGGCAGCGAGCAGCCCCCCAGCCCGCGTCCCCAGGCAGCCGGAGAGCTGGCGTGTCACCTCGGACAGGGCCGTCCGGTCTCCCGGGGGGTGCGGAGCGCGCCGGACCAGCTCCTCGCGCCGTCCTCGTTGCGGGTGAGCAGCCGAGCCGAGCCGAGCCCTGCGCCGGGGCCACCGTGCTCCCGGCGTGTGGCCCGCAGAGCGTCTGCCTGGAAGTGGCTGACTGCTCCGGCTCTGGCAGGCGGCGCGGCTCAGCCCCGGCCCCAGCCCATGATGCAATCGGGGCGGCGTGCACACACTGGTTCGGCATGAGCTACACCCTCCACTCCGGCTCCGCTGACGAATCCCGCCCTGCAATGACACGGCCAGCCCTCGGGCAGGAGTCGCTGCCGGTCCCTAAAGATACACAGCCCTGCCTGATTCATCCCCACTGCCGTGACGAATGGCACGGCCCTGGGGAGAGCCCGGGGGGGCGGGCTCCCGCGCCGGGGGATTCAGGCACTCGAGATCCCCCGCCTTAGGCAGGGGAGAGGAGCAGAGGGGGGAATAGAGGCTCAGATTCCGGGGGGCTGGTAGGATTCGGAGTCTGTATCTGGGGGGGGTTCTAATCACAAGCATGCCCCCCCACAAACACCCCATGGGCGGGTACCTCCAAATGCACTGTAATTAGCCATGCCCCTTGGGCTGCTCTCTGCCCACCACTCGGAGGGTTCTCCATCTCCGGGCCCACTCTGCCATCTAGTCGACCCCCCTTCCTTTAGCCCTCTGGACAGGCCCCTCCTGCCCCCCCATGCTGAGCTCCTCTGCACTGTTCCCCCTCTACCATTGTTCCCCCCCGCCCAGCCCCCAAACCTTTTGCTCGCCCTAGGAGCTCAGCATTCCTGGAGCCTCTCCAAACGCCCTGTCCTTGCTCCAGCCCCCCACGGCGGGCCACCTGGGATGGGCAGGGCCAGATCCCTGCCACAGACCCCAGTGATGGGGTCTCTCGACCCCTACCTGCGTGGGGGCAGGACAGCCGCAAAGCAGGTGGATGCTCCAGGGAGTGAAGAGATCCCAGCTCCATTTCAGTCCCTCTTATCGCTCGGTGCCTCTGTTTACCCACCGATAAGCCACTGACCCAGGGCGCAGGGGGGTCTGGGGCAGCCGGGCCCCTCCCCGCGGGGGCTAACGAAGGAGTGAGTGTTCTCTCTCCGTCCCAGCCCTGTGGCTCAGTTCGGGGAAGCTGTCCCCGATTGGCCCCGGTGTGGCTTCCTGCTCGGGGCGGCTCAGAGGCCGTGGGCAGCGGGAGTGGCCGCGGGGGCGGGTGTGCCGATGGCAGCTCTTAGGCGGGACACAAATGAGGGCAAACTAACAAGTGCAGAGGCACACAGGGGACTGACTCACCCAGGGCGGGGGGGCGGAGCAAGGCAAAGCAGCGCCCTGGCTCCCAGCGTGGAGTGGGCAGGAATGGCACCCAGGGACCAAACCCTGCACCAGAGGGACGGGCAGGGCCTGGGCCCACAGACCTTCTGTGGCCCGGCACCACAGGCGCCCGCTGGGCCCTGGGGGCTGGCTTCTCAGTCATGGAGGGAGCGGGGCTCAGTGGTCAGAGCAGGGGTGCTGGGAGGAAGGACTCCTGGCCCAGCTCTGCCACTGACTTGCTGGGGGACCAAGGGCGCAGACCTTAGCCTCGCTGGGCCTCAGTTTCCCCACCTGTGGCAGAAGGAGGAGCCTCACACCAGACAGCACTGCCCCTCCCCCCCCCCCCGGAAGGGCACAGTGCCTCGCCGAGCACCAAGCTAGCCAGGAGCAGCGCAGCAGGAGAGGCTGAGGGCAGGGCCGCCAAGCCCTGCATGCAGGCAGGCTATGCAGACAGCCCTGGCCAGAGCATGGTATGGGCCCCACATGCAGCCCCTGGGCTCCCCCAGCCCTGCCATCGCCCCCCAGCCCCTGGGCTCCCCCCAGCCCTGCCATGGTCCCACAGCCCCTGGGCTCCCCCCCCAGCCCTGCCATGGTCCCACAGCCCCTGGGCTCCCCCCAGCCCTGCCATGGTCCCACAGCCCCTGGGCTCCCCCAGCCCTGCCATCACCCCCCAGCCCCTGGGCTCCCCCCGGCCCTGCCATGGTCCCACAGCCCCTGGGCTCCCCCCGGCCCTGCCATCGCCCCCCAGCCCCTGGGCTCCCCCCGGCCCTGCCATCACCCCCCAGCCCCTGGGCTCCCCCCGGCCCTGCCATCGCCCCCCAGGCCCCTGGGCTCCCCCCAGCCCTGCCATGGTCCCACAGCCCCTGGGCTCCCCCCGGCCCTGCCATCACCCCCCAGCCCCTGGGCTCCCCCCGGCCCTGCCATGGTCCCACAGCCCCTGGGCTCCCCCAGCCCTGCCATGGTCCCACAGCCCCTGGGCTCCCCCAGCCCTGCCATGGTCCCACAGCCCCTGGGCTCCCCCAGCCCTGCCATCGCCCCCCAGCCCCTGGGCTCCCCCCAGCCCTGCCATGGTCCCACAGCCCCTGGGCTCCCCCAGCCCTGCCATCACCCCCCAGCCCCTGGGCTCCCCCCGGCCCTGCCATGGTCCCACAGCCCCTGGGCTCCCCCCGGCCCTGCCATCGCCCCCCAGCCCCTGGGCTCCCCCCAGCCCTGCCATGGTCCCACAGCCCCTGGGCTCCCCCCGGCCCTGCCATCACCCCCCAGCCCCTGGGCTCCCCCCGGCCCTGCCATCGCCCCCCAGGCCCCTGGGCTCCCCCCAGCCCTGCCATGGTCCCACAGCCCCTGGGCTCCCCCCGGCCCTGCCATCACCCCCCAGCCCCTGGGCTCCCCCCGGCCCTGCCATGGTCCCACAGCCCCTGGGCTCCCCCAGCCCTGCCATGGTCCCACAGCCCCTGGGCTCCCCCAGCCCTGCCATCGCCCCCCAGCCCCTGGGCTCCCCCCGGCCCTGCCATGGTCCCACAGCCCCTGGGCTCCCCCAGCCCTGCCATCGCCCCCCAGCCCCTGGGCTCCCCCCAGCCCTGCCATGGTCCCACAGCCCCTGGGCTCCCCCCGGCCCTGCCATCGCCCCCCAGCCCCTGGGCTCCCCCCAGCCCTGCCATGGTCCCACAGCCCCTGGGCTCCCCCAGCCCTGCCATCGCCCCCCAGCCCCTGGGCTCCCCCCAGCCCTGCCATGGTCCCACAGCCCCTGGGCTCCCCCAGCCCTGCCATCGCCCCCCAGCCCCTGGGCTCCCCCCGGCCCTGCCATGGTCCCACAGCCCCTGAGCCCTGCCATCGCCCCCCAGCCCCTGGGCTCCCCCCAGCTCTGCCATGGCCCTTCGGCCCCGACCCACAGCCCCTGGGCTCCCCCCAGCCCTGCCATGGCCCTTCGGCCCCGACCCACAGCCCCTGGGCTCCCCCCAGCCCTGCTATCACCCCACAGCTCTGACCCACAGCCCCTGGGCTCCCCCAGCCCTGCCATGGCCCCTTGGCCCCGACCCACAGCCCCTGGGCTCCCCCAGCCCTGCCATGGCCCCTCGGCCCCGACCCGCAGCCCCTGGGCTCCCCCCAGCCCTGCCATTGCCCCACAGCCCCTGGACTCCCCCCGGCCCTGCCATGCCCCCTCGGCCCCGACCCACAGCCCCTGGGCTCCCCCCAGCCCTGCCATTGCCCCACAGCCCCTGGACTCCCCCCGGCCCTGCCATGGCCCCTCGGCCCCGACCCACAGCCCCTGGGCTCCCCCAGCCCTGCCATGGCCCCTCGGCCCCGACCCGCAGCCCCTGGGCTCCCCCCAGCCCTGCCATTGCCCCACAGCCCCTGGACTCCCCCCGGCCCTGCCATGGCCCCTCGGCCCCGACCCGCAGCCCCTGGGCTCCCCCAGCCCTGCCATGGCCCCTCGGCCCCGACCCGCAGCCCCTGGGCTCCCCCAGCCCTGCCATCGCCCCCCAGCCCCTGGGCTCCCCCCAGCCCTGCCATGGTCCCACAGCCCCTGGGCTCCCCCAGCCCTGCCATCACCCCCCAGCCCCTGGGCTCCCCCCGGCCCTGCCATGGTCCCACAGCCCCTGAGCCCTGCCATCGCCCCCCAGCCCCTGGGCTCCCCCCAGCTCTGCCATGGCCCTTCGGCCCCGACCCACAGCCCCTGGGCTCCCCCCAGCCCTGCTATCACCCCACAGCTCTGACCCACAGCCCCTGGGCTCCCCCAGCCCTGCCATGGCCCCTTGGCCCCGACCCACAGCCCCTGGGCTCCCCCAGCCCTGCCATGGCCCCTCGGCCCCGACCCGCAGCCCCTGGGCTCCCCCCAGCCCTGCCATTGCCCCACAGCCCCTGGACTCCCCCCGGCCCTGCCATGCCCCCTCGGCCCCGACCCACAGCCCCTGGGCTCCCCCCAGCCCTGCCATTGCCCCACAGCCCCTGGACTCCCCCCGGCCCTGCCATGGCCCCTCGGCCCCGACCCACAGCCCCTGGGCTCCCCCAGCCCTGCCATGGCCCCTCGGCCCCGACCCGCAGCCCCTGGGCTCCCCCCAGCCCTGCCATTGCCCCACAGCCCCTGGACTCCCCCCGGCCCTGCCATGGCCCCTCGGCCCCGACCCGCAGCCCCTGGGCTCCCCCAGCCCTGCCATGGCCCCTCGGCCCCGACCCACAGCCCCTGGGCTCCCCCAGCCCTGCCATGGCCCCTCGGCCCCGACCCGCAGCCCCTGGGCTCCCCCCAGCCCTGCCATGGCCCCTCGGCCCCGACCCACAGCCCCTGGGCTCCCCCTAGCCCTGCCATGGCCCCTCGGCCCCGACCCGCAGCCCCTGGGCTCCCCCCAGCCCTGCCATGGCCCCTCGGCCCCGACCCGCAGCCCCTGGGCTCCCCCCAGCCCTGCCATTGCCCCACAGCCCCTGGGCTCCCCCCAGCCCTGCCATGGCCCCTCGGCCCCGACCCACAGCCTGCCTGTGATTCCAGCCCTCAGAGCTTGAGCAGACACGAGCTGTCATGGCACCTGGTATGGCCAGCGGCCACTGGGGACATGCACAGCCAGGGGCCAGGCCACATTCCTGGGGGGCACAGCCAGGGTCTATGACAGGCCAGGACCCCCCCCCGCCCCCCCAGGACCACAGGCACTCAGTGCGCCGAGGGAGGGAAGGGGGACATGGAGAGCAGGAGTGGGGGAGGGGCCAGCGGTGGGTTCGAGCCGGGAAAGTGGCTGAGGGGAGTGTGGGGGGGGCAGCCAGGGGATAGGGGGAAGGGCTGGCGGTGGAGCCCCCCCCATGGATGGGGCTGAGGGGAGCAGGGTGGGGGCAGGGACAGCTGGGAATGGGGGAAAGGCCTGTGGTGGGGGGGGAGGGGTGGTAGCCAGGAGATGGGGGAAGGGCCGGCGATGGAGCCCCCCGGGGACAGGGCTATGGGGAGCAAGGTGGGGGAGGGGCCAGGTGGGGGTGGGGGAAGGGCCGGCGGTGGAGCCCCCAGGACTCTCTGGATGATACCTGCCCTCGATGACCGTGATGACGTCGTTCATCTGGATGTGCAGCTTCTCCGGCTCCTCCACATCCTGCAGGGCCCTCATGTCCGTGGGCTGGGCCTGGGGGGCAGAGATGGGCTCAGGGCCGGCAGCGCCAGGGGCCCCCAGGGCCGGCCAGACTACGGGTGGGTCTGACCCACCCCTGGGCAGAGCTCGCGGCCTGCGCCTCTGCCCTGAAGGGCCTGCAAGCGGGCAGAGCGGTGCCCTGGGCCGGGCTCGCTGCCATGGGCAGACACCCCAATCCAGAGCCCTGGGCCCCACGTGGCCAGGCTGGTGCCATGCCAGGCACTTGCCTGCTGCAGCCAACTCACAAGACTGGAAGCAGCGGCCCCAGCCAGCCCCGAGCCGCGCAGCCCCCTTCCCTGGCTGCATGGGGCCGGGTCGCCCCTGAGCTCAGGCCAGCCCCATGGCCAGAATTCCCTCCCCCCTGGCTGGGCACCGGCCGGCAGCCGAGTCCAGTCCCTCCCCCCGCCTGAGCTCAGGGTGCAGGCTGGGGTAGGGGGGCGCAGTGCAGCCTGGCTACCACTGCCACAGGGACAGGACGGGTTCAGCATGCACTGCTCCCCCTCAGCCTGGGGCCCCCAGTGACACGTCACCCCCCAGCTCTGCAGAGTGTGGGGCTGGCAGAAAGGGGCAGCACCTGTGGGCCCAGCACCACGCTCTGCACCTAAGCCCAGTCTCCTAGGAAACCAATGGGGCTGCGCCCTGAAGTCCCAAGCAGCTCGGCCCGTATTTGGCGCTCAGTCCCAGGTGTGACACCTGGGCCACGTGGCAATGGGGGGAGGGCTGGATCCCCACACACCAGGGCCGGCTGCCCCCACCCCCATACCTCCAGCAGGAAGTCGCGCAGGGCCACGAAGGTGGGCCGGTCCTCAGGCTTGTGCGCCCAGCACTGCAGCATGACGTTGTAGATGTCCTGGGGGCAGTCCTCGGGCCGCGGCAGCCGCTCGCCCTCCTTGTCGATCTTGTGGAGGATCTGCGGGCGGATGGTGGATGCCGCGGTCAGGCTCCGGGCAGGGAGGCGGTGCAGCAGAAGGGGTTCCGGCAGCCATGGCAGGGAAGGTGCTGGGTGGGGTCACACATGTGCACCCTGGGCAGATAACCCCTCTGCCCCCCTCTCCCCCCCCAGCAGGGCAGAAGCACCGGCAGGGCAGGGCAGGGCAGGGCAGGGGCGCAGTCCCGCCAGAAAAGCCCTGAGGGCAGGCAGGGCCAACAGTTACTGCACAGGGCCCGGCCTTCCCCATCAGTGAGGAATCCTGCTGGACGAGCTGCACAGATTAGCCAGGGCTGGGACACGGGCTGGCTGGGTCAGGTGGGGGGCACCGCGTCAGGAATCCAACTGCCTGGTCTGTGGGGTGCCCCTAGGCCAGGCCAGGGCATGGGGCACCTGGGAGTCGAACAGGGCCAGGGAGGGCAGGTGCTGGCCATCAGAACTGAGGGGCTGTGGGCACCTGAACCACACCACACCTCCTTGCCCACAGCATCGGGACCAGTGTGCCTGCCTGTTCAAACCCAGAATCCATCAGGCACGTCTCAGCCCATTCCCACTGCAGGGGTCTCTGCTGGTAAAGGGCAGGAGCTGGATGGGAGACCGGGACTGTGGGTCGAGGCTGAGGGTCCCGCAGAGCCAGGAGTGGGGAGCCAGGGCCGGGCTACCAGGAGGCACCAACAGATGCTCCCAGCACCCACTCTGTCAGGCGTCCACAGGCACAAGCCGGACATTTTCCCAGGGCTCCCTCAGGGGGGCAGAACATGCGCTGCCAGCGGTGGGGAAAACCACCCCCAGGATCACCAGGCCCGGAAGTACCCTCCCTCCTGAGGGTCACAGAACCACGCCAGCTGGGCCCGAGGCAGCAGTCCCCACACGTGGGGGGCAGGGGGCGTCTCCCCTTCCCAGAGACACCAGGCCCTGGGGCACGCGGCGTGGGGCACGGTTGGTACCTGGCTGCCGCTGAGGCCGACCCACGGCTCCTGGCCGTAAGTGAACATCTCCCAGAGGGTGACCCCGAACATCCAGGTGTCGCTGGCGTGCGAGAAGGTGCGCGTCTTCAGGCTCTCCGGGGCACACCTGCGCAGAGATGGGCTCCCGGAGTTACTGACGCCCCTGCCAGCCCCCCCACCTGGCAGAACGGGGCTCCCCACTTGCCGCCAGTCCTCCTGGGTCCCCCCCCCAGGGTCCCAGGGCAGCCCCATCGCTCTTGCTGGATGGCGCTGGCGGGACAGACACCCCTGACAGATTCCACCCTGCTGCCCTTTCCCCTCTGCCATGAGGGCCAGGGCTAAGGCGTCTTCACCTTCCCCAGCGCCCGATGAAGGCATGAGGAGGCGTGGGGGGCACAGAGCCACCCCCAGCTAACAGGCCCTAGGCACTGGGCTGCCCTTTGCGGGCTCACCAGGCGAAGGGCACCTTGCGGTGCTCCTGCATGACGTAGTGGTCATCGTTCTTGGGCAGCGCCCGCATGAGCCCGAAGTCGCCGATCTTGACCAGGTGGCTGGAGGCCAGCAGGATGTTGCGGGCGGCCAGGTCGCGGTGGATGAAGCGCTTGGACTCCAGGTAGGCCATGCCCGTGGCGATCTGGATGGCGTAGTGGCACAGCGTGGCGATGAGGAAATGGCCCTGGTTCTTCCGCAGCCGGTCCAGCAGGGAGCCCAGCGGGGCCAGCTCCGTCACCTAGGCAAGTCAGAGGGGGCAAGTCAGGTGCCACTCACACACCAGGCCTGGGGCTCCGTCCCTGCCCCCCGGTGCCACAGGGCTCTGTGCCCACGAAGCCACTCACTAGGTCTGGGGTTCTGTCTCTGCCCCCCCAGTGCCACAGGGCTCTGTGCCAACACAACCACACCTGGGGCTCTCTCCCTGCCCCCCGGTGCCACAGGGCTCTGTGCCCGCACAGCCACACGCCAGGCCCACGGCTCCATCCCTGCATCCCGGTGCCACAAGGCTCTGTGCCCACAAAGCCACGCACTAGGCCTGGGGTTCTGTCCCTGCCCCCCCAGTGCCACAGGGCTCCGTTCTGCCCAGAGGAGCCAGCTTTCAGCACCAGAGAGGCAGTCCGCTGCCCCCGGCCATTCCCGTGGAGCTGGGGCACCCGTGGGGCGAACGCTCCCACGCTCCGCACTCACCATCTTCATGGGGGGGGAGAGCACCACGCCGTAGAGGCGGATCAGGTTGCGGTGGTCCAGCGAGTGCATGGCGTTCACCTCCCGGATGAAGTCGTCCAGCGCCTCCGGCTGGCTCAGCACGTCTGTCTTGAGACACTTCACGGCCACACTGAGCTGCCCGGACACACAGGCCAGTGAGGGCCCTGGGGCAGCTCCCACCCCCGGGACCAATCCGCCCTCTCCGGGGCAGGCCGCAGCAGTGGGCAGGCAGAGGATCGGGGGGCGGGGGAAATCCACACTGGAACTTGCTGTGGTCTCTGTATTCACAGAGTTGCTGAACTGTGGGGCTCAGAAGGGGACCCCTGAATACCCAACCATGCTGGCACCTGGGATGAAGGGAGATCCCAAGGCAAGCCAGGGGCTGGATGCAGAGCTAGAATCCCAGCCCCAGCAGCAACTAGTGAAACTGACCAGCCCCGATTGGCTGCCCCGGCCCCGACTGAAGGGCCTCAGCCGGGTAACCCTGTGCCCACCCCATTTCCTGCTGGCTCCGGCCCTCACCGTCTTGCTGGCGGGCGTAGCCCACTCGCCACGCCGCACCACGCCGAAGGAGCCGTCCCCCAGCTTCTCGAAGAGCGTCAGGTCCTGCTCGCTGATCAGGCAGGTCAGGGCCTGCTGCCCCTCCTCAGCGGGGGGCGGGCTGGAGAGCGCGGGCAAGCTGGGCTGGGGTGGGAACTCCGCCTCGGGGCGCTTCCCGCTGAACACCTGGACAGACAGATGGGCCTGGGTCGCGGGCACGGGGGCTTGGACACCAGCCGGGCCCTGGTGCTTTTGCCAGCCTCAGGGTGCCCCTCTACACACACGTGCCACTGGCCCTGAGCTCTGAGAGCGCAGAGCCCATGGTGGGAGGAGGGGTTAGGGCAGCACGGCCTAGTGGTCACAGCAGAGGACTGGGAGGACCCAGACCTAGACTCCTGGGTTCTACCCCCAGCTCTGACTCATGTCCCTGTTCTGTGCCTCGGTTTCCCCATCTGTAACAGCAGCACTGACTAGTCTTTGTAATGGACGTCAAAGGGCTGGCAGGTGGGGAGCAGGAAGGCAGCTGGGAAAGGCAGCCTAGGCTGGTGCAGGGGCAGAGATAGCACAGAGGGGCCAGCTCCCAGGGCAGGGGATGAGCCTAGGAACAGGGTCACAGCCTGCTGTGGGCCAGGCCGGCCCAGAAGACCGGGGACAGTGGCAGAGCCGGGCCCGGCAGCCTGCTCCATCCTGAAGTGCACAGCCAGGCTGGCGGCTGGGGTTGAGGGGTGGGGCAGCCCGAGCAAGGAACACCCTGCGGCGGCATGGCAGCAACGCCCTCGCAGGAGGCAAAGGGCGGGTGGCTCTATGCACTTCTCTAGCTCTGTCCCTGGCAGCAGTTTTCTAGTGCCCCTCGCTCACGAATCCACAGCACCACCCGCTGTCACTGCTCTGAGCCCCCCCATGCAGCCACCTTTGGGCTGGAGCGCGGCAGCTGCCGAACAGCAAAGAGAGCCCTGTCTACCAGGTAGGATCAGTGCTGAACCCACGTTGTGCTACAGTGCCCCAGCAGGGGGCGCTGTGGTGCCCTCTGAGATGAGCTCTGGCTGGGCCCCAGAGGTGGCCGCATTTCCCTAGAGCCAGCCTGTGCTATAGTCAAACAGGTGCCAGGCTAGCCCTTATCGGGGGTGGGGGGGGGCAATGCCAGACTCCTTGCTGACAAGCTGAGCTGGGGTGGGAACTCCGCCTCAGGGCGCTTCCCGCTGGACAGACAGACAGACGGGCCTGGGTCGCAGGCTCGAGAGTGGCAGGGCCCGAGGCTTTGGCACAGCGCTGGTGCTATGAGGGCAGCAGGAATGGTGGCCAGGCAGGAGGCTGGCTGAGATGCCCATTTGACTCAGGGGGCAGCACCGTTGGGCCCCCTGGTCTCATGTGGCTGGCACCAGAGAGTACCACCATATGGCTGGGGGGGGGGGTGACAATCGCTGTCCCCTTCACGGTGCCTGTGCGCACAGCACTGGGCAGGGATGCACACTGGACTAATTAACACTTCACTGGTTTCCTGGGGCACAGGCAAATCCCAGGGGAAGGCCCTTTCTGCCTGCACGCTCCCCAGTGCGCCAGCGACAAGCAGCCCAGTCTGGACGCTGTCACTGAGAGCTGCTGCGCACACCAGAGCCAGCCTGCTCCCGCACACAGCCACTGGACGGACCCTTGCCCTGCCCCACCCCGCCGCCCGTGGGCCCTCACAATCCACGGTCAGGGCAGCCGCTGTCCATTCCCCTCTGCCCCTCCAGCACGAACGCCAGGGAGCTCCCAGCGCCGCCTGGGGGGCACCTCACAGAGTCCTGGCCCACAGCCTCGTTTGCCTTGAACTGGTCCCTTCCTCCCACGCAGGATTCCCTCCATGGAAAGAGACGCAGGCCCGGCTTCCGGCCAGCTGCACAGCGCCACGGAGCGCGGCAGGACTACATTTCCCAGCAGGCTCTCTGCTGCCCACTCCCCCCCCATGCCCTGGCAATTGGCGGAGTGCCTCCCAGCCCCAGCCCGGGCGGGTCCCCTCGGGTGAGGGAGGGGCGCGGAGCTTCCCTCCCCTCAAAGCGGGGACACAGGCCGCAGACAGGGCTGCAGATGCTGCTGGGATCCAAAGCCACAGGGCCAGAGTCCCGCCTTCACTGCCCTGCGCCCAGCTGGGCTGGTGGGGGGTGCCCGCATGGCCCCAGGCTGCCGCAACCAGCTGCCTGCTCTGCATCCCGCTCCGCCGGGCGCCCTGGGCATTACCTTGCTCATCCATGACTTGCGCTTGCACATGGCTTTCCGGCGCTTCACGGCTTCCCAGAGCCGCCGCTGGCCTGCAAGGGCAACAGGAGGGTCACCAGGCTCGCCCCGCTCCCTCCCCCAGCACCCCTAACCCTACCTCCTCCGGGGGGATCCGCCCCCAGCCTAGCCCTGGGAGGAGCTGGGCCTTACGGGGGAGGCGCAGCGCGGTGCCCAGGCCACAGGGCAAAGCCGGGACTGGGGGGGGGGGCTAGCGGGGCCCCACGCCGCGGGGGGAGGTGGTACGCACCGGGCCGCCCCATGCCGATCTTCTCCAGATCCTCATTCTTGACGTACTCGAAGTGGGAGAGGCGGGTGACGTTGAGGTCGTCGCGGATGCGCAGGAAGTACTGCTGCAGCTGTACCTCGGCCAGCAGTTCCAGCAGCCAGTCCGTGCCCTCCTCTGCCTGCATGCTGCAGGGCAGCGTCTGCGGGGACAGCGAGGGCCGGCTGAGGGGGCGGCCTGCGGGAACCCCTCCGCCCTGCACGGCGCCCCGGGCCCCAGCTTCCCCCCAGGATGCGTGGCCCAGGGCATCCTGTCTGGCGTGCAGTGACTGGGAGGTGCCAGTAGCTGTACTGGCTGGGGCCTGGCGCAGCAGGCAGTGCCGGTGGGCCGGACACGGGGGCGGCAAGATGGCTGCACCATGCGCCCACCCCGCCCAGGACAGGCAGAGCCGGGGACAGACATTTCCAGGTGCCTGCTCTTGCTCCTGGAGAAGCCTCGTCCAGGGACAGGATCCACCCCGGAGCTGACAGGGCCACCCCGGCACCGCTGGGCCGCCCAGCTCGAAGCTGAGACCTCCCTGAGCAAGCTGCCCTTCCACCCCAGTCGGCTGCTTGCATCCTCCACCCTGGATCTGGCCCAGCAGGCTGAGGCCCTGTCCTACCAGCAACCACGTGCCAAGGGCCGGGGCAGCGTGTGGCAGCTGGGGAAGGGGTGATTTCGCGACAGAACTAGTCCCCAGGTCACGGCCCTGCAGCGCCCAGCACAACCCCCGCCCTGGGCACGAGGGGCGCCATCCACGAGGGTACGAGAGGCTGCCCCGTGGTTCCCAGGCGGGTGCCCAGGAGAGCAGCCCAGAAACCCAGCACTAGAGACAGGAGAGCTCCTGGGCACAGTGAGGCCAGGCCGGCACCGCCCCGTCCATGCCCCCGAGCCCCACCCACCACGTCCACCAGCCAGGCACCACGTCACTGCTCCACGCTGCCCCAGGGTCAGACGCTGCAGTGCATGCTGGGACTTGCTGCCGTCCCCTCCCCCCTGCCATGTGCTCACACCTGAGCCTGTTGCATGCTGGGACCTGCTGCCGTCCCCTCCCCCCTGCCATGTGCTCACACCTGAGCCTGTTGCATGCTGGGACCTGCTGCCGTCCCCTCCCCCCTGCCATGTGCTCACACCCGAGCCTGTTGCATGATGGGAGCAGCAGCCCCTCCCCCCTGCCATGTGCTCACACCTGAGCCTGTTGCATGCTGGGACCTGCTGCCGTCCCCTCCCCCCTGCCATGTGCTCACACCTGAGCCTGTTGCATGCTGGGACCTGCTGCCATCCCCTCCCCCCTGCCACGTGCTCACACCTGAGCCTGTTGCATGCTGGGACCTGCTGCTGTCCCCTCCCCCCTGCCACGTGCTCACACCCGAGCCTGTTGCATGCTGGGACCTGCTGCCGTCCCCTCCCCCCTGCCATGTGCTCACACCTGAGCCTGTTGCATGCTGGGACCTGCTGCCGTCCCCTCCCCCCTGCCACGTGCTCACACCCGAGCCTGTTGCATGCTGGGACCTGCTGCCGTCCCCTCCCCCCTGCCACGTGCTCACACCGGAGCCTGTTGCATGCTGGGACCTGCTGCCGTCCCCTCCCCCCTGCCATGTGCTCACACCTGAGCCTGTTGCATGATGGGAGCAGCAGCCCCTCCCCCCTGCCATGTGCTCACACCTGAGCCTGTTGCATGATGGGAGCAGCAGCCCCTCCCCCATGCCCCATGGGCAGTGCCCAGGAGCCCTGGCTCAGAGGGCGGCGGGCATACAGGGATGGGTGCAGCAGCAATGCCAGCCTGTGCCCCCGGCCGGAAGGGAGCCCACGTGGAAACGCTGCCGTCCCTGGCACACGGTGCCCACTGGCATCCCGCCCTCCCTCTGCCCAGCAGCAAAGCGTGTCGGTGGCACAGACGGGGCTCGGAGCACAGCTGTGCCAGGCCGCGGCAGCTGGCTGGGGCGCCTGGCACGCACCCTGCCGCCCACCTGGCCCCATCGCACCCTGGCCCTGCCAAGCACGGGTAGATCCGCTTCCCATGGCCATGGTTGGGATGGGAGCTGGTGAGCATCCCCCCATCCTGATCCAGCTAGCGGGGCCCAGGCACCCTGCACTGCCCGCTCCACTGACAGGCTCTGGCTTCCCCCCCAGCTTCAGTCCTGGCGGGCCACCAGCTCTGTGCAGAGCTGCCCCCCAAGCTGAGTGCCAGGAAAGGGCGGTGCTGGCCAGGACGCAGAGTGGGCACCGCTCAGGGGCGGTGCCACTTTTGTGTTCATTGACAGGGACAAACTAGAGCTCCCGGAGGGGGTGACCCTGGGCTGGCTGTACGGGGCCCCGAGCTCCCGGAGGGGGTGACCCCGACTCCCAGAGGGGGTGACCCCAAGCTCCCGGAGGGGTTGACCCCAAGCTGGGTGTGCGGGGCCCCGAGCTCCCAGAGGGGGTGACCCCCCCCGCTGGGTGTGTGGGGCCCTGACTCCCGGAGGGGGCAGCTCCCTAATATTCAGAGAACAAACCGCGGCGGGATGGGCTCTGTCTCCCCGCATTGGCTCCAGGAACAGCACAGCAAACCAGGGAAGCCCCAGCCCTGCCGGAGCCAACAGGGCTGCCTAGGCCATTGGCTGCCCCAGGGGGTGAGGGGCCAGGCTGGGCAGCTGGGGGAAGCAAGCAGGGATGGGGGATGGAAAAGGCAGGGATCCCTTTGCACCCCATGCCCCCAGGCTCCTCCAGCCCCACAGCTCAGCTGCTCCGTGGCCACTGTGCTGGGCAGAGCCCTTCAATGACCGATGCCAGGACCCCCTGCAGCAGTACGTGGGAGGGGGGGGGGGGGCCCGGCCTAGGTGCGTCCCATGGAGGTCAATGGGAGTCAGGCGCGCACTGAGGCTCTGCTTTCGGGTCTCCCTTGCCCGCCAGATGTGCACCTTGGTGCCTCCCACCCGCCCTGCCCTTCACGCTGCCCCTGGCTGCCCCCCAGCCACGCTGCTCGGTGGAAACGCTTCCAGCTCCGGCCTGGCTGGGTCTCCGGCTCCCCAGCCAAGCTCTTGTATCCACCTCGGCCCACCTGCCCCATGGGCAGAACCCTCCTGTGGGCGCCGGCAGCGCCCACCCTGGGGTCTTTGGGGCAGTTGCCCGTCTGGGGCTGCCCAGCGCCTGGCACCCTGGGGGCTGGCCTACACAGCAACCAAGAAGCAGAACGCAGGGGCCCGGTGCCCCATATTTCCCCCCTCCAGCGGGGGCCAGAACCTCGCCCCTTTGCCCCCCACACTCCCACCTCCAATCTGAGGGGGTCAGTCCCAGCCAATCTGAGCCCCCAAACACAGCCCCCCCACCCACTGCCATCTGCAGACACAGCCTGGGGCTGGGCTCTGTCTCCAGCGCTCTTGGGTTACAGCCGACAATTAAAATTCCCCACAGTGTAGCCTGGTCTAAAAATACAGAGGGTGGGTGCGGCCGGCAGCGAGCAGGGGCCGGGCACAGGCCAGGGCGTCCCAGCTCCTGTGGGGAGGGGGTGGGCAGTCACCCTATGGCCAGGCTGGAGCGCACACGTGCCCAGGCGCGAGGGACGCCCGCAGCAGGCAGCACCCAGGCTGGTGCAAGGCTCCCGGCAGCTGGTGGTGTCAGGTGGGGGTGTCTGGGCTCCGTGGCTGGGAGGGGGAGGGTCTAGGGCTCGGGGTGGCGTCAGACCCGAAGGGCCAGGCAGCGTGTGCCCCCAGGGCCCAGCCTGCTCTCTGCGCCCTGCCGTGGCTGGGACAGACCAGCCCCCGGGCGAAGGGGCCGGATGCGGAGCCCACAGGCACCGAGCCGACGTCCACTTACGCGGTAGACCCGGAAGCGGGCCAGGAACGGGAAGGAGCGCCGGAGCACCTCGAAGCGACGCATCTCTCCGCCGCTGTGCCGGGCGCCGTGGGAAGAGCCCCCGGGGCTGGAGAGAGGGGGCCCAGGTGACAGAAGGGCCCTACATGGCTGCCCTCCAAGGTCAGCCCCTCACGGGCTCTCTGGGGCACCCCGACCAGCTGGCTGGCCCTGTGCCATGCCCGGGGGGGGGGGGGTGACAGCCTGCCAGGGCCCTGCGGGCACAGCTCCTCCAAACGGCGGATCAGTCCCTGGGGCGGCCAGCCAGGGAGCAGCCTCGCGGCCCGGCTGAGCCTGCCATCCGCGCGGGGGGGCTGCGAGCCGTCCCCCTCTGCCCCAGCCGTGCGCTGCGCTTTCAGGCTCCGCTGTCCCAAACACCGAGTCCTGCCCGAGCGCCGCCCCCCGCAGCCCAGCTCCGCGACCCTGCTGCCTGCCCGCGGCGGAGGCTATCCCTGCTTTCGCGGGCCGGACACTGCAGGGCTTGTGTACGCGGCTTGCGCCCACCCCCTCCCCTCCGCTCCGTTCCACGGCGGCTGGCTCCCACCCTCGCTCCCAGCCGCCGGCTGGGCTGGAACAGAGACTCGATGGTATTCGCAGGGAGCACTTTTTGAGCAGCAGCCAAGAGGTCAGATTTAACTGCGGGCTGGAGAGGCTGTTTCCGGTGGGCCTCTGGCTCGGGATTTCGCACAGCTGCTGCGGCTCCTGCTCTCTCGCTCAGCCCCCTGGTGAGGCACCCGGACTTCAGGCCTCCCCTGGGCATCTCCCCCCCCCATGGCCCCCGCGCCCAGAGTGGGACAGGGACAGCTCGCCCGCTCGTGGCCACCTGGCTAGCCGAGCCACAGCGTTTGCGGTCCCGGAGGGGCCAGGCTCCGGTACCGCAACGCGGCTCGGCTCCATGCCGTGATCCCTGCTGCTCTGAAGCCAAGATGCCTGGAAAGTCAGGGCTCCTGCGTTCTATTTCTGGCGCGGCGACAGCAGTGTTGCGTGCCTCAGTTTCCCCATCGCGAGTAAGCTACTGAACTCTCTTGCAGGCCACGGATCAGCGTGCCCCCCCAGGACCTGGCTCCTCCAAGGAAAGGCCTTTGGGGGCCCAGATATCCTGGTGATGGGCTCATACAAAACCCTATTAACAGTACCCCATGTCGACGTGGGAATCTCTTCCGCATCTGCCCAGTGCTGCCTCATGCACGGGAACCCGCGTCTGGTTGCTGGGCGCACACAGTGCCCGAGGGCACTACCCAGTAAATGCCCCCCCTCCCCCAGCATCTCTGTCTGCGGCCAGGGCTCTGCAGCACAGAGGGCAGCTGCCCCAGCCTGCTGAGAGATGGAGGCTGAGAACGGAGGCCCCCAGCCGCCCCCTCCACGGAGCACACAGACAGCACGAGAGGGGCCCGCAGGCAGCGCCAAGTCACAAGGATCTCCCCCCACTCCTGTGCCAGGGACCCTCTTGGCCCCAGAGGTGCTGCTGCTCCCCCGACCTCAGTGAAACCAGAAGCGCGTCACACACCTCCAGCCCTGGACTCCCCAAGAACCGGAGCCCCGTAAGCTCCCACAGACCCTACTGGTGACTCCCCGGTTAGGTGCCACACGGAGGGTGCTAAGGCAGAACAGAGCAGCTGGGGATGAGCTGCTAGAGCCTGGTTCCAGGCTGCTGCCCAATGACCCGGAAGGAAGGAAGGAAGGAAGGAAGCAGAGCGTACGTCAGAGAAACCTGCCCCAGCCGAGTGCCACTAATAGGGAGCCAAGTGCTATCGGTTTTAACCGACACAGAGCCCACGAGCCAAGAGAAACGTTCCCCCCCCCCCACCGCACCCGCTCCCATTCAGTAGCCAGAGCCGGGCCTGGAAGTCAGCAGCCCTGGCCAGTGCACGACCCTGCTCCATGCCTCAGTTTCCCCCTCTGGGGATCATGGCGCATACCTGCCTGACAGAAAGCAGCTGGCCACATCTGGGTCCCAACCCACTTCAAGGGGAGCAGGTCGGGCCGCGTGGCTGAGAAGTGCTTTGAGATCCCAGGGTGAACGGAGCTCAGCGCTGACAGGCGGGTAGCAACTTCTCTTCCCTGCCCACCCCCCCAAGCAGCTCCTGGCCCAGGCTTGGAGGCAGGGCTGCCCCACGCCCTAGGCTGCTGGCTCTTGGGTCTCAGCCCTGCTGTTCCGCAGTGGGGCCACCGCTGCCGTTGGACGGGCTCCACAGGCAGCCCCTGTTAGCTCAGCTGGGAGCCTGGGTTACAACGGCAGGAGGATGTGCCTGCGGAGGCTGGGAACCCCTGAGCCGCTGTACAGTGCCGGGGGCATGTCCCCAGGGAGGCAGGGACGCTGCAGCTGCCCCCACCCAGCTGGGCCATGGGCAGGAGGCTACCTGGGCCTGCTCAGAGCCTGGGAGCTCCGGTGGCGGGGTGGGCGCAAAGGGACATTCCTTTAGTCCTAAGGGAGGCTGGCTTCACAGCTGGGTGTCGGCAGGGCTGGCCCCAGTTGCTCTGGGCCCAGGGACCCCAGCCTCTCGTTCTGCAGCGTGTGGCCCCCCCACCTGGGAGAGCCCAGGGCACGCTCCCCACAGCCCCTGTGGCTGGGTGAGCCCAGCTAGGCCCAGTTCCTGGCACTTAGCATCACGCACCCCAGCTGCAGCCCCCACCAGTTTGGCCGGGGCTGGCCCCCGCTTCCCCAGATCGCAGCCCTAGATTCCGCCTGGGGGCCCCCTCCCAGCCCCGCCTGGGCACTGGGCCAGGTCACGCCAGGGGCTGTCTCCCCCTTCCCAGCCCTCAGCTGCAGGCAGGGCTATTTCCTGTGCTCCCCCTGCACACCTGCCAGATGGCTGGCTGCGGGGGATTGTCCCGGGTCCAAGCCGGGGGAGCAGCGCTGGCCTGGCTCCCTCACACTGCGGCCTTGTCTCACCCGCGGTTCCCAGCGGCCCCGCGGGAGAACAGCTGGCTGAGGGCGCAGCCAACAGCTCAGCGGAGATTGCTGGTGCCATGAGAAAGACGAGCCCGCCCCACGACCAGGCCCTGCGCTATAGCCCCCCAGAGCCTGGGCGCCCCCCGGCAGCCTCTCTCCCCAAGGGAGCTGCTTTCTGGCCTCTCCCGCCAGAGCCCAGGGGGAGGGTGGGGGGAGAAGGGAGTGTGGCCCAGCCAGACTTCCCCAGATCGCACCAGTGGCAGGTTTCAGAGGGGAGAGCGCCCCCTGGTGGGCCCCCCACTCCCTGCAGCACAGAGCCCTAAACTGCACAGGCATCAGCACTGAGGGGAGAGCACCCCCCCCGCTGCACACCCCCCCCCCCGCCCGCAACACAGAGCCCTGGCACTGCACAGGAATCAGTCCAGCACTGAGGGGAGAGCGCCCCCTGCTGCCCCCCCCTCCCGCTCCCTGCAGCACAGAGCCTTGGCACTGCACAGGAACCAGCACTGAGGGGAGAGCGCCCCCTGCTGCCCCCCCCTGCTCCCTGCAGCACAGAGCCTTGGCACTGCACAGGAACCAGCACTGAGGGGAGAGCGCCCCCTGCTGCCCCCCCTGCTCCCTGCAGCACAGAGCCTTGGCACTGCACAGGAACCAGCACTGAGGGGAGAGCGCCCCCTGCTGCCCCCCCCTGCTCCCTGCAGCACAGAGCCTTGGCACTGCACAGGAACCAGCACTGAGGGAGAGCGCCCCCTGCTGCCCCCCTCCGCCCCCCCCCCGCAGCACAGAGCCTTGGCACTGCACAGGAACCAGCACTGAGGGAGAGCGCCCCCTGCTGGCCCCCCACTCCCTGCAGCACAGAGCCCCTAGTGCCACCCTGGGGTCCTGGGGCCAGCACTGACTGAGCGCGCTCCTGGCTGCATCACTGCTTCCAGCAGAGAGCACCTGGCCCCTTGCAGGATCAGCCTCCTGCCCCAAACTCCCCCCTCTTGCCCCTGGGCGGGTCTTACCCATGATGCTTTGCAATGCAAGTGGCACCTGCCTCCAGCCACAGGTGGGCACCTGTGAGCTCCCAGATGGGCAGGCACCAGTGGGCACCATCCCCCCCCCAGCAGCCCACATGGCTCACTGCCCACCTCTGCCCTGTGCCATTAGCTCTCCGCACACACGCACACACACACATGCTGCCCCCCTGCCACCTCCTGCCATGCTCTGCGGAGCTGAGAAGTTACTGGAACATCTGCCTGGCCCCCTGGGGGCACAGCCCAAGGTCCTGCCCCCTCGGGCTTAGGTTTGGCCCATTGGGGCACGCCGGGGAGCCGTGAGGTGCTGGAGCCAGCGTATTAATGGCAGAGGTCCCATGTTCCCCCGCGCCACAGCCTGTGCCCACTGTGCCAGTCAGCCCCAGTGCCCCATTGGGGTGAGGGGTTTCCCTGCAGGATGGGCCTGGAGTCTGGGGCAGCACCCGTGCTCTGACTTGAGCCCTAAGACATGGGGCAGCACAGGGCCAGCTATTCCCGCCCCCGCCAGACGCTACTCAGCCCTGCTCCCCGCTCTCCAAACACTTCCAGCCCCATCCCAGCCACCCCACCGGGGCTGCCCAATGCCCCAGGACTCAGCACTGGGCCCCCAGCGCTGTGGCAGTGCGATGGGCAAAGGAGCAGGGCTTGGTGCGGGGGCCCAGCAGGCCTGGAGGGGATTTTCCGCAGCTTTGGGGGAGGGGAGGCAGTGGGCCGGGAGCAGGTTCCTGCGGCTGCGGGTCATTGGCATGCATGGCCAGGCAGCACTGCAGGGAGGGGAGGGGCGCTCAGAGCTGCCAGGCACAGCCACACCAAGGCACAGCAAGGTCATCCCTGTGTGCATGGGACTCCCCGCAGGGCCAGCGTGCTGGGAGCACGCAGCTGGGGCAAAGGGGGACTGGGAAACATATGATATGGGGGGCCAGGCCCCAGGCTCCCAGCTGGCCCCATGCTGCCAGCCACAGCAGATATTGTCTCCCTCCAACCCCTGCTGCACCGGGAGCCTGGCACTGATCCACTGCAGCTCTGTGCTTGCAAACGGGCAAGCCAGTGTCTGTGCCAGCATCCTGTGCAGCTGGCAGGGCCCCCTGCCTCAGGCTATGCAGAGCACAGATCTGCTGCCCCTACCACCCAGCAGAGGCCGTGCGGCTAGTGGGCAGAGCAGACGCCTGGGAGGCAAGAGAGGAGGATGGGGATCTGTGACTTAGCAGCCTTGGTTTCAATTCCCAGCTCTGCCACAGACTCCCTAGGTGACCTTGGTTAAATCACTCAGTGCCTCCGTTTCCTCAATAATGCCCTTGCTCTCTCTCCAGGGAGAAGGGAGCAGCCACACCAAGGTAGAGCAGCAACGCAGGGGGAGGGAGGATGGTGCGGTCGCGCTGCCAGCAGCAGGGCAGGGGGAGGGGGGATGGTGCGGTCGCGTTGCCAGCAGCAGGGCAGGGGGAGGGAGGATGGTGCGGTCGCATTGCCAGCAGCAGGGCAGGGGAAGGGAGATGGTGCGGTCGCACTGCCAGCAGCAGGGCAGGGGGAGGGAGGATGGTGCGGTCGCACTGCCAGCAGCAGGGCAGGGGAAGGGAGATGGTGCGGTCGCACTGCCAGCAGCAGGGCAGGGGGAGGGAGGATGGTGCGGTCGCACTGCCAGCAGCAGGGCAGGGGGAGGGAGGATGGTGCGGTCGCACTGCCAGCAGCAGGGCAGGGGGAGGGAGGATGGTGCGGGCGCACTGCCAGCAGCAGGGCAGGGGGAGGGAGGATGGTGCGGTCGCACTGCCAGCAGCAGGGCAGGGGGAGGGAGGATGGTGCGGTCGCACTGCCAGCAGCAGGGCAGGGGGAGGGGGGGATGGTGCGGTCGCACTGCCAGCAGCAGGGCAGGGGGAGGGAGGGATGGTGCGGTCGCACTGCCAGCAGCAGGGCAGGGGGAGGGGGGGATGGTGCGGTCGCACTGCCAGCAGCAGGGCAGGGGGAGGGGGGGATGGTGCGGTCGCACTGCCAGCAGCAGGGCAGGGGGAGGGAGGATGGTGCGGTCGCACTGCCAGCAGCAGGGCAGGGGGAGGGGGGATGGTGCGGTCGCACTGCCAGCAGCAGGGCAGGGGGAGGGAGGATGGTGCGGTCGCACTGCCAGCAGCAGGGCAGGGGGAGGGAGGATGGTGCGGTCGCGCTGCCAGCAGCAGGGCAGGGGGAGGGAGGATGGTGCGGTCGCGCTGCCAGCAGCAGGGCAGGGGGAGGGGGGATGGTGCGGTCGCGCTGCCAGCAGCAGGGCAGGGGGAGGGGGGATGGTGCGGTCGCACTGCCAGCAGCAGGGCAGGGGGAGGGAGGATGGTGCGGTCGCACTGCCAGCAGCAACGCAGGGGGAGGGAGGATGGTGCGGTCGCGCTGCCAGCAGCAGGGCAGGGGGAGGGGGGGATGGTGCGGTCGCGCTGCCAGCAGCAGGGCAGGGGGAGGGGGGATGGTGCGGTCGCGCTGCCAGCAGCAGGGCAGGGGGAGGGAGGATGGTGCGGTCGCGCTGCCAGCAGCAGGGCAGGGGGAGGGAGGATGGTGCGGTCACGCTGCCAGCAGCAGGGCAGGGGGAGGGGGGGATGGTGCAGTCATGCCACCAGCAGCGCCGGAGAGAAGGTGGCAGGGAACACACTTGTAAAATTTGTTCTTTATGCCCCAACCAACCCACAGGCTGGGTCACAGCTGCAGAGGCAGAGAGCTGGTGGCCGGGTTGCCTGCTACCTTGCCCCCCCCCCCAGAACCTCCCCAGCTCTGCCTGGGGCCCTGGCCCAGTAGGGCCTCCATTGCCCTCGGGGAGGCTGCACCCCCAGCACTGACCCTGGCTTGTACTCCCAGGTGTGCTCAGGCCACGTTCCCTGCCCTGATCACACAGCGGAGCCCGGCCCGGCCCCTGGCCCTGGTGGCTCTGGACCAGCAATGAGCTCAGCGTCAGCTGGCGGGCTCTGTCCTTGCTGCCCCTGGAATGCCCTGCCACGCTGCCCGCTCTCCCCGCCCGGCACGGGGCAGCCCAGGGCCAGACATCTGGCCACTCTCAGCCCGTTCCCTGGCTGGATGTGGCACAGCGCCAGGCCCAGGCCAGCCAGGCCTCAGGGATGCGCCATCCCCGGCCGGGCAGGGAAGGCTGCAGCCCCCCACGGGGATCCGAGCGCCACTTTCCAAGGCCACCGGGTGCTTTAGAAAACGGCCGGAGGGCACCAGGGGTGGGCTGGCTCCCACAGACACACCCCTGCTGCACCACCCCCACTCCTGCACCAGCTCGGCCAGCCGCTCCTGGGCCAGCCCCCTGCATCCTCCCCATTCCTGCATCCCTCCCCCCCCCCCACTCCGGGGCGGGCGGGGAGCCCCCTCAATCCCAATCCACAGTTCCTGCGGCTGCCGCCTGCACCTTCTTCCTCCGCACGCAGCCCTGCCAGTGCCCCGACCCCTGACCCGCAGCCCCCCCGCAGCGCCTCAGTGCCAGCCCGTGGGGCAGTTTGCAGGTCACCAGGCTGCCCGACTCCCAGGCGCGGTGCCCCCCGGGCCGGACACTGGGCAGCGGGAGCGGGGCAGGCTGGCGCTGAACGCATCCAGAGCCCGGCGCAGTACAGGATCGGGGTCTGCCCGAGGCGCCGCGGAGACCGGCCGGGGGCTGCTGCTGGCGGCTGGACCCCCGGGGCAGCCGGGCTGGGCCCTCGTGGGGCAGGGCGCCAGGCCCATGAGCCCCCGCTTGCTGGGGCGCCTTGGCCACCCCAGCCCCTCGCCGTGCCTCAGTTTCCCCAGCTGTGACATGGGGGCAGCCCCCGCCCCTATCAGAGGGTCCCTTTGCCCCCAGCCCTGCCCGTGGCGATGCGATGGGGGCCGCGGACCCTCCTGCCACCCCCCACGGAGAGGGCCCCCCCCGCCGGACTGACCCGCTGGTCCGGCGCCACCTCCCCGCGGCCCGGCGTCGGCGGCCGGGGCCCGGCATCTTCCCCCCGGCCGGGGCCCAGGCGCTGGTAGGCGGCCGCATCCCCCATGGCGCGGGGGCCGGTCCCCGGCAGCCGGGCCGCGCGGAGCTGCCAGGCGGGGAGAGGCGGTGCGGCCCGGCCCGGCCCGGCCCGGCTCGGGGGGGGGGGAGGGGGGACTGCAGGGGGCCGGGCCAGCGGCCTCGCTCTGCATCTGCACATGCTCCAGCCCGCAACATGGCTGCTGCCCCCCCCCCCGCGGCCCAGGCTCAGCGGGAGGCGGGGGCCGGGGGGGGGGCGCAGGAGCAGACCCAGGAACCCCTGGGAGCCCAGCGCTGGGCTCCTCACTCCCGCTGTATCGCACAGGGCAGGGGCTGCTTCCGTCCCCCTCCCCCCTCTCCAGCATCACCATTAACCCGCACTGGCCGGGGCGTGCCTGCGCTCCCAGCAAGTCCTCCTCTCCCGCCCCCTGCCAGTGCCAGCCCTGCCCCTCAGCCCCGCTACCAACCCTGGGCGCCCCCAGCTCCGCCAGTCCCTCACTCCCAACCCGCAGCCCCCGCCGGCCCAGGCGGGCAGGCACACAGACATCTCCGCAGTGGGGGCCGGGGGCTGAGCAGAAGCAGCACAGCCTGAGCTGGCGGTGAGGGAGGGCAGGCGGGTGGACAGGGCAGGGCAGAAGCCCCATCTCTTGGGTACCAAACTAGAGAGGCAGGGCACTGATTGGGGGGCAGCTCCCCCCCCACACACACACCCACCATGCGGAGCTGGGAAGAGCCAGGCTCGGGTGCTAGCAGGCAGCTGGCATGGACAGCACCCAATGCAGTGCCTGGCTGCCCCACAGCTCAGCCACCCGCTGCCTGGACCCCTCCCCTCATCCCATGGGGCAGAGCTCACCAGCCGCAGAGCCAGGGAAGAGCCCCGGGGGCTGTGACAAACTAGCGAGGCACATCCTGCCGGCACACGCGTGTCACCGCACTGGCATGCCAGGCAGCCGTGACTTAGCCGCATGCTATGCCAGCTCTGACCCACGGGCAGAGACTGGGCCAGCCCCGGCGCCCGCCCAGCTGCCAGCCTGGGCTTTGATCAAACGCCAGGTGGACATGCCCCAGCCTGGCACTGCAAGCGTCCCCCCCAGCCCTGCCCCGGGACAGAGGGTGGCCCATTCAGCTGAGGCCCTCGGCTCAGTGCCCAGCGGTGCCTCACACAGCCAGCTCCCACCCCCGTGGGCCTCACGGCAAAGCCCAGAGGACAGGCTGAGGGTCAGCTCCTCCCCTGTCACCCACTCGCCAGCCCCTGCCCCACACATCCTGGCTCCCGCCACTTCTTTGTGGCTTCAAACCCCCCCGCTTCACACAGCAACCTGGGGACGGGGGGCGCTGGGCTAAGCTCCGCCTGTTACACCTGATCCCTGCCAGCTCTCCCCAGGCCCCTGGTGAGCCCCATGTCAGCATCAGGCTCTGGCCGCATCCCCCAGGACAGGGGGGCTTTTCAAATCCACAGCAACTCCCCAGAGCCAGGGAGAACCAGAGCACCTCGCCGGGCATCGCCACTCACCTCCCGCATCCCGCTGGCCAGGCTGGACCCCGGCTCGGTGGCACAGCCGGCTGGGTGTTTACAGTCTCCGTGTGGCGGGTCACATGGCCGTGAGCTCAGCGGCTGAAGCCGGGCCATTCATTCCCGGGGCAGGGCCAGGCAGCTTCAGAGACACTCCCCTGGGAGCTGGCTCTGCCGGGTCACCTCGCTGCCTGGATCACCTCACGGGCAGAGACTGCGCACACGGCCCATGGGCACGGGTGAGTCAGGGAGCCGGGAGGGAAAGGGACGCTGACCTGAGAGGACCCTCTCAGCACATAGGGGCGAGGGAGCCAGGCAGAGTGGCCCCCACTCGCCACAGTGACATGGGGCCAGTCCCACACCCGCCCTAGGGTCCCCTGGAACAGGCCTCTGCCCACAAACCCCCTGACAGGGCAGCCGTGCCAGCCCAGCAGGGCATGCGAGGGGAGGCAGCACTGCCCTGGCTCCGGCAGCCCCCCAATCCTGGCCCTAGGGGTGCCCCATAGATCCATCCTGGCCCCACGCCCTCCCCAGGTTCCTCACAGGTGGTGAAATGCCCAGATGTCGCCAATGACACCCAGCCGTGACACCCGGCGCCCCCGTGCTAGGCGGGTGCCGGCAAGGATGGGCACCTCAGTGAAGAGCTGCTGGCTCAGAGAGGCAGAATCCCCGCAGCCCCCTCCACTGAGGGGTGCCCGGCCGATCGGGGGTCTGCCCGTGGCACAGCAGAGGCACTTGCAGACATTCCCCTCGCCCCATGGGCAGCTGTCCCCATCCCCCACGGCTGCTGAGCCCCACGGCGGCCCCCGTCTGTCAGAGGCTCTACGCCAGCACTGCAGGCCAGGGGGCGCCCTCGCTCCGTGTTTCTCAACCAGTGGTACAGGTACCCTCAGGGGTACTCGAGAGATGTCTGGGGGTACATCAACACAGCTGACATTTGGGGAGAACTGAATTTTTGGTTTAAGTTTTACGGAGCTTTATTGTTTTTGTACGTTTTACACCCAAACATTTCATTACCCGCCCGGCTACGCTTAAGCTGTTTAAACAAATGGGTTGCGATGGTAGAAGAAAAAAAAATCTTGTGTCTGAAGACTGTAGGTACCGGGGGTACTTTTTTTTTTTTTAAAGGGATACTTAATAAAAAAAGGTTGAGAAACACTGCCCTAGCTCATACAGCCCCCCCAGCACACGGGGAAGGAACCAGACTGGCCATTTGCCAGGGCCCCCCCACTAGGAAATCACAACAGCCAAGAGCCAAGTACCCGCTGCGCCTGGGTGTGCTAGTGAGTGGCCGCCCTGCCAGCTGGGTCCTAGGCAGCCCTGGTCGCCCCCCACCCCCACAAGAATGGGGGCTTGAATGTGTTACTGGAGCAATGATTAACCACAGCACCTGGCTGCTCCCCAGGGCATTGGCAGAGCCAGAGCACAGCCCCTGGGGAGAGCCCTGCAGGCAGGGGACAAGCCCCAAGGGGGGGCAAGGGTAGCAGGCTGGCCGGCAGCGGGCATAGCGCAAGGGTGAGGGGCTCTAACAGGGCTCCTGAGCTTGGCTCTGTGCCCAGCGGGCAGAGCCAGTACCCGTCTTCACCAAGCCACGCTCTAGGAGCCGCCCCGGGAAACCCCAGGGCTGGAGCTCACCTGGGAGCATGGCAAAGCCAAGCTCCAGCCCCATGCCCCCCGAAGGCCACGTGAGCTGCCAGCGGGCGATGGGGAAGAGCGCCAGGTACCCTCTAGGTCTGCACTCCTGCCTCTCGAGAGCAGCCAGCATGGTGGGGTGGAGCCTCCGCCCTGCACTGGGGGGGGTGCACTGTCGGGAGGGGCAGCCTGTGGGGCTGGCAGGGCAGAGCAGATGGAAGTCTGTGTCCCCCGGCAGCAGCCTTCGGACCTGCGCCGTGCCCCCCTCCACACCCAGGATGAGCCAGCCCCAAGCCGCTTGCCTCCCACAAACCCCTTCCCTATGTTAAGCTGCACATGGCACGGTCCTGGCAGGTCTCTGCTCTCTCCCGTTGCCCGCAGAGGGACCAGGAGATGGGATTCATGGCACAGCTAAGTCCCAGCCACCTCCTCTCCTAGCTGCAGAGCCAAGGGCTGGGGGGCCCTGAAGACTGGCCCCCTACGTGGCAGAGGGTCCCTCAGGTGCAGAGGACACCGGTGCCCAGCTCCAGTCTCACGCAATGACACTTCCCTCTCCTGGATAGAGTCAATACTGCTTAGCTATGTGTCACAAGCCCCATACTGCACGTGGCGATTCTCCTTTCATTGGCACAGCAGGGGCCCGTGCTTCTGGAGCAGGCAGGTAGTACAGTGGCAGCCACGAAGCCGTCCTGTCTTCCCAGTCTCAACTGCAGCCAAGCCTCTGAACCAGCCCAGGACTCCTGGCTGGAGGATATTCTGCAGCGAGAGAGAGCCATCGGCAGCCCAATGTGGAGCCTCACCCGCCCGGCCACGGCCCCTGTATCTGCACCAGCACTTGGGTCTGCTGGCCGGGAAATACCCCAACACACAACAGCTCCCGAGACAAACGCTGGGGCCAGGAGGCTGCCAATGGGCTCAAGAGGGGATAGGAGGTTTTAAATCGGTTGTTCCTTGCCCCCTGACTAGTCCCATGTGGGTCATTCAACTGAGCAGGTGAGTTCCAGGAAGGGAACAGCCCAATCCCCCCAGCCCCCAGCAGTGCCAGACGCCAGCCTAAGGCTCAAGGAGGCAGCTGGTGCGAGGGGCAGGAGCACGGGGGATACGTAGCACTGGTTCTAGGGCTCTCCCGATCCAAAGTGCCAGGGAAACACAGCCACCATGAGGGCAAAACGCGGCAGGGGCCCACCGGCTGCAGAAACCACAGACAGGCCAGGAAGGAGATGCTAACAAATCCATCTAGGACTGCACAGCCACAACAGGGATAGAGCTCCTGCTCCAAAACCTCAGGCCTAATGAGACTCTCCATTAACTCTAAGCAGTAGGGGGGCTCTGACACACAACAGGGCCAGTCGGATTCCACCCAGTCGCGGGCAGCGCAACGCGTCAGCCATTCGGTAGGACACTGGTGCTGCGGAAGAAGTTACATAAGCAGCCTGTAACTTCAGGAGCGGGCACCGGGCCAGGGTGCTGGGCTAACAAAGGTGCCCTTGCAAGACGCAGCATCTTTCACTGCAGTCCGGCCCAGCTTAACTCTCAGCCAAACAATGGATGCTCCAATCGCTGGGTGCTGCGGTGGGGTCAGCACTGCCTGAAAGCGCCCCCCACCGAGCCCCCTGCTCCTGCCACACAGCCCCCCCATGGAGCCCCCACCTCCTGCCGCACAGCCCCCCTGCTGAACCCCCCCTCCTGCCACACAGCCCCTCCTGGCATCACGGTGGGCACGAGGGTGGCACCGACTGCCAGGGGAGCAAGTCTGGCTCCGCTCCCAACTGGCCAGCGCCCCCAAGGAAAGGCCCCCACCTCTCCTGGAGCTGCTGGGCTGCCCTCCGAGGTCTCCTGCCCAGGCAAGGACCAGGCTTCCAAGCCCAGCCCTGACCCCACCCCACGGACATGGGAAGGGCAGCGCAGGGCCCTGCCTGTGGCCGGGGTGCTGCTCCGTCTGGGCTGGGTTCTCACACGCCGCTAAGCCCAGCCCAGCCACTTCCAGAGCGGAGATCCTGGCTGGAGGGGTCCCAGCGCCACCCTGAGCCTGGCCCGTGCCACTCACCAGGGCGTCCCTCCAGGTGGGGGCCTGGCTGCTCCAGCCCAGGGTCAGGCAGGGAGAGAGCAGAGAGGTCCCAGCATCCAGGCCCATCTGGGGGGCTGAGCATGCCTCAGCCCCACACTCCACAAAGGGCGCTGCTGCCCGGAGCCACCAGGGGGCGGAGCAGTCCCTATAGGACATGCCAAAGGGCCCCCCAGCGCCGGCCTGGCCCGGGTCCCCTCCCCCAGAGGGAACCCAGCCCCCCAGGGGCAGTGCCAACCCCCTCCCGCATTGGAGGGGGAGCAGCAACTGGTCTTGCATCCAGGACCTGCTGGCTGTGCCTCACAGGCTCGACCCCTGGCCAAGACAGACAGGTCACTGGGTCCGTGGGCCGAGGCCAGCCAAGGGGTGCTGTTCTCTGGCACTGGGGTGTGGGGGTATGGTCGCCCCCAGCACTGCCCAGAGCAGATGGCATTGCCACAGCAATGGGGCAGAGCTGGGCCATGGAACCCCAGGGGAGAGGAAACAGGACCCCCCCCTTTGTGCAGTCCCAAGACAGGTCCCCCAGAGCCCTGGCACGTAGCCCTCTGGGCAGAGAGCAGCCCCATGCGCCCCCCGGCTCACGTCCGGCAGTACCTGAGCCCAGGGGTTCCCTATGCAGGCAGCCCAGCCCAGCCTCCAGCAATCTCCCTCCAGCAGGTGCTTCAGCTGGGGAGGGCCAGGGATCCGCACCCAGCACCGAGCAGCCGGCTGGGCACTGCCGGGAGGGCCCAGGCCGGAGGAGGTGGGAGCTCGGCGTCTGGGGAGGAGGCTGCAGAGCCGGGGCAGGGCTCCGCTGCCAGCCACAAACCAGGGCCGGGGAGTCAATGGGCTCATTGTCCAGGGCAGGGGGCGTAGAGCGGGCTCCAGCGTTTGCCCTTGACAGGGCAGGGGCTCCCTGGAGTCTGGGTCCCTCCCCCACCCCAGGGGCCCTCACAGGGCCCCTCTGGCTCAGGGCCCTGCCTGGAGCGGGACGACCTGTCCCTGTTCCCAGCACTAGGGAGCCGGGGTGTGAGGAACACGGAGCCGCAAAGGCTCAGCCACCCCCGCCTGAGCCAGCGTTCTGGAGCCCTGCCAGGGTGCACCCCCCTGCTGCACCGGCCGCTGCCGGCCAGGGAGAGGGAGAGACTGGCCTGGCCCTGGCAGCACCGGGCTCATTGCTCTGCTTAGAGGGTCTAGGCCCCCCCCCAGCGCTGCCTGTGCCCCCCCACTCCCAACCCACCCCCCTGCCAGCCCAGCCCTGCCCCGCCCCCCCCCCCCAGTGCTGCCGGTGCCCCCCATTCCTGACCCGCAGGCAGAGCATGGTGCAACCTGCACCAGATGCCTGCATTAGGGCTGCAGTCCCAGGGAGCCTCACCCTCTCCCATCTGCTGGGGCCCAGCTGGCCCCCCTCCAGCGCAGTTGCACCAATCAGCAATAGGCCCATTTCCTCCCCTGCTGCGGCACCTTTGGACCCCGGCCAGGAGAGGTGAGAATCCTGCTCGGCACCGCCAGCGCCAGCCATCTCGCCCACGCCACCGGCTGGGACTGCGGCAGGACCGGCCCGGGCCCGCAGCAGGGCCTGGAGGCTGGGTGGGGTCTGGCAGGAGCAGCCTCTCCAGTGGCAGGGGGGCTCGGGGCCAGCCTCTCCCCTGGGGAATGTAACCCGAGCTGGGGAGAGGGTAGGGCCCTGCAGCATCACTGATGGGCGGAGCCCCCACGGCTGGGCTGTGCCGCAGGCAGGAGCCAATGCGGGCACTATGGCGGCAGGGAGCCCAATGTACAGCACCCGGCGCATGGGGCTGCCGCACAGCTGGGGCTACTGAGAATGGGGCGGCTCTGCCCAGGTCCCACAGGAAGGAGCAGGGACACCCCCAGGCCTCCTTTCTCCCCCCTCCCAGGGCAAGAGTCTCTGCCTGCTCCAGGCTGGGATCCAAATCCCGGCCGGTCCATTCCGACAGGGGTGGCCCCGGGTGTCGGTGCATCCCCAGGCAGCCTCTGCGGGGGCGGGTGGGGGAGCCGAGCCCCCAAGGGCCCAGGGAAAGGAAATGAAGCCGCAGAGGGCAGAGATGACAGGTACCGGCTTCGAGCACATGTGCTCAGCCGCTGGGGCTCTTAAAGGGACAGTGACTGTGACCTCCAGCCAGCCAGGGCCAGGCCCAGTGATGGGTGCTCGCAGGCTGGACGCAGACACCGGGTGGCAGGAGGCTGCCTCGTGCCATTCAGGGCAGCCGGGCACAGAGCAGCCAGGCTGTGGCTGCTGCAATGAACCCCGCTGGGGACACACGAGCCCTGATCCTGCCATCCAGCCACCCCACACAGCATATTTGGGCCCTGGGGCACCAGCAACACCCCACTAAGCCACAGGGCTCTGCCGGGGCAGGCTGCAGGGCAGGGTCTGTACCCTTGCTCCAGGCCCAGCCACTAGAGGGCGCTGCGCGCCCCTCCCCGCTGCCCTGGAGATTGCGGGGGGGGGGGGGGTGCTGGGGGCACGGCAGAGCCCCAGGCCTGTCTGGGGGGCAGAGGGGACCAGACAGAGGAGGCCTGCCCTACGGGTGGGCAAAGCCAGTGCCAGGGAACACAGCACCCCTGGGGGCCCGGCCAATTGGCATGGTGCTGCCCCCATCTCAGCATGCCCCCCTTGCCCCAATTCCATCCAGCCCAGCCCAGGCCCAGGAGATTTGGGGCACCCAGGGCCTGCCAGGCAGTAGAGAGCCCCCGAGCTTCCCCCCCCCCATGCCCCAGGATGGTGGGGGACCCCAAGGCTCTTTCGGGGGTCACGGCCCCCCTAGCAGGCATCTAATTCCCGGCAGCCAGAGCAGGAGTATCAGGGCCCTGGGGCTCCATCCAGCCCGACTCTAGGGCCCGTTCAGCAGGAAGCCAGGAGACCTCCCCTCCCCGCCCCCCATCTCTCCAGCCACAGCCCTGTCGTTCCAGCAGCCAGCCCCACGCCCCTGTCATGGGCCAGGAATGGGGCTCAGGTATCTCAGCCGGGGGGCGTGGAGAGGGCCAGCACAAACACACACAGCCCCCCAGCCAGGCAGTGCCGGGGCTCCCAAGCGCACACACGGGGCTGTGCCCGGGCACGGGGGGAGGGGAGACTGGTAACCACTGCACCCCCCCAGCCGTTGCCGCACCGGGGAGAAACCCACCCATGCAGCAGCCTGGGTTGGGCCAGGAGAGCGGTTCTCTGAGTTACCCACTCCCCCCAGGGAAGCAGAGACCTGCTCCCACCACAGCTGGCCTGCCCCAGAGCTCTGCAGAGCCAACAGCTTCCTGCCTGCGCCACAGCTACCAGGTCCTTGGCCCCTCGGGGGCTGGGGAGTGTGTTCGGCAGCCTCGGGGGGCAGGGCAAAGGGGGGGATGATCCAGCCACCCCCATGTGCTGAAGAGGGAAAATACCCAGCAAGTCCCATCTACTGCACCTGTGTCCCAGCCCCAGGGGATCCCTGCCTGGCTAGCGCCATGGGCTCTGGAACACCTGCTGCCCGCCCAAGGGGCAGGCCCACAGCATGGGGGGAGAAACCAGGCCAGGGTCCCAGAGAGCCCGGCTCCAGCCTTCTCTGCACTCGGCCATGCCCTCCCTGCACAGACCCACATGCCCGCCCGCCCTCCCGCCAGGGCTCACAGGGTAGGAGCAGTGCCCGGCTGGTCCCCTCCCCTCGCAGCGGCCGGCTCAGACCCAGCCTGGCCTGGATCCGTCCCCCTGCGAGCATGGAAGGGGCTGGGCAGCTCTCGGCCCAGCTAGCAGCCGCAGCTCCCTGGATCCCACACCTGTCTGCCTCTGGGGAGTGCCCTGCTGCTGGACCTGCGCCCAGCACCCTGGCAAGCCGGGCGGCACCGGGGGCTTTGCCAGCTTGATCCACGGGTGGGAAGGGCGACACCTCCGAGGAGCCGAGAGGACGCCCCTGGCCAGGCCGCCGGAGGGGGGACGGGGGACACGTCAGTGCAGCTGGCACACAGGCAGAGCCCCAGCAAGGGGGCCGGTGGGGAGGCTGGGCATAAACAGAGACCAGAGGGCAGGGAAGGGCGGTGTGCCGATGGGGCCATCCTGCCCCAGCCCAGAATGCCAACCTGTGACCTGGCACCAGCCCCAAACCTCCTTCTCGCTCCCCCCCGCCCCCTGCCCAGCCTGTTCCAAGGGAGCTTCCCACACGCTGCCGGGGGGGGGGAGAAGGGGGGGCGGAGAAGAAGGGTCCCTTTGTCTCTGCTCCAGCCCTGGAGATGGAGCCACAAAGGGGCTTTCTGTAGCACGCGTGCGAAAGGCACGAGGCAGACACACAAACCTGGAACCCCCCCGGCCTTGCCTCAGGAGAGCCGCCCCCCCCACCGCACACGCAGGCCCACGCCTGGCTGGCAGCAGAGATGGGCAAGACACGGCCCCGCGCCCTCAGCCTCTCTCGGCCAGACATTCCTGCTCGGTTCATCCCGTCCAAGGCCCCTACCAGACGGCGCCGCTCGGACCCAGCGCGGCCCTTGCTCCTGCAGGGCGCCATCCCTGGGGAGCGAGGGCGCTCCGCTCCATGCACCGCGAGGGCCACCTCGGGGCAGACAGCTGGGAAGGGAGGGGGCGGAGGGAAAAGGGCCGTGGGCATGACCAGCCCTCCTCCCCTCGGGCAGTCGGAGCGCCCTCGGCATGCAGCCCTTGCCAGCCTGGTCCGAGCTCTCGGTCCCCTGCCCGGCTGCCAGCCGCACCCGCTGTGGGAAGGGGGAAGAACAGGCTGAAGGTGAAGCAGGACCGTTGTGCAAGGCAGGAGTCCTGCCTCCTGCTCCCACCGGCCCTGAAGCCTGCGGGTTGCTTACCCCTCCCTTAGCTCATTTAACTGCCCTGCCTCCGTGGAGTGGTGTCCGGCTGCAGGCGCCAGCAGCCCTGAACCCCGCCGAGAAGCTGCTCCGTGCAGCTCCACTGCCTCGCATGAGGGCCAGCAGACGGGAGCTTCACGAGCCTGCAGGCTGCGAGGCAGAGCAGGGCCACTGGCTTGTGGCCGGAGCAGTACAGAACAGGCCTCTCAGGAGGCCCTGACCTGGCCCTGCCTCCCCCCAGCCTGGGCAGAGGGGCCCTACCGCGGCCACCAGGCGAGTTAGCGTCACTGTCCGTTGCTGGTCAGTGCCATATGCCCGCTCCCAGGTGGAGAGCCAGTGGGTTCCCGGCTCCCCACGTTCAGACGGGGCCTCTCTGCTTCTAAGGGTTGGGGGAACGTTTCCACTTGCACCCAGGCGCCAGGGCCAAGCCCGGCGAGGTCCTGAACCCGGCGGCGTCCCTCTGCAACGCGAACGCTGCAGCGCGGCAACCGGCCGACTCAAAAAGGCCAGCGCTTGTCCCAGAACCCCCCAATCCTCAGGGAAGGGGGGAAATCAGAAAGCCACACGGGGGAAGTGGGGACACAGAGCCCTGGCCACTTGCTTCTCCCAATCACCAGCTTCAGCCCCCTCTGTAACCGTCTCAGGATCAAAGCACCCGGCACGGGCGGCTGCCATTACCGCCTTCCCGCATAACACCCCACCCCTGCCAGCGTTCCCTTGGGCGGCCACTCAGAAGAGATTCAGATGCCTCCCAGCTGATTAGCAGAGCGCCCACTGCTAGGATTTGTGTTTCACCTGGTGGTGCACATTCACACATGCTCTGGTGCACACACAAAATTATTCCGCACATGGATGGAAACGTTCAGAGGGAACACTGATCTTCACCCCCAAACGCAGCTCTGCCCTGGACGTCCTGAGTGACCCAACTTCCCGGAAGGGAAGGAAGAGCTAATGGTGGGGAAAGAGGGTGAACGGGCCAGGAGGCGACAAACCCCTGACGGGCACAGAGGACAGAACAAAGGCAACACAGAGCCCATGGCCACGCGGCCCATCGGGGACCCAGGTACAGGGCACAGGAATGGAGAGACCAGGGCGTGCACAGCCCCTGGCTTGAAAGAGGAACATGGAGGCCTACGGGAGTCCCTGGAAGAGAAAGGATGAGAAGTGGCACCTACGGCACTGGGGGAGAGATGCCAGGAGCCCCCGGGTGTGTGTGACAAAAGCTACAAAGCGCGTGGCCCCCTAGGCAAAGCAAACCCCTTGCGAAGCCACAGAGGCCGTTCCCCTTTAACGCCCAGAGCTGGCGGGGAAGGATTTTCAGCAGTGCAACAACAGGAAACAGCGTTTGATAACCACCTTCCTGGAACCCTGAATGTGACCAGCCAGGGGGTGTGTCAACTGCACAGACACATGTCCACCCCCACCCCCACACGCCTTTGCACAAGCAGCATGCACAGCCCTGAATGCCATCGCACAAGCAGCGTGCACAAAACCGCATGCCGCTGCACAAGCTGTACAGACATGCCCACTCCCAACCTTGCCCGCCATCGCACAAGCAGCGCGCACAGCCCTGAACACCATCGCACAAGTAGTATGCACAGCCTCGCACGCCGCTGCACAAGCCGTACAGACACATGCCCACTCCCACCCCTGCACGCCATCGCACAAGCAGTGTGCACAGCCCCAATAGCTCCAGAAGGACTCACTCATCGAGGAAACGTGGCCAGACGTGTCCCCAGCCCAGGCCTGCCGCAGAGCCCTGCCGTAACTCTCCAGTGAGCTCACAGCGCTCCTGGGCAGCCCCGGGGGAACCCCCGGGCCCAGAGCTACCGAGCAGTGAAAGCAGCCCGGGGAGTGGTGCGCGGGACCTAGCCCAGCACCCTGAATCAGCCTGGCCTGTAAGCCGGACTCTTCTCCCTGCACCAAGAGGCCCAGAGGAGCTAGTGGGGCAGGGGACAGGTGACTGGCTACAAACAGGCTCCTTCATCTCCTCTAATGGGACCCCCAAGCCCAGGCCTTCCCGCACTGCAGGGGAACGGGGGGCACAGTCATCTGAGCTCTGCCCTGGCACTCCCAGGAGCCAGCAGGGTGGGGGCTGGAACTGCTCAGGGGCTGCTGCTATCTCAGAGACTGAGCCAAAAGGCCAGAACTTTGGCAGGAGCAGGCCTCGCTACCAAGGGGGAAACTGAGGCACGAGTGGGCAGCAACTGTGGTGGAACCAGGACTGGCACTCGAGGGCTTCTGGCAGCCAGGCCTGTGCTCAGCCAGCCTCCCACACACAGCACGGCGCTGTGCACGGCTGCAGGACCGCTGCCTCCACGGGGCCCGTAGAGAAAGCAGGGCCAGACCCTTCCTCACAAGGAGTCCTGCAGGACCCAGAGAGGGCGGGTTCCCAAGCAAAAGTCAAGAGAAACAGGCAGGAGAATGCACCACGGCCAAGGAGCTCCCCTTTCCTCCTTCCCGCGGGGCTCCCCTCCACCGCAGCAAGCAACGTCCAGAGGGCCCCTCCCCGCCTGCCGCCAACCCGCCGCAGAGTTGCTTCACTTGCCACCGACATGCAGCCATCTCTGGGGAGGAACGTGGCCGCTCAGTTCATCCCAGGAAACAACTGGTGTCTCCCTGCGGAGCTGGAGAGGAGCGGGGAGGGATGCAGAACGGAGCGTCCTGCAGGGGTTCCCACTAGCTGAGGGGGCTCCTGTCCTGCCCAAGGCACCTCAGAGCCCGGGAACGAGTGGCCACCCCCCACCCCAGGGAGGGGGACCCTGGCGAGCAGTGCTACAGGAAACCAGAGCCAGCCTGGCGGCAGGTGAGGATTTATGGCTCCCCGCCTTCCTGCTGCCGCAGGGGCTCCCCGCAACGGGCTGGGAGCGGCCGCATGGGCGCAGTCGGCTGTTGCGTGGCTTGGCTCCGGCCTGCTGGTAGCACGTTCCAGGTGGCTGGCTCTCCTGGCCCAGCCCCCGCACGCCAAGGGGCACATGCAGGCCCACGGACCCCACCGCCTGGCCCTGGGGGAGTTTCCACGTGCCGACTGAGTCACTGAGCCCCGCGCCCAGCGCCCCCGGCACCGCCAGCTGCCAAGGAGCCAGACAGAGAGGAAATCGTGGAGACAAGCGGCGCGACAGCCCCGGAGCCTATCCCACAACCCCCTGCCACCTCGCCAAGCACCTGGAGCCCGTTCCCCGGGCCCGGCCCGAAGCGTCTCACTACTGAGACTGCCGGCAGAGAGGCCGGGGCGGGAGGGGCCAGGCCAGGACCGCCCCAGCCAGATACCGTACAACAGGGGTCGGCACCACCCTCTGATTCGAGCTGAGCAGTGCCCATGCCGGAGCTGAGAGCTGGACCTGTTCCAAACTCCTCATCATTTTAGTTGCCCTTCTCTGAACCGCCGGGGGGTGCCGGCGCGGTGATTAGACAGACGCAGCTATCACTCGTCCCAGGCCACGCAGGACAGATCAGCCTCTGGCTCCCAGGTGAGCGAGCCGAACCTCCGAGCAGATCGAGGACTTGCCCAAGCTAGAGACAGATCCGAGGGAAGCCAGGAGCCACCAGTCCTGCTACACTTAGGGGAGCTGCCAAACCCAGGCAGAGGAGAAACGTTCCCAGGGTTTCTCAACCGCTGGTAAGTGTAACAGTGTCCCCTCTCCCGTCCCCCCCCCAGCGCATGGGGCTGGTAAAAGGGAAGAGGCAAACCAGGCCTGCAGCACGGCCCCAGCACGGCCCAATCAGCCGACGTAAAGCGAGGAAAGGAAACTCTGCTTTGGGATATGCCGACAGTGTCCCTTTGAAAGTCTGTTCTGCTCCCTATGGAGCTGGGAATGCGACCACGGCCTCTCTCGCCACGTTCCGACCCCAGCTCCCTTGGCTGCTGGTCCTCCCAGTCTGAGCACCTCTGTGGGGAGCAGAGCCCGTCTCCTGCTCTCAGCTGGGCTGGCGACTGCGGTTACCCAGCCCTTGGGATGGGCTATTTGGGAGTTCCCTGGGGTAGCCGTTGAGCCCTGCCCAGAGGAAAGGTTTCATCCAACAGGCTCAGGGAGCACTGCAGAAAGAGCAGAACTAGGCAGGAGCCGGAGCACGTGGGGCTGAAGACGATCAGAGGGGGGCTGGGATTAACCCTTTCCCGGAGGCTGCCAGGGAGAAGACTCTGTGAGAGCAGCTTCCTACACATCCTCTCCCCCAGCAGCCACCCTGCCCTCTCCGCAGCAGGGAGCCGGTGGCGTCCCAGGGCCGCAGGAGGGCCCAGCTACTCGTTTCAACAGAAGTTACGTTTTGATTTTTGAAAGGGTCCTAGCCTCCAGGGCAGAGAGCCCCCTTCCCCGCCCCCTCCCCAGCATGGCCCAGGTCCAAGCCTGATGCAGCATCTGCCTGAGTCTGCAGACAGACTGCTCCCCTGCCTTTAGTGCAGCTCTGAGCACTGCCAAGCAGGGACAGCCTGAAACTCACCCGACTCTGGTCAGTTTCGCACCTGTTGTTCCTCTGGCCAGGGCAGGCATGAAACTGCACAAAATCCCACCCATTCAGGCTGCTGCCTGGCAGTCGGCACTGAGCAGCAGATGCGGGCCCTCGAGTTGCTGCAGCCACAGGGGGGAGAGGACTTCGGTGGCGACAGAGGCCAGGCGAGGGGTGGGATTAAGAGAACGCTCCTCTTCCTTCCAGCTGCCCACGTGGGACTGGGAGGGTTTCAGGGTTGCCAAACAGCCACTCACCAGGGCTAGGAAGGAGGGGCCCCCAAGCACAGGCCAGGATCAGCCCCTGGCAGGGAATTTCCACTACCTCTCCTGCCCCAGGGGATGGCCGCAGGAGCGGGGTGGGGATGGGAGAGAGCTGGGCTTCCCAGCGGGGCCTGGTCGGTGGCCTCATCACATTTCATGTCAGCCGGCGTGGTGCCCGGGAGCCCCGGAGAGAAGCACCAGGCAGCACACTGGCTGCAGGTGTCCTGCCCAGGCAGGGCCCAGACACAGTGGTTCAGTCCCGCAGTATTTATTCTAGCCCCGTCCTCGGACAACAGTGGCATGCAGGGCTACGCTGCCTGCCCACCACTAGGAGAATCGTTCTGTGCCCAGATCGCGACTGCTCGGGGCCTGCGCCGTGCTGAGCCCTTCCCGCTCGGTGGCACCAGCCTGCAGGCCACCCGTTTCCACTCACAGGAACTGGGAGGAAAAAAAAAAAAAAAAAAAATTCAGCTCTGCCCATTTCCCTTCCAAGCAAGGAAACAAACTGCCAGGGAACCTGCAGGAGACCCGGTCTGAAAGGGGACACGCCGACAGGGTCACCGTGCGGCACGCCACAGCCTCTCAGCATGCCACAGCAGCACGGCTTGCACTGCGCCTTGTCACCACCCTAAAGGAGAATTCAGCAGTATGGGGCCTAGGACACACAGATGACTCCTCTGGCACAGACAGACAGACTAGCCATGCGTTCTGCGAATATTTGACGAAGCTGAGACAAACCCAGATGCTTCCCATGAGCACAAGCCGCCCCGGGTCCTGCAAACAATGATGAGCACACATAAGGGAAAGCGGCGAGGATTTGTGGGGACTCAGGTTCTTAGCATTCCCCTTACCTGTCCCTTTCTACTTCCGCTTCCTGCCCTCCGGACTCCCCATCGTACTCCTGGGCCGGTGACAGCGCTGCCACAGTATCCTCAGGATCGCCTCCTTCCTCTGCTGCTGCACTGCCAGGTTGGAGCGCGTATGAACTGCCAGGCTCGCTGCACAAAGCTGCAGCTGCACACTGCACGACACACTGCACACCGCCAAGCTCACTGCACAGGAAAGTCACTGCTGCTGTTATATTCCAAGAAGGCTAAAAGCGGGTAGCGATGCTACTGTGCTGGATACTTCCAGGCTCACTGCACACTGCTACAGCTGCACACTGCCAGGTTCACTGCATACTGCCTAGCTCATAGCTCACTGCACAGGAAAGTCACTGCTACTTTTATATTCCAGGAACAATAAGCTGGTAGCGATGCTGGATGCTGCCAGGCTCATGCACAGTGCTGAGGCTGTGCACTGCCAGACACACTGCACATAGCCTAGCTCACTGCACACTGCCAAGCTCACTACATGGGAAAGTCACTGCTGCTGTTATATTCCAGGAACGATAAGCTGGTAGCGATGCTGGATGCTGCCAGGCTCATGCACAGTGCTGAGACTGTGCACTGCCAGACTCACTGCATGCTGCCAGGCTCACTGCACGCTAAAGGCATTGCTGCTTCTCTTATATTCCAAGTGAGTAAAATGCGGCTGCTGCACGCTGTCAAATTCACTGCATGCTCCGGCTGACCTTGGCGTACGCAATTCAGGCTCCCGGCATGCGGCTTCCCAGTGCCAAGCTCACTGCATAGCAATGGGGCGGTGCTGCTGTGTGGGGCTCAGGGCATGACGAGGGTGGTGCTGCTGCTGCACGCCCGGCCAGCCAGACTGGCTACGGCTGCGCCTCTCCAGGATTCAGCCCCTTCAGGCTCCTCCGGGTGGTGGTGCCTGGCTCCAGGTTCGCTTGCAAGGGCTGGTGCCGCTGGGTTCCCCCCCGCCGTCTGCCGCCGACTTGCAGGGCTGCTGGGGACAGTGACAGCGCTGCCCGGGTGCCGGTGCCCAGCTAAGGGTCTGGGCCAGCGACAGGACTAGGCCCCCGGGCTCCCTCCTCTCGCGCCCTCCACCTGCGCCGCTCGCCGCCTGCCCTCCCTGCACTGCGGCTGCTGCACGCTCAGAAACCCCCCCGTTTCCTGTACGCCTGGGCTCAGCCACTCTGGCTCCGGAGGCTGCTCTTGCACACTGGGCCCGAGAGCCTCCTCCTGCACGCCCGGCCCGAGCACCTCCTCCTGCAGCCCGGAGCCCAGACCGCCTTCCTCCTGTAGGCCCCTCACCACCCCCCCTTTCTCCTGCTGGGAGCTCACCTCGTCTTCCCCTTCCTCTTCCTCCTCCCCCTCTCCTTCCGGCTGGTGCTGCCCCCTCGGGCCCACACCCCACTCCTGGGGGGCTCCCAGGCTCACCCCTTGCTCCTGGGGGGCTCCCAGGCTCAAGCCCTGCTCCTGGGGGGCTCCCAGGCTCAGACCTTCCTCTTGCACCCCTGAGCCCTCCAGCCCCTCCTCCTGAGGTTGCTGCTTTACACCCCAGCTCCCCTCTTCTATCTGATGCTCGTCCTGTAACGCCAGCCTCACCCCTTCTGGCACCCACACCTGCTCTGCTGGTTTCACCCTCCCTGCCACCCGCACCCGTGCGCCCGGCCTCGTCCCTCTGGTCACCCGCAGCCCCGGCCTCACCCACCCTACCTCCAGCCCCTCCCCCGCCGCCGCCCGCTGCTCCCGCACCTCCGGCCTCTCCCCCGCCGCCGCCGCCCGCTGCCCCCGCACCCCCGGCCTCTCCCCCGCCGCCGCCCGCTGCTCCCGCACCCCCGGCCTCTCCCCCGCCGCCGCCCGCTGCTCCCGCACCCCCGGCCTGTCCCCCGCCGCCGCCCGCTGCTCCCGCACCCCCGGCCTCTCCCACGCTGCCGCCCGCTGCTCCCGCACCCCCGGCCTCTCCCACAGTGGCGCCCGCTGCTCCCGCACCCCCGGCCTCTCTCCCGCCACCGCTCGCTGCTCCCGCACCCCCGGCCTCTCCCCCGCCGCCGCTCGCTGCTCCCGCACCCCCGGCCTCTCCCCCGCCGCCGCTCGCTGCTCCCGCACCCCCGGCCTCTCCCCCGCCGCCGCTCGCTGCTCCCGCACCCCCGGCCTCTCCCCCGCCGCCGCTCGCTGCTCCCGCACCCCCGGCCTCTCCCCCGCCGCCGCTCGCTGCTCCCGCACCCCCGGCCTCTCCCCCGCCGCCGCTCGCTGCTCCCGCACCCCCGGCTTCTCCCCCGCCGCCGCTCGCTGCTCCCGCACCCCCGGCCTCTCCCACGCTGCTGCCCGCTGCTCCCGCACCCCTGGCCTCTCCCCCGCCGCCGCCCGCTGCTCCCGCACCCCCGGCCTCTCCCCCGCCGCCGCTCGCTGCTCCCGCCTCCTCAGCCTTTCCCGCACGCCCGGCCTCTGCTCCCGCACCCCCAACGTAGGCCCTCTGGTCACTGACTGCTCCTGCACCACTGGCCTCCCCCCCACTGCCAACCAATGCTCCCACACCCCTGGCCTGACCTCTCTGGCCACCCACGGCTCCCGCACCCGCGGCCTTGCCCCCCCCGCCTCCTGAGACTGATCCCGCAGGCCCAGAATCACCGACTCCTGCACCCCTGGGCTGGCCCCAGACTCCTGCACAGCCGGGCTCAGCCCCCCCAACTCCTGCACGCCCCAGCCCAGACCCAACTCCTGGCAGTGCCGCTGCTCCCCTGCGCGCACCCCCTGCGCCCGGATGGTGCAGCCGCTGCGGTCCTAGCACCCCGGGCTCCCCCTGCCCCGGAGCCCCCCCGCTCTCTGCCCCCGGGGCCCTACCTCACCGCCGCCCCCGCTCGCCCCCTGCTGGCGCAGCCCGGCCCGCGGGCGCCTCCCCGGGACCCCCGGGCCGCTGCTCCGCAGCCTCCTGTCCCGGCGCCCAGGCGGCTCGGCCCGCGCGCGCCCGCCCCACGGGCCCGCGCTTAAAGGCGCAGGCCCCGCGCCCGGCGGGGCGGGGGGGGGGGTGCACGTGGGGGGCGGGCTGCGGCGGCGGGGGATGGGCGGCCACAGGGCTGTGTGTGGGTAAGGGTGGGCTGGGGGGCCATGGATATCTGTGGGAGGAGGTGGGGGGTGGGTGCAGGGGGGAGGGCGGATAGGTGTGGGGGGGATGGGTGGGGGGTGTAGGGCGGATAGGTGTGAGGGTCATGGGTGGGAGGGTGTAGGGGTATAGCAGATAGGTGTGGGGGGATGGATAAGGGTAGAGCGGATAGGTGTGGGGGGATGGGTGGGGTGTAGGGCGGATAGGTGTGGGGGATGGGTGGAGTAGGTATAGCAGATAGGTGTGGGGGGATGGGTAGGGGTAGAGCAGATAGGTGTGGGGGGATGGGTGGGGGGGTGTAGGGCGGATAGGTGTGGGGGGGATGGGTGGGAGGGTGTAGGGGTATAGCAGATAGGTGTGGGGGGAAGGGTAGGGGTACAGCGGATAGGTGTGGGGGGATGGGTGGGGGTAGAGCGGATAGGTGTGGGGCGGCTGTAGGGGGAGGCCAGATAGGAGTGGGGGGGTAGAGCAGATAGGTGTGGGGGGGATGTGCGGGGGGTGTAGGGGATAGAGGGATAGGTGTGGGGCGGATGGGTGGGGGCGGTGTAGGGGGAGGGCGGATAGGTGTGGGGGGGATGTGTGGGGGAGTGTAGGGGATAGAGGGATAGGTGTGAGGGTGATGGGTGGGGGTGTAGGGGGAGGGCGGATGGGTGGGTGGGTGTAGGGGGTGGGGTGGGGACGGGACAGATACGAGTGTATGTGGGGGGGATGGCTGGACAGACAGACACACTAGGCCAGCGGTTTTCAGCCCAGACCCCACCACAGACGGTGGCTCATGGGTCCAGGAAAAGCGACTTGTGAAGTGAAGCTTCAGATCCTGGACCAGACTCGCTGCTTGCCTGCTCACTGAAAAGTGCGCAAACACCCCCACCTACAGGCCCAGCCCCAAAGCGCTGGCTGGGCCATAGGAGCCAGCCCTTCAGTGCCCTTTCTGCTGCCTCCCATGCAACATTTCCAGGCGAGTTGTGTCTTAGGCTGAGCAGATGTACCACGGACACCCCGCCAATAGATTTCCCACGCCAGCCTGGGCACCGCATACTGGGCTATCGGGCAGGGTGCTGCTGGAGACACAGAGACCGACTGCCCTGGAGAAACAGGCACCCTAGCTGGACAGGAGCTGTCTCTCCCTCACAGACCCAAACCCCACTTCCTCCGCGCCTCTCCGTTCCTGCTTGTTGGGACAGTTCCCCCCTGCCTCTGTTAGGGGACTGACAGGCCCTCTTAGAAGTCCAGAGAGGCCCGGGCCCCCTCCAGCTTTTGAGGCCCCTCCCCATAATAAAAATAAGACATGATGATGCATGAAAACAAAACAAGGCACCAAAAAAGAGTGAAACATCACGTGCATATTTGCTAATGTAACAAATGCCTTTCAAGCCCTTTCCTGTGCAAATGGGCATAAATCCCAGTGGCAAAGCTAGTCAGGTGCCAAAAAATCTAAATGTGAGGCCTGCTTGAGTTTGAGACCCAGACCAAATGGCTTTCCTGGCCCCTCTGCTTGGCCCTGGGTGCTGAAAACACTGCCCAGAGGCAGGCGCGGCCAGCGGGTGTGAGAGCCGTGCTGTGGCCCTTTTAGTTAGCAGGGTTGCCGGGCTGGTTGCCGTAAGAACATGAGAACGGCCACACTGGGTCAGACCAAAGGTCCGTCTAGGCCAGTGTCCTGTCTTCAACAGAGCAGGGAATCCCCAAGTGATCGATCCCTGGCCTCTGTGTGTCCCCCATTCCCAGCTTCTGACAAACAGAGGCTAGGGCTGGGCTGGGCAATCATTTTTGCCCAGGGGCCGCTTCAAAAATTTTCAAAGTAGCCCTGGGCCACCCTGGAAGGGGCAGGGCCTAAACAAGAAGGGGCTGGTCTACCACACCTCCAGGCCACAATTGGTCAGGGGGTGGGGGAGCCCCTTTGCCCCCCCTTCCCACTAGGCACCCATGCCCTGGAAGAGGCTTGGCACGCTCCCCCTCCTCCCAGGCCAATCATGGTCTTTGAAGTGCCCGGGCTCCTTGCAGGGCCGGAGCAGGGTGAAGGAAGCTTCAGGCAGCTCTCCTGACCCCAGGCCCTGATTGGCCTGGGGGTGGGGGAGCGCGCAAAGCCTCCTCCGCTCTCCCCCCTGCCCTGAGAGCAGCGCGCGGCGCTTCAAAGTGCCACGTGCTCCTGGCAGGGCAGGAGGAGGCTTCACGCACTCCCCTGCCCCCAGGCCCTAATTGGCCTGGGGGTGGGGGAGCAGCAGGGCCTCTGCAGGCCGGATCCAGCCCGCGGAAGCCCTTTTGCCCACCCCTGAACTAGGGACACCATCCCCACCCATCCTGGCTAATAGCCATTGATGGACCCATCCTCCATGAATTTATCTAGCTCTTTTTTTAACTCTGTTATGGTCTTGGCCTTCCCAACATCCTCTGGCAAGGAGTTCCACAGGTTACCGTGTACTGTGTGAAGAACTTCCTTTTGTTTGTTTTAAACCTGCTGCCTATTCATGTCATTTGCTGACCCCTCATTCTTGTGACCTCTAGTTTTTGGGTTATGGGAAGGAATAAATCACTCCTCTTTATTCACTTCTTTTCTCCACACCAGTCATGAGTTGATGAACCTCTAGCACATCTCCCTAAGTCCTCTCTTTTCCAAGCTGAACAATCCTCCTTTTACTAATCTTTCCTCATATCGCAGCCGTTTTGTACCCCTCCTCATTTCTGTGGATGTCTCTAATCACGAGATGCCGGCGCTGCCAGGGCACAGCATTAGAGCGGGTCGGGTGCAATTTTGTTCTGTGTTGCTGGGAGGCAGGCAGGGCCCTTACCCAAGGCAGCAGGACCTATCCAACCCCCAGCTATGGACTCCAACATGGGCGGCAGGTGAAGCCTCACCCCTTCCACCCAAAGCCACACCCCTTGCCCCAGCACTATGTCCCCTCACCCCCCAGCCAAAACCGGCCAAACCCCAGCTGAAGGCCAGGAGCAGCCCCAACCCCTCCCGGGTGGCTGGGCAGTGTAAACAGTTTTGGGAAGGCAGCATTACCCACCGCCCATGGGCCACATCCTCCCTACGCTTGCCTCTCCCACTCCCACCAAGGATGAGTCCTCAGCGAGTATAAATCAGCCTGTTGTCACTGGTGCTTCTTCACCACAGCCTAACCCTCCCCCAAGGAGGTGGCTCAGCATCTGTTCCTGGTGCTGCTGGCACAATCGAGAGAACAGGAGAGAAGGCTCAAGAAAAGAGAGGGGCCCATCTCTTCATGGGGTGCCCACAGGTCAGGGCTGCCCACTCTTCTGCTAGCCCAAAGGGCTGGAGGTGGGAGCAGCTCAGAGAGTAGCAGGGCTGATTGCCCTCCTGCCTGTAATGCAAGAACTCAAGTCAATAGGGAGCAGGTTTTAAAATAAATCCCCTGCAAACATTTCTTCACGGAATGCACAGCCAACCTGTGGAACTCCTTGCCGGGGGACATTGGGAAGGCCCAAATTAATAGGGGTCAACAAAGAACGAGAGAAACGCAAGGAGGACAGGCCCATCAATGGCTATTAGCCAAGATGGTCAGGGATGCAGCCCCAGGCTCAGAGTGTCCCTAGCCAGGGACTGCCAGAAGCGGGCATCAGAGGGTGGATCACTTGATGGTTACCTGCTTCTGCAGCACTGGGCACTGGCCGCTGTTGGAAGACAGGACATGGGGCTAGATGGGCCTTTGCACTCGGTAAGGATAAGGCCTTTTTCTGCAGTAGTATTGGAAGGCCTGAAGCCTAAGGCAGTGGTGGGTAACCTGCCACCCGTCCTGGTTCTCTGTGTGGCCTGTGAGACACTTGCCCACGTGCAGGGTTGCCAGATTCTGCTGGTTTCTGCCCGTGTAGGTTGGAAAAAAAACATGGGTTTTTTGCTCTAGGTGTTACTACAGTGATAGGCACGTACAGCCAGGACAGGTGCGGTGAGGTGTGCGCTGGCTGCACACAACACTGCCCATGATAGCTGCACGCTCCCCCAGCAGCCAGTCCTGGCACCGCTGCGGTTCACCCGTTTGTGTTCCAGGTACACAAGCACAGCTAGCAAAATGACCCTGTCCCGCGCCATCGTCCTGGTTACAAGCTTGTGGCCCCCTGAGATGAAGGGGAGCACACACGCGGCCTGCTCACTGGCCTCGGCTGCCCATCGCTCTTCGCCTGCGGCCAGATTAAAAGAGCAGCCGCCAGTAGCTTAAAAGCAGGAAGTCACATCCTCGCACTCCATCTAAATCACAGTAAACTAGTGTCATACCAGGCTGCTGAGGAGACCCAGTGTTAACGGCACCCAGCGTCACCAGAGATGATGGGTTGTGCCCACAAAAGCTCACGCTACTCTCTCTATTTTGTTGTTAACTCTAAGGTGCCCAGGGACTGCTCATAGATCCGGAGATGGTTAAACAAAACTTTGCTTGATAGCATTCTGTCTGGCAATAGCTGGGCTTGTGAAACCGTCATTTCTTTATTGTTGGATCATTAGGGTCCCTGCCTTCCTATTATTTGTCTGCATGATCTTGGTCTGGTCCTTTAATTGGTCTGTCTGCTGCATAATTAATTTTGCTCAGTGTAAATCAATTAAGGCAGTGGAGTAGGTTGGTTAGGTAATTCTGTTGCAGTATGTTAGGATCAGGTAGTAACAGTTCAGTAAAATAATTGGTTACAGTAGAGCAAAGCAGGACTCGAGCTTCACTATACAAACTAGAGCCCCAAAGAAAGTTCTTTGGGAATCTACTCCAGACTCCAAGAACGCCCCCCAACGACCACAAAGTCAGACAAGGATAGAAGGCGCCCGGCCAGGTGTATTGTCAAAGGAAGTACAGTCATAGTTGGCAGTAGACTCTACCAAACCACTACACGTGTGCCCCCTAGTAATGGACTAGCTCAGTCAGCGGGAGGTCCCACTGCCCCCTAGGCTGGACAACAGCCCCTTCAAGACACCACTTTATATGTGAGTACAAATTACACCTCACTCCTGACATGTCAGGTTGCCACCCTCTGGTGTTACTTAGATACCACCCATCACCCTGCCCCTGGTGATTCCATCAAAGTGTCTCTGTCACACTGTTGTTTTAGACTCTTTCCTGAACCCGGGTCAGGATGACCCCATCATCAGTGGGGAGTGTTAGCCCCAGGGCTCTTCTTAACGAGCTGGTGGTACCATCCTTCTAGAACAGGCTTTCAACCTATGCCCAGTACCAATTACTGTTTTACAGCCAGTACCTAGTACCAGTCACAGGTCTACACCTGGGCCTGCTGCCAATTAGTGTTTTACACTCTCAGCCCTGTTTGTGCCAAGTTCCATGGGCAGGGGCCTGCCTCTTGCTTTATCTTAGCCAAGTGGTGTCCAATATTAGCCAGGCCTCAGAGCAGGCCCGTGATGCATGGGCTTTTTTTTCAGGCCCTCATCTTACTCCACCTACCACCGCAGAGCTTCCCATGTGGTTGGCACAGCTGCCTTCAAACCGAGTCAAGAGCCAATTGGCAGGTAGGCCACTGTCTAGTTTTCATGCTGATAGTTTCAGGAAAGCTTCCAACAGGCTTTGTAGCCTCCTTCTGCCACTGGAAGATACCAGGGCTTGGCTTCGACAGACAGGCTGTGGGCACATTCCACCCCCCAGCATTTCAGCTGCCTACGTGACATGCACCAGCTAGGGCAAGAAGCTACTTAAATAGGATGCACATGAGTCATCCTGCCCCAGGCCAAGTGAGCCTCACCCGGCCCAAACATTCATTGACAATGGGTGCCTGACTTAGCTACAAAGCCTCCAAGGGCCTGTTCTCTCGCTGTTGGCTGTTTTATTCCTGAACACAAACCAGGAGCGTTGGCTGCCTTCAACAAACAAGACCTTGCGAGCAGGCAACCAGATTCCATCCCTCCGGAGCATGGGTTGCTCATATGACACCTGGATGCTCTCCACCTGCCTCTGGCCTTAGCACAGCCACTGACTAAGCTTCATCGCTCAAAGCACAGCATGAGACAGCTAAGGAGTGGTAGAAAACCCTTATGGGCTTTGGGGGGAGAAGAGAAAGAGAAAGATTGCCTACACATTTTAACCAGGAGCTTGATCCTGCCCATGGGTGGTGGGTGAGAGGCAAGGGAAGGCATTGCCTTCCCAAATCTCAAGGTGTGGCCCTGCCCCTGCTCCCCCATCTTTAGTCCTGTGCAGCAGCCCTACTATGGAGCATCAGGCCAGTGAAAGATTAGAAGAACTGGTCCTACTGTGCCCCAGCCTAATCCCTGGCACTGCAGTGATCAGGCCCCATTCACCCCTCCCCTCTGCTAGAAACGTGCAGTGTCCACAGACCTATACACAGGGCAGAAACATGGATCAGCCTCTCTATGCCCCTGCCCATGTACTTCCGCTGGAGGGGCACTGCCTCCCCCATCCTAAAGCCCAGCTAGAACCTGCCTGCTTCCCTGGAGAAGAGGGCTAGAAAACTGGTATCTACATCTGCAAAAAGGACCCCCAGGTAACTGCAGCTGTGAAGTGGGTACCTGCCAACTCACAGGGTTCCTGACACAAGATGCATGGAGCCAAAAGTGAGCCATGGATGCCTGACACCACACCTGCAGATACCCCACGACTTGCAGGGCTCCAAGGAGGAGCTGAGTGGGATTTCAGACACTCCAGTCACAGCACTGGGGTAGGGGAGTGAAAGCCAGAAAGGAAACTTACTAGAGCTCCCTCAGGGTGTTTCATATAAGCGACCATGTCACTTCTCTAGGTGTGCTGATGCCAGGCTGGGTCAGCTTCCAACTCTCCTCTCCCCCTTGAGACTTACCACAGGGAGGGAGGTACTTGCTCCTCTCCACTGTCTCCAGTCTTGGGCTGGTTTTGCTTAGTGGCTTGAGCCTCCCCCTGTGTGTGAAGGGCTGGATCCGACACTCCCTGCAGCATCAGTGCACACCCAGGAAGTGATCCCACTACTCACAGCACCATAAGGTTCCCCTGGATACTCAGCACTAGCAGGTGAGCTGAGAGCAGCTGGCAGGAATCTCAGCAGGGTAGCCTTGTCAGGACACCAAAAGCCAAGTAGTGAACACTCACAGCCCATTCAGCCTCATGGGCACTAGTGAGGGGTTTGTTCTTCAGTGGGGAAGAAGGAGCAGCGTGTTGTGCCCACAAAAGCTCACACTATGCTTTGTTCATTTAAGGTGCTACAGGACCACTCTAGCAGGAATGGCATTTATAGGACTGAGCCAACCATCCTATTGCTGTCCCAGAGAAAGCCAGATACAGGGATCAGGAATTCCCAACCCCAGCTATTGATACTTTGACTATGGTTTTGCAAGCTGGGGAGTTTGGCAACAGCTGTTCAGCTCTGTAGACCAGCAGGTTATGCCAGAATCGTGCATGACATGCTCTAGGATAGGGGTAGCAGCAGAGAAGAAAACCAGCTGCTCCCTCAGCTAGGCAAGAGGCTAAGCACATGGCTGCCTTCCAGCTTTCCAGGCCTGGGAAGACCACTTTGCACTACCCATGGTATTTTGGTGGAACTGCAGCCCTACTTGCCACATCCTGTGCAGAGTCTAAAACTGTCCTTGGTGTCCTGCCCCTGGTGCCAGGCTGCTTGTGGGTGTGTAGCCTCTAGGATGCTAAGAGCCTCAAAAGCTAACTATGCAGTAACTCTCCAGTCTGTGGGGCTGGAAGCAATAGCTCTGAAGGGAGGTTAATGGCACAGATCAAAGCCCCCCCAACAGGTCTGAAGCTACAGAGTTTGCTCTCCCTCAGTGGCTATGCCACTTCTCCCTATGGCATGGGCACTACCATTCCTCTGCAGCTTTGCCATTTGTGAAGGCTTTCTGCACTACTCCAGAGCCAGGCAGCCTGTGGCTGGGAAGGGCCAGCTGTAAGAGGGTGACAGTTAGCTACAGCCACATAGCAGGGCACAGCTGGAAGGAGAGCAGTTCCTGGCTAGAAGGATCTGCCAGTGTCCCAGCTGCCAAGCCCTTGGGCAGAAGATGCAAGCCAACATTGCTGAGACCAAATGGACAAGAGCTGAGAGTGTTTGGATGGTAAGGGGAAGTATTTCAGGGCAGTAACAGGGGAATTTGGAGTCCTTATGGCACATGGTAGCTGTGCCTTAGTGATTGCTTAGGCAATGCCAGCTGCTATAAATAGAGCACTTTAGGTGAACCGAGTCAAAATACTGAGGCTTAGTAGCTTAGTGATAAAAGAAGTCTCCAGAAAGATGGTCACACAGTAGGGAAGCTTTCACATTAAGTTTATTGAAGGAGACAGCAGGTAACTCAGGGACAAGCCAAACCTCTCAGTCAAGTTTCAGTACAAGTGCAAGACCAAATGAATGAGCCTGTAGGGAGCAGCTATGGCTCATCTAGCTACAGGACAGCTCAGCTTGCCTGCTATCAAGCATGTTTACAGAATCTAAGAATTCAAAATGCATGCAGGAGCCACAACAACTTCCAACCACAACATTTGTTTCAATAAAGTACTTTGTCTAAAGCCGATCATGGTAAGAAGTGGCACAAGGAGACCCTAGTGCAAGGATGCTGCTGATGCCAAAAGAATTTACACATCTTCCATTATGGCCAGGACCAGTGTACTCCAAGCCCTTTAATGGCCTCCTGTGCTTTAGCCTCAGCATTCTCATCCTTGAGCAATAAGGGGCCATGAGACAGGCCCTGGTTTAAGTTCTCTCCAGACTGAGGCAGCAGTGGAACTAGGAGTTTAAAGCCAGTTAGTGGGCTAGAGGGCTCAGACCAGTGCCCTGTTGTACTGGGGCAGGGCAAGTGTTTTAATAGGATGCGGTTTTGGCTGCAGGTAGACAGCAGCCCTTAACAGACTTGAGAAACTTCAGTGGTCTACATCCAGACCCACTGAACAGTAGAATTGTCAAGAAGCCAGCACCATGCATTTCAGTTCAAGCCTGTGTCAACTCCCTTGAATCCAAGATTGAAACAGCCTTACTATCATTTAACAGTCAGATCCAGCAGTCACTAGATTACAGCACAGTTAAGCCTATGGAATGGCGAGACATTTAAGGAAGGGCACAGACTAGCATGCACATCTGCAACACAGGAAGATGGCAACGTGACTGTAGGAGTTTGAGACATGTTAGATACTAACCATCAAGCTCAGTGGATGTCATTGCAGGATAAGCGTAAGAAAATTATGGGACACACTGTTCCCGATAATTATACACCCTTAGTGCAACATATGGAGATCACTGCCTCCGATATAACACCTTGGTAGGCAAAAGCTACCTTGTTCTGTAGACATTATGGAAGACACTGCTCCCGATAATGAGTTAGGTTCTCATGATACATAAGGAACTGGAAATTTTGTAGCAAACTGCCATGTGATTCAATTGCCACTTAATCTTAGCCATACAAGCATTGGTGCGCAACACCCTTGGCTCCACATGGGTGGTGCCAGGGCTGTGGTTAGACCCAATGAATGCATCCGACAAGGTTAACGGAAAGGTCTCATCTGCCAAGCTCAGAGGTGCTTTCCTTGCCACAGCAAATCAAGGCCTAAAGTAGGTTCTGGACCTGCACAATGAAAGGTATCAACTCAAGCAAGGGGAAGACAAAGCCCAAGCTCAGGCCAAGGCAGTAAGACCGAGGGAAGCTTAATTTCAGTTTAATTTGTTTGCATTTAAGAATTTTGGAGTTTCCAGGAGTCACTTTAATCTCCCACTGAAAGCTCCAAATTCTAGACACATTGAAATCTACGTAATTGCCAGTTCAGCATTGCATGCCTTTTAGACATGCAAATCTAGATCTGTTTCATGGCCTTTGCTTGGTTTTACAGTTGAATGCAAAATTCCAGTATCATGTTTGATTGTAATAGCAGATGCTGCTTTTATTCAAAAACGACAGTATAACTGTCATAATTATGGAAGGCACTGCTTCCGATAATTATTTCTATAAAAAAAACACCATTTATAGTGAACTCTGTCACTGATAAATAAATAAATAAATAAATCTCAGTGCCAAGTGAAGGCCTTCCTGCAAGTTCCCCAATTTACTTGCCTAAAAAGTCTGGGCAGCAAGAGACTCCTGATTTTATGAAAGGCCTCACAGCAACATGGTCTGAAGTGTCAGCTGTAGCCAGCCAGAGTACTGGTTACCATGGGACTCATGTGGCATGAAAGACTGAGCCAGGATACCAACAGGATGTACCTTAATCTTTGGATTTCACCTCCTGTGTGATGCAAGATTTAAGGGGAGGAGTTAATCAAGTCAAAGTGCCTGGGAAACCAGGCTGTTCATTCACATGGTAACTCAATGTTGCTACACACTTCAGAACTTGCTGACTTCAGCAGCTAAGGGCTACTACTGTGTGGAAAAAAAAAAAATCAGTTTTACTTGATCAAGGTATCTTCACTGCTCCAGGAGGGAAACTGGAAGCACTTACACACCCTCCCCTGCCCAATGGTTACAAAAGTGATCTGCCTTTACTAAGCCTGAAACTCAAAAGGAGAAGCCAACATGGTCTACCTGTGGTGTTTTAAAGAGGTACCTCCCCACTAAAAAAGGTGCCAGTTTTAGTTCAGCATTTACATTTGGGCAGACTATGGCTTAGGTCAGACTGATTAAAGCTGTTGTTCTCAGGTGTAATACACTTAGCACTGCAAGCAGCTCGGTTTCAGTGATAGTACAATTAGAGGAACCTCTTTGAGGGAGACACATTTAGTGGGTACAGACTGAAACCCCTGCTTAAACAGCTGCTTGTGAAATTCCCCTATCAAAAGCCAATTTCAAGTTACTTGATCAAAACATGTTTCCAAATATCCCATCAACAGATTTAGTGTAAGTTTTGATTCATTGAGGGACAGTGGGGTTCCCTGTACCTCACATTCATGCATTAGAGATTTAAAATTCATTATCTATGTTCCAAATGTCACCAGATAAGGCATTAGCAGCACCCTGGATAGTCCAGGTTGCCAGAGCCAGTTGGTTCTTCATCAAGTCTGCATTAAAGGCACTTGGATTGCTCTTCCGGAGGCTCAAGTGATCCAGCAAAGCTGACAGAGTGTAAGAACTGGAACCAAAGAAGATGTGACGCAGAGGAGTATCCTTGGGGGATGCATATGGAGAAAGGAAGTTGTATTCCACCTGAAGGAGATAGTAAGATTCAGAATTGCACTTCATAACTTTCAGTTCTTAGATACTGGACTGAATTCTTGCAGATATGAAGGGGCCAAAAGCTTGGGATTTAGGAGCTGGAAGATTCAGGAATTGTTTCAACTTCCTTGCATAATGGCTTTAACATGTGGCAGAACAGCCACACAAGGTTTAACTAGCTAGGGGGAAATAAGTTAAGGATGTACTAGGGGAGCTTACCAGGGCAGCCACATTTCTGCCTCTTAAGGAGATGTTGCTGCTGGTATTAGAGGACAACTAGATCACAATAACCAAGAAGGAGTCCAGGAAACTTGACTTCAAATATGTAACTGAATCCTTCATGAAAGGCTCATTCCATTTGATATGAGACCTTGTGGTTTGAGTGGAAACACGTACTTTCATGACCCGGTCATTCATCTGGCGGCAGATGAGCCTGTTGTTCAGGTCAGTGTTTCTGAAGTCTTCTCTCAGTGATGCTGTAGCTCGACTGAAGTCCCCACGGGCAGAATACAGCCATTGAAGTGTCAGATTCATTGCCTGGTGGAAAGAAGAGTCATTACACACTGGTTTACAGGACAATAGGTCAGGAATCTGAGCTGGTCATGCCTTAGTTTGGCTATACTTGAGTTTAGAGCAGCACAGCTGCTTCATGCAAGCCTCTAGGGAAATCACTAGAACCCAAGTGAGGAGCACAGCCAAGCTGGCAGCAGCACCTAGGTCTCAGGGGATGCTCTCCTGCACCAACTGTGTCCACACAAGCACTGTGTCAGTGCAAGTTGCACAGGAGGGGATTTGTCACCAAGACATATGCTGAGCCATGTCAGTGAGAGCAAGTTATGGTTGCTCACATGCATCCTAAGCAGCTATGCCCTTGAGGCTCAGAGCACATCCACATGACAGTCTGGGCATATGAACACCCCTCACTAATGCTACTGGGTGAGCCTGCTATTTGATTTCCAGGCAACTAGTTTATTTCCATTCTCGGTCCACATGGAAGAGGACAATGGAGATTTAGCAACTGAATACACATCCTCACTTGTCACTAATAGCACCTGTCCAGCGGGCAGTTTGCTCGTTTTGCTGATTGCTATGCTGGGGCTCTTTGGCAGAGCCAGTGGAACCCAGGCACTGAATGGATTAAAGAGCCAGGAGTAAGGCACTGGCAGATGTGTTGGGGTAATAAAGTCTTAACCTGCAATTAGTTCAATTAAGAAGCTTACTTTTATATCCTGTTTGTATTGACTAATCTTCATAATGAAGTTTATCAGTTCCTCATTGTATTGCTCATAATCCAGGTAAAGTTCATGATTATATGTCATCCTAATAACCATCTGGCCAGCCACTTCTGTAGCTGTCCGAAGAACATCTTCCAGATTAGTTACAGTGGAGCCAAGGTTCTTCCAGCTGTCCATCTTGGTACCCAAGTAAGGATACCCTTCCTCATTCTGCAAGAGAAAGCATTTGCACATCAAGCTCCTCTGGCCATGTGTTTTACTCTACTCACTGGCTATACTGACTGCTATCTGCAGTCCCTTCTCTTCCCTCCCACACTGTGTATGGCACCTCTGCCAAGTACTCCTGCCCTAGGGAAGGCCAAGCTGCATTGCAGCTTTAACAAGTTCAGATATCCTGATGTCAGTCCCCAGCAGAAAGCCATCAAAGGCTGTGAATGCAATTTCCACATGCAGGTATCTGCTGAAGTTTGCCTAGTCAATCACTTAAATATCATGAGTTCCTGCAAATATTCGAGCCTGCAGTTTGCTGAAGCATTAAATGAATGTTTAACTCCACAGCTGGTTAAGTGTCAAATTTGACTTCTCTGCTCAGGCACACCAAGTCAGACATGTCTAGTACATGAGGCAGCTAATTCTTGCATTACATTCTATTTTACAGGAAGAGGGAGATGTCAGAATTCCTAGCTACACAGAAATCGAGCTCCATTTGAGAGAAGCTTGGTACAGGTTAGTTTAGCAACACATTAATATAGGACTTCTCTCCAAACAAAGTTGATTACAGCTTCCTTGTTCTAGACCCTGCTTTTAGAACTGTTTAAAACTAAATCTGAATTAGTGTGACCCAAAAGCTGAAGGTGTACATTTGAGTTGACACTAGTTGAGCAACTTTTGGGGGTAGAAGTGAGCCACAGACATCTGGAAGTAGCTGATCTACCTCCAGAACACCCATGGGCTTGTAACAGTCTGATCTTGCCTTCCATTGAGGAATAGCTGGGAAGCCTCTCATATGAGAGATTGCATTCACTGGCTAGGAGAGGGCCATACTGACATAGCTGTAGGGTTAGACCTACCCTATGCTGCTGTAAGGTTAGACCTACCCTATGCTGCTGTAAGGTTAAGTAGATCTACACTGTAGAGTACAGCTTCTGTGTCAGTCCAGGAAGTGTCAAGAATCCACTGTTACTCCCAGAGCTGAAGGTGTTGACAAGGATCAACTTGTCACTGGCAGATTCTAATCCACTGTGATGATAAACTCTAGCTGTAAGTCATTAGCACATGTTTGACTTGGTTTTGTCTTAGTGTAGTTTGAGTTCTTCCAACTGGCTAAATTGAGAGTCAGCTTTAGATACCTTTGTGGGAGCAAAGGTACCCCAAGCTTCCTTGCTAACAGTAAATTTAAGTTGAAAGAAATGTAAAACACATCTGGCATAAGTCCAAGTTTACAAGCAGAGTACAAAGTGACTTACATCATAGAAACTGAATGAAATGGCTGGGATTCCTGCATATGCTAGAAAAGGGAAGGCTGCATTATCCATAGAAAGTGGAACACTGCAATGAGAAACATTGGTATTGTTACTCAAAATTGTATGTTATCAGTCTGTTTAAAGTAACAGAGCTAAAGAGATGAAGCCCAGCCAATTCTCTCTCAAGTAACAGGCACACTGGATTTCTGCAGTCCCACCAACACAAGCATCTCCTACAAAATTGTTCTTGGAATGCCATGCCAAGTAGTGTGCTAAGTTACCATGCCATTAACATGGCAAGTCATAATGGGTAGGAGGGCTCAGTAGATTTGGCAAATAGCAACAAGTCTAGGGTTAGTGCCTTCTCCATTGCTTTATTCCCATATGGGGGACTGGAGATGGCGTTCAGAAGGAAGGTAAGATTAGCTTTATAAAGCTCATGTGTGGAGCAAGTGTTACTATGAAGGAGACTTACACTTTTTTGGCCCAGTCAGAACCAATACTGTTGTACAGACTACTCCCCTTATTTACTGGATGCTTCACCTGCAAAAAGGTAAGAGTAAAGTTACTGTCCAAGTACTAGTGCACACATGTATGGAGCATGGTTCAGACTAGAACTCACCTCCATCATAGTCTGCTCCACTACTTTGTACAGCATTGGGCTGGCAGAAACTTTGAAGTTACTTGAGCCTAGGAGGATAGAAGTTAGACATTGGAACGTGTTGCCAATACTGTATCGAGAGGTATTGTACTCGAGGTGCATTGTGGTTTCTCTTAGTGCCATTTCTATTGTCAGCTGTTTAAGAGCTTCAAGTTGTTACTACTGCTAAGGACACTATATATGGAGTACATAAGTGGAACCCTGCAAAAGTCTGCAGATATTTGCAGCTCTTATTTGCTGCTACAGAGACAGTTTCTTCCTAGGAAGCTATACATGAGCATTAACCCAATCAGCCAGTGTACCTGCTATTCTAGTTACTGGGCACTGGCAGCTGACAGTTTTAGCCTTCTCAGTTTTAGAGCTTCACTTTGGAAGTGTGACAGCTTGCTAAGTTCACCTTGTTTGGAACCATTTTACCTTTTAGAGTTTTGTAGAGTTGCTTAAGAGCATCAATTACCTATAACTGCAACATCCAGGTTGATGTAGGCAAAGGCTTTGGAATGCAGTGTGGCAGAATAACCCTATAATTGGAGACAAGACTGCCTGTTAGTGGGGAGTAACTCTGCAAAGGCAATGCTTTTAGTACAGTTCAAGACAGGACAGGTGAAAGGAAATAAGCAAATCAAAATTTGTTACCTCCAGCCATTCAGTGGCACCAACAGCTCCAAATTCTCCAGCACTCCAGCTGGCAAAGACAATGCTTCTTTTTGGTTTATAGCCACCTTTAAATAGAGAAGAGCTGAGGTCTTGGCTCCACCACATTAACAGAACAAGGGAGATGCACAACAGTTGGTGGTGTACTTGTACTAGAGCCTGATACCAGAGAGCAGGACTTTAGGGGGAATTGCAGATTTATGCCCAACAGGCATGGCTACCTTTGAAAGAGCAGCTTTGATTGCAACCCATCTAGTGGAAGATGGCTGATATAGTTCAGGGAACAAAAATAAGGCTATATTTTTTCCTGGTTCTTTAAATGCATAAGTCTGAGTCTCCCAAGTTTAGCCAAATGGCTGTTGGTTAAAGTGGCTTAACCCCTGGTAAAATTAAGCCACACAGAAGTTGCCAGTTACTTGAGATACAATTGGCTCTGAGTAGTTCTCCCCCCCCCCACCCAGTCAATCAGTGCCCCAGAAGGCTTGATTGCTTGACTAAGGAGAACCCACCACTCAGTGATTCCAAGGCCAGAAGGAACTATTGTGATGACCTAGTGTGACTTCCAACAGAAGAGACATTTCCCTCAAGGGCATTTTTAATTAGAACCACCCTGTTGGTGGGAGACCACTAACAGGGATGACCTCAGTGTTTAACTTAGGTCTTTGATCTCTGCAGCAGTGGTCTAGCTTCTGGTTTTTAATTTAAAGGGTCAAAGCTGTGGCAAAGACAAGCCCCAAGTGAATCACTGAATTCTACCTTCTCCCCCACTCCCTGCCATTGACAACCCTGACAGGATGAAGCTGTTTAGTAGATTGCCTTCACTTCACCCTGGAGCTCCCATTCAAATTTCCAAATGCCACTTGAATCCAACTGTGGCACAGCCCACAGTGGTGAGAACTCAGATGCTGAACTGAAGGTGGAGTCCCTGAAGCAGCTTATTGGTCAACACTTACTCTGCTAGGGCTCTGTTCTGAGTGCCTGCTGCTGTAAAAGAAATGCAAGCCACACTTGGTTCCATGGCTTTCATTCTTTACCTGTTTTCACCATAGAAGAGATTGTATGGGCAAGCTCCAGCAGCATAACTGTTCCTACCCCAGCCTTTGCTGCTCCAGGACCCCATGAATCTCTCTGGGCTCCAATCACAACATACCGATCTGTAAGAGGGCAAGAGCAATGAGATGCAGATGCAGCTTGTATTTTGGAAGGCAGAGATGGTTTAATTTTCCATCTAGAATCCCATCAGGAAAGCTGCATGTAACAGTTCTGGAAACTCAAATCTTCCCTAAGGGCCTTCAGCAGCTCAGCCTTAGTCTCAAGAATGACCCAGTCTTTTGGTCAAGTCTGAAATGCAGTTCAATTAAGTGCCAAGTGTACAAATAAAGGAAGGCTGTAAGTTCCTTGTAGCAGGATGCAAGTCACTTCCATCTATGTATGCCAATTCTTAGTCTGGCAAGTGCTTGGCACAGTTTTGTATTTACAGTGCTTGAATGAGGGCTGCTCAAAATCTGATGGGGTCTCTATAGGTCTGGTAGACTTATTCCTAGTGCAGACTTGTTAACCATGACTAAGCCATAAAAACATGGTTTTAGTTGGTCTATACATGGTGGTTCCAAAGGAACAACTTAACCAGACTTACTTCCAAATTCCCTAGCAAAGTGTCACTAAAAGGCAGGTCAGTTTAGTCAGCCTGCCTAAACACCATGAGTGGGTACATTTATCCTTTGATATGACTATTACAGGAAAGATGTAAGCATTGCCTGTAGTCAGGTATTTAAAGATGTGGTAAGAGGACTTAACTATGTAAGTAGTCAAGTTTAATCCAGGACTTGTCTCCCCCCACTCCATTCTAGTTACAGACTAAACAAGCTTTTAAGCACAGCCAGCCTATTCAACATCTTAGTAAAGCTTACCTGGTTCAACAAAACCTTGGATAACACCAAAGATGTTATAAATTCTTCTCTCTACCATTTGATTGTTTACTTCAAGTGTCACTGTAGTTTCATTAGAGGTCATTTTGTTAATGAAGACCCTACTTTTCCACTCCTCAGGGGGATCTCCATTCATTTTGCTGAAAAATATGGTATTCAAAGAAACAGTTTTCATCTGTAGAAATACTTTGAATGAGATGTCTATGGAGTTGTGGCATAGTTAGCTTCTGACTAACCTTTTCACTGGGTGGGAATTAGTGGCAGTGGCAAGACTGGCTGATTTGGCCAACAGCATGCCACATTAAGAGTACAATGTACTGGAGTAGTGTTGGGGAATTCTGAATTGGAGGTGAAGATTGCAGTATGCTTTGTGCCACGGTTTAAATGGCACTTTAAAGTAAAGCTAAATTGTTTATATTAGAAACCCATTTGTGAAGTCAAGAGTTTGGGAATCCTCTTGGTGACAAATAAGATCGATACACAGGACAGGAGAAGAGCTCTTGCCTATAAGTATTTGCAGCACTTACATGGATTACTCACTTATTGTTAGTGACTATTAGTAACATCTGGAAACATTTACCTGAACAAGTATTCCACAGCAGCATTAGTGATAGTTTGAACAGGTATGTGTGGGAGTCCAGAAGACTTAGCTGGTGGGAACTGTGTGTGGTTGAATGATGGGAAGCCAGGGGTGAAGGGGTCACCTGTTCCTAGATGAGCCTGTCAAGGAAGGATGCAAAATTGACTTAAGTGAGGCACTAGATGGCTAGAAGGCTTCAACAAGGTTTATTTGCAAAGCTACAACTGCTTTAAGTCAATGTGGTCCTGTAGCAAGGGACCATTATGGTCAAGTTCACATAATGGAGAAGTATGCATTGAGTGTTTAGACAAGCATACTATGCAGTCTCCCCCTAACTTCCTGGGGGAAGCCAACCAAGATTCACCAGTAGTACTTACATGTCCAAAGAGACCTTCATTAGCGGACCAAGAACCAGACTCAAGGAATATCAAGACACCTACTGCATTCAAGCCTTCAGCATTAGCAACCTGGAGAAGGGTGAATTTAATAAGCTGAAAAGTCCCTACTATGTTACATATTTGAGTGCCATTAGCTTTAAACTTAAGCCTCCTTATGCTAGTATGTGAGCACATGCACAATTCAAGCCTATTCCCTACAGGACAGGGGCAGCACAGCTGTCTAGAGATGAAACAAGGTTGTCTAAAATAAGGCCTTGTGCTTCATTTGTTGGAACGTGTGCTGGAGTTACAGGAAGTTCTTGTGTCTAAGCCACTTAGAGTTGGATTCTACCCCTGCCTGTCAGAGTTCCTGTTTGATCACTTAACCAGTCTTTGTAAGTGGTCACTCATTTTCTGGGTGCCCACACCAACAGCCTTGTGGGGAATTCACAGGAGCACTGTACAGATGAGTGCCATAGAAGAGCCCAAGCTACACTACTACTTTTAGAGCCAGGTTTAAATAGTATGGCATAAGGTAAAGGATAACAGAATGAGCAGCTTTTCAGTCATCTACCCTGTAGACTCAGTGGGGCAGGGTCCTACCGAAAGACAGCATATATTTGTGTTCTGGTTTACTTACTGGGGCAGAGTTAAGGTTGCAAGGACAGCCTGACATGCTTGAGGGGGCAGACTATTTGTTTCTCTTAAGGATGGGCCCATGGGTTTCCTCTACCATTGTCCTGCCACCTCTCCCCCTAGGCTCCTTATTCCATTACTTTCTTATCTAGCTAGGGCCAATGACCATTCTGTGCCAGGCTTCTTCTGGCCACATCTCCATGGCAGAGGCAGCTTTCTCCTCTGTGCTGCCTAGAGGCAGTGTGGGGTGGGTGTCCTGTGGAACAGTTTCTACTTTGTTCTGGGGCCTAAAGCAACTCAGAACACATAGGAGAGTTCAAAAGACTTTGATTCCCTGTAGAAAATGAGTCCAGGAGGCACATTGGCCTTTGAGAAGCTCTAAGATCTGTACTTGGGAGAAGGAACTTTGTAGCCTTTGGTCACTTTTCCATGGACTTAGTATCTCACCTAAAAACCTCTGCCACTGAGACATAAGTCATTAAGACACCTGGCATGGAAAGCAGATATTTGGGATAAGTTGTAAGCCACTAGAGCAGTCTTATGGAAGCCCATTTCCAGGGACTGGTAATGCTAGATGCTGGGCTAAACAAGTGGTACCCCTTTATCAGTTGCCCAGTCCTATTAGCTCAAAAGCATCTAGTATTGGCCTGTCAGAAGGCAGGCCATGATTAGATAGACCACTGATCTGTCCAAGTATGGCTGTTCTTAGCATTGCCATTAAACTCCTGATATCACCCCCATCTAGAAGAACTGTAGTATTTGCAAACTTCAGCACCTGTGCAGTGACTAAGTCAAGATTTGAGTTCACTGTATTCTTGAATGTTTTAGTTTACTCCCTGCTACTCCTTTTGACTACAGGCCAGAGGAGCCTAGCAAAAGTTCATGCTTCTGCTGCTAATTAACATGTTGAGGTATTCCCTGACCCCCACACCACAAGGACAAAAGCAGACTGCTGATCTCACTAACTTGTAGGTGAGTTTAATGCTACTATTCCAGGACTGCATTTTGTATTAGTTGAGGAGCAATCCTAGATCACTATTCTGAATGAGCAAAGAGGAGTCACTTACCTTCTCAGCAAAAGTAATTTTTCCAGTTCTGACAAGGACTACAGATCCATTTACAGGGATTTTCAGATCCTTGAGTTTCTGGAAGTCCTCTGCCTGGCCGTAGTTAGCATAGACTAGCTTACCCTAGAACAGATGGAGTAGCTATAGCCATTATTGATAACTTATCTACAAAGCCATGGGGTCTAGACCACTTTTATAAGATTCATGAACTTAGATTGCTCATGTCTTAACGTCCTAGCTTCAGCCAAATCTTGGCTATTCAGTAGCTAGTTATAGCTTGAATATGGATTACAATTCTTACCAGCTGTTAGCCAGCTTTTTCTGGACAGATACCAGGGAATTTTATTCTGCAGCTTCACAGAAGGCAAGACACATAGTAATGGGCTTAATATGCAGCAACTGATTTGCCCTCAAGATCCCTTCCACATGGTCCTGAAGAGCTTTTGGATGGGTCCTAGCCAGGAACCCCTAAGGAGGAAGCAGCCACCAGCTATTTCAGGCCTTTGTGTGGGTGGAAATAGGAATAGAATGATTTAAAAACCCACAAAGGTAAGTGACCTGAAACTGAGTGGGCAAGACAGTTTAGACAAACAGCATGTCTTATGGCATGAAGAAAGCTGTTAGTTGTATACAGCTGTTACTACATTTGAAATTGGGACCAGAATGGATTTGTTTTATAGGGGTGGATTGTGGTAAGTTCAAGTTCTGACAGTTTATGGCCTGGAACTTGAAATGTTTAGGCCATGTCCTCAATGGACTGTCTCAAGGCAAGATCCTAGCTGTTGTAACAAATGACTGATTTAGTCCATACCATATCCAGCTGCTTGGCTAGAATGTGGCAGTCTTGTGCCTCAGGGGTTGAAGCCAGACTCCTCAGAAAAGTTAGTGAAGGGATTAGAGCGCCAACATTAGACAAGTGATGTCAGTAAGTGACATTTGTCCTTGCTGAGAGAACAGCTTGTTTAAAGGAATACTGTGCAATTCACTAAGACAGGGAACTTACTGTTGCTCTTCCAGTTGCACTATATGCCACGTATCCATCAGCAGTTTCCAGTCTTGAACTATCACCTGAAGACTGAGCCACTACTTTGTTTGGTAAGCTATAGACAAGAACAAATGTTTAATGGTCAGTGCTTAACAGCTGGCAAGTCTATTTGATTACTCATTGTAAAAAAGGAGTCACCAGGAAAGTGATTTAGAAGTGGTTGTATCTTCAAACTAGCAGCTCAGTTATCTGGGTTTTCCAGTGTTGTTTACCCCCATATATGATTATTAGGTCACTATGGGCACATCTACACAGCAGTGTTAACTTGTAATAACTGATGTTCTGAAAGACTCCTGGAACCCTCTTTTACAAGGAGTAAGAAGTCTAACAGTGTTTCCTTCCTTCTGTGTAGACTGCACCAAATGCTAAATAAGCTATTGACATAAGCTATGCAACTTCAGCTATGTCAAATGCTTACCTTAAGTTACTTTTGCCCTGCAGTTGACACACATGCCCTATATGACCAGTAAAGCTAGTTTCTGAAGCCAAGTTGAAGGCCCACACCTAAAATAGCAATGAGCTAAGGTGGTCTGGCATCATTAAACCTGAAAAGAGTGGTGACAGGCACTGGTATGCAAGCATTAGAGTGGAAAAGGCACTGGGATACTTGTGAACTTAGGCAGGTAAGTACCCCATATGTGGGAGAAGTTAAAGAACACTGCTTTCCCAGCACTCTCCAGGTAGGCCTATCTTCCTACAAATGGAAGGATTTGAGCTACAGGCAGGGGAATGCTAGAAGCTGATGGCATCTTGCAGGTCAAGACATTTATGGATGTAGCTACAGGGTCTGTCCCTATAAAAGTGGAGCATTAACTGAGGGACAACTTTAGTGCTCAAGTCTCCAGCCTCTCCCTTTGATAGAGGCAATTCACTATTTTACAAGTGAAGTGCTAGAGCTTAGTTATATGGTAAATTTGTCACTACCTAGCTACTTGTGTAATGCAGGCTTTCAAAGATAGCTTTTGGGACTTAAGGTACCCAGTAGCAGCTGCTAATGACACAAGTGAAGCCTTGAAAGAGTTCTGCTTTGATTTCTCTAACAAGGCTAGCTGGCCTGAGTTAGACCTCAAACACTTGCTCTAGTTAGAACTGAACCAGCTAGATCCATGCCTGAAACAAAGCAGCTCACTGTCTTTGGTATATTAACATACCTGCCTGGTACCTGCAGTTTCACATAGTGTTCGTCATTCCAGACTTTATCCAGTTTGAAGTTAGTTAGCTGAACATGAATATTGTTAGCAAGACTGTCATCTCCTTCAGAGCCAGCTTCATAGGATAGCAGCTTCCTGGAAGGAAGAGAAAGGCACATCAGTTTAAAAGCCAGCTACCCTGTACAACATCAGCTTAACAAGCTACTTGCTTTTAACCTAGAATACCACCTCAGTTACAATTGTGACAATCTTCAGTCATTTACACCTTTATTTTACAGGAACAGAGATAAGGTTGTTGCTTATTACATCCATTTAGTTTAGCAGCTTGGAGGGTAAGAATGTTACCTTGTGTCTTTGTTCATGTTCGCAGCTCTCAGCCTATTAGACAGCATTGTCCTGAGATCATTCCAGTAAGGAACTCGTTCAACCTCAGGCTCTACATACTCATCTCCTGGGGAAGGTGTAGTGGCAGCGTTTGCACATGCAGTCCTTTCACCTGTACAAGTGCTTGTTGCCTGCATTCGCCCATGGTAACTCAAGTAGCCAATCAGAAACCCTAGGGAAGACACATTATGTTTGTGATAAAACAAAAATCTGAGCCACCCAGTGTTAACCCAAGCTTCAGACTATTCCAAGTAGTTGGAATTTTATGGCAACTATCCTATTCCCATGCAAGCTTGGGAAAGCTGACAGTCTGGAAGCAAGTTTTACCTTAAACCTGAATAGTGTTGGGAGACAATTTGCATCTGATTTGAGTGCTTTACACTAACAAACTAGTGACCCAGCACTAAAGCAGCAAATCCCCCTCTTCCTTAAAGCCAAGGGCATGTCCCCCCTGCCAAGTGGATTGAGCTGTGGCAATTGATCCACTGGGGTTAGTTTAGTGAAGATCTATTAAAAACCAACTGCTGAACATGCTCTCAGCTCTGATACTCCACTGGAAGGAGCAGCTTAGGGGGAATGCCTTCATCAGCTGCCACTGACCCAGCAGAGTCAAGATACTGCAGGTAGTCAGCCTAAGGTAGTCAACTCCAGCTACAGAATTCTGTAGCTGGAGTTGTGCAGTTGGGCTAAAGTTAGCCCATAAAGTAGACCTGCCCTTAGTTGGCTTCCAGCATTAAATACACCTACTATAGCTTTGGTCCTCTGTTAGGCTAGCAGAGGAGGTAGGCTAGCAGAGGAGGTTTACTAGTTACCTCATAGTACCATACTGTTTGCCCCTTTTACTGTTTCTTAAACTGGTCTGAACCACCAGTGGTCTGAGCTCCATTCAGGAGGCCTGGATAGTTCTCATGTGCAGCTACCTAGGTGCATACTTGAGTGAGACCTGACCTCCTAATTAGGGGCTTGTATGTGTGGTTCCATTAATTAGGTATCTAGACACTCATGTCAGATGAGATGGTGACCTTGGGAAAAAATAGGGGTATGGGGAATTTAGGACATGGTACTGTCTGCAGTGGAAAGAGCAAGGCAATTCTCCCCAGCTCCAGGGCTGCTAGTCTTGGAGATGCTGAGGAAGGGAAGGAGAGCAGCGTGGCTGCTGGTGTAGAGAAGTGGCCCTGATTTAAATGTGAGTTGCTCTTTCTTCAAGAGACCATTTAAGGTGCAAGCAAATTTTGAAGAGATGATTAAGCTGTCTGCTGATCCCTTCAAACCTTTCACAAGCCACTTTATCTAAAGCACTGATGCACTACTTCATGAAGTACATGGCTCCATAGTGGCTCAATACTTAGTTTGCACAGAGTGTTTGAATCTGCCAGTCTGAGTGTAAAGCATGGTATTTACAGTCAGCTCCTTGGGTCAGTTTGTAACACTTCCTTTGGACCTGGAACTATTCAGGCAGACAAAGCAGATACAGTACTGACAGTACTGATAAATGTGGACTATGGGTATGTTTAGCAGTTTCCTTACAATATCAAATATTTAATTTACATTGAAGATGGTTAAAAGCAGAACTTGACTTCTGCACAGCAAAGTTTCAAAGCTGAATTTACTCAGGTTCAGAAGTTTACAACTGACCACACTGAGCTTTCTAGCTTAGAAGCTCCCCTTCACCTTGGGAAAGTGTAGGGAACACTATTGTACAGTTCCCCCCTGCCCCTCAATCATTTTGGGGCTGTTCTTACCAATTAAGAAGAGGAGGCCTGCTGCAGCAATCTTGCACCAGAGGTTTCTCCCACTACTCCTGGGTTTTGCTACATGGGCATGAACATGGTCTGTCATTCCATTTTCTCCACCTTCCTCCTCTTCAGACAGTTTCATTTCCACATGACTGTCTCCATCCATTTGCCGAGTCAGACTGAAACGGGTGTATGACAGCGGCCCACCTCCAAACTAAAGAAAGTCATGAGTCAAAACTGCATTACTTATTAAGCAATGTAGTGGGCTTTATGCAATATTACAATCTGGAAATTCTGTTCATTCCTAAACCCATGTAGAAGTTATTTAAAACCCATCCTAAAGGCCAATTTTCACCACTGACAGTGGGTATGTATTGATGTCTGCAGTAAAGCAACATTTGGGACCACCACATTTCTAAATATAGGTAGACAGCAGAATTATGTTTAGGCTTTATTTTAATCCAAATTTTAAAGTTGCTTTTCTGTGAAAAGTGTTCAGGGCTTTGATTTGGATCAAGTGCTAAGTAAAAGGCAGCTCAGTATTGCTTCAGGGCTGACACTCACTTGCTCCACAGGGTGACAGGACCAGGAACTCTTGTATTACTCAGACTTTAGACTGATGGTCCCTACAGACCATAGAGTGATCTCCTGCAGGTTGCAGGCCACAGAACCTCATGACAGACCTTTCCCTTATGGCTGAGTCTGCCATCTTCAAATCATGGTTTAGAGACTCCATTACAGAAAATTCACCACACTAATTTAAGCCTGCAAGCATCCTGTGTTTCCAATATGACTGAGAAAATCCATCCCAATCAAAAATGTAGTAGGAAGACACTGAGTGCTAGTGGGCAAGGCCAACTAGGCAGTTTGTCTAGGGAAACAATTCTCTGCAGTGTCTGAGCCCTGCTGATCTAGTGTCCTGCCTCTAGCTGTTGGATTCTTGCTATTGCAGTCACTGATTGCCTATGATGGCCTGTGTAGCATCCCCTCCATAAGCTTCAGCCTGCACTCCTGCCCCCTGCTTCTCTTGGAAGGCAGTTCCAAAACTACACTCCTCTGATGGTTTTAAACAGTCACCCAATTTCAAGCCTAAAACTTGTGGCTAGTTGCCTTAGTCTCCACACTGGTGCTTAACAGTCCCCATCCCAGGACTAGCCCACTCCCTTATCAGAGGTCTGCTCTCACTGGCCTCTAAACCAAATAAGAAAACAATGCACACAAGACTCCCTCAGCTTCCTGCCCCTATGGATCAAAGAGTGTAAGAGCAATTCTCTAGCATCCCTCTACTTTAATCAGTCATTCTAAACAGATGTCATCTCAATGTGTAAGATAAGGACCAACAAATGTCTCAAGTCTAGCACTCTCAACCTCGACTAAGTTTAAGTTGGCCTCAGAACAATTTACAAGAAACCCTGCTGAGTGTCAGTAGTCTGAAGGTAGTCATGCTCTACTTTCTTGATTTTGAGTATTGCTAGATTCCTGGAATTCACTTGAGTGTCTGATACCTTTTAGTTCACCCTCATTAAAGCTAGGACACTACTGTGACAATCCTCAGTCTGTTTTCTTTTGAGGTGATAGTTTCCTAGCTTTAGCCTTTGGAAGAGTTGACTCTGAAGGAGAGAAGTCTCTGGTGTTAAGTTCAGCTGTATTGCTGAGGCCTCCAGCAGTGTCAGGAGTTGGTTGCCTATGCCATCACCTCTCAGAGCAGTCAGACTTCTCCTACAAGTATTTGCTCAGTGTTCTCATCTCTATTAGCATTTTTCCACAAGTTACAGATCTGAGAGGTCACCTCATGGTCTGTCTGGGGTTCATTCTGACAGTCTAGTGAGGTCTCCTTTGTAGGAAGGGGCATGACAATCAAGAGGAGTCCAAGCTCAGGTTCTGCTAGTTCCAAGAATACTGGATACAGGCTTGGTCTACATGCTAGTGTCAGAGTATTGCATTGACCTAGGTCCCAAAGAGACACTTAGGGGAGGTTAGGAAGTGTCACCTGATTGAGACCAAGAACAGTTCTACAGAGGCCTAATTAAACTTCCTTAAGAATACTTCATTTTAGACCAGTGGTTCTTTAAGTAGGTTCGCAGACCACTAGTGGTCTGCGAACATCTTGCAAGTGGGCTGTGAACTTGCTGCCCCTCTGCAGGGGAGCCTGTGCTAGCACTCCAGCCCAGTGTCTGCCTACCCCACCCTGTAAGATTGGAGCACCAATGCTGGCTTTCTGCTGTCAAGAGGGGGCTTTGTGGGCTGGATCCAGCTTGTAGGGGGAGAAAGTGGCTCTGGGAGCTGCTGCTCTCCCTTCCCCAGGCGGGGGGGGGGGGGGAAGAAGGGGAATAGCAATGCAGGAAACTGCTCAGCTGGAGGTTTCCGCTACTCCTCCTATTGGCCAGAATCACAGCCAATGGGAGCAGTATGGATAGTGCTGGGAGCAGCAAGAGGCATGGAACCAGGTAAGTACCTTCTGTCTCCCTCATGTCCAGATCTCTGCATCTGCACCCCCACTCCTGGTGAGGCCTCCCAGCCCACTTGCCCCCATTTTGTTGCCTGGTGGTCTGTTAAGAGTGGGCCACAGCCCACAAAGTTTGAGCCACTGATTTAGACAGAAGTCAGTTCCTCTGTTTTGCATTTTCAGCTTTCCTTGTGAAAGCTAAAGAATAGTTTGGCAATTTTTAGCTGATGGATCATTCCCACTACCTAAATATTATTCAGAATGACCAGTGACTATACCCAACTTGATGTTGAGTGAGATCAATGACCATCTTGAGAAGTAAAGATATGTCAAAGGTACAACTTTTAAAAGTCATGGCCCAGGAACAGCCAAGAACAGCACAAACTGTCTTATTGTACGGCAGTCTATTTGCTTTTCTTCCAAGAGTTCACCACACCCAATACAAGTGAAAGCTTTAGGAGCAAGTGTTGAGACCATTGCAATATTACTAGACAGGAAATCTTACCAAGTTAGAGATTGCTGATCGAGCATTGTCCATAGCTTCTTGAATGAACTCCCAACAACTTCACTGATGCCTGGAATTTCAAGCATGTACACATTAAGATTAGAATTCCCCATCATGCACATCAGCCTCACCAGCATTAATTAGTATTGCATCTTTCAAATTAAGCATATGCTGTGCCATTTTAAAGCTATAGTAGGAAGTTTGTAAGTTGCTTCCTCCTATGAAGTACTGGAAGACTTACCTAGTGTTGCTTAACCCAACTGGTCTCAAAGCATGTACATTTTCCCCTTGAATCATTGCTCTGAGGGGGATTGGAAAGGAGGGGACCAGTATGTAGACTGTCCTGAAGAGAGGACAACCCCAGCTCCATCATAGCAGCTTAGCACCAGGTGAGAAGTGCCTCCCCATGACTGCTGCAACTCCAGCAGGCACAGCTGGAAGGGTGCATGTCCCCTGGCTGGGGCAGGCTGATGTTAGTCTTCACCCACACTCCCCAGCCAGAATGAGGAAGGTAATGAATGTCACACTTGCCCTTGCTCCATGATGAAGGGAACAGGGAGTGTTCTACATGAATCAGTGGTGCTTTAGCCCCCCGTGCACCCTAAGGATGTCTGGGGGTTGGAGGCATGGGGCTGCAATAGTCCCAGATGGGGTACCCCCAACAAGCCCTTTTAACCTGTTCCAAAACCCAATGACCAGACAATCCCATTCCAGGCACATCCAGACCATGACCTTGCTTTAAGTAAGAGGAAACTGTATCCCAAATTTGGTACTCAGATGGCAAGAGCTAAGATGAGGAGTTCAACAAACAGACTCAAACGTAAGCAGATTACTACTTAAATAGGCAAGACCAAATTATGCAAGATTAAATATCTGAGTGCCATAAAAAAGATTAGCTTCACCTGGATCAGTATGTGCAATGTTTATTCTGGTTTGTACACTAGATTATCACTCAAGTCAGTATTAACACTTATGCAGGTGCCTTCAACTACACCCTAATTTGAAGGCAGGATGCAATAAAGTGATGAATTCTGCTAGCCTCCTAATGGGATACTCTCAAGTTTAAGCTCTTAAATTTCAGGGATGTCAAAGTCAAGTCATTAGCTAAACCTTTAGCTAGAAGCAGCACAATATCTGTATTTTCTAAATACAATTAGACCCTGTCACACACTTCCTTCCTAGTGCCAAGACCAGGAAGAGGAGGTATCATTGTTCCCTCTAACTGTGTCCAGGTGTGGAATGTGCACCAATATGGAGGTGATACCTCCCTTAAGATTCTACATATGGACAGTGCTGAGGGACTGGGGTGCAGGATGGGCTCAGAGCTGGGGCAGAGGTACAAGTGAGCTCTGGCTGGGGGAGCAGGCTGCTCCAGGGAGAGAGGACTATGCTGAGCATCACTGCAGCAGCATGGGACCAGGCTGCCCTAGCGGGCACAGCTGGGGGAGGAGTGTTCTCCCAAAGCTGGGGGAAGCCCAGGCAAAGTATGGTGATGGCCAGGGAAGGTGCATTCCCTGCCAGCCCCAGCAGTTCTACTGGGGTAGAACAGGGGCTGCGCAAGGGCCCTGAGCCTCTGCACAGGGCTTGTTAGGCAGCTGTGCAGCTTAGAGATCTTAGATAGCGAGTCTCAAAACTCCTTTGTTCTGGAGCTCTTAGAAAAGCAAATTCAATATTTAGACAGTTAGTGAACAGATGACCATGCAGGGGGAAATACCAGTATATTTGTACTGATTCCTAGTGATGAGTGAAGCCATAGTCATAACTACCATCATATCTACACATTAGTCCTGTCCCAACATTTTTAGGGGAAGCACAGAGGCATTTGTATGCTTGTTTTAAAGTCTAGTAATGGCAGTGAGCAGCATGCTGACAAGACAGACTCAAGCATGTTGCATATCTAAAGTGTGCAACTAATGGCAACCCATGAAGTCTGGTTTTAGATGACTTGCCCAGCACCACAGAGTATTGGCATATGCAGAGAATGCCATCCTTGAGAACCAGATGCCAATGAGCATACCTAAAACTATGTTCTATTCTCTTACTTCATTCAGTAAGACTCTTCCTACTTCCTCCCCCACCATGAAGCAAGTTCATTAAACCAATGTCTCAACTTTATAAAGTACCCTTTAAAAATATGTACACCCCTAGTATCTACAGTTTAGACACCTTTATTTCTACTATTGCACCACATTTGTTTAAACAACTTAATCGTAGCTGGGTGGGCAAAGAAATTTGGGTGTAGAGTACACAAAAATAAAGCACTGTAAAACAAATTCAGTTCTCCAAATTTCATTTGTGACACATGCCACCCCCCAGACTCAAGTACCTCTAAGGGTACTCATACCATTGGTTGAGAAATACTGCATTACACAACTGCCTCACTATATACAACTTTGACTTCCAAGGGCACCATCTTATACTGATACTATCTTTAGTTAAAGATACTAACTTTCTACCAAAGCGTGTATCAATGCATGCAGAAGAGGGCCAAATTAATGCTGCCTGGGCCTCCTTAATTTTAGCACTTATGAACTTGAACTGGATTCCTCAACCTTAATGTTCTATCATTAGCTACAAAGCTGAGGTGTTCAACAAGTTCTGAAGCTTGCAAACTAGACACACTCAACTGGCCAAACCACCACATGTGGCTAGCATGTTGGACACCACAGGTCCAGTCTCTTGATTCCAACTGGATTTCATATAAAGGGTCATTATAAGTTGGAGAGAAAAGCAACACTAGGCCCTTTGAAGGCTAAATGTAAAGGCACCAGAAGTTCCACACTGACTTGTGCCCCTGGCAGTCAGTCTGCACTAGGGTGTAAATCCATGCAGACTGCATCATTGTAACTAAACTTGTGCATTAAAGCAACTGCTGCTTGAGTACCTCCAAAGGGACTTATGAAGCCTCTTAATGCTATTCTTCCTGGAAGATACTTCATTTAGAGACTTGATAGAGGCTTTGGCCACTGTATGTTTAGGCCAGTCCCCCATCCAGAACTACTAAGATCTTGCCAATTCTTTTTACATCCCTTCGCAGCTAGATCTCGTCCATACTATTGTGCTACAACAGCCACTTTGCTTTGATACCTGAAAACCACTCCCCCCCACCCCGAAACATTACTGCAAGGATTTCCTAGCACCTAGCTCATTGTGAGCACATCACACCCTCCTCTTTGCAACTCCAGTACTGGATCTTCACCACAAGGACATCAGCTAGAGTCCTTCACATCCTATTCTTACTGTATGCAGACTCACTGGCTATCAAGATATTTATTCCTGCCCCCGACTGGCCAGTAATGCCAGCCTTCTTAGTTGCTTATACTCTCAAACACCTTCATGCTCCCCCCCCCCCCATGTTGCAGCCTCCTACTCCTGGAGGAAGATCCCATGAAGTAGCCTTTACTTCCTTAGCCATGAGTAGTTGAAGTGTGGCCGTGTGCTCGGAGACCAGTCACTGGCTTCCTGCACTCCCTTTCGGAGCACGTTATCTGCCTGGAGGCTTTATACCGATAGCTGATCCGGGCAGCGCTCAACTTGGCAGCATGTAGCACAACAGGCCCTCATCGGCCAAGGCAGCGCCTTAAAAGGCCAGTGCGCTGCTACGTGCGCCCCCGAAGTCCCGGCCTTCACTCGCAGCTCCCGCCCAGGGGACCGAGCCAGACCGGGGGGCCCGTTTCTGGGAAACTCTCCTACCCCGCCCTGCGGGCAGGGCGCTGCTGCAGCCGCCGAGATAAGCGCCCCGCCTAGGGGGGCCCCCGCGACGGCCGGGGAAGCGCGCAGCGCACGCGGCTCGGGGCCGGACACCGTTACAGGAGCGCGGCGGCGGGGGCCGTGCTGGGTACCAGGCCTGCAGCTGCCCCCCGGACACGCCTGCAGGCCACATGCCGGAGCGGCGCGGGCCGGGAGCGGCAGAAGGACAGAGGGCGAGAAGGGGGGTCACGCTGCCGCCCCCCCCATACCGCCGGGGGGGCCCGCCCCCAGGCACGTGCTCCCCGGCGGGAACCAGGCCGCTGCCCGCCGCGCGGCTCCCTCAGGCCTCGCGGCGCGCCCAAGGTCAGCGCGGCCCAGCGCCATGTGCGCGGCCCCCCCACGCCCGGCCACGAGCGCTGCTAGGCCGCCCCGAGCCCCGGCGCCCCCCGGCCCCGCGCGCCCCCCCACGCCCGGCCACGAGCGCTGCTAGGCCGCCCCGAGCCCCGGCGCCCCCCGGCCGGCTCCGAGCCCTGCTAGGCCGCCCCGAGCCCCGGCGCCCCCCGGCCGGCTCACCCGCCGCAGCAGCCCCGCACGTACGCAGAGCCGCCCGTGACAGACTCGCCCCGCCCCGCTCGCGCCACCCAGCGACTTACCCGCCGCCGCCGCCGTCTTCAGCCGCCCTGAGGCACTGGTGGAGCCGCGTTTTAACGGACCGCCGGCCAATCAGCGGCAGGGACACGCCCCTTCACAGCCCTCCCCTCCCCCCGCTCCTCGCACATGGACCGGGCCGGAGGCGGGGTAGGGTTACCTCAAGGAGGCCGCCGCCATCTTGGGGGGGGCGGAGCAACGGGAAAGAGCGCGGAGTCTGGCTCTTCCCATTGGCTGGGACACTCGCTGCCCACTGACAGTGTCACAGCCTGGCACCTCCCCCGGGTCACCCCCCCCAGCCTGGCACCTCCCCCGGGTCACCCCCCCAGCCTGGCACCTCCATTGCCACCCCCCCCAGCCTGGCACCTCCCCCGGGTCACCCCCCCCAGCCTGGCACCTCCCCCGTGCCACCCCCCCCAGTCTGGCACCTCCCCCGTGCACCCCACCCCCCCCCCAGCCTGGCACCTCCCCCGGGTCACCCCCCCAGCCTGGCACCTCCGCCGTGCCACCCCCCCCAGCCTGGCACCTCCCCCGTGCCACCCCCCCAGCCTGGCACCTCACCCGTGCACCCCCCCCAGCCTGGCACCCCCCAGTGCCACCCCCCCAGCCTGGCACCTCACCCGGGTCACCCCCCCAGCCTGGCACCTCCCAGTGCCACCCCCCCCAGCCTGGCACCTCACCCGGGTCACCCCCCCCCAGCCTGGCACCCCCAGTGACACCCCCCCAGCCTCACACCCTTCCCAGGGCCCAGCCCCCCCCCAGCCTGGCACCTCACCCGTGCCACCCCCCCAGCCTGGCACCTCCCCCATGTCACCCCCCCCAGCCTGGCATCTCCCCCTGGTCTCCCCCCCAGCCTGGCACCCCCTATTGCCCACCCACCCAGCCTGGCACCTCACCCGGGTCACCCCCCCCCAGCCTGGCACCCCCCATTGCCACCCCCCCAGCCTGGCACCTCACCCGGGTCACCCCCCCACCCTGGCACCCCCCATTGCCACCCCCCCACCCTGGCACCTCACCCGTGCCACCCCCCCCAGCCTGGCACCTCACCCGGGTCACCCCCCCAGCCTGGCACCCCCCATTGCCACCCCCCCAGCCTGGCACTTCACCCGGGTCACCCCCCCACCCTGGCACCCCCATTGCCACCCCCCCAGCCTGGCACCTCACCCGTGCCACCCCCCCAGCCTGGCACCCCCAGTGCCACCCCCCCAGCCTGGCACCTCACCCGGGTCACCCCCCCCCAGCCTGGTACCCCCAGTGCCACCCCCCCAGCCTGGCACCTCACCCGGGTCACCCCCCCAGCCTGGCACCCCCAGTGCCACCCCCCCCAGCCTGGCACCTCACCCGGGTCACCCCCCCAGCCTGGCACCCCCAGTGCCACCACCCCAGCCTGGCACCTCACCTGGGTCACCCCCCCAGCCTGGCACCCCCATTGCCACCCCCCCAGCCTGGCACCTCCCCCATGCCACCCCCCCCAGCCTGGCACCGCACCCAGGTCACCCCCCCAGCCTGGCACCCCCAGTGCCACCCCCCAGCCTGGCACCTCACCCAGGTCACCCCCCCAGGCTGCACCCCCATTGCCACCCCCAGCCTGGCACCTCCCCTGTGTCACTCCCCCAGCCTGGCACCCCCATTGCCACCCCCCGAGCCTGGCACCTCCCCTGTGCCACCCCCCCAGCCTAGCACCCCTAGTGCCACCCCCCCAGCCTGGCACCTCCCCCTTGCCACCCCCCAGCCTGGCACCCCCAGTGTTACCCCCACAGCCTGGCACTGCTCCATGCTATTCCCACAGCCTGGCACCCCCCGTGTCACCCCCACAGCCTGGCACCCTCTCCCATTGCCATCCCCACAGCCTGGCACCTCTCTGTGCTATACCCACAGACTGGCACCTCCCCTGTGTCATTCCCACAGTCTGGTGCCTCACAGTATTTTTGCCAAAACCACAGCCTTGTGCCTTGCCTCTTTTATCCCAGTGCCACAGCCCAGCATGTCCCATGTGCCAACACCAGGGCCAGGCACTTTCCCTCCTTTGTGCCAGTGCCACAGCCTGGTGCCTCGCTGTGCTTGTGCCATGGCCCAGCACCTCCCATGTGTATGCCAGTCCCATAGGCCACTACCTCCCATGTGTCCACGCCCTACCCAATGTTTGGCATGCACCAGTGCAATGGGCAGGGGCTTCCCCTCCTGAGTGTAATGTCACAGCCCTGCACCTCCCCACATGTGCCAGTGTCCAGGCCTGTTGAGTTGCTCCATGTGTGCCTATGCCAACCTCCCTCAGCTCACTGGTCTCTCCCCTCCAGACCTATAAAAGGGTCCTTGTGCTGACTAGAGCTAATTTTTACAACTGCTTTCCAGGGCCATTTCATGCCCTCGACCCCTGCTCCCCCATGTGTGTGTTTTCATGTTATTTTATCCTTTTTCTTTCCCTACCCAGCGTGCTGGGATATGACCTGCAGAGTCGCCAAACATGTCTCAAGCATGGCACGGCAAAACCAACAGGGCAGCACAAAAACCGGCTGGGCCAGACAAAAACCAACCAAGTGGCAACCCTACTTCACGCTCACTGTGCCAATATCAACAGCCCCAACATGCCTGTGCCAACATCACCACCCAAAGAACCAATTCTCCCAACATGCCTCTCCCATCACAGCCTCCCTGACGCACTGGCACCCCGTCAGTGCTGGCACCAACCTATATGAAACCCCCATATTGCCAGCCCCAATGTACACTCATCACTGTCAGCCTCCACTCCCTCCCCAAATCATGTGATTTGCTTTAAAATCATGAGATGGAAAAAAGAAAGGCAGCGTCTGTTTGGGGTTGCATTGAGAGGTGGTGAAAAGCATGGCATTTGAGCTAGGTATTGTCTTTGTTGTTATTTGCTGGCTATTGTTTGAGCCTTTAAGACGTGCTCAGGTCACGTTGTCAGCATTTGACTGAGACTGGTGCGGGTTAGAAACACACCTTTTGTTGTTGTCGTTATTTTCAATGAGAGCTGGAATTCTCCCGTAATCCTTTGCCTCCGGGAGTGGAGCTTTAAGTGAACTTGCAATCAAATCATGCGACCTGGGGAGAATTTGGATTGCGCCAGCCTCCCCCAGACCACTGGGGCCAGTTGGCACGTTTTTCTGATCTGAGGGCAGTTTTTAGACTTGCTGGGTACAGCATTTTCCCCAAGGCCTGTTTCCCAGCTTGGCACTGCTGATTGCATGGTTTTGCAATAATAAAAATGGGAAGCAATGGGAGGTCTGTGTGGGACGGAGGTGAATATCGGTATGGAACCATGCTCCCCAAAACTCCGCCAAGCGCAGCAGATTTTTTACAAGGATATTAACCATGTGTCCATCTCAAGGGATACTGCCAGCTTCACATGTTGCTGATTGCAGCAAAAATCCCATCTAAGTATTTTTTGTAAAATGAGATTCGGAATGCTTGTTCTTTTGGGTTGTTACCATGTTTGCTTTGGTTTGGGGCGGAGGGTGGTTTTTTTGTCCACCACATCTGTTGGAGACCTACACAGACACCACTGGCCTGGCCAGACAGGACATTTCAGTGGGTATACACAGGGAGCAGGGTTGGGATGCATGGGGCTTACTCCCACTCTGCCAGCTCAGTGCTCATGCTAGGGAGTTGGGTCAAGTATGGACCATGCCCAGCTCCACTCACTTGGTGCTCCTGCCGGGGATCAGGGTCGGGTCATGGAAGTGTCTCCCGTGTCCCAGAGGGGTGTCCCATGCCCTGATCGCACTCTCTAGCAGGAGCGCTTTCTTTTCTGGGACCCCCCACAATTGCCCGGGGCCCCTAGGCAAGGGCCCTGTTGGACCAGTGGCTAATCCACCACTGTCACAAGAACAGCCAATCCTCTTCTACACTACCCAGAAACACTGGGAAGCAGCCCAAAAGGCAGGCGTCTCTCCTGTCTGTTGTCTCTGGATTCATGTCCCTGGTCGTGGCTGGGACAGGTCCTTTCCCCAACTCCACTGAGGAGCTGGGACATGGAATGCAAGACTCAGTCTGCGGCTCCCCCAGCCTTATGGAAGAGTTCGGATAAGGGGGTGGTTGCAAGCGAATTATCCCATGTCTTGCCCCCGCCCCTTGATGGTTTCAAGAAGTTTAGAAACAGGATTACTGAGCAGACAGTGCCCCTCCAACCCAAAAGGGAAATATGGGGATGAAGAATTTTCGATGCCTGCTGGGGGAATTTTGAACAAGGCACCAGAATTAGCACCCCTCTTCTTTCCCAAAGGATCCATTTTGTGACCTGGTTTCTACATCGTGTCTAAATGATGGCATCTCTAACAGCACACACCTCCTTAGCACCATGCCACAGCACGGATTTGCTATAACTGCGCATTGCCTCAAAGAGTGCCCAGATATGAACTTGCTTCATAGCCATGGCGGTTCAGCTCTTGGACACAGAAAATCTCCATGTCATAGTAAGATTCCTTTTTAGATTATAGTGATGCAACCTGGATTCGTGAAAACAATATCCACACAATACAGCCAAGACAGAAGAAATTAAAAATCTGCAATGTGGACAACTGCCAAAGTAGCTCATTGTCCTTTGACCCAGGGCTGCAAAATTGACCCATTCCATCTTCCTCGTTCCAGAGTCTGGACCTGTTTCTTTCCTCGTTTTCATCTTTTCCCTCCAGTCGATTCGTTTTTCTGGCATTTATGGCCTGGTCAGTGTACTTTACCTCTCGAACTTCTGAGCCACCAAAATGTGGTCCAAAAAGAACAGAAATAGACCAGAGCAATGTGAAACATGAGCATAACTGCTCCTTTAATTGGAAAAATGTGAGCAAGCGATCAAAGGAAACATTGTATAGAAATGTGTGAAACTTGGTTTGGGGCACAGTGGTTACAGGATTCAAAAGAAATACTATTTAGCAAGGGGAAAATAGCGGCTTCCCTGCCCATTTTACATGTGGACATAAATACCACATTGGCCAAAATGTCAAGGCTAAGAGAGTAATGGGTAGTGCTTGGATTGTCTGTTTGTGGGAACGTATGTTGCTTACATAGATGGAATTTGACGGTTTGGGTTCATGGGAGCAGAATACGCTGGTCCTAAGTACATAAGGAAGCAGGGGACCTATTAGTCTTCACAAATGATAGTTTTCCAAGTTTTTTTCTTTTTTTTTTAATCCCTTCTATGGGGCTAGACAGCAGTTAATTTAGAATCATAGAATCATAGAACACTAGAACTGGAAGGGCCCTGGAGAGGTCATCGAGTCCAGTCCCCTGCCCTCACGGCAGGACCAAGCACTATCTAAATCATCCTGATAGATGCCTGTCTAACCTGCTTTTAAATATGTCGAGTGATGGAGATTCCACAGCCTCCTAGGTAATTTATTCCCGTGTTTAACCACCCTGACAGGAAGCTTTTCCTAATGTCCAACCTGAACCTCTCTTGCTGCAATTTAAGCCCATTGCTTCTTGTGCTTTGTGCACAAATGTGGGCTCTTGAGTGCAGGTCCAAAAGCTCAAAGACAGAAGACTGGTCTCTAAAATCTGTGGGTGACTTGGATATCTGGGGTCTTCTTGCACTTTGATGCTAAGGGAGCCTTAAACCTTTACACTTAAAAAACAAGAAGTAGTCTGGTAGCACTTTAAAGACAAACAAAACATGTAGATGGGATCATGAGCTTTCGTGGGCACAGACCACTTCTTCAAACTCCGGGTATCTGAAGAAGTGGGCTGTGCCTACGAAAGCGCATGATACCATCTACATGTTTTGTTAGTCTTTAAAGTGCTACCAGCAGGGCCCTTCCTAACCAATTGGCGGCCCCGGGTGACCACTGGGGAAAATTTGTTGAACAAAAAAATTTTTTTTAAAAGTTTCGGGGGTTGGGCCGAAATGCGGTCACGGCCCCTTTAATTGCCACCTGTCCCGAGCAGGCTTCTGTCGGGCTCTGTTGGCGGCCCCTTGAAAATGGCGGCCCCAGTGACCACCCAGCTTGCCCGCCCCTAAGACCGGCTCTGGCTACCAGACTGTTTGTTGTTTTTTAAGTTTATCCTGTACAGACTAAGTTGGCTACCCCCTGAAGCTTTTAAATCTTTAAGGCAGGGCTATTCAACTTGGGAAGCCCTGGGGGCCACAATGATACAGCACATGCTGAGGGCTGCAACTTTAGTGTGGTTGCATATACATGCAAACATATATGCAAATAGCTTATTTCACACTGAGGAGCATGAATACAAAGATTAAGGTAAGCCTGCACAACACACAGGCCCCATTTAAGTCAGTTCTGCTGATATTAATCAAATGCAATATTTACCCGATTTCCACCCCTATGACAGCACTTTTAATGAGCAATGACAGTCCAGGAATTTAACTACTAAAACGCATATTAACAGAAGACCATTATATTGACAACTTTTTTGTTTTGGCTCCCATCCGGGGGCCATATGTTAAGCCCTGCATAAACCCAAACCTCACCGTGGGCCGCATGTTGAGTAGCCCTGCTTTAAGGTGTCCTTTTAGGGCAGTTTTAGAGTCCCTACATGTCAGCGCACAGTATAATTGTAGGGGCTACAGGATGGGAGAGGGGAGGGGAAGAGTCATTGCTCCCCATGTTTTAAAAAGGTGGGGCCACGCCCCCCATTTTTGAGAACCTGAACCCGGATGGGGTGCAATGGGGGGGAACAGGGGTCCAACTCCCTCTCCCTCCCCATGAGTAGAGGTGGAGGCAAAGAGGTGGTATGAGCGGGGGTGGGGAGAAGGAGGGTTCCGGGCCAATCTGAGGCTAGCGGCATTGTGACCTACAACATAGGGTGATAGCACCCATGGGCACCCACCTTTTTGAAGCCCTTCCATCACACTAGGTGAGGATGTGCTCCAATGGCTCCGCTTCCATGGCACGCTCTGATGACTCCTCCAAGTTTGTATCTTTGCTTTTCCACGGAGTCAGTCTTTCTTTTGCACATCAGGGTGCATTGCAAACAATGGCCACAGAGAAAATATCGGGTATTGGTGGCCTGGAGAAAATACACATGAAAGCCCTAAAGGGTTAATTAATTCTCCAAAACTGCTAGATACTTTTTAGCATCCTGCTCTCAGGATCACGGACCAACCAAAAGTCTGATGATGTAAGTCCTTTTTCTTGTGTTTCACCGGGTGAATATGGTTTCAAGTTGCCTACCCAAGTGTGGGGGAAATACTGAAATGGACAGAATTTTGCTCCTTAGCAAAAGGCAGTTCTTTCTTTCACTTCTTTTTTTTTTTTTTGTTACACAAATACAGTGTGGTGGTGGGGAGGAGACGGCCACAGACTTGCAGCTGTGACTCTGCAAATTACCTTTAAACTTGCTAAGCCAAAAGATCTAAGATCAGGGTACCTCTACATTTGCTCCCTATCTCGAGATAGGGATGCAAATGTAGCCGACCGAAATTGCTAATGAAGCAGGGATTTAAATATCCCGTGCTTCATTAGCATAATCTCACCCATGTGCTATTCCGATCGTCAGCTGATTCGAACCACGAAGTGCGCTCCAGGCCGCATTAGTTCGAACCAACCCCTTGGTTCGAACTAACGTTACTCCTCAAAAACTCCCAAACCTCCACTAGCTCTTGGCATTTGAGGAATAGAAAGTGAGAAACTTCCACATGGCACCTTCACTAGTTGTGTGGTGGGAAACAAACACAGAACTCTGTCACTTCTGGTAATTAATATGTGATTTTCAAAAGCGTTTCATGGGTAACACATAGGAAGGGTTGTTTAGGGCTGGACGGTCAGAACTGAATGAGCAAAAATATGTTGGCAGTTGAAACAGTGTAAATAGGCAAAAGGGTGGGGAAAAGAAAGTATTATCTCGGTTTTACAGAAGAGGGGCTGAAGTAAGGAGACATTAAGTGATTTACCCATGGGCACAAAAGAAGTCTGTGTCAGAAGCAAGAACAGACTCCTGGGCCTTTCAGTCCCAGTGCCAGGCCTTAGCCTGACGACTGTCCTTTGTCTCTGCAAGCTGGGTATTTATGCATGCAATTATCTAAGTATAGATCTAATTGCTCCTTGGGCATGCACATGGTTGATTTACACACAGAGTTACTGCAAACATGTATGCAAATTAAGTGTGCAATTGTGTGTGCATTTTGGTGCAAGCAGTTCTAAAAAATGGGAGTCATAAATCTTTCTGTTGCACGAATGGTGCTTCTGGGCTTGCCAGGAACGCAGTACCCACAATTTGCAGAAAAAAGTACTTGGAACCACAGGGAAGACAGCCCGGCATGTCTCTGAAAGGCAGCCAGCTACCTGAATGGTTTTCCTGCTTCATTAAGAAAACCAGAGGAGAACTGGATGTCACAATGGTATTTGACAAATTGTAGGAAACTGCTGCTTAAGGTGATATATTTTATACTCATTATCTTCAGTGTGACTCATACAAGCGGGAAGGCAGCGAATCGTAAGTGAAAAAAGAGAGATTGGTGTCTAATGGGTGAACAAATTCAGATGCTTCTTTTGGGTAGGACTTCCGAAATACCCCAAGGGATCTTCTTCCTCACCATCTGTATTTTTAATAGTCAATGCTTACTGGGTGCTAAGGACGGATGCAAGAAATAATGCCGGCCTGTGTAGAGGTCAGATGAGAAAAGACAGATTTGAACTAGCAAAGGGAGATACAATGGAAATGAGGACAACACAGTGGGTTACATGAGCCCCTTTGGCTGCGTCCCATTGCTTTACTAACAAACTGCACTGTGTGTACCTGGTTTGAAGTTGCTTCAGATTGCATATGGATAGGATGACTAGGTGCGGAGAGCTGTGGCCATTTAATATCTGTTCAGCTAGGCCAGTGGTTCTCAGTGGTCCGTGACCGTCGTGCAGGTGGGCTGCAGGCTCGGAAATCGCCTACCTCCTCCCCCCTACAGTGGGGAGCCTACGGTGGTGCTCCAGGTCTCCCCCTGGGAGCTTAGAGCACCAATGCCAGCTTCCCGCTGCAGGGAGGGAAGGCCCAAGACCCGGCTTGCGGAGAGAGGAATCAGCTTTGCATGTTGCTGTTCCCCCCCCCCCCACTGGGGGAAGGAAACCGCTTGCCTGGACACATTTGCTGCTGCTCCCATTGGCTGGAATCACAATGGGGAGGGGGCAGTGCTTGGGAGTGGTGCGAGGCATGGAGCTAGGTAAGCGCCCCCCATCTCCCTCATGCCCAGACCTTAAGAACATAAGAACATAAGAATGGCCATACTGGGTCAGACCAAAGGTCCATCGAGCCCAGCATCCCATCTGCCGACGGTGGCCAATGCCAGGTGCCCCAGAGAAGGAGAACAGAAGACAATGATCAAGTGATTTATCTCCTGCCATCCATCTCCTGCCCTTGTTATGAAGGCTAGGGCACCATACTTTATCCCTGGCTAATAGCCATTTATGGACCTAACCTGCAAAAATTTATCAAGCTCTTTTTTAAACCCTAATAGAGTCCTGGCCTTCACAGCCTCCTCGGGCAAGGAGTTCCACAGGTTGACTGTGCTCTGTGTGAAGAAAAATTTCCTTTTATTAGTTTTGAACCTACTACCCATCAATTTCATTTGGTGTCCCCTAGTTCTTGTATTATGGGAAAAGGTAAATAATTTTTCTATAATCACTTTCTCCACACCATTCATGATTTTATATACCTCTATCATATCGCCCCTCAATCGCCTTTTTTCCAAACTGAAAAGTCCCAGTCTCTCTAGCCTCTCCCCATATGGGACCCTTTCCAAGCCCCTAATCATCTTAGTCGCCCTTTTCTGAACCTTTTCTAATGCCAATATATCTTTTTTGAGGTGAGGAGACCACATCTGCACGCAGTACTCGAGATGTGGGCGTACCATAGTTTTATATAGGGGAAGTATGATATCTTTTGTCTTATTATCTATCCCTTTTTTAATAATTCCTAACATCCTATTTGCCTTACTAACTGCCGCTGCACACTGCGTGGATGTCTTCATAGAACTATCCACTATAACTCCAAGATCCCTTTCCTGATCTGTCGTAGCTAAATTTGACCCCATCATGTAGTACGTGTAATTTGGGTTATTTTTTCCAACATGCATTACCTTACACTTACCCACATTAAATTTCATTTGCCATTTTGCTGCCCAATCACTCAGTTTGCTGAGATCTTTTTGTAGTTCTTCACAATCCCTTTTGCTTTTGACTGTCCTGAACAACTTTGTGTCATCTGCAAACTTGGCCACCTCACTGCTTACCTCATTTTCTAGATCATTGATGAACAAGTTGAACAGGATTGGTCCCAGTACTGACCCCTGGGGAACACCACTAGTTACCCTCCTCCATTGTGAAAATTTACCATTTATTCCCACCCTTTGTTTTCTGTCTTTTAACCAATTCTTGATCCATGAAAGGACCTTTCCTCCTATCCCATGACCACCTAATTTACGTAAAAGCCTTTGGTGTGGGACCGTGTCAAAGGCTTTCTGGAAATCTAGGTATATTATATCCACTGGGTGCCCCGTGTCCGCATGTTTATTAACCCCTTCAAAGAATTCTAACAGATTAGTTAGACACGACTTCCCTCTGCAGAAACCATGCTGACTTTTGCCCAACAATTCGTGCTCTTCTATGTGCCTTGCAATTTTACTCTTTACTAGTGTTTCTACTAATTTGCCTGGTACTGATGTTAAACTTATCGGTCTATAATTGCCAGGATCTCCTCTAGAGCCTTTTTTAAATATTGGTGTTATATTGGCCATCTTCCAGTCATTTGGTACCAAAGTGGATTTAAAGGATAGGTTACAAACCACTGTTAATAACTCCGCAATTTCACATTTGAGTTCTTTCAGAACCCTTGGGTGAATGCCGTCTGGTCCCGGAGACTTGTTACTATTCAGCTTATCAATTAATTCCATAACCTCCTCTAATGTCACTTCAATCTGAGTGAGTTCCTCAGATTTGTCACCTAAAAAGGCTGGCTCAGATTTAGGAACCTCTGTAACATCCTCAGCCGTGAAGACTGAAGCAAAGAAATCATTTAATCGCTCTGCAATGGCACTGTCTTCCTTGATCGCTCCTTTTATATCTTTATCATCCAAGGGCCCCACTGCTTTTTTAGCGGGCTTCCTGCTTCTAATGTATTTAAAAAACATTTTACTATCATTTTTTGAATTTTTGGCTAGCTGTTCCTCAAACTCTTTTTTGGCTTTTCTTACTACATTATGACACTTAATTTGGGAGTGTTTATGTTCCTTTCTATTTTCCTCACTAGGATTTGACTTCCACTTTTTAAAAGCTGCCCTTTTCTCTCTCACTGCCTTTTTAACATGGCTGTTTAGCCATGGTGGTTCTTTGTTAGGTCTCTTACTGTGTTTTTTTATTTGGGGTATACATTTAAGTTGGGCCTCTAGTATGGTGTCTTTAAACAGTTCCCATGCAGCTTCCAGGGATTTTAGTTTAATTACTCTCCCTTTTAGTTTCTGTTTAACTAGCTTCCTCATTTTAGTGTAATTCCCCTTTTTGAAATTAAATGCCAGAGTGTTTGACCGCTGCGGTGTTCTTCCCAACACAGGAATATTAAAAGTTATTATATTGTGGTCACTATTTCCAAGCGGTCCAGTAACAGTTACCTCTTGGACCAGATCCTGCGTTCCAGTCAAGACTAGGTCGAGAATCGACTCTCCCCTTGTGGGTTCCTGTACTAGCTGCTCCAAGAAGCAGTCATTTAAGGCATCAAGAAATTTAATCTCTGAATCCCGTCCTGAGGTGACATGCACCCAATCAATATGGGGATAATTGAAATCTCCTATTATTACTGTGTTTTTTATTTTGGTAGCCTCTCTAATCTCCCTTATCATTTCAGCATCACTATCACTGTCCTGGTTAGGTGGTCGGTAATATATTCCTAATGCCATATTCATATTAGAGGAATGAATTGTTATCCATAATGATTCTATGGAACATTTTGATTCCTTTAGGATTTTTACTTCATTTGATTCTATATTATCCTTCACATATAGTACCACTCCGTCACCCGCACGACCTGTTCTGTCTTTCCGATATAATTTATATCCCGGTATGATAGTGTCCCACTGATTGTCCTCATTCCACCATGTTTCTGAGATGCCTATTATGTCAACTTCCTCCTTTGATATGAGGTACTCCAGTTCACCCATCTTATTAGACAGACTCCTAGCATTAGTGTAAAAGCATGTTAGAAAACTACCACTATTTATATGTCCGCCTTTCACAGACACATTGGATTTTTTTATGCACGATTGTTTCACATCTGATCTTGCCCATATATTATTTCCCACGTTCCCTATCTGACTAACTTCTAGGGAATCCCTACCTATGGAGCCTCGTGTAAGAGAAGTCTCCGTCCGATCCAGGTGCTCCCCCGCACCAATCAGCTTTCCCCCACCTCTTAGTTTAAAAACTGCTCTACGACCTTTTTAATGTTTAATGCCAGCAGTCTGGATCCACCTTGATTTAGATGGAGCCCATCATTCCTGTATAGGCTCCCCCTTCCCCAAAAGTGTCCCCAGTTCCTAATAAATCTAAACCCCTCTTCCCTGCACCATCGTCTCATCCACGCATTGAGACTCTGAAGTTCTGCCTGTCTATCTGGCCCTGCGCGTGGAACTGGAAGCATTTCAGAGAATGCCACCAAAGATGTTCTGGATTTCAGTCTCTTTCCTAGTAACCTAAATTTGGCCTCCAGAACATCTCTTCTACCCTTCCCTATGTCATTGGTACCAACATGTACCACGACGACCGGCTCCTCCCCAGCACTGCCCATAAGTCTGTCTAGATGCCTCGAGAGATCTGCAACCTTCGCACCAGGCAGGCAAGTAACCATACGGTTCTCCCGGTCATCACAAACCCAACTATCTATATTTCTAATGATCGAATCCCCCACTACTAAAACCTGCTTCTTCCTAACAGCTGGAGCTCCCTCCCCCGGAGAAGTATCCTCGGCAGGAGAGGATACAAGAGGATACCTTGCACCCCATCCTGCTCATGTACCCCACTCCTGCCAAGACCCTTCGCTCCCATCTCGCTCCTGCACCCCCCACCCCACCCACTCCTGCACCCTCCCTCCCACACAGACCCCCCACCCCTGCTCCTGCACCCTCCCACCCACCCAGTCCTCCCCTGCTCCTGCGCCTTACCTCCCAACCAGACCCTCATTCCCAGCCTGCTCCTGCACTCTATTTCCCAGCCAGACTCCGCACCCCCACCCCTTCCTGTACCCATTTTGTCATCATAGGTGGTTGGCTGGTGGTCCACGGACAGGTCTGCATTGAGCGAGGAGGGCCACGGACCAAAAAGTTTGAGAATCACTGAGCTAGGCTGAATTCAAGTGCTGGATAAAGTTCTCCAGATGCAGATTTTTACACTGGTGGGAAGGAGCAGAACAGCCCCCGTGCACCGTGCTATTTCAGTCCTTTTTGTTCACCAAGAACCTGGTGTAGCGCCCACTCAGGAGCAACCTGAGGGAATTTTTGTTGCTAGCTCTCTTTCTCAGCAGGGCGTTCTGCTTCCGAAGGCAGCGCGAGTGGCTCAGAGGCACGATTTCAGAGAGTGAAATGCAATAATGAGCTGAGTCACAGAGGCATATGCCTGGCGCAGGAGAAATGCTTCGAGGACCAGGAAGGCCCGACAGCAATGGTATCTGTGGGGCCAATAAAGCTCGAATTCTCTACTGTTTAAAAAGTACGGTTTGACCGCTGCAGTTTTGCATTGGTTTGTTGCTTGTGCCGCTCGGCGGGCGTGTAAGTGTGACCTGCCGGTGTTAAGCGGCGAGGGAATGTTTACTCTCGGAAGTAGCTCCTCATTATGGTCTTTCTGCCACCGTGTGCGAATGCAGCCCACAGGGGCGTGTGGGCCTTGCTGCGGGGATACCTTCGCCATCAGTTATAATCTGCTCTCAAAACCATGGTGAATTTCCCAGCTAGCTGTGTGCAGCTCCATGGCTCTCCACGGAGACTTAGCCTGCAACTGGGATTCTCAACCTCTTCCAGATGAAGACCCCTTGTTTGAGACCCTCTTGGAACTTCCTTCTTGGGTGACCTACCACCCTTGCTCCACCCCTCGTCTGAGGCCACGCCCCCTCCTTCCAGACCCCCCCCCCCCCCCGCTCACTCTCCCCCACTCTTGCTCACTCATTTGCACCAGTCTGAGGAGGGTCCCTCTTTAACCAGGTGTCCTGTTGAAGAGTAGGCACCTGGCTGCCCTACTCCATACTAGCCAAGAGCTCTCTCCCAATGTGGGAAGGGCTAGGTCGGGGTGAGGAACCGCAGGCCCAGATGTGGCCCCTGGCTTGCCTGGACCTGGGCCCCATGGCTCAGCCCTTCCCCCCCCAGCACTGGGGAGCCTGCGCTGGTGCTCCAGCCCTCCTGCTGCCCCACTATGGGGCTGGAGCACACAAAATCTATTAGCCTGGCCCCCCTAGGCTCTGGTGTGCGAGGGGAATGTGGGGAGTGTCCTTCTTTGTTGGGGGCCACCACAGTGAAGATTATTTTATTTTTTTGCTTCTCACTTGTGGGCAGCCCCTGGCTGATTTTTCTGTGGGTCAACGGCCCCCAACCCAAAAAAGGTTCCCACCCCTGGGCTAGGAGGTGGAGATTCCCAAGGTGAGAACCCTCCTCCTATAAGGAGGCAGTTATACCTGACAGTGAATTCCATCAACAGATACGTGCCTTGGGGGATTATGCTCTAGCCCTGACATCTAACCTGTGGTTGTTGACCCAGGTATTGGGGGCTCCATCTGAACCGCGTGATCCGTATGGAACTCAGTGGACCTTTGGCCTGTACGCTGGCTCTGGCTGTGTGGCAGCGTAGGGACCCTGGGATGCCCCGGCCTGCAGCGTGAGCAGTGCCATTGATAGTGTTGCTAGAGGATTTGCGCAGGGCCTTAACTCAAAGGAGTTTTGTTTTTCTTCATTGAAATCATTGCTTTGGGTTGGGGTTGAGTGAGTGGGGTTCAGTAGGCAGGTGGCCTGGGGGAAAGAGGACCACCCCATCCATCTTTCACTGCAGCAGCTTGGGGCCTGGTGAGAAGCACCTCTCCATGGCTGCTGCAGCCGGGGGAGGGGTGCATGTCCCCCAGCTGAGTGACCGACAGAGACACAGACAGACAAACTCTCTGAAATGTATAGCAGATAGCTGTCCCTTTCTCCACCCCTGCCCCTGCTGGCCCAATGGGGTTATAGCTGACTTGTCCCCATCTCTGGACCCCTTGCTGCCCCTCCAGGGTCATTCTACAATATAAGTCCCTCCTAGCAGACCCCTCCCTTCCCATTTTATGAGAAACAATCGAATTCCAGGCACATCCCATTATCCTGGGACAGCCAAACTCTGACCTTGCTTAGGACAAGAGGAAGTTGCCTGCCAAATTCGGTGGTCCTAGCTCATACCATTTAGGACAGTGTTTCTTAAACTGTGTTCTGCAGCACACTCATGTGCCGCAAGGCAGTCGGAGGTGTGCCGCAGAGAACAACAGAATTCAAAATGGCTACCCTTAAAGGGGCAGGCAACCTTTTTTTTTTCCCCGCTCAGCAAAATCTTTGGTGTTCCTCATAACAAAAAATTGTTGTTTGGTGTTCCTCAGTCTTAAAAAGTTTAAGAAACACTGATTTAGGAGGAGTTCTTGAACAAACAGACAGACAGACAGATGCACATTTCTAAAATATGGAAGAAGAAGAAGAAGATTATTATGGGAGAGCTCGTGTGTTTAAATTTAATCAAGTTTAGCTTAAGGATTGGGGTCTGAGACTATAAACTTTTTGGCACAGGAACTGTATCAGTGTAGGTGTTTGTACAGCACTCACCACTAACTAACGGGTCCCTGTTTCTGACTGGTACCTTTGGGTGCTGCTTTATTAACAACAGCAGTAATCTGTGGTGAGCCCCAAGGCTGTGGTTTTACATTCCTGTTGGCTCACCATCACTGGTTTGGTGTTGTAGGGGTGTGCTGCTATATTACATGCGGGATGCATAACACTGGAAGAGTCACTTCGCATGAGTGCTGTGCCGCCGGCTGTGATTTCTGGGAACGTCTAGAACGCCTTCTGCTACAAGCGGTGTCATTTGACTGACAAACAGCCCCAAGACAAGCACATCCCCTGTTCTTTCCCTCGCCCGTCATTTCCTTTTAGTTTCTAAAAAGTGGCGTGTGACAGTGCCCCATTGGACAGAGCCTTCTCGCTGCCTGACTGCACGGTGTCTCTAAGCGACTTTGACCTCAGGTGTGTTTACTTGTTGGGAGCGTCCCTTGTACAGCGTGAAATGGGCTGTACAGAGAGAAGAGAATGGGCTGTACCGGGAGGAAAACAGTAGCAGAGTCCCAGGTGGGATTCCCAAAGCCAATAAAGGCAGATGACTTTGTGCTTAGCTTCGTTTACGCTGGCTGCATTTTCAAGAAGCTGGGTTACAGAGGACCCCCTTGAGATTCGGTAAATCGATTCTGCTCCCTCCTTTGCTCACTGCCAGCCCAGCAGCTAGGCTGAGTCGGGTGAAGCAGCAAGTCACTTTTCCATTTCTTCCCCCTCATTTCAGACCCCCAGGTTCTCCGGACATGGCACCTGCAACCCAGGTTAGACTAGAGCCAGAGAAATGGCTCTGTCAGGCCTCGTGGGTACCTGCTGCCATAGAATCTCGGACTGTGGCGCTCACAGGGCTGAGCTGGACGGTGTTGGCTTTGCGCCCCACTCCAAAGTTTGGATCAGGCGGGGATTGGGGCCCCTTTAGGGATAGGGCCTTGTTTGGAGAGTTTCCCTCCGGAAGATCATGGAGTCATAGAATCACAGAATACTAGAAATGGAAGTCCCCATGTCCAGTCCCCTGCCCTCACGGCAGGACCAAGCACTGTCTAGAGTCTAGACCATCCCTGACAGGTGTCAGTCTAACCCACTCTGAAATATCTCCAGCGATGGAGATTCCACAACCTCCCTGGGCAATTCATTTCAACGTTTCACCACCCTGACGGTGAGAAAGTTTTTCCTACTGTCCATCCTAAACCTCCCTTGCTGCAATTTGAGCCCATTGCTTCTTGTCCTATCCTGAGAGGCCAAGGAGAACAATTTTTCTCCCTCCTCCTTCTGACACCCTTTTAGATACTTGAAAACTGCTCTCCTGTCCCCTCTCAGTCTTCACTTTTCTAAACGAAACAAAGATGCCCATACAGGATCTTCTGTGGCTATCAGGGTCCACGTAAGTCCTGCTTGTTTGGGTACATTTATTCATGACTATCTAATGTCTTCTCTTCCATGTATTTCTCTGAGCAGGTTGGAAGGGAAGGACCGAAACAGGGCTAGACTGTCAAACTCCGCTTCCGTTCTTTTTGCTAGTGTTGAATTGTATGTACCAAGAGGCTGTTTTGCCTTTGGGCACTTTATTTAAATACATGAAACCAAAGCTTGTTCCAGCCTGCATGTCAAAACGCAATTACGTCGCAGTGCCAGGCACTGAAAAGCGGGCTGCCTTCTCTCTGGCTTGCACAGCATCCTTTACCAGAAGCAACCTGGAATTCAAATTCAGCTGCCAGTGATTTTCATGGTGCCGGAGGCAGATGAGAATCCAGGTCCCCCTTCTCAGTTCCATGAGCTCTGCAGGGCTGGCTATAGTAATGACATTGAACAGCGCACAGACGAGATGTGGAAAGCACGGAAAGAGCAGATCCAGTGTGTACAGTGACAAACTCCCCTTTTTCAGTCCCTTTTTGATCCCCAATTTCTTTGTAAAATGGGGTCTTTTAGACTCAGGCCATGTCTATACTGAATGGAGGACTGATGCAGTGGAGATTGATTTTCTGGTGATTGATTTAGTGGGTCTAGTAAGGACCTACTAAATCAAATGTTGAGGGCACCCCTGTCGACTCCAGAACTCCCTGCAGTCATGAGGACTAAGGGAAGTCGACGGGAGAATTTCTCCTGTTGACTTTCCTATATGGGGCTACAGGAGAAATTTGGCTTAAGGTACATTGATTCCAGCAACGTTATTTACATAGCTGGAGTTCCGTATTTTAAGCCAACCTTCCGGTGTAGTACAGACCTGCCCTCAGTTGCACTCAGATACAGGATAACAGCTTCCTGGTAACACTTCATTCATCAGCTTAGTATTTCCCACTCCGGGATTTCAGTGCACGTGACAAACATCAGTAGCAAATCATGCAACTCCTCACTGTGAATGGGGTAGTGAAGTCATACCGGTCCCATTTTACAAATGGAGAAACCGAGGCCAGAGAGGTCTAAGCAACTTGCACCATATCTGGGGCACAGCCAAAATTCGCAGGCCTGTGCTTGCCACTAGACTTGCCTTGCTCTAATCAGTACTTGAATTAGCCTGATTTTTGTTTTTTTGCGCAAAAACCTTGTAGTGTAGACATAGCCAGATTGTACCACATACAGGATCAGGCAGTATACATGATCAGTAACTGGGACTTCCTTGGAAATCAGCCATTCAAGAACCAATCAAGCTCACCTACTGGGTTTGGAAGCGGTGGGGGGATTGCATAATACATCAATACAACAGTGAGCACACAAAGCAATACACCCACATTATTCTCTCAGTTGATAAGTATGTAAGTACAGGGCTCAGTGTTAAATATCAAACCCTTCGTCCTTCGCAGAACCAGTTCTATCTATAGCATGATAGTGGTTAACATTCTAGCTCTACATAATTTACAGCTGAGGTTGCCTTCCTTTTCTGGGATAGCAGCACTTTACTGCTTGAAACAGCAAGGAAACAAAGGAGGGAAAAGACCTTGGGTAAATTGTAATGTGTGTCATTTATTGATTTAGGAATTATGGGGCTGCCACTGACTGGCAGATCCTTCATTTGTTTGAGCGACTAGCACAATGTATTTTGCAGATCGGCACACAAAAGTTGGAGAGTTTTATCAGGATCTTTGCGTGCTTGATTGGAATTTCTTGACTATCAACTTTGTAATCAGCATTTTGTTGCCAATTGTTAAGGCTTGCCACTGAGAGCCAGAATATCTTCATTCCTGGAAATACTCCCAGCACCCCATTCGTAAAAAACACTTCAGGTCACTGGAAAGAATTTGTTCCCCTCCTTCAGCAGAAAAGTTACCTGTTCTATGAAATTCATAGGTGAATCCCAGGGTTTTGTATAAGCATTTCACTGACTGTGTTTCTCCAATCTTCCATCGACTTTCCGCAGTTCCTATATTCTAGAAAGAGTTTATTGTGGGCTTCCTTTGTTTTATTTCTTGCGGTAGGAATCAAACACAAATTCTGAAGCATTCTGGAGTAAGAACCAGTCTATCAGAAGCAAAATCATTTGCTTAATTTGGTTTTACACTAAAAAAAGTGGGTTTATTCAGCGTTAAGCCGCTAAATCAGAGCTTAATACTAAAAGGCCTCCCACAGCACCAGAAAGCTTGCTGATGTTTCATCATTTTATGTTTTACATTTCTGCAATGCTAAGTTCATTTTTCCCTCAACAAAAAAACAAACTGGCGGTGGAGAGACCTCAATTCATGTCTTACATTCTCTCCAGGGCTTAGCAAAGGGGAACGTGAAAGTCCGGTGCTGTAGCATGTGATTGTAAAGAGGATTAAGTTTTATAGAAAGGCATACATTCCTGCATTGGTAAAGGAGGAATTAAATAGATCTGAAGCTTGACATGGCAGTCTTGAGCCAGTTTTTCTAAGCACACCCATAAAATGCACACATGAGCCTGTTAAAGACGGCTTAACTCAGCCTCCAGTTTGGTGGGAATTATTTGTCAGCGACAAAAATAAAGCAGTGTATGAAAATCAGGACAACTGCATTTATTCATCCCAAATTAGCAGGCACAAATGTAGATGTGCACATGCAAAACGGGCTGGTACCCGTGAAAAGGGCGGCGTTTGCATCCAATTGCTCATTTGTGCTCACATCATGAGGGCTTGAATGGGCTCCATTTGGACTGCGGGTCCTTGGCGCACTAGCAGTAATAATTAGTATACGGAACCAACCGATGTGGATTAGAAGTCAGCTCTTCTGAGCAAAGGCCATCTCTGGGGGCATGTTTACACGCAGAGCTCTTCCACAGACATGCTCACTGTTGTTGGTAGGTGGGGTTTGCCCGTCACTGCCCTTAACCTGCTTCCTGGAGAGCGGGTAGTTGTGTCAACAGAAGAATTCTTCCGTCCTCCTAGTGCTGGCTATACTGGGGCTAGGCTGGCGTAGCTACCTCTTTCAGGGGGTGCACAGGTGCTGGAACGATGGGGTGGAGGTGTTGGCTTGATGTGGTTTCCGTTATATCCAGAGTTTACAGTATGGTTCAGTGGATCTCAGGCCCCCCACGATCCCTCTTGGGCCAGCACCCCGAGGATGTATGTGCATTTTACAACCCCCTGCAATACATAGCTATGTTAATGTAAGGTTTCAGTGCAGACCTTCATTCTGTGTTTGTACAGCGCCTAGCACTGGATCTCCTAGGTGTCTGCAGTAATGCCAATAAATAATAACAACAACAAAGATGCAATACTGCTGTTAAAAGTGTAGACAGATCCCGAAGAACTCTGGCCTCGTTTAGATGCTAGACTGGCACCGGGGAAATCAGGGTTCAGATTCTGGTTCCATCAGAGGCTTTCTGTGTGACCTCAGGCAAAGCATCTGATCGCTCAGTGCCGACCTTCCCCATCTGTTAAAGGGGATAGTTACCATTCTTCTCCCCCCCACCCTTTGTCCATTTTGTCTATTTTGAGTTGTGTCAGGGCCTCCTTATGCTTTTGCATGAAACCTGACACGGGACCTTGATCCTGAGTGGTTTTTGTATGCCCTACTGAAATACAAATACTAATTAATAATGAGTAACTTATTTGGGCAAAATGCAGAGGTTCGCATTGATAACAGAGCTTGGGAAGTCTGAGGTTTTTCCTGAAGACCCCACATACACAACACAAGCCAACCCAACCTGAAATTTAAAAAATAACTCACTGGAGCTGCAAATTGCTTTGGGGGCAACCGTGCTTTCTTGTTGGGCAGTTGAGACTCAGGGACCCCTGGATGCCAGCGGGCAGAAGGCACAGGCATTCATAAGGCGCCTGCTGGGACTGGTGTCTGTATTCTAGTTCCCTCAAAAAGTGCCATGAAAATTCTCCGGTGAAAAGCTACAGCAAACTGGTCCTTGTAATTATTGCAACACGGATACAGGTTGAACCTCTTTAATCCGGCACTCTGGTCTGGCAACCTCGTGGTCTGGCATGATTTGAGTTAGCAGGATGGCCACTTATCATGGGTGTGGCCAAGTTTCCTGTGGTCCCATAAAGTTTGTTACAGCCACCAGGCCTGGCTCTCAGTGTTCTGTGCTGTGATTTAGCTCTAATTTACCCCTCAAAGCTCCTCCCATGGCCTAGCTCCTCCTCCGCTATCCCTGTCACCAAGGCTCAGTGCCTGTGCACTCATTCTGCAGCTCCCAGGGCACCATCCATAGGCCATACTCGGAGACCCCCAGTGCTAGAGCCTCAGTGTCCCCCTTGGATTACCCAGGGGGGTCCCCATGGGCTATATTTGCCCAGCAATGACTCAGCTCTCAAATGGGGTTGTTGGGACTACCTGCGGTTGTGAGATAACTCGCTGCCGCCTATCCTTAGTGTAGAACAGCCTTTCTGCACCTGCTGTGGGTCAGATCCACCACAGGCCTCTGGCAACACAAGCGCTGCCTCCCAGTTGCAGACAACGTTCCCTCGAAATGTTTCCGTCCGTGTGCAGAATAAAGTTTGTTATGTTGCACCAAGGCATGTGCAGATGTGCACCACCAATCGATACACGTGCTGGCAGCTGTGGGCACTCTGCCAATCAGCTGGGCAGCAGCTGAATCTCTCCTGGGTGGCCGCCCAAGCGCCCAGCTTACAGGGAACGCTGGTTCCAGATAAAATGAAGACACCACACCATACTAGAGCCTAAACTTAACTAAGAAGCCACTGCTGTATCATCAAGAGCAAAAGCTCACCCAAGATCCTTACAGCATAAAGCAGCAAGCTGGCTGTGAGCTTCTGTTCCTGAAACAAGTGCACCGCCCTATTGCCTCCCCAGTGGAAAGATGCCAGGGGTGTCGGTCTCAACCGTTATAGCTCAAAAATCCATCGTCTGCACTTGCACACGGATCCTACTCTCCTCCAACTACCCCCTGCTTGTGTTTTTTCAGGCTAGGCTCTCCCGTGGAGACCCTGATCATAAGAACATGAGAATAGCCTTGTGGGATCAGATGAATGGCCCGTCTAGCTCATATCCGGTCATCTGACAGTGTCGGGGGCCAGATGCATCAGAGGGAGTGAACAGAACAGGACAATTATCAAGTGATCTGTCCAGTCCTAGTTTCTGGCAGTGAGAGGTTTAGGGACATCCAGAGCATGGGGTTTGTCCCTGCCCATCTTAACTAACAGCCACTGATGGACCTATCCTCTGTAAATGTATCTAGTTCTTTTTTAAACCCAGTTATACTTCTGGCCTTCATAACATCCCTTGGCGAGGAGTTCACAGGTTGTCGGTGTGTTATGCAAAGTACTTCCTCATATTTGTTTTAAACCGGACACCTGTTCATTTCATAGGATCACAGTGGCTCTTGTATCATGTGAACAGGGAAATAACACTTTTCTGCTCACTTTCTCCACTCTATTCACTGCACTCGCATGATTAGCATTTTGCTCAGACTGTAAGTGGGTGCCCAGGGTGAACCAGACAACACTCAGTGTACATGTGACTAGACAGACAGACAAATATCTAGAATTGCCAGGTGTCTGGTATTGAACTGGACAGCCCGGTATTTGCGCCTTTCGTCCGGTAAAAAAATTCAGAAAATACTGGAGATGTAAAATGTCTGGTATTTTCTGTTTTTCCCGGCTCGGGTGTCCAATGGAAAGGTGCTTGGATCACGCAGTGCAACTCGGGCTGGCTGGGGTGGGGGGAGGCTGGAGCGGCCTGGGAATTAATGGGGCCGTGACTGTATTTTGGCTCCAGTCAGTTTTGCTGAGCTTTGTTTTTTTTTGCTCATGTCACCTTACTGGATTTTAAGGGGAGCAGCCAGGTCACTGCTGCACCCACGGGGGGTGTTTGCCCCCAAGTCCGTACAAAGGGGGCCATGTGAGGTGTCAAATGAAAGTTTATGTTCTACTGAGTCTATGTATGCTATTCATGTACTTGTATGATGTCTGTGTGTGGAGTTATGAATATGGGCTCTGGGCTTATACTGGGAATATTTTCTGCCTAAGGCAGAGCAATGAGCTCTGGATTTCCTGTTGTAAAGAGCAATTGTTCAGTCAATGACTATGCTAATTAGCAAGGCTCCAGGAACAACGGCTCTCAAGGTGCCCAATACACACCCGAGGAATGTGTCTGGAACCTGCAAACCAGTCAGTATCTAATGGCCGCTGACATGGGACACAGGGATAGGTCACTCGACCACGTGACCTGCTCCAGCTTGGAAGGTACCAGGGATGGATATAAAATGCCATGAGGCAGACTCCATCTTGTCTTCAATTCTGCTACTGATCCCAGATAGCCTTGCGAGGGACAGAGAGCCGGGAAGAACCGTGGACCCATCCTGACATAGGATGTACACCAGAGACTTTTAGGATAGCAGTTTGTAACATCTCTGCTGCGAGCCTGCATCAAGAACTTGGTGATTGGTGCATGTGATGTATTTTCTTTAACAACCTCACTCTCCACCTTTTCTTTCTTTTATTAATAAACCTTTAGATTAAAGATCCAAAGTGTAAATTGACTGGGAACTGTGGCTGGTCTTTTGGGACTGGGAGAACCTGTTCGGGGTAGGTGAGATTGGGTTCTATAACCCCTCACCTGTGTGTGAGGCCTGGGGCTGATTGTGGCACAGGGAGAGCTGGGGTGTTTGAGGGGTTTTGCTCATGAGGCTTCCTGCTGGCTGGATTGGCAGCTGAAGCACTCGGTGTGACTGGTTTGTGGCCTATTTGGGAAGGTCTCTAGTCAGGGGCTGTAAGGAGCCTTAGTGTTGAGCAATTCACCCTGGGTAGATGCCCTCAGCAGTGCCCAGACCCGGCCTGGTCCCTCACAGCTCAACAGAATTTTTTCCCGGTGTGTTTTTTTTGGGGGGGGGAGGGGTCGGTATTTTTTGTTAAACCATCTGCCAAATATCTCTTGCCTGAAAAAAAATGTTTTTCAGCGTTTTCGATGACCAGCCCCAAGTCACAGACCTGAAGGACATAATGGTCAGTTCCTCTATATGACTCCTTCCACATTTTGAACCTCTCTAGTCCAGCAGGACCGGAGCGGTGCCAAAGTGTGCCTGTTCCCCTTAGTTGGGGCTTCTCAGCAGGTCCCCCCTTTCTCCAGGCAGGTGGGGGTCGGGGGCTTACTTGCTGCTGAGCGGGCAGGCTCTGGTTCGTGTCTAGGCCGCTAACTCCTGCCTCCTCGCTAGTCAGCCCCAACCTGAGCCAGGCTCCTGCCTTTTCTCCCCCCTCCAGGCCTGGCACTGGCTGCAGGTAGAGAGGGTGGGGCTAGCTGGGCCCAGAGGCTTTCTTTAGCGCCACGGAGGCCAGGCCCTCCTTTCTCTGCTCCATCTCAGGGGCTCTGTGTTGAGCCCCTCTTGGCCAGGCCGGCACAAAATGGTGCTCTAAGGGCAGTGGAAGCGTAGCGGGTCAAAGCGGTGCACTCCCTGGTGCGCTGAAGAGCTGGCCGCAGCTAGAGTCTCTGCACATCTCTGCCCCGTATCAGCCCCTCAGGGACCTTGCCAGGCCTGTCTGTGCTGTTAGAGAGACTGACCTTCGGCTCCAAGCCGGTCCTTGGCTGGGAAGAGACATGGCCAGGGGCATGGGGCGGGCAGCCCCGGAAAAGGAAACAGGCAGCAGCAAGTAAAGACTTTCTTGTTAAGCTAGGGAGGAATTGCGACGGCTCTCCCAGCACCGTGCAGGAGGAGTTCCCAGGATGGGGCCCTGCAGTTCTGTGCGCTTACCAGATTTCCAGAGCAGCCATGTCTCCATATGCAACCACCCTCAGGCACATGAAATCAGAGTGGTTTGGAGGAAGACTGCTGTGGCGACCGACCCTGATGCTTGGTGTCAGAAACAAGTTATGTTCGAGTAGGAACCCTAATTCAGAGCCTGCGTTCTGGGGTGCCCATTCTCAGCACTGGCATGGTAAAGCAGAGCTCAGACCTCCTGCAGGAGAGCGAAGGGAGGTCGGCTGCTTTAACTGGATTTCTGTACTTGCAAAGTCTGGGGCTCTTGCACATTTAACCTTAACTCTGCCCACAGGCCCCAGCCAGGTTCGGGATCCCACTGTGCGAGGCTGGGCGCTGAGCAGACACACAGCAAGAGCTGTGTGATTATCCCAGTTTGACCTGCACGGGACTGCGGCATGGAACGGTTAACTGACTTTTCCCAGGCTACACTAGAAATCGATGATGGAGCTGGCTACGGAGATCAGGTTTCCTTGCTCCCAGTCCAGTGACTGACCCCCAGGTCTGTTCTTTCCCCCTGACGTTGAACAGCTGTGATATGCTCAGCTCCCTGATCGACAGCTACCCCCTTCACTCGAGTGCCCCTTTCCGCACGTGGCAGAGCCCTGTGCGCACGCCCGCAAGAGGCAAGCTGGGGCCATTAGACTGACTCATTTCTGTGCATTGATCTTCCATTCTGCCAAGGTAACACATGAATTCGAGGCTGGGCAGCGGGCGGGCCTGCGGCGGACGAGATTGCCACATGCTTGTTAGCCTCTTGCCTTTGTCTTGCTGGGCAGCATCGTGTTATCTGATCGAGCACGCTGCCGTTTTGTGCTGCTTGCATTTGTCCTGATAAAAACGGAGCAGAGGGATGCCTTCCTGCCGTTATCTTACAGGTCACAGTGCCCTATCTGGCTGGGGCTCTCGCGCTCATGGTGGGGGAGGGAGGCAAACTCTGTAGGACTGTAGCAGGGTTCAGAAAAGAACTAGATCCACTCATGGAGAATAGGATCCATCAATGGCTTTTAGCCAGGAGGGGTAGGAAGCGTGTCCCTAGACCACAAGTGGCCAACTCGTTAAATGAAGAGAGCCAAAACAGCAGCGAAAAAATGTGAAGAGCTGCACCAGAATTGTTGAGCAAAAAAAAAAAAAGCTACCCCTTTAAAAACCGCAGGTTAGGCTTTTTGGCCAAATCAAGCTCCCATCAGCTGCTACCATTTTGCCACGATGGATGGCTCCCCTGCACCCAGTGAGCACAGGGAGCCGGGGACTGGAGGCCATTTGTACGGGCGCATGGGGCAGCTTTGCAAGCCGCACTTCCAGGGGTGAAGAGCCGCATGCCACCCCAGGCCTAGCCTCTGTTTGTCAGGAGATGGGAATGGGCGACAGGGGAGGGATCCCTGGATGATTCCCTGTTCTGTTCCCTCCCTCTGGGGCATCTGGCATCGACCACTTTGGGCAGACAGGAGACTGGGCCAGATGGACCTTTGTTCTGACCCAGTGTGGCTGTTCCAATGTTCTTATGTTTACAAATCTCCCTGACCATTCTGTGAAGTCAGCAAAGCGAATTCAACATCCTGGCTTCTGGAAAGGAAATAGAATCCTAGAACACTAGAACTGGAAGGGACCTCAAGTCCAGTCTCCTGCCCTTATAGCAGGACCAAGGCCCACCTAGACCATCCCTGACAGGTGTCTGTCCAACCTGCTCTGAAATATCTCCAGTGATGGAGATTCCACAGCCCCCCTAAGCAATTTATTCCAGTGTTTCACCACCCTGACAGTGAGGAAGTTTTTCCGAATGTCCAACTTACCTTGCTGCAATTTAAGCCCGTTGCTTCTTGTCCTGTCCTCAGAGCTCAAGGAGAACAATTTTTCTCCCGCCTCCTTCTGACACCCTTTTAGGTACTTGAAAGCTGCTATCCTGTCCCCTCTCAGCCTTCTCTTTTCCAAACTAAGCAAACCCCGTGCTTTCAATCTTCCCTCCGAGCTCAGTGCATTGGCGCTCATGCCCAGCTCCCCCGCCCAGATGTCTGAGTGGGTCTGAAACCAAGACAAAACAAAGATGACAGGCTCTACAGGACAGGCTGTCATGTTACTGGATTTTAAAGGGAGCAGCCGAGATCACTGCTGCACCCATGGAGGGGTGTTTGCCCCAAAAGTGTATAAAAGGGGGCCATGTGAGGTGTCACACAAAAGCTTACCTTCTCCTGATTCTGTACATGCTATTCATGTGATTGTATAATGTCTGTGTGTGGAGTTATAAACATGAACTCTGTATGGATGCTGGAAACTTCCTCGTGGTTGAGCAATGGACGAGGAATGCTCAGCCAATGGATATGCTAATGAGCGAGGCTCCAAGGACAATAGATCTCTAAGTGTCAGAGACACACCTGAAGGAATGCCTGGCTACTGACCATCTGACTCTCTCCAGCTTGGAAGAGACCAGGGATGGGTATAAAATGCCATGTGGCAGCCTCCATTTTGGTCTTCAGCCCAGCTCTTGAACCCAGAGGCAGCCGTGCAGGGAAGCACGAGCCAGAAAGAACTGTGGACCCATCCTGACATAGGATGTACACCAGAGACTTTTAAGATAGCAGTTTATAACATCTCTGCTAAGAGCCTGCATCGAGAACTGGGGGATTCGATGCATGTAATGTAATATCCTTCAACAGCCTTACTCTCATGCTTTTCTTTCTTTTAGTAATAAACCTTTAGATTTAAGATTCTAAAGGATTGGCTCAGCGTGATCTTGTGGGTAAGATCCAGAGTATAAATTGACCTGGGAACTGTGGCTGGTTTCTTGGGACCAGGAAGAACCCGTTCAGGGTAGGTGAGATTGGGTTCTATAACCCCTCACCTGTGTGCAGCCCTGGGACTGATTGGGGCACAGGGAGAGCTGGGGTGTCTGAGGGGTTTTGCTCATGAGGCTTCTGGCTGGCTAGGTAGGCAGCTGAAGTGCTCTGTGCGACTGGTTTGTGGCCTATTTGGGAAGGGCCTCCAGTCAGGGGCTACAAGGAGCCCCGAGTCTGAGCCATTCGCCCTGAGCGGACGCCCTCAGCTGTGCCCAGACCCGGCCCGGTCCGTCACACAGGCCTACCTAGGAGGCCGAGGCACGGGCGTGGCTGTGCAATAAAAGGGTTTCAACCCTCCGAGACACTTCTCCAGCCAAGCGGGGGACCAGAAGGCTTGGGATATCGCTACAGAGAGGCAAGCGAGCTTTTTGTCTCTGCTTCGCTGGGCCAAATCTGGCGAGGGCTCGCTGGGGCAGGTTAGTAGGGCGTGTGAAATGAAGGCGCGGTCTCAGTCCGACCCCTAGTGCAGACATCCGCCTCCCCGCCACCCACCGAGGCTTCGTCGACACGGCGACGTTTACAGCGCAGCTGCGGCAGGAGCGCCGGGAGAGAGAGAGTCGCTCCCCACGCTGGGGCCCGGTTTACCCGGGCGCTTTTACAGGCCTGGAACTCGCTGCCCTCCGGGAGGGTGTTTTTTCACACCCCTAAGCCAGAAAGCTGCAGCACAGCCAAGCGCCCGTGTAGACGCGGCCTCCATCTCAAAGGAGCCCGACCGGCCGGACGCCGCTCTCACCCCAGAAGTGACAGAATGAGGAAGTGTGTTACTGCAGCCCAGGCTTCACTTTCCAGGGCTCTGAGTGCCTCAGACAGCCCCAAATCCCCACCCCTTCCTTGCGGCCAGCTACAGGTGCTCTTCCAGCGAGCCGGTGTCACTCCGGTTGGAGCAGCCCTTCTGCTAAGGCCTCTGCAGGTGTTTAGCTCTTAGAAAGCTCCAAGTGTGTGTACATTCACTGAAAAGGAAATGAAGCTCTAGGACAGGGGTGAGCAATAATTTTTGCAGGGTGGGGCCACTTAATGAATTTTGGTATATGGTCACAGGCCGGCTCCACCCACCCAGAAGGGCTGGAAGGGGCGGAGCCTGGGGCTTGCCTCCCTCCAGCGTTGTCTGGGGCCGGAGGCTTTGAAGTAAAGGGCAGGCAGCTCCCAGCCCCGCCGCTATTTCGTTGCCTGGCAGCCAGGCGGGGTTGCAGTGGCGCTTTAAAGGGCTCACGGCTCCGGCCCCTGTCAGGGTAGTGCCACGACCGGCAGCTGTGAACCATTTAAATACGAACCTGCTGCCTGAGCCACGGCCTGGAAATTTGGTGGCACGTAGGGCTGCCAGATGGTTTCAACAAAAATACTGGACACACGTGACATGACATCACAATCGACATTCCATCTGATTTAGAAAATACCCGACATTTCTATTTTCTCAATTTGTTTCCCGAACAGAAAGCTTAAATACTGGACTGTCCAGTTCAAAACTGGACACCTGGCAACCCTAGTGGCCCGGGCAGCAGGATATAAATGGAATCCGGCCAGATGCAGTCTGCAGGCAGGATCCAAGTGTTAGGCGGGCCGGCTCCAGCTCCCAGGCTGCATCTTGCCCAGCCCTGCTCTAGGAAAATAGTCTCTCCAGGGCACGTTATAGCTCACAAGTTCCTTACAGTTGCAGCAAGAAGCTGCCAATTCTCCTCTGATAATCGCAGTCCTTTGGTCCCAAGGGGAAAATGTCCGAGCAGCCCTGAAATAAGCAATTTATTTATTACTCCGGTGGGAATTTTTCTTCCGATCCGGAGTGGGCCGAAGCCCAACTAGTTCACTGTGTGAACACAGACCTTAGTGCCCTTTCTGCTTGAGCTGAAGCACTGGGGAAGCCCCACCACATTCTAGGGTGGAGGAGGCATGGAAGTGAGCTTGGGAAACGAAAAGGAAAGAAGGGGCAGCGAGCTATTATAAGCAGCACTGGGAGGGGGAGTCTTTGTGCAAAGTCATGCACTTGCGAAAACATAATCCCGGCTATCCAGATAAAATGATGGGGTCTAAACTAGCTGTTCCCGCTCAAGAGAGATCTTGGAGTCACTGTGCATCGTTCTCCAAACACATCCACTCACTGTGCAATGGCCATCGAAAAAGTGAACAACTGTTGCATAAAAAAGCCTCCACCTGAGCTTACTTGATTTATATACATGGATTTTCTAAAGCTACACCAAACTGTAAGGTCTAAGGTTTTAAACTGCAACTCATTGTGATCTTTGTCAAACTTGGTAATCTGTGTGCAACTTTGTAATCTTTGTAACTCTCAGCCACCTTGCTTGTAGCTTTCTCTAAGCTGCATTCTCCCCTGAGTGAATGGAGAGAGAGTGGGAGAGTGTGTTTGAAGGAGGCTCCCTGCTGGATAAGGGGAAGTCTGGGCATGCTCCCTGATGATGCGGTGAATGAGTCACAGGGGCTATTCAGACACAATATAAGGAGAGGGCGCACATGTGAGACGCTCTCTTTTTTTTCTTCCCCTTGCTCCTGAGAAGCTCCTCTCCAGTGTCTCTCCTCCTGACCAGCTTCCCCAGCCATAATGAGCAGACAGACCCTCCAGGATCTACATGCCTTAGTTCAAGAGTGGCGTGAGGCTGGCTGCGGCAGCTGGCGCCCCAGGCGGAGCGCGCGATCGGTGCCCCCGCCTGCAGGGCTGTCAATGGACTGACGTCATCGGCAGGCGCCCCAGGCGCCCCCGTGACGTCATCATCGGGCACCCTGGGCAGTGGCACCCTAGGCAGCAGCCGAGTCCGCCTATAGCCATTGGCCACCCCTGCCTTGGCTCCGTCTGCAACCCATATGCCTGTGTAAGAGTGTGAGTGCCTGAGGGCAGGAATGAATGGGTGTGAATGAGTGAATGAATGGAGGGGTGTGTGCTTGCCTGCTTGTGTGTGTGTGTGAGAGAGAGATAGCTCTGTATCTTTGCTTTAAATCTTTGGTGGCTGTTCTCCCCTCTTTAGTTTTACTTAGTGGAAATAAACCCATACTAGTGTAACCCTGGGTGGTCTCCAGTGAGAATATTTTTGGGGTAATAACAACGTGTTGGGAATCATTAAGAAAGGGACATAGATAATATCATATAGCTCTATGTAAATCCATGACATGCCCACCTTGTGAATACTCCTTGCAGATGTGGCCGCTCCATTACAAAAAGATATCTTAGAACTGGAAGGTTCAGAAAAAGGCAGCAGAAATGATTCGGGGTGTTGGATGGCTCACATAGGAGGAGAGATTAATAAAATGAACTATTCAGCTTGAATAAAAGGTAACTAAAGGGGGAGATGATAGAAAAATCTTGACTGATGTGGAGAAAGGAAGGAAGGAAGTGTTCCTGGCTCTTTCTCATAACGCAAGAACTAGGCGTCAGCCCATGAAATGAATAGGCAGCAGGTTTAAAACAAAGCAAAGGAAGTTTTTCTTCACACAGCGCACAGTCAACCTGTGGAACTCCTTGCCAGAGGATGATGTGAAGGCCAGGACTTTAACAGGTTCAGAAAAGAACTAGAACAGGGTTGGGAATCTTGCCTTGATCTGGCTCATGAGGCTCCCACTCCCCGCAGCAGAATGAGCCGGTGCTGGTACTCTAGCCACATGAGAGGTGCCATGGCTGGGGTGATAGTGCCAGCTCCCTACTCTGCGTGGCGGGGAGCCTCGTGGACCCATCCAAGGCAAGCCAGGGCTGGATCTGGCCCGCGGGCTCTGCCTGGCGTGTGGGAGGAAGCAGATTTGCACCCTGCAGTGAAGCGCTCCCTGCAGGCATTGCCCCCATCACTCCCATTGGCCAAATTGCAGCCAACAGGAGCAGCAGGGGGTGGTGCCTGCAGAGAGTGCTTCCTCCCAGCTCACGGAGCCGCGCAAAGCCACCTGCACCGCCTCCCCGAGCTGCCCCAATCCCTTGTCCTCTCCCGCTCAGACCCCTCCATCCCCAGCCCATTCCTACACCCCACTCCTGCCCACCCTCTGCCCCCAGCCCACTCCTACACCCACCCTCCCTCCCACTCACACCCACATCCCCACCCTGCTTCTCAGTTGGGGGTCACATCTGTGAGGGCTTCTTTTTCCTCCCTCACTTAGGGGCCAGGTTAGTGAGGTGGGTTTTTTTTTTTTTGCTTCCCACTTGTGTGTAGCCCCCGACCCAGAAAAGGTTTCCCCGCCCCTGAACTAGATACATTCATGGAGGGTAGGTCCACTGATGGCTAATAGCCGGGGTGGGCTGAGATGGTGTCTCTGGACTTTGTTAGCCAGAAGCTGGGAATGGGCGACAGGGGGTGAATCACCTGAAGATTCCCTGTTGTGTTCCCTCCCTCTGGGGCACCTGGCATTGGCCGCTGTCAGCAGGCAGGACGCTGGGCTGGATGGACCTTTGGTCTGACCCAGCCTGGCTGTTCTTATGTTCTTGTGAAAGCCCAGATCACAAGACAGTTCCCTGCTTTTGTTTGTCATTTAAGCCCCATACCCAAAGGCAACAAAGATGATTAGGGGTTTGGAACGGCTGCCATATGAAGAGAGATTAAAAAGCCTGGGACTTTTCAGCTTAGAAAAGAGGAGACTAAGGGGGATAGGATAAAGGTCTATAAAATTATGACAGGTATGGAGAAAGTGATTGAGGAAAGGTTATTTACTTGCTCCCATAACATAAGAACTAGGGGTCACCAAATGAAATTAATAGATAGCAGGTTTTAAACAAACAAAAGGAAGTACTACTTCACACGGTGCACAGTTAACCTGCGGAACTCCTTGCCAGAGGATGGTGTGATGAGTTGGACTTTAAACGGGGTTCAAAAAAGAACTAGATACATTCATGGAGGTTAGGTCCATCAATGGCTATTAGCCAGGAGGGGTAGGAATGGTGTCCTTAGCTTCGCTTTGTCAGAGGTTAGGAATGGGTGGCAGAGGTGGGATCGTTTTATAATTCCCTGTTCTGTTCACTCCCTCTGGGGCACCTGGCATTGGCAACTTTCAGCAGACAGGACACTGGGCTGGATGGACCTTTGGTCTGACCCACTCTAACCGTTCTTATGTTCTTATGTTTTCATTCCCAGAACATCTTGCTGAGGTTTGCAGCATTTCCCATGAATCTCAGGGCCTGGGACTGCCTGATGCTGGGCTGGTTCAGGTCAGCTGAGGTCCTGGGAAGCTGAACTGATTCGAGTCGTTCCAATAGGAACCCCAGTGGGGCAGTCTGACTTCGTTGTATTGTGCGGGTGTGATCCCTGGGGCCGAAATGAATGGAAATGGCCCCAGAAAGCCCTGCACAGCGAGGTTACTGAACAGCAGACAGTGGTGGTCTGGGAGCTGCTCTGCTTGGCACAACTACAACAAATGAGCTTCATGATGGTCAGGAAAATTCAAAAGTGTGTTTGTGTGTGTGTTTGTGCGTGCATGCTTGTGTGTGTTTGCGTGCGTGTTTGTGTGTGCGTATGCATGCGTTTGTGTATGTGTGCGTGCGTGTGTGTTTGTGTGTGTGTGCATGTGTTTGTGTGTGCGTGCACGTGTGCACACGGGTGTGTGTGCAAGGGGTATGCATATGGCCTACATTACTTGTGCCTCAGTGCTCGTGCATTTGTGAACGATGCGGCACCCCGAATTTCGGAGGTTATCAGTGCTGTATGCAGGGCTCTTCTGTGGCACAGCTCTCTGAAGATGTGGATGGGAGTGGTCCCGGCTCCCCTGGTGTCCCCCCGTGTGCTCAGCAGCTCCCACCAGCTGGCTGAGCTCCAGCCCGGAGTGGTGCAGAGGGGGGCAGTGCGGCGCCCTAGGGCATGCTGGGTGGTGTGTACGCCGTGCCCTGCCACCTCTGCAATGGTGCCGTGTGCAGCTTCTTCCCTGTCAGAGAGCTCAAAGAACCAGTGCCCGCTGCCTGGGAGGGGGATGAGGTCCTGGCCCTAACCCTTCTCTGCCATTTTCAGAACGGTTTCTATCTGGGGATGCATGGAAAGAACAATGGCCGTGGGGAGCAGAAGGGACACCTAGCACCCACACAACTACAGGGGGCTTCAATGTTCTCTCTAATCGTTTCAATCCTCGTGCAGAATTGTTTTCCATCCATGTGCAGAATAAATTTTGCGATGTGCACCCAGACATGTGAATGTGCACCACCTACAGAAACACAAACCTAGCAGTGGGCGCTTGGCTAATCAACTGGGTGGCACTGGACTCTCTCCTGAGCCGCCCCCCAGCACCCAGCTTAGAGGGAACCCTGCAGGGCTTGAGTCTGCCTCAGTCACACGTGTGCCACCCCCAGGAGTCCCGGCCTGGCCTGGGTTCTCCATACCTGTGTCCACATAACCGGTGCACACAGACATGCTCGCAGGCCACCCTGGCAGGGAGCTGCCCCGTGTGAGAAGGGGGATCAATATGTTCAGCCCGGCTTTGGCTGGCTTGGGGGATTCCAGCAAGAGGCCATTGGGGGTGGCTGCACCTGGCAGGTGGCCGTCCCGCGCGGACACCAGCCCCGAGCGGCAGCGTTCATCCGCTGGAGCGCGACGGGACGCAGGTGAGCTCTGGCGTGGTGGCTTTGGCTTGCACAGGCATGGTCTCTGCGGCAGCGTTACCCCGCTGACAGCACCAGCTGGGCGAATGCAGGGCAGCTGCCGGAGAGGAGGGAGAGACCCCTTGGGGGGGGGGGGGGGATTTGTCGCTTGCTGCAGCCTCTGAGAGAGAAAAGGGGCTTTTCTCCTGCTGGGGAGGAGTGCTCGGACAGGCGGGCGTCTCGTGACTGCGCGGCCGTTGTCCCTTATCTGTCCCAACAGTCGCTCTAAAGCCACTCCCGGCACTGGAGTGACCCTTCCTGCTACGGGCCTGGCCTTGGGACCCCTTAACAACCACCATGAGACCAGGGAACCGCAGGCCCAGGGGCCGGATGCAGCCCTTGGCTTGCCTGGATCCGGACCGGAGGTGTGGGGCTCCCCCCCCCCACCATTGGGGAGCCCACGCTGGTGCTCCAGCCCCCCCCCCCACACACACTGTTCCCCTGCAGGGCTGGAGCCCACAAAATCGACTAGCCCGGCCCCCCCCAAGCTCTGGTGTGGGAGGGGAATGTGGGGAGGGTCTGTCTCCTCAGTCGGGGGTCACCTCAGTGTGGGGTTGGCTGAGTTGGTTTTTTTTTTTTTTGCTTCTCACTTGTGCGTGGCCCCGACTGATTTTTCTGTGGGCCAGCGGCCCCCACCCAAAAACGGTTCCCCAGCCCTGCCCTGGACCCAAAATGTTGGGCACGTCTATGCAGCGATGAGAACCCTGCAGCTGGCCTGGGCCAGCTCACTTGGGATTCAGGGCCCCGGTTCTAGGACTCCACAAAGCAGGACAGTCCCAGGGCGCAGGCTGCAGCCCGACACCACAAATAAACCCCCCTTAGGCAGAGCCCCGCTGGCCCCCATCAGGCCCACGCCAGCGGTGGGGTCATGCAGGGGAGACACACCCACTCTGCAAGCGAATGTGCCTTCATGGCCTGCTCCTTCCTATTCCTTCCTGGTGTCCTCAGCGCCACGCTTACCAGCTGGTTTAAAAAAAATACCAGACACACTTGATCTCAGATGGGGGGGTGTGGGGACCGGCCAGGAGGGGAGCGGGGCTGGCCGGGGGAGATCGGGGGAGAGGGGGGACCGGTTGGTGGGAAGCAGGGCTGGCCAAGAGGGGGTTGGGGGGAGCGGGGCTGGCTGGGGGGAAGGGGGAGGGGGAAACCAGCCGCCGGGGAGCGGGACTGGCCAGGGGGGGAAGTGGGGGAACCGGCCAATGGGGAGTGGGGCTGGCCCGGGGGCACACAGATCCCGGGGTGCTGCCTGTCCCACGCATGGTCCCAGTGCGGCATATGGGCGAGTCTGGCCCTGGGGAGTCCATCCCGCCCCGCCCCCCCCCACTGCATAGTTGTGTACTGCCTGGCTGGTAGACACTCTCGCACAGTGTGACTTGCGCAGTGTGAGCGTGTCTACCAGCCAGGCAGTACGCAACTACGTACTGACACTCCTGTTAATAATAAAAACTTAATTAGAAAATACCGGACATTTCTATATCTGGTATTTTCTCAATTTGTTTCCCGGACAGAAAGCTGAAATACCAGGCTGTCTGGTTCAAAACCGGACACCCGGCAACCCTTGGAAGGAAGTGGAAAGGAAAATCTACTCAGGCCCCGACCCCAGCAAATCCGTATTCGTGAGCGTAGCTTTCTGCTGCCAGAAAAGACCCCTTGACTGCTCCCTTCCTCCCGAGAATCAAGTCCCCGGCAAAGAGGAATGTTTGCAGGAGGGAAATGCAGTGCTCGCCCCGGCCTGTCTTTCAGCTGTGTTTATGGGGGGCGGGGGGAGGATGTGACCCCTGTGCCAGCCATGGGTGGCCAGTCGCTGCTGCCACTTTGGTTCGAACTCCCAGAGTGGACGGAACGCAGTGTAAACGCAGAGTAAACTGCATCCGTGCAAACCACAGTGGTTTGCTCCAGGGCAGCTCCTCAGAGGGCTGAAATTGGGGCACCCCCAGGGCTGGGCCAGGCCTTAAAAGGAGCTTGAGGAACTGAAAGAAGTGAGGGGAGGTTAAAACCAGCGACAGAGGCAGTCAGAGCAGGACAGCTGGGCAAGGCCGAGGGCCGAGATTCCTGGCAAACTTCTGCACACGGCTGGAGGCCTGGGCTCATCGGCCCAGGAGTGGGAGAAACACCCTCCTGCCAGAGCAGGACAATTCAGCCAGGTGGCCCCGCAGCGAGTCACATGGAAAGTCTCCTCTTCGGGGCCCTGCCAGGCCAGGAGGGTGGCATTTCAAGGACAAGCTCCCTTGCGCTCGCGAGGGAGGGGGCAGAGCGCCTGGAGAGATAAATGGCATTGCTCACAGCCAAGCCGCTGTCACAGGGCTGGTCTTCCAGGGCCTGAGATTCTGCCCTGCAACAGCCCCTCAGTGCCAGCCCTGCCCAGCACCTGCCAGCTGTGCTGAACTGCCAAGGGAAGGGGAGGTGAGGTCAGATACCCACTTGGGACCAGCCAGAGTCCTCCAAACTTGCTTCGCTTGTCACCTAGATCAAGTGTCACAGGCTTCCCGACGGCTCTGGCAGAGCTGGGGTCAGATCCCAGGTGCCCTGAGTCCCAAATCTGCACCTTCACCCCCGCCCCGAGATCTCACATGTAGGGGCTGCAATGACCCCCTTCTTTTGATTCTCTGTCATTTAGGCCTGGCCGACGCTAAAGGGGAAAGTCGACTTAAGAGATGCAGCTCCAGCTACGTTAATTACATAGTCCAGAGCCGACGTAGCTTAAATCGTGTTTTTGGGCTGGCCACGTGGCCGCAGTCAACAGGAGCAAGCGCTTCCGTCGGCTTCCCTCTGAGTTTGATTTAGTGGGTCTTCACTAGACTCACTAAATCGAACCCCGGAACTGTGTAAAAGTCGTTGTGGTTACACGGTTACACGCACCGTCGGGCTCTGCAGTAGACAGCCTCCCCGGGAGCCGGCGGAGTGGAACCAATATCATTAACCAATAAGCATCAGCCTGTTGGAGAAACAATGAATCGGTTACACTCTGACATCCCTAATTTCCAGAGCTTCTCGAAGAGCATCGGCTATGAATGCCGGCAAGTTGTTCCCTACTCAGAGATAAAGAAGTCAGGGAGCATGTGCTGGAGTTTCTGGGCATGGGCATTACGATTAATCGTCTCGATGGGCAAGGCCGTGAGGCTCAGGAGAGCTTTGGGAGTTCTTGGCTGGCTGGATGGTAAGCTCTCTGGTGCAGGGTCTGTCTCACTCGGTTTGTACAGCTCCTAGCGCGACAGGTGCTGGCTGATTGATGGGGGAGCTCAGGGCAGTGCTGCAATCAAATAACCCTTCGTCCACCCCCTGGTCATTTGTGGTTGTCTAGTGTAGACAGGGCCCGTGTCGAGCCAGCAGAGCAAAATATTCCGCGAGGCTGGACCGTGCGCGAGGCGATACAAACGGCCCCTTATCCACTCACGACGAGCTGCGCAGGTGGGTAGATGGGCAGGCAAGGACACCGCCATTGCTGCCCAGGCGCGATGCCCCGCAGACGGGAAATTGCTTCATTCGTAGAGCCAAGCACCGGAGCGGCTGCAGTCCCCAGCTGGGCAGGATGTGGCTCTGCCTGGCATCCGGGTGAGAAGACGTGCGATGGGCGGAGGGTCTTTTCCTGGCCTCTGGGAAGCTGCAGCTCTTGTGGCCCCGGGGGCAGCGCCAGGCCCTGAATAGAACAAAACTGCAGCTCGGTGCAACGGGGGAGCTCCCCCTGCGTGTCTCCGGGAGGATTTTAGCTTCCAGGGTAGCAGCGGCGCAGCCGTGTAGACACAATCGACACGAGCTCAGCACGGCTCCGGTGCAAACCGCAGATGCAGCTTGGGCCCGCACCCGGGGGCTGCATGGGGGGAGGGGCTAATGCTCCGGAGCCGGAGAGCTGCGTTCCTGCGATGCCCCATCGGGTTCGCTGTTTCAGGCATTTCTCCTGGCTGGTGAGGTGAAGGTACTGAGGCCCCGGTGCCCCTCAGTGTGAGCAGTGGCTGAGCCAGCTGTCCCACGCCAGCCTCCCTTCACGGAGCCAGCTAAGGCTGAGACTTCGCTTTCAGCCTCAGTTTCCCCCCTGAGCTATCAATGCCCACTGTGGCAGAGGGTCTGTGATGGGCCTGGAGGTGCCACTGACCAGCCCTGCTGACCTGGGCCAGAGCTGAACCTGCGAGCACGCAGCAAAATCTCAATCCCCAGGCCCCAAATTACCCAGCCAGCAAATAAAGGGGCAAGGGATTGCTTCTTGGTCTTTGAGAGAAGGACAGGCAGCATTCTGCAGCAGCTGGCCCCAGGGTGGTGGAGGGGGAGAGAGGCTCTAGAGAAGGACGTTGTACGAGGCCATGGGACCAATGTTCCCTCTAATTTTTCTCATCCGTGTGCAGAATAAATTTTGTCATGTGCACCGATGTGTAGCACCCATAGAAAGCCATGCTGGCAGCTGTGAGCTGCTGGGGGTGCTCTGCTAATCAGAGGGCATTGGAAGCTCTCCTGGGTGGCCGCTTATGGGGAGCACTGTCCTGGATGTCCCTGAATTCATTCTCATTTGAGGGAGAGCAGGTCTCCTAAAACCACCTCTAGGCCTGGTTCGTAAATTGCCAGCAACGGCGAATCCACCGCTGCCCTGGGCCAGTTGTTCCGATGGTGAAGGAACGAAGGAAAATAGCTACTGTGCCTCTCAGGGTACACAGCCCCATGCTCATGCTGTGTCTTCTGTCACCGCCAGGGGAGGTGCGGACGGGGCACGGGGGCACAGGAGCGGCTGCGGTGAGCCCTGCGGTGCATGGCTTTTTTGGTCTGCTGAGGATGAGCTTGTGACATTTTTCCAGATCCCTTTTTTGATCCGCCGTATGGACTTCCTGGTCTGTGTTCCCTTTCCAAGGACACGGTTGCTTTGGAAAACATTGCACATGTCTTCGGGACGGCAAGCCCTACGCCAGATTTCCACAGGGGAGTCCAAATCAAACAGCGGGGGGGAAGGGGGAATTATAAATCACCAACATTCCTCCCCCTGCCCCGTCTGCAGCTGTGCGACACAACTCCTCCACTCCCTCAGCTGAGCTGAGCAAGGCAGACTCATCAGAGTCCCTGGGAGGGATGCGATGACCGTCCTTAGCGCTACCCCCCCTGCTTTGTGATTGTACGTTTGTAATTGTACACCTGCCTCCTGGACGCTTTGGTCCAGGTGTTACAACAATACAGAGCTGCCAAGGGAAGCCAAACGCTTGTGGGGAGTCAGACGCGGAGGAGACAGTTATGTGTCTGAGATCAGTCTCTGGAGGTAGAGGCCAAAGGTACAAGTCATCTCAACCCTCATGCTGCAAGGCAGGAGATCACCAGCCGGGTCAGGAAGGAAGTAATTTGCTCCCCGGGTGGGATAGCATTGAGCATTCCAGTGTTTTCTTCGGAGTGTATTGTAACCTTCCCTGTAGGTACTCAAGGGTGTGAGTACCAGTCTCCGGGCACGCTGCCAGGACGCAGGGCACAACCCCCCAACGGGATGTGAGCTCTACACTTTGATTTCCCCCCCAAGTGTCAAGGGTAAACTCCTCAGGGAACAGACTCAACATGGAGTCACAGGGGGTCCCCTGGGGTGCTCCGATCTGTCTCGCCACCCCACCGCCCCTGCCTTTGTGTTAAATGGCCCCTGACACCAAGAATCAGAGCAACATCCGAGTCCCAAAGGCCCAGTCACTGACTCCAAGTCAATTGCTCCTTAGATCTTACGCCAAGGACAACACTTGCAGCCTGTAATAAACTATGTACATGCAGATTTATTAAGAAGGAAAATGAAACAAGAGGGTTGTTCACCAGATGCACATAGATACGCCCGTGAATTGCAATCTTCAGTTGCAAAAAGTAAGAGAGGGTTCTCTTTATGGCCTTTAGGGCTACCCAAGGCTACACCCTGGGGGCCTCATGCTTGTGTCTAGAAATGTGATCTCCCAGACTCCAAGCAGCACAGAAATAATTGACTCTTCTCTTTGGGGTTTTTAACTCCTCCTGCCATGTGTTCTGAGCTGCAAATTCAACTCATGCGAGGAATCCACTTGCATGACTCGTCTGTGCCGGGGTGCAGGAAGAGGGCAGAACAACCAATGTCTTTTGGCCTCTTTACCGTGCTACAATAGTCCATCTGGGGTCAATGGGCTTTCCTGCTGGGCAGGACACCCCTCCATGCCTTCCGTCAAAGATCAGACTGTCACGCGAGTTAGTGTGTCTCACTTGCTGGTGATTTACACAGTCACGGAGGCTCACAAAACCATACAGATATTGTTAGTGAGATGAATGCAGGCAGCAGCTCACCAGCCTTCAGCAAAGTCTCAACACTTTCTGATCATCTATTCTAACCACTTCTGGTAACAATATCAGCACACCAGGGAGCCAGACTGAGTCTACCTCTGTAGCTGGCATGGAGACTCTGGCATGCGCTGGTCCCTGGTTTGCCAGTGTCACACTGCACTGGGCAGTGCAGTTTTGCCATTTCTTTTTAAGCATCTGACATTAAGCAGGACAGGGAACGTGGCACTTGGTTGGGTACTGATCTGAAGTGGAATCTCCATTGGCTGTGAGCAGTACGGTGCTTATGGCACACGATAGGAGAGTTCCCAGTCAATGAAGTGATCTCCCCGACCACGTTTTCTCTCGTTGGTTCGGTGCATGATGGTCTTGCGGTGAGCTGAGACAACAGAAGTCTTGACTGAGAGGCCAGGAATGTCCTGCTAACCCAGCCAGGCTAAGCCTGGCACAGTGAACAAATGGGCTCGGGTAACTTTTGAACAACAGTAATAACTCACCTGGGTTCTCTGTTGTGTACCTTTGGAAAAGCTGGTGTGAGAAAAAGGAGCTGTTTTTTTCTGGCTTCTTCTGACTGCTATTGCTGAGCCCTTACCTACTGCTTCCCCTCTTCCACTTGCTGCGGCAGGATTAACTCATGAAATTCTCATGATAGCCTGTGTTTGGGTCCGGGCTATTGTCTTCATTTTACAGATGGGGAAACTGAGGCACGGATCCGCTCTATGATATATGCACGCAGCCAGCGGCAGTTGGACTCCAGCAGGGCTCATCTGTGAGGTTTATGGAGGCATAAGGAGGCGTCCCGAAGAATCTCCTCTTGATGGTGGGAGTGTGTTATCCCTACTGGCCTAGTGTGACGCAGTGGGGATTTTGTCCACTCGTGTTGTCCACTGTCTGTGCATTCACTGTTTGCATTGTTGTGCCATGTGCTATTCCTGCTGTCCTATGCTGCTCTGCAGTGACTCTGTGTGTGTGTGTCTGTGTGTGTGTGTGTCCGGTGCCCAGCGGGGGATGGGATCTCTGGGGGAGGACTCCTGAGGGGAGGCATGTAGGCCCAGCCTGACACCCCAGCTAGATGGAGGATTCAGGCAGGTGACACTTTGCCCGGGAATCTGAACAAAGCAGGAGGCAGGGCTGCCTGGGGGATTGTGAGCTGTGGCTGTGAGTGGGAGTTCGTTTTCCACTGGCTGAGGGAGAAGGGAGCCTCGCTGGCCTGGGGGGCCGGGGCAGGGGCCCAGAGCTGGGACTCTGGGCCCCCCTCTCCCCAAGCTGGATGGTGCTGGCTGCTCCTGGTTCCTGTGCTAACAAGTCTGGGCTGCGCTGAGTCCCTGTGGCGGAATAAACCTTCTGTTCTCCCTGCCGCCTGAGAGTCATGTCTGCCTGTGGATGGGGGCGCAGGGCTGGTGACTCCCCCATGCTGTGACACCTAGGTAACGAGTAATATATTAGGATGGCAACTTTGACGAATCAACGGTCCAAATTAATTGTCATCCAAGACTGTAACAACAGCAAGGAGGCCTGGGGCAGCTTAATGGCTAACAAAGTCACCAGGGCATAAGCTGACATGGGCCTCTCATCCACTGCAATCCCCAGGGCCTTTTCTGACAAACTGCTGCTCAGCCAGTCGGTCCCCAGCCTGTAGCAGTGCTTGGGATTCTTCCATCCCAAGGGCAGGACGCTGCATTTGTCCTTGTTGAACCTCATCCGATTTCTTTTGGCCCAATCCTCCAATGTGTCTAGGTCACTCTGGACCCTGTCCCTGCCCTCCATTGTATCTACCTCTCCCCCTAGCTAAGTATCATCTGCAAACTTGCTGGGGGTGCAATCCATTCCCTCCTCCAGGTCATTCATAAAGATGTTGAACAAAACTGGTTCTAGAACCGATCCTTCGGGCACTCAGCTAGAAACCGACCGCCAACCAGACATCGAGCCATCGATCGCTACTCATTGGGCCCGACATTCTAGCCAGCTTTCTAGCCACCTTACAGTCCATTTATCCAATCCATGCTTCCTTAGCTTGCTGGCAAGAATCCTGTTCCCTGGCCGCAGAAGGCAATCAGATTGGTCAGGCACGACTTGCCCTTGATGAATCCATGTTGACTATTCCTGATCACTTTCCCCTCTTCCAAGTGCTTCAGAATGGATTCCTTGAGGATCCCCGCCATGATTTTTCCAGGGACTTAGGTGAGGCTGACTGATCTGTAATTCCCCAAATTCTTCTGCTTCCCTTTTTTAAAAAAGGGCACCACATTTGCCTTTTTCCAGTTGTCCAGGACCTCCCCCAATTGCCACGAGTTTTTAAAGACAATGACCAATGGCTCTGCAATCACATCAGCCAACTCCCACAATTGTCAATTGCCCCGGCCTGGGGCTCTTTAAATCGCCATGGGAGCGCCGCTCCGTGTGTTCTGCACAACTCAGAGGGGTGGGGGAGGTTAGGCTGCCCCTGACCACGCCCCTTCCACCCCAGGCCCTGCCCTTTCCAGGAGCATGGAGCCAGCCCCCCACACCTTGCCCTGGGCCTGCAGAGGCCCTCAGCTCCCCTGTGCCCAATGGACATAGCAGAGGGGCATTGGTGGCATATGATGGCATAGATCACGCGACAGATTTCCTATGTTAGGGCCAAAGCATATCAGCCATACCATCCAGGGCTTATTCACCAGCACATCTACTTGTGGGACCTATGTCACCCTGTGGCAGCAATGGCCCTCTGCCATGGACATCGGACAAACCAGACGTCAAGAACGGTAACATACCAAAACGGGGGAGGGGGCATTTTAACCTCCCCGGACACACAGTTGTAGACTTGAAAGTTGCCATTCTCAAGTAAAAAAAAGGTCAAAGCAGACAGCAGCATGAAATGGCTCAGCTGAAATTCCCGTGCAGACTTGACACCCTTGCAATCGGTCTGAATCGGAACCAGGAATGGCTCTCTCATTCCAACAAGTAATTTTCCCCTTTAGGTTCTCTCACCTTCTGCTCACTGTTGAAAGTGGGCCACCTCCACCCCGACTGAACTAGCCTCATTAACACGGCTGTAACGCTCCCATCTCTGGATCCCTGCCATCTGATTCTTTCACTTCAGGCATCCGACGAAGGGAGCTGCAGACCATGTAAGCTTATGCCCTGATAAATGTGTTAGTCTTTAAGGTGCCACAGGGCTCCTTGTTTTTGCTAAAAAAGACTAAGGCTGTGTCTACATGTGGAAAGTTTGGCAAGGAAGTGCTGTCGACACACAAAAGTTGGGAACAGTGAAAAACCGGTCAAACTGGTTTTCCTGCCTCCGCTGTTGATATTTCATGGCCACATCGCTAGCACCTTGTTGACATATAGAGCAAAGCATTGTGGGTAAGCATCCCACAGCGCAGTGTTGTGGGAAGACAGAGCTGATCCCTGCATATTTTGGGACTCCCTTGTAGCTCTGGGAGCTCTCTGTGCTGAGGAATGGCAAAGCAGCATGGCCATCTCTCCAGCCCTCCCCCGGCAGCAGCAGCCTCCCTACCACTGTGTTCCTAGCAGGGCAGAACAGGAACATTCCAATGATTTGCTCTTTCTTTGTTTCCCAAAGGGAGCAGTTCGCTCAGCTGTCAGACACTTCCCAGAGCTTTGAAAGGGGAGGGGCGCAGGCCTGCAGGGCAGCAGAGATCACAAAACACTGAACAGAGCCAGCAGGGCCGGCATGGTGGGATCCTGGTGGAAGCCACGTCTCTTGACAAAACAAACCGCAGAGTCCACACTGGCTCTTTGTCGTCAATAAAGGGAGGGGAAAAGACAAAATTCTCTCTGGGGCTGGAAGTTTTTTGTCGCCAAAGCCGGGTGTTTTCCCCAACAAAAGTCACACTGTAGTGCGTACGCTCTCGCTGTTCTGTCACCAAAAGGCAGCACTTGGCGACAAAACTTGCCAGTGTAGACAAAGCCTAACACGGCTTCCCCTCTCGAGCTTGTAACATCTCGCTGGCTGGGAAGCTCTGCAAATCACCTCTCCTCTAACTGAGAGCCTTGTACTGCACTTAATAACTGGGTAGGGTGGATCAGAAGTGGTGCACTTTTAGGAAGATTCTGCGCACGCATGACTGTGCACGAACATGATCTCAGATTGTGGCCAGGCCCGGAACATTGTGCGCTCTCTATAAGAGTGCCGATTAATCAATCAAATGATTCCATGCCATTTGAATCCCTCTCTTTTTACAGCTGATGGGCCAGATAACCCGCTAGCGTAAATCAGTGTAGCCCCATTGATGTCAGTGGCGCAATACCGGTTTGCACTGGCGGGGGATCCGAGCCAGGTTCTCAGAGGGAGCTGAATTTTTATCTCTGCTGTGCGTGAGCCATTGAAATTCTCTGGGTGGAAATGGGAAACCCACGCTGTGCTGACTTTGGGGTAAATTGGAGGGGGAACGTCATTCTTCTTTGACGGTTCTCCCCCATGTGCTGGGGGCACTTTAAAAACCCTTCTGCATTTGGTGCTGAAGTCTCCTCAGAGACAGCCCGTAAAAACAAAGTGTGAACCAAGCAAAACACCCCGGCCCCTGTTCATTTTCCAGTTCCTTTTTTATTCCGTCACATGCCAGGCATAAACCCGTCTGCCCCTGAGGTATGAACATCTGAGGCGGCAAAGGACGAAAAAGACCCGTCTGTTTTTAAACAAGGCCCCTTTGAGACAGAGGCTGGAATTCATCCCACAAAATCCAAGGTGTTTAACTTGTACTGCCTCCGAGATAAACACCATCCATCAGAGGGGGGATACTTCACATGAGAACAGCTTGAAGGGAAGGGTGGGGTGGTTGGTTTTTGTTTTTTTTAACACGTGTGAACGCAGACACGGATATGTGGATTTCAGCCATGGCCTCTCCCTCTTCTGGATCTCAGGAAAAGGCTTGCAATTAACCAGACTGTTTTAAGGACACGATGCCTTCGGGACAGATTGAAGGTGCATGCTCCTGGTTCCATTTTGGAGGGGAGTAGCACAATATGGAGGGGGTAGAATCTCCATCCCTAGAGGGGTTTAAATCCTGGCTTGACACAACCCTGGCTGGGACGATTGAGTTGGGGTTGGTCCTGATTTGGGTAGGGGGCTGGACTCGATGACTCCTGAGGTCTCTTCCCGCCCAAGGATTCTGTGAATACAGGAAATGGTCCTTCGGAAGGGAAAGCAAACAGAGATCATCAGGGAGGAAAAACCAAACTGCTTGGGGGTTGTGATGCCCCCAGAGTCTTCCTGGGTTCACCTGCACTGGGAAGGAAGAGAGAAGGCTGGAGCAATTAGAGAGGGCACCTCTGTTAGGCCTGATGCTTGCAAGCCCCTGGGGAACTCAGTGAAGCTCTGTTACCTGCTACCTGTTCTTCCCGAGCAGGCTCCGTGGCTCTCACTGGCTCAGGCACAAGCTGTGTCCACGGCGCTCTGGCTCCACTTGAAAAAGTCCCCACCATCCGCTTCCTTGCTCTCCCTCCCTCCCTCCCCTGCGTGCGGGTCCGGGAGGATGGGCCCAACCAGCGTGAACGCTGTGCCGGCTGTGCGGAGGGCCAAGGGTAATCGCCTTGCCTGTTGCCATGTGACTTTGGGATCAGGCCCAGCGTGGTCAGCTGTAAGAAGAGCCATTCGAAAGCTGTTGGAGTCCGCTGCCCGGGCGGCCGTGAGCATACGTAGGATTGCCAGATGGTTTAACAAAAAATACCGAATGCCCTTCTCTTCCCCCCAAAAAAAACACCAGGAAAAAATTCTGTTGAGAGGAAAAATAACCAAAGTTATTGAGCAAAAAAAACCCAAAAAAGGGTGCTGCACCTTTAAGTGGCCTTGTGCTACTCACTCCCCCACCCCCGCCAGACGCATCAGGGGAAAATTGTCCCCACCAGGCCTGCATCCGAGGGAAACAGGAAATACTGGACATTTCACACGTCTGGTATTTTCTGTTTTTTTTTAACCGAATGGGGGATCTGAATAACGGACAGTCCGGGCAAAAACCGGACACCTGGCAACCCTATCCACACGGGGTACCTCTACACCCCCACTCCCGGCACGACTGTCGCATGGCTCGGCGGCAAGTGGATGAGAACAGCCACGCAGGGACAGTCACCCTGGGACCCAGCTGCCTCTGGACTCAGCCTGTGCCGACATCTGGCCATCGCTCGCATCGCTCCCAGGACTCCCCGTGCCAGCTAGCGAGCAGCCGCACGCTGCAAACACCGGGCAGGGCGGGGAAGACCTGCCCGCAGACAAATAAAATAGACGGGCTGGCAGCGCAGATCCCCACTCATGCGCACCTTTCCCCTGGGCGTAACTCGAAGGACGGGCGTTGGCCCAGGCACTTCAATGTGAGGCCTCCTCGCGGCTGGCTTCCGGGCCAATCAGGATGCATTTGCAGGATCGGGGCCTTCGCCGAGGCGATGAGCCAAGGAAAGAGGGAGGGGAGGGGAAACAGGCAAGACGGGGGAGGCGGAGAGACTTTCCGCTAGGGAGGGCTTAGTGGCAGCCAGGAAAATTCCCCTCTGGTTGGTCTCCGTTCAGCACTGCCCCGCTGCTGTCTGCGGACGGGCCCGGATGGAGGAGAGAGAAGAAACCCTCTGGGGGGTGAAAAGGCGCAGCCCAGAGGCCCCGGTACTGAAGTGTTCTCAGATGAGCAAAGAGCTTTGTGTTGATGGGCAGTCCGGTGGGCCAGGCTGTACCCCCGTCGCAGGGCAGGGCCAGGGGTGATAGACAGATCAGGGGCTGGCTCAGTGCCGGGGTCCTCCATCTTTCCCACACGGCCTGCCCGGCAGCGCTCAGGCAGGGATAGTGGGGCGGGAGGGCCTGGGCTGAGAAGCTGTTGTCACGAGAGGTTTTAGCAGCGGGCTGCTGCTAAGTACAACCTGAAACTGTACTTGAAAACTGCTGTCCTACCCCTCAGTCTTCTCTTTTCCAAACTAAACAAGCCCAGTTCTTTCAGTCTTCCCTCCTAGTTCATGGTTTCTAGACCTTTCATCATTTGTGTTGCTCTTCTCTGGACCCTCTCCACTTTCTCCACACCTTTCTTGAAATGCGGTGCCCAGAACTGGACACAATACTCCAGCTGAGGCCTAACCAGCGCAGAGTAGAGCGGAAGAACGACTTCTCGTGTCTTGCTCACCACACACCTGTTAATACCTCTCAGAATCCTGTTGGCTTTTTTTGCAACAGCGTCACACTGTTGACTCCTATTCAGCTTGTGGTCCACTCTGACCCTTAGATCCCTTTCTGCAGGGCTCCTTCCTAGACAGTCGCTTCCCATTCTGTGTGTGAGAAACCGATTGTTTCTTCCTCAGGGGAGCACTTTGCATTTGTCCTCATTGAACGTCATCCTAGTTACCTCCGACCACTTCTCCAGTTTGTCCAGATCATTTTGAATTTTGACCCTACCCTCCACAGTACTTGCCACCCCTCCCAGCTTGGGATCATCTGCAAAGATTCATCTTAGAGGTTTCCTGACGAAACCTATTTGTTGCAGTTTCACTTCTCCTCGGCACGTCCTGGGCAGGACTCCAGCATGTGCCAGCCGTAGAGCCAGGCTTGTTATAGCGCCAGGCCCTGAGGGTGAACAGAGATCTCCAGCCAGCTGCCTAGCTTCCCCCGCAGCCCTTCGGGCCCTGGGCCCCGTGGAAAGAGACACAAGGGTGGTTTGCAGAAGTCAGGACTATAGTCCCCGCCTGGCCTTCGTGGGGCCTCAAACCCCCATTGTGGGGGGCTGCTGGCTGGCTCCTGGATCTGCAGCCAGCCATCCCCTACTGCTGATGTTTGGGGCCTTTCTAAGCTGGCAGGTCGGGCACCTTGGTGATGCCAGAGCTAAGCCGGAGCCAAGGAGTTCTGGGCTGGATCGGGACCTGCCCCTCCCCCAGGGTTCTGCGGTGCTCAGGACCGCCCTGTCTCAGCTCCCCTGCGCCTGTGGCAAGGGGGCAGGGCTGCTGCAGGCAGCTGTTCCCCGAAGTGAAGCACTAGTTCGGTTAGTGAAAATCCCCTGCTTAGCGGGCTCCCGGCCTCTGCCCCGGGGGAGGGAGGCGTTGACTCAGCGCTGGTGGAGGGCACCACAGATCTAGACCAGCGCTTCCCCGCGTAACCCTGAGCAAAAGCCGCAGGGCTGCACCCCAGCGGCGATTTGCCCCCAGGAAGCAGCAGGCGCCGGAGCAGAGCGGAGCTGGCCCAGCAGGAAGCGTTGCTACGCACAGGGGAAGTCCCAGCCTCCGGCAGCCCTGTTCACACCTGCACCAAGCCCCGGAGGACGTGACCCTTGTGCCAGGCACAGTCCCACTGGCTGCCGCCTTGGAAACGCCAGCTCGGGTTACAACTCATAGCTGGCCCCTCTCTAGCCCCTTCCGGCTCCCAGCGGGTCGGCATTACTCCTGCGTTACCCCTGGGGAAACTGAGGCAAGGGGAGCTGGGCCCTGGGGCGAGATGGGCCTTTGCTCTGACCCCCTGCAGCCATGCATGCCACAGGGTGGGCAGGGAGGTGGGCTGCCATGTCCTTCCCAGCGCCGGTGCTGAGGGCAGGTTAAACCTGGCACCTCTGAGCAGAAACCCACGTGCGCCGGCGGCCCGGCTCCAAGAGGGCCAGGCTGCTGCTGGGTGACGGGACCCGGGCGCTCAACACGTCTCAGAGCACGTGGAGCCGCCCGCCTGCACTTCCTCTCCAGCACCGTATCTGCGGGGAGCAGCTGCTCAGCCTCCCGCCGGGGCCCTGCAAAGGCCATCGGCGGGCAACACATGGCCCCTGGAGCGCTCAGCCGGGCGTGGCGCTCGGCTCACAGCTGGGCAGGGCTCCTTATCGGCTGGAGCGTGCGGCTGGATCCCGCAGGTCTAGGAAACGCACTGCTGGTCCCTGGAAGTCAGCACACGGCCCCCACCCGGCCTGTGGCCTGTGACAGGATGGGGGGGGGCCCTGCAGCCACATCACACCGATCAGAGGGAGGTACGGCCTGGCAGAATTCCCTCCCCCTCCGTCCCAAGCAGGGAGGGGCACAGCAGGGTCTGGGTGCAGGGCTCAGACCCTAGGCTGCCCGGCTGCGGGGTTGCTTTGCCCGGCTCATTCATAAAACGACCTGAGGGGCACTCAGAGCTCCGTGGAGGCTCTGCTTTTGGGCCAAGTGCCGGGAGGGGGAGAGGGCAGGAACCGCCTCCTGCTGGGGGGGCTGTAACAGGGCGGGCCTCACTGCCATGGGCGCCTCCTGCTGGACACGCGGGGAAGTAGCGTTTCAGCTCTGGGGCACCCCCTTTGGGCTGGTGTCTCCCCCGCTGTTACCTCTTTTCCTCCACCTCTGTGTTAGGACCCGCGGAGTGTTCCCCTCTGGGGACCGCCCTACCACGAGGCCCCCCCACTCTGGGTCCTCCCCCTCAGGGACCCCCCAGCCCCTAGGCCCACCTCGCCTCAGTGACCCACGGCCAGTCACCATCGAGCCCCGCCTCAGGGGCAGACTGCAGCCTGACATGGACCCGCCTCACTGGCAAGGGGTGTGGACCTGCTGCCGTCGCCTGCCCTGGCTGCCTCCCCAAAGCCCTAGTCCCCTCAGGCCTTGCCTCCGGCCCTGCAGCCTGGGAGCTTGCCTGGCCAGAGCTCCCCAGCCCTGCCTGCCTTCCCCCAGCCCTGCTCTAAGGCAGGAGGCCTCCAGCTTCCCTGGCAGCCAGGTCCCTCCTGCTCCCCACCTAGCGTGAGAGTGAGTCAGTGACTTCCCTCCCCTCCAGGAGCCCCAGCTGGGCCCTAATTGGCTGCTACCTGCCTCCACCGCTCCAGCCCTCTCCCAGGTTGGGTTTTGACCCTTCAGCGGCCAGTGTGGGGCAGATGCCCCATCACAGGTGCCCATCCTGCCTCCCAGTCCAAACAGGCTGGTGTTAGCAGTGCCCGTCTGGCACGGAGCCCCCGGCCGGGTGTGCAGCTGTACGGTGTTAGCAGTGCCCGTCTGGCACGGAGCCCCCGGCCGGGTGTGCAGCTGTACGGTGTTAGCAGTGCCCGTCTGGCACGGAGCCCCCGGCCGGGTGTGCAGCTGTACGGTGTTAGCAGTGCCCGTCTGAGATGGAGCCCCCTGGCCGGGTGTGCAGCTGTACGGTGTTAGCAGTGCCCGTCTGAGACGGAGCCCCTGGCCGGGTGTGCAGCTGTACGGTGTTAGCAGTGCCTGTCTGAGACGGAGCCCCCCGGCTGGGTGTGCAGCTGGCACGGTGTTAGCAGTGTCTGTCTGAGATGGAGCCCCCCAGCCGGGTGTGCAGCTGTACAGTGTTAGCAGTGCCCGTCTGGCACGGAGCCCCCGGCCAGGTGTGCAGCTGTACGGTGTTAGCAGTGCCCGTCTGGCACGGAGCCCCCGGCCGGGTGTGCAGCTGTACGGTGTTAGCAGTGCCCGTCTGAGACGGAGCCCCCTGGCCGGGTGTGCAGCTGTACGGTGTTAGCAGTGCCCGTCTGAGACGGAGCCCCCTGGCCGGGTGTGCAGCTGTACGGTGTTAGCAGTGCCCGTCTGGCACGGAGCCCCCGGCCGGGTGTGCAGCTGTACGGTGTTAGCAGTGCCCGTCTGGCACGGAGCCCCCGGCCGGGTATGCAGCTGTACAGTGTTAGCAGTGCCCATCTGAGACGGAGCCCCCCGGCCGGGTGTGCAGCTGTACGGTGTTAGCAGTGCCCGTCTGGCACGGAGCCCCCGGCCGGGTGTGCAGCTGTACGGTGTTAGCAGTGCCCGTCTGAGACGGAGCCCCCTGGCCGGGTGTGCAGCTGTACGGTGTTAGCAGTGCCCGTCTGAGACGGAGCCCCCTGGCCGGGTGTGCAGCTGTACGGTGTTAGCAGTGCCCGTCTGGCACGGAGCCCCCGGCCGGGTGTGCAGCTGTACGGTGTTAGCAGTGCCCGTCTGGCACGGAGCCCCCGGCCGGGTGTGCAGCTGTACGGTGTTAGCAGTGCCCGTCTGAGATGGAGCCCCCTGGCCGGGTGTGCAGCTGTACGGTGTTAGCAGTGCCTGTCTGAGACGGAGCCCCTGGCCGGGTGTGCAGCTGGCATGGTGTTAGCAGTGCCTGTCTGAGACAGAGCCCCCCCGGCCGGGTGTGCAGCTAGCACGGTGTTAGCAGTGCCTGTCTGAGACAGAGCCCCCTGGCCGGGTGTGCAGCTGTACGGTGTTAGCAGTGCCTGTCTGAGACGGAGCCCCCCGGCTGGGTGTGCAGCTGGCACGGTGTTAGCAGTGTCTGTCTGAGATGGAGCCCCCCAGCCGGGTGTGCAGCTGTACGGTGTTAGCAGTGCCCGTCTGGCACGGAGCCCCCGGCCGGGTGTGCAGCTGTACGGTGTTAGCAGTGCCCGTCTGGCACGGAGCCCCCGGCCGGGTGTGCAGCTGGCATGGTGTTAGCAGTGCCTGTCTGAGACGGAGCCCCCGGCCGAGTGTGCAGCTGTACGGTGTTAGCAGTGCCCGTCTGGCACGGAGCCCCCGGCTGGGTGTGCAGCTGTACGGTGTTAGCAGTGCCCGTCTGAGACGGAGCCCCCTGGCCGGGTGTGCAGCTGGCACGGTGTTAGCAGTGCCTGTCTGAGACAGAGCCCCCTGGCCGGGTGTGCAGTTGTACAGTGTTAGCAGTTCCTGTCTGAGACGGAGCCCCCCGGCTGGGTGTGCAGCTGGCACGGTGTTAGCAGTGCCTGTCTGAGATGGAGCCCCCCAGCCGGGTGTGCAGCTGGCACGGTGTTAGCAGTGCCCGTCTGAGACGGAGCCCCCCGGCCGGGTTTGCAGCTGGCACGGTGTTAGCAGTGCGTGTCTGGCACAGAGCCCCCCAACTGGGTGTGCAGTTGGCACAGTGTTAGAGTGCCCGTGTGGCACGGAGCCCCTGGCCCGGTTGTGTGCAGCTGGCACGGTGTTAGCAGTGCCTGTCTGAGTCAGAGCCCCCCAACCGGGTGTGCAGTTGGCACAGTGTTAGCAGTGCCCGTGTGGCATGGATCCCCCAGGCCGGGTGTGCAGTTGGCACAGTGTTAGCAGTGCCCATGTGACATGGAGCCCCCAGGCCGGGTGTGCAGCTGGCACGGTGTTAGCAGTTCCTGTCTGGCACGGAGCCCCTGGCCCAGGTGTGCAGTTGTACGGTGTTGGCATTTCCTGTCTGGCACGGAGCCCCCAGCCCAGTGTGCAGCGGGTCTCTGATCTGCAATGCCAGATGGACTCCTGGGCCAAGTGCCCCCTGGTGTCACAATGGCTACAGTGAGGTGACACTGGGCCCTGGGGAGGGGGGACTTTGCCATCAACCCCGTCACTCCTGCTCTTCCCGACACTGGTGCCCAGCCTGGCCCCCGCCGCCGCCCATTTCTCCACCCCCTTCCACATGGCACGAGCCGGTCTGCCAGCCTCCCCCCCAGCCTTCAACTGCACCAGCTTGTGGCTGGCACCCCGCCCTGGCGGCTGCCCATGGCGTTGGTGCTGCCCTCCACTGGGTCCCATCAGACCACGGGGCAGGCGCCTGTCTCCTCCTCGGTGCGAGGGGCACCTGGCATGTCTTGGGCGCCCTCGAAGACCAACTGGGGTCTGTCCGAACAAGCCCCCCGACCTTGTGCTGGTACTCAGCCTTGGCCCCGGTGTAACCAACACCAGGCGTTGGCCCGCGGCTGCCAACTCTGCTCGTGGCAGGGACACCCTGGGGCGTGGGCAAAGTCCTCGCCCGCCAGCTGCAGGGGGCGGGCCGGTGCTTTTGCCCGCTAACGTCTCTGCATCGCTGATGGACAAGCGGGCCCCACGGTGGCTTGGTGTGAGCCAGTTCCCCAGCCTGAAGGCAGGCTCCTGGCCTGGCCCATTCCCCAGACATGGTGCGGTCTCCTCCGGTGGGAGACTCACACCTGCCACCAGGCAATTCAGCCCTGCATTTAGAAAGCTCCCAGATGCCTGGCTCTCGCGTAGCCGCACCGGCGAATAAGGCGCTTTGCTAGGCTAGGACACGCTGTCCCATTCGAGGGGAGAAAGACCTGGCCTCGGTTAGACACGCCTGCCTCGACTCGCAGCTGGACTGCAGCAACGTGCTTCATCTGTGCTAGTCCCCAGCACTGCAGGTTCATGCCCTACCAATGTTCCCTCTAATTTTTTTCATCCATGTGCAGAATAAATTTTGTTTGGTGCACCAGGCATGCACAGATGTGCACCACCAGTAGAAACATGAGGGTGGCTGTGGGTGGCTGTGGATGCTCTGCGAATCAGCTGGGTGGCATTTGACATTCTCCTGAGCTGCTGCCCGGGCGCTCAGCGTACAGGAATTGTGGTTTCTACACTGGCGACTGAAGTTCAAAGCCTCGGTTCCTCGATTCACCGGGGCCCAGGGTGCCTAATGGAGCCGCTGAAGAGTGGGGCTGGCAACTCCCTGCTCTCAGGGGCCATTTACCCAGCTGGGGACAGAACGTCCCAGCCCCCAGCCGTGGAATGAACGCCCCCGGGAATGAAGGTCCATCACAAACCTTCTCTCCGTCGGCTCCACGGACCAGGGGCACGTCTCCTGCCGGTTGCTCCAGGAAAGACAGAGCAGCACGGACCGACGTGGAACACTCCCAGTGCCCTGCACAGGGGAGAGGACGAGAGAGCGAAGTGCCTGCCGCTTCACACTGGCACGTGTGGGAGAGGCTGCAGAGACTAGAAGTGGGGCTGGGAGCTGAGCGGCAGGAACCATTGCGTCTGCCGTGCAACATCACTGCCTCACTGCTGAGCATGGGCGAGCTGGGGTGAAAATCCCCCTGGGCAGGGGGCCAGCGCAGTGACGGGGCACCCCACAAGTCCTTCCTGCGCCCCAAAGGCGACCAGCGAGGCTGAGGGACCTTACGGCGGGTACATCACCCAAGTCCCGCTCACACCCACAACCAATGTGTGCCGTGCTGTGCCGGAGAGGTGCACTGGTGCTAGAAGAGCCTGTTCCCCACACGCCACGCCAGGCTCAGAACCGGCCAACTCACTGCAGCGACAGGTCGCTTCCGGGGTGTTTGTCCACCAAGGCTAGGATGAGAGGTCTCCGCGGACAGTGTGCGGCTTATCCAGGTGCAGGATCCTGGGGTGATCCCGGTGTGTAGGGGAATAAGAACGGCCACACTGGGTCAGACCAAAGGTCCATCCAGCCCAGCGTCCTGTCTGCTCAGAGTGGCCAATGCCAGGTGCCCCAGAGGGAGTGACCAGAACAGGGAGTCATCAAATGATCACTCCCTGTCACCCATTCCCAGCCTCTGACACACAGAGGCTACAGACACCGTCCCTGCCCAGCCTGGCTAAGAGCCATCAAGGGACCTGCCCTCCGGGTCAGCCCGTGACGTAATACACAGCTCAGTTGTCTCCCCGGCCCCATCCCGGACCAGTGCAGGGCAAACCCTCGAAGCCGACAGCCCAAGAGCCAAACCTCCCGGAGGCGGAAAGGGACCCTCGTCCCCAAGGGGGGTCCCCTTGCCTGTGCGCGGAGGCGAACGCCTGTTTCAGCAGCACGCCGAGGGGGGCCTGTTCATCCGCAAACAGCCCTGGGTGGGTTTCATTCCAAGCGGGGAGGGTGAGCTGAGGTAAACTGGGGTCTGCTGGGATTTCAGCGACCAGCTGGGGGCAGGGGTGGAATAGCTCAGGGCAGGGGGTTCGGGGAGTCGGTTGCAGCCGTGGTTAGCCTGCCAGCACATCTGGGCTGGCCTAGCCAGGGGCCGAAAGACGGGCGGTGTCGGGGAGCTCCAGCCAGCAAGACGCCCTCAGGCTGGAACCACGGGCCCGGGGGGCCGGGATGACTCAGTCCTGGGTACCCCCAGCTCCGTCACACTCCCCGTGTGCTGCCCAGTGGCTCTCCGGGCTCTGGGGAAGGCTGCGCACCTCAGGCAGGAGCGGCCTGGTGAAACCAGCTTAACCACAAACCTAGTGCTGGGAGCTAGGCCCAGCAAGTTGCTCCCTCCCCAGGCCACGCTGTCCAGGGGCAGGGGGAGGGTTGGCTGCCTGCCCAGCACAGCGGAGCTGGAAAGCGAGGCCAGTGCCCAAGGGGCCTCTCCCCTGCCAGCCCTGCCTGCCTGCCCGCCGGCCACAGCAGATAAAGGCAGCTGCTTGCTATCGGCTCGCAGGGCGTGTGAGAGTGCAGGGGGCTGGCTGCAGTTCTGTGTGTGCGCGGGGGGGTTATGAATGGGAACTCTCCCCCGGCGCTCCCGGCTGCCTGGCGCCAGCTGGCAAAGGGCCGGCTGTGCCCAGCTCCTGGCACCACGGAGCCATGCCCAGACCCCCCGGCAGCTGCCGGCTGCGGGTCCGGCCCCAAACGCCTGTTCCCCCGCTGATGGCGCCACGCTCTCTGTGCAGTGTGGCCACGTGGAATGCGCCCGTGGTACCCAGGGATCTGCCAGGGGCACGCGCAGGGGGCGGCTGGTGTCCCACCCCCAGAATTGGGCCCTGCGGGCAGGAGGCCCAGTGGGAGCCTCCTACATGCGCCAGAACAGCCTCTCCGGCTAGCTGCCCTTCCTGTGCAGGGCGACGCGGAGGGACGGAAGATTTGCCTCCTTCCGGCCCACGTGGGGTTAACGGGCAGCCAGGTTCTGGCTGGCTCCTGGGTCAATCCCATGTGGTTCCTGCTGCTTCAGGGCTGCCGGGAAGGGGCACCCCCCCTCCAGGGCGCAGTCCCTGCCCCTGCCTGCAGAACGGCCCCGACTCGCCGCAGGCTGGGTGGCGCGGCACTAGCTGCTGCCAGATCCATGGCCTGGCGCTGGTGCCCCCGCTCCCGCCAACGTGGCACCGGTTTAACGAGAGCCCCAAGGGGAGGAAATGAAACCCGGAGCCGCACCGTTCTGCCAAAGGCGTGGGTGCCGCACAAGCTGCAGCCTGCTCCCCACAGCGACTCCGCCACTGGGCCGCCCCGGGCCTCGCCACGCCTGCTCCAGCTGCCCCGCGCCCCCCCGCCCTGTGTGGTCACTGGCTTCATCTCCCCATTGGCGGTGCCCCAGTGACCCCACCCCCGCCCAGCCAGGGAGGCTGGATTGTGCCCTGCCTGCATGGCAGCGGCTTAAATCACTGACATTTCAAAGGGACTCTGCAGTGCCAGCTTCTCCCCTCACTGCCTAGCATCGCCCACCCCCAGCCAGGGCTCCCATTCATATGGGGGGGTCCTAGGCAGGGTGGGGCACCAGCAGAGGGCAGCTGCCCCCCAGGACGGCACAAAATACCCATCACTGGGAGGTGTGAGCCACCGAGACACCATGGACCGAGAGCGCTTGGGGACATGCCCTTTATTGATCGGTTGGCCCAGTGTTTTTCTCTTCTGGAGCCTGGGTAGCTGGGATAAAGCAGGCGCTGCCGTCAGGTCCCTTTAAATATCCGACACTGAAAGGAGCATGGCTGTGGGCGAGACCGTCCTGCTGCCGATGTGAATTTGGGATTTCCAGTGGGAGCCGCCCCCTCCTCCATCAGCCATCGCCGGCCACGCAGCCACGCCTGGGCAGGAGAAAGTGGAAAATGCCTCCTAGTGATTCGTAGCTCCCAAAGGTCCCCTGGCGAGGCCAGGCCATCAGCAGGAGGCCTGGATTCTGGTCCCCACCCTGCCACCCGGCCCCTCTCTGGCCTTTCCAAGGCCTTTCCGGCCCGGTTTTTCCACAGTTCGAGCAGGTTCCCAAGGGCTCAGAGCCCCTTGGAAAATCAGGCCCCATTTCCATGCTGAACTGGGAGCTAGGCCTTTGAAAACCTGCCCTGCAGGGCCTGCTTCCCAGCTCTGCTGAGGGCCAGCAGCTCCCCTGGGGGCTGGGTGGCCATGGGGCGGGGGGCAGCTCCGTTCATGCTCCTAACACAGCCCTTCACCAGCTGGGACTGCAAGCCCCGGAACCCTTTGAAACTCTGGCGGGGCCAGCTGCACTCAGCATTCCACCCGAGCCCTGTCCTGATCATTGGTCCAGGCCATCGTTTCGGGGATGGTCAGGGCGGTTCCAGGCAACGTCACCGTCTTTGCTTGGGGGCCGGAAGAGCCCAGCGCTGGGAGAGGTTCCAGGGAAGCCTGAACTAGCAAGGAGCATCGTTTGCCGTGACTCAAACAAAAACTGCTCTAATGAAAACCATACCAATTGGCATTTCCCCCTGCACTTTAGCTCCCCTAGCAATGCATAGAGGGATCAGTAGAACAGACTATTTTATTGCAATACGCTAGAACTCCGGTTAGCTGAGGCCCTATTATCGGGCTCTCTGCGTTAACCTAATCAGGACTGATGGCCCTCAGCCCAAGGGCTCCGGCTGACAGTCCCAGTTGGGTCACTACAGAGAGATGGATGATGGAAGCGTGGATACATGGGGTTTTCCTCCAGGTCTGTATTTTTTCACACAATGTACAAACTAAAGGTGCTCTGTAAGTTGAATTTGCTGCATAACTGCACAAAAATTACATTTTCTTTTATACCTGTGGGGTAGCTACGTTATATTGTTCATTTCTGTCCATAAATGTTGGGATACCTCGACTTAACTCTTTGGCCAGCCTAGTGGGCAATAGTGAAATCCATGCTATCAGTCGAGCCACATTCATTGTCCCGGGTACAAATATTTAGGGGCTCAGAGGCCATCTGGCTACTGACACCTATTCATGTCCTTCATTCAGCAATAAACCTGACTCGGGTGCCTTTGTATGTTATCTGAGTCTGTGGTCTTTGGGGGCTCTCGTAAAGTCTATTACGCTAGCTACCTGTGCAGAGCTGACATGAAACACCGAGGGCGCCTATGAAAATGCCCACAGCTGAACGAACGTTTATCATCACTGACGGAGCAGGTGTGTCAGGACGCCCCACCATTAAATCCTAAATGTACTATATTGCTGTCCTGAACTACTACAGTGCAGATTCCACATTTTTCTGCCACAAAAGGAATTTTCAGGCTTTCTGTCCATTAGGAATGTCTCCAGATGGGACATTCTAGCCAGGAATATAATGTCAATGCAAAATGTATGTTGGTGTTTTGCCATCTTTAAATGCTTTCCAAGTGACGTCAGCTTACCAGTCACCTTTCTCTGCACATTTTCCTCCTGTCCCTTGCTACCCAGAACCCCTGCAGGTGACCAGAATTATTCTAAAGAGAACAGAATAGTTCTTTCTCGTGTGTCAGTTTCCTCGGTATGTCTGTTTCACCACTTCCCCTTTCTATGGCGTATTGAGTCAGGTTTCCCTGCTGCATGCGTGAGTCTTTCGCACAGCCACAGAGGAGCAGAACCAACTAAATATAGTCCCCTGTGATTGTAACATCCTGCCTCAAAATGGCAGGAAACCTAGGTGGGCGGGTGAGGGTCTGAATGAATTCTAAACGCGTTCTTGTTAGACTAGATTGCCATTTTCCATGGGGTGCATTTTTCTGGCCTGGGCTATGCAGGATGTCACATTAGATGAACACAATTGTCCCTTCGGGCCTCTGAGTCAGTGAGTTGGAGCCGGTAGAAGAAACCAACAGACATTTCTGCATGGCCTGGGATGGGATCGTGTTGGCTCGTGCCAGTGGTGAGTGTTTACATGACATTTTTCATCTGCTTGCTGGCATTCCAACAATTGCCACAAGAAATTAAAATGAGGCAAACCAGCCTAGACATGCACGGAGCTGACGAACCTTCCTCCAAAGCTCATGCCGGCTCCTCACGCGTGCCCAGGGGAAAAGAGACACCGCGAGGCCTGCGACACGCCTGGAGAGTCTTTTCCTTTTAAAATATGGCCATCGGCCTCAGGGTGTTGGCTCCCACCAGCCATCCTGCCCGCGGAGGGGCCGAAAGGCAGAGGAAAAGCCGCAGGGCTGCAAAAGGCAAGTCCCCGTGGCCTAGTAGATGGACTAGGAGACTAGGGTTCTATTCCCAGCCCTACCACTAGCCCGCTGGGTAACCTTGCATGTGTCACTTTCCTGCTCTGTGCCTCAGTTTCCCTGCTGTGCCATGGGGATGAAGATTCGGGCCTCCTCTGCTGGCGGGAAGTGCCAGACAAACACGAGGGTTTATTCTCATTGTGAACCGGCTACCTTGGGAGCATCGCATACTTCATAAGATCTTGGGGACCAGGAGATCATTCTGACCCCCACCGACGTCAGCAGGAGTTTTGCTGCTGATTTCACAGTGTGGGAGGGCAGGGTTTTCCTGCTGGACTTTGTGTCTGTGTGTGACGCCCCAGCACTAAGGCAGCAGGGCTCCGGGGGGGGAAAAGGGGGGGGGAGAGGCATGGAGTGCTGTGCTGGATGAGAACAGAGAGCAAGCAAGAGGGTGCTGCTCACCTGTGATGGCCACGTTCGCCTCCGTCTCTGGGCGCGCCGGCCTGCAGATCCCCTCGGCGCCAACCTGCAGGGAGATGCACTGAGCCATCAAGTGCAAGGTGCAAACAGACTGGGACATGCCCACCTCCACTGGCATTGGCACCTCTCCGTGTCCCTGCCTCCCCGGCAGCTTCCATGGGTGCTAAGGGGAACTGCACCTCGCAGGAGTGGGTGGAATCCCACCCTGGAGGGGACGGTCGCTGCTGATGCAGGCCCTGTGTCTGTGGGGCCAGCCAGAGAGCCAGGCTTGAGAGGGTGTTCTGGGGGGGGAGGCACCCTCACTCTGGGCAGGGAAAGGGGAAATGGAGCCATTGAAGAGAGGGCCCTGTGGTCACTGGTAACCCCAGCTGAGCCCTTCCCTCCAGAGCAGTCTGCTCTTGAGACATGGCTCCCAGAGATCCAGCCCTCAAGAAGCTTCCCATGGTGGAGAACACGTCACTATGCACCTTGGCTGCTCTCCCCTGGCCAGGCACGTTTTGGTGGCAGCGGTGGGATGAGAATCCAGGAAGTGTCATGTTCCAGCGAGACAGCAGGGGAAGGAGCTGGAGCACAGACACCTTCCTGCTGCCGCAGGTCGCTGCCTTTGGTTCGGATGCTCTGACCATATACCTGGAGGGGCAGAAGGCAGCTGCTACCACGGAACTTTCCGTGGGGTGTGTGCACCTTGATCACTCATACGTCCCGGCCTGGGGGGGGGGCGTTTGTCTGCTGAAGCTCTTTGGGACGGCAGGGACCAATCGCTTGCATACGTTTAGACAGCGCCTAGCGCGACAGGGCCACCAGCCTGAGCACTAATCCGTATCAGATTCCAGGGTTGTCCCTCAGGCTGGGTCCCTCTGAAGCCTCAAGGGTCTGCTGTGTCAGGGAGAAGCAACAGGCTGAGCTCCTAACCCGGCTGGGGGTCCAGTTGGCCCTAGCCTCCCGGCCGGTTACCGTCCCGTTTTTATCTCCGCCGCCATTGACAAATGACCCCATTCTCCGGCACAGGCTGTCCTTTCCACCGTGCCAGATGCCCAGCCTTCTGTGACATCACCGGCAGCTCCACCAATCACCACCTTTACTCCACAGCCAATTTGCACGCACCGTTTTCATTGGTCGCACGAGGAAGGCGGTGCCGATTGCCGCCGCCGTTCTTGGCGTGGTCTCTTCCCATGGCTGGTCTGCCCAGGGTGGTGATGCCCGGCCCGGCCCTGGGCAGAGGCTGGGGAGAGCAGCCAATCGCCTGGCGTTCCCAGCTGGCCCCAGCCAGGGGCTTGTGAAAGGGCAAGAGGGGGCTAGCACTCACTTGGGTCCCCGCGGGGCGCACAGGGCCGCGTACCAGTTCCTGGCCCATCCCAGGTCGAAGGGATTCTCTCTGCCCATCTCATGAAGCTGGGGACAGAAGGGACACACGGGCCGTGAGCTGGGGAGCTAGACCAGGGCTTCCCCCGGGGGACGGGCCTCGGGGGCAGGAGGGAGAGAGGGTGCCCTCCGCGTGCCACTTTGGGCCCCTGCTCTGGTTCAAAGGCAAGGGGCCTGCCTCTCCTGGGCAGGTGCTGAGTCCTCTGCCCCTGCCCCTGGGGCTGGAGACTCCGCTGCTCCCAGGGCTGAGGGGCCTCCGGGAAAGCAAAGGGCACCGTGTGCCCACTGCAAAGCACACACCAGCTGCTTGGCATGGCGGGCGCCGGCGCCCCCTGCCCCAGCCAGACGCCCACACCGGCAGCACGCGCCAGGCACAGCCAGGGCCAGCAGGCTGAGCTGGAGCCCCAGCCTCGGGCACGCGAGCCTTTGAGGCAGGCCTGAGCGGGCAAGCAGCCCAGCGATGGGTAAGGGCTGGGGGCAGGGAGGGCATGCAGCTGAGATGCAGAATCAGGCCCCCTGGCAGGCATGTGCCCCCCCCCACCTACATGTATGCAGGCATCTCCACACACATGTATACGCACAAACACAGGAACCTCAGGTATGCTGGACCTCCACACACGTATGCGCACACACACGGGAACCCCATGTATGCAGGCACATTATACCCATATGCACACACACATGGGAACCCCATGTATGCAGGCACATTATACCCATATGCACACAAACATGGGAAGCCCATGTGTGCATGCACATGTACACGTGTATGCGCACACATATGAACTCTATGCATGCATGCACATTACACCCGTATGTGCGGGGACACACACACGCACACACACACACACACACACACACACACAGAGTTTTCTCAGGCAGATTTCCCAGGACGAAGGCCGGGAGGAGGCTCGCTGAGCCGCACTGCCCTCTGGTGCCCGCCTGGCGGAGCCATCGACGCCCTGAGGCCAGGCTGGCGCCCTCGCCCTGTACCTTGAGCTCGTAGGTGCGCTGAGCCAGTGTGATGAAGCTGGCCTGGGATCCCACCAGGATGAGGAGGGGCAGCAGGTAGAGCGCGGCCGGGATGGTCACCACGATGCTGGGGCAGGCGAGTCAGGGAAGACGCAAAGCCAGAGCTGGGCAGGGTCATGCTGCTCCCAAAGGGCACGTCTGCTGCCCTGCCACGGAGTGTGGGACGCAGCCTGTGCATGTGCGCACACGTGTGCGTGTGCATATGTGTGTGCCATCCTCACGGACCAGAAAGATCAGACCCAGCTCCCTGGAGCAACACAACCCTGGGCTGTGTGGGGTGAAGTTCGGTGTGTGCATCGTGCCAGCCACACTCCTGGGCCCGGGTGCTCAGTACCAGTCACATGCCCAGGGCCGGGTGCTCCGTGCCGGCTGCCTGCCCAGGACCGGTGCCAGGGCCCCACGGCTCTCCCAAGGATACGTGCAGATCTTCTCGGGGCCGTAGGCCTGGTGGGCGTTGAGCACCAGGTACGTGAGGCAGGAAGCCAGCACCAGCAGGTTGTAGGCGCACAGGAAGGCCACGAAGAGGAAGAAGAAGCGGAAGTTGCGGCAGCCGATGCAGTTGTTCAGGCACTTGCAGTGATGGTCGAACTCCTGGGGGGCAGGGAGAGCGCTCAGGGGTGTGCTGCCACATCCCGGCCCCTCCAGGCCAACTGCAGCCGTTGGCCCAGTTCCTGAGAGCCAGCCTGGCCCAGGGCGAATGGGGAAGTGGGAACCGGAGGGGGAGGCCTCCCCAGGGTGGCATACGTGACTGCGAGGCTACGGATGGGGTACGGATCCGTGTGTGTAGGGTAGTGCCAGCGTGTGCACAGGGCCATGTGGGTGGGGTGGAGATCTGCGTGGCTGGGTCTGTGCTGGTGTGTGCTTATGTGTGCACGGGGGCGTGTGGGCGGGGTGCAGATCCGCATGGCTGGGTCTGTGCTGGTGTGTGCATACATGTGCACAGGGCATGTGGGTGGGGTGCAGATCTGTGGGGCTGGGTCTGTGCCGGCGTGTGCACACGTGTGCACAGGGGCGTGTGGGTGGGGTGCATAGCCACGCGGCTGGGTCTGTGCCAGCTTGTGCACACGTGTGCATGGGGCCATATGGACAGGCTAGCAGGCTGCTCACCTCCACGCAGACGTTGCAGCGGGAGCAGTGGATGGTCCGTGGCGGGCAGTAGTACTGGCACGTCTGGCACCAGTGAAGGTCAAATCGTCTCTCCTTGACACGAAGCACCTGGATCACTAACCTGGCCCGCCCCTCGGCCCCTGGCACAGGGAGACATGGTGTGTGGAGAGCCTGGCTCCCAGCGTCAGGAGGTGGGCAGGCACCTCACAGCAGGCGAAGGGCAGGGAGATCAGCACCAGGGAACACAATGGCCCTGCCCTCATGTCAGCCTGCAAGGGCAAGGAAGGTGGCAGATTGTCCCTGGACCTGATGCCCAGCCCTGGGGCCCAGTGCCCAGGAAAACAAAGCCAGCTTGGGACAGAGCCTTTCCAGGCCTCCCGGGCCCCAGATCTCCCTCCCGGCCAGGATGTGTCTAGACTTGCCTGCCCTAGAGCACAGATGGGCAGCTGCGCTGGGTTGCCTGGGCCGGCTCCGTGCCTGTGACCTGCGTCTATACGTCTAAGGATGCTCTGTTCAGCTCAGTGCTGTGAGGCTCAGAGGGGACTTTACTTTGGTTCTTTCTTGCTTTGGATTTGCCCACCAGGGATGGCTCTTGGGGCTCCCTGAACCCAGAGCAGGCCACTCTGCACCACACAGTGACAGTGGCTCTTGATCCCGAAGGGAACGATAGAACAAGTCAGTTCCCTCTGTCTTGTTAGATGCAAATATCACAGCTCAAGCGACTGTCATAGCCCCTATACTGATAACCGCTACTGAAGAGCCTCCCCGGTGCCAGTGGAGGGGGCTGTGCTTTGACGACTTACGGGCCTGACAATCATGGGGCAGGCGAAAGGGACAATTTCCCAGGGGCTTGGGTGATTTTAAAAAGGCCCGAGGGTTCCCCACGGGCAGCGGCAGAGCTGGGGGACTAAGGTAGCTCCTGCCGGCACCGGCTCCACACAGCGCCCGGAAGCGGCTGGCACATGCCAAGGGGCATCTCTGCGCGCCGCCCGGCCCTCAGCTCCGACTGGCCGGGCACGGTGGCCAATGGGAGCTGCGGGGGCAGGGCCTACAGGACGCAGCCTCCGGAGACCCACCTGGGGAGCTGCTGCCGGGGGGTAGGTGCAGGGAGCTTTTGGTAGCTGCCCCCCAATGCCCTCCTGTGCCCCAACTCACTGCCCCAGCCCAGAGTCTGCACCCGACGCTGCACCTCTCCCGCACCCAAACTCCCCCCAGAGCCCGACCCCTCCCCCCCACAACCAAACTCCCCCCCCGAGCCCGACCCCTCCCCCCTCCCGCACCCAAACTCTCTGCCAGAGCCCAACCCCTTCCCCCTCCCACACCCAAACTCCCCCCCAGAGCCCAACCCCTCCCACACCCAAACTCCCCCCCAGAGCCCTCCCCCTCCCACAGCCAAACTCCCCCCCGAGCCAACCCTTCCCCCCTCCCGCACCCAAAATCTCCCCCAGAGCCCGACCCCTCCCCGCTCCCACAGCCAAACTCCCCCCCGAGCCAACCCTTCCCCCCCGCACCCAAAATCTCCCCCAGAGCCCGACCCCTCCCCCCTCCCACACCCAAATTCCCCCCCAGAGCCCGACGCCTCCCTGCTCCCGCACCCAAACTCCCTGCCAGAGCCTGACCCCTTCCCCCTCCCGCACCCAAACTCTCCCCGAGCCCAACTCCTCACCCCTCCCACAACCAAACTCCCTGCCAGAGCCCGACCACGCACCCCTCCTGCACCCAGACTCCCCGAGAGCCCACACTGCCCAGAGGTCTGGCGGATTGCTCGTGTGTGGGGAGGAAGGGGGGGGGGCCCCTTTGACTGCTCTGCCCTGGGGCCTGGAATGGCCGTTGGGGGCTGGGATCAGAGCTCCCCCCTCGTCCCTGACGAACAGGGATTTCCCACAGGCCGACGTGCTGTTCCCCAGCGCCGGCCGGTCGGTGTGGCCTTGGCTGGGTGATTGGCTGCACTGCGGGCACAGCCGGGTGCCCATCCCTGCCCTGCTCCCAGGCGAGGCCTTGCAGGGCCCAGGGAACCCCCGGTGACCTGCGGTGCCCCAGCCCGGGAGCAGAGGGCTCAGGCCCGACCATCTCCCCCTTCTCTACCTCTGGGGCCCACCTGCCTGTGGGGCTCCTGGTACCTCGGTGAAGGATCCCAGGGTCCGTGAAGCTGGCCAGCAAGAGGTTGGCCACGGCTGGGATGAACAGGGCGCCGGCGAGCAGGGGGAACACCGGGGACACGTGGACGGCCAGCCAGCTGCATCTGAAAGGGAGGGCAGGGGAGGGTGGGCTCCTTGCCACGGGAGACCTCTCGGGGCTTGGAGGCAGAGACAGGCCCGAGCGGGGAGGGGACGGGCAGCAGACCTGGGGGAAGGGGAGACAGAGCCCCCGGGGCCGCTGCAGACCTTGAAGTTCCTCACAAGGGCAGCTAAGGCTGGCGTCCCGCGTAGACGTGCCCAGTGACAACCCCCCAGGGAAAGAAGCCCGGCTGGCTCCGACCTCCTGGGAGGGCTGGTTTGGATTTGGGCACCAGGGTGGGCGGCCTTTCTGCTGCTGCCCATCCCTGGCAGGAGCGGGCAGCTCTGTCAGTGGGCGTGTGGGAGAGACGGGCTTTCTAACGCAGCCCTGGGTTCTGATCCTGATGCTGTTAGCCCCCGACCGCACGCTGGGCCCGTGCCTCAGTTTCCCCATCTGTGAAATGGGGCCAACCTGAGCAGCTGTGCTGGTGTCCAAGGGCTGATTCCTGGGGCACATGATGATCAGTTGGTGAAGTCCAGTGACAGCTGACCCAGGCATGGCTCTAGACTCAGACACTCACCCCATGCCACCCAACTAAGGGACCCCGGCCAGTTCCTGGTCTCTTGACACCTCAGGGGGCCCAGACCCAGAGGCTGTCTGCCTGGGAGCATGCTAAATTCCTCAGGCCCAACCCAGCCCTCGCACCCTGCCTGGCCTCACCCCCCTCTCTGCAGCCAGATGCTCTCTGCCCACATGTGACTCATCTCAGAGAGGAGCGCTGTCCCAGCCAGGCCAGCCCACCCGCCGTCCCCTCCAATCCCACACGCACTGAGCCCTGGGCGGAGCTGGCTTCTGCCAGGAACCGTAGGTGGATGGCAGGTGACTCCTAGTGTGGGGGTCCCGGCTGCCCCTGGCCAGCAGTCAGGAGCAGTAACTCCTGCCTGGGACAGCCCCCCCATGCCACCCCAGCGGGGGTTCGAACCGGCGGCCCTGCTTACGGGAAGGAGAAGAACAGGCTGCTCAAGGCCAGCAGGGAGCTGAAGTGAAAGGCAGCGAAGAGGCTGGGCAGGACCCAAAGTGGTGCCACCCTGGTAGGGCTCATGGCGGGGACCGGCTGAGTGCCCCCGGAGCCTGCCCCACAGAACGTCCACGCCCCGTCGCCTCGGCGACACGCGGCGCTGGCAGGGAGCTCCGCAGCACGGCGGGACATCACAATGGTGGAGGGACGTGGGGCTTAGTGGTTAGAGCAGGGGGAGCTGTGAGCCAGGATTCCTGGGTTTGGCTGCCCCCCCCCTGCCCCCCCCGATTCACTGTGTGAGCTTGGGCAGGCCTCAGTTTCCCCTGCTGTAATAGGTGGGGTGACAGGAGCATTGGGGGACTTATTGGCTATGGTGTGGCCTTGAGAGGAGACACACAAAGGCCCAGAGCTGCTGGCGGCTTTATGGGAATGGCGCCCCGACATTGCTGCCAGCCTCAGGAGGCTTGTACCGCAGCCCCCGCCGGAGGGAGGCAGAGAGAAGGCCCCAGAGACACCCCCACCAAGCGCATCGCTCCAGGAAAGAGACTGGCTCAAGTGCTCCTGAAAGAGGAGGAAGGGGCGTTATTAGGCACCCTTTGCACGGGGAAACTGAGTCATGGGGTGTGGCGTAGTGGGGGGGCTGTCTGCTCTGTGACCCAGGGTCCCCCTGCGCTGTGATGTGTGATTCCCACTGACTCACCCACATGTGGATTAACCCAGACACCTGGGCTCAGCCTGAGGTGATAACAGGGGGAGAGACAGAGGGAGGGAGGTGGAGACCAACACCAGGTTTCGGGGGAAGGGGCAGTTGCTGGCTGGGGAACATGGAGGAAGCAGCCTGAGCTGCGAGCTGAGGGTCTAGTGATGATGATGGACCCCTAACCCAAGGGGTCCAAGGCATCCTGGCCCTGACTCCTGAACTCACACCACGTCTGTGCTGTGCTGTACTCTGGAGGAGCAATAAACCCTTTCTAGACTACTGGTTGGCAGAGTCTCATCTTGCTGCAGACGGGGGTGCAGGATCAGGGGGTACCCGACGTGCCGCCACACGGAGCGAGGGTGTAACTGGCCCCAGGCCCCCCAGGAAACCAGAGCTGGGGAGAGGACCCAGGAGTCCTGGCTGCACGCACAGCACCCGGGAGCGCCTCTCTGTGCAGAATGTGCCGCGGCCCTGGGCTTCCTGCCCCCGCCCGGCTTTTCCCTGCCACACAAACTCTGCCTGGTGCACAATTCACGGGGCAGCCAAGGGGCCGGAGCTGGACGGCCGGGCGGGCGCTCTCCTAGCCAGCCCCGGGCACCAGCATTCGGCCCCAAGCGTGGCTCCGACCCAGGATCCAGCAGGGTGAGAGCTACAGGCTCCACCTGAATACACCTGCTCTCCGGGGCTCACGCAGGGCCTCCCCACCGGCCTAGACACAGGGGGGGCCGGAGCGCAGCTGCGGGGGCATTGGGCACGCGTTAGCCCCTATGGGGGGGGAGGGGTGCGTTCGCTCTGTGCTCTCGACGCGGCCTGAGCTGCAGGGCCCCGCCATGGCCGGGGGCTTTTAAATCTCCCACTACACGTGTAACCGATTGAATTGAGATTGGTTACACGGGTAAATGTTCCACGGGCTTCCTGCAGCTCCCGGACCAGCAGGTGCCCAGGGGCTGCTGGCCCCGCAGGCTTGCTCCGATGGCCTGGAGTTTACCCGGCAAGGTTAACACACGCGACGGCTCATCGGCTCACCGGTTCTACTCTCTCATTGGCTGACGACCGGCTCCGAGGCCCAGCTGGTGAGACCCCGGGAAGAGGGCTGGGGATTCCAATGGAAGAGGACATGGAGCTGCAGGGGCAGGTGGCCGGGGGCAGGGAGAGCTGGGGGCCCCAGACACAAGGGGGGGGCTGGGAACTTGAGCTGCTGGCAGGAGGAGGGCCTGGGTCAGACCTCGCCCGTGTGTTGGGTTCCCTGTTTCTCGTGTTCGCGCTGCAGAAGGATCAAAGGACCTGCGTGGCTGCCTGGTTTGTCCCCAAGACCCCTGTGACTGTAGGGGCTCTTTCCATGGTGCTGGCATTGGGGGGACTAAGAAGCCAAGCCCCCCCACTTAGTAACACGGGCGGTTGGAGGCAGAGGCATAGCGAGGGTGTTATGCGCCCAGGGGCAAAAGCAAAATTTGCACCCCTGCCACCCCATGACAGGGCTCCGCACCTGGTGCACAGCTGAGCCCAACGGGGGCGGAGGGGTGTGTACCGCATCTTCCCCCCCCCCCAGTTTGGGGTGGGCACTATCCCACTGGTGAAGAGGGAGGAAGGTCGGGCTGGGATTGCAGAGGCAGGGAGAAGGCTTCAGCTGGTGGTGGTGGGCGGAGGCAGAGCAGGCGAGCATAGGTATGATGGAGGGAGCAGAAGGGCAATTACCCCCCCCACCTCCTTTGCTACGTCAGTGAACGTAAGAGATTAACTTACCTGTTCAAATGACACTCAGAAAAAACTTTTAAATAAAACTAACACACAACACGAGAATCGCCCTCACTTTCTGGAAGCAATAGTAGCCTAAGGCTGAGGATATCCTGCAAGCGAGGCTTTCAGTCTGCCACGAGGACTTTTTCCTTCAGGCTGCTGTGAGATTCTGTCCTTAAGTAAAGGCGAGAGGTCTCTCTGAGCTGCTCTTCCAAATTTCACACAAGCCATTCAACTGACGCCATCGATATCAAGATTCAAGGCCAGCCTTGCCCTTGGCAGACTGCCTCGCCAGGTGTTCACAATCACAACGTCCGAACACGTATAAGACTTTTAGTTGAGAAAGCCACGTTAATCCCACGTCTCTGCTAGGACTGGGGGATGTGGGTGACCTCTAGAAAACCCCAGCATTTTCTTTGGAAAATCCACAACAAAACGTGGGAGGATTGCTCTCCTCGGTAATGCCAATTCCTTTAGAATTGAGGCTCTGATTATCCAGCACCAGCTGAGGTAGAGCAGGCACTGCGTGCACATGGCTGATATATTTTTACCAAAACTGCTACCTGCCCAACTTGTCAAAGGAGAAAGGAAACAGGGATGCCAAAAGGAACGGTTTAGAGCAGTGTTTCTCAACCATTTTTAAAATAAAGTACCCCTTTAAAAAAATGTACAAGTACCCCCAGTACCTACAGTTTTCAGACACACAATTTTTTTTTCCACCATTGCAACATATTTGTTTAAACAACTTCATCGTATCCCCATCACGCCTTACAAGGTACATTGCCCATGGAAGTCAATGGGGCTGGGCTATTTTATATGTAAAGGTACTGAGAAATGTATATGTCAATACCAAGATGGCAATGCGTATATTATGTAAATAATACTGAATAATAATTGCCAAATGAGACTACTTCCCAACCTGCTTACAAAGGGCCTGACCCAATTTAAATTTTAATCTAGGATTGAGCCGAAAACAATCTGTTGATATGACCCAGAAAGATCCAGAAAACATTTAGTCATCCTTCAAACATATAAGAGACCAATCAGTAAGGCTGCGTCTAGATTGGCATGATTTTCAGGAAATGCTTTTAACGGAAAAGTTTTCCGTTAAAAGCATTTTCCGAACAGAGCGTCTAGATTGGCACGGACGCTTTTCCGCAAAAGCACTTTTTGAGGAAAAGCGTCCCTGGCCAATCTAGACGCGCTTTTGTGCAAGAAAGCCCCGATCGCCATCGGGGCTTTTTTGCGCAAAACAATACCACGTTGTCTACACTGGCCCTCTTGCGCAAAAGTATTTGCGCAAGAGGGCTTTTGCCCGAATGGGAGCAGCATAGTATTTCCACAAGAACACAGACGATCATACATGAGATCGTCAGTGTTCTTGCGGAAATTCAAGCGGCCAGTCTAGACAGCTGGCAAGTTTTTCCGGAAAAGGGGCTGATTTTCCGGAAAAACTGGCCAGTCGAGAGACATAGCCTAAAAGTCCCACTGCCTGGTAGAGGTGATCTTTGAAGAAAATTGGAGAGACTTTGAATTTACTTTTTCTGACAGCAGCGCTTTCTCTCACTGAATGTGGGGTCTTCAGCACAGGTTTCACTTTGTGTCAGAATAACCCAGAAATGCGTTGTCACAGCTAACTCCATTCAGGGTCAAAGCAACGTGCACCCCAAAGACAGAAGAACAAATCTCTTGAAGCTGGAAGTCAAAACATCGCACCTCTTCACAGAGCTCATACAGGGTCTTGTTCACCCAGAGACACGAGTCATGACAACTCTCTCTGGAGAGAGACAAAACATCCTGCCTCTTGTTGGTGGATGTACCAAATGTTTTCATGTGGCATCTTACCATGCTGTTTAAATCGACTGGTTGGATGAGGAAGACTCACAAAGAGTCTGTCCATCATCCACACTGGAGCAACATGGTGATTTACCACCGTGATAACAGACCTATCTCTCTGTGGGCTCTTGTGGAGCAGCAGAGAGCCTGTAGCGGTCTCTTGGGGGGAGAGGCCAGGGGTGCCTCTATTCCAGTGGTTCTCAAGCTTTTTGGCCCGTGGACCACATGACTCAATGTAAACCTTTCCGCAGACGGCCATTAGCTAATGGAAACCCACCTTTAATTACACAATCATGCCCAAGCCAGGTTGCTAGTGCTGCAGCTGGGGAGAATGGTTTAATTTCAATTATTAAACAAATTAAATGTTTTAACTTTCTCATGTTAGTTTATCAAACTTCTTTTTAAATAAAGTAAAATATTAATTTATGTCCAATACAAAAGGTTTCAGTGTTTTCTTTACCTATGGCCAGGGTAGGCAACCTTATTTGGATCAGGGGCCACTGATCCACAGAAAAATCAGATGGGAACCACACAAGTGAGAAACAAAAACGCTCCTCCCAAAACCCCAACCCTCACTTAGGTGGCCCCCACTGAGACACCTCACTCCTCTGGCATTCCAGCCCCAAGGGCTGAGGTTCAGGGTTTTCCATAGGCTAGATTTGCTTTTCTGAGGAATTTTATAGACCCCTTAGGTTCTAAAGTGGGGACAAAAATAAGGGGTGCAGTGTGTGAGAGAGGGCTGCCAATGAGCGGGATAGGGATGGGGTGCAGGATCTGGGAGGGAGGTGGGGGGCGGAAGGGAGCAAGGTCTGGGTGGTAGGTAGGGTGCAGAAGTAGGCTGGATGTAGGGTGTCTGGCCAGGGGGAGGGAGCAGGAGCAGATTGGGGGTAGGGTATCTGGCTAGGAGGGAGGGTGCAAGAAGGGGAATTGGGTAGGAGTTGGACCTCCCTGGTCTGGCACCCTCTGGACTTGACTGGTCCCAGATGAGGGACTTTGTGGACATGTCAGGGCTCCTGGTTCCCCCCATCCCCACTAGGCTTCTTTGCACCTCCCTCCCCTGCAACCCAACTGAGCTGCCCACCCCCACTGGTTCCCTGCACCTCCCCGAAAACCATCCCCCACAATCCAAGGGAGCGCAGCACCAGTTCCCTGCAGCCCCTCACAGCCCAGCTGAGCTGCCTGTCTGCTCCCTATGCCTTCCCCCATCCACCTCAGCCCAGGTGAGCCCCGCATTGGTTCCCTGCATGCCTCCCCCCCAGCACAGCTGAGCCCTGTTTCCCTGCACCGCCCCCCAAACCCCGCAAAACTGCTGAGCCCAGCGCTGATTTCCTGCCCCTCCCTCCCCTTGAGCCTAGCCCTGGATCCTGGCACCTCCCTCTTCTTGTGGCCAAACTGAGCTCTGAGCTCTGCACCTCCCCCCCCCCACCGTAGCCCAGCCCCCCGCACCTCCCCACTCCCGCAGCGCCAGCCCAGCCCCCCCGCATCTCCCCACTCCCACAGCGCAGCCCAGCCCCCCGCATCTCCCCACTCCCGCAGCCCAGCCCAGCCCCCCGCATCTCCCCACTCCCGCAGCCCAGCCCAGCCCCCTGCACCTCCCCACTCCTGCAGCCCAGCCCAGCCCCCTGCACCTCCCCACTCCCGCAGCCCAGCCCAGCCCCCCGCACCTCCCCACTCCCGCAGCGCAGCCCAGCCCAGCCCCCCGCACCTCCCCACTCCTGCAGCCCAGCCCAGCCCCCCGCACCTCCCCACTCCCGCAGCCCAGCCCAGCCCCCTGCACCTCCCCACTCCCGCAGCGCAGCCCAGCCCAGCCCCCTGCACCTCCCCACTCCCGCAGCCGCAGCCCAGCCAGCCCTCCGCACCTCCCCACTCCCGCAGCCAGCCCAGCCCAGCCCTCCGCACCTCCCCACTCCTGCAGCCCAGCCCAGCCCCCCGCACCTCCCCACTCCCGCAGCCCAGCCCAGCCCCCCGCACCTCCCCACTCCCGCAGCGCAGCCCAGCCCCCCGCACCTCCCCACTCCTGCAGCCCAGCCCAGCCCCCCGCATCTCCCCACTCCCGCAGCCCAGCCCAGCCCCCCGCACCTCCCCACTCCCGCAGCCCAGCCCAGCCCCCCGCACCTCCCCACTCCCGCAGCGCAGCCCAGCCCAGCCCCCTGCACCTCCCCACTCCCGCAGCCCAGCCCAGCCCCCCGCATCTCCCCACTCCCGCAGCCCAGCCCAGCCCCGCACCTTCCCACTCCCGCAGCCCAGCCCAGCCCCCGCACCTCCCCACTCCCGCAGCCCAGCCCAGCCCCCCGCACCTCCCCACTCCCGCAGCGCAGCCCAGCCCCCCGCACCTCCCCACTCCCGCAGCCCAGCCCAGCCACCCCCACCTCTTCACTCTGCAGCCCAGTTAAGCTCCATTTCCCTGCACCTCCTCCCAAGCCGCGCAGACATGCTGAGCCCAGCGCTGATTCCCTGCCCCTCCTTTCCTTCCCCCCTTGAGTACCTCCCTCCTCCTGCAGCCCAGGTGAGCCCAGCGCCCCACACCTCCCCCCCCGCCCTCAGCCCAGCCCGGCGCCCAGGGGCAACTGCCCCCCCCCCGCTCTCCCCTTGCTACGCCTCTGGTTGGGGGGAGCAACCCCACAGCCGGAGCTGCTCTGTGCCCACCTTAGGCTTGCGGTGAGGGGTCAGGGCCTCCCCCCTGCTGCGAACGCCCCATGTGGTGACCTCCCGGTTCTGTGCCCCCCCCCCCCCAGATTCCACAGAGGGCCCGTGGTCTCAATACAGACAAAGGCTCTCGGGGGCGAGGCTGCCGGGGGGTTGTCGCTGCACCGGCAGCCGGTTCCGCCCCATGCCCTGTCTGTCTCCACTTTCTCTCCTGCGCTGACGCTGGGGCAGTGACTGGCTCTCTGCTCTTCGGACAGCGCCAAGCACCACGGGGGCAATGCCCCAGTAACAGAACAGCAGCTAATTCTGGTCTCTTGCCTCCTTGCCCCCACCCCTCGCTTCCTGCCCCTGCCCATCTCATCTGGGCTTTGCCTCTCGCCCTGCCCTGCCAACCCCCCTACCCTCGGGCACCGAACATTGTGCCTTGTCGGCTCCCTTTTTCGCGGAGACGAACCTGCTGCCACCCAGGCTGTGATTTCAGCCATCCCCATGTGGTCGATTCCAAATGTTACCCAACTCAACCTGTGGAACTCCTTGCCACAGGATGGCAGAGGACGTTGTGAACATCAGGACTTTAACAGGGTTCAAAAAAAGAACTACATCAGTTCATGGAGGTTGGGTCCATCAATACTTATTAGCCAGGCTAGGTAGCGATGGTGTCTGTAACCTCTGTCAGAGGTTGGGAACGGGCGACAGGGGAGGGATCACTTGATGGTTCCCTGTTCTGTTCACTCCCTCTGGGGCACCTGGCATTGGCCACTGTGGGCAGACAGGACACTGGCCTAGATGGACCTTTGGTCTGACCCAGTGTGGCAGTGCTGATGTTCTTCTGTTCAAGTCCATAGGCTGGGGGCAGTTGGCCTTCGGGTTTCTGCCCCTGGGGTGTGTTTTCCCAACCAGGGGGAGTTAGTGGAGGTGGAGTCTTGCATGGGGCTGGAAGGGGAGATGCAAATCAGTGACGATCCGGGAGTGGCAGGTTGATAAGGGAACCCAGGGCACTGGGTGTGAGGACACAGATACCGCAGCGAGGCGGCCTGCCCTCCGGCGGGTAATTCCTGCTTCAGCTGAGCACGATTTGGAAAATCGCCGGGGCTGGCGCTTGCAGAAATGGTCACCAGGAGAAGGGGGCTGGGTTGCAGATCTTCCTGGAAAGCCCGGCCCCCCTGCCCCGTGCTACCCTCCCCCTGGGGTAAGCACATCCCCCTGGGTGGACGCTGAAGGACGGCGTGTTCCCAGCGCCTCGGGCCTGATTTTCAGCAGTGCTGAGCGCTCACAAACCCCCTGGGGTCCGGGGAAGCTGCAGCTGGCCTGGGCCGAGCACGGGGGTAATGGAGGAAGGGCCTGGCCGCGCCAGGTCTGTCTGCACTGCACGCAGCCCCGCGCCTGGCCCATGCTGGCTGGCTCAGGAGCAGTGCGGACACACCAGGTGCACTGTAGCGGGTCAGCTCCGCCCCCTAGTGGTGAAGGAAAACACCACCCTCCCCTGGAGAGAGGCCAGGCAGTGTTTGAACCTGCGCCGCTCTGGGGCGGATGGAGGCGGGGTGGGGACAGACTCCTTCCAGGGCCCAGCTTGCTGGCCCGCATGATACCGAGCTACCTGTGTGGCTCCGAGCCCCAGCCCCTGCCCAGTGGGTCTGGGGAGCATCAGGGGGGACACCAGGTGTGATGGACACACCGGGGCGGGGGGTAAAGCTGGAGAAGGCTGGTTCGGGCCAGGCCGGTCGCACACGGGGGCCCTTCGGAGCCTGAGGGAATGGAGGGGTGCAGGCCTGAGCCCTGCGGGGGTGCTCAGAGGGGGCCCAGCGTGCAGCCAGCCTGCCCCACGGCCGAGTGGAGCGAAGGACGCAGAAGGGATGTGGTCGGTCCCGTGCCAGCGTGAGTCACGCTCTCCCCGTTGTGTGAGCCAAACCGGCTTCTCCAGCCCTGCCCCGGGGCTGCGTGGGGCGGGCCCCTCCGGCCACGCATGCTGCGTATCGTTACCACAGGGCCGGGGAACCTTTTCGGGGCTGGGGGCTGCTGACCCACAGAAAAATCAGTCGGGGGCCGCACACAAGTGAGAAGCAGAAACAACCCCCCCCACGGATGTGCCCCCCCAACTGAGAAGGGGAAAGACCCTCCCCACGCCAGAGCCTGAGGGGCGGGCAGGCTAGTAGATTGTGTGTGCTCCAGCCCCATGGGGGATAGCCCGGGAGGCTGGAGTACCAGTGCAGGCACCCCAGTGCTGGGGGTGGGGGGCCCAAGCCTCCGGGGCCAGATCCAAGCCAGAGGGGGGCCACATCCAGCGCCCAGGCCTTTGGTTCCCCCCCCCCCCCGCTTTGGCAGAACAAAAGGGCCCATTCTCTGGAGGGGCCCAGCCAGCACAGAACGAAACCATCAAAATCCCAGTTGGCTGTGTCCAGCGTGGGGCCAAAGATTCATGCTCCGACAGACCCCGTGTGCGACCGGCCCAGCCCGGCAGCTGCGGCTCGTCCCTTCGGGAGCTGTGGTCTGGGCTGCCGCCGGCCCGAACCAGCCCTTCTCCAGCCAGAGCTGTTTGCTTCCCCCCCGGGGCAGAGCGCTTCGGAGAAAACGACTCCCTCCCCCCCCGGCGTGTCCGTCACACCTGGAGTCCCCCCTGGCCCCTCCCCCCAGCTGGGGACCCCCCAGGAAGCTGCCGCTCCCCAGACCCACTGGGCAGGGGCCGGGGCTCAGAGCCACACAGGTATCCAGCCTCTCGGCGTGAGTGGGGGACGTGGGCCGCTCCGTCCCCAGACCCTGCTCTCTCCCGGGGGGACCGCGGGTCACAGAGCTGAGATGTGACTCTTGGGGGAGGGGCACCCTTTAACGAGTCGGGGGAGCACATGAGCCCCCCCCCCCCAGCTCCAGCCCTGGCCTGGCGGTTGGACCCCCTCAGGCCTGTAATCTCCCCCCCGAGCCATGGCGCAGCCGGTTCAGCACGTGCGGCTTTTCCGTTTCCCCTTCTCAGGTGCTCGCCCTGGCCCCCGGCAACAGTTTTGTTGCTCTTTGCTGGCCCCCCCCCCACTCCGCCTTTGCCGAGATCCACCAGGGCTCAGGGAGCAGGGCACCCACACGCTCCCCGCTGCACTACCCAGAGCTGAACAGGCCTCAGGCCCAATTGAAAGGGATGGGGGGCAGGACATGAAACCCCCCTGCCTTACCGAACCCAGCTGGGTCACATGGCAAACTCCTGTCTGCTTTGCCCTCCAGTCATCCCCAGCGCCCTCAGAAGGACCACATGGCCCTCCCGCTGAGCACGGGGCTAGTTTGCCGCACAAAACACATGTATGTACATGCACACCTGTGCACACATGCAGACTCTGTACACACACGCCCACCCGTGCACGCAGGCCCACCCCGTGTGCACACGCACACGCATGCACGCCCACCCTGTGCACACGTCCACCCATGCGCACCCATCCTGTGCATGCACGCCCACCCATGCGCACACACATACCTCATACACACACCCCCATCTGTACGCACACACAGCATTAACGCCTCTTTCTCCTGGGCGGGGGGAAGCTGCCCCCTCCGTGCGGCAGATACAGAGTCTCCCGATCCAGCCTGGTGAGCGCCGTGGGGGCCCAGGTGAATAACCGGGAAGCTGATAGCCCGCACGGCTCCTCTGCAGAGCCGGGACGAGCCGCTTTCTCCTCCACGAGCCTGGGGAGCCAGGCTGAGAAGGCGGGGGAGGCGAGTTCTTTGCAGCCTGCAAACCGGTTGACCGAGCTCCGCGCCAGCCCTCGAATTTGATCTGTGCGCTGGAGCGCCCGGGTCCCCCCGACTGGCCGCAGCCAGGGAGCTGCAGGGGCTGCGTCGGGACCGATCGCCTCCCCCGGAGGGGGAGTTACAGCTGCAGGAGCCCTGCCAGCAGGCACTGACCTTTGGGACGCTGCCGCCGCCGGGTAGATGCTGCCGGAGCCTCTCGCCAGCGAGCAGCAGGACGTGCCGTGTGTGTGCGGAGCCAGCCCGAGCCCCGGGGAACAGCTGGAATGGAGTCCGCCCCAGAGCGCTTACCAGACCCCAGGTACGGGGCGGCCAGGCCGGGGGCAGTGCTGCTCTGGCACGGGTGGGGGCGGGCGGAAGACTGTCGTGGATCAGGGTGAATCCCCCTTCCCCGTGTCCCAGGGCAGGGCCCGTCTGTCAGGGGAGGGCTGACTATTCCCAGAAGCAAGACGGGTCCTCCTGCGAACTTCCCCAGGAGAGCACCCCTCCCGCACAGCCCCTGGGGCGCCCCCAGCCAGGCCTCGCCAGAAACTCACCTTAAAACCAGGGCCTGCCAGCGATGGGAGCCCCTGCTCCAGGGGAACTTGGCTGAGACCTGCCACGCTCATTTCACCGGGGTTACTTGCTCCTGGTCGGTTGCGGCGGCCCCAGCGAGGGGGATGAATCAGGGCTGCTTGTCAGCCACAGGAGCGCTGCACGGTTAGCCCTCGTGTCTCTGGCGGGGTGAGCCTGGCCAAGGACAGATCCTCCAGTGCCCAGTACAAGTGACTGGTTGAGAAGAGCTGGGGAAGCAACTCTCCCCTGGGATTCCCCTCCCCCGGTGTAGCTGGACTCCAGCCCCAGTGCGAAGCTCACTGGGGCCTTGTTTTCCTGCAGGTTCCCCCCTCAAGTGATCGAGCTGCTGATTAAGAATTACAGCCTTCCCCTGGCCTGCGTCTCCCAGCCGCCCACCTCGCTGCAGCTGCTGTACCGTATGTGGGGAACTGGAGGGGGAGGGGGGAGACCGGGACGGGACCGACTGGTGGCTGGGTGTGTCACAGAGCAGCCCTGCCTTTTGGCGGCTGGTCCCTGACTCTCAGCCCCTGGCTCCTGGCTGTGGGGCTGAGGGTGAGAGCAAGGAGGGGTAGGCACCCAGCCCAGAGGACAGGGCAGAAAAGGCAGAGGGAGACCTGGTCAGCCACTAACTTAAGCTCCCCAGGAGCAATGTTCCCGCTAACTTTCCCCACCCATGTGCAGAATAATTTTTGTCCCTTGCACCGAGGCATGTACAGGTGTGCACCACCTAAAGACACACGCTGCCAGCTGTGAGAAGCTGGGGGGCTCTGCCAATCAGCCGGACGGCACCTGAATCTCTCCTGGGTGGCTAGCCAAGTGCTCAGGGGACACTGCCCAGAGTTGTGCTAGAGGGCCCAGGCCTGGGTTTGCCCCCAGAGGTACGGGAGGGCCAGCTGTGGGGTCTCTCTGATGCCCTCCTTCCCCTGAAGAGCTGGACCCCATCGAGCTGTCCATCCATGCCCTCATGACCTTCCTGACGCTGCTGTCGGTCGCCATCTTCCTGGAAGAAGCCGTCTACCTGTCCAAGAAGATCCGCTGCCTGGTCAAGATGAGAACCCTCATTTGGAGCAGCTCGGCCCCCACGGTGAGCCCCGGCGCCTGGCGTACAGGGAGGGAAAGGCACCGGGATGCTGGCAGGCACCTGCAGCCATCCCGTGGGGTCCCTGCTGCGCTGCTGGAGGGGGAGGAGCTGGAGCTGGGCCACGCGGGAGTGTTAGCCCCACTGCGGAGGGCGGGGCTGGTAAAGTCCGTCCACATTAGAGAGGGCCCTGAGCTGCCCACATGGCTCCACCGCAGGGCCGGGTGAATGTATTCTTGGGGCCCCATCATGCAGTCGTCACCCCTTCCGAGTGGGACCGAGACCCTAGGAGGCCAGCGGGGTTACCCCGTCTGCACCCAGCTCCGCCCAAAGCCTGCCGCAGTGAGTCTTTGCATAGACGCAAAAGACCATTCTAGGTGCTAGGAGCCAGAGGCTAAAGGAAGTAGGTGCGCCGTGGCGCACCGCTCCGGCAAGAGCCGCGGCAAAAGCCAGCAGGGAGCTATTTAACGAGCCGGCAGGGACCCAGGTTGCAACAGGACAGCACCTGTGAGGAAAGTTAAGTTAATTTCACCGCTGCGAGGAGCAAAGTGCATTCTAGGCGGCCCCGGTTTCTTACTGTAACAGGAGAGCCTCATGTTACCTAGTGAATCATCCTGCCGCACTCAGCTGTTTCTGGACGGCCTCCCCCCATTATGAAACATAAAACTGCTCAGCTCACCAGAGCCGTGACCCTTGGGCCCCAGGATTACACAAGGCAGGCGCTGCTGAGTTCAGGAAGGACTTTGGAAGTGCACAGGGCTGGTTCCTGCCTGGCCACGGACTTGCAGTGAGGCGGAAGAGTTTTCTGTGGGTGGCTCTCTAGCGTCAGGCTGCCCCACACAAACGAGAAAAAGCGGAGGGGCTCGTGTCGTTCTTTTGCCTCACTCGTTGTGCTGGGGGGGGGGGGGAGGAGGAATCCAACGGTACCGGCTTCTTTTTAGAAGAACTAAGCAAAAAGATAAAAAAAACTAAGCAAAAACCCCCAACCCCCCCCCAAAACGGGCCGTGGCAGTTGGAAATAGCACCGCCAGGCCCAGCGAGCACTGGGAAGACGCCAGCGTTTGTTGCTCACTTTTAGCCGACTTTTCCGACAAGAGATGACGGCGGGTCAGTGTTTGGTTCTGGGGAAACGTGGTAGCGGCCGCCCAAAAGGAACGGGAGGGTGCCTACTCCAAGCGGCAAGGCAGGTACTCGACTCCCTGTCTGAGTCGGAGAGAACTCGGGAAAGGCAAAGCCCATTTCTGCGTCCGTGGCTGTGGAAATGGGAGTCCAATTCTCCGGTGTGCCTGGTATTGTGCCCAGAGCTGCCTGGGCCTGCTAGCAGAGCCTGCCCTCCCCTACTGATCATGTTAACCTCTCCCGGTGGGGTCCCCACAACTCCCTTGCTAGCCATTGTCCACTCATGCCACCCAATTCCTTCTCAGGGAGGGGGCGCAAACGGAGGCCACCAGCATCCCTAATCTGGCCTGGGGAAGGCTTCTGGGGGCGAGATATGGACCAAGCCGCCGACTCCCACGCACACCCGCTCCCCATTCATAGCACCAGCCCCATCTAGCAGCCAGCTCTGCATTCACAGCTTTCCCCCTCCCTCCCCTGTGGCTAGCAGCTAAGGGAATGCTGGGAAATGTAGTCTCTTCCCTGCTCCAAGACCAGCTCTCTAAGCAGGGAGCCGGCCAAGGAACTACAGCTCCCAGGATACCAGGGGCTCCCCCTCCTGCCCTGCAGACTCTCACTGCACAGCACAGCTGGGAGCGCGTCTACACTGCAGTGTTTTTCCAGAGCAATGGCCATTTTTCTGGAGAAACAATATTGCGTCCACACTGCCCTTGAGTTCTTTTGACAGAAAGTCGAACGAACGGAGGGGTTTTTCCGATGGCAGTAAACCTCATTCTACAAGGAGGAAGCCTTTTTCCGAAAAGTTTTTTCGGAAAAAGGTGTGTGTGGATAGGGTTGCCAGGTGTCCAGTTTTCGCCCGGCCTGTCCATTATTCGGTTCCCCATCCGGTAAAAAACCCAGAAAATACCGGACATGTGAAATGTCTGGTATTTCCTGTTTCCCTCAAATGGAAGCCCGGGCGGGGACAATTTTCCCCTGCTGCATCTGGCGGGGGGGGGGGGGGAGTGAGATGCGCGGGGCCATTTAAAGGCACAGCGGCTTTTTTTTTTTTGCTCAACAACTTTGTCCTACCCCTTTTTTTTTCTTCTACAGAATTTTTTCCCAGTGGTTTTTTTTTTGTGGGGTGGTGGTGGTGTTCAGTATTTTTTATCAAACCATCTGGCAACCCTATGTGTGGACGCAGAAGAGAGAGTTCTTTCGAAAGAAGAGGCCTTGAGGAAATCACACAGGTGCCCTGATGGCCATTCTGTCCAGACTAATCACAACTGAAATGCGAGATAGCGTCCAAAGTGGACGCTATCTTTGGACGCTATCTTTCGAAAAAGCACATCGCTTTCTCGTTGCGCTTTTGCTGTGTGGACGCTCTTTCAAAATAAGCTTTTCCGGCGGATCTCTTCCAGAAAAACTTCTTCCGAAAGAAGCCTGCAGTCTAGACATAGCTGGGACAGATACGGGGCCCTTCCGAGTTTGAACTAGGTGCCAGGGAACAATTGGCTCTGTGGTAAAACTACCTGAGACCCAGAGTTTGGGGCACTGCCCGTGTTGCTGGGAGGCTGGGAGCTGCGTGGGTGACGGGCTGCTGAGATCTCTCTAGAGCCAGGGACCAAACTGCAAAATGCAGCTCTGCAGAGCTTGGATTGTAACGGTCGTTGCCTGGGGAGATCCGGGATTTGGGTGCGGGCCCAGCTGTGCGGTCCGCTTTGCCACCGGCCCCAGGGCCTGCGAGGGACCTGGGCTGGAGCATGCCCCTTGCCTCCTGTTCATTGGCCCCTCCTCTCTCTCAGATGATCTCCGTGTTCTGCTGCTTTGGGCTCTGGATCCCACGCGCCATGATGCTGGTGGAGATGGCTGTTGGCACGTGAGTATTGCTAGCACCCAGCGGCACTGGAGCCCTGCAGGGCTTGGATTGACCCAGCCGCTCCTTGCCTAGCCGGAGGATTAAGATGTGTTCGGGCCCGAGGCACAAAGAACGTGTGGGCCCCCACCCCAGGAAAAGCAGGTACCTACCCGATTGCATTCATAGGACGACTCCGTTCAGTGTTTGCACGCCGCACAAGTAACGAAGCAGGGCGAGCCCAGCACCTTGTGTCTATAGGAACGGCTCAGTTTTCCCACATGGAAAATAAATCAGGCTAGAAGTCATCCGTACCATGTCACTGCTAAGCTGGTGTCACATGAATCAGTCGTTCAGAGACCCCCAAGCGGCTCTTTCATCTCCCCGACTTTCTGAAACGGGACCAATATGCATCCTAACCCCCCTGGTGATCGTTACAGTCCGGTTTTTCTACCGGGGAAGCAATGTTGTCTGAACGCCAACAGGCACCGTTCCAGACAGTAACAAGGAAAGGAAAGAACCCTAACCCGCGAGAACATTATTCCGCATGGCCTGGCTCAGCCAGCCGTGAGAACTGATTTAAAACAGTTTGCCCCGGATCACGTAAGCTCTGAAAAAACGTTGCAAGGATCCCGATGCGTGCCGGTGACTCCCTTGGCTGTCTGCCAAAGGTCAGGCTGTCAAAGCAGGAGAAAGGCGTGGTTTTTACCGATCACCTGAAATCGTTAGTCCCTGAAGCTTAATCAGAAAGTAGCGTAGACACAGACATTACATCACGCTTGGAAGGTGAGGCCAGGTGCTGATTCGCCAGAGCATACAGCATCACGTTCGGTTATTAAACCCAACAAGAACATCGTTTTTCCAATAATCCTGCAGGGAGAGGGAATATTCATCACTTCATTCTACCACTGCCCTTCATCATCACGGCCTGACCAAATTCACAGCCATGCAAAATGTGCCCCGGACCATACAATCTGGTGTCCTCCCGTGAAGTCTGGCCTTTTGTGCGCTTTTACCCCACACTCTACAGATTTCCTGGGGGAGAGCAGCGTTTCTCAAATTGGGGATCCCGTCCCAAAAGGGAGCAGCAGGGGGATCACAAGGTTATTTTAGGCAGGTCACTGTGTGGCCACCCTAACTTCTGTGCTGCCTTCGGAGCCGGGCAGCTGGTGAGCGGTGGTTGGAATGCGGGCGGGGTGCCCAGCTCTGTAAGCAGCACTGGCCAGCAGCGGTGCAGAAGTGAGGGTGACAATACTATAACCCCCGTCCATTACCCTTGCAATACCCCCTCCCCCCGGCCACACACAACTCATTTTGAGGTCAGGATCCCTACAGTCACACCACCATGACATTTCGGATTTAAAAATCCTGAAATGTGCCAATTTTTAAAATCCTAGGACCGCAAAGTTGACCTAAAAGGACCATGGATTTGGCAGGGCCTGACTCCTCATGGGTGTAATGGAGGGGGAAAAAAAGTCACTGGAACTGAAAGGCTTCTGAAGCTAAATCTCTCCCACTTCTATAACTCTCTGGGCTTGGCTCTGTTTTATCCCCCATCTTGGCTTGTGTCATGGCTCCTTCCCCACTCTGGCATGATAAATGCAGAAGTGGGAGCCAGCAAGTGTACCCCAAAGCCTTATCTACCAGGCTTTGGTGTAAAACTTCCCCCAAAATCTTAAAACCCTAGATTTTGGGAATAAAACTTCCGCTGCCACCACCCAAATTAATAACGAGATTAGGGGAAAGATCATTTGGGAAATCTCACCCCTAAAATAAAAATCAGGGCACACAATTAACCAATGCCAAGTTAATAAAAAGAAAAGAGAAAACTTTTATTATTACAACACTATTCCTGTTGCAAGCATAATGATTAGATGGAAAGGTAACAAAACATACTCATGGAGGAATTACACTATGGGCTAGAACTTAGTTAAAAAGAAAAGCCAAACATCTTTTAAGCAGTGCCAGATATCAGATCCCATACCCAACCCTTAAAACAATAAAGCCTAACGAATTTATCTAAACTTTACCCTACTTACAGAAAGTGAAGAATTGTTTCTTGGAGAGAGAGAGACATGTCTGTCCCTCTCTGTAGCTGCAGAGGAACTCTGAGACAAAAAGAGGGAAAACCCAAATTCCTTTGTTCCAGTGGAAAGTCCTACCTACATTTCTATTGGCTACTCCACCTAGCTAGGTGTAGTTAACCCCTTAGTCCCCCGGCTGCTAGCCCTCTCTCATAATCATGACAGCTTGGCTTTGGTGTTCGAGGTCCATTAGCCCAGGACAACAGTGGATTTCACATAGGCCGCAATTCATTGAGACATTCATAGTTGAGTTTGCTGGGGCTGGCAGCTGGAGCCCTGTGTGAACAGAGCCACACCAGTCTATGCCAGGGGAGGGGGGAAACACGCAGTCTGGGGTAAATAGCCGATGGTCTTTCAGCTAGTGCTAAGGGGGGAGGGATGGACCTCTGCTACGGAAGGCCTTGTATCAGCTGAGCAGGGGTAAAGAATCCCTGATCCCAATAGACGTGGCAAGAGCTCACACTAAGATCCCAAGGCTGAAATGGGGAGGCAGGATCCACCAAGGGCTCGGGTGGGGGGAACAGGGCTAGTGTGGCACACTGGGATGGGGGTAAATAATGCTGCATGGTGAGAGGGAGGGCGAGGGGCACCAAAGGCCTTGACACGGTGGATGGAGGCATAACCCACCCCCCAGAGCCTCGGTCTCCCCTTGTGTTTTGCAATCACCAAATGACGCAGGAAAAAACGGGAAGAGGAGGGGGGAGAACAGGTCGGGCGGGGGCGGGGGGAGTGACTGGAATCCAAGAGCCAAGGACAAGGCCCCAGGTACGTGTGGGTGGGAAGGGTTCCCCACTGAGCGGCAGAGAGAGCCCCCTCTTGGCTCCGTGTGTTTGTGGGACTGCGTTTCCCTAGGCAGGGCGTGGATAGTGGCGCACTCCCCAGGGCAGCAGCCGGCCCACTTTCCTGCCCTCTGTGCTCTCTGGCTTGCTGAGGTGCTGCAGGCTGTGTCCTCAGCAGAAGGCGGCGTTCCCCATCTTCCTTCCACGTTTGCTGCCAAGTCGGGGGGGGGAACCCCCCACCAGCTGATCTGAGAAGCCTTAAGCCCAGGCAGCCCGGCAGAGAAAGCAGCCACTGAAGCCTGCTGCCCAAGCCCCAGGAGATTTTTCCAGCCCCCCCAAATTGGCCAGGGCCCCTCTACTGCTCTGCCAGGCTGCCTGCCCGCTGCTCAGCCAGGCTGCCTGCCCGCTGCTCAGCCAGGCTGCCTGCCCGCTGCTCAGCCAGGCTGCCTGCCCGCTGCTCTGCCAGGCTGCCTGCCCGCTGCTCAGCCAGGCTGGCATGCCGGAGGGCCGTGCAGGGCAGCGCAACGGGCTGCGGCGTTTGCCTCTCCCCCGGCTGAATTCCCCGCCCGCCCCGGGCTGCCCACAGGTACTTTGGCATCTGCTTCTACCTGCTCATGCTGATCATGGTGGAAGGCTTCGGCGGGAAGGAGGCCCTGCTCGCCGCGCTGAAGGACACGCCCCTGGTGATCAGCACCGGGCCCTGCTGCTGCTGCTGCCCCTGCTGCCCACGCATCACCATGACCAAGTGAGGCAACTGGGCAGGGGCCTGGGGCAGATACAAGGGCGGGGCTGGCTGGGAGGAAAGCTGGTTCCACAGCCCCTTCCCTGGACGAGAAGCCGGGCACTGGCTAGAGCTGCCCCGCACCCCTCTCCCCCTCTGAAGGCGCACGGCCCGCTGCCTGCCCACGACTGGGCTCTGCTTGCACGGCCCCCAAAGGAGGGAAGGGGCGACCGATGGCTCCAATCCAGCTGTGTGCGCCCCGTCTGCTGGCTTGACCCCAGGGCAGCCTAGAGCAGCCCCAAGGCTGTTCTGCAGGGCAGGCGGGGGGTTAGCCACAGCCACGCCTAGCCAGCGCACAGGGGCTGCTTGACCGTGTCCCTTCTGCCTGCCCAAGCGGACCCAACTGTCACCCCAGGAAGCCCCTTAGAGCAGGGGCGCCCGTGGGGCCCAATCCAGCCATCATGCAGCCCACATGCCACAACCCCAGACACTCGACTGAGGTGCCAAGGAGAGCAGGGACCACGCCGGTGCCCAGCTAGTCCCACCACTGGATGCTACAGGCCAGTGAGTCTATCCCTCCAGCCCCTGCTCCAAAACGGTCACTGTCTGCCACCGTTACACACACCTTGTTCCCAGGCTGAGTTTCCCTACCTTCGATTTCCAGCCAGGGGGACGTCTCGGCTAGCCGCACAGCTCAGCAGCTGAGATCCGTCCCCCACGGACATCACATGGACCAGGCTGGCCCAACTTTCTGCCCCTCTGAGCCATATATGACAAACCTACAGGCATTCAAGAGCTGGGACCTGCCTGCTGGGGGCTGTGGCTCAGGGCTTCAGCCCCATTTCTGCTGAAGCCCCAAGCCCCGTCGGGGGGGGGCTGTGGGGCAGAAGCCTCTACCCCACCACCAGGCTGCAAGGCTGAGGTCCTGAGCTCTCCCTCCCCCAGGCGGATAGGTGGAGAACGCAGGCAGCGGGCGGGGTAAGAGCTACCAGTTTGGCCATCCCTGGTACAGACTCTAATCAGAGCCCCTCTTATCTGTCCCTTTGTGACTATGCTGGTGCTGATCCCAGCCTACTTCTGACATTTACCAGCTGCCCCTTTGGGCTCCCTGCTCTGCCATGCTGAGTGGGAGAAGCCCCCATAAACAGCTGCATTCTCCTCCTCCATCAGGCCCCTCCCTCCTACTCTCCTTCGGTGTGACACTTACAAAAAGTGTGAGCAGTTTTGGCTCATTGTTTCCTTCCTCTCCCCTGTCGGTCTGTACCTAGCCGTTGTCTGGCCTCGTACGGAAACTGTCCGCGCTCTGGGGCAGGGGCCAGCTTTTTGTTTGGGGTTTGTCCAGCACCTAGCGTCCAGGGCTGCCAGGTACCCCCACAAGCCAAACGCAAGGTGTAGGACGATTCACAAGGCAAGGTCTCTGCCCCTGAGAGGCTGCCAGCCAAGTCCCTGCATGGCCAGTGCCAGGGAAGGGCTGTTACAGGATGGGGTTTGCATTTCTGGGAGGGGGCCCAAAGGGGCTGTTGGAAGAGGTAAGAAGCAGGCCCAGGAGGCTGGGATCAGCAGTTTTGGGCTCCGGCTTGCAGGGCATCCCAGTGTCATTTGATAGTCTGTTCTGCTGTCCTCGCCGGGGTCTGAGGGGAGACAGGCGGGGTAAAACACAAACGCACAAGGAAGAAGCTCCGGGGCCTGGTGCTGTCACGGACGTCTTGCTTTGTTGCCGTCGCAGGAGGAAACTTAAACTCTTTCTTCTGGGCACTTTCCAATATGCCTTCCTCAAGACAGCCTGTGTCTTCGTGGGGCTGGCCCTGGCTGCAGATGGGAACTACGATCCGGCCGATGTAAGTCCAGATCCTTCCCCCAGTAAAGCGGCTGCTCGGTTGATGAGTGACTTGCCCGGGTTGGGCCAGCTGGGCTGCAAGAGCAGCCGTGTCCCTGAAGGCAGGGGGCCCTGGGCGGAGGGGGCGCAGAAAGCAGGGCACACAAGGGGCAGCGAGGCCAAGGAGGATGGTGGGAAAGAAAAGCCAACCTGGCGTACCTTCCACTTGGGAGCAGGAGGTAGGAGAGAAGAGTTGGGTGCCAGCTGAGCCCTACCTCTGTCTCGGGGCCACCATCACAGCTGCAGCAGGGTGACGGGGTCCCTGGCTGTGCATGGCAGGTGATGGGATAGCAAGTTGCGGGGATGGCTGTCTCGCTCCAAGTCTCCATCTCTCCCATGCCCAGGGGTTTCAGGGCAGCATGTGTGCGCCCCACCCTGGACACAGTTCAGCCCTCCTTGTCTGGCCTGGAAATCCCACCCATGCTGCTTTGGCTTCTGTCTCGCCCAGATCTCGGCTCAGAGCGTGGCCCTCTGGATTAACACTTGCCTGGGGTTCTCCACCCTCTTTGCGCTGTGGGCCCTTGGGATCCTGTTCCGCCAGGCGAGGGTGCATCTGGCAGAGCAGAACATGGGGGCCAAGTTCGCTTGTTTCCAGGTAACATTGCTTGGGGGCGGGGGGGGGCGCGGCGGGGGGGCGGGCAGAGAGCACCATTAGCATTTTCCTGGCCACAAAGGGGACTTCTCTTTGATGTTGTGAGCTGGGGCCTTCCAAACTCCCTTTAACCCACACGTGCAGCCTGCCACATCCTGGCAGGTGGATACCCCACAGCTGGCTGCCTCTCGCTTCTCCTGTCTTGAAACTACCTCCTCATTTCAAGAGCATGAGTCTTCAGGTGCAGAACGAGGACAGGACCGGCTCAATGTCTTCCCCACAAGTAGCCCTGCCCCCGGCAACGTGAACAAGCAGCAGCAGGACAGAGAGGGGTGGATCAAGACAGATACATCTGCCATGGAGTCCATCACCTGGAAGGGCCCCCGAGAGGTCATCGAGGCCAGTCCCTGCCCTCAGCTGGCACTGAAAAGACAGACACGGAAAGGGAACAGGATATAAAAATGGAGAAACTGAGAAAGATTCTCAGCAAGCAGGGATTTAATTAAAAAGAAGATACAAGAAGGGCAAGAGTGGTGGACCGAGAAGAAACGGGGAAGAAGGTTCTATGAAGTCTCTTGGGGGAGGGCAGAGGATAAGGCGTTACTCAAAAGTTACAGCAGGATCAGTGAGGGACCCGTCTTCCGACTTAACTCCTCACTGTAGTTTGAATAATAATTTCTAGTTAGTGACTAGACTCGAAGCTGGGCTGTGTAACACCTGTAGGGCACAAGAAACAGTTCCTCACCTGAGATGGGGATGTAGGGCGTATTCCTGGGAAAGAATGTATCAGGACAGTAGGCTAACAGAGTACCTCTGTTCCTTGAGCTAGGGAGGCCAAGCGTATGGAGGCAAGTGACGAGATAAAACAAGAAAGTTACCATTGATAAGGATGGGGCTAGACACTGGATACTGGCAGGACCAAGGCAGAAGGGGAGGAGAAAGGGATGGGGTTAAAATCAGTGTGTCCCATGGAGGCGAGAAAGGATAGGGCTTGTTTACATTGGGAAACTGACCTGCAGATTTACACCTCCGCAGGTAGGCCACTGTGTGTGGAAACACTGCTCCAATCTAAGTGACTACTGTCACATGTCAAACCAGTCTGATCGCTTTCTTTGATAGGATAACAAGCCTTGTGTACAAGGGGAGTGGGGAAGCGGTAGATGTGGTGTATCTGGACTTTAGTAAGGCATTTGATACAGTCTCACATGAACTTTTCATTAAACTAAGGAAATAGAACCTACATGGGGCTACTATAAGGTGGGTGCATAACTGGCTGGATAGCCATTCTTAAAGAATACTTCTCAATGGTTCACAATCATGCTGGAAGAGCATAACAAGTGGGGTTCTGCAGGGATTTGTTTTGGGTCTGGTTCTGTTCAATATCTTCATCAACGATTTAGATAAGACTTCGGGTGTGTCTAGACTACAGGGTTTTTTCAAAAGAAGTGGCCTTTTTTCGAAAAAACTTCCCCTGTGTCTAGACTGCTGCCACATTCTTTCGAAAGTAAATCGAAAGAACGCGGCAGTTTTTTCAACCGCAGAAAACCTCGTTTTACGAGGAAGAACGCCTTTTTTCGAAGTGCTCTTTCGAAAAAAGGCGCTATGTAATGCAAACTGCTTTTTTTGAAAGAGAGCATCCAGACTGCCTGGGTGCTCTCTTGAAAAAGCGGCTTGTTTTTTCGAAAGTACTGGTTGTACTGTAGACGCTCTTTTTCAAAAGAGGCTTTTTTGAACGTATCTTTCGAAAAAGCCTCTTTCAAGAAGAGGCTTGCAGTCTAGACGTAGCCATAGAGAGTACGATTATAGAGTTTGCGGATGATATTAAGCTGGGAGGAGTTGCAAATGCTGTAGAGGAAGGGTCATAATTCAAAATGATCTGGACAAACTGGAGAAATGGTCTTAAGTAAATAGGATGAAGTTTAATAAGGACAAATGCAAAGTGCTCCACTGAGGAAGGAACAATCTGTTTCACACACACAGAATGGGAAGCGACTGTCTAGGAAGGAGCCCTGCAGAAAGGGATCTAGGGGTCAGAGTGGACCACAAGCTAAATAGGAGTCAACAGTGTGATGCTGATGCAAAACCAAACAAACATGATTCTGGGATGCATTAACAGGAATGCTGTAAACAAGACACAAGAAGACCTCAGTTGGATTATTGTGTCTAGTTCTGGGTGACACATTTCAGGAACAATGTGAAGAAATTGCAGAAGATCCACAGAAGAGCAACAAAAATGATTAAAGCTCTAGTAAACATGACCTAGGAGGAATGATTGAAAGAACTGTGTTTGTTTAGTCTGGAAAAGAGAAGTCTGAGAGGGGACATAACAGCTTTCAAGTATCTAAAAGGGTGTCACAAGGAGGAAGGAGAAAAATTGTTCTTCTTGGCCTCTGAGGATCGGACAAGAAGCAATGGGCTTAAATTGCAGCAAGGGAGGTTGAAGTTAAAAACTTCCTAATTGCCAGGGTGGTTAAACACTGGAATAAATTGCCTAAGGAGGTTGTGGGATCTCCATCATGGGAGATAACGAGCAGGTTAGATGGACATCTATCACGGGTGATCTAGACAATGCTTGGTCCTGCCGTGAGGGCAGGGGACTGGACTTGATGACCTCTTGAGGTCCATTCCAGGTCTCTGATTCTATTCCAGTAGGATTGCTGCGCTGGTATAGGTCTGCTGCTTGACTTGCACATACAGAAAAGGCCTAAGTCACAGTAAAGCTGGAAGGGATTGCAGAGGTGGGGGTGTTTGAACAGAATGTGTGGAGGAGGCACTAGGTTTGTCTAGTTTTTCCAGGTGTAAATGGAAACCATTGAACTTCCCACTCTACTTTGTCCCCCATTTGCCTCAACCCCAACCCACGAGCTGTTTGGGGATCCCTCATGTTTGCTGTCAGCTCTCTCATCCCTACTGCTTCTGGTCCCAGGTACTCCTCATCCTGTCTGCGCTACAGCCCTCCATCCTCAGCATCCTGGCCAATGGCGGCCAGATCGCCTGCTCCCCGCCACTGTCGTCCAAGACGAGGTCACAGCGTGAGTACCAAGCAGCTCTGGTCCCACTTAGCAGAGACAATTGAAGGAAGAAAATGGGCCCAGGACAGAACTCGGCCCCTCTCTGCACGGCCCAGATGGGCCAAACATATTTTCACCTATCACCTTTCTTTAAAATAGGAGATGCTCCATTTATGGGCATTCGGTGCAGGGATGTAGAATTGCCATCTTCCCATTGCGACACAGCAAAGACCACAGTCCATTGTACCGCTGTGACGCAGCACACTCGGCATACATACACCTTTGCTCACCAACAAAAACCAGCCTGGTGAAGTACTGCATCCAGTTCTAAGCCCCCCCCCCCCCCACTACAGAAAGGAAGTGGATGCATTGGAGAGGGTCCAGCAGAGGGAAAACCAAAATGATTCGGGGGCTGGAACACATGACCAATGAGGAGAGGCTGAGGGATTTGGGCTAGTTTAGTCTGCAGAAGAGAAAAGTGAGGGGGGATTTGATAGCAGCCTTCAACTTCCTGAAGGGGGGTTCCAAAGAGGCTGGAGAGAGGCTGTTCTCAGTAGTGACAGATGGCAGAATGAGGAGCGATGGTCTCAAGTTGCAGTGGGGGAGGTCTAGGTTGGATATTAGGAAAAACTATTTCCCTAGGAGGATGGGGAAGCACTAGGATGGGTTCCCTAGGGAGGGGGTGGTATCTCCATCCCTAGAGGGTTTTAAGTTCCAGCTTGACAAAGCCCTGGCTGGGATGATTGAGTTGGGTTGGTCCTGCTTTGGCAGGGGGCTGGACTTGATGACTCCTGAGGTCTCTGCCAGACCTGGGATTTTATGATTCTAAGTGGAAATGGTCAGTTGAGTCAGTCCAATGGCCGGTGTGTTTTCCCTCCTCCGGGGTATTTCTTAGGCCAGCTTCTCTTCAGCACTCTTGTAAAAGCAGGACTGCATTGCCTGCGGGACTTGGTCGCTGCCTTGGGTGAGCGACAAGGCAGTAACTAGGCCTTCCTCCCTAGCTAGGCATAGTAACCGCTCACTTGCACGGAAGTGAAATACTACTGCCGTAAACAGCAAATTAACCCCAGAGGCAGATATTTTGACCCCTCATTTGGCAACTGCTGGGTGCTAGTGAACGCTGATAACGTGCCACTTGAAACCCCACCATTGTCCTGGCTGTGAGCGACTGGGAAACACGCATCAACTCACTCCTCCCCCTCGTGATGTATATTCCAGACATGAACATGCAGCTGCTCATCTTGGAGACCTTCATTCTCACGGTGGTGACCCGGATGTACTACCGAAAGGAGGATGACAAGGCAGGCTACCAAGCTTTCAACCTGCAGAATGGGAACATGGAAATCAAAGCTTAGAGAGGAAGCAGCGCTGCCAGAAAGGAGTTTCTGGCACAAGGAGCTTTTCCCCCATTGCCAAAACACGTCCCCTCTGCAACTTCAAGAAGATAGAATATTTCCCTAGGTAGCTTGAAGCTTCATTTCGCAAGTCGCCTATAGGAGTTGGCATCCAGATGGTAGATGGGTCTGAAATCCAAAGGATACCTACGAGATTTTCTGTAAATTAGCTTCTTAGTGCAGGGACATGATCTGTACAGTGCCTAGCGCACCTCAGGTGCTGGATAAATACAGAATAAACGATTCAGGCACTTCAGCTGGGCTCATTGCTGTGAAGACCAATGCTGCTACTGTTTCCGTTAAACCTCCCTTTGAGGACAAAGCGTGGGCCAAAACGTTGCCTCGTCTGGTCTCCGAAAGCGCTGAGGGGGTCAGAGCTTGGCTACCACTTCCCTTGTTTAGCTGAATGGGGATATTCCAACACTGGGGCGCACAAATGCGGGTCTATGCACCGACGCACTCAGGGGAAGCGCAGCCCTTTGTACAAACGAGTCACCCCACCTGTTAGCCCATCTGTGTGTTTGCTTTCCCACAAACTGGGATAGTAAGACCCATCTCTCTGAAGGCCTCCATCTGAGCAGTGCTCTGACTGTGACAAGTCCTGATGTTTCCATACTTGAAGCGAAGTGAGTTGTCCAGGGTCTCGGGATGCTAGAAAGCGGGTAAGAGAATAGACAAGTAACCACATGCATTTTTATTGGTTAGTCCACTATTCTATAGTCCCTGGGGGTGGGGCCGACTGCCAGTGCGCCCCAGCCCCATTCCCAAGGAGCCCCCTTCTGCCGCCTCTGTATTAAAGGCAGCAGCACAGGGTGCCAAGCAGGAGCCGATCTGCTAGGGAAGCCAGTTTAAAAACCAGCTCTTCGTGCAGACCAACTGCCCGCTGTCCTGCACTTCCGCCTCGAATACAGAGGCAGCAGCGTGGGGTGGCAACAGCCCCTGTCCCCGGGCTGGTCTGAGCTCCCCACGGACAGAGACTGCACTGCCTCCCGCAAAGCAGCCTCTGCCCATGGCAAGCCTGGGGCCCAGCCTCTGTTTGCGGTGGGCCCAGGCTCGCTGCAGACAGATGCTGCTCTGCGGGAGGCGGAGAAGCCTCTGTCTTCAGGGAGCTAGGAACCTGCCGTTGACAGGGGCTGCTGCCGCGAAGCAGTTTCTGCCTGCAGCGGGCCCAGGCTCACCGTGAGCAGAGGCTGCTTCGTGGCAGCCTCCCTTGGCATCCCTCCACCCACCTGCTGCCTCTGATAGAGGCAGCAGCATGTGGGGGAGGGGCAGGTGGCCCTGCAGAGCTGGTGCTGGGAGGAACCGGCTTTTAAGGGAAGCTTTTAAGCACAGGCTCCTGGTTCCCTCCCCTTGCTGCCTCTGATAAAGAGGCAGCGAGGGGGAGGGGGAATGCAAGTAGTTGAGAAGATGAACCAATAAGCCTAGGCTTATTGGTTAATCGTACATTCGACTACTCGTTTACATCCCTATCAGACACAGAACAGAGAACCCAGGTGTCCTGACTCCAAGGCAGGTCTGTGTTCCCTTGGGTGCTGCTGCCACTTTTCTGACTGCAAAGCAAACAAGGCATAGACTGTATGTCCCCTCTGCTTGTAGAGAACAGATCAGCTGCCAGGCTGGAATTAAAGAGCAGCTTTGCCCTAGCTGGGCTGTAGAATACAGTCTGAAGTAACTGGTAAAGCAAAGTGGCATGAATCAGAGCCGTACGTGGCACATTTGGTCAGTGGCTCTGTGCCAGTTTTGCATATCAAAGGGGAATTGGTGGGAAATCTATGAAGAAAGGCCGTGACTTCAGGAGTTTCCTGGGCATGGTTTTACCTTGAATCTTTTCAATATGGGACAGCAGAGCTGGAAATCTAGGGAGATTAAAACCACTCAAATTACGTAGAGAGAAAATATCTGGCACGGTTTGACAAGGGTTGGGTAAAATTTCTTTGCATTTATTTGGCTAAACATAAAAGCCAAAAACCAACTTGGAACAAGCCAGTAACACACGTACACAGAGAAACCGATACAGTTAACATTGATTGAGGGGAGATGCACCCTAATGAGAGGAGTAAAGCACCACACCGGTGTGTTTCATGTTCAACAGCACACGTCCCTGCTAAGACAACAAAATCTGTGAGTCCCATCTTGGTGCTCTAGAATGTCAGACATCTTGGGGTAGCATTGGAAAGCCCCATGTTCAGCCCTAAAATCTGATCCGCCACCCCGGAGCTCAGTTTACAATTGTAAAACCTTATCCGGCAGCACTTTCATAACAAGGTAAGTGACATTTCAGTGAACAGAATAACTTTAAAAAAAAAAATCAGGAATTTAAAATGAATTCCAAACCCCACATTGTTCCATCTACTATGTGTTTCGGAAAATCTAAGCATTGATCTCATCCCAAGAACCACCCCCCCTCACCCCTCCCAAAACAACTCTTCTGGTCGAATTTCATTCAAGTGGCAGCATTTTAGAACATTAAATTGCCATGAGTTACAAAACGGTCAAGTTCCACACAGTTGGCTATACTCTTGTGACAGATGATGCATTACTGAGAACTCTCTCTATGGCTTTCTAGGAGTCAAGCAGCAGCCATGGCAACCACATGTTCGATGTACCGGACCACGTGCAATCATAGGATTCTGTCCCTGCACTGGATAGGCGGTCCCCCATTCTATATAGGAAAGGCAGGCAGGGGATCTGAACACCATTAAAAAGTCCCAAGAAACAGCCCCTACGGTGGGGTTGCATACAAGCTTCCGGCATTAGGTGCCCACCCCAGCCTGTTCCATGTAGAGTTATGAAGAGGAGGGAAAGAACGTTAGACACATTAACTGTGCTAGCTTCAAGTTACAGATGGACCCAACCACACTTTCTACGGTGGGCTGGGTTTAAATCATTTTGTTAGAGAGTTTAGTCCCATAAAATTTTGAGAGACGGGTTCCACTTTTCTGCCATGAGCTCCCATAACTGTCTGGGGAAGCCCCAACTCAGATGCTATTGAACGTCAGTATCACAGCTTCTTAGAGTCCACGCAATCGTAACAGAAGTAGGGCACCACACCTTTTAGCGTCACTGCACTGCCTCCTCTGTCCCACACGGCCTTCGTAATGGCTTGCCTTCAAAGCCAGCTGCCGCACGCATCAGACTGGAGGTTGTTCGAAGCTGCGACTCATACGGTCTGGCAGAAATTGACCCACCTGGATCAAGTGGCTCCAGGTTCCTCTTACTGCAGCAAATTCTCTGTGGAGATTGTTCTCTTAACGTGGGAAAAGCTGGGGTTTCTCTTACGCGTCTACTCTGCCACTTCCTCAGGAGGGCTTGAGTCTAAGTAGCCCTCTTCTGACACTCATTAGCAGCTGTTCCAATGGAGGAGGGGTGCGTTTAGGTTAGGCTCAGCAGAGAAGCACAGAATGATTATGTCAAGTGATTATGGTGAGGTAACACCCTGGGAAACCACCCTGTCCCTTCTGCCCCCCACCCCCATTGCCACGGGGAACTTTGCTATGCTGAGGGTACATTATGCTGTGCGGATGAAGGGTTTCTGGCACTCAGCCACATGCAGCAACATGCGCTAGATGCGAGCTACAGACACCGATGCCGTTTCTCTAAAAGCCTTGACCAACACCCTGATTTGGGATGGGTGTGTCCCCTTTAATTTGCCAAGTGCAAGGAGGAAACAGGGATTGTGGGGTACAAGGAGGAAGCAGGGATTGTGGGGTACAAGAAATGGCTTCGATATTCCTAGTTACAGGCAATCAACATGGCCTGGCTGCACAAGGGACCCCCACCCGCGCACAGAAACCACGCGGTAGCTTCCCTATGCAGGATCGCCCACCGGAGTGACTGGGCATCGCAAACGCTGCCATCACCCAACGTGAGGGAGTGCCGTTCACACCCCGCGTTTAACGTGACCATCAATCCCCCATGCTGCCCAGTCTAAAGGTTGTGATCAGGTAAGGAAATAGACCATCTGTGGAAGTAGGGGGTGGAAGTAGGTGGTGTCATCATGTAAGCGGGAGAGTTACGTGTGCGTTGTCTTCTACCATTCAGATGCCAAGAAATTAAGAATGGTTTGAATCTCACCATTCTGGTGCTGCCTCAGAAGAAAAATCGAGCGCTCCCTAAAGCTCGTCTATGCTTGATCAAACCTTCCCAGGGCTCGCCCTGCAGGGAGGAATCACTCACACTGGGGCAATGGGAAACCAAAGCCTTCCTTCCTCTTTGCCAGCTCTGGCCTCACTGGGAATACAAGGGTGGGCGAAGACTCAGTGCCACCGAGCCTGGTGGAGGACGAGAGTCTCTGCCAAGCCGTGAAGCTGGCATGTCAAAGAAGAGCTGGACAAAACTCTGCGGAAGAAGCCGTCCCTTTTATGTACAGGACGGCCATGTTCTATAGAAGCGTATTAGGATGCCTCTAGCACCTGCCTCTTAGTCTCCACAGAATCCTTGGTTCTCAGTTCATCTATCACGGATTTTAAGACTTGCAGGCCTGGCCCACGGGACTCAACCTGACCTCACTCGCTGCAGCATTCAAGGAAGCTCTTTCCAAACAGGAGATGGTGGCAAGCAAGCTCGGGCACAAAGCAACTTTGGGAGTTTCATGGCTGTGGAGATGGCAGCTCCTCCCCCCGACTGCTGGCTTCTAGGATAGAGTGTCTTCCAACAAGACCCCCCCACCTGCCCGCCCAAAGGATGTCCCTTGGGCACACGCAGTGCATGGCACTCAATGCCTGACACAAGGCCACAGATCTTACCAAAGCGCAACAAACATTTGTTACATAGTTCACAGCACAGCGTCATTGGACCACAATTTCAAACACAATTAAAAATAGTGGCAGTTTCCTTTGATGCTATTTCTGCGCTCCCAAGAAAGAGCTAACGGAGAGAGGCACCAGCATTTACTGCACAAATGATTTGACATCACTGTTTGCTGGGGTAACGTATGCCCGTCAGCTATCCCACTGCACACATCAAAACGAGGACAGACTTGGCCACAAACATTCTGAAAAGCTCTCTTGGCAGGGTTTTCACCTCCCGAGCCTGAGCGAGATCACAGCTCTCCCTCCCTCAGTGCCCAATAATGTAAACAAATATATGGACATGTGCAAAGCAGAGCACCCAGAGCGGATATTTCGACAGACAGTCCTATGTGCGGAACCCCAGAGACGGGGGGGGGGGGGGGGGGAGGTGCGAAGGCGGGAGGACCTTTTGGAAGGAGCTGGCGTATTTGTTATTGCCTGGCTGCGTGTATGCGCACACAAAGATACAGCGCACGTCTGGAAAGAAGAGACGATACTCTTTCCTCAAACAGCAACTGATGAGCAAAATAAGGTTCTTAGCCTGAGATTTAGTGATTCTCGTAGAGGCCCAAATGGCTGATGGAATATTCTAAGACAGCAATTTCCTTGCAGAGTCAGGTGAGAGTTATCTGCAGGGTGCAGGGATACCGGACATTACTGAATGGCCTGTGACCAATTCTACGGCGGTGTGGCTTCTCAGATGGTGAATTTTCCGTGCAAAAGACATGTGGCATGTTTCCACTATGGCACACTGGGAGACTCAGCAAAAAGAAGCAAGATCAAGATGCAGACAGCTCGGTAGGTTCTTATTGGTTCCAGTACAGCACGGACGTCTCTTTATAATTAAAAAATAGCTCATGGATGCTACTGCTTCCTGCACAGTCTCAAAGTTCATACCATTTGAGGGCCTGGCATATCCATCATTCAAGAGATTCAGCAGCGATGAAGAATCCTGCCTCGGGGTAATAAAAGGCAGCTGTGGGCCAAAGCAGCAGACAGACGAAAGGGTCCGATTAACTCTTCTCCCCACACCGACCTTACCCTGCCTGGCTGAGGCATAACAAGGCAAAGCCTTCAGGGCCGCTCTCTTTAAAATACTTAAATACTTTTTTTTTTTTTTTTTTTTTTAAAAGAAGAAAATAAAACCCACTTTTCTCTTGGAAACCATTGGAACGTAAACAATAAAAAGGGGCCGGGGGCAGGGAGAACGTTTGACTGTGCTTCCCAGACAGCAGCCCTTGCTTGGAGCAGTCGGTGCCTCTTGGAGGGGCGCCTGCAGCCACGTGACTATTGCTCTCTCGTTTAAAGTTCCTCTTGGGGTAGGAGCTTGAATTCGGCTCTCAGCAATTCAGTGTCTCCAGCCGGCTGCCTAGTCCTCCTCATCCTCGCTGATGTCGTAGGCGACGGCGCACTGGCTCCTGGAGCGGTTGGCCGGCGAGGAGGGAGGGGTCTTGGTGGAGAAGGGCCAGCGGAAGGAGGGAGAGGGGGAGCGCTCGTGTGTCGGGCTGCTGCTGGGGCTCTGCTTCGGGCTGATCGCTTGCAACATCCGGCCTTTGCCCTCCTTCAGCATGTGCTTCTAGCGCGGGGAGGGAGAGAGGAGAGAGATTAACCACATGGCCGGTGGCATGTCAGAAGGTGATGGGAAAGGGCGCCGGAGCCAGCATATGGATGCTCCGGCCCACGGCACCTATAGCTTTGCGGTAGTTGTACCAGCCCAGTGTCCATCAGTGCAAGCACCGACAGCCATAGGTCACAGAACGGGGAGCGCGCCAGTTCAGAACAGCGATGGAAAGTTACCGCTCCCCCCTGGCCACTCGGTGAATGGTATAAAACAAGTTGGAGGGGTCAGGTCGACTCCTAGGGAATCGGTGCTCTGAAATAAAGTCACCGCGGCCTCCAGGACTAAGTGGCATCCACGTTGGTCACCCCAGACAGGCCAACGGCATCCTCAAAGACTGAGCAACCGTCTAGGCCTCCAGCAAGGCCCCCCCATGGCGCATGTTGGTGGAGAGGGCCTGGGAGGGAAGCCGGCAGTGTGGTAGTGCTGTCCTTAGCTAGGGGGCTTCCCGCTGCAGAGCTATCACAACTGCACCTTCCAGAAGCATGAAAGTTTACCAGGACGATCCCTCGCCCACCCCACCTTTGCTCCCCCTCTCCAGGGTGAACTTGTTACCAGTGCTCCTTCGGGTCCAAACATCTCCAGGAAGTTGCCGATGAATTCCCGGGATTTCTCCTCCCATTTCTGAATGAGGTCAATGCTCTTTTCCTCCACTTTCTGGACAAACTCCTTCGATTTCTCCTCCACGTCCTTCACCCTCTTTTTCACTTTGTCCACACGTTCCTGCAGGTGATATTTCTTCTCCTGTAGAAGCAAACAACACAGGGGGAAGGATTAGGACATGGGGCATTTCAATTTTCACCTGTCCCACAGGCAGTTAACTCCCACTTTTTAGGATTTAAAAGGGTGAAGATAATTTTCTGGTACTAATACAAACTTCATTGGTCCTACAGCTGAGCAGCCAGAGTTTCCTGGACACACAACAGCTACAGCTGGGAACGGATGACGTTTCAATCAAAAATACCAACTCCACTCTGCAACCCACGTCTCCCGCTTTCACAGTGCAATACGACTGGCAGAAACAGACAATCTAGCAAAGATCTGCATTCCAATTTCCTTGGCGCTGAGTCTTCTGTGCAGAATTTAAAGGGGAAAATGAGCTGACAAGACCGTGCGTGGGACCACTGAGCCCTGCAAATTTATTTATTATTATTTGTATTGCAGCCTTTCCCAGAGGCCTTGGTCAGGGTCAGGCTCCCACTGTCCTGGGTGATGCACCTGCCCACAGTACAAAGACGGTCCTTGCCTTGGAGCGTTAACAGTCTAACACATCGAGACTCACGTTTATGAAGCTGACGTTCAACTCCTTGGCCGTGTACCCCCTCTGCAGGTTCCGTCTGGCATAGACATCATAGTCCCGTACAATCCGGGTGATTATATCGGATGTAGAGATCCCTTCGGTCCTCTGAGTTGGTGCAAACATGCCTACGACCAGGGGAACGGAACCCAGCACAGTTGTCAGTTGGATGGAAGGTGAGGAGCTGCTCCTGACTCAGTACAGAGGCTGGAGCATTTCACAGGCGCTCAGAGATCATCCCCTGCTTCCTATATGTTTATTCGTATCCCAATTGGCCCCGTGCTCTGTATTTTGATCCTTGAAAGCTGTCCCGTTCTGGTGTCCCCAATTCACAAATGGTCAAAAACTGGGAGGGTTGAGAGAGGAGCCAGGAGAAGGAGAGACGGAAGGAGCTCAAACTACGTAGCTTATCAAAGAGCAACTTCAGGAGTGAGTTGATTAAGTACCTGCCTGGGGAACAGCAATATGACTGCAGACAGCTCTTTAGTCTAGCAGACAAGAGCCAATGGCTGGAAGGCGAAGCTAGAGCCATACAGACTAGAAATCAAGTGCAATTTTTTTTTAGACAGTGAGAGTCAACTACAGCGAGAGTCATTTAACTGCTGGAGCTGTTCATCAAGGCGTGGGGGGGGGAAGGGGGCGGGATTTTCCATCCCTGGCCATTTTTTAAATCAAGAGAGGAGGTTTCTCTAAAGGATCTGCTTTTGTTTAACCACCGCAATGGGATTTGCAGCAGGAATTAATTCAGGGGAGTCCTCTGGCCTGTGTTCTGGACAAATCCAGGCTAGGTGATCACAACGTCTGGGCCTAGGGGCTATGCAAACAGCTCAGCAAGCGTAACAGGCCTGAAGCCCACACTCAGAGGCACCTACGCCATGAATCAGGGCGGCACAGAGGTGTGAGATCAGCTAGCTACAGCGGCAGGACCAAGGCGGCAGAGCACAAATCAAGGTACAATTCCATGGGCTTCTGTTACCTGGCTCGTCCAAAGGGACTGAGTCTATAAAGGACGTAGGGAGACGCAAGCAAGTCCCCAACACACCTCACACTTCATGTGCCCCCAAAAATGTGACCTTCAGCCTTGGAGAACTGAACACGCCTTATAACGGGCAGGGTGATGGCAGCAAAAACTCTCTTTTCCTTCCTATGAAAAAGGCCCAAAGTGTATGGTGCAGCCAGCTGACTGGATGGGAATCTGGGTTTGTCTTGGCCCTCAGGGCTCACTCAGTCTAAGTATCGTGCTGGAAGGTGGGCTCTGATTCTCCACCCACACCTCCTTTGCTGGATCACTACAGTCATCTGCTATTTATTTTAGAGAGAGTATGCATCTGCCTGCCTGCCTGCGTGGCTATTTGTTCAAGAACTTCTCCTCAACAGTAAGAGCCAGGACCTCCAAATGTGGGAGGCAGCTCCCTCTTACCCTAACTTACAGCAAGATCGGGGTTTGGTTGTGCCAGGACAATGGGATGTGCCTAGAATGAAATTGTTTTGCATCAAACGGAAAGGGAGGGGTGTGATAACAGGGACAGTTACGCTCACGAATGACCACAGGAGGGCAGCAAGCACCTCAGCCCCGGGGAGGAGCTGCTGGTGGGCAGCACAGCCCTGCCACCCCAACCTGCCTCAGGGAGCAGCTGCCACATGTCCTCTGTCACACTGGGCCACCATTGAGCACAGCTCCTGCTGTTCCTGGGCCAGCTCTGGGGAGATGCCAGTGGGCAGCGTGTATAGCTCCCACACACCCTGGGGAGAAGCTGGTGGGTAGCCTGCATTCCCCCACTGCCAGCTGCACTGGGAAGAAGCCACTGGGTGGGATATGCAGCCCCCGGACCCGGGCAACGCCATAAGCCTTCTAGTTTAGTATAAAACGGAGGGGGTGGGAAGCTGACCAAAAGCTGGGTTCTAAACGAAGAGGTGCTCCGCTACTGAGCTATAGGGATGAATGAATAGACTAGCCAGACTAGTAAACAGAAGCCATGGGTCTCAAAGGCTGCCAATCCAGCACCCGTAATACCAAGGTCACTCTTTAAAAAAATAAAATAAAAATTGTAGTTCAGGAGTCCTGGTGTGACGGATCTGCTCTTTCCTGATATCCCTTTGATAAGTCTCTGTTACTGGGCTATGAGGATGAGTGAATAGACTACAGAGGAACCCTTGCTCGGAAGAGAGAATGTTTTTAAGAAATGTACCTGCCCAGTTCGTTTGTACTTAATTATCTTGGCTATTGTCAGAGACAGCAGAGACCACTCTACTCTGTGCTGATTAGGCCTCAGTTGGAGTAGTGTCCCCAGTTCTGGGCCCCACATTTCAAGAAAGGTGTGGAGAAATGGGAGAAGGTCCAGAGAAGAACAACAAAAAATGATGAAAGGTCTAGAAAACATGACCTACGAGGGAAGACTGAAAGAACTGGGCTTGTTTAGTTTAGTAAAGAGAAGACTGAGAGGGGACAGGATAGCAGTTTTCAAGCACCTAAAAGGGTATTACAAGGAGGGAGAAAAATTGTTCTCCTTGGCCTCTGAGGATAGGACAAGCAGCAATGGGCTCAAACTGCAGCAAGGGAGGTTTTGGTTGGACATCAGGACATCAGGGTGGTTAAACACTGGGATAAATTGCCTAGGGAGGTTGTGAAATCTCCATCACTGGAGATATTTCAGAGCAGGTTGGACAGACACCTGTCAGGGATGGTCTAGAGGGTGCTTGGTCCTGCCGTGAGGGTAGGGGACTGGACTCGATGACTTCTCGAGGTCCCTTCCAGTTCTATGATTGTGTGTGTTTTAATAAGGGACTTCCTAGCACTGAATTTATGATACTGAGCTTAGGGCACCAGCCCAAGCCATGGAATGGGCCAGGACACAAAGGAAGAGAGACGGAGATGACATTGCCTTGGTGTGAATACAAACAGCAATGGTAGCCATGTTTATGGCTAGTCATCTGTCACAGCAGGACAGGAAGCAAGGGGAGTGTGATTTTCCCATTTGTCCATGACTTCTCTTTTCACCTTAATGTTGCAGGTCCTTTTCTTGTGGGGCTGGGCCCAGTGCCCTAAGATGGGCATTGCAACCTGGCACACAGGGTTGCAGTACCGCTCCAGTCTGGCCCATCCAACCCTGTTCCCCCAACAGGCTACTGGTCCCAGTCCTGCAGGACTGGAGTTTAGCGGAGACTCCCCCCAAGAGTTCGGGGGGGGGGGGCGCTCTCTCTAGCCCACTTTCTCTCTCTCTGGGCTTCCTCTCCTCCCCCAGCCAGGGTCCTGGGGTTGCTCTGGGTGGCTGGTGCCCCGGGGCAGGACAAGGAGAGAGGAACTTTTTCAAATAGGAAATCAGGGAGCAGTCACCTAGACCTTACATTCGCCACCACTGCTCTGCAATGTGTGACAAAAAAGGCCAAAAGGTGTCTGCAGCGCAGCCCTTGACACGGAATATGAAAGTGCTGCGGTCCAGGGGGTTACATTAATGCAAGCCCCACAGCTGTAAAACTGCGCCCAGCATCTGGCTTTTTCAGACCAATGCCACATTTAACCAAGAGACGAGCTGCACTTGCTATTTCTAGAGCGCCGACTAATGGATACTCCCGTGGGCCGCTTACTTTGCTGGTTCTCAGATAACAAGTGTGTGGCCGCTGGCAGAGGGCTAGCCGAAGAAAGAGCAGATCCACCACGCCAGGACTCATGAACTAACATTTTTATTTTATTTTTAAAAAGAGTGACCTTGGTATTACAGGTGCTGTCAGACCCCTGGCTTCTGGTGACTCCATGTGTCACAGGACTAGCCCTGCCAATGTGGGGCAACCCTAATGGGGAAGCACCAACCTTTTAGGCACTCTAATACCATCGTGAAGGGAGCAGAACAGGTTGGACCTCTATAATCTGGACTTCCATCCTCCAGCAACATGCGTGGTCCAGCATGGGGAAAGCCGGGCCCCATGCCCAGCACCTCCACCCCTGCCTCCCACTCAGGGATGGAGAGGGGAGGTTGCTCAGGGGAAGAAGCAGGGTGACCGTGAAGCCCTGTAGCAGGGGCTGGGTGTGCAGCCCAGTGAACATGGGGCTTGGTGTGCTCCCCATGCACTGACCTCTGGTCCGGCAAATTCCTTGGTTTGGACCAATCAGGCCCCGAGGGTGTTGGACCGGGGAGGTCCAACCGGTAGAAGAACCTAGCCTGAGATGAGCTGTGTCTCCCCAGACACTCAGTCCTCGCTGGCACCACCTAGAACCACGGTTTTGCTCTAACACACCCGTCCCACTCGGAACTGGACCGAGACCCACCAGCTGGTGCTAGATAGCAAAGGTTACAGGTCACCCCACGACTTACACCTCACCTGCTTCTTTTATGTGTTTGTAAACATCGTCACTCCCAGCAGAAGAATATGGGATGTCATCGTGGGCAACAAAATCAATCTGGGAGTTGGGGAAAAAACAAAAAAAGAGTCTGAATAAATCTTTCCTTGACTCCACAGACAGTACCTTGTTCTGCAGTGACCAAGGAACAGTTAATTACTTAACGCTCAGCCGCCATGTGCTGGTAGGTGGGGAGCAAAGCTACGAGGAGCGGCCGTGTGCTTTGCTTTCCAAACAAGGCTCACCCTTGGCAGCCAGCCCCCCAAGCACATCTAGACAAGCCTGAGAGTGCACGCCAAGGAGGAGACAACGCGAGTAAGACGCAAACGGCAGCTGCAAGCTTCAGACAGTTTGCTCTAAACACGGCGAATTGCTGGCCGGGCGTAGCAGCCTGGTGCCAGCAGAGGGCAATATCCGATGCTTCGGAGGAAGGTGAGAAAGCTCTCGTGCATCTGGCCACAAATTCCTTCCTGACCCTTGCAGCAGCGTCCCGATGCAGGAGATTTGACGCATCTGATCTCAATCTAAGCAACCCAACTGTTACTAGTAGCATTGAAACTACCAGCCCTTCTCAAAGCCAGCCACGGTAGCTGCCTCTCCAACACCTGCTAGGAGAACTTCACCACAGACCTGTTGCTTGTTTTGCGCTGACCTGCCGCTAAGGTTCAGCAACCCCTTGTTCTCACTACAGGGAACAGCAAAAAGGAGCCTCGCTGTGTCTGCCAGAATCGGCCCCACCACAGATCTGGCCTCCTCTCCAAACTGAGTACATCTCAGATTGACAGCCCCCACCATTGCAAGCTAGTTCTGCTCAGGCGTCTAACCCCCTTAGAGACGAACCCGGCCCATTATACAGGTTGGACCTCCCCAGTCCGACGCCTTGGGATCTGACTGGTCCCGGATGAGGGATTTTGCCAGACCAGGGAAGGTCATATCTGTGTCCCCCTTGCCACCGGCCCCCCCAGCCATGGCCTCGCTGCCAGGCCCCCAGCTGGCTTCCCCCTGCTGCTGGCTCCTCCGTGTGCAGGGCTTCCGGCCCCACCGCCGCACGCACAGACTGGCTGCCGGGCTCCCAATTTCGCTGCCACTACTGGGCTCCCACCCTGCTGCAGGGCTCCCACCACCAGCCCTCCACCGGGACTCTCTGATCCTGGAACATCCAGGAGCCCAGTTGCCCAGGGCCCAAGCCTACAGCAGCTCTGCTGCTGCCGCGCCTTACCCGATGCTCAACCAGGAACTCTGGGGTGAGGGTCCAGGGTGCGTTTCTCACCACTTCGTCCACGTAGCGGCAGTGCTGCACCGCGTCGTAGCGCTCGCTTTCGTTCATCACCGTGAAGCCCTTCAAGTTGTGGGTCAGCTCATCGCTGCAGACTGCAGAGCCGGGCACAGAGCAGGGAAGAGGTCTGTCAGCCCTCTGCGACCCACCCGGGCCCCCGTCCCTGCCAGAACCCACGGTCCGACCCCTACAGCATGGGAGCACCCCGCCCCAAGACCCAGGCAGGTCTCCCAAGCTACGCAGGCTCAGCTGTTACAGCCGAGTGCTATGGGAGACGCTGGTGATTCAGGAAGAGAACCCAGTTTTCAACTCCCTCTCTAGAGCACTGGTGTGAAAGGTTTGGAGGTCCAGGGGGAAACAGAGCAGTCTGGAGAAATGAAACCGCTCTAAACAATTCCACTGACTGCCACAGATTGTGACGACAGCATTACTATGCAAACTTGGTCAGCTTTGGGGCTGACTGGCTGGCAGCTGTCCTCCACCCCAGGCCCTCTGCTGCTTGGTGAAAGAAAGGATAGATTCAGAAAGTCAACTGTCCCTCAGAAGCCAGCAGTGTTCTTCCCCTTTGGGCACCTGTACTGGAAACACAGGGCAGCCCTACAGACCACCCCGAGGCGGGGCACAGAACTGCATCATTTACCCTGGAGTTGACTTGGGTACAGCACCCTGATCCCTCACAAAGAAACATCAGAACCAAACAGGTTTCCAAAAGTAGAAACTAAGCCAAACCCCACTGGAGCGAACCCGACTAGAATGGAATGGGTTCCTAGCAAATCATCAGATTCGTTCAATCATCAGGCCATGTAATAAATCAACAGCTCTCTATCAGCTCTACGGAATCATTTGGGACGGCCCCAAAGCAGATGGGCCATTATCAATCTCAATTGAGAAATTGCTGCTGCTCCAGCCAAAGAGTGATACAGCGAGGGCGAAAGCTCTCCCGGGTTGGTGCCAGCATTGAGACTACGCACACTGAGGGACGGCTTCTTAGTTGTCAATTCAAATGGCAGCGCCGAATGTCCCCTTTTCCATTTTGGCACTCAACAGCTCAGCTCTGAACCGCATTTCTGGATCCACAACATTTCGTTCAACTATAGAGAGCTCTTCCCGGCTTTACGAAACAACCCACTTTTGGGAGTTTCATTTTTACAGGCAGGGCCATTTGTCCCCGACACTGCGCTGTATCCACCTTAGTACTACAGGGGATGAGATTACAACGTGGCCGCCCTTTGAGCTGCAACAAGTGCCAGGCACAGGGTAAGCGGCTGAAGGTGGGAGAATGCAAAGCCGCTCCTGCCTTAGGCAAAGTTAATTACTCCTGTAAGGCTGCCAAACTCAACAGAGACCTCTCCTTACCTCCCACAATGAGATATGTGTTCGGGAAGAGGTTCTTTGCCTGCATCAAGGCCCGGGCATGTCCAGAGTGAAATAAGTCAAATATCCCGTCAGCATAAACCCTGACCGGTCGGTCCACTGAGCACAAAAACACAGACGTTATTCGTGGAGAACCATTCCTGGGGAAAGCAGTTGCTGGCCGGGCCTTACTGGGCGTGTCTGAAGACCTAAGAAGCCTTGTGTTCCTTGTGGGAGGAAGCTGGTTGTACGCGTTGTTAGGGAAACAATTATCAGAATGCGGAGCTGTAGCCAAAAAAGGTTTGAGAAGGTAAACTGCTGGTTTGTTCCCTCTTCTGCCAGGAGTCAGGGGACAGGGGTGCCAGACTAAGCATGGAACGATCTTTAGAGACAAAACTTAACACCCAAAATGCCATGCGTAGTGTTCTCATGGGGCTAAGTGCAGCTGCCCTGGGATGAGGTGCACACAGCGCGAAAGGAAACCTGGGGAAAATGGAAACATCGAACACCTTCATCTCCAGCAACATACAACGTGCCAACATTCCGGACAGCAACTGACTACTCATGGGTGATTCGCCAAAGACTTTGCACGGGTTTGCGTTATGTTTGCCCAGCAGGCTCCTGGAGGAAATCCTGACATCTTCCCTGTTTCCACCATTAGTTTACTCCTGCCCCACCACCCCATGCTTGAAGCTCGCTACTATAGCTACTGTCCTCTGGTTCTGTGAGCCAGTGAGAATTCCTGCTTAGCATGACCTCCAAAAATTGACCAGGCAGGGCTATTACTGAGCCAATTTTTATGTTCCTGCTTCCAAGCTAGGGATGTTACATTTCGATTGATCTAGTTTCCATCGACTACTCAATTAGTAGATAAGGGGGGAGCTCGCTATCCCGCTGCGCCTCTCCCGTTGAAATGTCGGAGAGAGAGGCGCAACAGTAGGATGCCTCTGCCTCCCCTACCCCCTGTGGAGACAGTGCTGGGGGAAACCAGCTGTTAACCGGCTCCTGCTTCCCCGCCTTGTAGCATCTCTCTGATAGAGGCAGCAAGGTGCGTGTGTGTGAAGCAACTAGTCGAGCGACTACTCGACTGTCTGAAACTTATGCCTATGCACCAGGAAAGGGCAGACAAATAAGCAGTGGCAAATTTTTAAAGTGCTTCTACACAAATGCTAGGAGTCTGACTAATAAGATGGGTGAACTAGAGTACCTAGTATTAAATGAGGAGATTGACATAATAGGCATCACTGAAACCTGGTGGAATGAGGAAAATCTGTGGGACACAATCATACCGGGATATAAAATATATCGAAAGGATAGAGCAGGCCGGGTGGGTGGCGGAGTGGCACTGTATGTGAAAGATAATGTAGAATCAAATGAAATAAAAATAAGTGAATCAACATGTTCAATAGAATCGCTATGGATAGTAATTCCATGCTCCAATAATAAGAAATTAGCAGTAGGGATATATTACCGACCACCTGACCAGGACAGCGATACTGACATTGAAATGCTGAGGGAGATTAGAGAGGCTACCAGAATAAAGAACTCTATAATAATGGGGGATTTTAATTATCCCCATATTGACTAGGTACATGTCACCTCAGGAAGAGAAGCGGAGATAAAATTTCTCAATGGCCTAAATGACTGCTTCTTGGAGCAGCTGGTGCAGGAACCCACAAGGGGAGAGGCAATTCTCGATTTAGTCCTGAGTGGAGTGCAGGATCAGGTCCAGGAAATAACCGTTACAGGACCGCTTGGGAATAGTGACCATAATATAATAACATTCAACATTCCTGTGGTGGGTAGAACACCTCAGCAGTCCAGCACCCTTGCATTTAATTTCAAAAAGGGGAATTACACAAAAATGAGGAGGCTAGTTAAACAGAAATTAAAAGGCACAGTGACTAGAGCCAAATCCCTGCAAGCTGCATGGAAACTTTTTAAAGACACCATAATAGAGGCCCAACTTAAATGTATACCCCAAATTAAAAAACATAGCAAGAGACCTAAAAAAGTGTCACCGTGGCTTAACCACCATGTAAAAGAAGCAGTGAGGGACAAAAAGGCATCTTTTAAGAAGTGGAAGTCCAATCCTAGTGAGAGAAATAGAAAGGAACATAAACACTGTCAAATCAAGTGTAAAAATGTAATAAGAAAAGCAAAAAAAGATTTTGAGGAACAGCTAGCCAAAAACTCAAAAAGAAATAACAAAATGTTTTTTAAGTACATTAGAAGCAGGAAGCCTGCTAAAAAACCTGTGGGTCCCCTAGACGATCGAACTATAAAAGGCACAATCAAGGACGATAAAGCCATTGCGGAGAAACTAAATGATTTCTTTGCTTCAGTCTTCATGGCTGAGGACGTTGGGGAGATTCCCAAATCTGTACCGTCCTTTGTGGGTGATGAATCTGAGGAACTGTCCCGGACTGAAGTGTCATTAGAGGAGGTTTTGGAACAAATAGAAAAACTTAATGTTAACAAATCTTCGGGACCGGATGGCATTCATCCAAAGGTTCTGAAAGAACTCAAATGGGAAATTGCTGAACTATTATCTGTGGTTTGTAACCTATCCCTTAAATCAGCTTCCGTACCTAATGACTGGAAGGTAGCCAACGTGACACCAATATTTAAAAAGGGCTCTAGAGGCGATCCGGGCAATTACAGACTGGTAAGTCTAACTTCAGTACCAGGCAAATTAGTCGAAACAATAGTAAAGAATAAAATTGTGAAGCATGTAGAAGAACATAATTTGTTGGACAAAAGTCAACATGGTCTCTGTAAAGGGAAATCCTGTCTTACTAATCTATTAGAGTTCTTTGAAGGGGTTAACAAACATGCGGACAAGGGGGATCCAGTAGATATAGTATACTTAGATTTTCAGAAAGCCTTTGACAAGGTCCCTCACCAAAGGCTCTTGTGTAAATTACATGGCCATGGGATAAGAGGGAAGGTCCTTTCTTGGATTGAGAACTGGTTAAAAGACAGGAAACAAAGGGTAGGAATAAATGGTAAATTTTCAGAATGGAGAGGGGTAACTAGTGGTGTCCCCCAAGGGTCGGTCCTAGGACCAATCCTGTTCAACTTATTCATAAATGATCTGGAGAAAGGGGTAAGCAGTGAGGTGGTAAAGTTTGCGGATGATACCAAACTGTTTAGGATAGTCAAGACAGAAGCAGACTGTGAGGGACTCCAAGAAGATCTCACCAAACTGAGTGATTGGGCAACAAAATGGCAAATGAAATTTAATGTGGATAAGTGTAAAGTAATGCACATCGGGAAAAATAACCCCAACTATACGTACAGTATGATGGGGGCTAATTTGGCTACGACAAATCAGGAAAGAGATCTTGGAGTTATCGTGGACAGTTCTCTGAAAACTTCCACGCAGTGTGCAGCAGCGGTCATAAAGGCAAATAGGATGCTAGGAATTATTAAGAAAGGGATAGAAAATAAGACCCAGAATATCTTACTGCCCCTGTATAAAACTATGGTACGCCCACATCTTGAATACTGTGTACAGATGTGGTCTCCTCACCTCAAAAAAGATATTTTGGCCTTGGAAAGGGTTCAGAAAAGGGCAACTAAAATGATTAGGGGTTTGGAACGGGTCCCATATGAGGAGAGGCTAAAGAGACTGGGACTTTTCAGTTTAGAAAAGTGGAGACTGAGGGGGGATATGATAGAGGTATATAAAATCATGAGTGGTGTGGAGAGGGCCAGAAAAGAGAAGTTATTTATTAGTTCCCTAAATAGAAGAACTAGAGGACACCAAATGAAACTAATGGGTAGCAGGTTTAAAACTAATAAAAGAAAGTTCTTCTTCACACAGCGTGTCGTCAGCCTGTGGAACTCCTTGCCAGAGGAGGCTGTGAAGGCTAGGACTATAACAGAGTTTAAAGAGAAGCTAGATAATTTCATGGAGGTTAGGTCCATAAAAGGCTATTAGCCAGGGGATAAAATGGTGTCCTTGGCCTCTGTTTGTCAGAGGCTGGAGAGGGATGGCAGGAGACAAATCGCTTGATCATTGTCTTCGGTCCACCCTCTCTGGGGCACCTGGTGCTGGCCACTGTCAGTAGACAGGATACTGGGCTAGATGGACCTTTGGTCTGACCCAGTACGGCCATTCTTATGTTCTTATGTGGCTTTGAAGTGACTCAGGAACGTGGCTAGAAGCAGTGCTACTACTGAGGAAAGCATAAGGGGCTCTCATTATATGAAGCTCCCAGAACAAAGAGGCTCCAAACTCAGCTGCAGCCTCCAGGCAAACATGATACCAAGTCAGTCACCAGAGTGGAGATACAGTCCTCGTTAGCAAAGCAGGGCTCCTTCCACTCTGACGCAAGGGAGGATGGAGCTATGTAACTGAGCCAGGAGAAATCCCAGAGCCACGTGCATGGCTAGGTAAATGCCTTCTCATTTGGTTTTACAGTACTTACAGGGGGTGCCCCTGGTCGCCTCGTCGAACGTGACTCTGGCATATGGCTTACTGTAGTCCTCTTCAATTTCATCTGAAAACGGAGCTGGCTCCCTCAAGCCCTGCGTAAGCAATCAGAGAGAAGAACAGCTTGCAAACCCCTCGCGGTTCAGCCTATTACACAGCCATAACACAAGCCGACAGGGAGGGCAGGGGAATAGGACAGCTGGGCAATTGCATGGCAGCCACACTGTGCTAGGAGAGCCTGGTACAGAAGGCACTAATGAGATTTTCTACAGCTAAGCCCCCGTGCCGTCCCCTTGTTTAGGGATGGAGAGAACTGAGGTGAGCTGAGGTCACAGTGACACATGGAATCAAGGGAACTGCTCAGCACAGCCCAAGGCACAGACACCCAGCTGGTGTGAACATCGATAGCTCTCTGGGCTTCAATGAAGCTAGGACCTTCCTGTTGGCTAAGGATCCCCCTTCCCCCACATGAGTCCTTTACTCCCAAGTCTTGAGATCTAGCCACTGGGCAGAACTGCCTCAGCTGGACCATACCGTGGAACAAATCTCCCCGGGCATAGTGTATAAATGGTCACAGCTATCAGGACACGCAAGCCATTAGTTGTAGAAATTGTGGAAACCATTTCATATTTAGCTAGAAGCCATCTTGTATAACAAACCATTTCAGCTTTTCTCTCTCGCACGTAGACCAGAGTGAACTTTCCGTCACCCCGTGAGAAGAGGCCTACAGGATGGGCTATTGGAATGTGTTAATTGGGGTACTCCCTCATACCTGTCCGCCATTTTGTTTTTCCTAGTTTAATTGATGATTTCTGTAATTGGATGCCCTGACATCAGACTGTTTGGTTAAGGGTATAAAGATACTAGGATTGATTGTATTAGCCAGCCTTACTGGGCCCAGCTCTGCTGGGACCATGTTTGGCTCACTTGGCTTTACTGATCAATAAAGTTGTCTGTTTAGCCGCCTAAAACTGAGTGAAGTTTTTGCTTCGACACAAGCCATTACAACCCAGCAAAGCTGCCCATAGCTGGTCTGACTCTCCAGGGAAAGTGTTCACAAGCACCTATCTGAAGCCCTAGAAGGTGGGAAACCAGTCGTGTTCTGTGGCCAAACAGAACCTTACAGACCCTCACCGGTCCCTGTGACACTACCAGCAAGAGCAGCACATCGGCAGAGTTCACAGGGAGAAGGATGACACAGGAAGTCTAGTGACAGCTGCTGGGGGGCTGATCGCGTCTGGACAGAACGAAGCACCCGGGCCTCCAATGAGCCGCCGGCTCGGTGTCAGTTTAATGACGCTGCAGGGCCTGTGACGGTTCAAGAGTCATTCCCCTTTTCGCAGGGAGGTGGGTCCGTGCAGCCGATCACCCTTCCCCATGCTGGATGACTAGGAATCGACCTTGCTACCCACGTCACGACAAAAGCCAAACTGCAGCTGCAAGAGGGTCCTTGGCAGTTTCCTCCTACCCCACTGCAGCGCCCCGCTGTGAGCCCTGGCAGCCTTTCTGCAAGCCCTGCTGTGGTCTCTCCCGACGGGAATCCTGTGCTGAAACAGATCTCCATGTGCAGCACGTGGGAAGGCGGCAACCTGGCCGCTCTGCTGCAGTGAGCGATGCCCTTTGAGACCTTCTTTAACAAGAGCATCGTACTGAGCCTCTGGCCTCTTCTGTGCTGTCTCGTCCATTATGGTCAGAGGCCTGGGGCTTCTGGACCTCGTGAAGGCAGAAGCGGCATCATTCCTAGCTCTAAATGTGGAGTCCTGGGCATGCATCTCCTCACGGCAGGGGTTCTAAATTAAACGCTGACATTTAATGAGGCCAGTGTCCATTCCCCCACACTGCCTTCAGCTTTCCTTCTTAGCCCTCAATCCCCCTGCGAGCAAGGCTTTGATTTTTTTGATACTTCCGTGCTTGCCTCTGTAATTACTGTGCAATAGGTCAGGCTCCCTAAACCAGGGAAGAGTGTGTGTAGGGGGTATTGTGTGCAAATACGTGACACAAAGAAACAAACCGATTGCTTGCAATTTCACAATCACACACACACACGGCAATTAGGACAGTACAGAAATGTAAGTGCCTCCTGCAACTAATATAACAGATCACACAACCCCCTCAAAGCCACCTCTCTAGATAAAAAGGCCTGTCTTCTCTCCTGTAAGAGGGTTGGGATATGCACCCTGAAATACTGAATACAACAAATGATGAGAGCAGGGCTATAAATCAATCGGCGTTTCATTCCTGTCTGCTGGGGAACTCTGGCACTGTTAAATGAGCAATCAGATCTTCTGTGAGGAGTATGTGCCAAGAGAGCATAAAGTATCTCGGCAACACTTTTGCCCTTGCAGGAACAGGGAGCCCTGCCAAACTCCTCGGAATAAAACTTTTCATGACAGCGAAGGAGCGAACGCGTCAAGAGACTCACGGGGAGTCTGCACCTCCAAGAGGTGGAGGCGTTCTGTAGAGGACAGATCAGAGGGAGTGTAAGGAAGAAGTATAAGCCCAGCTCGCTTTGTGCCATCTGTGGTCAGGCGCCCTGTCAGGGCCATGAGTGTAGCACTAAAGAGGGTGGGGGCACATGGGTCCCCTTCCTGTCTTTAGATGACATGTTACAAGGTCTGCTGGTTGAAGCACAGGCATCGAAGTCAAGGAGATCAGGGTCCTACACCCAATGAGGAGTAACCTTTAGCAAGTTACCGCACCCTTCTGTGCCTCAGTTTCCCCAATCTGCAAAAAGAAGATACTAATTCTTACCCATTCCAGTTTGGGAGGCATTTTGAGACGCTCTAATGGAAGGTGCTGTTAAAGGGCAAAGCATCGTTCGTATATCTGGGGAGGTAAAGGCTGATGCACATTGCAGGTATATTTATAAATGACTCTGACCCCTCAGCGATGGGGGAAAGGATAGCGGCCAACTCTGACAGAAAGATCAGGAAGGAACAACTCTAGAATGTGAGACACACATGAGCCCCACCGAGGGGGAGGGAGAGAACAGCCACACAGGACACACATACTGTATTACAGCCAGAGTAGACAAGCTCTGGAAACAGGCAGAGATTTTGACAAGGGTGGTCCCAATTAACCAGTGGTTCTTAAACTCTTTGGCCCATGGCCCACCTCGCTCAACGGGGACCTTTCCATGGACCACTAGCCAACCATCCATGATGACAAAACGGGTGCAGGAAGGAGTGGGGGGCGTGGGGTCTGGCCAGGAGGTAGAGTGCAGGAGAGGGTGAGGTGGGGTGGAATATGGGTGGGGTGTAGGGCGCAAGAGCGCACTGAGTGGGGCGGGGGGGGGGGGTCAGGGTGGGAGGGAGGGAGAGTACAGGAGTGGGGTGGGGGTATGGCGTCTGGAAGAGAAGACGATTGGCAGTGCTCACCTGGCTCCGTGCCTCCCACTGCTGTTCTCATTGGCCAGGATTCCGGCCAATGGGAGCAGCCAGGAAAGTTTCCCATTCCCCCAGCCAGGGGTGGGGAGAGGGAACAGCAGCGTGCAGCGCCACTTGCTTCCCCTCAAACCGGATCCGGTCCACGAGGCTCCCCACCCTCGCGGTGCTCCAACCTCGCGGAGTAGCCCAGGGGGCCGGAGCGCCAGCACAGGCTCCCCGCCACAGGGGGCACGGTGCAAGCCAGTCACAGTTCTCAAACCACTGCAATAAAACCAGCCCTCGGGTCTGCCTGGGAGGTGGAAGGAGAAAGCAGATTGGGGCCTGGCACTTCCAGGGAGCGAAAACTTTTTCAAGTAAAAGCGGCTGAGTTATAGCTCTAGCAGCATTAATGATTTACAAATACAGGACATCAGCTGGAGAGAGACTCCTCGACTACGTCCACACTTTTGCTTTGTTTTCCTCAGGCTCAGAGTGCGTTTACACAGGCAGTACTTGCAGCTCGGATGAGAGGAGCCAACTGCGGTCCCTATCACACAATGCACTGCTCCGACGCACAGCAAATCATTACCCTGACAGGAGTGGGTGGGGGTGTGTGTGTGACAGCTGCTGGAAGCAACCAGTCATGAGGCAGGGGGAGACCCCGACCTCGCCCCCGCCTCCCTTCCTGACTCTGCAAAGCACATTCTGCCGGCCAGCCTCTCTCTGTTCACAGAGCAGTGGCAGCTGTCAGAATGGAGCTAAAGGGAAGAGGCGCACACCTCCAGGCACGACTACTGAGTTTTAGGATGCAGAGTGGGAATGGCCACTCTGAGTAGGCTCAGGAGGGCAATTAGACCAGTAAAAGCAATCAAGAGTCTTTACTGGCACATCACATGAAACTCAGCAGTTTCAGTGCAAAATGTGGATTGAGCAAAACCCTGACTTTTTTGTGCTAAAACCTTAGACATAGCTTTTTAGAGAGGCACCGTCACATTAACGGAGGCCCAGCATTTCTGTTTTGGAAAACAAGGCTGCACTGAGTCCAGCATGGGCATGAAACTTTTCTTGGGTTGTCTAAAAGCTTTCCTGCAGTGCTGGAAACACTAATGCAGCTTCCTGCTAAATGCATGAGAACCAGAAAGTGAAGCCCATTAAACACACGATGAAACTAGTCAGTCTACTATCACTGCAGATGACAAAACAAGGTGCATAAAAATAGATTAAATAAATCTGATTATATTCGGAAGAAATTAAAAAAAGATTTAAAATTAAATTTGAAATGACTACCTATATTAAAGCCTAAGCTTAACTGTATTCTATTAAAATCATTTAATTTAAATAAAAATAGAATATGCAAGCAGTACGTAATTTCTGCACAAATTTTAAAGCAAGTCAAACCAGTGAACAGGTGGCAGTCATTGGCTAAGCACCTAGAACTAGAGTTTGCTGAAATGCAAAACCAGCTTTTGATTGATGGCAGCTTCTTCTGCAGGTGCAGAGACTATTTGCTTTGCTTCATTCACCTAGTTCAGTTCAACAACTAGATTCACTCAAAGTTGAGAAACCGACTGGAAGTTTAACGAGCAGTAAAAGCTCATTTTCATTTTCCAATCTGTGAATAAAAATGGAGGTGTGAGCAGATGAGCTCTACTAGTTCTAAAACTTTGAAAGACATGGTAAACAAACAGCCACTTTGGCTAGCACGTCCTTTGTTTAATAAATCAGTTTTAAATGTGAACCACGTGTGGATACATTTTCATAGGTATCCAGCACATTTCAGGTAGTTTTATTTAACTAATTAAAAAAAATTGTAAATGTTATTTTTGTGAATTTTTAGCTCAATTCCAATTCTCATCCAAATGCAGCCTGACACAAATCATACACTACATACAAATTAAGCTGGTAAATTTAAAAAAAAAATCTTAATTTTTTACATTTAAATGATGTTAGAAAATAGTGAAACTGAGTAGTGTGTAAAGCTATATAATTTCTCAAATAAATGTGTATAGATATAGCGTCTTCCTAGTTAGTAAAAAGTAGTACCAAATTTAGCCTGAAGGCTACATTTAGTTGCAAATCAATGTCTTAACTATGTATGTGAATGTTTAACTGGTTAATCGGTGGGAGCTGGAGCAGTTCCCCACCTGCTGTGGGCAGGGGGCTGCTCCAGCCCTGTGGGGGGGCCCGCCATGGACAGGGGCTGCTCCAGCCCCTGCCTGTGTGGGGCACTCAGCCCAGCAGCAGGCAGGAAGGCCGCTTCAGCCACAGCCTGCCCCCTCCTCCCTTAATTGGTTAACTGGTTAAACAATATGTTAACCAATTGGTTAACAAATTAAACAGGATTGTCATCTCTAGTCTTAACGATTACCAACCAATAAGACTCAACCTTACTTTAGGAAAAAAACTAAAATGTTGAAATGTGAAAGATGATGGTTTCCTGCTTGCTGATTTAAATCAATCCACCTCAAGGCAAGATGTTAATTAAAATTATTTTGGTTTTAATTATTTAGCCGCCAGTTCTGCATGCATGTCTTTAACTCCACATGCAGTTTCACTGATTTCAGTGCCATTATTCGTGTGCTTAAAGTTAGCCACATGAGTAGCTGTAGGAACACTGCCAGAAATGGGTCTAGGGAGCCAATATGGATTTTGTTTAAAATCTTGCCTATGTCACTAAAGAAATGAGAACAGTTCAAAGGTGACTTATTCCAAGTCTGTACACATCCACGCCCAGAACCAACATCCGCACTCACCACAAAACAGCTTTCCTCACCTTGCTTGGGACTCCATTTTTGTACATATGTACACCAGCATGAGCAAAGGAGGATTTTGACTCAGGTTTGCAAGAAGCAAACAGCACTAGCCAGGCTGCAGAACTCTGCCCCTTTCCCTGGGCACAAAGGGCATTTTACTGTGCTCCAATCAAGGCCACAATGTCAGTGTCATTCAGTGGCTTTTCAAAAGGGAAAGCTTTCTGATCAGGAGCCCTGCTTACTTACAAACGAGTGACGAGGCATTTTCAGGGGAATTCCATCTGGTTCTGTGGCCCCGTTGGGTCCAGACCCATCTTTTCTTCTCTTCCGGGGATTCAGCCTTGATGAGCTGGGGGGCTCCATCACAGGAGACGGGGTAGGCGAAGCGTTTCCAGCAGACTATAAGAATGAAGTAAAGAAGAAATGTAAGAGGAAGTTCACGGCAGAAGGGCTGAGAAACCAGCCAACAAGGAGCACTGCATACAAATGATCAGTCCAAAGCCACCTATACAGGGCCCTACCCAGTGGAATGTGGCAGGAGATGCCAAAACTTCTTGACAAACAGTGCCCGATGGGAACTCTGAATAAGTTCTCTCTGCAGAGTAGCTCCTAGTCACAGGAATGAGGAGAGGGAAATAATCAGCTGGCTGGAGAGAAACTCTCTCACGCAGCAGTTGACGTATGAGTTATGGTATCATTAGCTTGGAACTAGTTACGGTATTTTAGTATCTAAGTGGCAGGCCAAAGATTAATACATGCCCAGTCCACATGACTAAAGGATGACTGTGTATAATTTCCTAGCTTTCATTTCAATGACAAACTGGATGCACAAAACGAACCTTCACACAACAAGAATCCATCACTGGAGATATTAAGAGCAGGTTAGACTGACACTTTTCAGGGCAGGCAACTGGACTTGATGATCTCTCGAGGTCCCTTCCAGTTCTAGTATTCTATGATTCTAAGACAGATGATGGGCAAAGCTGTATTTCCATTAGGGATGTGAATGATTAACAAGTTAACGGGTGAGGCTTACTGGCTACGGTAAACTGGTGGGGGCTGGCACAGCCCCACAGGGTCTGCTGCGAGCAAGGGGTGCTCTAGCCCGGCTGCAGCAGATGGAGGCGGAGGACCGCTCCAGCCCAGTCTGGCTGGAGTGCCCCCCTACCTGCTCCGTTTAATTGGTTAAAAAGAACCTTTACCTGGTGAGCTAAATAAATGGGATTTTACATCCCCTGTTTCTATTGGCGTGGGGTGGGCAACCGTGCCCATGAACTAAATCGTGAATAGGCTATTTGCAGTGAGAGCTCAGCTGTTAACTTTCCCTATGCCAGGAATGCAAGGAAGCCCCGCACGGCTTGCTGGGGAGGTGAAGCTAGGTGTTTACATGAATGGCTAACACGGGAAAATCCCAACCCAACTGCCGAAAGGGTTAAAAGTAGAGGCTGGATTTGCAAATTTGTGGCTAACGACTGAGTTGAAGTTTTTCCCCTTTACTAAACAAGCTATCTGACCCCCTTGTGGTCATTTGCACTTCTGTATCACCTTTCATCAGCCAAGACGGGCACGCCTGGGAAATGCAGTTGACAACTTAGTCTAGAAGCTGTGGATTTAAAGACTCTTCCCCACTCATACGCAGAGTGTATCCTGGAAGTGACTGGGGTTTCTAGATTGAGAGCGAACCTACTGCAGGGAGAGGAAGCGACAGCACATGAATGCTGCCCCCTCTCCCCTTAAGGCACGTGATTGCGTATTATCAATCACAGCTGGAAATCACTGCTCAGTGATGTCTAATCGATAATTTAAAGTGGAGTGGTGTTGGATGAAGCTCCATTAGCCAGATCCTCCGAAGGTTTGTGAAATTGGGCTTTTAAAGGGACACTACTGGCGGGCACATTAGGAGCACAGCTCACTCTGTTTGGGAGAGTTCTTGTGTCATGAGGCAAGCAAAGATAAAGACTGCTTGGGACATGGAGACTATAAGGTTTCCAATTTAGACTCAAGATGACCTGTGGTTTTGGGCAGAGCTGACTGGAGGACAAGGATGTTTTGTGGCAACTTGGAAATCTCTTGTTATTCCATGATGGAACAAAACCATAACCCTTCTCACACTCTGGGGAAAGCGTGCAAGTGGGAGCAACAGTGCAGTAGCCAGGCAGTCGGCACTGATGTGGATGTGGGATACGCAGGTTCATGTCCTAGCTCTGCCTGATTCTGAGTGCTCTGGGATGAAAATCGCTGCTCTGAATCAGCGTTTCTCTCATCCCATGTCAGTGTCCCAGCCATCAGACTACAGTGTGACACAGTCTCTGTCTAAAAGATTTTTGGTTTTGGAAGGAGCAAGATTGAGACTAAATCTTCACTGGCAATGTTCTGACCAGCTTTAGTTTTGGACTGAAAGCATAGTGCAGTGGTCTCCAACCTTTTTAACCACAAGGTCACTTTTTCAATTGAAGTGCAATGTAAGATCTACCTCAAATCCAAATATCCTTGCCCCACTTCCTTCCTGCCCCTTCTTTGAGGCCCTACCCCTCCTCCACCCCTTCTCTGAGGCTTCACCCTGCTCACTCCATTTTCCTTCCTCACTCACTTGCAACAGGTTGGGCCAGGCTCTGGTCTTGGGCCAAGGGGTTTGGCATGTGGGAGGGGCTCTGGGATTAGCCCAGGGTGGGGGATTGGGGTCCAGGAGGCGGTTCAGGGGGCAAGCTCTGGGAAGGAGTTTGGGTGCAGGGGGACTCACGTCTAGGACAGGAGGAGATTCCGGGCTGGGACAGGGGTTCAGTAAGCAGACTCTGGCTGGGCACCATTTAACTGAGATAACCCCACTGCTCCACCAGCTGGAAACTAAGGCAGCTTATTCCTGCCCTAGCTCTGCACCATTCCTGAAAGCAGCTGGCATGTACACCATTGACTCCCTGGCACCATGTGCTGCCCCTCACCAACAGGCATTGAGCTCACAGCTTCTACTGGCCACGGTTTCCCATTTTTGATCAATAGGAGCTGCAGGAGGGTGTCTGCAGGCAAGCATGGCATGTGGTAACCCCCTGCTCTGCCTTTCTCAGGGGCTGCAGGGACATGCCAGCCACTTCCAGGAGCAGCAATTACCACAGGGATAATGACTCCAGTCACGACAGGTTCGGCATTTTAGAACTCACTCCTCAAAGAATTAAATTTAGGCATAAGAGAGAAATGAAAATTATGAAATGCACAGATCAGTCAGAAACAAACACTAACCCACTTTAAAAGCAGTAAAAGAAATAACAACCACCACCCACGTATGTGTTGGGTCAGGAGATGAGAGCGAAGGACAGTGTGTGTTTGAGAGAATGACAGACACACACACAGTGTGAGACTGACAGATTTGCATTGCCAAGCTCCCTCCATCCCCTTCTCTCTGTGTGGAGGCTGGGTACAGGAGTCGGGGGAGGAGGGACACCCTGACATCAGCACTCCCCCCCTCCCACACACTTCACAGCAAGCAGGAGGCTCCCTGGAGAGGGCAGGGGGCTCCAAGGCAGAGGGCAGGAGCAGCATGACAGTGGGTGGGGGGGGCAACTGAAGTGCCAGTGCTTAAAAGCTTCCTGGCCAAACCAGTCAGGATCACCTGTCAGAGGCGCGAATATCTACTGGTAGATCCCGATCTACTGGTTGGTGAGCACTGGCATAGTGGCATGTAATTAGGCAGACTAACGTCTTCCTTGGGTTTGCACATGGACTCCTTGTTCAGCTCTAGGCAGCTCAGTATCAGAAAGGGAGTTCAGAGAAAAGAACCTGCAATATCAGGGGACTGGAGGAATTAAATGATGGCTAACGGGGAACAAAACAGGCTGCAAATACAGGAGGGAGAATAAATACCAAGCAGGGACAGAAATAATTTAGAGCAGCACAAGGGGGTACAGCACGGAGCAGTGAAATCAAATGCGCGAGAGGAAATCTAAGAACATCAAAGGAAAAAGTCACGACAGTGGGATTATTATAGTATAGAACCGTCTCTAGGAAGTGATGGAAGCTCTGGCACATGGGACTGGCTGAGGCACTCGACAGTGTGCGGTAAGGGTATCCATAGCAAACTGATCAAATGAGCTAATACCTGAATTTGCATGTGCCTAACCTGAAGTAGGCTGGTGGTGCCAGCTCTTAAAGAGTCGGTGAAGTGGCTCATGCACTTAGGGAGACTACACAGTACCCACACCGACGGTCATTGGAAACACAAGCAGCGTGAAACACAGGGAAGTATGCACTTCATAAGGCATTACCAGCTGAGGAGGCCCTTTACATTAGCTATTCACATCAGTGGTTCAGCAATCAGTGCCCAGCTCACGAAAACCAAAATGACTTGGGTCTGTTTTTCACATAACACAAACGTTCATTAACGTGACTGGAGAACCAACGTCACACTTTCTTTTATGGCTTGGGGCAGAACAATCTGACACTATACTTAATCATCCCATTCGCTGGCCTGTCACTTTCTTCATCGCCAACCGCGGATACAACAGACCCTATTGAGTACATTGACAGTCCACGGAGTTGGCCAGTGCTGCGTTAGTTCATTAAGATCAGGCTGTATCTAATTAAAGGAATTATTAACCCACACAATTTCTGAACAGTGTCCTTCTTAATGTCGCAGCCTGCCCAGGAGTGATCTCAGAGTGACTCAGATTTCCAGTCGCAGTATTTAAATGAGTGCATGGAGGAGCGCACACGCGTTGCTTGCTGTGACACTGCAAGCATATTGCTGTCAGATGTAAAGGCGACCACAAGTCAGAGAATTGTAAGTTCCTCCAATGGGCAATGCTGGGTATTTCTGCGTTCGGAACGAGGGACTGCCTGCATTCAAGGCTCTCTCTCGGCACCTCTTCACTACTCACTCTCCCTTCTATGTTTCGTCCCCACATACTCCCTTCCTGTGTCTACTTCACTCATCTCTTTATGCCAGGGGTGGGCAAAAGGGCCTCCGCAGGCCAGATCCAACCCGCGGAGCCCTGCTGCTCCTCCTGACCCCAAGCCCGAATTGACCTGGGGCTGAGGGGGGAGCATGAGAAGTCTCCTCCCACCGCCAGAGGCACAGGTACCTAGAGGGAACCATCAGCTGTTCAGAACAGCTGGCGGTTCTCTGCGAAGGGGGGGGGGAGGAAGAGAGCAAAGACTGTGCACTTTCCCAGACCAATCAGGGTCTGTTGATGGGAAAACACAGAAGTGTCCTGGCCCCACCCCTTCTGCCTGAGGCTCCGCCCCTTCCAGGGGGAAGTTGCGCCCGGTCAAAAATTATTGCCCACCCCTGCTTTAGGCGCACGTTCTTCTCCTTCCATTTTGAATAAGGGTGTTTGGTGAAGTGCAGCACCCCTGGATGATGGGATGGGTCATCAGGGAAAGTAGCCATCTCTGCATGCAGCACCGGGGAAACCCTGCTTTAGGGTATGCCTACAGTACCATTAAAAACCCACGGCTGGCCTGGGTCAGCGCACTCTGGCTCAGGGGCTCTTTAATGGTAATGTAGTTATTCTGGCCTGCACTGGAGCCTGGGCTTTAGGACCCTACAAGCCCATATGGCTACACTTCAATTAAACAGCCCCTTAGCCTGAGTCAGCTTGCACAGGACAGCTGCACAGTAGTGAGCTTACAGTGGTATGGCTCTGCAACTGCACGATCGCTTGTGTAGCTGCTCTATGCTGATGGGAATGAGCTCTCCTGTCGACAAAAAAAAGAAAAAATACAGCTCAATGTGCAGCAATAGTTCAAGCTCACCTCACTGGTGCTGCCATTTATGCTGGTGAACCTTACGTCTCTCAGGGAGGTGGGCTTTTTTCACACTCCTGAGTGACAGACGTGTTGTCAACATAAACAGTAGCACAGACATGGCCTGAGACAATGATTCGAATAGGCATGAGCTGTTCCCTAGCACCAGATCCAACTCTCACTGAAATCAGAGGCTGCTTTTCCAGCACTTTCAGACGAGTGGACCGGACACTCAAAGAGCCAACACAATTCCGGTGGACATGAACATGAATGCAGCTATCGAACAAAGCAAATATTGCAATATTCCAGGAGTCAGAGCATAAGAAGCTTCCCCAGTGAGTGGGAGCTTTTAGCGGCTAATTCCCACCGAATTTAAGCTGCCATTGATAAAGCAAGTTCTCACTCATCAAAGCCTCCAAATGGGAACCCACTATCTACATTGCTGTCATACTTAGGAGCCCGTATCATGGGTCAGGACCAGTGGATGTAGTACAATGTCTCTGACCCTGCAGCTGAAAGCAGTTTTCCATTCACTTCACTTCACAGGTAACCTGAGGCAGAGTATTACAGCAGTTTAATGAAGATCTGCTCCCTCTTGGCACCCTTCATCCATCTGCTAGAAAGGGGTAGGAATTTCAGATAGTGAGATATGGGCTAGACGCTGATGGGGTCCCCCCAATGGGGTTCAGACACACCAGCACCCTTGCAGAAGTCCTGGCAGCCGCTTTCTTCCCCAACAGCTGGGTTTGCTGTATAGCTTTACTTTGGATCCTGCTGTGTCTCTCTTCTTCATCTCTCTCTCTGGCTAGCAGATTTATGGTGACTCTTCAAGCTTTGCACTAGTCATTGTTAAGAACTGGGAAGATCTTTCACTAAAAGGAACCACTGCGATGCAGCTACTAATCTTTCAGGACTTAGTTAGACATGAAGGACTAAAATAGCACCATATCCCATCAGTTAAAGTCAATGGGATCCAACATCCATATCATAGCTTAGCACACGCGCTCTCTCACTCTCCTGTCTGCTTGGAGTGCTTCAATGTTCTAGTTAATTTCACTCACAGTGGATTAGGGCTTTGCTTTCAAAGCTTCATTTTAAATTCTTTCAGAATCAAACCCAGTATGCTCAAAAGGAAAAACCCTTTTGAAGTTTTAATACTGGTCTGTTTTTTGCATCATTTCTCCACAGTAGATGAGGACCTGCACACTGGGAGGGAGGTTAGAAATAGGGATGTAAGCGACTAGTCGACTACCCAATAACCATATGCTTATCAGGTAATCAAGTAGTAACTCGACTAGTCGCTCTTGGAGTTATCATAGATAGTTCTCTGAAAACATCCACACAGTGTGCTGGGGCAGTCAAAAAGGCAAATAGAATATTAGGAATTATTAAGAAAGGGATAGAAAATACGACACAGAATATCTTACTGCCCCTGTATAAAACTATGGTACACCCACATCTTGAGTACTGTGTACAGATGTGGTCTCCTCACCTAAAAAAGATATTTTGGCCTTGGAAAGGTTTCAGAAAAAGGCAACTAAAATGATTAGGGGTTTGGAATGGGTCCCATATGAAGAGAGGCTAAACGGACTGGGACTTTTCAGTTTAGAAAAGAGGAGACTGAGGGGGATATGATAGAGGTCTATAAAATCATGAGTGTGGAGAGAGTGAATAAAGAAAAGTTATTCATTAGTTCCCATAACATAAGGACTAGAGGACACCAAATAGGTTTAAAACTAATAAAAGAAAGTTTTTCTTCACACAGTGCATAGTCAACCTGTCGAACTCCTTGCCAGAGGAGGCTGTGAAGGCTAGAACTATAACAGAGTTTAAAGAGAAGCTAGATAAATTCATGGAGGTTAGGTCCATAAAAAGCCAGGGGGTAGGAATGGTGTCCCTGGCCTCTGTTTGTCAGAGGCTGGAGATGGCTGGCACGAGACAAATTGCTTGATCATTGTCTTTGGTCCACCCCCTCCGGGGCACCTGGTGCTGGCCACTGTCGGCAGACAGGCTACTGGGCTAGATGGACCTTTGGTCTGACCCAGTACGGCCGTTCTTATGATCTTGCATTAATTTTCAACAAGCTCTCCTCTGGCAGAATAGTAGGATGGGATCTATAAAAAGTTGAGTATCTAATGGTAGGACATTCAGCCCTTGTTAGACAACAAAAGCACCGCATTGTGAGTTGAGTAGACAGAGCAGAAAAAAAGAATTCCTATTAAACTGTTGAAAATTCCCTTCCAGAACCCCCAAATACTTTACTGATACAAATGCTACAGAGCTCAAGTCACCCACTCTTGAAAAAGCATTCCACAGTACAGAGGAACACTACATGAACATTTTAGGATAGGAGTGAAGAAATAATGTAGCCAACTGAGACCAGGGAGCACAACTAGCAAAGTTGGAATTTGGCTAGGCTATGAGGATTAACACCCCCACTTAAAAGAAGAGGCCTGTAAAATCTTTAGAAACCACAAGTACCAATTCTTGTTGCTAAACTGAGGGCTAGTCTCAATGGAGAGACAAGGGTGTTAATGATCCGTTACCCTTTTTAAGTATGTTTGTTCTTCAAAAAAGAACTACATAAATTCATGGAGGGGAGGTCCATCAATGGCTATTCGCTAGGATGGGCTGAGATGGTGTCCCTAGGGATATAAAGGGCTAGTCAACTATCCGATAAGCAAATGCTTATCGGATAGTTGACAGTGTAGACATTAGTTGCTCCCTCCCCCCCCCCCCCCCCCCGCCTTGCTGCCTCTATCAGGTAGAGGCAGCAAGGGAAGGGGAGGAGAAGGGGATACTTAAGCAGCAGCAGCGCCTCACAGAGCCCGGGGTCAGCTGGGGACTCCCCAGCTGACCCCAGGCTCCCTGCAGTGTGCCAGGTTTGAAATGTACAAGAGTCCCCAGTGGGGGCTCTTGTGCATTTCAAAGAGGAAGCGCAGCATGGAGCCTGGGGCCCCTGCTGACCCCAGGCTCCATGCTGGCACTTCCGCTTTGAAATGCACAAGAGTCTCCGCTGGGGCTCTTGTGCATTTCAAAGCAGAAGTGCCCACGTACAGCCCGGAGTCAGCAGGACTTCCCGCTGGCCCTGGGCTCCAGGCGGCATTCCAACTTTGAAATGCACATGATGATGCACATTTCAAAGGAGGAACGCAGAAATGCTTATCGACTAGTCAAGTAGTTGATGGAAATTCCATCGACTACTCGACTAGTAAATTAATCGCTAGTTAACATCCATAGGTGTCCTTAGCCTCTGTTAGCCAGAAGCTGGGAATGAAGACAGGGAGGGATCACTTGAGGATTCCCTGTTTTGTTCATTCTCTCTGAAGCACTGGCATTGGAAGACAAGATCCTGAGTAGACAGATCTGTGGTTTGACCGCTTTATGTTCTTGTATGTGTTTAATGTTAGAGAGCTAAACATTGTGGTACTCTTGAGAAACAGTCCCTATAATTTGAATATATCCAGCAAAACACAGCAATGGAATGAGGAACAGACCCAACTGCATTCCACCAGAAGAAGAGTTTCATGAAGAGAATAATTTTGCTTGCAGATGAACAGGGAGGGGCAGAGAATAAATTCTACTGCTTCATCATGAGGCCTGCACAAAGCAGGAGCCCACGTGAGAATACTTTCACTTAGTCTCACACTGTAACTTTCCTCAAACTCTGGTCTGAAATCACCATGATTTTACTGAGACAGGAGTGAAAGGAATTAAATGCTGGGCCATCATGGCTTCCTTGCATACACTGTCTGCTTTCTTCTGTGCCATCTCTGTACAATTTGGAAGCGTTAGCACAGTCAGATGCCAGCAGTCATGTGTCACCCTGCCTACAAGATTATTCCGAACACAAAGAAGTCTGCAATTTCTCCTCTGGTGACTCATACGCAAACAACTACTACTAGGTTTGCATTTGACCAGCTACCCAGTAGGGAGACTGACCCTCAGAGAGGTACTATAGTGAGAGCTACAGAGAAGTACTGTACCAAAGACACTAAAAGCTAGACTGGGCAAATTACTACAGGTTGGACCTCTCTAGTCCAGCACCCTCGGGACCTAACCGGTCCTGAATGAGGGAATTTGCCAGACCAGGGGAAGTCCCCTGCTACTGTCCCCACAGCCTACTGCCAGCCCCCGCTACCCTCCTCCTGGGCTGCTGCGACCCACCTCTCTTGCCAGGCTATTGAGGCTGCCGCGTCCCTGGCCCCTCTACCAGGGCTGCCATGTCCCTAGCCCTGCTAAATTACATCTTCAATCCATCACTGATTTGTCATTCTATAACAATTTCTTGGTATTAGTCCAACAGTGAATATATTAAAATCCAGACATCAGATCAGTTTTAAATCCCCAAATTCAACAATCTGATGATACACTGCACACATCTGCTGGTATTTAGGGTGGCCTTTTGGAGCCAGATTTGACAAGTAAACATGGTGCCCACATTAGCCCAGAAGAAGTTAAAAAAAAAAAAATCTAAACCTCTCCCTACCACATAACTGTAGATAAAATAACTCATCTGCGTGCTTCAGTTCATCCAACGCTAATCTGTGTCGCAAGCCACAGGGAAGTGGAACACATGAGGGTGGAAGATATGGGGGAGGGTGTGGACTCCGATTCTGTCATTACTACCAGAGGTAAGGAAACCCAACACAAGGAAAGACAAGCAAAAGCAAATAATGGCGGGTGGGGGGGGCTCTGTACTTAGCAGTTATGTCTGGACACCGTGTTGGGCACTGAGATGAGACAGGGTGGAGAGGAAACCATGTTAGTTTAGTCTCTGCACTGGAATAATCTAAGGGTGGAAGCCAAGTCTCATTATACCATCCCAGTGCCCCATACGTTCCCAGCAAGTGCCCCGCCAGTCAGCCACCCAGGGCTAAGTGCCCCCTGTTCTCACATGAGCCAGGGTCCTCTCAAAGCCCCCACTGTCGAGCTCCCCCTGCCCAGCACCAAGTGCCCCCAAACCCATCCAAGCCAGGGCCCTCCCACTCCTCACAGACAAGTGCCCCCCCACACCTCCCAACCGGGTGTCCCCAGCCAGGCCCCCCCAGCCGGGTGCCCCCAGCCAGGCCCGCCCCGCCCCTCCTAGCCGGGTGCCCCCAGCCAGCCCAGAGCCAGGCCCCCCCAGCCGGGTGCCCCCAGCCAGGCCCGCCCCGCCCCTCCCAGCCGGGTGCCCCCCCCAGAGCCGGGTGCCCCCAGCCAGCCCCGCCCCGCCCCTCCTAGCCGGGTGCCCCCAGCCAGCCCAGAGCCAGGTGCCCCCAGCCAGCCCCCCGCCACCCCTCCCAGCCGGGTGCCCCCCCCAGAGCCGGGTGCCCCCAGCCAGCCCCGCCCGCCTCCAGCCGGGTGCCCCCAGCCAGCCAGAGCCAGGTGCCCCCAGCCAGCCCCGCCACCCCCCCAGCCGCCCCCCCAGAGCCGGGTGCCCCCAGCCAGCCCGCCCCGCCCCCCCTAGCCGGGTGCCCCCCAGCCGCCCCGCCCCCAGAGCCAGGTGCCCCCAACCAGCCCCCCGCCACCCCTCCCAGCCGGGTGCCCCCCCCAGAGCCGGGTGCCCCCAGCCAGCCCCGCCCCCCCCAGAGCCGGGTGCCCCCCGCCCGCCCCGGACCCGCTGCCTCCCCAGCTCTGACCTGCCGGCCGGGCCGCTGCCGAGGCGGGGCGGGGCGGGGCGGGAGCCCGGACGCTGCGTGTCAGGCCGGAGCGCGCGGGAAGGGACCAGGCGCGCGCCGCGGCTCTGGCGGGCCCCGGGAAACCGCGGCCGGCACCGGCGTTCCGGGCGCGGCGGGGCGGGGCGGGGCGGCTGGGCTTGTTATTGGAGGGTCGCCAGAGGGCCCGGGCCGGCGGCCGCCTTGCCCCGGGGGTGCGCCCGGCGAGTGTTGCTGCAGGGCCGCCAGTGGGCGCTAGGTTCGTTCCGTGGGCTGGGGCCGGTACGGCCCCGCGCTCCGGATCATGTGCGCTGTAAGAGCAGCCCGGCTGGCTCAGCCCGCTGTCCTGGCCAGGCAGTGCCTGGCGCTAGAGGCTTCAGAGTGAGTGAACAGAAAACAAAGCGGTTTCTGGCACGGGTGGACCTGTCCCCCGCGAACTGAGCCTGTTCTTTTCTGGAACCCGCTTATACTTTTGGCCTTTGCAACATTCCCTGGCAGTGAGAGCCTCAGGATGACCAAGAGCTTCCGGGGGTCGCCGAGTTAGTCTGTTACAGAAAAAAAACCCCAAATGGTCTGGTAGCACTTTATAGACTAACGAAACGTGACCCAGTTCCTCATTGCATAGATCTTCCTGAGCGCGGCTAGGTTTGTTTGCCAACCAGGGTTCTTTGGGATGTGAACTATTTGCGTATTTAATTTCAGCATGGGGCTGCATGGACAAGAGTGCATTTCAGGCTCTGCACCCACCAGCCAGGACACAAACACAGGTCCTGCATTCTCATCAGTTTCTGAGAATTAGCCATTGTAGCACGTTACACCTAGAAGAAGCGTGGTATCAGTTACTCACAATAACTGTCAAGGCCCTGAGGATGTAGGCTGTTGGCAAGCGCATCACCTTTGAAGTGGATGGAAAATCTCAGTGAACCGACACGAGGGTGTTGAGACCAGGGAGAAAAGCACCTGCCAGAAAAGCTGGGGTAGAAGCCTATGAAACTCCTCTTCATAATAGTGGGCTTTGCTATACTCACCCAGCGTGGTGATGGTGGAGGAGCTTCTTCCTCCTGCGAGTCCCATGGCTCTCCAGTGGAGTCCTGGCTATGTGCAGGAGATGTGGCCCCATCACACCACTGTGGCTCAAAGCCCAGCCCCATGACAGAGAAAGGGGGGGCAGGCTGGCAGCACACAGGGCACAGTTCTCCCTCTGACGTTCCTGAAAAGGGGGCCTCACATGCGGAGCACCGTTTGGATTTGCTGCGGTGCTTCTGCGGCGGATCTGCCATTCTGAGGGTGCAGGAGAAGCCCGGCCAGGTGGGGCTGTGCCGGAAGGGGAAAGGGAGGAAAACCTCCCTGAGCCAGTGGAAGGGAAGGAGACACAATTTAAAACAAAGGCAGCTGCAGTAGTTCCCCTGCTGGAAGCAGAAGATGGTTGGAAGTGAGGGGCGGGGCAAGTTCCTAGACAATAGAGCTGTGGGGCCTCTGAGATCCACGAGGGGGAGACATTGCCCGTATGTGGAGCCCTGCCAGGAAGTAACAGGTGCATACCATTGCCTGGTCAGGCACTAGAGGGAGACAGTTGCATGCACCATGTCTCCTGTTACACCCAAATATCTGCCTTGGGGTTGGAAACACATTATTTTGCCTTTAGGCCTGAGAGACCCTTTGCATATTATTAAAGTCCATGAGCAAACAAAACCAAACTTAAAATGCAAGGGTGGTGCCTCACAACATGTATGAGTCAGGAGTGTACCTTGTAGCCAAGAAGGCTAATGGCATATTAGAGTGTATTAGGAGGAGCATGGCCAGCAGATCTAGAGAAGTGATTATTCCCCTTTATTCGACACTGGTGAGGCCACATCTGGAGTATTGTGTCCAGTTCTCTCCCCCCCCCCCCCACTATAGAAAGGATGTGGACACATTGGAGAGAGTCCAGTGGAGGGCAACCAAAATGCTTAGGGGGCTGGAGCACATGACCTACAATCACTTCTCTAGATCTGCTGGCAATGCTCCTCCTAATACACTCTAATATGCCATTAGCCTTCTTGGCTACAAGGTACACTGCTGACTCATATCCAGCTTATCATCCACTGTAATCCTCAGGTCATTTTCTGCCAAACTGCTGCCTAGCTAGTTGGTTTCCAGCCTGTAACAATGCTTGCGATTCCTCCGTCACAAGTGCAGGTCCTTTTTGAACCTCATCAGACTTCTTTTGGCCAAATCCTCCAATTTGTCTAGGTCACCCTGGACCCTATCCCTGCCCTCCAATGTATCTACCTCTCCCCCTAGCTTAGTGTCATCCACAAACTTGCTGAGGGTGCAACCCATCCCCTCACTCAGGTAATTAATAAAGATGTTGAACAAAACCAGTCCTAGAACCGATCCTGGGGGCACGCCCCTTGAAACTGACCGCTAACCAGACATCGAGCCATTGATCTCTACCCGTGAACTACAACTCCCATGAGCTCTTGGGAAAAAGGAGGGAACGGTGGCTCTACCAGGCAGGGAGAGAGAGAGTTTGTGGGCGGCATTTTGGAGAGAACAGCCAGATTGCTGGTGGGGAGCCTTTTTCTAGTCCAGGAGCAGCTGCTGGAAGCTAGAGCCTGCTGCTGAGAGCCTGCTGGGGCTTGGAGCTAGCAGGCTGCTTCAGGGGCTGTTGGTGTGATTGTCCCTGGAGAGGAGAGATTTTGGCTGTGCCTGTGGCTGAGAAGGGCCTACATAACTGTGCACAGAAGGTACTGTGAGTACTTGTGGCTGTTTGGAAAAGTGACTTTGGGTCTAAAGAGAGGCAGAGTGACCAGCCCAGTGAACCAGAGGCAGAGTGATCAGCCCAGTGAACTGCTGGCATTTGGTGGGGCCTGCTCCAGTGGCAGAGGGATTTTGCAGCTGGGTGCTCACCTTGGACTGACACACACAGAACCTGCACAGGGCTGTCTCCACTCCAGCTGCAGACCTTTAAGTGCGCCCACACAAGCAAGTGAATCTAGAGGAGTGCACACTTAGGGTAAGATAAGTGGTGGCAGTGTAAATGCCAGTTAGAGAAGTTTCCTTTATTTTGGTGTACTTTGCTAATTGACTTTATTCACTTTTAATCTGTTAAACTCTGTTTCTTTACATTGTTAAGTAAAGGTGCATTAATTCTAATTTAATCACTTAGATGTATATTATTTATAATTGTTTTTGGAGTTAGATCCAGATTATAGCTGGAATAAGTTTATTTCTGGAGGTTCCCAAGGCACACCATTAAGTGTATACAGGGCCAGCCAGGTGGAGGCACCGCCATTGTATATTACTTTAGGAGCAAGGGACTGCAGCAATGGGGTGGATAGGGAATCCCCAACTATATAACATCCCCACTGCGGAACTCAGGATCTCTTTTTATGTTAAAAACATCAGGCCCCCAGGTGAGCCTGGCCTGCTCCCAAATAACCCAGGGAGGAAAAAGGGGGTTTATATTACTTATCTAAGCAGCTAACATAATTGGGACAAAGAACTGCGTGGTAATGTTTTGTGATAGTACAAGTCCTTAAAGCATAAGCTGTTAAATTTTTATTGAAAAAGGGGGAAGATAGGGTCAGCTGTGTACAGTAGAGTATAGTTGTGTTACAGAGTTCAATTTAACCTTTCTTTTGTGAAAATCTCATTTTCACAAGAACTTTCATTTTTCACAGTAGTCTGGTGAACAATGAATTGGTAGAGGAAGAATAAGAATTTAAAAATCACCATTTCTGGTGACTTTTCACTGGAATGTCTCACTTTTCTTTGTGCCTCAATTTCATCCAACTTGTATGTTAAAGCAAAATACATTCCCACGTGCACGAGGGGGTGACCTCAAGGTTTTGTAGCAGAGTTCAAGTTGGATGAAGCCAGGATCCATACTGCTTTTGGGCAGCTGCTGGATATGGGAGTGAAGCATTATAGCCCACTAGAGTGTGCGAGCCCCACTGCTGTAGCCAAGATGAAGATGTGTGCAGTTCCTTTTCATCTTCTCCCTATTTCCCTGGTTTAAGCTTTTGGATGGTGGGAAGTGCCCTGCTGCAAGCTTAAACTGTCACTAACTAGAGTTTGTATTTACTAATTTATACTATGGTAGCATCCAGCGATCCCACTCAGTCTTGGCATCCTTCTGGGATGGGTTCTGCATGGACAAGTAAGGAGACTTGGTCCCTGACACATAGTGCTTAGAAGCTGAGGCTACTTAAGCAGATGCTTAATTTGGCAATGAGAGAATTTACATGCTAAATTTAAGTATTTGTGTCAGTGCTTGCAGGATCTGCACCTGCAACCCAGCTGGCTGAGTTGAGCATGTGACAAGAAGGAAGGATGAGGCTAACGGTAACAGAATCATTAGTCACACAGGCTAATAGGGAATCTGACTTCCGGATCATTTTAATTGTGTAGTTTTTTTCAAAATATCAGCTCTCTCAGACTGATATTAGCATTAGGTAGGTTGAACAGCAGTTTCTTGTAGGCATCACAGCCATAGGTGATCTGGAGGAGGAATTTACAACAGGACAGAATAGTAGTTTTCTGGCCTAGAAGAGGAAGGGCATTCTAGCCACAGCAGGAAGCATGGAGACATTTTGTGGGAGAAGAAGCTATATCAACAGTCAAGGCTGGCATATTTGATGGAGTGGAGAGAGCAGATACTAACACTCGAAGAGACAAAAGCACATACATAGGGGGAACGGAGATGGGAAAATGTAAAATAGATACATCTGTATTGATTATATTACATTGCTCATAAATATTTCTTACATTATGGAAACAAGTCACCACTAATAAAAGCAGTCTAGTCCTTTTGAGGCACGATATCTGGCTCCTTGGAATTAATACATTCATTTTGCACAAAGCAAAAAGGATGATTAAAAGGACAACAGAACAACAACATGGTACAGAGCTATATTTATACAAGCAGGGAAGAGGAGGAAGCTCTGGATACTTTAGTGTAGCAGAGAGGTACAGTGAGCATGCTTTGTACAGTTGTAAGTCTGCTACGCCAAGAAACCAGGACTACATGCCTCCTTAGGATAAATTACAAAAGAAAACCAATCAAGCTAAAAATCCTCTCTAAAATTACTCTGGTTCTTTTTTGCAGTCTTCACTGGGATCAGTAGTAGAAACAGCCAAATGCAGCTACCACACAGAACAGACTGTCCTGAGAAAACAAGAGAGAAGCATATTAGTCTTAACAAAAGTGCACTCCTCTCACTAAACAAATGGCCACGTTGAAACCCAGTTAAAAGTTATATTAAAGGAACCATTTGCTATGCAAGTACAGCCTGTTTTCGGCAGAGGAACTGGTCTGCTGAAAGATTACATTTTTGTTATGCCTTAATTTGGTGTAAAGAAAGTGTAGTAAGAATATATTTTAAAAGGCCAAAACAACTTGACCACCATGATTTTGCCTTTTATTTTAAAAGTCAATGTATTATGCACTAAAAACTGAGAAATCCTAGTGCTGCAGCTTTAGGGCGTGTCTACACTAGGAAACTATTTTGAAATTATTCAAATTGACCTAATAACTGCAGATTTAACAAATTTGAAATAGCATGTCCTCACTACAGGAAAGCCTCAAAATGAGTCTGTGACGGGCCAGCTGCAGCCCGCACTCAAACCGGTGAGACGTCGGCCCTGGTCCCGGCACGGGGAGCAAGGAGGAGCACTGCGGCAGGTGCGCGGCTGGAACACCGGCCCTGCTGATCCCTGCCCCGAGCGGGGTGAACCGGCGCCGGGAGGGGACGCCTGCTGGCGGCAAGGGGTGGGCTATCACCCATCCCCCTTGGCACGCCGCGACGTAACCCCGCCCCCAAGGATCCGACGCTTTGTGTGTTGGGACGTCGGGGAAGGGGCGAAGGAGGGCAGAATGGGCCCTGGCGGGGGCTTCAAAAAGCACCCGGAGAGCAGGAGGCGGGGGAGGACCGTGGGGCAGCGGTTCCTTTCCCTGCGTTTGAGTCAGGAGTACCGGACCCCGGATAGCGGCGGCGAGGAGCCCGGTACCCCCGTCGGAGCGCTAGGTCCCTGGGTGCTGGGACAGGAGGCCCTCAGACCGAGGGAGGCTAGGAAGCAGCCCGGGGCAGAGTGCTTTTGGCGCTTGTAGGCTGATGTGTTACGGGTGGGACCCCATCAGCCGGGTAAGGGTTGTTCCCGAACCCCATAGGGCCCCGGGTTGGGACCCGGTGGAGAGGGAGGGCCCAGGTCCTCCTAGCCCCCACCCTCATTGTCTCCCACTCACGCATTGACCTGATACCAAACTAAGGAATCTTGGGAGGGGCAGATGCCCCAGTGGTACTTGGGTAAAGCATATGGACCCCCTGGGAGGGGCTGAAGGGCCACGGGATACCCCGGACGATGGGCTCGCTGGGTCCCGCTCAACCCAGGAAGGGGGAGTTGAGAGCTCGTGCCCGTATAGCCGCCATGCCCTGGGTCTCCGAGACGGTGGGCTCGCTGGGCCTCACCCCTGCAGCTGGGAGTGAGAGCTTGCGCCTGGACCAAATCCGTCACAGAGTCCAAGGCAGGCTCTGTGAATGTGGATGCGCTACCTTGGACTCAGACCCCCAGGAAGCTCTGGGGAGTCATTAGTTCAAATTACTCTGGGGAGTTATTTCGACTACACTACCGCTATTTCAAAATAATGATTTCAAAATTAGTGTTATTCTTCAAGGAAAGCAGGAGAACAGATTTTGATATAACCAGCCCGTTATTTCGAAATCATGGTCTTGGTAGTGTGGATGTTCCACTTATTAATTCGACCTAAGGGGGGTTATTTCGAAATAAAGCCCTAGCGTAGACCAGGGCATACTGTGTAACAGACAAGACTTCATATGAAGGCCAAAGTCTACCTTTGGATGCTTGCATGCTGCTAATGAGAACTTGTATGCTGCTAATTTAGTCTCACTAAATGGTTAACAAAAGATAAACAACACAGGTTCAAATATTGCAGGGCACATCCTTATAGTACCAGATTCCCTTTTACCCATTTAAAACACTTAGTATGTAAGCAGTGCTTTTCTTCTTCACAATACTTTACAAACTTTCATTCTTAGCACACCAACATTATCTTCATTTTACAGAGGGATTCAGTGACCAGTTCAAGATCAGAGGACAGACAGTGGCAAAGCTCAGGATATCCTGGTTTCCAGTCCTATTCTCAAGACCTGGCCTCAGGTAACTTTAACTCTCTGTGCTCTGGTTTTCCCAAGGATACTTAACTCCTGTGTAACATGATTTGAGATGTTGGATGAAAAGCATTGTATAAGTTCTAAGTATTATACAGGTTGAACCTCTGCAAACTGGGACTCTCCGCTCCGGCAACACCCATGGTCAAGCCAACCATGGATGTTCCAGGATGAGAGTCCATGTGGTGGGTAGGAGCCCTGTGGGCTGGCAGGGCTGTGTCCTGCTGCCAGCAAGTTGCCAGCGGGGCCGGGAGCTTGACTCCCTGCAGCGGGGCTGCCCAGCGTGCCACAGTGGGGCTGCTTGGTGGGGCTGGGAGCCTGGTATGCTGGGAGCTAGGCTGCATAGTGTGGCAGGCAGGGACCTGCAGGGCAGTGAGGCCTGCAGCCGATCCAGGGCTGTGGGGAAGACAGTAGCAGGGGGGCCAGATATGACCTCCCCTGGTCCAGCAAAATCCCTCATTTGGGACTGGACCAGGGAGTTCCAACTTGTAATATCATCAAGTGCTTTGTTGAATACAGACAGACTGAACTGGGGCCAATACAAATTCCACTTCTGACTACAGGTTGGACCTCCCTTAACTGGGACTCCCTGGTCCGACATGGACCACAGATGTTCTTGGAACACAGAGCCCAGGAAGAGGGAGGTCTGGTGGTGGGGCAGGAGCGCTGTAAGGGGCACCGGCGACTCAGCCGGGAGCCCGGAGTGTGTGTGTTGGGGTGGGGTAGGGTGGGGGGAGAGGAGGGATGGCACGGCGGGGAGTTCTGGCCCCAGCAGAGCTCCCTGGTCCCAGCAGCCGGGGAGCTCTAGCCTGGCCGTGGCCCTCTGGCCCCGGCTAGGGAGCTCCAACCCTAGCGGCAGCCAGGGAGCTCTGGCGCCATCCTCGGCTGTGGAGCGCCAGCCGCATTCTGGCTCCAGTGGCCAGGGAACTCCAGCCCCAGCCTCATGGCAGCCAGGGAACTCCAACCCCAGCTGCAGAGCCAAGTGGCTGCAGAACTCTGCCCTAGCTGCGCAGCTCTGGCCGTGGTGCTCCTGCCCTGGCAGTAGCAGGGCTGAGGCAGCAGCAGGGGCAGGCTGGAGGCTTAGCCCAGCATGGCCATGAGGGGAGGACCTTCCCTGGTCCAGCAAATCCCCTCATTCGGGACCAGTCAGGCCCTGAGAGTGCTGGACCAGCGAGGTCCAACCTGTATTGGTTTTTGTTTTCAATATTGTGTTGGTGCTTAGTACTGATAAATGGCCTACAGGTCACATCCTATAATCAGAATCTCTATGCAAAACAAACACAGAATAGTTTCACTCAATTTTCCCTGGAAAAATGGCAAATACTCACATTCATAAAAACATCCTGTGCATAGTTGTCCGTGTCAGCATCCCAGAAACATCGGGCAGCCATGCTAAACAAATGAATTGGGACAAAACCATTAACAGTACACCTGGGGGATAAATGGAGCTATTAATAATATCTGATCACTACTGACTTTCCTTGAAAGCTAAGTATTTTCCTGTCAAGAATGCAACCAGGTCTTTTGGATTTGGGAATGTGTCTTTCTGCTGGGTGAAGTTGATTTTTTTTCAAAGAGTCAGGAACACTATTACTTGCAATTTCCCCCACCTCAAACGCTATTCGAGTCAAAGCACAGGGTGGGTAAATTAGATACCCTATGGCAAAGAACTTAAGGTCACAGGTTTTAAGACAAGAAGGAACCATTATGATAATGTAGTCCACCCTCCCGCACAACAAGCTAGAGAATTTCCTCCAGTGACTTATTCACCAAGTCAAGGTGCCGGAACCTTTGTAGAAGTGTGGGGACGGATACTTGAGTTGGAAAGGGGGGGATAGGCTAGAAGTCCTACACTGAACTTTTTAACATGGCTGTAGTTTGGAGGGCAGGGTGTGGGATCCTCACCCTCCCCCCTCCGCCCCCCCCCCCCCGTCCACAACTGGAAACCTTGGACAGTTGTGGAACAGCGCTGGGAGGGGCTGTGCTTTGCAATGTTGTTGCTCACACCCAAACTGCAAGCCTTTCACCAGTGCCAGCCCCTCAGTTTTGGTGCTGTTGTATCCAGCTCCACAGCACAGACGTCATCAGATTGGATTACATTATTGGTCCATCCAGTTTGCCTCAGACAGTGGCCAGCACGGACACGTTTCAGAGAAGGGAACCACCACACACTCATTATGCCTCACCACATGTACAAGGCCGTAAAGCACGGGGGAGAGACACTCATTCCTGACCACTGATCAGCTCTTACAAAGAGGCATGGGATCTGATTACCCTTATCTGTTGCGTTTATCGCCTTCTGGAGCGCACAGATACTGGAGATAGTCTACTTTCTGGGTTGTTCAACATCAGTTCTTTCCCTTTGCTCAGCATTAGTGGAAGCCACAATCTTTCTATGTCAGCATGTAAGAATTCTTCTCTGATCACCAACCTCTGGGGCCATATTTTCAAGTGCTCAGCTCCCACAACTGAGGCCAGATTTTTAAGAGAATTCTACCAGTTGGGTGCTGAGCTCTTGGGGGCTTAAAAGGGAGCTGGGCACTTTTGAAAAGCTGGCCTTTAGTACATTGCTGCCTAACACGAGGTCATAAACTGCCTTGCTTTGCTAACTACAGCAGAGAGAACCCTGGGAAGTGAGCTATTTTTATATATTTTAAGCCCAGAAGGGACCATGGTAAATTATTTAGTCTAACCTCTTGCATAACACTTGTCCACCTGGGATAGTAAAGAGCAAGGAGCATTAACTCTTGATGAGAGTGACAAAAGCAAGACATTTGAAATGCATAAAACTTACTTCACTCCTTCACCTCTCTGTTCTCCAATCACAACCTGGACCACCATTTTATATCGGTGAAATCCCTCTTCTGAAGAGTAAGAGGGAGAAAAATGAACAGTTAAATATGGAAGCGTATAGACTGCATTACAGTCACACAGGACACAGGGACAGAGACATTTTATTTTGTAACTAGAAACTCTTAGTTTCCAGTGGATAGGGAAATGAAGTCTCACTTTCATAAGTGCTAAGCATCACAATCCTGTTCAAACACAGGCCCGGGAGAAGAAAGACTATCACACAGCCAGAAAAGTATCAGAGGGTAGCCGTGTTAGTCTGGATCTGAAAAGCGACAAGGAGTCCTGTAGCACCTTATAGACTAACAGATGTATTGGGGCATAAGCTTTCATGGGCAAAGACCCACTTCATCAGATGCATGTAGTGGAAATTTCCAGAGGCAGGTATAAATATGCAGGCAAGAATCAGGCTAGAGATAACGAGGGAAATTCAATCAGGGAGGATGAGGCCCACTTCTAGCAGCTGATCTGGAGGTGTGACCACCAAGAGAGGAGAAACTGCTTTTGTAATTGGCTAGCCATTCACAGTCTTTGTTTAATCCTGAGCTGATGGTGTCAAATTTGCAGATGAACTGCAGCTCAGCAGTTTCTCTCTGAAGTCTGGTCCTGAAGTTCTTTTGCTGCAGGATGGCTACCTTTAGATCTGCAATTGTGTGTTCGGGGAGATTGAAGTGTTCTCCTACAGGCTTTTGTATATTGCCATTCCTAATATCTGATTTGTGTCCATTTATTCTTGTGCCGATGTATACAGCAGAGGGGCATTGCTGGCACATGATGGCGTATATTACATTGGTAGATGTGCAGGTGAATGAGCCAGTGATGGTGTGGCTGATCTGGTTAGGTCCTGTGATGGTGTTGCTGGTGTAGATATGTGGGCAGAGTTGGCACCGAGGTTTGTTGCAGAAAAGATTTTATTAAAGCTAATGTTTCAAATAAAGTTGATAGGATACAAGTTAAAAAGGAAGGCACTGTATATCTGGAATCAAGCTGGGGTTACGAGGAAATACAAGTGTCGGTATATACAGTTAACAAGATACATAGCGTGCATAATCAGCACTATCTCAGATTAAGGTGCGATGGGTTTTTGAAGCATCGGTAAATAAGCATCCTTGGCACCAACCCTGCCAATTAGACAACTTTCCAGGATTCAAATACACATTACAACAAAAGAAGTTACCTAGGGAGGGGGTGGAATCTCCATCCCTAGAGGTGTTTAAGTCTCAGCTTTACAAAGCCCTGGCTGGGTTGATCTAGTTGGGATTGGTCCTGCCTTGGGCAGGGGGCTGGACTTGATGACTCCTGAGGTCTCTTCCAGCTCTATGATTCTAAGTGAGGCTATTACATGAAACACAGAAGTTTCAGGTAATCTGAATTATTATGAAATTGTTCTAATCTTTGTTAGAACGTTATTGGTGTTTCTGCTATGCGTTACTATCTTTAAGGTTCCCATCTTAGTATTAGAGGCCTCTCCAGGGCATGCATAGATAAGATCAGAGATACGTGACTACAAATGTCTCTGGTTCCATTCCAAAAGCACAGTAAATTAGTAAATTAATAAAATCTTTTCTGCAACAAACCTCGGTGCCAACTCTGCCCACATATCTACACCAGCAACACACTCAAAATATGGGTGGTTCCCAATTTGGCAGAGGGGGTGAAACTGGCAATTTGCCAGAAATGCAAGAGCCAAAACAAATTTGCTTCAAACAGAACAAAAAATGCCAGCACGCTACATTCCTTTTGTATCTCAGCTGCAAGATGGAGCGTGGCAAGCTAGCTCTGGTCGAGTCAATGTCACCTGGAATAAAGAAAGACAACAGACAATCCTGTGGGTGGGACCATTCCTGCCTCAGGGCACCATGCATGTATTAGGTCCTGGGTCTATTAACTCAACATCCACAAGTGCTTGGACTACGTACTTTATGTAATCTATTTTAAAATTAGTAATTCTGTAAGGGATGTTGAATAACACACTGCAAATGCAGGAACTCATGATCGTTTGGTTCTCTTGCTGCAAAAGCAGGTAGCAGAGGGAGCACAACCCTATGCCAAAATGATACTGAAGTCATTGATAATTTTGACTTTCATCTGGACATGGGAAATGTTTCATGGGTCCTGAAATAACTTCTGGAATCCAAACTATGCAAAGCAGCGTTCTGAAACAACACTGTCATGCTGCAGCATGCCAGCAGTACCTCACAGTGTCATGACCCACTGCCTCTTGCGTCATGTTCCCTCTTATTCCCGATTCTATTACTGGTCCTCTCCCTCGGTTGTTCCCATTGAGTCTGATTCCCAATGTGGTCCCTTTGGAATGGAGTTGGATCTTATTTACATCAGGCTAAACCAAGTGTGATTCCATTTATGGAAGTGAAATCAGAATCAGGTTCTTTTCTCTTTCCAGCTCTCAGTTATGCACCTTCTTCCATGCTACCCATGTTCCATGCACTCTACTCCTTCCATGATACTTCCTAAGCTGATCTCTCTCACCAGTGGGTCTATATGTAATCATATTTGTCTGAATTAAATGTTAAGGTCCTCAGGATGAGACCAAGTCTGTAAAGCACCTGGTTTATTAAATGATATTTGGTTAGGGTTAGTGAATAAGGAGTTTTTAAAAAAAATAGAGGAGGGAATTGATGCTGGCAAACAGAAAAGAACAAATTCAGTAAGGAAAGCGGCAGTTTCCCCACCAAGCCTCATTACCTTTCAGTCTATCTTTAATTGTGTCTGATAAGGACCGTGTGAGCTGCGGCGTTTCCTCTGGGTTGTACTGAACATTGGCTAGATTCTCTTTCAGTATTGCATGGATGCACTCTTTTACAGTGGAAGATCGGAATCTAATGGGGGGGAAAAAAATCCTAAATCTCAGAAAGTTCACAGAACAGGTTGAAATGTGTAGAGCTATGTTGGAAAAATTCACCTTTTGTTCTTGGCAGGTGGAAATGTATGAAAGTACAGGAAAAGTAGAAGCTAGTTAACCAATCTTGCAAAACTGTCTACAATCTACCTATGTTCTAGTCAGGTGATTGGGCAAATAAAGTCTATTATTGGATTGTGCCCTTGTAATCTATGTTTGGCAATCACGGTCCACACATACCTTCTCTTCCCCAGACAGTGCTGAGGGGACAGCCCTCTGGGGCAATGTCCACCTCCACTTTTCTCTGGACCTTACAAAAAAGGTGTTCAGGGAGCCAGATGGGGGAAGGGACAGGGCTGAAGATTTATGAGCCAGAATCTTGATTTCTTTGTCAGGAAGAAGAAAAACACTGTCCTCTTCTCGTAAAGGGAAGAGGCAGGAAAAAAAAAAGCAAAAGCGGGCTCTCTCAGAATTTACTGGCTCCCACCTGGCTGTTACCAGGCTGGTTTTGGGGTTTTTTTTGATGTGCGTGTCTGGGCCAGTAAATGCTTGCGGGGATTGAATCAGGCTGGTTGTAGCCTGTGACAGTCAGAAAAAACAGATCAGAACCTTGCCACTTCTTGTGTATGCTGAAAGGCTCCCTTCCCTGTACTGGGACATGTCATCCCCAGCAGATCCCAGCTCACCTTGTCTCACTGCTATACCACATCTCCAGTGTGTTGGGCATCTTTCACCTGAAGACACCTAGATCCCCTAACCCAGTGGTTCCCAACCTGCGGTTGGCAGACTCCTGGTGGTCCGCAACGGTACTGCAAGGGGTCCGCATAACATTTAAAAGTAAGGATCGGGCCCACTTCTCCTTTCACCCCCAGGATGGGGTGTCCGTGAAATTTTAATAGACTGAAAAGGGGTCTGTGTGCTCGAAAAGGTTGGGAACCACTGCCCCATCACCCTGTACTTCTTACCTTATCCCAGCGCTTCCCTATTGCCCCCCCCCCCAACCACCCTACTGAATCTCCCTACGGCTCCTCATCTCCCACCCCACCTGTGCTCTGGACTACTTACCCCAGGCCTCCTAGAACCCCCAACTTTCCCCTGTACTTCTTACCACCCCATCCATCCCCCAACAGCTTCCCATTCCTCAGAGCCCCCAGCCCCCACAGCATCCCCCTCTAGATCCCTCCAACCCTCACCCCCCAACAGCTTCCCACCCCCCCAGGATCCCAACCCCCCACCGCCTCCCCCAACAGCTTCCAACCCCCCCAGATCCCAACCCCCCACCGCCTCCCCCAACAGCTTCCACCCCCCCCAGGATCCCAACCCCCCACCGCCTCCCCCAACAGCTTCCACCCCCCCAGGATCCCAACCCCCCACCCAACAGCTTCCCCCCCCCAGGATCCCAACCCCCCACCCAACAGCTTCCACCCCCCCCAGGATCCCAACCCCCCACCCAACAGCTTCCACCCCCCCCAGGATCCCAACCCCCCACCCAACAGCTTCCACCCCCCCAGGATCCCAACCCCCCACCCAACAGCTTCCACCCCCCCAGGATCCCAACCCCCCACCGCCTCCCCCAACAGCTTCCAACCCCCCCAGATCCCAACCCCCCACCGCCTCCCCCAACAGCTTCCACCCCCCCCAGGATCCCAACCCCCCACCGCCTCCCCCAACAGCTTCCACCCCCCCAGGATCCCAACCCCCCACCCAACAGCTTCCACCCCCCCCAGGATCCCAACCCCCCACCCAACAGCTTCCACCCCCCCAGGATCCCAACCCCCCACCGCCTCCCCAACAGCTTCCAACCCCCCCAGATCCCAACCCCCCACCGCCTCCCCCAACAGCTTCCACCCCCCCCAGGATCCCAACCCCCCACCCAACAGCTTCCACCCCCCCCAGGATCCCAACCCCCCCACCCAACAGCTTCCACCCCCCCCAGGATTCCAACCCCCCACCCAACAGCTTCCACCCCCCCCAGGATCCCAACCCCCCACCCAACAGCTTCCACCCCCCCAGGATCCCAACCCCCCACCGCCTCCCCCAACAGCTTCCAACCCCCCCAGATCCCAACCCCCCACCGCCTCCCCCAACAGCTTCCACCCCCCCAGGATCCCAACCCCCCACCGACTCCCCCAACAGCTTCCACCCCCCCCAGGATCCCAACCCCCCACCACCTCCCCCAACAGCTTCCCACCCTGCCAGGATCTCAACTCCCCACCGCCTCCCCCAACAGCTTCCACCCCCCCAGGATCCCAACCCCCCACCCAACAGCTTCCACCCCCCCAGGATCCCAACCCCACACCCAACAGCTTCCACCCCCCCCAGGATCCCAACCCCCCACCCAACAGCTTCCAACCCCCCCAGATCCCAACCCCCCACCGCCTCCCCCAACAGCTTCCGCCCCCCCCAGGATCCCAACCCCCCACCCAACAGCTTCCAACCCCCCCAGATCCCAACCCCCCACCGCCTCCCCCAACAGCTTCCGCCCCCCCCAGGATCCCAACCCCCACCCAACAGCTTCCACCCCCCCAGGATCCCAACCCCCCACCCAACAGCTTCCAACCCCCCCAGATCCCAACCCCCCACCGCCTCCCCCAACAGCTTCCGCCCCCCCCAGGATCCCAACCCCCCACCCAACAGCTTCCACCCCCCCCAGGATCCCAACCCCCCACCCAACAGCTTCCACCCCCCCAGGATCCCAACCCCCACCCAACAGCTTCCACCCCCCCCAGGATCCCAACCCCCCACCCAACAGCTTCCACCCCCCCCAGGATCCCAACCCCCCACCCAACAGCTTCCGCCCCCCCAGGATCCAACCCCCCACCCAACAGCTTCCAACCCCCCCAGATCCCAACCCCCCACCGCCTCCCCCCAACAGCTTCCGCCCCCCCAGGATCCCAACCCCCCACCCAACAGCTTCCACCCCCCCCAGGATCCCAACCCCCCACCCAACAGCTTCCACCCCCCCAGGATCCCAACCCCCCACCCAACAGCTTCCAACCCCCCCAGATCCCAACCCCCCACCCAACAGCTTCCAACCCCCCCAGATCCCAACCCCCCACCCAACAGCTTCCAACCCCCCCAGATCCCAACCCCCCACCGCCTCCCCCAACAGCTTCCGCCCCCCCCAGGATCCCAACCCCCCACCCAACAGCTTCCACCCCCCCCAGGATCCCAACCCCCCACCCAACAGCTTCCACCCCCCCCAGATCCCAACCCCCCACCCAACAGCTTCCAACCCCCCCAGATCCCAACCCCCCACCGCCTCCCCCAACAGCTTCCGCCCCCCCAGGATCCCAACCCCCCACCCAACAGCTTCCACCCCCCCAGGATCCCAACCCCCCACCCAACAGCTTCCAACCCCCCCAGATCCCAACCCCCCACCCAACAGCTTCCAACCCCCCCAGATCCCAACCCCCCACCGCCTCCCCCAACAGCTTCCGCCCCCCCCAGGATCCCAACCCCCCACCCAACAGCTTCCGCCCCCCCCAGGATCCCAACCCCCCACCCAACAGCTTCCACCCCCCCCAGGATCCCAACCCCCCACCCAACAGCTTCCACCCCCCCCAGATCCCAACCCCCCACCCAACAGCTTCCACCCCCCCAGATCCCAACCCCCCACCCAACAGCTTCCAACCCCCCCAGATCCCAACCCCCCACCGCCTCCCCCAACAGCTTCCGCCCCCCCCAGGATCCCAACCCCCCACCCAACAGCTTCCAACCCCCCCAGGATCCCAACCCCCCACCCAACAGCTTCCAACCCCCCCAGGATCCCAACCCCCCACCGCCTCCCCCAACAGCTTCCACCCCCCCAGGATCCCAACCCCCCACCCAACAGCTTCCGCCCCCCCCCCCAGGATCCTCCCCCCATCTCCCTCACTTGTGCTGGAAGGCCGGCCGCAGGCTGTACGTGTTCCCTTGGCTCAGCAGGTCCAGCGGTTCCCCCATGCCCTCGGCCTCGCAGCACGCCTCGTTACCACGGCAACCGGCCCCACCCCTGCCGACGCTCCTCACTTCCGCTTCCGGACTCGGAGTCTGCCGTCGCTCTGGCGCGCGCGCGCCCCGCCCCCTGCCGGACGCGCTTTGCTCCTCTGCCAGCCGGGGGGAGGGGCCGCTGGCGTCTGGACTGGGGGGGCACGTGCCCAGGGCATGGGAGAGGATGCACATCTGGACTGTGTGGGGGGGGGGCACGTGCCCAGGGCATGGGAGAGGATGCACATCTGGACTGTGTGTGGGGGGAGGGCACGTGCCCAGGGCATGGGAGAGGATGCACATCTGGACTGTGTGTGGGGGGAGGGCACGTGCCCAGGGCATGGGAGAGGATGCACATCTGGACTGTGGGGGAGGGGGCACGTGCCCAGGGCATGGGAGAGGATGCACATCTGGACTGTGTGTGGGGGGAGGGCACGTGCCCAGGGCATGGGAGAGGATGCACATCTGGACTGTGTGTGGGGGGAGGGCACGTGCCCGGGGCATGGGAGAGGGTTCGCAGCTGGACTGGTTGGGAGGGTACATGTTCAGGGCATGGAGGAGGCTGTATGTCTGGATAAGAGATGTACCTGGATCCTGGGTTGGGATGCACATCTGAACAGGGGACCTTCATGTCCAGGTTGTAGGAAGATGCCTTTTACCAACAGGGTTTCATTTTTGGGTTACTCTCCTGCATGGCAGCCTGCAGTGAGCTGGAAAGATGATGTGACCAACAAACGTTTCGCTGGCCTAGACCCACACAAAGGCTGGCGGCATTCAGTGAACAGCAACAAAATGCACAGGACTGAAAGGGACACATGTTGCATACATGCTGGGCTACATGGGGTCACGAGGACATTCATTCCAAAGACGATATTAGGGGTAAAGAGTTGAAGGGCCCACTTGTGAACAAATGTCAGGCGCGGTTGGTGATCATTAACCATCCCATGTTGCTATTGGCAAAAGTAAGAGTGCGGACTCTGCTGTTTTAGCCAAATTCCAGGTCAGCCTTTTGCCTATTTATTTTCTACCTGCTATTTCAAGTAGGTGAGTTATTTACTTCCCGCCCTATATAGCTGTGCTCTGTGAAACAGCTGCCCCTGTTCCGTCCCGGGAGGGGCTGTACCTCAGGAGCTGACCAGGTGAGCCCTCTGCTACGGGATCAGGTGGGGTGAAAGACGCTAGGGAAATGTAAGAACAGAACAATGACAGGAGCCTTTGCGTGGCTGTACCCGTGAACCATGGTGAAGAATCAGAAATTGTGCCTGGAGATACATGATATCATAGCCAAGTGGGTTGCAGTTTCGCTGCACAACCAACTCACATGCAAAACACCCACGCAGCCTTTTCCCCCTCTCGCAACAGTGTGAAGCGTCACCTGGAAACGATAGACTGGCAGATGAGAAATCTGCATCTTGTCTCCTCTCAAGGAGGAGTCACTGTGCAGCTTGCTGTGGGTACATCAACATATCTTCCTCCTTGTCACATCATATTGGTCGGGAGTGGCGAGTGAGGAGGAGGCGGAGGCGGAGGAGGGAAGGCAGCACGTCCCACTGGACTGTGCCCAGGGCTGTAAATCAGGACTCCTACATTTCATTCCCCGCTCTCCCGCCGACTGACTGCTTGGTCTTCCCAAACCCCATCCCCCCGCTGTGCTTTGCGTTTCGTCATCTGGAAAGTGGGTCTAAGGTTCCATTTTCCCTGCTTCATAAGGGGGCTGGGAGCATATGTGGGAAGTACCTTGGAAGTGCATAGGGAAGGCAGTGTTGCCTAGTAGATAAAGAATCTACCCAGGAGTCAGGGTACTATGAAGTAGAGAGAGGGGAATTTCTCTGCTTTCCCTCAACACACGAAATGTGGGGTAGGAGAATTACAAAACCTTAAATGAGCAAGGTCCACCGAAGCCAGGTGGGAGACATGGCAGGATGTCAGACCATGCCCTATGCAGAGGACCGAAAGAGAGTGAGCCCTTGGGGCCTAATCTCCATAGTGATGAGCATTTTAACTCCCACTTACTTCCATAGGAATTTACGGTGCTCAGCACCTTGCACGATTAGACTCGTTAGAAAAAACCATTAGCCGTCATCTGGTAGAAATATTCCAGAACGAGTTTGTCTGGGAAACAGCACCCCACTGGCACAGCTTTGAAAGGGTACTCCCTGGAGCAGAGGCAGGCAAGATATGGCCCATGGGCTGGATCCAGCCTGCCAAGCCACTAGATCCAGCCCACAGGCTGCCTGATCTGGCCTGCAGGCCACCCTGCCAGGACCCTCCAGCACAGTGCACCCAGCTGCTTCACAGCAGCCCCGTGCCACTTTAAGTGGCTGGATGCTCCCTGTGGCTCTCTGCTCTGGGCACTTGGGGGGAGGGGAGGGGACGGCTTCATGGAAACCGGCCAATGAGAGCCGAGATATTTTGCTGGGGGTGGGGGCAGAGAGCTACAGGAAGCAGCCAGCCTTTTTGAGCAGCCTGGGAGCCTGCCTCAGGGTCCTGCAGGGCTGCTGGCTGGGAACCGCCTAGGTAAGAGCCTCCTGGCCATAGTCTCTGGATTCTGGCACTCCAACCCTTCCCTCCCCCCCAACCCTCTGCCCCAAGGCACCACCCCTCCTGCCCCAGGTCAACACCCAAACCCTATACATCCTCCTCCCTTCTTCCCCCAGGTCACAATGCTCTCACAGACCCTGCACCCCCTCCTACACCCCTCTTTTAGACCAGAATCCTCTCCTGCACCCATACCCCCTTCCAAACCTACACCCGAGCCCCTGCCCAGATCACAACCCCCTCCTCCCAAACTCCCTCTCAGACCCCACACCCCCTTCCCCTAACCCGAGCTTCCTTCTGCACCCAGCCTCCTTCCCAGACCCTGCACCCCCGCCATAGAAAAGTGTGGCCCTTGACCACTTACCAAAATCTTGGAGTGCCCCCCCCCCGCCCCATAGAAAATTATTCCCCACCCCCATCCTGGAGGGTCCTACACATCCCAGGAGGGAGCCAGCCTGCTGTGCGACCAGGACGGGGCAGTGCAGTGAGTGGGGCAACATTACTGGCCTCCTGGCACCTCCCTTTCAGTTTTTTACACTTTGCCTGGCACCTGGGGCAAATCTTCACCCTGGGGCCCTAAGGATGAACTGAATTTTGGGCAACCTGGGTTTGAAAATGGTGGGCCAGGTGGCTTGTCCAAGGTCACATCCCGGAGTCAGAGGAAGATTCTAGGGAGAGCATGGATAGTGGGTGACCCCATGGCTTGGGGAAGCAAGCTCTCCCCCCACCCAACCCTGCCCTGCCCACCAGAGCCCATGCTGCCCCCACTGTGGCCTGCTGGCCTTTGCCCAGCCTCCCCCCCCCCCCGATGGGGCTGCTGGCCCTTGCCCCCTCCATGCTCCAAGGTAGCGCCCCTAACCTACCCCCGGCTTGGCAACTCTGGAGAGCCAGTGGGCAACACAGCCCCAGCCTGCCCTGGCCCCGGAGCTCTGGAGCTGGCCAGCAGGCCTGCACAGGGCTGGGTCTGCACCGCCCACACCCCTGACCAGCAAGGCCATCCCTGCAGCCAAGCTGCCAACCCCAGCACTGCGTCGTCAGAGGGGCCTTAGCGCCAGGACAGGCGGCCCAGCCCCCAAGATGCCTGCCCCAGCTTATAACATCACAACAACAGGCAGGAGAGTGGGTCTGAGGGCTCCAATGGAGCATGGGCAGGGCCAGGTGGGGCAGCACCTTCCCCTGTCTACTCCACCTGCCGCCCCATGAGGGAGACATTTTGACTTGTGGTTCCGGAACCCGTGGAGGAAACCGGATTCTCCAACTTCCTACCAGGGCCGTAACAAGGGCAAGGCGAGTGAGGCACTTGCCTCGGGCACATTGCTGAGGGGCGCAGAAAAATAATATAGAAAACTAGTTATTTTAAGACCGCACCACTTCCCTCCCCTGCCCGTTAGCATCGGCCGGCCCGCGGTTTCCATGTCAGGCTGCACGTTGCTGATCCACGATCCAACTGTCACCAGCCCTGGTGGCTGCCCAGCGCGTCAGCTGCTTCCAAGCGGCGCGGGAGGCCGGGCACCAGCTCAGCCGCGCCAAGCGCTGCCTTAAGGTGCCCTAGTGCAGTTCCCACGTGCGGGGCCGGGGGAGAAGGGGCTCAGATTGCCCTGCACAGGGGCAGAGGTGCAGGGGGTGAGATGGGGGTGTCAGGCTGGGAGCCAGGACTCCTGGGTCTTGTCTCATCTCTGCCAGGACAGTGGCTCTAGGTCATAGGGGTATGTGATTAGAGCTGGGGGTCTGGGCGCTACAATCACTGGATTCTATGGGTCAGGGTCCAGGCCCTTAGCCTGTTGGAGTCATGGTGTCCCCTCCAAAAATGGGAGCCCATGCTGCTGCGTTGCCTGGGCCAAATGCTTTGGATGCTCTACAGTCTACACAAACCAAGGGGACCAGGCAGTGACTGTGGCTTCTTGCGAAAGAAGTTTTAGTAAACGAAAAATTCATTAAGAACAACCTTCGTGCATCCACGGGTCAGGAGAGATGATCAAATACGTCCCTCTTATTGATAGAACACGAGGTTGCGAATAATAGTAATTTCAACGCACTTCTTGACGAGTTTGCCTCATTAAAAGCGCACAAAGTACAATTATAAACAAATACCTAACAGCACTTGACATGGTGATATTTTATAATTATATGTATATATGTATTAATTGATTGTTTACGCAGATCTCATAACTATAATTCATAAATGTTGTGTTATTATTATTAATAATAATTAATAATGTATTTTCCCTTCTACAAAATAGCTACTATGAATATATACACATGAGGGGGTGCAATTTTATATTCTTGCTTCAGGTGCAAAATCAGCTCGTTATGGCACTGCTTCCTACTAGAAGCTTTTCAGTCTGTTCTCCACGTTTGCTCATCAGCCTCTTCGCTCTTTCCCTCTGACCCCCGACCACTCACGTTTATTTCTCGGGGTTTTATTTTGAGCCTTTTGTTCATAGCAGCTGCTTTTCCAGCCCCCTTCTGACTCGCAGGCACAGCCAGGCATGGGAGGAAGAGGCGAGAGCTCCATTCGTCAGGGCTGGGGAGGCTTCAAAGGGTGAGAGGAAGCCTGCTGAAAAGTTGTGTGGAAATGAAGTAACGAACCATGATAACGAATACCCACTTTTCCATTGCACCTCCTCCTCCCAGCACATACCCAGGTCTGTTTTACTGGAAATGCAGGGCCGGATTCTACCTTATCGGAACCTGTTTAGTTGTTGTTGTTTTTTAGCAGCTCCACATGACTTTCTTTTTTCAAAAAAGTGAATCATTTGATTATTTTTATACAAGGGGAAGTGAATGTGACAGAAGTGATGATGGTGCGAGATAGGACGCCTTGCTGAGGAGGCAGCCAGGAAGAGGAGATACTCAGCGACCTTTGTATTTCCCCATCTGCAGAACTTAATGCAGGACCTCTGGGGAGCATGAACTTGGGTGGTTTACACTAACCTAAAGAAACACATATGCACATCACTGAGCTCTGTAAGCTGGGCATGTGTGCGGCTGCTCAGGAGAAATTTGAACGCCACCCAGCTGATTTGCAGAGCACTCGCAGCCAGGTTTGTGTTTCTCTTGGTGGTGCACATTCACACACGCCTCGGTGCACATAACAAAATTTAGTCTGCCCATCAATGGGAAAAAAATTTGCCCCGGATGGAAATGATTAGAAGGAACATTAAGGCACATGCAAAATGCATTTGCAAACAAGAGGAACAGCCGATGGAATGAGAGAAGCAGAGAAAGAGATTTATTAGCTCCTTCCCAGTGTCCCACCCTCTCCAGACAGTACCTCCCACAGTGGGCTGCCCTATTTAATTTGAACTGCTTCCAAAGGATGTTCAGCTTCCATGGAACATTAGAGTGGGGAGAATGGGAGGTGGGGGGAGAAAGCCTGGGGCAACCAAAGTATTAGTCAGGTGAATCTGTCAGGGGTGGGAACAGCTGCTGCACGCATCATCCTGCCGTGCCAGTGGCTGTCAGAAGGAGCAGGTAGACCCAGATCTGCAGTGCACCGTGTCACCATGGGGCCATATCTGCCTGCCCTCTCAGATGCTCTTGTCTCTAACCGGGCCATATCCTCCCTCCCGCATACAGCCTCCGTCAGTGGGATATGGTCAGGGGAGGCACACGACAGTCCAGGGTGTGGCGAGGTAGCCAAGCCTATGGCCACCTCACACCTGACTCCCCTCTGCACGGCAGAGTACAGGACGTCTGAATCCAGGCCCCTTCCACAGATTCCTTCCACGCCACCCCCACACCAGTGAGGTCAGAGTCAGGGGCAGGATTTGCCTGCTGGGTTTCTTCCTAGCCCTCTCCCATGATGGCGACGCCTCACAGCTCCCAATTTTCTCCGGCCTGGTTTGTCGCACGGGAATGTTTCCTTTCTCGTGCCCGCAGTTGCTTTTGATCAGTGGCTCCTTACGGGGGTCCCACAGGAAGCTGGTACCCTGCTGGGCTTCTGCTGAGATGCTGACATCCTCTTCCCTTGGTTTTGCGAGCCCCGGCATCGTGACAACTTCTCACGGGGACAGCGTGTGGCACCTTGCTTCCAGCAGGGTCTGTCGGGTTTAGTAACTGCTGACATGCAGCCAGCTCTGGGCGGGGGAGCGCCGCACCAGTGTTAAAGGGCAGCTGAAGTGATACGGCAGAGCCCATGGCATGGATAAGCGCTCGGATTTTTAGCAGGTACATGGTTCCTTTTTTAACAATTTTTTACATGGCTACTAGGAGGTGAAAATGACTGCCTCCAGCTGATGCTGCAGAGGGATTTTAAGAAAGCGAAATATACTACGCAGACTGGAGTTTGGCCAGGTCCTTGGGATGTTCACACCGCGATCAGGAATGGATGAGGGATGTGAAAGGTTAGCTGGTTAACCAATAAGTATCACCCTTAACAGGTAATACTTACCAGTTCTAGTTAACTGTTACCTGGTGGGGGCTGGAGCAGTTCCCCACTTGCTGTACGAAAGGATCCTGCCGTGGACAGGGGCGACTCTGGTCGTCCAGAGCTGCCCCTGTCCGTGGCAGGCCCGGGTACCTCGCAGGCAGGGGCTGCTTTGGTGTCTGGAGCAGCATCTGTCTGTGGCAGGCCAAGGTGCCCCACAGGCAGGGGGGCCCTCCACCTGCCCCACTTTACTTGGTTAACTGGTTAACATACCGGTTAACCGATAAAATGGGATTTTACTTCCCTAGAATAGACAAGGCCTTGGCCTTGCGTCAAAAGCAGAAGCCCTGAGTGCATAGGCCATGGCTTCCATTTTTCTGCAAACAACGTATACTTTCCAAAGGCAGGGGAGTCATTTGCCGTGGGAAGTTCCCTGGAACAGTTCAGGCTGATTGGCTGGGAAGGTTTGGTGTTTCCAGTGTCTTGCGGTGCATGGCTGGTGTGACTTGTGTGTGCTGGGCAGCCTTTGCTTGACATCTGCCTGTGCAATCGCCTGTTTCCCATTCAAACCCACACCTTTCCCTTTTGAACCGTGACTAATTGGCTTTTTTCTCTCGCTGCAAAAGATGGAAACGTCCCATCCCCTTGTGAAAGCTCAGCTCCTTCCGCCATGGTGAGCCTTTTGCATGCCATGGTAATGACTTACCGAAGCACGGCGAGTAGGCACTAGAGTAGGCTACCAAAGAATCCCTATCACGGGAGACTTTTAAGAACAGGCTGGACAAACACCTATCGGGGATGGTCTCGATTTAGTTGGGTCGTGGGAGGTTGGACCTTTCGGGGTACCTTCCAGCCCACCATTTCTGTTGTTCTGTGTCTGAAAACATATTGGTGATGTCTACACAGCTACACTGATGTTATTCTGAAATAACAAAGAGCGCGTCTGCACAGCGAGCCTGTTATTTTGAAATAATTTCGAAATAACGGGCTTCTTACTCCAACTCCTGTACCCTCATTTCATGAGGGGTAGGAGAGGTCGGAGGAGGAGTGTTCTTCCTTCAGCTTTCTGCTGTGTAGACAGCGCCAAAAGCCGAATTAAGCTATTTCGGCTCCAGTGACGCAATAGACAAGTTGCATTGCTTCATTCGCCTTTGGCCCTGATGTGTAGACGTGCCCCTTGTGATAAACTGGCTAGTGTGCACCAGAGCTCCCTACTGCATAGACTCAGAACTGCTCCTTTGTAGGCTATGGGTCTTCTGTCCCGACCCCTATCCGGGAAGTTATTCGCGGCTTTGCCTATTCGCGGTGCATTGCGGCGCACTGGCCCAAGCACACGATGCAGCATGTTGATGCTTTTTCAGGGTGCTCTAGTAAAAAAAAAAAAGTCACATTCATTAAATTGCAGCCATATTTCAGTCTTCACAGTGTGATCCCTCCATGGAAGGGAGCCTGACAGTTACAAGGGAAATTGAAGCTGCCATGATGCTGTACTGGGCAATTTTTTAAGGCATTAAAGAAAAAGTCTAAACAGCTTCTTAACACAGTGTTCATTTACCATCCTACCCCTCCTAACTCCCCCCATCTGAAATACTTTGGCCACCTCCCTTGTTGATTAGACACCAGTAAGATAGGCAGGGAGCAAGCTGGAGGAACGGTTTAGGGAAATCAGCATTCAGTTAAGGGTTTTATTAGTTTTGTGTTTGAGTTTGGTTGGAAACTTACTCGTTTGAAGGGTAAAGAGCAGAGAAGAAACAGCTAGTTAGTATTTTATTGGGCTTACTGTCTCCAGTCTGGTTTTACTCCCACTACGCCATCAGCATAATCAACCTCACTACCATCCATGTCTTCTCCATGATGGTCTCCACCATTAAATGCAAGTCCAGTACAAGGTGGTTTTGTTTGAGGTGTTGCATGATTACATCCATTGCATCGTGGCATCAGTTTATATGGAAAATGTGATTGCTTTGTGTTGGGAACACCCCTGCTTCCAGTATTTGTGGATTTCGCCATTTCTGGTGGTCTCAAGAAGATATCCCCTGAGAATGGCAAGGGTCTCCAGGAGATATTTTTCCTCTGGCTCATGAGATAGGATATATAGTGGAGCTAAGCAGAGAGTGTTTCTTGGAGCACAGCATCTGATTTCTGTTACTACCGGCCTATTTCCTCTGTGTGGTTGTGATTTGCACCTTCACAGCCTTCACGCCTTCATGCTCCTACTTGCCCACAGACTGTTTTCAAGTCGATCCCTCCAAAAATGCCCACCCAAATTGTTATCATTCTTTTCAGAAATGATTGATTGGGGCTAAGCACTAGCCGGAGCTAGTTCAGCCCAAAGGAATTATTTTGGAGTTTGTCTAGATCAGTCTGAAATGCCCCAGGTGACAGAATTAGTTACAGCTTCTCTAAGGAGAAAAGTCCACAGTCAAACAGATTTTGCTGCTCACCAGTGCCAGCACGGTTCTCACCTCCAGAGGGGTAACAAACAGATTGTTGTGGTTGTTCCTTTAAGCCCTGGTCCATGGCTGTGTCCCAAAGTTCCCTCTAATTTTTTCCACTCATGTGCAGAATGCATTTATTTATGTGCACCGGTGCAGGTGCTAATATGCACCACCAGTAGAAACAAAACCTAGATGTGGGCTCTCTGCTGATGAGCTGGGCAGCTCTTTGATTTCTCCTTAGCAGCCACACAAGCACACAGCTTACAGGGAACACTGCTGTCCCCATTGTGGTAGATCAGTGGTTCTCAATCAGGGGTAAACATACTCCTGGGGTATCCAGAGGTCTTCCAGGAGAGTACATCCACTCATCTAGATAGCTGCCTAGTTTTACAACAGGCTCCATAAAAAGCACAGACGCAAGTCAGCACAGACGCAAGTTTCGTGCGGTGACTGATGGATCCTGCTTTATGCACTGCCCGCTGAAGTGGAAATACAATATTGACATTCCAAATGGATTTGTTTTATGATTATGAGGTAAAAAGGAGACAGCAAGCCATTTTTCAGTACTCGTGTGCTGTGATCCTTGTTCATATCTACGTCTCGTTCTGCACACAAGCCGTTGGTAAGTGCGGTGAAACTCGGGGAACGCGAGACCAATCAGACACCCGTTGCCAGGAAAGGTTGAGCACCCCGGGGCTGGATGTTGTACAAATGCCTCACCACACAGCACCTGTCCCAAAGAGCCCAGCCTCCAGCCTGGAGCAATGACACCATTTCTGAGAAGCACTGCCAAGTTTCTGAGCACAGGCCAAGAAAATTGCCTGTGGCAATTTCAGGCAATGCTACGATTAACCCCCCTGAGCCTGCCTCGCTAGGTCTATTCTGGCAGCTCGGCCAGCCTGCCTTTTGCATGCAGACCACACACTACGCATCTGAAACCCGCCGATCACCACAAACCCAAGAGAGGAAGCAGCCTGCCCGGAGCCTACACTCATCCGAACCTCACAATCATTCGCTTGGCAGGAGGGATTGGACAGTTGTAACCTCAGTCGAGCTCTCGTTAGGGCCCAGTATGACACCTCTGCTTGCGCAAATAGGACGTACAGGAGTGGTCTGATGAATTGCTTAATTAAAGTTTCCAGGGAAGGCCCTTGTTCTGGAGCATATGTTAGGTGTAGCTAAAGGATGCCCAGCACTTGTGAATAACCTTGGCTGGTAGGAGAGGGCTGTCAAGCTAGATCTAGCCTGCAGTGACGGTGAAAATCCCCATGTAATTTTTAAAGGATAGAAGTTTGCCTCGCTCTCCCCTCCCTTATCACTCTGTGCACTGTATTCTGACCGAGCGCCCAGCGGCTGCTCTCTCCTCCAGAGCTGGCTGCATTTCAGTGGGACAGTGATCCCAGAAGCTAAATCCTGATCATTTTATACTCCCCTAAGCAGCCCCCTGACATCCACAGGAGGGCCGTCGGAATTCCCAGGAGATGGGGAGAAGAAGCAGGCCTGCAGAGTGCGTGCATTGCCGTAGAATCATAGCATCCTAAGGCTAGGGTTACCAGGTATCCGGTATTCACCCAGACAGTCCGGTATTTTCGCCTCCTGTCTGGTAAAAAAAATTCAGAAAATACCGGACACCTAAGATGTCCAGTATTTTCTGATTTTTTTTCCCTGGCCAGGAGGCGAAAGTGCCGGACACCTGACAACCCTACAAACACTCAGCGCCTGGCCTCCCCTCCCCGAGCCCAGACCCCATGCTTACCTGGTTCCTCAAGGCTGCTGGCACAAAATGGCTGCCCGCAAAAAGACCAAGGAGAAGTAATGACTCCCCTGGGTCTTAGTGCTCAACCGCTCCCCTGTTCCTATCCCTGCACTCACTCTTAAAGGGGACATGCTGTTTTAATGCTGCTTTATTTTAATTTTTTTTTTGGCTTAATAAGTCTTGGAGTCCTTTTTCCCCCCCCCCCTCAACAATTTTGGTCTCCCCCCTTTTTTTTTCTTCAACAGAATTTTTTCCAGGTGTTTTTTTTTGGGGGGAGGGGGGGACAGTGTTCGGTATTTTTGTTTCAACATCTGGCAACCCTATCTAAGGCTGGAAGAGACCTCAGGAGGTCATCAAGTCCAGCCCCCTGCCCAAAGCAGGAGCAATCCCAGGGCCTTGAGGCCCTGCATGCCAGAGAAAGGTAGAAAAGGGCTTGGTTTGGGGGTTAACACACTGGATGAGGACTAAGGAGGGTTGGGGCTCTGCCACAGACACCCATTGTGAACCTTGGGTATGTCACTTAAAGTATGAGAGCGTCTCCCAACCCAGGTAGACAGACTTGCTAAAAATGGCAGGGTGAACATTGCAGCTCTGGCAGGGACTCAGACTAGCTGCCCAAGCTCAGACCCTCAGGGTCTGTGTTCTCTCTAAACTTTTCCATCCATGTGCACATTTTTCCCATTCATGTGCGATTTTATGTGCACGGAGGCATGTGCAGATGTGCACCACCAGGAGAAACTCAAAGCCAGTGGTCGGCATTCTGCTAATCATCTGGATGGCATTGGGATCTCTCCTGAGTGGGCCACACAAGTGCTCAGCTTACAGGGAACAGTAGTCCTGGGGCTACCCTGAGGTGCTGTGCAAGCCGCCACGTCCACACAACTATTTTTGGCACTCTAGCCCGAACCCCTCTAGTTCATGTCTGTCGCACCAGGTAGGGAAAGTCGCTCCCAGCTGCAGTGGACATACCCAGCATGTCTTAGGGACGGGCCTCTGTTACCTGTCTGTCAAATGGAGCTAACAATCTCTTCTTTGGCATGTCAGTGTAGATTGCAAGCTGTCTCTGATGTGCAGTCCCCTGCCCATTAGAACTCAGTCTTGGCTGTCGCCTCTAGATGCAATTACAGATTATTTCTAACTTCTACTTTTGCTGTCCCGCGGCTTCGCTGCTGGGCACAGACAGTAACCAGTTTAACTGGCACCCGCCTGTTCTTTATCACACCAAATCGCTCTGTGTATTGGGTGCTTGCGCCTTTCAAATATAAACACACCCCTGGCTCCAGCTGCTCCTTTGCTCCGAGCTGCCTGACCCTCGTTCCCAGCAGGGTCGGCTCTGCCTCATGCAAATCAGCTGCACCAACCCTCCGAACTTCTGAGAAGTAGCTGAAAGCGCCCGAGCATGCTGTGCCTTTATTTGCAAACACTATTAACCATTTCCTGTTCCTGCCCCAGCCACGGCGGCTCCCATCCGATCTGGCGCGCATTAAAGTGGCTCCAGTTTAAACGGAAAAAAAAAAGGCTGCAGCTTTCTATTCCTGACACTTACAGCCCCCGAGTCCCTCCCTGCCCCACATGGCAGCTAAAAGGCTGTTGCCACTGGGACTACTCTGGACCCTGAGGCCCCAGGGTCCCACTCAAATGCCCAGTGTACTGCAGAGGTGCTACCCTGGTGGGCCCTGTCTTGAGGCGAGGGCCTGAAACATAAGCCCATGAATCATAGGATGGGTATGAGGCCTGAGGCCTAGTCAGCAATGGTCAAAATGTTCTTAATATAAAGCAGAGTTAAACTGTGAGCTGGTAATACAGAACCACTCGGCCCCTCAGAGGTGCTAGGCACAGGCCGTAAACACAGTCCAGAGGGGTGGTAACAGAACAACTCACAAAGAAACATCTCGGTACCAACCCGCCTCCAAGATAACAGGAACATACCGGCCTAGGTTCAGGACAGGGACACTAAACCCGCGTGTCCAATACGCTAGCCACTAGCCACACTAGTTGGCTTAAACAATGTGGCTATTTGGCCAGTTGAGTGTGGCTAGTTTGCTAGAGCAGTAGCCACTATAGTGGCTTAGACACCATGGTTGTCTGGTTGGACCGCATGATAGTGATCCAGCCCCCACGTACGAGGTAATGGGTGGAGCTAGGTGAGGTCAGAGGTGGCACCCCGATATGTCAGGAGTGATGTGTACCTCGTTTGTACCTGTGTGTAAAAGCGTCCCCCCAAGAGCTGTCTTTGTCCAGCCGAGGGGGCAGTGTCTCATGCCTGGCACTGAGTGAACCGTGTCCATCGTTGGGGGGAACAGATCGTAGTGCTTTGGTAGAGTCTACTGACCATGATGACTGCCCTTCGTTTGACAATACGCCTGGCAGGGCGCCTTCGATCCTTCGCTGATTTGGCACTCTCTTGGAGTCTGCTGTGTTGGCTACTTGTGCAGGCCAGCACGACACACCGAGGAGCACACACACGCAGCCGAATGGTCATCACCACTGACGGAGCAGGAGGCCCGTCAGGTCGCCACGCCGCGGACACCTGACTACTACAGGTCCCAATAACCACTCAGGGTACGTCTATACTTACTGGAAGATGGACGCTCCAGGGGTCGAGCTTCTGGCGTTCAATTTAGCAGGTCTGGTATAGCCCTGTGAATTGAACGCTGAGGGCAGCTCCCGCCGGCGGCCGCGGCTCTCCTTCTGCGAGGAGTAAGGGAAGCCGACAGGAGGCCGCCTGTAGTGTGGACGGTGCCAGGGCTCGGCTTAAGGGAAGCCGACTCCAGCTGGAGTTGCGTAGCTTAAGCTGACCTACCTGGTCTAGTGTGGACTCGCCCTCAGACACCTGCCTGAGGGAAGGACCGAAAAGCTACAGTTCAAAGGGAGCAATCCCCGTTCCCATTGGGGTCCCCGGGGAAGTCCAGTCAGGGCTCTTCAGCCTGGGGCTTGGGGTGCCCGCTTTAGTCGTTGCTAGTCAAGCCAATGGGCATTGGTGGGTTTCCAAGCCGGGCTCCATTTCTGTCTCTTGTTGGGGCCCTTCATCCCTGCCTCGCCGCCGCTGCTCCCCCATGAGTACCGTGTGCTGCCCAAGTGGCTCCGGGCACCACTCCCGAGTCCTGGAGCTTCTCTCCAGCTCCCTGCTGCCCCCTCCCAAAGAGAGCCCAGCCCCCCCTGGTTCCAGGCCCTTCCCTTTCTCTGTCCAGGGCAAGGGGAAGTGCAGCGGGGAGGGAGCTGAGGACGGTCGTGGAGCTGAGGGAGGGAGCTGAGAACGCTGTGCAGAGCCACCACATGGGCCTGCAAATTGTGCCCGCGAAAGCTCATGATACCATCTACATGTTTTGTTAGTCTTTAAGGTGCTGCAAGACTAGTCGTTGGTTTTTAAGTTTTTTCTGGGTTTAAATGCAGGGTTGCTAATTATTATTGTCATTATTCATTATCACCGCTGATCATTTTAAGCTGGTGATGCACCGTGGTGTGGTGAAAAGCTTCAGGGGGTAGCCGAGTTAGTCTGTACAGGATAAACTTAAAAAACAACAAATAGTTTGGTAGCCCTTTAAAGACTAACAAATGATGTAGATGGTATCGTGAGCTTTCGTGGGCACAGCCCACTTCTTCAGGTGTAGTGGATGCACAACAAGCCTTGAAATGACAATTGTACAATGTATATTAAAATGGTCGAACAACAATCATGCCTATCTAGACATTTTGGCCGTGCCCCGACTGGCTATTATTTCCTCTTAGAGAGCTATTACCTAATAAGGAAAGTTTGCCAGGAGTTTGGTAGGGGCTGAGCAGTTTCTGTTATGTGCTCAAGAGCTGTGACATTACAGAAAGTGTCAGGTATTTCTGGAAGGAAAAATAATTACATCTGGGTGATAGTTATCAGAGCATTTTTAGAATAATACCTGCTTAGTGGGGCTTTATTTGCAAGGTTAGCAGTTTCTGCAGTAGCCACGTAGGCGTTTGTTTATCACTCACGTGGACTGATTAAATACAGCTCCTGGGTCGCGCTGCAAAGCTGCTAGGTGCAAATGTGACGCGGTATTTGGTAAGGTGCAGCCAGGACTCAGTGTGCACCGGCTGCTTGGTAGCTGCTCCATAGCTTTCTGGACATAGGGTCTAATTGCTGCACAGTATTGCACATGGCCAGGCTGGCCTGCAGGGTGTGTGGGGCACTCCTACTCCTGGTGGGCTTTGCAAGAGAGGGAGACAAAAAACAATGGAAGATGCTGTGATGGGGGGGCGGTCATAGAAGACCCCTTGGGGCTGCTTCCCGGAGTGCTGAGAAAGCCACTGCCACTCACCTTCTTGCTCCCTGGGGCTTCTCACCCCCCTGGCCTGCTGGGCCAGATCTCCTGGTCTTCCCCAGCCAAGGCACAGAGCTGAGATCACCCCCAGCACCCTCGAAGAGCAATACAGACACTGAATCACCTCATCTCTGAGGAGAATGCAGTTTTGGGCCCAGCATCCAGGAGTCCTAATCCCAACTGGGATATGAACCCCAAATAAACCATCCAGGCACGCCCCCTTTACCAATCACAGGAGGATGTACACCCTGATGGCTCCCCCAGGTAACAATTATTTACACTGGGCTTCAAAGTAAATAAAAGTGATATTACTAATTACAAGCAGGAGGGTTTAAGTGGCAGCAAGTGAAAACAGGCAGAGCCAAGTGAGTTACACGTTTAAAATAACAGAAAGCACAGAGCTCGTTCTAACACCCTAACACTTATTGCAAACTTACCCTAAAACTGTTCTTATTTCAGCTAAACCTCCAAGCCAGGGAAGATCCTTTTTCCCTGGGGGTCTCTGGTTATCCTCTTGGGTGTGTCCTGCCAGCCAAAGACCAAGGGCCTGAAACCTTTGCATCGTAAAGAGCCTTCCTTTTGCATAGGAATTCTTCTTCTCTACATCCCACCCTGCCATGGAAAATTACCTGGTCAGACCCTACCCATTAGGGTGGTCACATGACTTCCTCAGACCAACCACGGCTAAGACTGAGAGGACAAAGGAGGCTGTTTACAGGTAACCACCCAGACATTGAGGGAAACACCCTTGGTGGCTTCCATTTGCACATTTCCAGCCATAAACCATTCCCTACCCGTGTCTCTAGCTTTACCCACCAGAGTGAGACACACACCAAAATAAGAGATCCAGACCCAGCACATTGTGACATTAAGACCGATCGGTGGCATGAGGCATTTTGTCCCAAGCTATGCATATTTGTATCCATAAGTCAATTTCATACACATGGGGGATGGGGGGGAACCATCACAGACCACGCTGATTACATTGTGCTTTGGGCCCCTCCCCTGTGGGGCAGGGACAATGGCCTTTCCCTGTCTGCTGGTGGTGGCAGCTGAATGGCTAACCTTAAAAACGCCTACCAGGTCCATTGTGTAGGTGCTAGAGAAGGAAAAATGGGTGCAAGAAGCAGAGAATGGTCTCCATTGCGGCCACTAACCATCTCACGCAAATGGCGAGGGTAGAACCCCAAGCCTTCTTGCTCCACGGAGCAGACGGAGAATCCCCTTTTGCCACTACAAGGCCTATGACACACAGCTGAACTGTTCTGCTTCCAGCTAGTCCAGCGGCGCGATAGCTCATGGTCCAATGCCGGGCCCACCGACGTCTTGCCCTTGATGGCAGGGCGCTTGGGATTAGCCCAGAGCATCAGCCAATTGATCGTAGGATGCTCTGGCTGACGGGAACGCTCCTTGAGAGCAAAAGCGCTTTGTGTTCCCTTGCAAACACGCTCAGCCCTGGCTTAGTCCCCTTTGCCCCCGCAGTCCTGCCTGCTGCTGTCCCAGCTCATCAAGCTCCCTCTTATCGGTTACAGCTAACGGGGGAAATGTTCTTCTGGGGGAGCTGCCGTTTGTTGCTCGGAGCCATGATCTGGCGGACCAGGAAGGAAACTGGCTGACCTCAGCGCTTTGCTGGCCCTCCTGGCGGTGGTTTATTCTTTGCACAACAGATATCTTGACACCTCATCTGCATTTCCTGTGCTGATAATGGATTAGATCCTATCAGCTGCCAAGTGCCCTCAATTACCCTGGGGCTTGAGGGTGTTGAGTGACTGCAGGAGTTGTGCTGCACCTCGCAGGATCGGACCCAACCAGCAGCTAACTGCTGAGGTTTGCAAGACACACATAGTTGGTTTGTACTTGTGGGCAGCTTTGTTTCTTTCACTCAACACTCTAATTAATGATGGGCCTATTCCAAACCCATTGGAGTCAAGATTCCCCGTGATTCTGAAGGGAATGATCCGCTTGGTCCCCAGTAAGAGGTGTTAATGATTAAGACAATAATTAACAATAATAAGCTCTTGCCCAGAGCTTTCACCTGCAGATCTCAAGGTGCTTTACAAAGGTCTCTTATCCCCACTATGCAGATGGCAGAAGGGCAACACAGAGAGATGTGCCTTTGCCCAAAATGACACAGCCAGCCAGGACTAGCGCTGGGGATAGAAATGAATTGTGGCTTTGTGTGCCAGAAGCTGGACTTTCTAGATAAATTTAATTGCCGCACAACTGGGAGGAGCCATTGTCTTGGGACATAAGGCTGGAGCCAAGGGGCTCTAAATCATATGGACTCTCTGGACTCACAGTGGGCATGTCTGCTGAAGGCATGGGCCATCCAGTCATTCTTCCACTCTACTCTGCGCTGATTAGGCCTCAGCTGGAGTATTGTGTCCAGTTCTGGGCACCACGTTTCAAGAAAGGTGTGGAGAAATTGGAGAAGGTCCAGAGAAGAGCAACACAAATGATGAAAGGTCTAAAGAACATGAGCTATGAGGGAAAACTGAAAGACTTGGGCTTGTTTAGTTTGGAAAAGAGATGACAGAGGAGGGACATGATAGCGGTTTTCAAGTACCTAAAAGGGTGTTACAAGGAGGAGGGAGAAAAATTGTTCTCCTTGGCCTCTGAGGACAGGACAAGGAACAATGGGCTCAAATTGCATCAAGCGATGTTTAGGTTGGGCATTAGGAAAAACTTCCTACCTGTCAGGGTGGCTAAGCCCTGGAATCAATTGCCTGGGGAAGTTGTGGAATCACCATCACTGGAGATATTTAAGAGCAAGTTAGACAGACGCCTGTCAGGGCTGGTCAATGGTGCTTCCTCCTGCCATGAGGGCAAGGGACTGGACTTGATGACCTCTGAAGGTCCTTTCCAGTTCTATAATTCTTTGATACACCCAACTGAATTGTGTTGCAGAACAAGACTTTCAGCTGTTGTAAACAGTCACTGAAGTCAGTGGAGCTCTGCTCTTTTGTACCAGATAAGAATCTGGCCTTTTAGATTTTTATCTAAGAGTCTAAGTAGCAGTTTGTCAGAAAAGGACCTGGGGATTAAGTGGGTGGGAAGCTGGATATGAGTCAACAGGGTGCCCTTGTACCCAAGAAGGCTAATGGCATATTAGGGTGTATTAGGAGCATTGTCAGCAGATCTAGAGAAGTGATTATTCCCCTTTATTCAGCTCTGGTGAGGCCACATCTGGAGTATTGCGTCCAGTTCTGGGCCCCCCACTACAGAGAAGATGAGGATGCATTGGAGAGGGTCCAGCGGAGGGCAACCAAAATGACGGGGCGGGAGGGGGGCTGGAGCACATGACCTACAAGGAGAGGCTGAGGGATTTGGGCTTGTTTAGTCTGCAGAAGAGAAGAGTGAGGGGGGATTTGAGAGCAGCCTTCAACTTCCTGAAGGGGGGCTCCAAAGAGGAAGGAGAAAGGCTGTTCTCAGTGGTGGCAGATGGCAGAACAAGGAGCAATGGTCTCAAGTTACAGTGGGGGAGGTTTCGGTTGGATATTAGGAAAAACTATTTCACTAGGAGGGCGGGGAAGCACTGGGATGGGTTCCCTAGGGAGGGGGTGGAATCTCCATCCCTAGAGGTGTTTAATTCCTGGCTTGACAAAGCCCTGGCTGAGATGATTGAGTTGGGGTTGGTCCTGCTTTGGGCAGGGGACTGGACTCAATGACTCCTGAGGTCTCTTCCAGCTCTATGATTCTATGGTTTTTTTTGGTATGTGTGATGAAAAGGGAAACACTCAACGCTAACAAAAAGTTGGTATGTGTCTGGATTTGCCCTCGACGATCTGCTTGTCTTTTTGAGTAAAATGATTTCCCACAAAGTGCAGAGTCCCTTTTTTTTCTCTGTAAAAATGCCTATAATTTTGGCAGTATATAAATATGACATGACGATGTAGAAAAGGCATGGCCATAATTGCTCGTTAAAGACTCTGGAGACATGTACACAGGGCGCATCAGCTGCATTTCTAAACAGCGATAGCCCGCTACACAAGCCAGACAGATTTTTCTCTGCAAGTAATTGTTCCCTTAGCATCTAGGGCTACAGGAAATGAAACAAAAAAGATAGGTACCAGCCCGGCATCAGTTTTGCCTGAGTCAAATGGAATCCCAGCATCAAAATCACTGAGTTCTGGTCTAAATTTAGAAGCCGAGTTTTGAGTGGATACAGCAGTTTCCTCACCCCAGCTGAAAACAATTCCCTTGCTCCTTATTTTTAGAACAGGTGCTGGAAAGTTTGAGCAATCATGCTACAGTTTGAATCAGACTCAGACTTTCTACGCTTAGCTGTAAGGTCATCATGCAAGCACACAACACTATGTGGTGATGAGCCCTTGTTTCCGGCAAATGCCTAATTATTTGAGATACAATGTAATGATTTGTACTTCTGGAGCACCTTGCCTCTACCGATACCCACGCACCAAGGAACTCTCACCGCCTCTGTGGGAGGCAGGAGTTTTTGCCCCCATTTTAGAGGAGGTCAGACTGAGGCCCAGAGAGATTACACACTGTGGTAGAGTCAGGAACAGAGCCAGATCTCCTGACTCCCAGTCCTGAGCCTTGACTGTGAACCTGTCTCACTTCTGCTATTCAGAAGCTTCAGGGGGTAGTCGAGTTAGTCTGTACAGAAAAAAACAACAATTGGTCTGGTAGCACTTTAGAGACTAACAAAACATGTAGCTGGCATCATGAGCTTTTGTGGGCACAGCCCACTTCTTCAGATGACCGGAGTTCTGAGTTTAGGATGTGCAGACCCAAAATAAATAGGAGAGAAGGGGAGGGAGGAAAAAAAGGAGGGGGGTGGGAGACAAGGAGCAGAGGGTATAGAAAATAGGAGGGTTAAGGGAATCAGTAAGTATCTGAAGACTGGGTAGTTAAAACGAAGCAGATGAGAATCAAAGTCAATTGATAGTATCCTTCCTGACATAGGAGTCTACACAAAGAGCTGTTTGCACCTCTATTGAAAGTTAAGTTGATAGTGCCCCAACCAGCCTTCATCACGACTGAGTCCATTAGCATGCAAATTGAATTTGCAGATGAACTCTAATTCCAATGCTTCTCTGTGTATCTGGCTCATAGAATTAGTTTGTGACAGTTACTAGGACTGGTTGAATTATTTGTTGTGAAGAAGCTGTGAGGTCTGTTTGATTGCCAAACGGGCCCTCGTTATGCAAGCTCAGTGCTTGTGCTAGGGAATGTCTGTGAACGTCAACGGCTTCGTTATTTCTGATGCGCGAAGGGTTGCTTACGCCACATGGTATTGCGTCGAGGTTGCGGATTGGAGGGTGCCAACTTTGAAAATGGGAAACTCGCAAAGAGCGATCAGCACACGCTCCGGCTTCCGTGCAATGTGGGTGTAGGCACGAAAAGCAGTCCTTCCCGCTCGTGGGAAAAAGAATCCCTACCGCAGAATGTTTGCAATGAGCACAGAGAAAGACCAGGGGCTGGTTGAAACAGCTGGTTGGAACGGGAAGCGATCCTGACAAGCGTGGTTGGCCCAGGATTTGACCAGCTGGGTAGCACCTTCCCTTGGGAAGGATCCCAAAAGCACTTTAGAAACTGTTCGTCCGGTTTCCTACGTGGGCCCCTTAACAGGCTGTCAGAACCCTGCAGGCAGGATGCCCCTGGGAGCAGCTAGGTGTGTGAAACAGGGAGTGGGAGAACCAGGAAGGAGCTCCAATTTCAACGCCAGGCTTCCCATCCACAGGGAGCCCTGTTCTCTTGCTGGCCTGTCTCCCCAGGAAGGGAGCTGGCCACCACTCCGGGAGTCCTTCCCAGCTGGGTCTGATGTTCCTACAAGGCCCAAACATTTGCACTTAAAGGGGCCCAGCCTCAGAACAGGGCTGGCGGCCCTTAAAGGGGCAGCACCCCCATGACACCTGCCCTTGAAATGCAGCCACTTCTGGGGTGTGTGATGCAATCATATTGCACCAGCATCCCTCCAGGACTGATCTGAGGCATGGGAGAGTGAGGAAGTGGTTTTTTTCTCCCTCCCCCCCTCCCATCATCATGAAATCTGGGCTGCATGGGAGACCCGGGGGGAGGGGTTCTGTCCCCCTCCCCCCCCCGGTGGGGTTGGCTTCCTCGGGAGGGGGTTGCAGAGCCCAGACGTTCCACATTCACCCAGCAGTGACGGCGCCAGTCCTGCAGACCTGGCTGGGCTGGGCTTCCGCCCCGGGGGTAGTGACCTGATGTAGGGGGTGGCAGCTTAGCGCAGGTTTGGCCCAGCCCCTCCCGCATCATGCTGACTGCAGGGGAGGGGCTGGAGTCAGGCTCAAAGGTGAACCTGGGCCAAGGTGGCATCGCCGTGGCCACAGATGGGTGGGGGAGGCCAGGCCCAGACCAAACCTTAGTGGTGCCAGTCACAGCCCCTGGGGTGGGGGGCTGAGCACTGGTAGCCAGCAGGACCGAAGCAGCAGGAACCAGGGTGAAGATACACCTACGAGCACATTCACCCGGCACTGCTCAGGACAGGGGATTTGGGGATGCAGGAGCCAGGGTTGGGGTGTGAGGAGGGGCTCTGGGAAGGCAGCTGTGTGTGTAGGAGGATGGGTAGGTAAGGCAGGGGGGCCAGCCCGCCCCCCCAAGATTTGTACCAGGGCTGCTTGCTCTTCCCCTTCCTGTCTCTGTCAGGGAGCGAGAGCAAAGTGCCCAGCTCCTCTGTTCCCCAGCCAGCGTGGGGGATGCACCAAACTGGACTTTCCCCTCGCTCCCTGATGAAGGGGAACAGCCAGCAATGTCCCTACAAATCAGGGGGGAAGAGAAGCTTCAGCCCCCCCCCCCCATCCTCCATAAAGGGCATCTGGAGGGAGGGAGGTTTGGGACTGGGGCAGTCCTGGATGAGGCAGAGGGCACACCCCCAACAAGCCCCTTTCACCTGCCTGGTGATTCTGTCTCTTTTCTGTATGAGTTTTCTAGGGGATTTACCTGGCATTGTTGGGCCCTTGTGGGGGCTCTGGGCAGGGCATGGGGCATGCAGGAATCAGGGCAGGGTGTGGAGAGATTGGGAGTTAGGGTGCGGGGGGCTCACAGTAGGGCATGGGGCATGCAGGAATCAGGGCAGGGTGTGGGGGATGCAGGAGTCAAGGCAAGGGGGTGGGGGGCTCAGGGCAGGGGTACAGGAGTGAGGGCAGGGGGTTGGGAAGTGTGGGGGGCTTAGGGCGCGGGCTGGGGGCAGTCGGTGGGGCCGTGTTGCCTGGCTGCCAGCGTTGCTCCCCGGGGCCGGGCCAGAGCACTGGGAACTGTGCTGCCTCGTTGGCAGCTGCTCCAATGGCTCTCTGGGATTGTCAGGGCGCACTGCCCCCCTGTGATCAGTCTGTAGTATAGCTGTCCCCCATGCTTGCTGCCCCCTGTGGTCACTCCGGAGTACAACTGACCCTGCTCTCAGACCCCTCGCTTCCTTTTGTTGAGAAACAATCCCATTCCATGCACATCCCATTGTCCTGGCACGACCAATCCCATTCCACACACATCCCATTGTCCTGGCACGACCAATCCCATTCCACATACAACCCATTGTCCTGATGCAACCAATCTCATTCCACACACATCCCATTGTCCTGGCACAGCCAAACCCATTCCACACACATCCCATTGTCCCTGCATGACCAAACTTATTCCACACACATCCCATTGTCTTGGCACAACAAAACCCATTCCACACACAACCATTGTCCTGGCACAACCAAACCCACTCCACACACATCTCATTGTCCTGGCACAACCAACCCCATTCCACACACATCTCATTGTCTTGGCACAACCAACCGCATTCCACACACATCCCATTGTCCTGGCACAACCAACCCCATTCCACACACATCCCATTGTCCTGGCACAACCAAACTCTGACCTTGCTTTACATTATGATAAGAGGATGCTGCCTGTCAAACGTGGTGGTCCTAGCTCTTACTGTTTAGGAGGGGTTCTTGAACAAATGGACTCATGGATGGAGGGACACACAGACAGACAGACACACACACACTCTCTCAAATACGTAGCGGATGAGAAGCAACCCCCTTCCAGGCCCATCCCGTTTTCCTGACACACCCAAACCCTGATTTTGCCTTGAGGAGGGGTTCTTGGACAGACGGACGAAGAGTTTGAGACAAACACTCTCAGATATACAGCAGACTATGCTGTAGTATTGTAGAGACTGCCGTAACCATTTTATATGTTTAGCTAAAAGCCATCTTGTATAGCAGAAACCATTTCAGCTTTTTGCCTTTGCATGTAGGCCAGAGTGAACTTTCTATCACCCCATGTGCCAGGCCAAGACAGATGTGCTATTGGAATGTGTTAATTGGGCTGGTTTAGACAGGAGAGGTACTCCCTCGTACCTGTCCTCCATCTTGTTGATAAGGCTTTATTTTCCTAGCTTAATTGATGATTTCTGTATTTGAATGCCCTGACGTCAGGCTGTTTGGTCAAGGGTATAAAGATACTATGACGGATTGTATCAGCAGCCTTACTGGGCCTGACTTTGCTGGGTCCACGTTTGGCTCACTTTGCTTTTATTGGCCAATAAAACCATATATTTTAGCCGCGTAAACAGAGTGAAGTTTTTACTTCGACAATTTGGAGGTTCCACCGAGATTCCTAACGCGCCACTTGCCTGTATGGACGGACCGGCACTCCACTTCCAAACCTCTCAGAGCGCTCAATAGAAGGTAAAGGGGATACCTGTTACGAAATCTCCTGGGTGAGGGCTTAGGATTTGGAGTGACGGCTGGCCATTGGGGTAAGGGGGGCTACGGAATTCAATTTTGTGGAGCGGCTAACATTTTTTGTCTGTCTGTGTCTGTCTTTGTCTATTAGGCCTGTCTTATGTGTCACAGTTCCAAAAGGGCACACCGGTGTCTCTAGTGAGGCAGCCATGCGCTGGACCCTCTGTGTTCGGACGCTAAAGGCTGGTGTGGTGCCATTACTCTCTCTCGGCACACGGAACTGTGGGGAAGCTTTGTTGTCTCTCTCTGTTATTTGTGGACGTAGTACTGACCTCTGAGGCTAACCCCAGGCCATAGTATTTCCCCACTCCGCCAGGCTGTCTCCAGGCGCCAGGACGTGGTGTTCTGCCGGGCTGGGACGGGTGCCGGAAACCCCTGCGAGCCAGGTGGACTTTGAGTCCAGTGCCTCGCAATACAAAAGGGGGGGGATCGGTGCGGGCAGGCGGATTTCTCTTAATCCGGTGACTCGCAGCCCCTGCGAGCCAGGTGGACTTTGAGTCCAGTGCCTCGCAATACAAAGGGGGGGTAGTGCAAGCAGGCGGACTTTGGTTCGGTGCCTTGCAGAATCTGTTTGAGCGCGCGCAGAAAATGGGGGTAGGTCAGTCCGCAGGAATTCCAGTGCCTTCTAAGGACAGTCCGGCTTTCTTTATGTATACCCACTATGGGAAAAATACTTGCAAGTTTTTAGATAAATGGAATTTGTATACTCAAAATGACTCCAAATTAAAATTCCCATTGCAAGGGACTTTCGATATGACTAAAGTCTTACATTTAAGGGGGTCAGCTGAACCTCAAGACTCAGCGGATATGTGAGGGAGTGACGACTCCCCTTATTTCATGAGCTGCTAAGGTCTGACACTCTAGACCCGGCAGACTCTTTCTTTAGAGTGTGAAAAGTTAGTTTAGGTGGGGGTTAATCTAAACATCCCCCCACACTGCCGAAAGGCACCCCTGTGTACTACATGTACGTGCATAATGGTCCAAGGACCTGTAAGCATTTAACGAATTGGAAAAGAGGAAAAATTAAAGCCCTGAGGGATGAAAGTGAAGCTCAGAAAAGCAAAAAAATCTGCCCTGCAGTAAGATAGGTAACTTACAATGCTGCAGAGCCTCTGTGCCAAAATAATGCACAAGAAGTGGGAAAAAAAAAAGAGATTTCTCAGTTGGCACACCCGTATCAACCAAGATGGGGGGGAGGGGGGGAAATTTTGCACAACATCACCTCTCTACCCCTCTCTATAACACATACGCAGATAGAGAGGAAACACAAAAAATAACTGAAAGGAATTAGCTCTTCCCTTTGAAAACACAGGCTCCTGTAACAAACTTGCCCCATCCAAAGCAAAACACCAAGTTTAAAATAAGTTTAACAGTTTAAGGGAAGTGTTCCTCCAAATTCTAAGGAAAAGAAATTAAGCAATATTGTAATGTGTAAGAAAAAAAACTGCTTTAGAAATGACTCCTTGTTTCTTGCAGCCTCTTTTAATCATCTACGCGAAGAAACAATCAAGTTTAAACATTTGGCTACAGACACTTTGTTAAATCTATTACAGGGAAAATAAGGAATTCTACTGAAACTTAATTGGTTAACTGCATAAAAAAATAGAATCTATACATTGTAAATTTGTAAAACCTGCACCCTAAGGGTTAAATGTGTCTTTCAAGGAAACTAATTATTGCTTTAAAAAATCCAAGCCCAGAAACTTCACGGTGTTTCTGTTCAAGGCTGAGTTGATAGCACTTTTGGCTTGCTTTCAGATCCAAGGTTGTGTGTGTCTGCAAACTGCCTGTCTGTTTTGGAAGAGGAAGGGGGGGGCACTGTCCCCCATAAGCAAGCCTGTAACATTGTATATGATTCTTTTCAGGAAAAGAAAACCTTTTTGCTTGCTGAAATAGTAACTAGCAAGCGCCTTGTTCTAAGAAAGAGTTTCTGTGGCAGTAAATCATTTGAAGCTTCACACATTAAAAAAAAAAAAACAAAAAAAACCCCACAACAACCTGGTCTGCAGTACAAGAGGGAAACTGAGGCATGCCACTGTTGGGTAGGGCTAGCAACTCTGAGGTAATTCAAGGGAGTGGAAGGTCACGAGTACCGATGAAGCACCCTTGTTCTCGGAAAGTTGCAGCTCACTCGCCCATGGAAGTGGTAGGGAACTAGCTGTAACCGGTTCCCCTAGCAGATCTTAGGCAGTATTTTAAGTTATAATGGGCCACCCCGATGGGGGTAGAAATGTTTTCTTGTCTTTCAGATCATCAAAAAGCGCTAATATCAGCTGAAAATTAACTGAAGAAAAACCATGGTTCTGTGTCATGACATAATAAGTTTGTGTTCTGTGTTCTGTCCAGATTTGTCTTGTGTGTCTTAATTGTGATATATGACATTGTTGTGTGTACAATATTGTTGTTTTAATGAGAAAAAAAATAATTTAAGTACCTTGAATAATTTTAACTTTGTGCTTTACACAAACGGTTTTTTGCTTTTATAATTCTAGTGAAGTTTTAGTAGTAGACTATGCAGTTTGTACTGTCTGGAATGTAGTGAAATCTGCTCCTCTACCTGCCATTTTTCCCTTCTCTCCTACCATCGCCAGCTCCAATGCCATCCCTGTCAGAACTGGCCCTTCTGCAGGACCAAGCCCCAGAATCGGAAAAGTAGGAGTGGAGACTGGTAGGGTGCACCTTGCACCCAGACCATTTGTGGCGCAGCTCTGACGGCCGCATTGTTGCCCCAGTGGTCTTGCTACCTCACCTTGCCTCCGTGCTCCATGGGCTGTCACACGTTGGCAAAGGGGGGATGGTAGCAATCCTAAAGCAAAATTGGTTTGCTCCTAAATTCTCCCAAGCAGCTAAAGATTACTGTCTGGCTTGCCCTGTCTGCCAAGCCCACAACGTGGGAAAACCTGTAAAGACAGTTCCGGCAACCAGACCTCTGCCTTTGGAACCATTTCTAAATTTACAGATGGACTTTATTCAATTGCCTAAATGTCAATCTTTTGAATATGTGCTGATTATTGTTTGTTTGTTTTTGAGATGAGTAGAAGCTTATCCCTGCAGGAAAGCAGATGCCATCACAGTAGCTAAGAAACTTTTAAATCATTACATCCCATCATGGGGAATACACGTTGTGATCTCCAGTGATAGAGGTACCCACTTTACTGGACAAATTGTTCAAAAACTGGCAAAGTACTACTCTATCAGACAAGCACTGCACTGTGCGTAACACCCAGGAGCAGTAGAGAAATGAAACGGGATTTTAAAGAACAAACTTGCTAAGATATGTGAAGATTCTGGCTTAACATGGGTAGAAGCTCTCCCAATTGCCCTAATGAGCACGAGAGCCACTCCTAATCGGAAAACTGGACTCAGTCCACATGAAATTGCATGTGGCCGACCTATAAGACTGTTAAGCAGCCCAGAAATTGACCTGGCTGATGTCACACTTATTAAAGGAAGCATAGTCAAGTATTGTCAGGAACTTATGAGGTGTGTACAGTCCTATCATTCACAGGTTAAGGACGCCTTCCAGGAGGCCCCGACTGAGCCGTGCCATAAACTACAACCAGGAGACTGGGTTTGCGTGAAAGTTCACCAGCGGAAGACTGCCCTGGAACCCAGGTGGAAGGGTCCCTACCAAGTCCTTCTGACCACCTATACTGCTGTAAAGTGTGAGGGATTCCCCACCTGGATTCACGCGTCCCACTGCAAAGCGGTTCCAGCCCCTACAGAGGTTAGCCCTAACCAGGAGCACCGCAGACCTGGTACCGGAAACCCAGGTCCAGAAGTAGACGAGGATCAGCGCAGGCTTAGTACCGGCAATCCAAGCCCAGAAGCAGACGATCCTGAGGAACCGAGGCCAAGGTACCAGCTGCGACCCAGAAGAACCTGCCAGCGATAGGTGAAGCAATCTACGAAGTCCTGAAGAACAGCCAGCATGAGGCTGGACAAACAATTCCTGTTGAGCTTATGCTTAATCTTGTTTTTTAATACCTAGTAGTTATAACCTGTATGGTTCAAATGTGTTTATGCTTTTAATGAACCAAGTTTCCCAAGAATTTAATTCCACAGGTTGCTGGATATGTGCTCACAGTCCTGTACATTCAGAAGGAGGCATCCCAATGATTCCGGTCCCACTGAACAACACTCATATGAATGGCCCATTGTTTAGTGAACTAAAGCCAAATGATACTTGGCAGGATAAAGGGTTTACTAACCCAGGGTATATCCACCTAGACCTGACCCCAATTGGAAAGTACTGCTGGACATGTAATGGTTCAGGAGCCAGAGTGGGAAAGAGCCCAAACCGGATGGCCCTAGACTATGTCCTAGCTAGTAAGGGCGGGGTTTGTGCCTTAGTGGGAAAAGAATGCTGTGTGTATATTACTGACACCAGCAAGGAAGTAGAGGAAGATGCCTCAGAGATTGAAAGAACTGTGGAACGCCTAGGGGAGGAGGAAGACAGGACTCTCTGGGGTTCGTTGAGAGGCTGGTTTGGACATGTGGGAACTTGGATTCTTCAAGGTGTAGTTTTAGTCTTGGTTATATTCTTTTGTGTTTATTTTTGTTTCTTGTTAATCAAATGCTGTATTGCTTGTATTCTAAAAAGCACAAGACAGACCCTTACTAGAGAGAATGTGGAAGTAATGATGTTAAAATATGATGAGCAGAGAAAGGAACAGGAAATGTATATTAATACTTTAATGGAAATGGAGATATAAAATGGTTTCATGGTTAGCCTTTAAAAGGCTAAAAGGGGGGAGTTGTAGAGACTGCCGTAACCATTTTATATGTTTAGCTAAAAGCCATCTTGTATAGCAGAAACCATTTCAGCTTTTTGCCTTTGCATGTAGGCCAGAGTGAACTTTCTATCACCCCATGTGCCAGGCCAAGACAGATGTGCTATTGGAATGTGTTAATTGGGCTGGTTTAGACAGGAGAGGTACTCCCTCGTACCTGTCCTCCATCTTGTTGATAAGGCTTTATTTTCCTAGCTTAATTGATGATTTCTGTATTTGAATGCCCTGATGTCAGGCTGTTTGGTCAAGGGTATAAAGATACTATGACGGATTGTATCAGCAGCCTTACTGGGCCTGACTTTGCTGGGTCCACGTTTGGCTCACTTTGCTTTTATTGGCCAATAAAACCATATATTTTAGCCGCGTAAACAGAGTGAAGTTTTTACTTCGACAGTATATATCCCGGGTTAAACATTTTTATGCGCTCGGGTGTTTGGCACGAAAGCTATTTACTGGCTTACAGCTGGCCAGGCAGGTTTACCAACGAGCCCTGAAGGCGGAGAACCGCTGTGGCCCAGCTCCGGGGGGACCTGAGGGAAGCAGAATCGAGTCACCCAAATTAAGAGCTAGCCAGCGGCCCAGATGGCCACTGCTCTGTGGTAAAATGCTGCGGGCCGGGAATGGCCGCAGGGAATGTCTCCCCCAGGCGGGGGCCCGGGAAAAGCAGAAACAGTGGGGAACCGCCTCAGCTTGGGTTTGACATTTCAAGCCCTTTTGGGGCCTTTCCTTCCCCCAGACTCAGTGTCTGACGCTGCCCCTCCCCCCTGCTCACGCTCACGTGCCGTCACGGGCCTCACGTTTAGCACTATCAGACTTTTTTTTTTTTTTTTTCCACAGCTGGTAAAAATCGAATCAAACAAGCCTGGCTGGCGTGGGCGGCTGCCGCACTGGGGAGAAAGCTGGTGCCCTGAGGGAGCTCGGCTCCAGGCCTCTCAGTTTTCACAGCAGGGCAAGGCCGCTTCTGCCTTGTGGCAAAAAATGGCGCCCTGCTTGTGGCAGATGGCAGGGAGATTTCTGAGGGGTTGCAGAAGGGCAGCCCTGTAGAGTCAGGGGCAGGGGGCAGGCAGAATGGGGAGCTGGAGAAGCCGGCTCTAGGCAAACCCACGTCTCCCAGCCAGTGCGGATGGCAGGTGAGCCTGCCCCACACCCCCAATAGCAGCAGCTCCTGTCTCACAGGGCTGGGCCTGGCTCCTGCTCTGGGTTTTGTGACCTGGCACATGGGCCAACGCTGCTCCGGATTCGGCAGCTCAGTGGCGCTGTGACCTGGCAGCCGGGCCGGGCCCTTAGCACCACTAAGAGCTTGGGCCTGATCCACCCCGGGGACCAATTTTTACATGTTCCTGACAAAACCAGGCTCCAAACCCCTGGAACTAAAACCAGGTGGGATTTTGGATGGGCTTGAACTTTTCCACCTTGGTTAGACCATGGGTTCCCAAACTGGGGGGGCGTGCCCCCCTGGGGGGTGTGAAGAAATTCCAGGGGGGGGCATGAGGCAACCCAGCCCACCCCTGCTAATCTCCCCCCCAAGTTTTGCTGCTATTTTTGTTTTTCATCCCCAATCAGTTCCTTTTTATTTTCCGCTCAAGTTTTGCTGCTATTTTGGGGGGGGGAAGGTGAGGGTTTTTCAAAAATCAAAAAGGGGGCGTGATGCCGAAAAGTTTGGGAACCACTGGGTTAGATGGATCCTGGAGAGAGGGCGGCTCTCCTGAAGGCTGGAAATTACGTTCTGTCTCGGAACACATGGGGGTTAGGTCCATCAATATTTATTAGCGAGGGTGGGTAGGTAACTGAAAAATTTGTTCTCATGTGATCATCTAATTATAAAAATAAAATGATGAGCCTATCACTATTGCACTTACGTGTCAATGTACGGTGTAGAGAGCAGTGTACACAAAGCACTGCATGAAATTGTAATGTGTGCTGATTTTGCTAGTGTTTTCGGTGTAGCCTGCTGCACAACTAGGCAAATATCTGGAGGAGTTGATGAACCCCCTGGAAGACCACTGTGTATTCCCAGAGATACGTGAATCCCTAACTGAGAACCGCTGGTTTAAACCACCCTGATGCTGGCTTTGAATGCTGTCACTGTGCAAACCGCAACAGCCTGGTTCATAGCTGCATGCATGGAAATTTACCAGATCACAATGACAAGCAAGAACAAATCACACATTTTCCCCTGAGTCTCTTGAAAGGTAAGGAGATTCCATTCGAGAGATGCAGGGAGAGCCAGAGAACGGGGCGGTTTCATCATCCTCGATTTCCTATGCAACTCTGAGTCAGCACAGCAGACACAGAAAAGCAAAGTGGGTCAAGGCAGACAAGAGCCATGTGCTAGCGGCCACCGGTCTAATAATTTGTCATAGATTTTCCTAAGGCCCCTTGTCCTGTGGTAGCTAGAACCCTGTGCGGATACAGAAAATGGGGATCCGCACCCAGGCCACATCCGCCAGGCTCAACTCATCATCCAAGCCGTACTCCGTGATCTGGGGTTTACTTGCCTCGGCACAGCAAACCATTGGGGGAGCATTTGAGAGTGGGGATGGTCTTTGCCAAACTGGCCTTAAGAGTTCTGTACGCATCTCCCTCGTGTGGAGGGGAAGCATCTCTTGTTTATATTGTGACGGGTTCGAGATCCCCCGGCCCTGTCACATGCAGCATTTCTCTTTAGCCCTCTTCAGTGTAGACACTACAGCTGTTGCTTGGGAGGTGGCACGGTAGAAAACTCTGCCACCCTCATCGTCTTGATGCTGGCTCTCCTGCGGGTGGGCTCAGGTTCTGAAGATCTAGCACTCTCTCTGTCAGGATGCGAATGGTTAACCGGTTCACTGGTAAGCCTCACAGCACAGGGTGAGGCGTGCCGGTTATGGTTAACCGGTGGGGGCTGGAACAGCCCCCCACCCCATGCAGGCAGGGGGTCCGCCCATTGCAGGCCCGGCCCAGTGTGCTACCGGGAGGGGTGCTCCAGCCTGGCCAGAGCAGCCCCAGGCCACGGTGGGGGGGCACTCCAGCCCCCCTGCCCAGCCCCATTTAAGCAGTTAACTGGTTAAAAATAATGTTTAACCAGTTAATGGATGAAATGTGGTTTGACATCCCTATCTCTCCAGCTCCCCATGCCCCCCTCCCACTCCCCTCTCTCCCTCGATGACTCTGGGGACTGATAAAGGCCTGTAGGTCACAGGTGAGGCCAGGCTTGGAGGACGATGAATCAAAATGGCCACCACCTGGTAGCCTCCCTCCAGTTCCCTGTTGACGAGTGTCCCCGTCTCACAGCCAAGCAGGGCCTTTAGCACTAGCCGGGTTGCCAGATGGTTTCAGCAAAAATACCGGACACACTTGACATGACATCACAATCGACATTACATCTGATGTAGAAAATACCGGACATTTGTATTTTCTCATTTCTATTTTCTCAATTTGTTTCCTGAACAGGAAGCTCAAATACTGGACTGTCCAGTTCAAAACCGGACACCTGGCAACCCTACTAGCCAATGCCCGGCTTGGGAATCTCAGCCGAGACTCCAAGGAGTGAATGGGGCCCGGGGGACCGAGAGACCCTTTCCCCCACGAGAGGTGGCCACTTGCGAGCCAAGGCTGAGGAGACCGGGCTGGGCGGCTTAGGGGCCGTACGATGGACACGCTGGCTGGATAAACAGAGGCGGCCTGTCAGGCTGGGAGCCGCCCCCAGGCCTATACAAATCAGAACAAATAATACAGAGATAAGCACTCCCCCGCCCCGAGCCGTCAACACGGAGCAGTTTGCCCGGCAGGAGCAGCCTGTGGGTGACGTCACGCCTGTGGCAGAGGAAATGCGGCGCAGGGCCCCTTCCTTCTTCTTTTGTGGTCTCGTGCCTCAGACCCCCAGCGCTCTGCCGAGGCCGCTTTCCCTTCTGTGCCGGGTGCAGGGTGTGTGGGAACCTGCCAAGGCCGCGAGGCGGGGGAGCGGGGCTGGGTGCAGCTGCGGCGCTGCGGCAGAGGAGAAGGAAGGGGAAGACGGGGGCGGGAGGCAGGGAGGGTTTCCCTCTCAAGCCGAGATGGGCACGTTTCATTTCCCCGCGTGCTTTGGTGGCAGTCGGACGCAGCCGCCGGGGGGACAGCGACGCGGGGCGCACGGCACGGGGTGGGCTGGCCAGGACGCAGGCCCCCGGCACGTCCTCCCTTCACGTAGCCCGGGCGTCGCGGCTGGAAACCGGAGTGGTGTGTTGCACGTGCCGGGGAGGAAGCCGACCCCCAGAGAGCTCCCGGCTCCTTGACGGCGACACCTGGGACGATGCTCCTGAGGGCGGTCAGCCTCTGTGCGGTGCTGCTGACCTGCAGGCCTGTGCTGCTGCTCTCCCTGCCGGGTATGTATCTGCGCCTGCACAATGGCCGTGTGGCTTACGCCCGCCGGGGAGGGTTGGCTCGGTGGAGAGCTGCCCGCGCGGTGGAAGTAGTCCCGGCAGCCAGAAGGCAGGAAAGCCCAACACCGGGCCTGCAATGCCGAGGCAGCCCGGGCACTGGGACAGAAAGAAACACAAACACTTGGGGTGGATGTGGGGCCCTGATCTGCCCCCACACTGCAGCCTGGGAATAGGAGCCGGGGAAGTGGATTGTCTGGGGGGGATCAGTGGAACTGCTGGATGTTGTGATAAGATTAAAAGGTGCGTTTAGCAAAACACTTTGGAGCTTCCCCTGGCTTTCCCCCTTTGTTCAGGGCCTGATCTCTAGCGTTCGGCCCTTAAGACACTGTTGTTCTGGGGATCTTCTGAAAATGGAACGTGGCGTGGTCCGGAATGGAGCACAGGGCTGGGAACCTGGAGACCCTGAGCTTTGGTGCCCGCTTTGCCGCTAACTTGGTGTGTGACCAGGCCACGTCCTGTCTCTGTGCCCCAGGGCTCCCGTCAGCAAAAGGGGCGTAATAAGACATGTCCACCTTTGTAAAGCACTTCTAGACCTCCAGCCACAAGGCCGCACGCCTGTAAGTGACGGGCACCTTGTGCTATGGAAACAATAAAGCCTGGGGCCTGAGAGTCAGTGTCTGGCTTCTCGGGTGAGCTAAGGAAAAAAGAAAGGACATCAAAGCCACGCCAAAGCATAGAATTCGTGCTGGTCGGAGCCCTAACAAACGCCAACCGGGCCAAGTTTGTGAGGGATTCTAAAGAGGGTAAAACCAGTTCTGGAAATGAGCATGGTCTGGATTTTGTTTTAGAACTAGAAATAAAAACCCCAGTGCCTGGTTATAAACTCCTCTGCCTGCTTCATTCAGCGCAAACTGCTGAATCGTGTAAAAATCAAACACCCCCCCAAACCTGCCTAAAAGTTCCGATGTCAAATAAAATCCCATCCCACCCACACAAATTAAAAATCTCAACACATGCGAACCCCACACAAACCCCTTTACCGACTTATTCATTATTGTTATTGTTATTGTATTGTTGCATTACTGTAGCAAGTGTGGCACAGACATGGAGTAAAAAGACAACCCTGGTCCCAAAGAATCATATTATTATCAGTATGGGAATCACGGAACCATAGAATGGGAAGGGACCTCGAGAGATCATCAAGTCCAGTCCTCTGCCCTCACTGCAGGACCAAGCACCGTCTAGACCATCCCTGACAGGTGTCTGTCTAACCTGCTCTTAAATATCTCCAGTAGTGGAGATTCCACAGTCTCCCCAGGCAATTTATTCTAGTGTTTAACCACCCTGACAGGTAGGAAGTTTTTTCTAATGTCCAACCTCCCTGAACCTCCCTGCAATCATGTTCCAGTTGTCTCTGCTCATTTGAATGTCCTTAGTTATTTATTCATGACCATGGGCTACAGCATATCACAACAGACCAACTGTCCTTCTAATCTCGTATCTCGTAAGGAAGCCTCACACTTTCTGTAAGCCATTCATGGTCCCAGAGTTGTGTTCCTTGCCTACTGGAAAGTACCATAGAAGAGGAGGAAATTGTGTGCGAGAATTCAGGGTTGGATCCGAGAGGTTTTGATCTCCTGTGCTTAATAACAAGGATTTATTAATAGGTTTATTAATCTCCAGAGCTTTCCATGGGATGGTCGGTTTGGATCACTGGCTCTTGGAACCTGGTAGAAAAATGCCCTGTTACTGCTTTTTTTATTGGGGAATGGCCATCAATTTAACAAGAAAAAACTGAAAAAACAACAAATGGTCTGGTAGCACTTTATAGACTAACAAAACATGTAGATGGTATCATGAGCTTTTGTGGGCACAGAAAGCTCATGATACCATCAACACGTTTTGTTTGTTTTTAAGGTGCTACTAGACTATTTGTTGCTTCAGGGGGTAGCTGAGTTAGTCTGTTACAGAAAAAAACAACAAATGGTCTGGTAGCACTTTACAGACTAACAAAACACGTAGATGGTATCATGAGCTTTCGTGGGCACAGCCCACTTCTTCAGATGACTGGAGTATTAGAAGTCCAGATCCAAGAATAAATAAGGGGCAGGGGGGAGGGAAAAAAAGAGAAAAAAGGAGGGGGGGGAAGAGAGCAAGACAGTGAGTAGATGTTTCAAGTAGTTACAGGAGGCTGATAAGAACAGTTAGCACCTCCATTGATTAGTTGGTTGGTTAAGTCGTTAGGAAGTGGAAGGTAGTGTACGAGCCAGCTGATGCCCCTGTTCGTACCATTTGCATAAGAATTAAACTTGTAAACGAAGTTAAGTTCCAACCCTTCTCTGTGTATTTGGCTTGTGGAATTGGCCTGAAACAACTGGGCTGGGCTAGGAAGGGGCTCACGTCAAAAATCTGGGCTTAGATCTAGGTTTCAAACACGGCCCTGTAAGCGGGCTGAAGCCCGTCTCCAGTCCGGAGAGCTAGGCGGGTTTCCTGGGGAAAGCACAGGGGAAGCTTATTATCGGTAATTAATGGTGCGGCGGCTCCTTCCCAGCAGTGAGCGTGAGCAACATGAATCCAGCCCCCTGGGTTCAGTCAGCCGTGGCGCCAGGGCCTCGCTCTGGGTGTGTGTTTTGCCAATGAGGCTCAGCAGTGGTTCAAAGGCAGGCATGGACTAGCTCACGCCGAGGGGACTGAGTGGCCGGGTTCAGGGGGTTCATGTGCATATCCCAGGAGACACGCTGCAAATGGCAGCTGCCCCGGGCAAGCTTAAATATGAGCAGTGCCCACCCGCGTGTCCGTCTGCAAGGAAGCGCCCGTTCTGATCGAGGGGTGTAAACTCCTGATGAATTCGTTAACCGGTTAACCTTGAGGTGTGACCATTAACTGATTAAAAGGGGAGGGTGGGTGTTGGGGGGGGGGCTGCCCAGCCAGAGCAGACCCTGCCTGTGATGGCCGCACGCTGGCCAGCCGTGGACGGGGCTGTTCTGGATGGGTGGAGCAGCCCCTGTCTCCAGCAGGCCCTGTGGGGCTGGAGCACCCCCCTGCCTGAGGTGGGGAGCTGCTTCAGCCCCCACCGTTTAATCGGCGAGGCTTGCCAGTTAACCGCTTAACTGTTCCCATCCCCATTCTGGTCTTGGCTCACCAGCATGTTTATCCGCTGATAAGCTCGGGTATCTATGCACACGTGCTTTGAGCAAGTCGCCCCAGCTTTGGAACAGGCTCTTGGAGGAAGCCCCTGAGTGCCCCAGACCCCCACGGGGTCCCGCTCTTCCTTCAGGCTTGGCCACGCAGCCTCCCTGCCTCCTCGCCTGAGCTATTCAGCTCCAGCCTCTCTGTTTCACACCCTGGACTCTGCACAGGGAGCCCAGTGGAGACGCCTGGTAGGGACTCGGCCCCTGCTTGGGGACCCGTGCCCCTCCCTCGCATCTGCAGCGACACCTGCGCAGCCTTTGGAAAGCGGCCTGGGGTTCATCGGTCCCCTGGCGCACAGCGTCAGAAGTGCCTGCCTTCGCACAAAGACGTGAGAGCAGGAGGACCACCCTCAGGCAGACTGGCAGGGTGCAGGGATGTGAGCTCTATACCCACCAGTGTCAAGGGCAAACTCTTCAGGTCCAGGGACGACCTTAACCGGATGGCCCCGGATCTGTCTCACCACCCCGCTGCCCCTGCCTTTGTGATGGAGGGCCCCTGCCACCACGAATCACAGCGACATTCAAGTTGCTTCCAGCCCCAAAGGACCAGTCACTGACCTTGGTCAATTGCACCTTAGATCTTCCATCAAAGGCAACAAACACTGGGAGCCAGTCCTGAAATGAACTACACACAGATTTATAAAGTGGGTAAAGGAAAGAGGGGAGTGATTCCCAAGGCGAAAGGAGACAATCATCAATACACAAATGAGTTATGAGCTTACGTTTCAAAAGGTACTAGAAGCTTCTATAACCAGCACGCTCTCTATGCCCTTCAGGACTACTGGGGATCTCTTGCTTGTGTCTAGAAATGTTGCTCCAAGCAGTTTCTCCTCGTTATGGTTTTTATCCCCCTGCCACGTGCTGGGCCTGCAAACTCAGCTGATGGGAGGAATTCCCTTCCATGGCTCCTCTCCATGCAGGAGGTGGGAGTAAGAGCAGGAGAACGGAGTCTTTTGTCCATTTTAATGACAATATTTGGGCAGGGCATTCCACCTTCTTTGCACTAGTGCATGTCTCTTTCCTCTTGGGTGCGTTACATAGTCGCCGCGGCTCACAATACACATATTCTCTTAGGGTACATCTAGACAGCGGGCCTATTTCGGGATACCAGAGGCATCCCGAAATAGCTCCCCCATGTCTTTTAAAAGTGCTTGTTCTTTCAAAATATTTTTCAAAATAACTGGCATGCTCTTCCAGCATCCCTGTAACCCTTGTTCCATGAGGGTGAGGGGCTGTCTCGAAATAGCGCGTTATTTTGAAATGCGGCGCTGTGTAGATGCACCAAATTTCAAAAGACGTTATTTTGCAACACAACGGCAATAAAATACGCAGTGTGCATTGCGCAAGTGGCGTGTCTTATTTGGAGTTTAGGGTGCTGTGTAGTCGTACCCTTAGCCTGTGGGATGCAGAGCGAGATGAATGCCGGCAGCAACTCACACACAAGCAGGGAAATCTAAACACAAAGTCTCAGGCCGGCTTTAACAACACTAACCCACCAAGGAGCCAGATTGGTTCCCGTTCTGTGTCATGCCAGCCACAGGGATGCTGGCATGCACTGGCGGCCGGTCTGCCAGCATCACGGAGAGTAGCAGCCTCTTCTGGCAACCAGCTTTTCTATCCCCTGCCAGTCTTCCTTCAGCCCTTCACTGTCCCGCCAGGGCCAGGTGGAGTTCACAGCCCTCGGTCACAGGTGCCCAGCGGCTAAACACGAGTGAGATCAAACGGGCACCTCTGTGTAGATGGGCACCCGGGTGGGGACGGCTCGTACTGAAGTGACAGGAGCATCTGGGCTGTCAATGGTTACATGGCAATCTCCCATTGTCTCCTCCCATTTTCCACTGATACGAGTCAGCCTCGGTCGGCCCTGTTAATGAGCCGTCGAGTGTGTGCAGACAGCTCAGCCACCCCGACGGCTCTTGGCCTGCCCGCAGAGCCAGCTTCATTCTTCCCTCTTGCCCGGGTAACCATGCAAACCACAGGGGGAAACTGAGGCACGCAGCGGCGCCCTTGAAATACTGCCCGGAATGCCCACTTTGTCCCACATTGCTGCCATGGGGATGGAGCCCAGGCCACAAGTTCATGCCACGGGCTGGTCACTGCCAGCCAGCACCTTGGGGAAAGGAGCTGGTGGGCTGAGTCCGAGGCCTAGCGGGCACCTTGGACAGGTTGCTGGCTGTCTCAGTGGAGTGCCTGAGGACTGGTGTTCCCATGGTGATTCAGCTCTTCCCCTTGTCCCTCCAGGGCGGGGGTGCATGAGCGTAGTTACTAGGGGTCGCAGGGGCAGATGGGAACAGTTAGCTGCCCCCTTTGGCTAGGCCCTCTGCAGACCGGCAGGGAGAAGGCTGCACCGGCGCCAGACCCTTCGCTGCCCAAGCTAGGATGACGCAAGGGTGGGGGGAGACAAGCAAAGTATCAGACCAAGATCTGGGGGGAGGGGGCAGAGCACCTGCGCGGGGCCAGCTGGCCCAGTGGGCTACGAGAGGAGGATGACACACCGGCTGTAAAAATAGATCCTGATTTGCATCGGTAACAGCTGGAAATTCCTCTGCGGTCAGGTGGGTGCAGCCGAGAGCAGAAATTGGCCCCATCTAACTGTTCAATAGAACAGAAATGAGCAGGGATTCAATGTCAGCTGGTTATTTCACCCCAATATCAGACGCTTTGCTGTCCAGAGGCTGTTGATGTCAATGGCAGCAGGCCTGCTGGACTCTGTATTTAGTGCTGTGCTGCATGGCCCATCCGGAGAAAGAGCACTGGGATGGGGGCGGAGAGAGAGAACAAGTGAGGGGTACTCATGGAGAGTAGGGAGAGAGGCCAGAAGCAGGTAGGTCCCTGGGAGTGACCATTCAAGTCCCTGGGGGCTGTGGAGGGCCCAGTCCGGGTGCAAGAGAGACCCGGTGAGTGAGAGATGGAGATGGAGAGGCAGCAGGAGATGGAAGCTGCCAGAGGGGGCATGTTTGGGACCTGGCAGGAGCGCAGTGGAAGGGGCGACCTGCTGAAATCTCCAGGGCTAGAGCGCAGGGCTCCAAGGAACCGGGAGAGCAGCGGGGCAGACAGGGAAGCTAAGCTGGGAGGGATCCCGCTGGGAAGAGCAGGGTGGCACTCTAATTAGAAGGACTGACGTGACTGGCTTGGGCTCGAGGACAAGACAAGGATGTACAGAGAGTCCAGCTGTGGTCCCAGGCGCCAGGTTGTGTTATGTGGGACAGTGAGGGACGAGATGTCTGGAGCTTACCCAGGAAACGGACAGTGTTCGGCGCTTCTTGGGGTGAGAGGCTTATTTGCATCATGCCTTGTAACACACTGTCCTCCAGGAAGGGCGTTATTGAAGCAAGAACGCCTGGCACTTGAGTTACATGAGGGGGAAACTGAGGCAGGCATGCCTGACATGCTGGGGCCAGCACCTGAGAGTTCTCTGGATCGGTGTCTGAAGGCCAGGTCCCTTGCAGGTGTCTGTAGTTGGGTGCCTAAAATAACTATTCACTTTGGAAAGCCTTGGCCCTCGAGGGCCTCTGGGTGTGGTCTAAAGTCCACAGTCCTCTCCGCGCCCTTGAATCCCCACGAGCCTCCGTGACCCTACAGGCCGTACTCTCTCCCCTCAGTCATTGGCCTGGCCCCTGCAACTGACAGGCGGCCGAGCACAGACACAATAGGACCCAGAAATCTGAGGACAGGGTGTCAGTCGGTTGCTGCGGGGCTGAGTGTGTCGTTTTACCCATCCGACACCCGGTGAAGAGCTGTCAGAAAGCACCTGCAGCGGATCAGTTATACCACCACCCCACCCTGTCAAGTGACTCTGCGTCAGTTTCACCTGCTGGCTTTCAGAGGCACAATCAGCAACAGAAAGGATGACGCACCGGGTGTAAAAATAGATCCTCATTTACATATGTAACAGCTGGAAGTTCCTCTGTGCTCAAAGGGTGCAAATCGAGAGCAAAATTTGGCCCCATATAAACATTCAATAGGATGGTTATTATCAGGGATTAAATGTTAGCTAGTTATATCGCCCAATACCAGATCCTTTGCTGTCCAGAGACCGTTGATTTCAATGGCTATAGGCCAGCAGGATTTTGTATTTAGTGCTGTGTGGGACATTCAGATAATGAGCTTCAGCACCCACGTGAGGGCAGGAGAAACTGCAGCCCTTGTAAACTTCCTAGACTCTGCCTGGGCCCCATATTGCTGACAAACCAGGCAAAGAACCAATGCTGATTGTTGTCGCTTTGAATTCTGGGCGCTGCTCTGCAGACGCACCATGGAGGGCATAAAGCAGTCTGGCATAGACTTGCCGCGTGGTTCTGTCTGGCCATCATAAGCCAGCAATAAATCGAATCAGTTAACGACCCACATGCAGAACTTTTCATCATCCCCATGCCTTGCAGCACTCTTATCAGTTGGCCTCAAAGCACTTAAAGGAGGAGGGATTGTTATTCCCATTTTAAAGATGGGGAAAACTGAGGCACGTGACTTGCCCAAGGTCCCCCAACCTGCCAATGGCAGAGCCAGGAATGTAACCTGAGTCCCAGAGTAGTGCACTACCCATTGGCTCACACCGCCTCTCTGTGCAGCTGTGAGGTAGGAGGTGTCTCAGGTTGTCAACATGTACATTCAGGCTGGATCCTTGTATCCTTACATGCCAGGGCCCCGATCACTGAGTGAAGCCTCTAGAGGCTACCACCGTGTCAATAATAACCACGGTCGGTTTGTTCTGCGTTGGGAGGGGTCCTGGCAGAGCAGCTGGGCACTGGGGGAATCCAAAGACTAATGACGTCATAATGGCTCTGCAATGTGCCGGCGAGGTCGCCCGTGCCCAGGCTCTGGCTGATCCCCATGTCCTGTCCTTTGTCTCTTTCCCAGACACAGTGATGTTTTACCCGGAGGAGCTGTCCGTGCCAGAGGGCGGCAACGCCAGCTTCTTCTGCAACATCTCCACGGCGAGCTTCTCTTGGTCGGACTACAGCTTAAACTGGTACAAAAAGATCAATTCCACCCACAACCAAAAAATTGCGGAGTTGAATGGGAACAAACATCAACTCCAGAAGGAGAATTTCCTCCTCATCAACCACACCTCCACGGTGGAAATAAAGATCCTGAACCTCACAAAGAGCGACGCGGGGGATTACTACTGCGGGCTGATCATTTTCTCCTCATCCAGCAAAGTGCTGGAAAGCAACGTGTCCCAGCTCACGGTGACAGGTTTGTTTCTGAGTGTAACGAACAAGCGTGCCTATGTGTCTATTGCTGCCCCCTGCTGGAGGGGCTCAGAGCAGCCCAGCTGTGTGCCATAGACCCTGCGTGAGCTCTAGTGGTAGGAGCTTGTGCTTTTCGAGAGGCAGAGCCTGAGCTGTGTCCTCGGGGCTGCATAAGAATGTCAGAACGGCCACACTGGGTCAGACCAAAGGCCCATCTAGCCCAGCATCCTGCCTTCCGACTGGCCAGTGCCAGGTGCCCCAGAAGGAATTAACAGAACAGGGAATCCATTGATCCATCCCCTGTCGCCCATTCCCTGATTCTGACAAACTGAGGCTAGGGACACCATCCCTACCCATCCTGGCTAACAGCCATTGATGGACCTAACCTCCATGAATCCATCTAGTTCTTTTTTGAACCCTGTCAAAATCCTGGTCTTCACAACCTCCTATGGCAAGGAGTTCCACAGGTTGAATGTGTGTTGGGTGAGGAAATACTTTCTTTGGCTTGTTTTAAACCTGCCACCTATTAAGGCTGCGGGGAAATCCCAGGCGTCTGTGCTACACAGAGAAGTTGAAGTTTTGTTACAATGCTCTCTGCTGGCCTGAAAATTTTAAGTCCAGCATCTCTTCCCCTCTCCCCCCATCACCTCGATGGCCCAGGGAGCCAGGTTAGAATGTGCCGTTTCTAGCTGCTCAAATCAGCCAGCATCTCTGGCTGCGGCGTTTGCTTTTGCAGGTGGCCAGCCAAAGTCTTGGCTTGCTGCTTGCCGGCTATACGCCAGGCCCCCTCTTTCCAACCAGGACATGATGGCAGCATCCGAAGACACCGCTCAGGGGCGAGGGCCCCAGGGCTAGCCGTGGTTACGTGTACTTTCCCGGCCACAGCGCATGTCGTGACCGCCTCTGGTGCAAAGTTTATAAACCACACAGCCACATTTCCAGCAGCTGACCTGAGTCAAAACCAAACCTGGGCTGGGGAGGCCCCGCTCGGCTCGCGGCGGGTATCTGAAAGCATGTTGGTGGGGAGAGCTTGACCCATATCGAGCGCCTGGTGCACAGCGGTGGGGCTGCAGAAATGTGAACCAGGGGCATTTGCCCTGGGAGCTGACACTGGGCCACGGATATTTCCCTGTGCTGCTGTCCCGCCCCCCGGCTCATTATCTGCTGCTGCAAGGACCTCTCCCCCCCGGCTGCATGCCTGGAGGTGGACGCCCAAATCCATCACCCTCTCTCGCTCTGCTGCCCCATCCCAGCTCCTCTGCGTGGTCTGTTTCAGCGGCGGGAAGCTCTCGCCTCCCCCCCCCACCACCCCGGGGCCTGTATTTATGCAGCTGCCGTGGATGCGGACAGGTGCTGCAGGCGGAAGTTGATCTCAGACGCGTGGCCACGCAGGGAGCGTTGTCACATTCATCTGCGATGACCATGGATTAGGGGCGCTCTGATGAGCCCGCACGTGGGCCGGCGGGACCCTGCTGCCAGGCGCTGCAGAGACAGAGCCGAGGCAGCGGGGGGGCGGCCTGTCGCGCCGGAGGAGGGGAGTTGGGTTGCCTGGCATGTCCCAGAGATGAGTGTGTCTCCTTTCTGTTGCCACCCCCTCAAAGGAATCCTCGTCGCAAAGGAGTCCTCGCCCAATGGGACTGAGCACGGGCCCGAGAGCGAGGACAGCAACTGGGCAGGGGACTTTAACGTGCCTCTGATCATCATCCCGAGCGTCGCCGGGGCCATGCTGCTGGGGCTGATCGCCTACATGCTCACGCACCGGATGCCAGGTGCGTCGTGGCGGGGCCCTGGCGCATCTGGCTGGGCGAGCTGGAGAGAGGGTGGGGCGCAGGAGGGACCCCCCAGGGCTGCTGGGGGGGGGGGGGTGGAGGGCGAGCTCCGGCATTCTGCTTCCATCCTGAGAGGCGCTGAGCTCAGAGAGGTCGAGGTGCAGAGCCGGGGGTGCATTTATGGGGCAGCCATGGGCTGGCCGCTCCCCTAGGTGGGGAGAGCGCTGGCTGGGGCCTGGCGACCTGTGAGGAGATTCCAGCCCACCTGTCCTCTTCCCCGCTAATGATGGACGCTGTGAGGCACCGGCTGTCGTAAGTGGGGACCGTCCCTTCTACAGGAGGACCCAGCAGCTCCGCTCCCTCAGCCAGGCTCGTGGGGTGAGAACCTGAGCGGGCCATTTGTTCCTGAGCGGAGCGTTCGGGTAAAAAACCAGGGCACAGCTGGGGAAGCTGGCGCTGGCTTTGAGAGGGGCCTTGGGGAGCCGTGTGTGGATGGGGCCCACGCTCCGGGGGGTCACAGGAAATGCCCGGGGAAGGCGCTGCGGGCGGCAGAGTCCATGCAGTGCCAGAGTCATTCATAGATTTGCTGGGCGGGAGGCATAACACTGCTCATTCCCCCCATCCCCTCCCCCAGTGCAGCCCAGCACCTGTGCCGGGTCTAACCAAATGTGTTACTTTGCAGGGCAGCAGAAACCACAAAGTGAAAATGCACCTTTGGTAAGTTCCCCGCCGTGCACAGGCGGCTGCGCCGCTGGGGCGCAAGGCGAGGCAGGAAAGGGCTGGGGCTTGCCGGGGCGTTAGTAGCAAGTGCCTCATTCCTCGCAAGGACTGCGGGGAGAATGGCTCGCTGGTCCCCAGGCTGATTTCTCCTGGGGCAGTGCAACCCGCCAGCAACCGACGAGAAACCAGAAGGAGAAACAAAAGCGATTGCGAGACTCGTGGAGGCGGCCAAATACTTTGGCTTGCAGCCCGTGTAGCATTGGTGTCAGTCACAGTAACTGATTTACAGTATATTTCCATAGCTCTCCCCAAATAACCCCCCAGCACACTGAGCAGTGACACGAACACGCCAGCCCCCTTGCACTGCACAGCGTCGTGTGCAGGAAACAGGCAGGGAGCGAATGCAGTTCTCCCAGCTGGAGTCGGGCCAGGACGATGGGCTCAGCCGCCCTCCTTTTGCTAAAAGGGTGCATGGACCTCGATCAGGCTCGAAAAGTGCAGCCCATGATGTGTCTGACTGCCCCTATCTGAGCCAGCCCTGACTCCGGGGAGTGCTCCCTGCGAAATCACTAGCACCTCCAATTCCTTGCAGACGTCTCATCCCATGTTCCCTCTAACTTTTCCCACCCATGTGCAGAATAAATTTTGTTCCGTGCACCAAGTCAGGTGCTGACGTGCACTACCAATAGAAACACACGCTGCAGGCTATGGGCAGCGGGGGCGCGCTGCTAATCACCTGGCTTTCTCCTGGGCGGCCACCCAAGCGCTTGGCTTACAGGGAACACTGGTCTCATCCAGTTAGGAGACAGGTCCAACCCTGTGAGTTTGTGAGAGCTCATGGGATTACAGTGCCAGGAGCTTTGATTGCAGCCTTGCTGATTTCCAAGCATTGGCTGCTCTCTAATAATGCCTTGTTGTGAAAGTCTACAGACGCTCAGGCTACTTAGTTTATCCAAGACAAGGTTAAGTGGTACCCATCCAGGGAAAAGCTTGAATATGGCAAAAAAATAAAAATAAAAACAAAAAAAACCTGTGATGAGATCCAGTGGCTGGAAGCCAAAGCTCGACCAATTCAGACTAGAAACAAGGTGCATGTTTTAAATTCAGAGTCCTTAACCCCTGGGCCCACCTGCCTGGAGAGGGCAGGGCCGGCCCACAACATTTTGGCACCTGAGGCGGAGAGCTCAAATGATGCCCCCATGGCCCCTCGCTTGGGCCAAAACTTTGAAAGGTCTCAATTCTGCCTTCTTCCTGTTCTACTCCTCTCATGGTACTGCTCTGCTACCTACATATGCACTAGCAGCAGACACAATTTTCTACACTCTGGGTCCTAGTGGCACCCCCCCCCGCCACAGTCTGGCACCTGAGGCAGCCGCCTCAGTTTGCCTCATGATAAGGCCAGCCCTGGGAGAGGGGGTGGGTTTGCCGTCCCATGGAGTCTTTAAATCAGTGTTTCTTAAACTTTTTAGGACCAAGGATTTTTTGTTGAGCAAAAAAAAAAAAAAAAAGGTTGCCTGCCCCTTTAAGGGCAGCTGTTTTGAACTCTGTTGTTCTCGGCAGTACACCAGAACATGGTTTAAGAAACACTGCTTTAAATCAAGGCATGGGGGCTTTTAAAAACGTACACTTGATGCCCAGTGAACAGCTGTAGCTCTATGGCTGGTGCTAAACAGGAGCTCCGAAGGGATGTGCAGCACGGTCCCTTCTGGCCTTCCAAGGTGTGAATCTGTGTGTGTGAGAGCCTGGAGGGGGGATCCATAGAGAAGTCAGTCGTGTGCGTCTGGGATTCTGAGTAAAAATAGCCCCTCTTCTTGTTGTGCAGCAGGACGACCGGCCCCCGGGGACGACGGTGTACATGGTAGATTATGGTGTGTTGGAGTTCCAGCAGGAGAAGCTAAAGGCCCCGGTGGAGAGCCCCACGTCTGACCACACGGAATACGCCACTATTGTGTTCCCGGAAGAGAAGCCTGTAACCCCAGAGAGGGGGAAGAGAATGAAAAGCCCCTCCACCCAAGCACAGCCTTGTTGACGGGCGGGAAGTACCGCCGGGCTGCTCCTTCCTGGTGGTCACCACTCTACAGCTTTCTTGGAGGCACTCGCACAGGAAGGTGGCCCTCTTAGGACACGCTGGTCATGGTTGTGCACCAGCCCCGGCTCGCCTGCCTCCCCGTCTCGGGCAACCACGCTAATGATGGACACTTTACGGCACCGGGCTGCCTTCCGTGGGGACCGTCCCTTCTCCGGGAGGTCGCAAGCCATTGTTTGCTGCTCAGGGTGGCATGCACGCGGAACTCGCCGGACTGACGGGCCCGTGGCAGGAGCCTGATGCTGCCCCATGTGGGGTCCCCGTCTTTGGTTTCTTGCGCTGCAGAGGTGGATTGCAGCAGCAGCATGATCCGTCCCTGGGGCGAAGGTGGGGAAGAGGTGGAGTCACTGGAGTCAGGTGGGCTCCAAAGAGAGGCCTTCCCAGGCCTCCTCCTTCATTAGGAGGCTGATACCAAGCCTGGGTCTGGGAGAGGGTAAGTCGATGGAAAAGGATGGGAGCTCCAGGGCGGAAAGGTGGATGCAGGGGCACCCCCAAGACGATACTACCATGGACAACCAGGGCCCACGTCTTGGATGCAAGTCCACGTCATGGACTTGGATGCAAGCTGCCACCGCACAGACACTGATCTCTCCGTCCTTGGTCTCCCCAGGCCAACCGGAGCCCCAATGTGCCTCTTTGGACTTCCTGCTGGGTTTGAACCTACTAAGAAATCTTAACGTTGGGAGATAGTTATAAATGCACACACGTGGCTGCAGGGTGCAAGGATCCTAGGAAACAGCCTACAGCCCTGATGTGTGCTGCCCTCCGTAAGAGCTGCAGCGCCCAGGTGGGGGCAGGGGGTCTGCTTGGGGGGGCAGCAGACAGGAGAAGGTTGCTCTTCCCATTCTGTGCCAAGCGAGGGGCTTCTCTGAGCTCTGCGTGAGAAGCTGCCTGGCATGTAACACCGTGTTTCGACAGACGACTGGGAAACAGACTGCAGCGGGTTGGTTTTCTGTTCTGTAGTTTCACGTATTTGCACTTGAGATTTAAGAGCTCCAGGTGAGTGGAGCTGGATTGAAACCCAACAGGGTGGAAATCCAGATTCTGGGCGGCGCACAGACTGGGCAGCTCTGTGGAGCACCTGGCTTCTTGACCTGCCCTGCTGGAATCCTGGGGACTATGGGAGCAGGACGTGTCACTCCCGGGGTTCACGGTCACCCTGAGGGCCTGATCTTGTTGAGAGGGTGCTTGGCTCTCGGCATCAGCACCCCCGGGGGCAGGCCCCAGGAGTTTACACTGAAGTGATCAAAGGTCTCTGTGAATAAAAAGAAGCTTTCACTTGCCCTTCAGTTTGGTTCCCTGCTTCCTGACTCGTAGGTGATGAGGAAAACACTGGAGATTGTTTGGGGGCTGGGGCTTCTGGACAGCATGCAGGGGTGAGGAATCTAAGGCCCGGGGGGCAGATGCAGACCCTGGCTTGCCTGGATCTTACCCCCAAGGCTCCAGGCCCCCCAAAATCTGGCGCTCCAAAATCTACTAGCATGGGGCCTTCCAGGCTCTGACAATGTGGGGAGTGTCTTTCTGCCTCTCAGTCGGGGGCCATGTCAGTGAGGCTTTTTTTTGTTTTGCTTCTCACTTGTGTGCAGCCCCCAACCTGAAAAAGTTCCTCTCAGAAAAGTTATACTGGCATTAGAAAAGGTTCAGAGAGGGGCAACTAAAATGATGAGGGGTTTGGAACAGGTCCTATATGAAGAGAGATTAAAGAGACTGGGACTTTTCAGCTTGGAAAAGAGGAGACTAAGGGGGGATATGATAGAGGTCTAGAAAATCATGAGTGGTGTGGAAAAGTGAATAAGAAAAAGTTATTTACTTGTTCCCATAATATAAGAACTAGGGGCCACCAAATGAAACTAATGGGCAGCAGGTTTAAAATAAATAAAAGGAAGTTCTTCTTCACACAGTGCATAGTCAATCTGTGGAACTCCTTGCCTGAGGAGGTTGTGAAGGCTAGGACTATAACAGGGTTTAAAAGAGAACAAGATAAATTCATGGAGTTTAAGTCCGTAAATGGCTATTAGCCAGTATGGGTAAGGAATGGTGTCCCTAGCCTCTGTCAGAGGATGGAAAGACAGAGATTGCTTGATCATTACCTGTTCGATTCACTCCCTCTGGGACACCTGGCATTGGCCACTATCAGCAGACAGGGTACTGGGCTGGATGGACCTTTGGTCTGACCCAGGATGGCCGCTCTTATATTCTTTCCCCTGGGGGCAGTGGAGTCCTGGGCTAAGGATACTCTGCGCTACAGTAATGCAAAGCATAACAGGAGTTGGGTCTGGTTCCCACCAGGCTGTGGTTCTGGTGTGGGTCACGGGGCTGTTTTCTCCCAGGTTAGAGGAGGCTGTTCACTAACAGGTGATCATGAAAGAGAAAAGCATCCAACTTTGGGTCCAATCCTGCTGCTGGATCCTGGGGGGCTGAATTTTGGACCCATTGACTTCAGTGGAGACTCTGGGGGTACTTCCGGAAGCTTTGAAAGGGACGGGGGAGGCACATGCCTACAGGGCAGCAGAGATCACAAAACACTGAGCAGAGCCATCAGAGCAGGCATTGTGGGATAGTGGCGGAAGCCAGTTTTCTCCACAAAACAAACAGCAGAGTCCACACTGGCTCTTTGTGGACAATAAAGGGAGGGGGAAAGACAAAAGTCTCTCACGGGGCTGGAAGTTTTTTGTTGCCAAAACTGGGAGTTTTTCCCGACAAAAGCCTTCTCTCATGCGAGTGGCCCCAGGGGGCAGGTTTTTGGATCCATACAATGGGGGGTCCCTGTGGGGGTGAGCTCCATCAGGCAGCTGTCAGGACCCGGGCTGCAGAGCCCGTCTGAACATTCATTGTCATAGAAATGTCAGGCTGGCAGGCATCTCGAGAAGTCATCAAATCCAGCTCTCTGAGCTGAGGCAGGACCAAGAATACGTAGACCCTCCCTGACAGAGTTTTGGCCGACCTGTTCTTTCAGATCTTCAGGTTTTCCTCAGATCTAACCTACATCTCATTGCTGAGGAGTAAGCTGATCAGGTTTTGTCCCACCTTCAGTGAACATGGAGAACCATTGGCCACTGTCCTCTTTGTAGCAGCCCTGAGCATAGAATCCGAGAGCTGGACGAGACCTCAGGAGTCATCAAGTCCAGCCCCCTGCCCAAAGCAGGACCAACCCCAACTCAATCATCCCAGCCAGGGCTTTGTCAAGCTAGGACTTAAACACCTCTAGGGATGGAGATGACACCCCTGCCTCAGGAACCCATTCCAGTACTTCCCCACCCTCCTAGGGAAATAGTTTTTCCCAGTGCTTTTTTTGTTAACAAAAAAAAAGTGCCGGTACTGGGTTGCCGAGCCAAAAATTGTCGAGCAAAAAAAAAAAAAAAGAGCACCGGGGCGAAATGTGGTCACGGCCCCTTTAATTGCCGTGTGTCCCGAGCGCGCTTCCATGTGGCACTAGGGTTCTGAGGGCCAGATGGGGGCTGTGTCGGGGGAAAGCATGCTCCCAAAAAAAGGTGACTGGTGCGTACCGTTACAAAAAAAGCACTGGTTTTTCCTAATATCCAACCTAGACCTCCCCCACTGCAACTTGACCATCGCTCCTTGTTCTTCCATCTGCCCCCACTGAGAAGAAACTCTCACCATCCTCTTTGGGACCCCCCTTCAGGAAGTTAAAGGCTGCTCTCAAATCCCCCCTCACTCTTCTCTTCTGCAGCCTAAGCAAGCCCAAAGCCCTCAGCCTCTCCCCGTAAGCCATGTGCTCCAGCCCCCAAAGCATGTGTTGCCCCCTGATCATTTTATTTGAAATCTGTTATCAGATTCCCCCTCCGTCTTCTTTTCTCAACCCTAAACATGCCAAGGACTGGACACAGGAGGCCAGCTGGGACATCACTGGTGCTGAGGAGAGCAGGACGATCCCCTCCCGTGTCTTACATACGACACTCCGGTTCATACGCCCCCCGAATGACTTTTTACTGCAGTATCATATCGGTGACTCGCGTGGTCCACTATCACCCCAGATCCTTTTCAGCAGTGCTGCTGCCTGGCCATTTACTCCCCATTTTCTAGCTGTGCATTTGATATTCCCTTCCTGGGGGAGGTCCTTTGCACTTGTCTGTGCTGAATTCAGACTGATTCTCCCGTTTGTCCAGGTGACTGTGAATTTTAAGTCTGCCCTGTCCCCCAGAGGTCTGGTCTTGGAAGAGGGCTGAGAACACCGCTCTTCTGCTCCCGCCGGAGTGTGTGCCAAGGGGGGTATTCACACATCACAAAGGGCTTCTTGCAGGAGCTACACTTTGCAGCCTCAGACCCAAAGCCTGCAGGGCAAGAGGGCCGGAGACAAGTCCCCCCACTGAAAGAGCGCTGATAAATATCAGCCCTTTGCTTTTAATAGCCAGCCTGGGCTTTATTTGCTGAGCGCTTCAGAAAAGCACCAGAAGCCGTGGAGGCCGCGGGGGTGAAGTGCTACCTCAGTCAGCAGTTTTGTTTCTTGCTTTCCCGTAAGACCTGATACTTTCTCAATGCAGCCCCGGGACTGGCTCACTTTTTCCACTCTGCCTTCATAGCAGAGCGGGGAATTGGAGCAGCGAGGTGCCACTGGCCGCACTGTGGAGGGCTGGGTGCGGCGGTTTGACGACCACACCCAGGGGTTTGTGGATGGACCCTGCCCGGCACTTGTTTATGCCTCACTGTGCCTTCTGCCTGCCAAAGAGACCGAATTTGGGGCTGTCGCATGAGCCTCATAACCACATCGGCTAAAACGCAAACTCCATCAGTAGTAGCAGTAGTAGGCTCTTCTCCTCCTTGCAGACAGCGCTAGCATGGGACAGCACACAGACTCTGGGCCAGGGGGCTTTCAGGGGGTTCCTCCGCCAATCTGCTTGCCCAGGGCAGGGTAGCGCAGGACAGCCAAGGGGATGTGCTCCCGGCTGTCGTTCGGAGCGGTGTTTCCAGAACCAGCTTTTCTGGAGGTTTGGCTGTGGGTTCCTGCCTTCTGGCTCTGGAGACATGGTGCACGGGGAGGGGCATAGCCAGACCGCCCCCCCGCCCACTCCAGTGCTAACCCAATGCAGCATGAGTCTGCCCTGCTGTAGCTAGCGGTATCACTCCCAGCGGGTGTGGGGTGGTTGGCGTCCCTGCTCCTGAGCCGTTGAGCTGGGGAGGGCTGGGGAAGGGTCTTTCCCTCCATTTTCTCCCCCTCGCACCCGCAGGAGGCTGGCCAGGATTTTGCCCCTCCACTGGGCCCCCCATTTGGGCAGCAGCACTGGGAATGCAGGGCTGCAATTCTCCAGCATCGGAGCTTTGGCAGCAAGGTGCCAGCAACCGGTGCACGTCCTGGCAGTGCCTCTGAGGCCTCCCGGGCCTGGGGGGTGGCGTGGAGAGGAGGGGGCCGCCCATGGTGTGGTGAAGCCATGCACGGAGAGGGGGGAGCAACGAGGGGGGGTCCGACCGGGTGTGAGGAGGGCACAAAGAACTTTCCCCGCTTGTGCCCCCAACACGGGAGCTAGGCAGCCCTGAGCTCAGGGAATGGTCCTCAGAGGGGGAAGGAACCGGGTCTGTCCATGCCCAGCACAACATGGCTGCCGATTCCGACTGGAGCCCTGAAGCGCTGCGGTCACAGACGTATGAAACGATTAAGGAAGGGGCAGGGAAGAGGCAAGGCCGTGGCCCAGCTCATCTGTCCCAGCCAGCCGGGGTGCAGTGGGGAGCAGGCGGGGTCCCCCTCAAGGTGCACAGGTGGGCAAGCTCATGGTACGTCTGGGAGCTCCAGGGGCAATCTCTCCCCGAGCGCCTCTCGGCTGCTGTGGCTCTGCACCCGACGCAGGCCACGGTCCCGGGTTTGATCTTGGCTCAGGCTGAGGGCGTGTGCGCGCTGAGGGCATAATCTCCCAAGCCAGGCCACAGGCGGCAACTGCCATCGGGCCCTGAGGTTGTGAAGGAAACAAAAGAGGAAGGGAAGGGCGGGCCGAGGCGGAGGAAGGGGTTCAGAAAACACGTTGGGAATCATTAAAAAAGGGCTAGAGAATAAGGCAGAGAATAACTTATTGCCACCGTTTAAATGCTCAAGTCCCGCCCACCCTGGGAGCGGCTGGACAGCCAACAAAGACTGCCCCTGGGATGGAGCTGGCCCCTGCACTAGGAAGGCAGGCTAAGGGACCCTCTGAAGGTGCTCAAGTACTACATACAGATGTGGTTGCCTCATCTGAAAAAAGGTTGGTTTCTTTCTTGGAGAAGAGAGGGTGAGCTGTGTGGTTTTGGCAGGAATAGGTTTGGCTAGAATTTGTAGCTAGGTTTGCCTCTCTCTAGAGCAGGGCTACTCAACACGCGGCCCATGGCCCACGGTGCGGTTTGGGTTTATATGGGGCTCAACATGTGGCCCACGGGTGGGATCCTTTGAACGTGGCCTCCACTGGGAACACGCTCCATAATGGTGAGGCGTCTCCTGGGCAGGGTGAGCACTGAAAGACGCAAGCGACGGGCTGGCTGGAACAGACGGGTACAGGGCGTCGGCGTTTCTAGCCCCCAGGGAAGAGGTGCTGGGAGTGTCGGGGGATTGTGTGAAAGAAGCTATTTGCATATATTTGCATGACTATGCAACCACACTTCAGTCACTACCCTCGGCATGTGCTGTGAGCATCATTATGGCTCCTGGGGCTTCCAAAGTTGAGTAGCCCTCGTCTAGAGTGACTGACCGAAGTGACCACTGCCCGGCCCTGCGGCGCTGTGAGGTGTAGCTCGCCTGCGGCTGCAGAGTTAGGCCTCCGGCTGGCCTTGCTACAGTTTCACAGCGGCGTGGCTGCACTTCCTCGGGCGGAGTTACTCCCGAGTCACGCTGACGTAAGTGCGAGGAGACCTGGGCCCGCAGCAGCCAGTTGCAGACCGAGGCAACACAGTGGGTTTGCTTGTCCATTGTGCTAGCGTGAGGCTCCGCCCCCACTCACGTCCGATAACAAAAATTACTACGCACCACCAGGAGGTGGACTGAAGCTGGAGACAAGCCACGCCCTGCTGCCCCAGGGGGGACAAAGTCAACGCCCGAGACCCTCCTCCCGGGGTGTGTGGGGGGGGGGTGTCAAAACTGAAGCCAAAGGGCGTCAGCCCCAGGCCAGTGGCCTGTAACCTGAGCCCACCACCCAGTGCTGAATCCCTCAGCTTTGGCCGTGGTTGTGGGGCGTAGCCCTGGGCGTTCGGGGATTGGGCTTGTGTCTGGGCCCCAGCAAGTCTAAGTCAGCCCTGGTGACCCTGCTAAAGCAGGATGGTGACCAGGGGAGCCGAAAGCCACGTCGGGCCCCTGGGCAAGGTGGGGTGTGTGGAAGGGAGTGCCACACTCCCAGAAGGGGCGGGGCCAGAGGAAGCCCGCCCTCAGCGCCGCCTGGAGTGCGCCATGCCTCCCCCGCCCCCAGCCCTTAGAGCTGCTCAGAGCAGGCCACCTGGCACTCCAGGGGTGATTTAAAGAGTTCGGGGCCCTAGGCATTGTGGCAGTGGCAGCTAGGGGGGGCCTAGGGCAAGTGCCCCCTTTTGCCCTCCCCATTGGTGGGCCTGATCGTGACGCACTTTAGGGTCCTGCCCCTCGGTTTGAGAACAGCTGCCTCTAGCACCTCGGGCCAGCTTTTAGACCTGCACCAGGCCAGGGACCCAGAAAGGGCCCCACCAGGGCGCTGCTTGTAACGAGAGAGCTGCCAAGGCTCAGCCAATGGCGCTGGGCTCAAGCCATTTTTTTCACGTGCATAACGGACACGGCAGGCCCATGGGTGCCAGGTAGGGTTGCCAGGTTTTCCCCCTCAACAGAATTTTTCCCCCGGTTTTTTTGGGGGGGAAGGGTGGTATTTGGTATTTTTGGTTAAACCATCTGGCAGCCCTGGTGCCAGGCCTCTGAGCTGCCAGGCTGAGAAGTGCAGGGCTCAGCTCTGGCAGGCTTGGCACAAATTAAGCACTGGGTACATCAGGCCCATTACATTTGCTCCAGCCTATGCCAGTAGCTAAAGCAAAATTATTCCTGACCAGTGCTTAATTTGTGCCATGGCTGAACCCTGGCACATCCAGGCCTGGTGGCTCAGGGCCCCCGGTACCCACTGGGCCTGGCGGCTCAGGGCCCCCGGCACCCACTGGGCCTGGTTGTGTTAGCTTAAGCCCTGACATCTCTTTCCTGAGGAATGAAGCCCCGCTCCTGACAGTCTGTTCCACAGAGCTTTGCCCTGAAGTGGATGCAATTCCCCCCTTCCCCGGGGAGACTCCCGCCCAGTCTAATAGCAGAGCTGAGCTCCCTGTTGGGAAATGTTTCCTGAGCTCCCCACACCTGCACGTGTGCGTACCAACCCCCCACATCCCCACACCTGTCTCTGAAACGCCCACAGCCCTGCTGAGCAGAGAGGGGTCTGTCCCTGTGCAGGGCAGCGGGCCCCTGGAGCTGGACGTGGCAACTTGGGCTCCCCCCAGCGCCCAGGCCTGGTTCAGCCTCTTGCCGATTGCACACACACCCATCAGTGTGGTCTCCAGCGCCGCTTCCCCCGTTCCTGTGCACTCTGGGCTGTCAGTCAGAGCAACCACTTCCGACCACCCACCCTAAGCTGCTCTGACAACGGGGCCCACCCTAGCCACACTCCGGCTTGCGGTGTCACTCTCCTAGACGCCGGGATAAACGCCCCGAGCTTCCTGCAATGAAGCTTGCTCCAGCTTCCCTCTGCTCCTTGCCGATGCGGGGGGGGGGGCCGCGAGTGGGGAGCAAAATGGCAGCTGCCCCATTAAATTGCTGCCAGGCTACACGCTCCATGTGGCTCCGAGGGCTGGGGGGGCCACTCCGGGCGATGCAGAGGGCAGGCTGCTCCAGGCCCCGCCCCCTCTAGCCCAAGGCTCCACCCCTTCCAGGAGCTCAGAGTCACCCCCCACGTTGCCCAGGGGCCCGCATGGGCTGTTGGCTCCCCATCCTCGGCCAAACTCAAGCTCAGACTCGGTTAAGAGACTCCCCCCTCCATCATGGCCACAGCCCCTCCCTCAGCTTCAGTTTTGCCTGCTGCGGCCGGTCTTAGGGGGAGCCATGACACCCGTCCCCAGCACAGGGCGCTCCTCTAGGGGGTGACCAAATTGCGGGCTCCCCTCCTTTGGCTCCTGTTGTCAAGATGGGTGACCAGCCTCCGACTTCAGTGGCGTTGCTCCCGAAGGGAGGGGCTTGACACCGGGGGATTTCGGGTTGTTTAGAAGTGTCAGTGTTCCCCAATTTTGCTGTCCTCCTGATTAGGAGTGATCACAATAGGCCCTTGCTCCAGTGGGGACTGGGAGCCGTGGTTCATGTGGGCAGCCGGGGCTATTCGGTGCTGGGCCTGAGCCCTGGCCTGGAAGGCCCTCTTTGGTGTGGAGAGGGCAAATAAAGAAAAGTGATTTATTAGTTCCCATAATAGAAGAACAAGAGGACACCAAATGAAGTTAATGGGTAGCAGGTTTAAAACTAATAAAAGAAAGTTCTTTTTCACACAGCGTGTAGTCAACCTGTGGAACTCCTTGCCAGAGGAGGCTGTGAAGGCTAGGACTATAACAGCATTTAAAGAGAAGCTAGATAATTTCATGGAGGTTAGGTCCATAAAAGGCTATTAGCCAGGGGATAAAATGGTGTCCTTGGCCTCTGTTTGTCAGAGGCTGGAGAGGGATGGCAGGAGACAAATCGCTTGATCATTGTCTTCGGTCCACCCCCTCTGGGGCACCTGGTGCTGGCCACTGTCGGCAGACAGGCTACTGGGCTAGATGGACCTTTGGTCTGACCCAGTACGGCCGTTCTTATGAGAGGTTCACCAGCTCGCTGTGGGCGGGCGCCTTCTAACCAGGGAGTTCTCGCTCTCAAATTTCCCTCAGTCAGAAACCTCCCCTCCATCTTCCCCCGCCCTCCCCGAGAGCTTTGGCTGCCTTCCACTGAGCATGCGCCGCTCCGCATTTCCTCCCTGTTGACAAGCTTGGCTTTCTCTAGTTCTGCTTTGAGTTTGCTCGTTGGTCTGTGGCTTCCTTCCTTCCTTCCTCAGGGCCGTGGGATCAGCCCTGCACGTGGCGGGACTGATCTGGCTCAGCCTGACCCCGTCCTGGAAAGACACCCGCTGGCAGGGTTTGGAAAGGAAGCGCGTCCCAATGGGAGGGAAAAATCTCACTGGGGTGCCAGCGTGGAGGAGGCAGCCGGAGCCCCACTTCCCTAAGGAGGCCTGTAGTACTCTTGGGTTTCCATGGCAATGGTGCCTGACTTTCAAGTCCCCCCTTTACATCTGTCCCCTCAACTTCTGAGTCCTTTCCAGAACCTCAAGGAGCCCGGGTTCCTCTCTGCCGTGCCCTGAGGGGTGTCGGCCTAATTCCCAGCCCCTTCCTCCATCAGAGTTCAAATTCCACGCCATGTGGGGGAAGAGGGCGGCTTAGAGGGGTGGTAGAACCTTCCTCCGTGGTCACAGAACTGACCTGAACCTGGCTCGGGGGTGAGCTGGCAGCTCTGTGTGAAAGGAGGTTGGCGTTCCTGTTCAGGCTGCTACATCACGGCTGGACTCTCTCAGTACATTGCCAATGAGAACTGAAGGTGCATGTTGATTGAGCTACCTAACGGGCCCCCTCTGAGCGCTTCTCTGGGAGGAAGGGCAGGATGATTTAGCAGAGGGGGAGCTGAGGGACATACAGATTAAGCGACTTGCCCAAGGTCACACAGGGCAGCAGTGGCAGAGCACAGAACTGAGCTCAGGCCTCCTGCATGCGCGCCTGGTGCCGTAACCACTAGGATAGCCTTCCTCGCTGGTACAGCTACATCTAGGACAACCTGCAGAGTGTAGATACTGCAGGTCCGGCAAGCACAGCAGCAAATAGCAGTAAGGCCCACTGTAAGGTCCTACATGCCTGAACGCCAGGGTATGAACCCTTCATGGCTCTCTACATGCCCGAGCCATGGCACCCTTGCTCACCTTGCTGTTTTTAGCACTGTACTGTCTTGCTACCTTGCCAGAGCCGTTCATCGTGGCAGGTAGCTACATGCGTAGCACCTGCATTCTCTCCCCTGCTTCCTCCCTCCCCCCGCAGGAGGGCAGACGTGGCTTTGGATGGAAACAGAGAGAGGACCCTTGAAAGCCAGATGTGGGGCAGAGTGGGGTGCAGGGAGCCTGCAGTACATATGGAGGCCCCCAAGAGACTGAGCAGTTTGTGTGGTACAGGGAACAGAGAACTACTGGGCCCTGCATGGCAGCGGGTGGGCATGGCTGATGGGTGAACACTGGGGAGACTGGGCCTTGGCCCTTCCTCCATCTTCCTCTTCCACCCGAGCCTGGAGCACATCCCTCTGAGGCAGCCCCGGCCCCAGACTGCCAGATGGGCCATGTGGCTGGAGTGGGCAGGAGCGTTGGTGGGGGGGGGGGGCCGGTGCAGTCCCAGCACCTCCCGCTGGGGGAGCGCCCCAGCCCCAGCCTGTCCGCCACAGGCGAGCTGGGAACTGGGGAACTACTGGCCGCAGGCAGGAAGGAGCCTGGGGGCAGAGGGTGCGCGTGGCCACACCAGGCAGTTTGGGGAGGCATAGCCTTCCCCTTCCAAGGCTACCCACTGCCCATGGGGGTGGGTCACAAAGAGAGGGAGCCCAGGGTGACCGGGAGGGGGAGACTGGAAGAGGGTGGAGGACGTGGGCTGCTGTGTCCCAAGGGAGGCCGGATAAGAGAGAAGGAAGAAATGGAGAGGTAGGGTGAAAAAGAGAGGCCCAGCTCCGGCCTGTCAGTTAGGAACCCTGCCTCAATCAAATCTCAGCTCTGTTGATAAGACGGATGCTTATTTTTATGCACAAACAGTTTCAGGGGCTGTGAATCAGCAGGGAAGCCACACACTGGCCTGTGTCAAGTGTTTGTCTTTTTAAAGCTCCCTTTATTCTGATGAGCAGCCATGAATGAGGTATGGGCAGGGCATTCTACCCCCCTAGGAGATACCACCACTGGTACTGGGGGGGGGGGGGGGGCGTGCTTCCGTTTCCACGGCAACTGCCGGGAAGAGGCAGGGCGCCCGGACAGGGCTGGTAGGTGGACTAGGGCGTCATCACACTTTCAGCCTCGTGGGCGGTGATAGGAAAGTCCCCTGTAGTAACAGCAAATCAGAGACTTTAATAAGCCCAGCGGTGACTCTGGAGTCTCAGGACGCGAGGAGTAATGATTTGAGTGTTGTGACTGTGATACAGTGAGGGCTGATTTCCATGACACCCACTTTTCTAAGGTGGGGAGTATTTCAGGCGCAGGGTCTAGAAGGAGATGTTGGGTTACTTTTGATCTGCTACAGGCACTTTTTTCATCATCAGTTTGGAGATTAAAGGGCATTTGGTACCCATTACGTAAGGGGGAAAATTACCAGGCTCCTTCCTCTGCAGCAGTAGCAGAGGATAGCAGGAAAGTCTGTTGTATTCATGCCACATCTACTCCTTCTCGAAAGGCAGGCTTATAGGGGTACAAAGAAGAAAAGTTACAAAGCGCAATGGCTAACTTCACAGGCATTTTACTACTATTCAAAAATACACTGAGATTTTTAGTCCAGCCTAGAGGATTTGGACATCTCTGCCATTAAAATAAATGGAAGGCATGTGTCTAAATCCCCTAGGCTGCTCTGAAAATCTCCATCAATAATACCAATAGAAGACAAGTGGGTACTATCACCTAAGTGTCAGAGGATAGCTGTGCTAGTCTGTGTCAGCAAAAACAACTTCACATCCCACAACACTAATCCAGGAACTTATCCCTGCAACAAACCCTGTTGCCAACTCTGTCTACAGATCTAGTCCACCCTAGTGACACCATCACAGGACCTAACCACATATACCAATGTGATCTATGCCACCATGTGCCAACAATGCCCCTCTGCCATGGACATTGGACAAACCGGACTGTCTCTACACAAAAGCTTGACCTGCTGCTCACAAACAGGGAGGAACTAATAGGGAAAGTAGATGTAGGTGGCAACCTGGAAAGTAGCGATCATGAGAGAGTTGATTTCAGGATCCTGACAAAAGGAAGGAGCGAAGCAAAATACACACCCTGGAGTGCAGAAAAGCAGACTTGACTCCCTCAGAGAACTGATGGGCAGGATCCCCTGGGATACTAACATGAAGGGGGAAGGAGTCCAGGAGAGCTGGTAGTATTTTAAAGAAGCCTTATTAAAGGCACAGGAAGAAACCATCCTGATGCGCAGTAAGAAAAGCAAATATAGTAGGCGACTAGATTGGCTTACCAGGGAAATCCCTGGCAAGCTTAAACACAAAAAGAAAGTTTATAAGAAGTGGAAACTTGGACAGATGACGAGGTAGGAGTATAAATATATTGCTCGAGAATGCAGGGGAGTAATCAGGAAGGCGAAAGCACAGTTGGAATTGCAGCTAGCAAGGGATGTGAAGGGTAAAAAGAAAGGTTTCTACAGGCATGTTAGCAATAAGAGGGTAATCAGAGAGGGTGTGGGGCCCTTACTGGATGAGGTAGGTAACCTAGTGACAGATGATGTGGAAAAAGCTGAAGTACTCAATGCTTTTTTTGCCTCTGTCTTCACAGACAAGGTCAGCTCCCAGACTACTGCACTAGACAATAGGCAACGTAGTACGGGAAGGAGGTGGGCACCCCTTGGTGGAGAAAAAACAGGTTAAGAACTGTTTAGAAAAGCTAGACATACACAAATCCATGGGTCCGAATTTAATGCATCCGAGGTTACTGAGGGAGTTAGCAAATGTCATTGCAGAGCCTTTGGCCATTATCTTTGAAAGCTTGTGGATATCGGGACAGGTCCTGGATAATTGGAAAAAGGCAAATGATGTGCCCATCTTTAAAAAAGGGAAGAAGGACAATCCAGGGAACTACAGACCAGTCAGCCTCACCTCAGTCCCTGGAAAAATCATGGGAGATCCTCAAGGAATCCATTTTGGAGCACTTAGAAGAGGGGAAAGTGATCAGGAATAGTCAACATGGATTCATCAAGGGCAAGTCATGCCTGACCAATCTGATTAGCTTCTATGATGCGGTGACTAGCTCTGTGGACATGGGAAAGTCAGTGGATGTGATATACCTTGACTTTAGCAAAGCTTTTGATACGGTCTCCCACAATACTCTTGCCAACAAGTTAAGGGAATATGCATTGGATAAATGGACTGTAAGGTGGATAGAAAGCTGGCTAGACTGTCGGGCCCAACGGGTAGTGATCAATGGCTCAATGTCAGGTTGGCGGTCGGTTTTTAGCCGATTGCCCCAAGGATCGGTTCTAGGGTCGGTTTTGTTCAACATCTTCAATAATGACCTGGATGAGGGGACGGGTTGCACCCCCAGCAAGTTTGCGGATGACACTAAGCTAAGGGGAGAGGTAGATATGCTGGAGGGCAGGGACAGGGTCCAGAGTGACCTAGACACATTGGAGGATTGGGCTAAAAGAAATCTGATGAGGTTCAACTAGGAGAAGTGCAGAGTCCTGCACTCAGGGTTGAAGAATCCCAAGCATTGTTACAGGCTGGGGACCGACTGGCTAAGCAGCAGATCTATTCCCCTTTATTTGGCACTGGTGAGGCCACATCTGGAGTATTGTGTCCAGTTATGGGCCCCCCCACTACAGAAAGGATGTGGACGCACTGGAGAGGGTCCAGCAGAGGGCGACCAAAATGATGAGGGGGCTGGAGCGCATGACCTATGAGGATTGACTGAGGGAGTTGGGTCTGTTTAGTCTGCAGAAGAGAAGAGTGAGGGGGGATTTGAGAGCAGCCTTCAACTTCCTGAAGGGAGGTTCCAGAGAGGATGGAGAGAGGCTGTTGTCAGTAGGGGCAGATGGCAGAACAAGGAGCAATGGTCTCAAGTTGCAGTGGGGGAGGTTTAGGTTGGACATTATGAAAAACTATTTCCCTAGGAGGGTGGTGAAGCACTAGAATGGGTTCCCTAGGGAGGAAGTGGAATCTCCATCCCTAGGGGTTTTTAAGTCTCAGCTTGACCAAGCCCTGGCCGGATTGATTTAGTCGGGATTAGTCCTGCTTTGGGTGGGGAGCTGGAGTCGATGACCTCCTGAAGTCTCTGCCAGCCCTAGGATTCTATGAAAAGAATAAAGGGACATAGATCAGACATTAAGAATGGCCACATACAAAACCCAGTGAGGGAGCATTTTAGCCTCTCTGGGCACACAGTTTCGGACTTGCAAATTGCCATTCGCAGACAGAAAAACTTCAGAAACAGGCTGCAGGGAGAAACTGCTGAGCTGGAATCCATATGCAAATGTCACACCCGAAACCAAGGTCTAAACAGCCACATGGAATGGTTCTCACATCACAATCGGTAATTTCCCATTCAGGTATTCTCAACTTCTTACCACTGTTGGAGATGAGCCACATCCACTCTGGTTTAATTAGCACTGATGTCACAGGGCCATCTCTGCATCCTTTTTTTTTCCTGTCTTTCTTTTTCTCGTCAGCCTCTGAGGAAGTGAGGCTCTGTCTACACTGGGAGGTTTGGCAACAAAAGTGCTGTCGACGTGCAAAGGTCACCAACAGTGAAAGCCAGTCAAACCAGATTTTTCTGCCTTGCATTGTCAACATTTCGTGGCCACATGGCTAGCTCTCCGTGCACAGAGAGAGCAAAGCATTGTGGGTAAGCATCCCACAGTGCAGTGTTGTGGGAAGGCAGAGCTGATCCCTGTGCTTCTTGGGATTCCCTCGTAGCTCTGGGAGTTCTCTATGCTGAGGAATGTTAAAGCAGCAGCCGTCTCTCCAGCCCTCTCCCTGCAGCAGCGGCTTCCCTGCCGCTGTGTTCCTGGAAGGGCAGAACAGGAGTGTTCCAAAGATTTGCTCTTTGTTTGTTCCCCAAACAGAGCAGCTCACTCAGCTGTCAGATATTTCCCGGAGCTTTGAAAGGGGAGAGGTGCAGGCCTGCAGAGATCACAAAACACTGAGGAGAGCCATCAGGGCAGGCATTGTGGGACAATGACAGAAGCCAGTTCTCTTGACAAAACAAATAGCAGAGTCCCCACTGGCTCTTTGTGGACAATAAAGGGAGGGGGAAGACAAAAGTCTCTCGCAGGGCTGGAAGCGTTTTGCCGCCACAGCTGCGTTTTCCCAACAAAAGTTGCATTGCTATGTGTGCGCTCTCGCTGTTTTGTTGCCAAAAGACAGTTTTTGGTGACAAAACGTGCCGGTGTAAAGAAGGGCTCTGTTTTATCTCATGAAAGTTTATGCTAAAACCCTAATAGATGTGTTAGTCTTAAGTACCAGGGGATTCATTGTTGTTTTTACTGTTACCTAGCAGTGTTACCAGATCTGCCCAGTACTCTGCGGTATGCTCATTTATTAGGGTAACTCTGATGGGTCTGGGGGGAGGTAACAATTCTATCAGTGTGCTGCTTGTGCTTACTTGTGCTCTCATATGGAGCTGAATTCTCCCTGCTGCCAATTCCCTCTCCCACTGGAGCTCACCTGCAGGAACTAGGTTCCTCAGGAGGGGGTTCTTCCCATCGTAGCAACACACCCAGACACTCACCCCCACTAACAGAGCACGCCTGAGAGGACTGGGGAATCAGCACTCACACGCTGACCTCTCATGTCCCTGGACTCAGCAGGCTAGTTTAACAGCAATGCCACACTGCACCCTCATGAGCCTTTGGACTCAGTGGGCTGGACTAAACAGCACTTTAAGCTGCCATCCTCATAAGCCCCCAGGTTCAGCACCCCACTATCCCCACTTTCACACCACAGTCATGCACTGGTAAACCATACAATGAGCAAACCCCACAGGATTTTGGACACTACAGGGATCTGTAGCTTGGGTACAAGAAGGGTTGTTGCAGAGCAAATGGGGAAGCCCAAACAACACCCCTTGAGGAAGAGTGAGTGAAAGAGAGAAGCAACCAGCTTAACAATGAAAGTTATTTTTTTATATATATATAGGGAGCCGAACATACAAAACAGTTACAATACTAAGTCTAAATTGAAACAGATTACAAATGTTAGGGCTAGCTAACCATATAACAGTTTACATGGGGAAGAGTCAGGAGGCTATGCTTGGGTATGGGGGGGGGGGGAGGGAGAAGGAAGAGAGAGAGACCTCACCACTCTGTGGAGCTTGCACTGATCAGGGTTCCCAGATGGTGATGGTAGCCGGGGGTCCGGAGGGCAGGAGACAAGCAGAGCAGAGCCCCCAGCACGATCAGACAGGAGATGAAGAAGTCTCAATGGAACTCATGCAGTTTAAATCCAGGTATCAGAACAGTTTTTCTTGGGCAAGGATAGGAGTTTTTATAGGCTAGGACAATAGTTCAAAGAGACACTAGAGACTGATCACCCCGGTTATGGGTGATGTTCCTTGAACGAGCTCACAATGCAACTGGGCAGTTTCAGTATTTTAGATGTCAATAGGATCGTTACTAGAATTGGTCTGATGACTAATTTGGGTGTGAGCAGGCCTATGTTCATTAGCATCTGGAGCAGAGATTTCCCAACAGACAGTGCTTCTCTGCTTTCGGTATCCCACAGTTCAGTGCAGTTCCTGCTTTGGAAGAGCTGGTCTCCATTCTGTATGCTAATGAGATGTCCCTCTGTTCAATGCAGATGAGTCTGGGGTGTTTCCTTAATTAGTTTAGTGTGTCTTCCCCGGCCTTTTCATTGCTTTGTCCGATTCTAGCAGAGGCCTAGGGGAAGGGGGGGATGGTTTTCCATGAATGTCTCTCCCTGGCTCCCCAAGAGCACAGGGCTGGTAGGTAACAGCAGCCACAATTTGTATCAACTACACCAGGGGTTCTCAAACTTTGTGATACCACGACCCCCTAAAATGCTATATGAATTTGTGTGACCCCTCCCACCCCCTATGACGTAGTGGGGGTACCTTGCTGGTTGCTATGCTGGGCAGTGGGTTGTCAGTGACCGCCACTGGCTGCTGTCTGCAGCACGGCCCAGCAGGGCAGGGGATGAGTCATTATGCAAGGGGGCTTCGAAACTCGTCAGACAGGTATCTCCCATGGAGCGGAACGATGGGAAGGAGGGGGGTGGAGCCCCGGCTGGGGGCAGGGCTGGAAGGGAGTGAGTTAGTTTCTGTCTGGGATCATGGAGGAGACGGCCTAGGGAAAGGGGCTGGAATTTAGGAGCCCAGCATCCCCCATCTCAAGTGGTGCTGAGGCATCCTAGGCCCGGTTCCTGTAACCAGATGACATCTGTGCTGTGCTGTATCCTGGAGAAGCAATAAACTCCCTCTATTCTACTGGCTGGTGGAGTCTGTCCGTGCCATTATGGGGGTGCAGGAGTCGGGGGACCCCGACGTGCCGCCACACCCCCACTGCCCTGGGTCACTTCCTCCCCCCTTCTCACCAGACTTCTTGCCCTCCTGGGGTTCCTTCAAGGCGTTTGCAGTCCTCAACGCCCTTCCCCCCCGCCCCCCTGTCTCTTTCTCCTCTGTGCCTCTTTTCCGCTCTGCGTCCCGTTGGTTGGTGGGTTCCTTCCTCTCCTCTCCCGTGTCTCCTCTGCCTCCTCCTCTGACCCCCACATGCCCTTATTTACCTCCGGGTCCTCTGCCCTGATCCAATCCCCATCCCGCTGCCTGAGGGACCCCACCCTCTCCCAGCTGGCGAAGCATTCGATCGCCCGACAACCGTGCCCCGGCCGGCCCCTCGTGCGTTCACTTCTGCACCGGCCTCACTGTCCCACCCCCTTGCCTCCTGCTGCAGCTGAGCCGCGCTCCTGGAGTCCCACGGCCCCGGCCACGTTGCGTGGCTTGCCAGCGGCTGCCTTCCGCCGCCCTGCCGCTCTTCGTGGCCCGGGGGAGAGTGGTCGCAAGTGAAAAACCGAATCCAGCTGCGACCCCCCTCTAAGTTGCTCTCAACCCCCCTGGGGGTCATGACCCACAGTTTGAGAAACGCTGGACTACACCATTAGTCGATAAGGGAGACGCTCTGCAGAGCCGCAGCAGGGGTAGTTCCCAGAGCGGACACGAGCCAGGACTGAGCAGTCTTGGCTTGTGCCAGGTCCCGGACTCCTGCGCCTCTGCCTCCCCAGCGCACCGGCTCCTGCTCCCTCCCCGTGGCTGTCTCTGATATCGAGGCAGCAAGGGGGGGGATGCGAGTAGTTGACTCGACTACCCGATAAGCCTCGGCTCATGGGGTGCTCAACTAATCGATGACTTTTTTACATTCCTTCCATCTCGTCATTTGTATAGAATTGTGATCTTGCATGTCAAGCGCATCGTGTAAGGGATCAGGGGAAAAATGGATGAACCACTGAAAGTCACTGTTCAGGCTAAATATGTCTGTCTTTAGAGCGTATGTGACTATGGGAAGTGAGAGTGTCACTGTCGCGGGGCGAGCCCGCCCGTTCCACTCAGGAGGGGGCATCGGGCCTCTGAGGCCCCTCATTTGGAGCTCAATTCTGTGTGTCTCCTGATGTTCAAAGATAGTGGTACCGCTCCCTTGCCTCAGGGCAGTGCAGCCTAGCAGCCAGAGTCAGTGGTACCGCTCCCTGCACACAGGGCAGTGCGGCCTAGCAGCCAGAGTCAGTAGTACCGCTCCCTGCACACAGGGCAGTGCGGCCTAGCAGCCAGAGTCAGTAGTACAAGGAAGGCTAGAGCCCCTTGTGGGGTTGGTGCACGGGGGGTAGGGGGAACCAGGCCCACACTCTCCACTGGGTCCCAACCCAGGGCCTTGTCAGCGGTGGAGTGGACCATCACTCGCTCAGCGGGGAAGCCTGCTGAAACACGCCAAGCACCCATGATACAACTCCCCACCTTGGGCTACTTCCTGCCAGTCTCCTTCGTCGGCTGCTCCGTCTCCCTCCTCCAGCCTGGGGGCCTCTGCGGCGGTTCCCTGGCGACAGCGTCGGGGTGCACCTCTGCTTCTCCTGCAGGAGCTCCCGCAGCACCTCCTTCCCAGTCAGCAACAGACCCAGACTGAGCTGCTCCACCGGCCTTTATAGCCGGCCCCCAGCTGGAGCATGCCCAGCAGAGCTGTGGGGGCGGGGCCTTCTCAGCCAGGTCGCCCGGCTTAACCCAGTGCGGGGTCCGTGCACCCCGTCACTCAGACAGTTCCATGATGCCCCTGCATGAGGCCACACTGGGGGACTTGTTCAGCCTTTCCTGGGGACTCAGCAATGTCCACCAGACATGCTCGGGCTTGCACACTCCAAGGGACTCAGGCTACCAAGGTAAGCCCAGGGGTCCCAGGCTGGGCCTTTCTCCTTTCCCCACCTAAGCTGCAAGCCACAAGGACACTCAGAAGACCGAAGACTCCAGCAGAGGAGACTGGCCCAAATTTCCAGGGTGAAACCTGTGTCCTACGAACTGGAATATCCATAGGGCGAGAAAAACAGATTCATCTAGGCCCGGGGTTGCCCAGTTGAATAGGGTGGAGAGTTCAGAGCCTGTGTGCTTATATTTTATTTCTTTTGGGAACTAACTAACCCTGACTTTGTGCCTATCCCTTACAGTCATTTCAAATCTCTTTTGTAGTCAATAAATGTGTTTTACTACTGATCTGTTCCAGGGAGTGTACCTGACGTGCCTGGTAAATCTGCTCAGGTTTGCAAAGGCTGGCGTGTATCCACCATCATAAGAACATCAGACCGGCCACACTGGGTCAGACCAAAGGTCCATCCAGCCCAGTGTCCTGTCTGCTGACAGTGGCCGATGCCGATGCCAGATGATCACAACAGGTAATCCTCACATGATCCCTCCCTGACAAACAGAGGCTAGGGACACCATTCCTACCCATCCTGGCTAATAGCCATTGATGGACCTAACCTCCATGAATCTATCTAGCTCTTTTTTGAACCCTATCAAAGTTCTAGCCTTCACCACATCCTCTGGCAAGGAGTTCCACAGGTTGACAGTGCGCCGAGTGAAGAAAAAATTCCTTTTGTTTGTTTAAAACCTGCTGCCTATTCATTTCATTGGGTGAAATGAATCATTGCCACCGATGAAGTGGTGAACCAATGAATACCTTTGTACTGCTCACCTTCCACAGTGTAAGACGGTATCTTCCTGAGCTACAGTGCTGGGGGGATCTGGCTGGTGCCCCCCCCCCATGCAATTCAGGTGTGGCTCTGGGAACATTCATGTGATCTAGCCGGGCGTGGGCTTCCCATGTGGTTGTGCAGAGTGATCACAACCCCTGGAGGGGTTTGCTGCTTGTCACTGTGGGAGACAGCCAGGGCCAGAGAATTCATGGGACACAGAACTCCCAGCTTCAGGCTGCACCCCAAAGAGCCCAGCCCAGTGTATAGAGTTAGCCTGCCAGCACTTCGGGGCAGGGGTGGTGTCTTTGTTTGGCTCAGTGTCTGGCTCACGCTAAGGCACCGCATACACGCTATAGACACACATGTCTCGGAGGGGCAGCCGTGTTAGTCTGCAACTGGAAAAAAAAATTAAAAACAGCAAACGGTCCTGCAGCACCTTAGAGACGAACAAAACATGCCGATGGTCTCATGAGCTTTTGTGGGCACAGCCCGCTTCCTTTGGTGAATGGAGCAAGGGGTCCCCAGGGACAAATAAACCCCAGAAACTGAGGGGAGATGGGGAGGGAAAGAGAAGGAAAAAGAATCTTGTCAATGAGAGTGCCCGTGCTAACCGAGGCTAACCGAGTGGGCTGTAAATGCCCAATACTTACCTTTGGATGTCATAGAGCCACAGAATCATAGCACGCTAGAACGGGAAGAGACCTCGAGACCCACCAAGTCGTCTCCTGCCCTCGTGGCAGGACCAAGCACGGTCTAGATCAGGGGTGGGCAAAAGTGCCTTCGTGGTCTGGATCTGGCCCGCCAAGGAGATGGATCCGGCCGGCAGAGGCCCTGTTGCTCCCCTGGCCCCAGACCAATTAAAGCTTGGGGTTGGGGGAGCGCCTGAAGCCTTCTCCACTCTACCCCCATCCTGCGAAGCGCTGTCTGGGGGCAGGGGAGCGCGTGAAGCCTCCTCCCGCCTTGCCAGGAGCACGTGGCACTTTGAAGCGCCACGCGCTGCTCACAGGGCAGGGGGGAGAGCGGAGGAGGCTTTGCGCACTCCCCCACCCCCAGGCCAATCAGGGCTTGGGGGCAGAAGAGCTGTGTGAAGCTTCCTTCGCCCTGCCCTGGCCCTGCGAGGAGCCCAGGCACTTCAAAGACCATGATTGGCCTGGGGGTGGAGGAGCGTGCCAAGCCTCTTCCAGGGCATGGGTGCCTAGTGGGAGGAGAGGGCCAAGAGGCTCCCCCATCCCCAGACCAATCATGGTGTGGGGTTGGGGCAGCTCTGCCCCTTAGGTCCCACCCCTTCTGGGGTGGCCTGGGGCAGTGGCCCCGGGGCAAAAATTTTTGCCCCTGGTCTAGATCATCCCTGACAGGTGTCTGTCTAACCTGCTCTTGTCATTAGGGTGTTGAATGTAGCGGCCCATCCAGTTCATGTCTTTGTTCAAACCTTGATTACAAGGGTCAAATTGGCAAATGCTAATCTATGGCTCTCTAAAACCCGGATCAGCGAGAGAAATGGACAGGTGCCCGGGGCTGTAATGCTGCCAGTTTCTCTTCCCATCCCTACGGACCTGGGGCTTGCGGGCCCCACAACGGGCTCGCTCCATGGCCCACGCAGAGACTATCGGCCCACGGGTCTGTTGCTGGGATCAGAGGTGGAAATTCATGTCCCGGGCTGGTGCCAAGTTTTGGGGTTTGCTGTAGGCAAGGCTGAAGGCGAGTCCTGCCCTCTGGGAGAGGGGCTGTGCGTGAGGCTTCCATGGAGACTATGGCTAACTGGCCAACCCTTTCCTTCCTCCTAATACCATTGATCAGTTTATTATTGTCCCCCCAGACTCCCAGACCCCACATCCAAACACCCAGGGGCTAGATGAACCCATCACCCTGCGAAGAAAGCCCCACTCAGTGGCTGCTTCCCTGGTGTGCTCTCGGCATTACAAGGAAGGGCTGGGTATCGCCCGGCTGAGCTCAGGCACCTTGAGAGCGGCAGGCAAAGACTGTTCTCACCCAGACACAGCGTGCGTTAGCTGCCAGAGCACATTGGTTTCCACTGTAGGAGGAAGACGCATCTGTCTGGGGCCTGTGCCCTGGCTGCAAAGGTCAGGGCACTTTGCTGATCAGCCGTGGAAGTTTGGCTCTGGGGGGTAAGCGCTCTCTAAGTCAGACACAGCCCGTCTTCGCCCTGATCGCTCCTCTGTCCCGTGTTGGCAGTGGCATCCAAGCCCCCAAGGAAGGGTCCTCTGGGGCTTGTCATCGGGTGCTGGGGCTGCTGGAAAAGGACCGGTCACGGGAACATCTAGGGTTTCACACTCTGCTGTTTGGGTCCTGGTCTGATGTCAGTGACATGCGTGTCCCGGGAATGGCCGCGGGGTCCCTGGCGTCCCCCTAGACCGTGGCAGGAGCTCGGTTCGGGGCCGGGGTGGCAGCTACCAGTGCCACTGTGAATTCAAGGAACACACTGAACAGGGGGGAGGGAGGTAGGCGGGTGTTTTGCCTGGCCTGTTGTGGAAACAAAGGGAGAAAGCGAGCAGCCCACAAACGGCTCTGCCCCGGCTGCCAGCGTGGAAAGTCTGTTTCAGGGCACAGCCCTTGAAAACCAGGTCTGGAACTCATCGGGACCACATGAAAGGCTCCGGCAGCCAGAGAGCAAGAGCTGGGGTTGGCAGCAGCAGGGGATGTACATGCAGGGGGTTAACACCTCTCCCCGAGCAGTGAAAACAAGGCAGCTGCCTGCCCCTGCTATGGAGAGCGCTGAGCTGGGGAAAACGGCAGGTAGACCCAGTGAAAGGGGAGCACAGCCAAGCCCTTAGGGGTTTGGCCGGATGGACGTGGCAGTCGGCAGAGAGCTGGACTAGGGTGCCTGCGGAAGAGCCCTCCTGGGGACGGACTGTCCCTTGGATTGAGGGAAATAACAGACGCTGTTAAGACACGGTTATTTCGAGAGAAAACCCTTCTCTCGAAATAACTGGTAAACCTCATTGTATGAGGAATAAGGGTTATTTCGAGAGAAGGATTTTCTCTCGAAATAACCGCGTCTACACAGAGTCTATTATTTCGAAATAGTGCCATAATGCGAATATGCAAATGAAGTGCAGGATATTTAAATCCCGGGTTCATTTGACATTTCGAATGTCTTCATTTGCATCCCTCTATCGAAAGAGGGTGCAAGTGTAGACATACCCTAAGATACTTGCATAAATAGGAAACACCCTTAGAGAAGAGACCCATCCCCACCAAGTAGTAAACTCCTGCTTTTGTCTACTCTCCCTGGACACCCTACAAAACCCTGCACTGAGAGGTTTCATCCCTCCAGACCTGCCCTGCCGCGCGCTGCTTTCCAAACACATTTCAAATGCAGCAGGACAGGCGTGGTGGCACGTGCCCCCTCCAGCCCCACGCTAGGACTATCGCAATTGTTTCTTGGTGCCTGTACGGCACCCGGTACAGGGCAGCTCTGAGCTGCGACTGAAGACCCAAGCCATGAGTGCAATATGAATACGAACAAAAAACAACACCCCACCGGGAGAAAAAAATCGTTTCCTCCGGATGTGTAACTTGTTGGCCATGTTTTTGCTTGTTCATGGGAATGATCCTAGAGAAATGGCTGAGGCCAGCCAAAGGGATTGTATTTCAAAAGGAAATGTCATTGGTTCCAGGCAGCGTTCCCTCTATTTTTTTCCAGCTACGTGCAGAATAAAGTTTACTATGTGCACTGATGTGCGGATGTGCACCACCAGTAGAAACACAGCCTGCCAGCTGGGGGCGCTCTGCTCATTGGAATCTCTCCTGGGTGGCCGCCCAAATGCTCAGCATACAGGGGACACAGGCAGAGGTCCCTAAGAGATGGGCAGGATCAAAATGGCAGCGTCAGGCGAGACGTGGCGGAAATGAACATGAGATGCAAACAACATTCTGGTAAGAACCTTTGCAATGCATTTGTGGTGGGGGAGGGGAAAGACCCTAAGAGGTTGTGGATGTAGGGAGGGGAAGCCGTAGCGGGAGGTGACAAAGGATGTGCCAAATGGCCAGTGTTGGCCTATGGACATTATGAACCTTAGCTTGGGGTGGACAAATTTGTAGGAAGTGAGTTAAAACAAAATGAAACTAGCAAGGAACGGAGTGAGTGGCGTTTGCTGAGTCCTCTCCTGAGTGTTATCTATCTCGACTGTCAATGCTTTGGAGCCGTGTTTCCTCTAACTTGTTTCCATATCTGTGCAGAATAAATGTTGTTATATGCACTGAGGCATATGCAGATGTGCACCACCCGTAGAAACACATGCTACCAGCTGTAGGTACTTTGGGCACTTTGCTGATCAGCTGGGCGCCATTTGAATCTCTCCTGGGTGGCTGCTGAAGCGCTCAGCTTGCAGGGAACACTGGCAGAGGTGCTGGAACTAGAGGTACAGGTGAGTGCTGGGCTGACGTGGGAAACACACAGAGGCACAATCAGACAGAGCCACCAGCATGCACCTCCACTAATTCGTAAGAACATCAGAATGGCCACAGTGGGTCAGACCACAGGTCCATCTAGCCCAGTGTCCTGTCTGCCCACAGTGGCCAATGCCAGGTGCCCTAGAGGGAGGGAATCATCAAGTGCTCCCTCCCCTGTCACCCATTTCCAGCCTCTGACACCATCCCTACTCATCCTGGCTCATAAATATTGATGGGCCTAACCTCCATGAATGTATCTAGTTCTTTTTTGAACCCTGTTAAAGTGCTGGTCTTCACACCATCCTCTGGCAAGGAGTTCCACAGGTTGACTGTGCGCTGCACGAAGAAAAACTTCCTTTTGTTTGTTTTAAGCCTGTCAGCTATTCATTTCATTTGGCAACCCCTAGTTCTTTTGTCATGGGAGCAATTTAAGTAACTTTTCCTTATTCACCTTCTCTACACCAGTCATGATTTTATAGACCTCTAGCCTATCCCCCCTTAAGTCTCCTCTTTTCTAAGCTGAAAAGTCCTAGGCTTTTTATTTCTCTTCATTCCAAACCCCTAATCTTTTTTGTTGCCCTTTTCTGAACCTTTTCCAATGCTAATCGATCTTTTTTGAGCTGAGGCGACCACATCTGCCCACAGGATTCAAGAGGTGGGCATGCCATGGATTTATAGAGAGGCAGTAAGATATTCACGCCTCCAAGCTGCAGGTGCAAAACCAGCAGGCACCTTCGGCGTGCTATTTTGTGTTTGGTCACATTCTGCTTGGCTGGCACCCCGTGGGGCCCTCGCAGTGTCTGGGGTGTGGCTCTGTATGGCATGGACTTTGTCTTGGGAGCAAAGGTCCACCTTCCCGACACACCCAACTTGGTTCTTGTTGCTGGGAAAAAGAAAACAACCCGGCCACAGCTGTGGAAGCCACAAGCCAAGAGACCCCATTTCGGTTTCAATTCCTTGCACCGATCCCTGTCACCATCCAGGACCAAAACCAGCTTCACCGGCAGAGCGGGTAGGACCATGGAGATCTGGAAGCAAATATTTGCTCAGAAGATTGAGCAGATGAAACCGGGGCACAGGTGGACTCTGAAGGAGGATTATAACCTTCAGTCCAATGACCTTGATCCCGGATGGAAGCAATTCCTGCAACAGCATGCGTTTGCCAGGTGAGGGGGAGGTAGTGGGGGAAGGGCTAGGAAATGGCTTTTTGAACCGCTTCATCTTCCTTCTGCCGCACTAACAGAGGCGGGTAAGAGGCGGTTGAATAATAAAGAAAAATCTCATTCACGACGAGTGGGGCTGGTGGCAAATCTTCCTCCTAGCTGATTATTTGAAAGGAAGTGGCTTTTTGGACTGAATGGAAATGTTCATGAAACATGGCGGGTGTTTAAAAATCCTGGAGAGTTTTCCACCAAATCAAAAAGGGTTTGTTTTTTTCGACACCCTCTTAAAATTTTTCACGGGGGGAGGGAAAGAATTCGCCTGTTATCAGTGCTAGCACAGAGATGGCTACTGACAGAAGTTGTGGATGTGTCGCACCCCTTTTGTGGACATTTGTGAACTTTTCAGGCAAGAGTAATATTCTTGTGACTAGGGACTCCAGGTTCCATTTCCCGTGAAGTGTGTGTGTAGGGGGGTCACATTATTCAACACCTGCAAATATCTGCACCCCCGGTGGGCAGGTGTCAAAATGTGTGTGAGACCCAGGAGTGTCCTGAGTTGTCACCTGAAACTTCGCACCTGCGCCCGATTGGTTGCCAGCCTCTGCTTTAGAGTGCTCGCCATCCAATCAGGGAGCTGAAGCAATGCCGTGTGGCTCAGAGGATCATCTATAGAGTCGGCAAGCGGGTGAAAGCATTTTAGGGGGCAGGGAAACTTTTAGGGTCAGGGGCCGCTGACCCACAGGAAAATCAGTCGGGGGCTGCACCCAAGTGAGAAGCAAAGTGAGAAGCCCAAAAAGACCCTGCCCACGTTCCCCTCACACCCCAGAGCCAACGGGGGCCCAGGCTAGTAGATTTTGTGCATTCCAGCCCTGTGGGTGGATGGCTGGAGCGCTAGTACACGCTCCCCATTGCTGAGCTTTGGGGGCTGGATCCAGGCAAGCCAGGGGCTGCATCCGGCCCCCGGGCCTGAGGTTCCCCACCCCTGGTTTAGCCCAGACTATTTGGTGAACTCTTACAAATAGGGAATCAGTTGCAGGGCGGGGGCGGAAATGTAGGATCAGGTTATGAATGATTCACTAACCAAAAAAAAAAAAAAAGCCCTCGTTGACTGTAAATAATCTTCAGGAATAATGTGACTGATGCTAGCCGCGTCTAGTTACCTAAATATTTGCAGTGTGGCCATGGTTGTCGGATCTGGCTGCTGGGTTTTTATGGCAATCAGCGAGTGCTCTGGAGTGTGCTAGGCCCCAGAAAGCCCTGGGCGGGAGGGAGAAATATCTTGAAATCTGTCTCAGGGCCTCTGACCACTCATTCTGCTCATTTTCATCCCCTGTGTTTATTTCCTCACCCCCAGGGCTCCATACCTACAGCCTTACGGAGGCTGAATTAGGCTGAGCTAGCTCTCCTCGGGGCTGCCCACAGAGGCACCGTGCCCCAGCTGGGTCAGTTTTTGCTGCCGACTCTTTACGTCTTGGGGCCAGGCATGGCTTGGGAAGGAGAGGATGCTTCTCAGGGCTAGCCTGGATCATAGAACATAAGAGCGGTCAGACTTAGTCAGACGAAAGGTCCATCCAGCCCAGTGTCCTGTCTGCTGACAGTGGCCAATGTCAGGTGCCCCAGAAGGAGTGAACAGAACAGGGAATCATCAAGTGATTCCCTCCCCTGTCACCCATTTCCAGCCTCTGACACACAGAGGTTAGGGACACCATCCCTACCCCTCCTGGCTAACAGCCATTGATGGACCTAAGCTCCCTGAGTTTATCTAGTTCTTTTTTGAACCCTGTTAAAAGTCTTGGTCTTGACACCATCCTCTGGCAAGGAGTTCCACAGGTTGACCATGTGCTGCATGATGAAAAACTTCCCAATAGAACAAGGGAAAGGTCAGCAGGATCCCAGGGCTGGTAGCTGTGGCCATGCAGCAGCCTCAGAGAGGCTTGCGGAAGGGATTCTGGGAGCAAATACGAAGGCAGCAGTGGCTGAATCAATGGTGCAAACAAGACGTTGTTCCACTGAACACTAAGAGGATCATTATCATCAGCGCTCTACTCTGTGCTTGTTAGGCCTCAGTTGGAGTACTGTGTCCAGTTCTGGGCCACACATTTCAGGAAAGACGTGGAGGAATTGGAGAAGGTCCAGAGAAGATCAACAAAAATGATGAAAGGTCTCTCTTGTGCTAGGCACTCTCCAGCCACACAGCAGTAAATCTCTGCCCCTAGAATGCTCAAACTCTCCACAGACTGGGCCAAAGGGGATTTTTAGGATGCTCCCATTATGATTTTTAAGCTGTTGAAGGGTTCTGCTCGGAAGCCTTCGCGGAGCCGTCGCTTTGGAGGAGGGTTGTGAAGGTGGCCAAGGGGGCTGTGGTGCCAGACACAGCGGGGGCCTGGCATGCGGCGGGGCTGGTCACGGACCAGTCTTCATTTCCTCACCCTACTCCCAGCATGTAGGTCAGGGTTACAAAAAGTCATGTGTCGGGTCAGGATCCAATAGCTGCTGCTCCGGATCAGGAAGGGATGGTAGGCATTGGGCAGCATGCGTGGTGGTCCGGAGGCCACTAGACTCCGTGGCAATTGGATTGCTGGACAGCTGTGGCTAACAGCAGCTCTCAGGGTCCATCATCTGGAGGACCAGGAGCAGCCTGGCGAGAGTGGCCTCGTGCCGGAAATCGCTGGTAGGGTATAACAACAGCAGCTGTATTGACCTTACAACCGCATGAACAGCGCTATGCATTCCTCAGTGCTAGTAGATAGAGCTCTGTAGACCAATAGCCACCTCGCCCTCTCCAGCCACATCTCCTGCAGACAATGCTCTGCAACCCATCAAAGAATCACAGAATCCCAGGGCTGGAAGAGCCCTCAGGAGTCATCAAGTCCAGCCCCCTGCCCAAGGCAGGACCAACCCCAACTCAATCATCCCAGCCAGGGCTTGGTCAAGCCGGGACTTAAACACCTCTAGGGATGGAGATTCCACCCCCTCCCTAGGGAACCCATCCCAGTGCGTCACCACCCTCCTAGGGAAATAGTTTGTCCTAATATCTAACCTAGACCGCTCCCATCATAAAATCACAGAACCCTAGAACTGGAAGGGACCTCGAGAGGTCATCGAGTCCAGTCCCCTGCCCTCACAGCAGGACCAAGCACCATCTAGATTATCCCTGACAGGTATCTATCCAACCTGCTTTTAAATATCTCTGGTGATGGAGATTCCACAACCTCCGGAGGCAATTGATTCCAGTGTTTAACCACCCTGACAGGTAGGAAGTTGTCCCTAACGTCCAACCTCAACCTCCCTTGCTGCAATTTAAGCCCATTGCTTCTTGTCCTGTCCTCAGAGGTCAAAAACAATTTTTCTCCCTCCTCCTTGTTACACCCTTTTAGGTACTTGAAAGCTCTCACGTCCCCTCTCTGCCTTCTCTTTTCCAAACGAAACAAGCCCAATTCTTCCAATCTTCCCTCCTAGCTCATGTTCTCTAGGACCTTTCATCATTTTTGTTGCTCTTCTCCAGACCCTCTCCAGTTTCTCCACATCTTTCTTGAAATGTGGTGCCCAGAACTGGACACAACACTCCAACTGAGGCCTAATCAGTGCAGAGTACAGCGGAAGAATGACTTCTCATGTCTTGCTCACCACGCTCCTGTGAATACAGCCCATCCTGTGGGTAGAAGCTAAGATCTCAGCTTAGCCGCTGCCGCTGGTTCAGGGCTTTGACTCTGGGTTAAGTTTTGTCTCCTGCTTTCTCTGGTTAGGTTCCAGTGCTCACAGTGCTGCCATGCCTGGCAGTCAGCTCAGGTGAACATTCTCTTCCACATGCACCTGGACCGGAGGCAGAGTCGGGGCCGGGTAAGGATGAGAGTCTTCAGACAAGAGTGCAAGAAATGCCTCCTGCCGAAACTGGAGCAGCCTGAATTCAGCCAGGAGCACGTCACAAGAGTCGTGGAGAACCTGGTGCTGAAGATCAGTGGGAAATGCTACAGAGACGCCATCCATCCCAAAGAGCTGTCCAAGATCATCGTGGAAGATCAGACGACGGGGCCCCACGACAGCGCCCACTGTGAAGCTTGCCGGCTGGGCATCTGTTATGTGAAAAATGAAGCCCAAGCACCAACCAACCCCTTCTTTAGGGCTGCTTCTCTCTTCCCACGCGTCTTCCCTGCCCAGCAGGAATGGAGCGACGCAGAGGCGGAGAACAGCTACGGCAGGGGGAGCAGCTGTAACTGGCGGCGTTGGTGTTGCTACAGTTGTTGTGTGGTCATTTTTTTGGCACTGCTCATTTTTGTTCTGCTTTATTTCACAGCCAAGTAGTGGCAAGTCGGCGCTCACCCCTGAATGGAACTGAATCGCAATAACCTGGATAATAATTAAGCTTGCAAGGATTAAGGTGTGATCTGGAAATCGGTACATGCCCATTTTCACCACTGACAAAAAGCCAGTGAAAAAATATTTCCATCACTAACTGAAATTGACCAATAGGCAACGAAAGAACAACACTGCTCGAGACTATAGAATTTGATGGCAGGATCTTTCCTTGGTCTGTTTCGGCAGGAGAGGTGGACAGTTTCTGCTGCCTCGGTGATGACGTTTGAACTTTTCGAATTGCAGTCTTGGCTTTCCTTTAATAATGACTGCCAGACTTCCCCCCTTACTTGACTGCCTCAGAATTTCTCAGAACGATGAACATGTAAATCAATAAAAATGCAGGGAAAAAGCCTCACCCATTATTTTTTGCAGCTGTGAAAATGTAGAGAGATCAACATAAAAATAAAAATAAAAAAAGCTTAGAAATAACCATGGATGTTTTCTGTCAATGTTCTGTAAGTGTAACCTACATACCTAGTGTGGGCCACTACTCTGGGGAGTGGCACCTAGACAATTTACAGTGAGCGATCAGAACAAGGGAGCTCCGCAGGGCCAGGGTTAATACCGTGGAGTTAATCCCTGTGGGCGGGGCAGTCCGGCCCCGAAGCAGATTAGCTCCCTTTTACTTTAGTTACTCAGGGACGGAGGGGCAGGTGGCAGGCCCGGGAGCCCCGCCTTGCAGCTGGCTCCCTTATGTAAATCACTGAGCTCCTGGCTCAGACAGTGAATGCCCTGCCCAAGCGAGGCTGTGAAGGGGCAGGGGAGAACATGGAACCTGGCAGAGGATGTCTGCGCAGAAGATGGCCTGGGAGAAGCCCAGAGACAAGTGGTTGCTCAGCCCAGAGGATAACCTCAGTCCACGAAACCTTGAGCCTGGATGGCAGCAATACCAGCAAGGAAAAGCATTTGCTGGGTGAGGGGGGAGCAGAGAAGCAGGGCAGTAAATGATGCACGAGGCATGGGCGGGGTAGGAACCCCCTTTCGGGAAACTAGCCCCGCCCCTGCAGCCTGAGGCCCCGCCCCTGCAGCCTGGGCCCCGCCCTTCTGCCTCCCTTGCCTGCCAGAGTTCTAAGGCCCTCCACTGAGGCTGGAGGAGCCCCAACCAAACCATCCTGAGCCCTAGTGAGCCCCCACTGGCTTTGGAGGAGGGGGGGGCCGACGGCGGAGCATCAGGGCAGAGCGTGGGCAGGGCCCTGGCCTGGGTTAAGGGAGGCTTAGCCCGCCCTGGCCTTTGCTACCAGCCACCCATGCTCCAAATAGGGTTGCCAGGTGTCCGGTTTTGAACCGGACAGTCCAGTATTTGAGCTTCCTGTTCAGGAAACAAATGGAGAAACTCTAAATGAGAAAATACCGGACAGTTCTATTTTCTCAGCTAAGATGGAATGTCGATTGTGATGTCGTGTCAAGTGTGTCCGGTATTTTTGTTGAAACCATCTGGCAACCCTAGCTCCAAAATGAATTTTACCCAGGGCTCGGAGCAGAGCTTCCAGGGGGGAAGGAAGCCGGGCGGGCAGGGGAGAGGGTTAGGAACAGGATCTGTTGGGCTAGCCCCAGCAATGTAGCTGTACAGCTCCTGGCCCTGAATGCTGATGAGTCACCGGGAGGGTCCTACACATTGGCGTCCTGTTCAGTAGCATTTCCCACCCCGGAAAAGTCGGGGGAGCAGGACATGGTGTCAGTGGGAATGTCGTTGGGGCGAGAGCAAGGGGCGGCGTTTAAACCCATCCCCTGGAATTCCCACCCGCAGCTCCGCAAAGAGGCAGGGCGCGGGCGGCCGCAGCAGATTTGCGGCGGCAGGGGAGATGCTTGTTTCGGTTTCAGAACTGGCTGCACACCCGGACGCCAGACGCCTTCATCTAAGCGCTACGCCCCTCCAATCCAGGAACATGTGATACATGCTGGCCAAACAACACTGGTCAAAGCTGTGCCTAGGGGATGCGGGACTCGGGACAACCCCCCAACTGCAGGCCCTGCCCTGCCCGTGCTCCACCTCTCCCCTCCATCACTTCACCCCTTCCCCCGACCGTGGGGCCGAGGTCTGGAGCCCTCTGCTTTCTGTTGGTGCAGAGAAGCCAGGCGCAGCAGGCCGGGAGAGGGTGGCAGGATGGGGGAAGCTGGCTGCTGCAGTAGGTGTGAGGGTGGGAAGGTGACCCCCGCTGCTGCCCCACAGCAGGCCCCCAGGTAATCCCCTGGGTTCCTCCCATCTGCCACCGGGCCCCCCCAAAGCGCAGGGCCCCAAACCGTCCCATGGACAGGACGGCTCTGACACCGATCACGTTTTGAATGTCAAATATGCACTAAGGGAGCGTAGGCCAAGAATTATCCACGGAGATTATCCCTCTGCTAATGCATTAGGTACCACTCTGTGCTGTTCGCACGACCAGAGCTCCTGGGAGAGCCAGCCAGGCCCTCGCTGCGTTAGGCGCTGTACAAACACAGAAGAAAGTCCCTGCTCCGAGGGGTTATAAGACAAGAGACAGCAGGTGGCTACAGACAGCAGCAGGAAGCTTTTAGACTGTCTTGGCCAGCGTGATAAGCAGTGTCAGACCACCCTGACCCGCTCCCAGGCTGTGAGGAGGAGGAGAGAGGAACTCTGTGGAATAAACGATCCGAAGTGACATTTTTTTTTGTTCATCGCTTGTTATGGGCGGGATGCTGATCCCCAGATGCAAACGAATTCTAGTTGGAGGCTGCTCCTTACGGGGCCCAGACTTCAGCTGTCGATTGGAAGGTGCTCGGAAGGCCCGGTTAGAAATCGGCTGCAAAGCCGCCCAGGGAGTGCCGCGTGAAATGTGACCTGTCACGCAGCGCCTGTGGGCGGCAAGCGACTCTTTTGCCCAGCAAAACCCAACATGGTGCAGGGGCTGGGTTTTACTCTGATTGGTTTGTAAGTGGACACGGTGCCCAAGCACGGAGGAAACGTCGTTGCATTGGAGTTTTTCCCTGGGGGAGTCAGTGGCCGGAGAAAGGGCTGGATATTAAGAGCAAAACTTCATGGAGTCCAACGGGAGCAGGCTTTGATCTTAGGTTGAATTTGTCCAACACTTCGCTGCCTGATCCTTCCACCTTATCCATTAAGCCATCAGGACCCACCCCGCCTCCCTAACTTCAGCTGATGCCAGCTCCAGCCCTGGGGATGCTAATGGAAGCTGCCCATCTGCTCCATCTGCTTGGGGCGGCAGAGTTAAGGTGATTGTGAGTTACTGCTGTTAGGACAAAGCCATACAGGGGCTCGCCCCCTGAGTGCTGAGCACTGCTGGGAGGTGCTCAGAGCCTTGCAGGATGAAGCCCAATGTCAGTGGCTGATGGGTCTCTCTCCGCATCGAGTTTGGGGCAAGGGTATGGCCAGAAGGACTCACCCGGGCAGGGCGGCCCTAGACTAGCTGCCAGCAACTGGTGCCCGAGGCGAACCATGCAATCGGCACCCCCACCTCCAAACCCCTCAATGATATTGCGCCACCATTTGGCGCCCCATTTAACTTGGTGCCCTAGGCGACCGCCTAGTTTGCCTATATGGACAGGTCGCCCCTGCACCCGGGTGGGCCCCAACTCTGGGTGGGTGGGCTGTGATGGGGGGCAGGGGTAAGCCCGGGATCTGCGGCCCTATATCCCAGCTGCAGTGCCGGGTGGGCTGGCGGGTGGCGGATGCAGACGCCCTGGTTTGGAGGCCGGCGTGGGCGCCCGGCTAAATGCCCCCTCCTTTGCCTCTGCAGGTTTGAATGCTCCGGCTGCTCCCGCTGCTGGCCATAGGCACAGGTGATGCGTCTCTTCCAGATGCACCTGGCGCAGAGGCAGGGCTGGGTGAAGATGAGACTCTTTGGCCAGAAGTGTAAGAAGTACTGGGCGGCTCAGTTCGAGAAGCCAGCCTTCACTCAGGAGGCTATGGAGAGGATCCTGGACAACCTGGTGCGGAAGATCCTGCAGAAATGCTACCGGGAGTCTTTGGCAAAGCCCAAGTTCGCCGAGCCCCTGGTGGAAGAAGAGGTGGAAGGGCCCCACAACACGGCCCGTTGCGAGGCGTGTGCTCTGGGGATCTGTTCGGTGAAAGGCTCATCCGCTTATGTGCTCCTTGCCCCCGCTTCTCTGCATGGCCACCTGGCGGGGCGGGGAGCCGACACAGAGAGCTGCTGGAGGCTGCTGCGTTATGTGCTACCCGTCCTGGCTGCTTTGCTCGGGCTGGCAGTGCACTGGAGTGGGCAGTAGGAGATTCAGCGCCTGGAATGACGGGGCGGGCACGGAAGGGGGGGGGTTATATTATCCAGACACGCTGCTAATGTACCTTCCCCTCCTCGTGGAGGGAAAAACACCCCGATCGGTGCCATGGGCCGGGAAACCGGCCCCTGCTCAACGGTACCTTGCAATGCTATCGAGAGGCCCGTTCAGAATTCAACAGGGCAACAAAGAGGCTGAAATAACAGCAGGCGGGTGCGTTAAGCCTCCTCTGGGCCGCTCCTTGTGGGTCTGGTCCAGTGCCCCGTGGAATCCCATTGACTCCAGTGGACACTAGATCGGGCCCTTTTCCCCATCAGACCCTCCTGCTCCATCTCTGTGCCCTGTACCCGCTGGGACAGGCCATCTCTAGAAAGCTGGGCGCCCTGCAGGGGAGGGCTGCACTCCAGGCCGTGGGGGCAGGAGCAGTGGGGGGGGGGCAGAAGTAGGGCTGGGAGGCAGCAGGGGTCGGTGGGAGGGAGCTTGGGGGGAAAGGTGGGATCGTCCCTGCACTCACCGGCGTCGGGAAGTGGAGTCACACAGCTGGGAGCTGGCAGGGCGGAGTAGGCTAGCGCCAGGTCATTCCGCTGCCTGCTGCTACTGGTGAGTGTGGGGGGGAACCAGCCCTCCTCCCCAATCTCAAGGGCCGCATTGCTTGGACGACAGGGATGGAATGAGGGTTTAGTGTGGGCAGGGGGGTGGTGTCCTTGCCCCGCCCCCCCCCTCCCCGGGGTGGCCCTGCTGCGGGGAGGGGAGGGAGATTTGGCCAGGGGCTGGGGCTGGCCGCTGGAGTGGGTGCCACCCCGTACGCAGCACGCTGCTGCCGAGGGCACCAGGGAATTTGGTGATGCGTCTCCGAGCAGTAGCCGTGTCTCCTCAAAACCAGAGAGGAGTCTGGTGGCACCTTGAAGCCTAACACATTGATTTGGGCCTAAGCTTTCGTGGGCACACACCCACTTGGCCAGAGGCCGGGAGCGGAAGACCCGGGGGCCCTGCGTGACGGCGCCCTTCGCGTATGAGCAGGGACGGCCCTGCTGTGGGAGGGGAAGGGTAGGACGCCAGGGAGGGGTTTGCTTCCCTCAGGGAGGACGGCCCTGAGAATAGCTGCTCTTGTGTACAAGATGCACCCTGGCTCATCTGCGCAACTGGAGGGCCACTCCCCGGTCCCTTCTGGTGTGTCGGGAAGGGAAGGCCAGGGGCCAGAGTCCTGTAGCTCCATTGGCCACGGTGATGGGGCGTCTGCTCCATACTGGCCTAGCAAGGGTTAAACCCAGGCCTGGGAGAGGGCTGAGACATGGAGCCAGCTGCTGAGGCAGGTAGCAGCCAATCAGGGCCCAGCTGGGGCTGTATAAATAGGGGCTGCTGGAGCAGAGGAGAGGACAGTCTGACTCCAGCTGGGGAGCAGGAGGGAGCTGGCTGTCAGGGAAGCTACAGAGGGTACCTGAGGCAGAGCAGGGCTGGGGAGCTCTGGCCAGGCAAACTCCCAGGCTGAGGCCTTGCTCTCAAGGCCTGAGGGGACTAGGGCGGCGGAAGGCAGCATGTCCACCCCCTTGCCAACGAGCAGTGGCCATGTCAGGCTGCAGTTTGCCCCTGAGGCAAGGGCTAGATGCCGACAGATAGCGGGTCACTGGGGCAAGGTGGGCCTAGGGGCTGGGGTTCCCTGGGAGGGGAAGGCCCCAGAGTGCAGGAGCACTGCTGTGGAATAGTACTGGGAGGAAAGGGCATGTGGGCAGGAAGGGATGCGGGGCCTGGACCAGGGCAAGAAGCAGGTAACTGAGGGTGAGACCGGCCAGCAGAGGCTGGGGGAGACCAGCAGGAGGCGCTGCGGCACTGAGTCACGACCCTGTTACAGCCACAGTGAGGCGATGTTGATTTCACTGACGGAGGGTCTGTCCCCCGGTGTTTGCCCGGGTAACTTGTCCCCTTCCACAGGAAAGGGGCCGATATAAGCCTACGCAGGGAGCAGAACGCCCGGCAGAGAAGCTGGCCTCGTGGCAGGCTGGAAGCCTCAGCATGGGCCATGTTCGCCGATCACCGAGCTCAGATCCTTTATACCGGGGTGTTTGTGTGGCAGGGAACACGGGTTTGCATACCAGTCCTTGGTGACGTGCTGCCCCGCAGCGTGCTTTTCTGTCCCACTGCTAAGGGAACCCTGCGCCAAGCTGCGGTCTGAGTGTCTTGGCCCAGTTCATACATAATGGGAAAGGCAATCCTGCCTGTGTCCCTGTTGAAAAATGTCAGATTCTGGTACCTCTGCAATACAAGGACCCATACTGGATGGAGTAGTCCTTTTCCCTGCAAAATGCATGTTAACAGACTAGTACTTGGCTTTGTGTCAGTACAATAAAGCATCACGTTGAAATTTCAGGGGCGCTTCCCTCTCTGCTGGGATGCTGTGAACCCCAACAGCCTTTGGGCGGGCAGGAATTCCCCCAACCTGCCCTGGAATCACCCTGGGTGCACAGCTCGATCCTAGCACCTTTATTTGCCTGGGCACCCCCCCAGGGTCGTGGCAAACAGTAGCCACGTGGTGGGAGTGCAGCAGAAATCCCAGGTGCCTGAGAGGAAGCTCTACATCCACCCAACACTCTCAGCCTCTGCCCTCCCTCCAGCCTCCTCAGTGCCCGGTGAGGGCATTTCCTTCCCTTTGGGCAGTGGCTGGTTCTTAGGTGCGGTGCAGGGTCGGGGGGGCACATGCTCAGGTTGCCCTGCCGTCCCTCCCAGCTCAGGCTTTGGTTGGGCTGGCTTTGTCCATAGAATCCCAGGGCTGGAAGAAACCTCAGGAGTCATCGAGTCCAGCGCCCTGCCCAAAGCAGGACCAACCCAACTCAATCAGCCCAGCCAGGGCTTGGTCAAGCCAGGACTTAAATACCTCTAAGGATGGAGATTCCACCCCCTCCCCAGGGAACCCATCCCAGCGCTTCCCCACCCTCCTAGGGCAATAGTTTTTCCTTATCTCCAACCTAGACCTCCCCCGCTGCAACTTGAGACCATTGTAGTAAGATGAGGGCCTGAAACAAAATCCCATGTAAGCACAGGCCTGGTTCGAGGCCTGAGGCCTAGCTAACAATGGACAACACTTGACTAGAGGCAGGTCCCTGCTCATGGAACTGGCATGAACAGAGCTGAGAGCGCAAAACACTAACTGGAAATAGGCCCAGGTGTAGACCAGTAGACCAGTAATTGGTGCTGGGCATAGGTTGAAAGCACATTCCAAAAGGACGGTACCACTGACTTGGTACCCACACTCTCCACAGATACGGACCCAGGTTTGAAAAGGGTCTAAACCGACAGCGTGAGGGATACGGATGATCTTCTAATCAAACCATCAAGTGCAGGGTGATGGGTGGTATCTAAGTAGAGTCAGAGGGTGGTAACCTGACATGTCAGGCGTGAGGTGTAACTTGTTTGTACCTGTATATAAGTTGGTGTTTTGGAGGGGCTGTCTTTGTCTGACCTATGGGGCAGTGAGACCTCCCACTGACTGAGCTGAGGCCATTGTTACGGGGTACATGTGCGTAGTGGTTGGGTAGAGTCTAACAGCTATGACTGTACTTCTCTTAACAATAAACCTGGCCAGGCACCTTCGACCCTTATCTGATTTGTGGTCTTTGGGGTCTTTCTTGGAGTCTGCTGTGGTGACTAATTGCGCAAGTTGACAGGGCCCACATGACTGAGCACACCCGCAGGCAGCCTTCTGGTTATCATCACTGACAGAGCAGGAGACCTGTCAGGACACCACAACGGTAAATCTTGACTGCTACAACCATCGCTCCTCATTCTGCCATCTGCCCCACTGAGAACAGCCTCTCTCCAGCCTCTTTGGAACCCCCCTTCCAGGAGCTGAAGGCTGCTCTCAAATCCCCCTTCACTCTTCTCTTCTGCAGACTAAACAAGCCCAAAGCCCTCAGCCTCTCCTTGTAGGTCATGTGCTTCAGCCCCCAAATCATTTTGGTTGCCCTCTGCTGGACCCTCTCCAATGCGTCCACATCCTTTCTGTAGTGGGGGGCCCAGAACTGGATGCAATACTCCAGATGTGGCCTCACCAGAGCCGAATAAAGGGGAATAATCACTTCCCTAGATCTGCTGGAAATACTCCTCCTAATGCACCCTAATATACCATTAGCCTTGTTGGCTACAAGGGCATCCTGTTGACTCATATTCAGCTTCTCATCCACTGTCATCCCCAGGTCCTTTTCTGCCAAACTTTTCTGTCGGTCCCCAGCCTGTAACAATGCTTGGGATTCTTCCAAACATCACCCGATTTCTTTTGGCCCAATCCTCCCATTTGTCTAGGTCACTCTGGAACGGCTCTACCTCTCCCCCTAGCTTAGTGTCATCTGCAAACTTGCTGAGGGTGCAATCCATCCCCTCCTCCAGGTCATTCATAAAGATGTTGAACAAAACCATCCTCAGAACCGACCCCTGGGACACTCTGCTAGAAACCGACCGCCATCCAGACATCGAGCTGTTGATCACTACCCATTGAGCCCAATGATGTAGCCAGCTTTCTATCCACCTTACAGTCCATTGATAAGATGGACGGTAAGATGGATAGAAAGCTGGCTAGATCATTGGGCTCAATGGGTAGTGATCAACGGCTCAATGTCCAGCTGGCACATGCCCATTCCTGCTGCCTGAGCAGTCCCTCCTGGAATGGCAAACCCACTGTGTCGGAGGACTGTCACACCCACTCCCCAAGCAGTGGAGAGCTGGCAGCTGGAGGCAGAGAAAGGAGTCCTGGCATCTCTCCAGCAAGCCAAGGTTGGAGGGATGCTTCTTTTATCTGTCTGCCCCATAGCTAGACACGGCTCCGGTGCAGGATTGGCCTTCATGGCGCTGCTGCTGATTGGTGGTGTGCGGGTTCCACAGATCTGTCACATCTAAACTGAAACGGCTAAGGTCTGGAACTAATGCAATTGGCTTAACAATCCATTGAGGTCTATAAACTTCCAGGCTGCCCACTGGAGAACAATGAAGGATCCCTCTGCGTACAGCACGTATCTCTCCCATCACGGCCCACCAGCACATGAGAATGTCATTATGGGTATCTGCTTGCTGTATTCTTCATGCATTAATTGCCTGAGTAAATTGGGGCCCTACCAAAGTCACGGTCCATTTTCCTCAGTGTCAGGGTCATAGAATTCTAAAATCCTAAATCTCATGATTTCAGTGATTTAAATCTGAAAGGTCACGTGTTTTTAATTGAAGGGTCCTAGCCTTGTGGGGGAGGGGAGGGCGTCACAGGTTGTGGTACTGCTCCCCTTACTTCTGAGCTGCTGCTGGTGGCAGCGCTGCCTTCCGAGCTGGGCAGCTGGAGAGCGGTGGCTGCTGGCTGGGAGCCCAGCTCGGAAGGCAGAGGTGCTGCCGGCAGCACTGCAGAAGTAAGGGTGGCATGGTATGTATTGCCACCTTTACTTCTGTGCAGCTGCTGGCAGGGTGCCTGGCCAGCAGCGGCTGCTTTTGGGCCACCCAGCTCTGAAGACAGCACAGAAGGAAGGGGGCAATATTGTGACCCTCCCTAAAATAACTTTGCAACCCCTCCTGCAACTAACTCCCTGTTAGGTCAGGACCGCCTGGCTGGTCTCCCCCTGTGGAATCTGTATAGTGTAGGCTAAAAGCACACAAAAGACAGATTTCATGGTCCATGCCACATTTTTCATGGTTGTGAATTTAGAAGGATCCTAATCATAGAATAGTTGGATTGTTCCCAACGACCCCCAGAAACTCAGGAAGCAGATTGGCTCAGGAAACTAAACTCCTTTCAGTTTCATTTTTCACACCCCAGTAGTTGGCTGTTTATCTGGTATCTCTAGCAGTAAACACAAGTGGCAGGACAAGGAACTCCAGTCTCCATCCTGCCGCTCAGCTGGTCATGAGACACAAGGGGGAAATAATCCATCGGAAACTCCATTTGCCATCTGGTACCCTTGGGACTGTCCACACGGCTGTCGGGCGAGATGAAGAAGCTGACCATGGATTCTTGGAGAGAAATGTTTTATGAGAAGATAGATGAGGTAAAGCCACAGGACGAGTGGGACCTAAAGATGCACGAGGACCTGGATTACAATGACCTGGAACCGGGTTGGCAGCAGTCGGTGCAAGAACATGCATTTGCCAGGTGAGGAGCAGCGGTTGTTAGGGCTGTTGGGAATTCCTTTAAGACTTCACACATTCCACCACCTCCTCAGTCATTAACAAACGATCTGCTTTCAGTGACACATGCCGCTCTTGTGTGTGTGTGTGTGTGTGTGTGTGTGTGGAGGCATAGAAGCAAATATGCGATTGCTCTAATTCTACCTTGGAATTAATGATGCCTTTAAATCAGGGGTGGGGAAGCTAAGGCCCAGGGGTTGAATGTGGCCGCTGGCTTGCCTGGATATGGCCCCCGAGGCTCAGGGCCCCCCCTCAGCATTGTGAACTTGCACTGGTGCTCCTGCCCTCCCCCGTCACCTTACCACGGGGCTGGAGCGCACAAAATCTACTAGCCTGGGCCCCTTGAGGTTCTGGTGTACGGGAGAATATGGGGAGTGTCTTTCTGCTTCGCAGTTGGGGGTCACGTCAGTGAGGGGTTGGTTTTGTTTTCTTTGCTTCTCACTGGTGTGCAACCCCCGACTCATTTTTCTGTGAGTCAGCGGCCTCCGACCCCAAAAAGGTCCCGCAGCCCTGCTTTAAATGCAACTCTGCTTTCAAAATTGCTTCCTTTTCTTTTCCAGCCACCACACGCCCCTCCCCCCCCATCACTGCAAATGGGGCTGCCTAGCAGTTTACTTTTTGGTTGGGGTTCTGTAGTCTCTCTCTCTCTCATGCTCTTTGGAAGCTGCGGTGTATTGATACAGGCCAGCAAGCCCAGCAGCGCTTACGTTGTAATGAAAGGAGTGCCAACGCTCAGCTGTGGTGGGCCCAAGCACAAACTGAACATTGGCTGGGCAGGTTGGGGAGTGGTGGTTGCTGGCCAGGCCCCCAGCTCTGAAGGCAGTGTTGTTCCCAGCAGCAGCGCAGAAGTAAGGTTGGCATGATGGGGTATTGCTGCCTTTATGTCTGCGCTGCTGCAGGGCTGGTGCTGCCTTCAGAGCTGGGCACTGAGAGAGCAGTGGCTGCTGGCTGGGAGCCCAGCAGTGCCAGGACTCTGAATTGCCAAGCCTAAAAGATCAGGGCTTCTAGCAAGCCCTGGCATAAATTAATCACCGCACCTAGGGGCGAGGTGAGCTCCTTGCAAAGCCCCAGCTGTTATGGCACTATCCTATGGCTTGTTTGACCTGGGTTAGAGCCCCTGCTTGGCTAAATAGGGCTAACAATCTGGGTCTTCACCGCTCTGTGCCTCAGTTTCCCATCTGAAAAATGGGGATGACAGCCTGCCCTGCTTCATAAGGGTGTTATGAATATAAATGCTTGGAAGATTGTGAGGTGCCCAGATACTATGGTGACAAGCCACAGGGCACCCCCCTGCCATAGGCCCTGCCCCACCTATTCCCCAAGCCCCGCCCCTGCTCTGCCTCCTTCCCCCATCTCCCAAGCAATGCAGGCTGGGAGAGTGTGGTGCGGCGGGGCGGGGCGGGGCGGGGCGGGGCGGGGCGGAGCAGGATGGGAGAGGGCGGTGCAGCGGGATGGAGTGGGATGGGAGAGGGCGGTGCAGCGGGATGGAGTGGGATGGGAGACGGCGGTGGGGCGGGGTGGAACGGACTGCTGGACCACTTCAGCTCCCACCACCCATGTGGTTAGTGCAAGGGGGTGACTCCTGCTGTTGCCCTGCACCAGAGACTCATCATCCCCTGGGGCCCTCCTGTCCATAGGAAGGTTGAGGCAGCCACCGTGGGGCCCCCAAAAGCGCGGGGAGGGACAGCTCTGCCCACCATACAAGAAGGTCATTGATAAATTGGAGAGGGGCTGGAGAAGAACCCCGAGAATGATTAAAGAGCATATCTGACAGTGGCAGAGTGGAAAGAGCTACATCTATGTAGCTTCGCAAAGGGAAGGTGACAGGGCAGCTTGGACACTATCTATAACTATTTACACGGGGAACAAATATTTACCACTGAGGCCGTCCGCCTAGAAGAGAAAGCTCTAGCATGATCCAATGGCTAGAGCCTGGAGCTCGAGACAGACCAGAAATAAGATGGAGACATTTTTAACACTCTGAATAATTGACCATTGGGACCACTTGCCCAGGGTGATGGTGGATTCTCCATCACTGCCAATTTGGAGATCACGAAGGGAAGTGTTCCTCTGCTCCAGGAATGATTTTAGGGCCCCTCCCTGGCTTGTGTTCTACAGTTCATCAGGGTAAATGCTCACAAGGGTCCCTTTGACATATCTGAATCCGTAATGACATTGAAATGCATTAAAAAATAAGGCCAGCCAGCAGCGGATGCAACCCAGCGAGTGTGACACCTGCCTAGGCCAGATCTGAAGTTGGTCCCATGTTTTTAACGAGCCTTGAGTTTGATAGCAGGGGCTGCTGGTTGGTTGCTGTAATGGGGCCAACCAGTCCCATGCTGAGCTTAGGCAGGTGGGGTAGGAGGACCTCTCTGGCCTGCAGGCAGCAGCTCCCCCCAGCCAGGCAGCTGCTGGAGCTGCCAATTACGGAGACACTTTTTTGGGAGGTAAGAGTTGCCTTTATAAGACAACTCCCCCAATATTGGGAAGATCCCAGTAATATCAGGACGTCTGGTCACCTTATGCATGCTATATCTCCTTCCTCTTTTTAGCTTCCAGTGCTCCCGGTGCTACCATTCCTGGTCATCTGCTCAAGTGGTGGTCCTGTTCCACATGTACCTGGACCCGCACAGGAGGAAAAGTCAGGTGAAGATGAGAGTCTTTCGACAAGAATGTTACGAGTGCTCTGAGGGCAATTTAGAAAAGCCAAATTTCCAGGAGGAAAGCATCAAGAGGATATTGGAGAACTTGGTCAGCAGCATTAGGGAGAAATGTCATGGTGAGTTCTTGGACCACAGCCAGTTAACTGACATTATCGTATCAGGATGGCACCATGGACCACATCGGAGCGACCATTGTGAGGCGTGCAGGTTGGGAATCCATCAGAAGCCTACACACACAAAGCACTATAGAAAGCCCAAAAGCACAGTGCATCATGGGACATCCAAAGACACAATGCCACTAAGTCAGCTCCCGTCCGACAATTTACTCGAGGGCCCGAATTGCTGTTCAAAGTTTTGCTGTGTTCTCTGCGTTATTTGCATTGTGATTCTTTTTATTCATCTGATGAACTCTCGAAGTTCCTTCCAGTTCTAAGAGTCTATGATGGAGCTGGCCAAATAATGGGGATAACCTCCTTTCCTCCACCTGATTCATGAATCATTGTAAATAGAGTCAGCTAGCCGGGTTGTCTCTGCTTGGTGAGTTTGTATTGCCTAAATAATTGCTGGGGATTCAAAAACATGATGGAAAATCTCCCAGATGTCATGAATTCTGGCGGGAATGAGTCTGCCTCTGAAAACAGCACTCACAGCTACATCCTTCCTCCCTCGCTTTTCTCTAGGGGTTGATCTCCTGTTTGAAAAAGTCCAGTTGGCCAATCAAGGAGCAGAAACAATACCACATGACTTCTGTTGGGATATATAAAAATTCATAGGGGTCTGGGATAATGCAGCCACTGCATTACCCTTTAAACATGTTTTTTTCTCTTTGTTTCTGTAGTTTGGAAAGATACATTAAGAGTCCGTCCAAAACCGGTATTATCCTTCCTGATATATAAACATGCTCTTTCCCTTCCTTCTTGCAGCCTAGGAAACCAGATAAATATGTAGCTGTTTTACTTTGTTGGCTGCGTCTAGACTGGCATGATTTTGCGCAAAAGCAGTCGCTTTTGCGCAAAAACTTGCCAGCTGTCTACACTGTCCGCTTGAATTTGCGCAAGAGCACTGACGTTCTTATGTAAGAAATCAGTGCTTCTTGCGCAAATACTTTGATGCTCCCGTTCGGGCAAAAGTCCTTTTGCACAAAAGCTTTTGCGCAAAAGGGCCAGTGTAGACAGCTCAGATTTGTTTTGCGCAAAAAAGCCCCGATCGTGAAAATGGCGATCGGGGCTTTCTTGCGCAAAACTGCGTCTAGATTGGCACGGACGCTTTTCCGCAAAAAGTGCTTTTGCGCAAAAGCGTCCGTGCCAATCTAGACGCTCTTTTCCGCAAATGCTTTTAATGGAAAAACTTTTCCGTTAAAAGCATTTGTGCAAAATCATGCCAGTCTAGACGTAGCCTGTTGTGTCTTTTGCTTATCTTCATTGGCTCTGTATAAAATATTTTCAGGGTGAAATTTCTTGTAATCCTATAACCTGCTGATTTGGAAAGTTTGTAGTGCAGAAAAGTGTTCATTTAATTAGAAACTCTGTAAATAGTAATTAGGGGTGGGTATCGTATTCATTATTTCCTTATTAATATACATTGTATAGGAGTTAACATTACTAAATAAGGTTTTAGGAAAAGATAGACGTGTGAATTAACATACTAACATAGAGAAAAGGGTGTAATCGGTGCCAATTTGTGGTCACTCGGACATTGTGTTGCATGTCCCAGGTAAAAGTGTATGGGCAATCAAGCAGTTCCATTTACTCCATCTGCACCTGGGTCTCCTGTGTCTTCTCTAACAACTTCGGTGACCAACCACACACCACGAGGCACAAATAGCTACCACAAACCATTTGTGTGCAGAGGCAGAAATTATTTGTCTGGACAATTTGGCCCATCCCAACAACAACCACGCTGGGTCTCTGAACCCAGAAAGGTGCTGCATTGATAACGGACATTAATAACTATGACCAATTCCTCTGGCTCTGCCTGTTACCTTCATGCTCAGTCAGGCATTTGACTGTGACAATGGGACAATGGGGATGTAACAACCGAACTGTCTGCGGAAAGATGCGCCAAAGGAGATGAGCTAATGCAGAAGAAAACCATGGAAATGTCCAGCTGGAGAGGCATGCAAGAGGTTTTCCTAAGTGCCGGTGTACATCACAATTGCCACAAATGAAGCCCATGAATTGTCCTCCCTTGCATGGGCATGGAGAATAATTGATCACCGTCCTCTTGCCTTTGGCATTATCATGTCCTCCCTCGGCCCTCTCTTCTCCAGACTAAACGTGCCCCCAAACGGCGGCTGTAACTTTGCCAGAAATCAAGTGCGTCCCTTTCTCTGCCGTGCATTAGGTTACCTCTCATGTTTGTCACCTGTTTTGTGCAAGAAGTGAATTGTGCTGTCAATAATGTTGTGTCTCTTCAGCAAGTACCTGGAAAAGCCAACATTAGTTGCTGTCGCTTGAAAAGCCATGAGGCAAGGTTGGGTTAGTTACAAAGCCACATGTATTATGTTGTGGTTAACAGTGAAGCAACTCTCTGGGTTGCCCATGAAACCGGTTGTTCCTGTTGACTAATGCAGGCTGCCTAGCATGCTGATATTTTAACCTACTTACAATATATCTTCCAATCATTTAATAAGCCTGTTATTAAGCATTAATACAGCTGTTGTGTAGCCCAGATTGGTCCGTAACTTTCTTCCGATCCTTCTCACTTATGCTACATGGCCATGACACCGCGCACTAGCTGAAATTAACTTTGGCCCAAGTAGATGAGAAAACTCTCAGTATTGGGACATATGACCATTTCCTCATCATCGCTACAGAGATGGAGTTACCCTGCCAAGCCTGTTTAGCCTGGATTTGGTCTGCAGGGATGCCTGCACACCCCTTACCACTTGGAAAGCGTGTGATCTGAAGAACAAAAGAGAGAGGGGTGCACCATGGTACTGGGAGCAAACCAGGTGCAAAGCTGATGCACGAAATCCAGTTTCAGGTGACATGTATGTACCGGCTTTGGCTGGTAAATCAGTGGGGTATAAAAATGGCTGGAGGGGTGTGACTTTGGGGACACGCCCGGTATGGGACTGCTCTTTGGAGAGTGACACAGTTGAGAACCTTCCCCCTCGCCCAGTGGTTTTGAAACTAGGGGTTGCAACCCAGCACTGGGCGGTGGGGTGTCGGGCGCTGGGGCTCGGGGCTGCAGGGGGTCAGGCGAGCAGTGGGGGGGCCAAGGCAGCTCCCTGCTTGTCCTGGCACTGCAGACTGCGCTGTGCCCCAGAAATGGCTGTAGCAGGCCTGGCTCCTGCGGGGGTGGGGGCAACTCACAGGGCTCTGCGCACTGCCCCTGCCCCCAGCACGAGCGCCGCACTCCCATTGGCTGGGAACCTGCTGCCGGCTGCTTCTGGGCGCAGCATGGTCTGCGATGCCAGGAAAGGCAGGAAGCTGCCTTAGCCCCCCGCTGCACCGCTGACCGGGACCCGCTTGAGGGCAGCCCCTCCTGTCCCAGCCCCACCCCCCCACATCCCAAAGCTCCACGCTCAGCCCCACCCCGTAGCCCCCACTCCCGTCACATGATGTGGGGTCGCGGCATCCACCATTTCCTTCAGCTGGGTCAGGAGAAAAAACGTTTGAAAACCGCCGGCCTCGGCCATATTATTGCACCCACGTGACGCTGGCTAGTTAGGGTTGCCAGGTGTCCAGTTTTCTACCGGACAGTCCGGTTTTTGGGGCCTCTGTCGGGTGAAAATACCGGACATGTGCAATGTCCGGTATTTCCTGCTTTTCCGGCTGGGTGCCGGACAGAAGCCGGGCGGGGGCGGGGGGAGTGGCTGGGAGGCGGGGCGCGATCGGCGCTGGGAGCCCTGGTTGCGTGTGAGGAGGAGGAGGGGCAGCCCGCTCCATGCTCCTGCGCGCTGGTCAAGCGTGTGGTGGAGCCGCAGCCGGACTGACTCGCGCGGGACGGGAGCGCCCTGAGATCTGCACAGCCCGGGTCAGGCCTGCTCCCTGCTGGCCGATTCGCTCCCCTGCCCCCTCCGCCAGCTCTGCAGCCCGCTGGCCGGTTCCTGCTCCGGATCTTCTCCGGCCAGCCCCGCTGCACCCCCCGCCAGCCCAGCTTCCGGCGGCCAGTCCTCCCCTCCTCCTGAGCTCCCCCGGCAAGCTCCGCCCCCTCCAGCCACCCCCCCCCTCGGATATCCCGTGGCCAGCCCCCTTCCAACCGATCCCCGCATCCCCCTACGACAAGTCTTGCTTCCTGTCGGCCCCCCCATCTTCACTGTCCACTCCCATTGCCCCCCCCGTTAGCTCTGTTTCCCGGCCCCCCACCCTCTTCCTGGCCAGCACCGCCCCCTCCCGGTCAGTCCTCCCCCCCCCCCCCCCGCCATGAACCGTGTCCGGTATTTTTTTTTTTAATGACTACCTGGTAACCCTAGCCGTGGTCCTATCCCTGTGATTATCACAGAGATTTAAACTGAGAAGCAACTTGCCTCCCCCCCCTTGAGCCCCCCCGGCTCCCAACACCCCCAGCCCCCCGACCCCAGCCCCCATGCTTACCTGGTTCTGCAAGGCTGCCAGCACAAAATGATCTTGGAGTCTTTTTTTTTTTTCAACAACTTCGCTCCCCCCCCGCCTTTTCTCCCCTTCAACAGAATTTTTTCTAGGTGGTTTTTTTTTTGGGGGGGTGTCCGTTTTTTTTTTTTTTAATGACTACCTGGTAACCCTAGCCGTGGTCCTATCCCTGTGATTATCACAGAGATTTAAACTGAGAAGCAACTTGCCTCCCCCCCTTCAGCCCCCCCCGGCTCCCAACACCCCCAGCCCCCCGACCCCAGCCCCCATGCTTACCTGGTTCTGCAAGGCTGCCGGCACAAAATGGTCTTGGAGTCTTTTTTTTTTTTTTCAACAACTTTGCTCCCCCCCCCCCTTTTCCCCCCTTCAACAGAATTTTTTCTAGGTGGTTTTTTTTTTGGGGGGGGGTGTCCGTTTTTTTTTTTTTAATGACTACCTGGTAACCCTAGCCGTGGTCCTATCCCTGTGATTATCACAGAGATTTAAACTGAGAAGCAACTTGCCTCCCCCCCTTCAGCCCCCCCCCGGCTCCCAACACTCCCAGCCCCCCGACCCCAGCCCCCATGCTTACCTGGTTCTGCAAGGCTGCCGGCACAAAATGGTCTTGGAGTCTTTTTTTTTTTTTTCAACAACTTTGCTCCCCCCCCCTTTTCCCCCCTTCAACAGAATTTTTTCTAGGTGGTTTTTTTTTGGGGGGGGGTGTCCGTTTTTTTTTTTTAATGACTACCTGGTAACCCTAGCCGTGGTCCTATCCCTGTGATTATCACAGAGATTTAAACTGAGAAGCAACTTGCCTCCCCCCCTTCAGCCCCCCCCCCGGCTCCCAACACTCCCAGCCCCCCGACCCCAGCCCCCATGCTTACCTGGTTCTGCAAGGCTGCCGGCACAAAATGGCCTTGGAGTCTTTTTTTTTTTTTTCAACAACTTTGCTCCCCCCCCCTTTTCCCCCCTTCGACAGAATTTTTTCTAGGTGGGTTTTTTTTGGGGGGGGTGTTCGGTATTTTTGTTTCAACCATCTGGCAACCCTATAGCTAGGGAGTCTCTAGAGTCTAGTTCCTGGTGAACTGAAGGGTGGCCCAGCCTCCGACCACACAGTCTAGCTCCTGGGATTACTTTGGTGCTTCAGTTCAGTTCAGTTCTCAGCCCTGCTTCGTGACCCCAGCCCCAGCCAGCGTGCGCACTGCCGGAAGCAGAGGCCCTCGGGGGGGGGCGAGGGGACAGCGCCTGAGCCTAGACATCTCCCAGCACCTGCTGGTAGTGAGTTTCCTGCCTCCCCCTTGCAAGCCCCCACTTCCATCATCTCCACCCCACCAGAGGCTGGCGAAGACTAGCCCAGAGGAGGCATCAACCCAAGTGCTGCACTCGGCCTGTGCCTGCAGATGGCACCGTGCCCCCTTAGCCAGAAGGTTTTGTGCCTCTGAGCACTTTAAACCACCTGTCCCCTTTCCAGGGCTGTGACTGACTCAGGGGCCGATTTCACCCCTAAAAGCCTGGCTCGGTTAAACCTCCCCCACGGCCGGTGCTCTTGAAGTAGGAGGCAATGAATGTTCTTTCTCTCAGCTCATCAGATGTCCCTTGGACGCTGCCAGCCAAAGCCAAAAGGAAATTGAGAACATCGAAACAAATAGAAACCCTAACCCCGAGAGATTTTTCCCCTGCAAAGGGAGAAATGCCGTAACGTCCACTCTGGATTTTGCTGTTGCTATGCTTGGTACTTGGAAAGCAATCGGCTGCTACAGTTGTATAAAACTCTGTTTGAGTGCGTCTAGACAGTGGCGCTGTTTCGGGATTCTTCTGGTATCCCCAGGGGCGGCCCGTGACTGTAGGCCGACTTGGCCATCACTTAGGGCGCTGCCTTCAATGGCGCCTGATGATGACGTCACGGGGCGCCCGATGATGACGTCACCCCATTGACGGCCGTGCAGGCGGGGGTGCCGATTGCGCGTTTCGCCTGGGGTGCCAGCTGCCGCAGCCTGTCTCAGGCCGCTCCTGGGTATCCCAAAGTAGTTATTCTGCGTCTTTAAACGTGCCTGTTATTTCAAAATATATTTCGAAATAACGGGTGTGCTATTCTGGCATCCCTGTTACCCCCATTCCACGAGGGTTAAGGGATTTGTTGAAACAGCACTGTATTTCAAAATTTGGCACCTTGTAGACAGCGCCAAATTGTGAAATAAGCTATTTTGAAATCACCTCAAAATAAGCGACACAATTTGCGTAGTGCAAATTGCGTAGCTAATTTTGAGGTAAGGGTGCTGTGTAGACACACCCAAAGAGAGAGAGTCTCCCTCTGAACTTTCTGGAACTTTGCACAGAATTCAGCCTGCAGTTAGTCAGACATATCACAGGCTTAATTTAAAGGCTGCTGAAATCTCACCTGTAGTTTGCCTGGCAGCCAGCTAAGGTGTTTGAACGGGACTCGTTTAGCTGCGAGAAAGCTGCTGTGGTTGAGAGTTCATTATCCTGCATGCTTTCTACTAAACCCCTCTGCACGCAGCTGGGCATTCTAACGAAGCTGGCTTCGTTTGTGGTTCAGTCTTTCAGGCCAAAGTGACTTTCTGGCTGCTAAAAAGCGGAGAGGTGCTTCCCACAATGCCCGTCTTTGTTTACCCTGTTTCTTAGCTGTCAAGCTTTGAAAATACACCTCCCATGGAATAGAATGGACCAAAGTAACCCCGAGGAAATGCCACTGATGCCAACGCTTTTGGCTATTCCACTGTGGCCAGAACTGGAATCCAGCCCCATGCTGGCAGCCGGGACTTGGGTTTTTTAGGGAGGAGCAGTTGTGTTCCTTGTTTGCACAAATAATGTGTTTACCATTGCGTTTGTGGGTGTGAACTGACCTCTCCTGGCAGTGCTTGCCTGCACAGGTATGTACGCACACTCACACGAATACACCCCTCCCTCCCCGCACACAGGTGCACATGGTTCATGTACGTGCAGAGGAGACAGGAATGACATGACACTAAGAGTCTCACTGGGCCCTATGCGCCTGTGGCCCCTCTGAGCCTCCCCAACAATGTTCCCTCTAATCTTATCCATTCGTGCGCAGAGTTTTGCCATCCATGTGTGGACTAAATTTTGTTATGTGCACCAAGGCACCTGTGAATGTGCACCACCAGTTGAAACAAACCTAGCTGTGAGTGCTCTGCTAATCAGCTGGGTGCCACTTGAACCTGTCCTGAGCAGCTAATCCCACCATGCCTGGTGACACTCCGGGGATGGAAGCTAGAGAGACATACCCGCGTCACCTCGGGGCCTTGTTTGCTTGGTGAAGAAATGTTGCTCCCCATCAGAAGAGATTTTGAAAAACACCCTGTTTGTTGCTGTGTTTCTGCCACAGACGCTCGGGGTGACCTTGGCTATGTCACTTACTCTCTGGGGAAAAGGAAGGGGGATAATCGATGCTTTGGTCCACTCTTCATTGACACGGCGAGTGCTTCAGGACAGGGCCCGGCTCTGGCATCGTGCTGGGACAGTTCCCAGTCCAATCTGTAATCCAGATCATAACCACTCTGAGCTCCGCCGCAGCAGTGGAGACCTAATCTGCCTTTCTGCCGCACTTAATGGGTCTGTCGGGAGGCATGTTTAGGGCAGTGTCTGTGCCCCACAGACTGTCCATGAGATCAAAGCCTGGCTCTAAGTCCTTCCCCCCCCCCCTTTTAAGTCTCAACTCCCTTTGGCAAGTGGCCCAGGAAAGGAATTTGGTTTCCTTTGAAGTAAAGCTCCCATCCCCTCCTTCTGCGCAGGAATCCCCATTAGGCATTCTCAGTTCTTTTCCCTTGACTGAGTTTACACAATAATTGAGTCGTGAAAGGAAAATGGCAGGGATTCCTTGCAGTCCCTGTGGCTGGTAAGGCCGGCTTATTATGAGACATAAGAACAGCCACAGTGGGTCAGATCAAAGCTCCATCTGGGCCAGTGTCCTGTCTGCCGACAGCGGCCAATGCCAGGTGCCTCAGAGGGAGTGAACAGAACAGGGAACCATCAAGTGATCCCTCCCCTGTCGCCCATTCCCAGCCCCGACACACAGAAGCTAGGGACACCATCCCTGCCTAATAGTCCCATCAATGACTGGCTAATAGTCATTGATGGGCCTGTGAATGTATATAGCTCTTTTTTGAACGCTGTTGACGTCCTGGTCTTCACACCATCCTCTGGCAAGGAGTTCCATAGGTTGACTGTATGCTGTGTGAAGAAAAACTTCCTTTTGTTTGTTTGAATCCTGCTACCTATTAAATTATGAGAAATAGATCAGAGTTTTAAAAAGTTATATTACTGAGCAGTTATCTGGGCCTTGATATTTTTGGGCAAGCATTCCTGGAACATAGAATTATAGAATCAGAAAAGACCTCAGGAGTCATCACGTCTAACCTCCTGCTCAAAGCAGGACCAACCCCAACTCAATCATCCCAGCCAGGACTTTGTCAAGCTGGGACTTAAACACCTCTAGGGATGGCGATTCCATCCCCTCCCTGGGTAACCCATCCCAGTGCGTCACCACCCTCCTTGTGTTGTCTCCATTTTGCAGATGGAGAAACTGAGTCACACAGTGGCAATGAAGCACCGCAAGAAGGGGAACCCATCTCTGGCCTTGGGGGCGGGGGGTGGAGATCCAGAGCAGCAGGTGCCGCAGATCCATACTGTTGTCTAGCTCCTCCGCTGAAGCACAGCTCGTGTGTGTGTGTTTGTGTGTATATGTGTGTGCATGTCTGTGTGTGTGTGTGTGTGTGTGTGTGCATGGCAGGGTGGGATCCGAAGTGCCCACAGTACTTCCCAATGTCGCGCTTGGTATCTCAGCTAACCTGGGCCTATCACTATGTCACACACAAGGCTGCCCTTGGCAGTTTTCGCCAGGGCTGCACCGCTGACCTCTCGCCCGGCCGCGTCCTGCTAGCAGGTCGGGAGGCTGTTGCTGAGCATGTCTGATGGGCTGGATGTGGGGGAGCCGGGCCGGCGGGTGAGGGGGGGAGGGAGCTCAATGCAGTTATCACATGACCGTGGTGTGACTCAGTTTCTCTGTCTGACTCTACAGCATTGATGAGGACCTGTGCTGATCACTCCGCTGTCCGCTCCGGTGGGGCCCCTCCATCAGTGGCAGGCAGTGTTTGCTGAGTTAGGGGGTGCAGGGAGGGCCCCCCACAGGGGCAGGGAGGGGGCACCCCACTTAGCAATTAAAATGTTGGAGGGTATGGGGGGCACCTCCCGAGTGGTACCACGCATCACCTCGGATGCAGCAGCCAGAGCCTGAGAAGTGCCTGCCGGGGTCAGCAAAGGGGCTTTTCCTTTTCTCATTGGCTCCCGATTTTCTAACCCCCCCCCCCCCCGCTGCAGTGATCAGAGCACAGAGGTGCCTGCCCAGGCAGCATCTCCCGGCATGGAAGGAACAGAGGGAGGCGAGGCCGGAAGGGCTGCCTGCCCAGCCTCCGCAATTAACCGCAGAGCTAGCAGAGGAAAGGGGGAGAAATTCTTGGAGCAGCGCTTGATCCGCTCCGGCTGGGTGCTTGCCGCCCGGTAGCTGTCACAGTGCAGAACCTGCGGCCCCCAGGGCGGGGAGGCTGGACGCTCCGGGAGCCAGGCTTCGATTTGGGTCTTTGCAAAGGAATGAGTTTCCTGTTTGCTTTCGCTTCCAGAGCGTGTCCAGCACCAGTGCCGAGACGGGCTAAAAGCACCAGAATAGCTCTCCCCTGCTCTCCTCTGCCCGGGGTGAATCCGGAGTGACTCCCCCAGTGCAGCGCTGAGTAAAATTCAGGCTCCTCTTGCTCGAGACCAATCTGGATCAACACCCCATGTGCTGGCCCCTAGCTCCAGGCCCATGTTCAGAGCCGACTTTTGCGGGCTCAGCTCTCTCTCCGCAGGCCAAATCCACCCAGCCTGGAATATGGGAAGGTTTGGGTGCCGATGTGGATTTTGAACATCACTCAGGGCCCCCTGGAATGTTTGCTGCAGGGATTTGGGGCGATCTGGGGCCTGACTCTGCTCTCGCTCACCCCAGGGGAAAGCCAGCCCCCGTGAGATCAGGGTCAGGGCCGGGACATTTGGCTCCCAACTCAGAGCTCAGAGCTAGGTTCTGCTTTGGCCCCATTTCTCCCACTAGCAGAGATCCAGAGGCGTGTTGTCCAGGGAGTCTGACCTGGGCTGGCCTGGGGATCGTTTGTCTGAGCAGGGATCTCACACCCCACAAGAGGTCACCCCGTTCTTCCCTTCCGTGCTCTTTTCTGGGAGGTGGCCCAAAGACCTTCTACTGCCAGTCACTTCCCCTCCCCCCTCAACATCCCTCAGCCGCCCCATCCTGTCTCTGTGTGGGGAGAAGGAGAGCCGGTCGGGTTGTATCGCCAGGGTCTCTCTCAGAGGCCAATGCCCGGCCCATGCCCCATTCTACAGCAGAGAGCTGAGCCCTCAACTCAGGACTTAGCAGGTCTGGCCTACAAGGAGAGGCTGAGGGATTTGGGCTTATTTAGTCTGCAGAAGAGAAGAGTGAGGGGGGATCTGACAGTAGCCTTTAACTCCCTGAAGGGGGGTTCCAAAGAGGCTGGAGAGAGGCTGTTCTCAGTGGGGGCAGATGGCAGAACAAGGAGCAATGGTCTCAAGTTGCAGTGGGGGAGGTCTAGGTTGGAGATGAGGAAAAACTATTTCCCTAGGTGGGTGGAGAAGTACTGGGATAGGTTCCCTAGGGAGGGGGTGGAATCTCCATCCCTAGAGGTGTTTAAGTCCTGGCTTGACCAAGCCCTGGCTGGTATGATTGAGTTGGGGTTGGTCCTGCTTTGGACAGGGGGCTGGACTCGATGACTCCTGAGGGCTCTTCCCACCCTCATTGTCTATGATTCTACATCTGGGCTTCAGCTGGTTTGATGTGAAATGTTCCTTTCGGTGCCAGCTACTTGCCCAGCCACATCGTTAATTTCTGTTCTCAGCCGAGGGGCAGCTCCTTCCCGGCCGGCTGCCCAGTGCTTCTTTATGGCCATTACAAGGTACACACAAGTGAACCACAATTCTTGTGCCAGAGGCATTAGTAACACCCCGGCTCCCATGCGACTGTGGAGACCTGCGTCGGATCCTCCTGTCTCAGCGGGGCTAGGAGAGCGGCAGCTAGCTACCCAGCCGTCCCCACGGCAGGGCACATGCAAGGGAGAACACGAGATGGGTGGCCTCTGTGTGTTGCCTCGGGGCTGGGTTTCCTAGGTGTCACATGCATCTTCTGGGTGTGCTTTGCACCTGTTACATGGCTTGCAAAGAGCGCTGTGCGTGGATCGCACCCTGCAGGCTGAGTCAGTGGCTCCGTTTGGCCTTTCCGCCTATGCAAATCAAGGCAGGAAAAGCTGATTGGAAGCTGGCTGAGCTGACAGTGGGTGAGCTTGATTCAGCATTGCAGCCTTTGGGTACCTGACTAGTGGCATCCCCCGGCAGGAACCAGCATAGAACCATAGAATCCCAGGGCTGGAGGAGACCTCAGGAGTCATCGAGTCCAGCCCCCTGCCAAAGCAGGACCAACCCCAACCCAACCAACCCTGCCAGGGCTTTGTCAAGCCGGGACTTAAACACCTCTAGGGATGGAGATTCCACCCCCTCCCTGGGGAACCCATCCCAGTGCTTCCCCACCCGCCTAGGGAAATAGTTTTTCCTCATCTCCAGCCTAGACCTCCCCGACTGCAACTTGAGACCATTGCTCCTTGTTCTGCCATCTGCCCCCACTGAGAACAGCCTCGCTCCATCCTCTTTGGAACCCCCCTTCAGGGAGTTGAAGGCTGCTCTCAAATCCCCCCCTCATTCTTCTGCAGACTAAACAAGCCCAAATCCCTCAGCCTCTCCTCATAGGTCATGCGCTCCAGCCTCCTCATCATTTTGGTCGCCCTCCACTGGACCCTCTCCAATGCATCCACATCCTTTCTGTAACGGGGGGCCCAGAACTGGATACAGTGGTACTGTAGGGCCTGATTCACAACCCACTCAAATCTGTGTTTTCCTGTTGTGGTCAGGGGGCGATGGGGCGGTTCCCTGCACACTGGTTGTTTCAGTAGCACCTTCTTTTAAGGCTTTATTTAGAGTAGCAGACGTGGAACCCCTTCGGTGCAAATGCGAAGTCCCACCGGCAGGCCTGCATGTTCCAGTGGGCAATGGGTCGGACCCGGCTTCTGCTTTGCTCAGGGGGAGTTTTGCTACTGGTTTCAAGAATCAGAACATAGATTTGGACAACATCCCACTCTCCGGTACACCCCGGCTGCCTGTTGGTAGGAGAGTTTGGTGCTGAGAGAATAGCATTGTTTAACTGGTGGGTTACCACGGTACAGCCGCCTACTCGTGACAACGAAGTCAGTGGGAAGGGGAACAGAGAAGTCACACTGCCAGATGTAGGGCCCATCTAAAGATCACGCTGGGAAAGGAACTTGAAACATTCAAGGTTCCAGAGCCCTTTTGCTCCAGCAGATCCTGAATTTGGAGCTTTGAAAGCTATTCTTCTGCCCAGGTGAAATTGGTCCTTGGGCAGAGCCATACGTGCCTCCTAAGTGCCACGTATGCCTTGAATGTGAAATAGATCTTGTGCTGGCTTTACACAGAGGGGTGAATTTCATCCACTCTGTTCCTGGAAGCCGAAGAGGAGAGCAGACGCACTACAGTGCAATTTTTGTCGGGAAAAACACCCAGTTGTGGTGACAAAAAACTTCCAGCCCTGTGAGAGACTTCTGTCTTTTCCCCTCCCTTTATTGACAACAAAGAGCCAGTGTGGACTCTGCTGTTTGTTTTGTCAAGAGACGTGGCTTCCACCAGGATCCCACCATGCCGGCCCTGCTGGCTCTGCTCAGTGTTTTGTGATCTCTGCTGCCCTGCAGGCCTGCGCCCCTCCCCTTTCAAAGCTCTGGGAAGTGTCTGACAGCTGAGTGAGCTGCTCCGTTTGGGGAACAAACAAAGAGCAAATCACTGGAACACTCCTGTTCTGCCCTGCCAGGAACACAGCGGCAGGCAGGCTGCTGCTGCCGGGGGAGGGCTGGAGAGACGGCCGTGCTACTTTGACGTTCCTCAGCACGGAGAGCTCCCAGAGCTACGAGGGAATCCCAGGAAGCACAGAGATCAGCTCTGTCTTCCCACCACACTGCACTGTGGGATACTTACCCACAATGCTTTGCTCTCTCCGTCCACAGAGAGCTAGCACTGCAGCCATGAAGTGTCGACAATTGGAAGCAGAAAAACCGTTTTTCACTTTTGCCGACTTTTGCGAGTCGACAGCACTTTCCTCACCAAACCTTCCCCGTGTAGACACAGCCTTTCTTTGGGTTGATCCTGGAAATACTCCCAGGCATACTACTTAGAAAGCTCCTATTAGCATCTCAGAATGGAGCAGCAAAGTATTTGCCACGTCAGGCCCTTTGTTTGCATAGCACAGGCTGCCAATTAACAAGAAACGCTTGACAAATATTCAGTGGTCTTGAAACTAATCGTTTGGCTTACAGAGAAAAGCTTCCTTTGCAGCGTTTCATACCAAAGACGTTTTCGTACCCCTCCCCAGCTTTTTTTTGAGGAACCCCAAACTGCAGCAGCGTTCCCGCCCATCTAAATGATTAGCATGGCAATGGATTTATCCAGTGTTTTACTGCCAAATGCACAGTTACCGCAGAATTGCAGAATTGTCCTTCCGGGGCTCTTGAGGCCTGGAAACCAAGGGCAATTAGTTTATCCCTGCAGGATCGGCTGTGGAGATGGACTCAGCGCTCAGAGCAGTTCAAGTGGGTACAGAAATCCAGTCCAGGCCTTTCCTGTCACTCTGCCCAGAGGGAATGTCCGCTCTGAGGCAGGCAAAGCCTCTCCCTGAGGTGGCTTTTTGGCAGAAGACATTGGAACGACCCGTTTACGTGCCACTGGCAGAATCGTTCCCCGCAGAACTGGCCAAGTGGGGGAACCGCAGAGAATTCAATATTCCACCCCGGTGACCTGCTTAATCCAGGCCATGCTCTTGAGCACACTGGAATACACGCCATACCGATCATTCTGCCCACACCCATCTCCCCAGGACACCGTGCCGATCAGCTGCCAGTGGTTGTTCTGGTGGCTTAACGTGACCATGGGCCCCCCAGAATCTCCGCTACAAGCATCTTTTCCTCCTGCGGGGAAGAAAAGGGACATCATTGCTGTGGTGTCTTATATCCCCCAGGGACCCAAACACTCCACCGACTTTGCAAACTGCTTGTGACGAGGTGGACCAGGCCCCGAAGCCCCCTGCTGGAGGCGTGGGGCCTTGCCACACCCTGCCCGGCAAACCATAGAGATGTCCTCCAGGAAAGCTAGAGTGGCACAAAGGCCACGACCAATGAGGGCCCAGCAAGCTGGTTAAAAGGAAGCTGTTGGGCCAGAGTGAGGCAGTTCCTCCTTGGAGCTCAAAAGGCTCAGACAGGGCTGGAGAGCTGGGATGCAGGAGGGAAACTAAAGGAGACATAATGGGAGGCAGAAGGACCCAACTATGGGAGGTGGGTAATGTAGGCAAGGGAAGGCATTGCTTTCCTAAAACTGCCTACACTGGGCTGGGGCTGTGCTACACAGTTCCCCGCCAGCCGGGGAAGGCTGGGGCCGTGCCGCGTGGCAGCCCCGGCCCTCAGCTAGGGTTGGTGGGGCTTGGCTGGGCGGGGTGGGGGGTGTTTGGTTGTTAAAGGAGCATAGTCTCAAGGGAAGGGGTGTGGCTTCAGGCAGAAGAGGCGGGGCTTCATCTTGCCTTTCCCAGCTGGGCCTTCACCCACTGCCCATGGGCCCAAACTAAAATTTGGCCAGGACACCAGAATTAGCACCCTAGGAAGCGGAAAGTGGTGTAGAACTATCTGTGACCATACATGGTCCCGACCTTGGTTTGATGGTACATGCAAAGCAGGGTGACCAGATATTCCCGTTGTATAGGGACAGCCGGATATTCAGGGCTTTGTCTTATATAGGTGCCTATTCCCCCCATGCGACCCTGATTTTTCACACTTGCCATCCGGTCCCACTAGCCCAAAGCCATCCAGCATAAGAGGAAAGATGGAGTGAACTGCTCCAGCTGGTTTCAAGGAGAAGACATGACTGTGTCTTACCGGGCAATTGCCTAGCACCGTATGGGAGAATCTGTCTGTCCAGAACCAAACTGGATACCGAATCCCCCTTTGAATCCCTTGCAGTAGCTGCATGGAGTGAATCTCTGTCCCTAAACCCATCCCCACCACAGAGCTTCCCATGGAGTTCGTGGGCGGAAGGCCAGACGGTGACTGGCCAGTCTGATGTCCGGTCCGATGCAGGCCAGGTGAGCTAACCCGGGGATTCCTGCCACCAGCCCAACAGTTTCTGGTTGCATGAGGTCAGAGCTTTTCAAAGAGTGGGGCCTGGCCTTCTGGGAGGTACAAGGGCTGCACAGGGCTGCCCGGAAGGCCCAGGGTCAGCAGGGGGATCTGTCCGGGTGTAGGTGAGTCGTCGAGGCTGCCCCATATCTGCTGGACAGAGCCCCCTGCAGGCTCCAGCACAGCCTGAGGGCACAGACGTATCCCCAGACGGACAGCGTCTGCCCAGGGGAAGCAGGCGAGACCATACTGAAGGGCCCCTCCGTGAGGCAGGTCAGCACCAAAGCTGGCTTAGCTAGAAGGGAGTGGTACCTTCTTTCTCTCCAGCACAGATCATATCATCTGTCACCTTTTTCTTCAGCTTCGCGTAGGCTTCCCGGCAGAGTGCATGGTCCGTGAGCGGGATCTCAATCTGCAATCAAAACAGTTTCTTGTTTGCAAGCGAGGAAAACCAGTCACCAGGCGCCCCCCCCGGCTCGCGGGGGCCCTGCTGTCTGTCGGGCGGAAGGCTCCGATTGTGAGCAAGAGAAGTCCACAGTAGACACACCAACCCCACACAACTCAAACCAATGGGAACCTATTTCTGCTGGAAGCAACTGAAATTGGCACAGAGCCCGAGGCCGAAAAATGCTGCTTGAGGACGGGTGAGCGTTTGAGTCGAGGCTAAAACGTTGACAGAGGACAGTCACGGTTTGAATTTTGTAACGCTTGTAAACCCTTTTCTCTCTCAATCCGAACATCTACCAGCAGTAAGCAGTTGTTTGACCCCTGCTTTCGCCTGACCCCAACCCCCAGGATCTCCCACGCCTGTGAATACTGAAATTGAGAAAACATTGAAAAACCCAGGGCTGTGATCTCTTGAAATAACAAAAAAAGAGAAGTGAAATTCTGCCAAGCACCTCACCCGCCCTCTCTCTCTAATACCCTGGGACTGGCACAGCTACACCTATGAAAGCCAGGCCAGACTTTATGCAGCAACATGCCCTACTTGACTGTAACGCCCACAGTCGGCTGGGACGAGGGACTGTATCTGGGAGATTGGCGATGGAGAAGCTCCAGCTCCTTGTGTGTTCTGCAAGCGTCCTGGCCGGGCCCCGCGTGAAGTGAAGCAGCTGAGCAAAGCGCCCGTATTTGCTCATTGCTCAAGGGGGGCACACGTGTCTATTGGCTCCTCCCGGGCTGCTGGCAGCGGGCAGAGATTTAGGGGACAGGAGGATAGACTGAGAGACGTGTTTACTCGCCTCCTGGGGGCCGTGCGACTGCAGCAGTGAGCAGGCACGAAGTTTGGCTGTACGGATCCCCACACTGGCTGTTCTCTGCAGGTTTCCAGGCCAAGCACCTGGCAGGAACCCTAGTGCTCCAACAGCCTGACCCGACGGCAGCGTTTCCTGCTTAGTTCCCAGCGTGGCACAAAGCCTAACTCTTGCACGGCAGCTAGAAGGCTGCCAGCCGCAGTGCCCCCAAGTTCCAGTGGCAGGAGCAGCGAAACTGACACGTCTGAGGTTGCATAGGACTCCTGGGTCAGAGACAGGACCCCAGTCTCCACCCCTAGGCGCAGGCCCCCAGACCCTGCTATTTGCAGGTGACTAACAAAAGCCCAGTATCACCTCCATCAAGGCTTCGGGGAGTCTTTGCAAGAACTGCTTCCCCCATCCGCTGACGACGACCATGCCATCTGAAAGCAGAAGACAGACGAGGCTGCTAGCAATGGGACATGCAGGGGTGGGGAGAGGACTCTGCTATTAACGAGACCCTGCTGAGCACCATAATGGATCAGTCCATTTTAATGTCTGTCTAAGCCCCCCCCATCAACTGGCCTGTACCAAGGCAACCGTTAGCTCTCTGGAAGCTGATTTGGGATCCAAGCTGCCCTGTTTGCTTGACAAGAGGAGTCAAAGGCAGGTGCATAAAGTCCCTTCATGCAGCCAGCTGCACCCTCAATTGCCCCTCCGATTAGCAGCCTGTGGCACTGCTCCCGCCTTGGAGGTCCCCAGGAATGAGGCACTGGGCGGGTCACAAGCAAAGCAAGTGGCCATGTATATATGTGGGGCTTGGCAAGGTGGCTGCCTGGGGAGACATGAGGCTCGCGCACACGGCGAGCAAGCCTGGCGAGAGTGTGAGCATGACTCCGTTGTGGGCAGAGGAGGGGCCTTGGCACTGTCCTTTATCCCCTTTGCCAAGAGGCAAAGGAGGTCAGTCGCAGCAGCCAGGAGAGCCAGCAAGAGGGAAGACGTGAGGATGCGAAGGCCAGGACTTTAACAAAAAAAACCTAGATCAGTGTTTCTTCAACTTTTTAAGACCGAGGAACACCAAACAATACTTTTTTTTATGGGGAACATCAAGGATTTTTTGTTGAGCAAAATAAATAAATAAAGGTCGGGGGGGGGGGAAAAGGGTCAGGGGGAAAGTTATTGAGAAAAAAAGGGTTGAGGGAAAGTTATTGAGGAAAAAAAAGGTTGCCTATTCCTTTAAGGGTGGCCATTTTGAATTCTGTTGTTTTCCACGGCACACCGGTGTGCTGCGGAACACACTTTAAGAAACACTGAGCTAGATCCATTCCTGGAGGTTAGGTCCATCAAGGGCTATTAGCCAGGAGGGGTAGGGATGGTGTCCCTAGCCTCTGTTTGACAGAGGCTGGAAATGGGCGACAGAGGAGGGATCACTTGATGATTCCCTGTTCTGTTCCCTCCCTCTGGGGCACCCGGCACTGGCCACTGTGGGCAGACAGGACGCTGGGCTGGATGGACCTTTGGTCTGACCCACTCTGGCCGCTCGTATAAAACCCTCTGGGGGTGAGTAAGATCAAAGAATCACCGGGGTCAGAGCTGGGCACCTCTTGGTCATTTCTCCATCCTGAGCCCGACCTAAGATTGTCCTTGTGGCGTGTTTGCTGGGGCTTTGCCCAGCAATGGACACGAAGGAACATCGGGAGACCACGCCATTGCTCTCTAAGGGACTGACCACGGCTAGGCTGGGTGTCGTCAAACTCTTTCTGCCCTTTGGATCCGTTTTGCCCTCTGGCCTCTTGCTCCTAGCCCCTTGCAGCTCCCTAAGCATGTCCTCTCCCCCTGCCTGGGGTCTCCGCCTCACCCAGATCTTTGGGTTACCCCGTCCATTGTGGTTTGGGTCTAGCGGGGCTTGATGGCCGACTGGCAGCAGGAGCCGCCGGCCAATTGGCAACGCTGCAAAATCAGCCCCCGGATCTCCCTCGCCGTGGCCCCATTTGTGGCCCGTTTCTGAGCTGGCCCCGCACCAGCCCTGGGTGGGGAAGGGGAAGGAGCCAGCCCTCGCCTTTGTGGTGCGAGCCATCGGGAAAGCAAATGGGCATCACGTAGTCGTTCAGCACGGCCTGCTCAGACAGCTCCACCAGGCCCAGGTCGTACTCGAAGGTGGCCGCTCGGTAGGAGGGATGGAGGACGATGGTCTTTGGCCGCCGTTGCTGCTCGGTGTCGTCTTGCTTGAGGGTCCAGTGTTTCCCTGTGAAGGAAGGAGGCCAGGGAGGTGGGTGCAGCCATGGGAGGCCGTCGCCAACGGGCAGTGAATTCCTACAAAAGGCGTTCGGGGGCTTGGAGAAGCGTGTGGCCCAGCACAGGACACGGCCTAGCACCTGGCAGACCGGCTGGGTCCCCTCCAGCACAGCTCACCTGCCGGGCTGCCATGGCAGGGAGCTCAGCTCGGCGGGCCGTGCACAGAGGAGTGTCCGGGAAGGGGAAGCCCGTGTGGGAAGCAAGAACACGCACAGCAAAGGTGCAGGGGAATGGCAGAAAGGGTGCGGGCCTGATCGCACCTGGCCTTCCATGACCTAAGCCATGGGCCTGGGGAGGGAGCTGGCCACGGCCCGCCTGGAGGGCCCGGTGGTCAAGGGCCTGTCTCTGCCCCTGGATCCCGGGAGTTCATTGCCGGCCACGTACCCAGGGTTATGCTGAAGGAGGAAGGACTGAGAATGTCTGAGCTGCGTAAAATGGGGTTCTCTGGGTCCAGCTCCTCGTGGAGGCAGTGAGCAGCAGTGACAATCCACCTGGTTCCTGGGACAGAGAAGAGTCAACACAGCTGTCCAGTCCAGCCCTGCTCCGGCGCATGGGATCGCTCACAGCACCCGTCAGCCCAGCGCCAGGGCATGGGATCACTCACAGCACCCGTCAGCCCAGCGCCAGGGCATGGGATCGCTCACAGCACCCGTCAGCCCAGCGCCAGGGCATGGGATCGCTCACAACACCCGTCAGCCCAGAGCCAGGGCATGGGATCGCTCACAACACCCGTCAGCCCAGAGCCAGGGCATGGGATCACTCACAACACTCGTCAGCCCAGAGCCAGGGCATGGGATCACTCACAACACCCGTCAGCCCAGCCCTGGGGCATGGGATCGCTCACAGCACCCGTCAGCCCAGCCCTGGGGCATGGGATCACTCACAACACTCGTCAGCCCAGAGCCAGGGCATGGGATCGCTCACAACACCCGTCAGCCCAGAGCCAGGGCATGGGATCACTCACAACACTCGTCAGCCCAGAGCCAGGGCATGGGATCGCTCACAGCACCCGTCAGCCCAGCCCAGGGGCATGGGATCACTCACAACACCCGTCAGCCCAGCCCTGGGGCATGGGATCACTCACAACAGCCGTCAGCCCAGCCCTGGGGCATGGGATCACTCACAACACCCGTCAGCCCAGCCCTGGGGCATGGGATCACTCACAACACCCGTCAGCCCAGCCCTGGGGCATGGGATCACTCACAACAGCCGTCAGCCCAGCCCTGGGGCATGGGATCACTCACAACACCCGTCAGCCCAGCCCTGGGGCATGGGATCGCTCACAGCACCCGTCAGCCCAGCCCTGGGGCATGGGATCACTCACAGCACCCGTCAGCCCAGCTCCAGGACATGGGATCGCTCACAGCACCCGTCAGCCGAGCCCTGGGGCATGGGATCACTCACAACACCTGTCAGCCCAGCCCTGGGGCATGGGATCACTCACAACACCCGTCAGCCCAGAGCCAGGGCATGGGATCGTGCACAACACCCGTCGGCCCAGGACCCACACGTGGGATCGCGCACAACACCCGCTCTCCTCTCTGACAGTAGCCGTGCTCTGTAACATACACAGCACCCTTCATCTCAGGACCTGCCAGCATGTCACACAGGTCCGTTCCATCTCTCAACGCCTCTGCTCCGTGGGCTGCCCCACGCTGAGACAACGTCTGACCGGGGCCCTGCAGGCCATGTGCTGCTTTCAGACGGTTTCTTGGTCCCCCCGGGCGGGGATGGTTGTGATGTCTGTACTCCTCTCACCCTGGGCGACAGGGGAGGGGGGCATTCACACCTGTACGTGGGGTCCACCCTAGGGCCAGGCACCATGAAAGCCCTAACCCCACCCAGAAACCTTGCGCTGGACTCTGGGAGGACCTGGGTCTCCTGTGGGACGAAGGCCTTGCGCTGATTTTCGCCCCACGCTCAGAGGGACTGCTCCACAGCCGCGGGGCTGGGTGCTGAGCACAGGTGAGAGACCCCCGAGGTCCATGGACCCTGAGGGGTGTCCTGCTCTCCGGGCCCTTCAGGAAAGAAGCCCTGAGACCCACCCGCGGGTGGGCAGGTGGCAAAGAGCCACTGAGCCACTAACACCACCTCGGGGTCATCCTTGCTCAGCACGAGGCTCTCTCCTTCTGCCCCGGCCCTGAGGCAGCACCCGCCCGACCCAGCTACCCCACTCCTGGAGGCATTTCCCATGGGGAGGAAGCATGCCCCGAGTCTTTGCCAGGTCGTCATGGGAGCCCTACATGAGCTCAAGGCTGGGTAAGCAGGTGGCAGCAACTTCTGCACAGAGGGGCTCCGTCCCCCGGCAGGCCCGGGCCTTGCAAGATCTGAGCAGGGGCCAGGTCTCCCTGATGTGGTCCTGCCCTTGGTCCTCAGCGGGCTAATGAGGCTTGGGAGTGCTCATTCCCCTCCGAGGCGTCTCTGGGCAGCGAGAGTGACGGAGTGATGCAGGATCGCTCCGGGCAGCATGGCTGAAAGCAAAGCCCGACTCCGGGATAGCCCATCCCCAGGCAGTGCATGGGAGGAAGTACCCGGGCCTAGCTCACTGAACAGCAGGGGAGGTCTAGATTGGAGATTAGGAAAAACTATTTCCCTAGGCGGGTGGGGAAGCACTGGGATGGGTTCCCTGGGGAGGGGTGGAATCTCCATCCCTAGAGGGGTTGAAGTCCCGGCTTGACACAGCCCTGGCTGGGATGGTTGAGTTGGGGCGGGTCCTGCTTTGGGCAGGGGGCTGGACTCGGTGACTCCCAAGGTCTCCTCCAGCCCTGGGATTCTATGAACAGTACTTGTGCCTAGCAGGCCAGTCGGTGCTGGGTTCGTTATCTTACGTGGGGACTCTAGACCATCCCCACCCCTGACTGGAGGCTGTGAGAGATGCTTTTGGGGCATACTGATAGCCTGCCAGGTCCACGCCGCTGCCTGCCTGGCTGGAAGTTAAAGGTCACGCTGAAGATCTCCAGGGAGAACCCTTGCATCTGCCCTGAGCTTCCTTCTCCCGGTAACACAAACTCCGCTCTCCCAGGCTGAACAGGACTTAGTGGCTACTTCCCAGCCCTCCACGGTCCCTGACCGTGCAGCGTCTATCTCCTTGCTCCGCAAAGCTTGCCACGGCCTCTGGAAACATGGGAAGCATTGTGTGAAACCAAATTCCATTCAACCCTGGGCCCTCCGGCTCGCCAGTCAACCCGGGCTCGCTTCTTTTCCTCCTAATTCCTCCCGCTGCTGGACCAGAGTGCGGCTGCTCCAGTCCCCAGCTCAGTGAGAGTCTTACCGAGCAGGGAGCCTCCGCAGAAGGGCTGTCCTCCCCTCTGCAGCATGGCGATCCAGGGAGATATTCCTCGTTGGGCGTAGCGACCGCTGGAAATCCGGGCCAGCAAACTCCTGGAAAACTTGGGCTTCCCACACACTGAAACCACAGGGAGTCAGATCAGGGGCAAGAGAGACACGGGTGAAACCCGCCTGAGAGGCCAAGCTGTCTAGAGTAGCCGGAGGCAAATCCCCAGAGCAGTGGTTTACTCGGCGTTTTTCCGAGTTAGAGTAAAACTGGAGGGAAGGTTACCTCAGGAGCTCAGGGCTCGGCCTAGTCAGACGTTAGTACAAGACATCAACCCGACATTGTCTCTAAACAGGCCCCCAAGTGCTTTGATGCTCCATTTGCCCCCCATCCGATGTCATTTCTCTAAGTCTGTGTGATGGAATTACTGGATTACCACCGAGCTAAATATGGCCCTTTCTCACCCCTGAGACCAAGCCAGGGGACCACAGGTCTCCAGAGAGAACGGCTCACGGAGCAACTCACTTTGCAGTCTGTATTCGTTAGATGTTTGAGGGGTTTTTTTTGATTGTAGCCGGACTTTGGGACAAGTCCCCAGCCCTGTGGCTCAGTTATTATTAGGGATGTTAACGGGTAACCGATTCACCAGTTAACCGGCGGCCCAGCCTGAACAGCTCCCACCCTGAGGCGTGGCGTGGCACGGCGGGCCTGGGCCACTCCTGCCTGGCTAGGCCCATGTGCCATGCCACAGGCAGGGGGTCGCTCCAGCCCCCCCACCTACAGTTAACCGGAATGTTTAACGTTCTTTTTAACTGGGAGTTTACATCCCTAGTTCTTCCGCAGGCAAGTTGCTAAGGAAGCCAACGGCCGTAGGCGGGGCGAGTTCCAGAGGTGACTAAGTGATTTAGAAGCATAAATAACACTGAAAGTCAATGGGACTTGTGTTCCTAGATCACTGAAAGTTTGTCTTACACTGCACTGCCAGCTGGGCTCTGAGGGACTTGTCACAGCAGGACTTGGGCTCTGCCCCCCTCCCCGTCCCCAGCAGGGTCTAGGCCCTGGGTCCTGAGCACTCCCTCATCTGAATCAGCCTGATTTGAGTGTGGACGGAAAGGCAGCTAGGGCCCACACCTGAGTCTGGATTTAGTGTGCACTCAGGTTCGATACTTTGGAAAAATCCCTCCAAACGGAGTCAGGGCTTTCGGAGTTGGCTTTTTAAAAAAGCTCTTGAGCAGCCTGGCACGTACAGGGCAGCACGGACCATACCTCCGGTGTGTGCCCCGTTCGTGGTCTCCCTGGTATGACTGAAGCATGCCTGTTAGTCTGTTTAAAGGAAGGCAGGATTGGAATCGTAGGCCGGGCACTGTGTCGGAGAGGACAGCCCTCAAGGAATTAGCCACATTGGAAGATGGACTAGCTAGGACTGCGGCGGTGGGTGGGCACGGCACATGCCAGCTGGGGATGGTTTGGCATTGCAGGAAAAGCTCCAGTGTTCCCTGCAAGCTGAGTGCTTGGGCAGCCACCAGGAGAGATTCAAACGTTGCCCAGCTGATTAGCAGAGCGCCCACAGTGCCCACAGTTGGCAGCAGGTATTTGTCCTGGTGGTGCACATCTGCACATGCCTTGGTGCACATAACAAAAATTATTCTGCACACAAGTGAAAAAATTGGAGGGAACATTGTGTCTAACCATTTGAAAACTTTGAAGGCAGCCTTCTAGTTAGCTCCAGTTTTGACACTCTCGTGTCCCTCTCCTTTATCGGAAGGAGGTTATGGAGGTTACATGGTTGTTTCATGAGTTCCTCTGCTCCTTCCTAGATGGTGCTTGGTCCTGCTGTGAGGGCAGGGGACTGGACTCAAAGACCTCACCAAGTCCCTTCCCGTTCTAGGGTTATATGGTTCTTCTCTGCCCAAACACAACACAGATGGTCTCGATGCAGAGGGCGTGTTTCCCAATGTGCTGTTTTCAGCAAGGGGAAGACCCTCGGCCATTAGTAGGTTGAATCCCACTAACGCACATGGGGCCACCCTGATTGTGGTCAGGCAGGAATTCCTCACCCAGGGGCAGGATCCGGAGTGAACTCACTTCCCGTTGGGAACAGGGATTGTCTGCCCGGATCAAACAGCTGTGTCTGCCTCTGGCTAGTTCCCTGTGGCCGCAGGGGCTGGGTGAGGGTGACCTTCATTCTATTTATGATTGGAGTAAGCAGAGGAAAAACCTTGGGGTGCCCACGCTTTGCGAGGGGGTGCACATCCATAAGGAGCCCCCCAGTTGGGGACGGGGGAGCAGCACAGCCCAGCAGTATGAACGCAGAGTGCGGCAACCAAAGCACAGTCCCACAAACCAGTCTCCCGGTTAGAACAATGCAAGGGCCAGCAGGTCTGCTTTGTACGTAGCACAGCTTTATTTGGTTCCCGGTAGGAACGATACAGCCTGCCCGTACACCACGCTCGACAGCCGACCGGATGGAGTACAAAAATATAAAACAGACGCGATCCTCTAGCTACGGGGCAAAAGCGGGAGTGCAGGCCGTAGCTGGTGTGTACCATAGACACGTTCCTTTGGTCTCTGGACGATCTTGCTCTTCTTAGGCACTGCTCAAACGGCTGCGGGTCAAAGGCGGAGGTTCTCGCTCAGTGTTTACTCAACTTTTACCCAGGGGAAACTTGCCGGGTCTGAGTAAAACCAAGCCAGAATGGCAAGGTTTGGCCCAGCAGACATAGCCCTCGGAGAGCAGCTCCCCTTCCGTCTTTTGCTAATGGGCACGGGGGCTTCCCAAGCACCCAGCGGAGACCAGAGCCGCATGCAGGAGGTGGGCTAAAGGCCTGGCGAGCTAGGCACGCCTGGAGTGTGTTTCCTCAGCCTGTAAGAGCCACGTCCCTCGAAGGGCTTTGGCTGGAAGTAAATGACACTTGGCTCCCAGGAGGCATACGGTCCCTGGGTGCCGCCCCACCGGCCCCTGGCAGGCGCGGAACGGAATGGGACTGTGCCCCGGACACCCTCTGAGAGGGAGAATCCCGCCGTTCCCACCTGTGCCCGGTGCTGACTCGAGGCCTGAGCCTCAGGATGGGGCAGGTGGGTACAGACCCCGCGTGGTCAGCAGGGCCGGGACGCCCAGCAGGGCGTCTCCTGTGAACCTGGGGTTCCGCACAGCTCGGGGGCTGGGAAGTCAGGCTGAAGCCATCCCACCTCCGGAGTGTGAGGCGGCTCCCGTGGGTAACCCAGGGAAACATGGGAGATTTCACTCACCATGGGACCCCTCCGACTCAAAAGAGCAGGGGCCACACCCCAGGGGCAGGGAAATGCAAGGGAAGGACTGCTGTGAACTAAGCCTGCCAAGCCGCACAGCTCTGGAAGCGCGTGTGTGTTTGTGTATGTGTGTTTGTGTTTGTGTGTGTGTGTGTGTGTGTGTGTGTGGGGCGTGGATGCAAGCCCCCCTCCCCTGCCTGGCTTTGTTCTGCTCCACCCTTGGCCCGTCTTGCTCTGGGAACATGCTGGGTTTGCTACCAAGAGGGATGAGGCGTCTCGCCAGGCTCTGAGGGTGGTGAGCTCTTGCTACCAGTCCCAGCTCGTGGGCACCAGAGGGGCCACTTGTCCAGGGCAGGGTCATGCGTGGCAAGTGGCGCCCAGGCTCCCCCCCCCCCCGCCCCGAGATAAAGCTCTGGGCTGGGAGAGGGGGGAAGGGGAGAAAGCAAAGCCAGGGCCCTGTACATACAGAGGTCTCATCGCTGCACCTCCGGGCCCTGGGCACAGCCTTCGCACAGATGTCCCAGGTGTGAGGGGTGCGTCCTTCCAAAGAACCGATGCTAGACTAGGACAGGGAGCCAGGAACCCCCCCACCCCCCGTGGAAAGGAGCGGGATGGGTTCACACTCTGCACGCCCGTGTGCCCGCCCCAAGCAGCCAGCCCGGTGCGGCTCTACGCAGTCTCAGCGCAGAGAAGACGGTGGCGGGTACAGCAGGGGCAGACGGGCAGCTGCCAGGGCAGGCCTGAGCCTCACCGGCCCTGCTGTTGATGAGGAAAGCCTGCTAACCCGTGGGCTCGATTCGGGACTGGCTTGTGCCGGGGAACCTCACTCCTGAGGTTGCTGAAGTGGAGTGACTCTGGATCTACACCAGTGTAAATGGTATCTGGATCCGGCCTGCTGGCTATGCCTCACTTGCCAAATGTACTTGAAACAATTAAAAATGGAAATGAGACGCTCGTGTGATTGGTGTGATCAGAGCACGGGTGTCCGCCGGCCGGGCTGAAACCATCCCAGATCAGGAGCGCGATGCGGCTTCTGTGGGCAACCCAGGGAAACTCGGCAGGTTTGACTCCTGCCTGTGGGAAGCCCCCTGTTCGAAACAGCCTGGGGCCCAGCAGGAGCGGGAGGGAAGGGAAAGATGCAGGCCAAGAAAGAGGCGCCTGCCTTCGAGGCCCGGCTGAGGCGTGGCAGCTGAGCCAGGAGAACACCCCGTGCTGGGGTGACCTAGCGCGGCTGGGCGGGCTGTGAGGGCAGGGCCCAGGGAGGGCTGAGGAGAAACCGGAGCCAGTGTGAACGCAGGGTGGAAAGGGAGCCGTGTCCAGCGGGAGGCTGCCCGACGGTTTCAAAGCGAAAGCACCGGAAGCAGCCGATCCACTTGGCTGTGAGCGTGGCGAGAGGGGTGGGGAGCGTGGGGGGGGGGCCCAGGCGTGTGCAGGGAGCGGCCAAGCGGAGAAGGCTGAGGAACGGTGGTGAGGGGAGGGGGAAGCTCACAGGCCTCGGAAGATGGGGCCGGGGGGGAGAGGGGGGGCAACTATCTGGTTTCACTCTGGATTCGGGTTACTGATGGCTCCCTGGCGCTGAACGAGCCCCCCCGCTGGCGTTTGGTTTGAAAATACAGCAGGGTCCAGCGCGCTGGAAGAATCCCGCCTCCTCCCCGGTTACGGCTCCAGAGGAGGGGCCCGGAGTCAGGGGCTCGGGGCCCTGTGTTGTTACCGCCGGATTTTCCTGCCCTGCCCCAACCTAGGGCAGTGGCAGAAGCGGGGGCGGCGCAAAGGAGTGTCCTGGCTTGGCAGCCGTGGGCACTGAGGGCCTCTCTGTGCCCAGCACAGGGTGCCAGCCAGGCAGCGACCGGGCACGGCTTTCCCTACGAGCGTGCCTCAGTCCTGGCCCCCCCGTAGGCACAGGTCCGTCTGCACAGCCCCACCCGGTCCTTGGCTCCTCCGTGGCGACGCCAGCCCAGGGGCCAGGCCCCGGGGGGGTATTTTCTGGGTGACCGTGACTCCTGACCTGCTGAGGCGCCTGGCTGAGGCCACCAGCTCCTTCCCGTGGGCCGCTGAGCGGGCACGCCCTCCGAGAGCGCACGAAGGGGCACAATGCCGAGCAGACCCCGTGAAATAAGGCTGGGGGAGGAGGGGGACGCAGGGGGGAGGAGATTGAGTGTTGCTGCGACTGGTGGCTAAAGACCAGAGTCGTGCCTGCTGGCTGGGGGGAGAGGGGCTCATCTCTCCTGCTCAGGGTCCTGGAATGTCCCCTTGAGCGAGGACCCCATCTTCTCCTCCACCCAGTCCACGTAGTTAGACACTTTGGTGTACACCCCGTACACTTGCTTGCTGCCGCATTCTTCCGGCCCGCCCCACGAGACCAGGCCTTGGGCCACCCACCGCTGGGTCCCGGGGTCCTGGATGACGAAGGCTCCTCCGCTGTCCCCCAGGCAGGTGTCCTTCCCGCCTTCGTAGTAGCCGGCGCAGAACATGTTCTCGGTCACGCTGTAGTTCCCCGAGCGGGACTCGTAGCTGGTCTTGCACTCGGCGTGCAGCACCACCGGCAGCTTGACGTACTGCAGGGTGTCCGACAGCGTCCTCATCCCCGAGCTGATGAGCTCGTCCACGGTCATGTTGGGGTTGGAGATGCCCCAGCCGGCCACCAGGCCCACGGTGTGGGGGTGAGGCCCCTCCAGCTCGTGCGCGAACTGGGGCAGACAGATGGGCATCACATGGGGGCCCATGGTCACCGCCTGCGTCAGCTTGACCAGGGCAATATCGTGGTTGTAGTTCTGGATGTCAAACCCCTCGTGCAGGACGATGGCTGCCACGCTCCGGTTGGCGGCGTCCTGCTTCTGTCGCACATCGTGCAGGCCCAGGTAGACGGTGACGTGCTCCTTGGACACGGGGATGACGGTGTTGTCCCGCCGCTGGGAGCGGAGGACGTGGGCCGCCGTCAGCACCCAGGAGTCGGAGAGCAGAGCCCCGCTGCCGAACCACTTGTCGTTGGGGACCCGGGACGTGTCCTCGACCACGATCAGGGCCTGCCACGGGAAGAAGCCGGGCTCCGCGTTGCGCCCCCCGATGATGCGCTTGAATATCCCGGGCAGGGGGCGGAGTGGCTGGCCACACACTAGGGAGAGAAAGGACAGGGGAGTTAATCGAACGGGACCTGTACCTCCACAGGAAGCAGCAGAAAAGGGATTCTCCAGTAGATTATGCCAGTGTGGCTCCATCTCCTAAGAACCACAGACTCTAATTTCTACGTCCACGGGACAGTCCTCATTCTGGACGACATGTGTGCTGGAAAAGACCCAACGTCCCTGCAGCTCCCTACGATGAATGCACCAGGGTGTGGAGCAGGCTGGTTTTTAACGACAGTCCATGGCCTGAATGGGCCCTCTCTGTTACGTCTGGGAGAAGGGCATGTGTGGTTTTTCAGCCTTTTTTCAGTCCCTAAAGATGGTCCCTGGCTCCATCGCTTTGCACCTTCCTAGCCCCGAGGAAGGTGGAGTCGCGTGGGCCGGGAGGGACCCCTAGTGGAGCATCACGGTCCGTGCCTCTAAAGTTGCCACAGGGATGCTGCAGAGGGGGAAAACCATCATGGCTGTCTATCATGGCCAGAGTCTCCTTCTGCTGCTGTTAATGTCCGTCAGGGCCGACCTGGGCTGCTTCAGTGCCTGCTGAAGCCTATGGGGCTGCCCCATGATTTCAACAGGCTTTAGAGCAGGCCTTGAGGCAGCTGTCTGTGCAGTCCAGCAGACAAGGCACTGGAAGGCACTGCAGGAGACCTGTGTTCTAGTCCCACCCTGGGTGGGGTGTGAAAGGAAGGCTGGGGGAGGCAAGCCCCACCCCTTCTGCCCAGGCCCTGTCCCTAGGGGAGCCAAGGCCCCCACCCTACAGGTAGTGTTCTGGGGGTGGAGTCTGGGCAGGGCCAGGCTGGCAGTGTGGGAAGGCAATGCCTTTCCCTGCCTGTGATGCCCACTGCCCTTGACCTCCTAGGTGATCCTGGGCAAGTCAATTTGTGCCTCAGTTTCCCCTTCCCCTATTTTTTGGTCTTGTCCATTTAGACAGTGCTGGAATGAGACCCAGGTGTCCTGACTCTCACAGCCATGGCCTGGCCTCTAGGTCATCTGCTTTCCCTGGGCGGCCTCTGTCCTGGATGTATTTAATGAACTTAACTCCCCTTCCACTCTGCTACCAATTCATGCGTTACCCCTGCCAGCCTCGGGCAGGGTCTCCTCCGAGTGCACGACTCACGCTGTAGGAAGGGCATGTACGGCGCAGGCCCGTGGCATAATCTACCAGCAATGATGCATGCACGCCGCCTAGCGCTATCCATCATTGCCCTTTTGAAGCTCAGAATACCTGCATGGGGGGCGGGAGGGGAGGCGGGAAGAGTCTGAACGCTCTCCACCCACTCAACACCCCCCCCTGCCCCGAAGCATGGAAGGGTCCCGCTGCTAGTGCCCCCTGCCTGCCACTGGATGGTCTTCGGTTCCAGCTGGCAAGGAAACAGAACAAAAACAAGTTGTCCCATCCCCACCCCACCCTGGAGTTGGCTGGCAGGTCTGTGGGACTTGATAGGCCCCGTGTTTTCCATTACTGGGCTGGGCAAGTCCAGCTGGGATTTGATGCCCACGCAGATGAAGTCAATCTGATCCCAAGACTGGCTCAGGTAATGGGATGAACTTTAAATCTGGACCCGACGTCGTTTCCGTCTGTCCCCATCGGAGGCCCAGCGCTGGTTTTCTTGCAGGAAAAGCATTCGGTTCCCTAATGCCTATCGCTGGGCTGATGGCCAAAGAGCCTCAGAAATGTGGTGCTGCCTGACCCTGATCTCACCGGCCCGGGTCTGGCACTGATGTGACTCAGTAGATTTCACAGGGCCAAGCAGCCAAGCAGCTAAGCCTTAACCACACCGGAAAGCCAACGATTTCACTCGGGGTTTGCTCCTTTGTCATTAAGGGCAGCATCAGGCTCTTTGTCAGCAGACCACGGACATGGGGATCATCGCACTTATGCACGGACCCCAAAATATCAGGCCTGTGTTACATTGTTTCCATGGCACCCTAGCCCAGCCCGGCCGTCCTTTGTGCTTCAGTGACAAACCGGGTTGCCATTTAAGTGCGCATCGTGACACAATGCTTTAATCGGTGCTGTTAACAGGACAAGGGTAAACTGGTGCAAAATAAAGACCCCACCCAGCAAAATAAATACAGAAATAAAAGAGTAAAATAACAAATATGAATAGGCAGCAGGTTTAAGGCAAATAAAAGGGAGTATATCTTGCCACAACACACTGTTAACCTGTGGAATTCCTTGCCAGAGGATGTTGTGAAGGCCAAGACTATATAACAGGATTCAAAAAAGAGCTAGATAGAGTCATGGAGATTAGGTTCATCAATGGCTATTAGCCAGGATAGGTAGGGATGGTGTCCCTAGCTGCTGTTTGTCAGAAATTGGGAATGGCTGACAGGGGAGGGATCACTTGATGATTCCCTGTTCTGTTCGCTCCCTCTGGGGCACCTGGATTGGCCACTGTCAGCAGACAGGACACATGGGCTAGATGGACCTTCGGGCTGACCCAATATGGCCATTCGTATACTCTGATAACAAGGGGTGCCACAGCCCAGCACGGCCGTTCTCTGTGCTTCAGTGACAGACTGGGTTGCAATGTAAGTGGGCATCATGACACGATGCTTTAATCGGTGCTGCTAACAGGACAAGGGTAAACTGGTGAGAAATAAAGACTCCACCCAGCAAAATAAATACAGACATAAAAGAGAGAAATAATAAACATGAGTATAAGCTCTGGGATTCAGATGCAGACACGTACTTCAGAGGGGGGTGGACTGGCTACATAAGTAGATGAGGTTGATTCACGGCTCACAGCCACACCCTCAGCCCAATAGACAGCTCTGCCTCTCCAGAAGAGGACCCCGGCGGGTAAGGAGGAACAATAGCGTTGAGCTGCCTGATATGGACCAGGGACGTGATCAGCTTCATTCCACCATGCTGCCCATTTTGTTACCCCAGCGTGACCTTGTGCTGTCTGACACCCACCGGAGAAAGGTGACTTGTAAAGATGAGCCTTCTAGAAGTGGTCTGTGTGTGTGTAACCACCACCAGGCGGATTTAAACCTACAACCTCTGGAGCTGAGTATAGGAGCCTCTACCCTCTGAGCTAAAAGTCAGCTGGCTCCCAGCCCCTGCTGTAGAGGTTTCTTGATCATAACCGTTGCTGTGGTCTAGGTACCACTTGTATTGCTCAGTAATCACACTAGGTGTGTGGGTTACATGTGTACGTGTACGTATGTGTGCATGCACATGCATATGTGTACATATGTGTGTGTGTATATGTGTGGGCATGCGTGTGTGTACACAAGTGTGTGTATGTGTGTGTCTGTACTACACGCACACATATGTGTGTAGCTGTGTGTGTGTGTACATGCATGTGTGGATGTGTATATGTGCATGTCCACACGTGTGTGTCTGTACAGGCACATGTGTGTACAGGTGTGCACATGCACATACATGTGCATGCATGTGAGTACACGTGTCTGCACATGTGTGTACACGTGTATGCATGTGCATCTGCATGTGTGTGGACATGCATGTGTGTATGTGCGCGCGTGCGCACACGCGTGTTTAAGTTCTCTCCCTTGTCAAATGCTGTCAGGAATACAAAATGCGCTTAGCCAAATTGCTCTTGCCAGCTGTCAGCCTGCCGGAAAGCTGCCTTCCCCCCTAGGGACATGGCATAGGGTTAGCGGAAGCTCCTCCCGCCAAATATTTATTCTACCGAAATGTAGACCAAGCCCTGAAGGCCCTGGCAGGGCTCTTGCTCGCGGCAGCTGGAGGGTGCGGCGCAGCGGCCGGGGGGCGGGGTTTAGCGCTGATGGGCGATTGGCTAGAGGGAAGGGGGAGAGGAGTCTGATGCTGGCTGAATGGGCACAGCTCTCGGGACAGCTCGCTCCCCTCTGTCCTTCATGTCCCCCGAGGGGACCAGAGACGGGAGCCCATGGCGCACGGAGGCTGCCGGCATCGGCTCGCCAGCCCCATTGGAAGCCCCAATGACTAAAGGCAAAATGTTTGTCACCAAAGGCTCCCAGTCGCCGGAAGGAGCTTGCCACAGTCCCAGCCGCTAGCCTGGTCCTCAGGTCCCCTGCGTCCAAGGGGGAGCTTTCCTGGGGACCATTATGGCCACTGCTGGAAATGGTTTCCTAGGCAAAGCCCCAGGACCGGCCATTCCCATGGTCCTTGGGGTGCTGAAGAGAGAGTAACTATAGAGCCACAACATCCTTTGTTCTCTGGCTTTGGGATACAGGCCACAATCATCCTTAACCCACCTGCACGAGGCCCTCCATCCTCCTCCTGCTCCATTGGCCAGGAAACCTTTGGACTCCACTGGGGAACCGTATCCCTTTCTATGGAACAAGGCCTGGGTCCCCAATGAGACTGTGGTGCCCAGTTCAGGGAGGGGACTGGCAATGGGACAGGAAGCTCTGAACTCAATGTAACTACCAGCAGGCAGATTCAAACCTGGGACCTCAGCGTAGGACCCTCTACAGCTTGAACTATAAAGCCAGCTGGCTCTCAGCACAGCCTGTCGAGCTCCCGCATTCTTGTCTCTCGCTGTCCGTGGTCTGCGTGACACTCCACGGGAGAGCGACCCACCCCCGGCAGGAGTGGGGGTTACCCCAGCTCACTCCGGAGGGACCAAAGCGACGTCAGCCTGGGTTTGCGGGAGGCAGGAGGTCAGCCTAGACATCCCAAAGGCTCCTTCCCACCTGTGAGTCCGGGGGGAGCGGTCCCCCAGCACAGAGGCGGCTTTAGGAGGCTTCCAGCACACGTGTTTCCTGGGGCCAGGAGCGGAGCTGGTTATGATGGAGTCAGTGCATTGGAGCCAGCAGGACTGGGAGCGGAATCTGCACCCTGCAGATGAGAGGGATGTTTCTTATTGCTGCATTTATTGCTACCTGAAAGGCCTGGGTACCGGAGCCCTTGGCCCCTCCACGGAACAGGCGCCACAGCACTGGCTGTGGCAGGAGACTGGGCCACTGCCGTGGGGCGGTTGCAAAACCCGATGCGGATCCTCGCCTCGCAGCTTGGTCTCGCTCTGGATTGAGCGGGAAGGGCGAGTCTTTGAAACTTGCTATGCCTGCACTCTCTGGGTGAGGGACAATTCTCCAGCCAAGCCCCCATGGGACTAGTCTTCCTGGCCAATGTTCCCTCAAAGTTTCCCCGGCGGTATGTGGAATAAATTTTGTTGTGTGCACCAAGGCATATGCAGATGTGCACCACCCATAGAAGCATATGCTGCTGGCTATGGTCAGCTCTACCAGTTAGCTGGGTGGGACCTGACTCTCTCCTGGACAGCCGCCCAAGCGCTCACCTCACAGGGAACCCGGCTCCTGGCCTAGATGAGCTTACAAAGCCTTCATACAGGAGAGCGGGGCTGCAGGGTGTTTGAATAACAGTGAACTTGGCCACGAAATCCACAGGCCAGTGCAACCCGACCGCACAACGGCGCCCAGGACAAGACCTTGAAAGGAGTCTGGGAGTCCTGAAGGCATGGCAGCAAACAGCCCGGAAGCCACGTGCAGGGGTTGGCCCCGCCGCCGGTGAGCTCTGGGGGCGTTGTGAGAAGCAGAGGGAAAGGGGTGGAAAGGTGTTTCTCTAGGGCAGACAGCGCGGCCCAGGCAATAAGACAGGACCTGTCAGAAATGTGAAGTGGCTTTCAGCGCTGGGCAGGCGCGGGGGCTCTGCCTTTCCCAGGACAAAGCAGCGGTGAGCTAGCGGAGTGGAGGTGGGGGAGGACCACATACATGCCCAAGTTTTGCTGCCTCTCTCTGTGGCTCAGACTCTAGCTTTAAATCAGGAATGGGGAACCTAAGGCCCGGGGGCCGGATGTGGCCCCTGGCTTTCCTGGATCCAGTCCCTGAGACTCAGAGCTCCTACAGCATTGGGGAGCCGGTACTGACACTCCGGCCCCTCCACTGCCTTTCCCCCGTGGGGCTAGAGCGCACAAAATCTACTAGCCTCGTGTGCAAGGGGAATGCGGGGAGGGTCTCTCTACTTGTGTGTGGCCCCCGACTGATTTTTCTGTGGGTTACTAACCCCTCTCCCCAAAAGCTTCCCCGCCCCCACTTTCTAAATGCTCCTAACACACTGCATCCGCGTGCGTCTACCCAGAGAAAACCTGTGTTACCAACCACCTAACCAGCAGCACGAGGTGGCCTGAATGCAGGCTTCAGAGCTAGGAGCCGAATTTCCCCCCCCCTTGACACTACCTCTCCCTGTGGCCTGGGGCCTGTCCCTTATTGACTCAGCCGCAGTGTCACCAGCGGTAAAGTGGGGCTAGCGAGGACCCACCGGCAAATGGCTGCGGACCACGGGGGGGCGGAGGGGCCATTGGAGAGCACTCCTAGAGGGGGACTCTCTTGGGCTATTATATAAAGACCCGCCCTGCCAGGCGTCTGATTTTTGCTGGGCTCGTGGGTGGCTGCCCGGGGCGGGTTCTAAGGTGCTGCCCATCCTGAGCCACGTTCCACCAATGCAATCCCGCAGGTACCTGCAGAGGCCTTCAGGCCAGGGTTTGGCCACCTGGCATTAGAGATGGGCCCCGAATCCACCCCCGGAGCTCAGCTCCTGTGGCATCTGGGGTGTTCAGAAGCCAGCCCCCCCTCTGTGGCACACAGCCTTTGCTCGTCGCTCTGCCCTTCGTGTCCCTGCTGGCCTGACCAGCCCCCGACCCTTGTCCCAGCCCATACCAGTCGCATCGCGATCTGTTACCCCTTGCAGAGTGAATGCTGCACCGGCCGCCGCCGGCACAAGCCACCCCATCCCGGCGGCGGCTCCTTAGCGGGCGCATCCCTAGGTACCTGGGCGGCACGACGGCAGCGCGGTCCCCAGCTCCTCGCTCCTCCACGCCCCCGTCGCATCACAGGTGTACCTGCCTGGAAGAGAGCAGCCTGTGACCCGGGAGCACGGACGCACACCCGCTCCTCCAGCCGCCTGTTGCCTGAACCTCGGACCATGGGAATACACCATAGCCACAGCCTGCGGGGCTGCCCAGGTTAGCCGGGCTGCGGACTGCGGCTGTCGGTCCGGCACCCAGAGGCACATGCCTCTCCTGCAGCGGCGGGCCATCTAGAGTGGAGGAGCCAGCCTGCGCTGGGATGAGGGAGGGGCCCCGGAGGTGTGTGTGGGGGGGGAGACGGGTTGTGGCCTGTCCCTGCCCAGTGTGCTGTGCCAGACGGGGCTCCCGCTGGCCACGGGCCCATTTGCTTCTCCTTCCCAGGCTGTCAGGCCCTGGTAATGCCATGCAGGACAGATGGGCTGGGCTGGTCCCCCGCGGGCGCCCGCCATGCCAAAGGTTATTGCGCACTCGGTCAGGGCCCGGGAGACGGGGGAGCAGCGGGGTCTGGAGCGGGGGGGCTGGGATGTGAGCAAATCCTGCCGATCGCCATGCCTGGCCCGGAGCGGCTGGGCTGGGTTTCTGGATGGGTTGGGGGCAGCCTCTGAGCCATGCCCCCGGATGCCAGAGGGGGGGCTGAGAGAGCAAACGTGGCACATGGAGGTTTGCAATGCCGTGCTCACCACGAGGGGCCAGTCAGAGTGTGGAAAGCAGAGCCCTTGCGTGCAGGAAACCCATGGGAGTCCGGCACCGAAAGGCACTTGCAGGCAGACAGCAATGCTGCTCAGAGCAGGCTGGGGCCAGCTGTGGCTGCAGACATGGGCGGTGGTGAAGGTAGGGCTGGGGAAGCAAGCCCCCAGCCCCGCCCCTTCTGCCCAGCTTTGCCCTTTCTGCCAGGGCCCCGCCCCTTCTTCCCAGGCCCCGCCCTCCACAGGAGCCAAGCCACGCCTCCCCCCGCACAAGGAAGTGGAGTGGCCCTGGAGCACAGGGAGGGTGGGCCCTGGGGGTGGCAACACTCCACCCTAGTGTGCCTACAGCAGGTGTTCTGGGGGCGGAGTCTGGGCGGGGCCAGGCTGGCAATTTGGGAAGGCAAAGCCTCCCCCTGCCTAGCGCACCTGCTACCCCTGGCTGCAGACCCCTCCCCGTCAGAGGAGCAGAGCTGTGACCTGGCTGCTTAAGGAAGTGGAGCCCTGACCACGGGACAGTCAGGCTGTTTGCACCCAGCAGTCAAAGACCCACAGCCCAGCTGCTCCCACCCCCGGACAGCTGACTGCGGCTGGGGCTAGATGTTCAGGCTCGGACGAGAGTCTGGGCTCCTGCCCCTTCCCCCTTGCGGGCTCTCAGCACCCACGAGGCGCACGGGAGCAGGGATTAGGGTTGCCAGGCATCCGGTGTCTGACCGGAACGCCCGGTTGAGAAGGGACCTGGCAGCTCTGGGCAGCCCCGGGCTGCTAAATGTCCGGATGCTGGTGCCGGGGGGCTCGGGGCTCCCTGCCTGCCCTGGCTCTGCACGACTCCTGGAAGTTCACCCCAGGCTCCCATTGGCCGTGGTTCCTGGCCAATGGGAGCTGTGGGGTGGCACCTGTGGGCGGGGCTCCCTGTGCTTAGGACTGGACATGCCAGTTGCTTCCTGAGATTAGCACCACCTGGCCAGAGCCCACCCCTGAACCCCGTCCAGCACCCCAACCCCCTGACCCAGCCTGGAGCCCCCTCCACACCCTGAGCCCCTCTTTTGTGGTCCCACCCCCCACCAGAGCCCTCACCTCCTCCCATCCCCCAACCGCCTGCCCCAGCCCAGTGACAGTGAGCGAGGGTGGGGGAGAGCGAGCGACGGAGGGAGGGGGCACAGAGTCCCTCCCACCCCTGCCTGGCTGCAGCCCCCGAGCCCCTCCCCCAGCAGCGGAGAGCCTCACCAGTGATATTTGGGGCCATCTGATAGTAGGGTCGCTGGCAGGCGTACTGGACCCTGGAGCGGTACGTGGTGAGGTTGTTCCGCGTGGCAAAGGTGACGGACCCGTGCTCCAGCCCCGCGGGGGCTTTGCAGTCAGCAACTGAAAGGCCGCAAGGAAAGGAGAGTTTAGGCACCGGCGTGCAGATCCCATCTCCGCCCACGGCCTCTGCGCAGTGTCGCTGCAGGGGCCGTGCATGACTTGCTCCTGGGGGCGTTTCGAAGGGGCCTGTATAGTGGCTGGTCTGCCAGCGCTTCCAGACCTAGCCTGGCCGCAGGTGGGGATGTGCACAAGTGAGGTCATTTTAAGCCGTCTGCAATGGTCCCTCTAATGTTTCCATCCACGTGTGGAATACATTTTGTCGTGTGCACCAAGGCATGTGTTTTGTGCACCACCCACATAAACATGCCACTGGCAGCATTTGACTCTCTCCTGTGTGGCCACCCAAGTGCTCAGCTTACAGGGAACACTGCCCTCCAGGCTCTGAGGCCGAGGATGTCTGTTTTTAGTTCCTCGTCTTTTCCTTTCCTTCCACCAGGCCCCCTAAGCCTTTACCCGTGGGAATCTGCCCTTCCCTCCGCATTGAACACCTGCCTCTGGCAAAGTCAATGGGAATTTGGCACTGATTTCAACAGGCCACGGTTTCATTGTATCCTCACACAATACCCTTCGATAAGCCCCAAACCAACCCTTCCCTTTGTGAGGTCATCCCCTCCCCCCCACGCAGGGATCCGGTAATGAACCGTAACTCCGGTCAGGCTGGGAGTAGATATGACTCTGTCTAACCAAATCCAGTCCGGGTCACTGATGTGATGCACGAACCAGTGTGTACGTGCACCACTGCAACCAAGGCAGCTCACCCATGTGTCATAAGACTATAGTGTCCATCGCTAAGGGAGATTCTCTTTTAGCTCCAGTGGTAGAGCCCGGCCTTTGGGAAGAATGTCAGTTCTAGCCCTGCTGTTGCTGGGAAAGTCTGAGACACCAGGGATGGGGTGTGTATCATAGTCACTGACATCACTAGGCAGCGATGGATGTGTACGGTTCAGTCCTATACATTATAGCTCGGGAATCATAGAATTGTCATGCAAGGTCATGATCTCTCGAGGGCCCTTCCAGTTCTAGCGTTCTAGGATTGTTTCAGCAGCACCTCCTGCCGTCTTCCACGAACACCGCCTGAGAGACGGGGCCTGCCCCAAGGAGTGTACCCCCTGAGTAGGAGACTGACTGACCCAGAGCGGGAGGTGAGCAGTGGGAAGAAACGCCCGGTACAAAGTCAGTCGGGTCAGGGACAGGGAGGGAACCCATATGCCCTGGCTCCCAGCCCAGTGCTCTGGCTGTAGCCGCCCATTGCTGCATGGATTGATGGCTTTGCTTTTGTTGCGCCCCGTCCCTTGCTTTGTCTCCAGTCCAGCCCTGCTCGCTCTCCCGGAAACTGACACCACCGCTCACCCAGCAAGTACCGCGCCAGCCAGGAAAGGTTGGACGGAGCAGAGCTGTAGTGGTTGCCCCCCCCCCCCACGGCCATGAGCGCCAGTTTCCACACACGTGCTATGAGCTTGAGAGAGAGCGGCCACGCTGCAAAAGAACCTGTGGGCTGCCCAAAGCCAATGGGCGAGCCGCTGATGTGTTCATACCAGCTGTTGCCACATGTTCATGGGCGGCGGGTGTAAGAGGCAAGGGAAGGCATTGCCTTCTCACACTGCCAGGCATGGCCCTGCTGGGGCCACACTCCGCCCCCAGAATGCTGGAGTGGACTTGGCTCTGGTGTGGGGGCGGGGCCTCAGGCAAAAGGGGCGGGGTTAAGGGCTTGCCTCCCCCAGCCCGACGTTCATCCATGTGCCCATTGCATTACTACATAAGAACAAAAGAACGGCCACACTGGGTCAGGCCAAAGGTCCATCCAGCCAATGTCCTGTCTGCCCACAGTGGCCAATGGCAGATGCCCCAGAGGGAGGGAACAGAACAGGGAATCATCTAATGATTCCTCTCCTGTCATCCCTTTCCAACTTCTGACAAACAGAGGCTGGGGACACCTTTCCTGCCCATCCTGGCTAACAGCCATTGATGGACCTAACCGCCATGAATTGATCTAGTTCTTTTTTGAACCCTGTTAAAGTCCTGGTCTTCACAACATCCTCTGGCAAGGAGTTCCACAGGTTCGATGGTGTGCTGCGTGAAGAAAAACTTTTTGTTTCAAACCTGCTCCCTATTAATTTCATTGGGTGACCCCTAGTTCTTATGTTATGGGAACAAGGAAATAACTTTTCCTTATTCCCTTTTTCCACACAAGTCATGACTTTATACACCTCTATCACATCTCCCCTTAGTTTCATCTTTTCTAAGATGAAAAGTCCCTGGCTTTTAAATCTCTCTTCATAAGGGGCCCGTAATAATTTTTGTTGCTCTTTTCTGAACCTTTTCTAATACTAATCGATCTTTTTTGAGATGAGGCGACCACATCTGCACTCTGTATTCAAGATGTGGGCGTGCCATGGTTTTATAGAGAGGCAATAAGATATTCTCTATCTTAGTCTCTATCCCTTTTTTATTGATTCCTAACATTCGGTTTGCTTTTTTTGACTGCCGCTGCACAGGGAGTGGCTGTTTTCAGAGCACTCTCCACAATGACGCCAAGATCTCTCTCTTGAGTAGTTCTAGCTAAATTAGTCCCCATCATGTTGTATGTAGTAGAGGGGGCAACAGCAAGCTCTTGAGTTTCAACTTCTCCACCCCCCACAACACTACACCCAGCTCTGCTTTAAAGCCCCCCCTGAATTTAAGATAGAGAGGGGCCATACTCTGGTTGTATCTCCAGCTACCACGCAGGCAAGCCCTGTGAATTCTTCCGCCTGTTCTCCCGGACCAGGTCTTTGTGTTTGTCTGTGAGCCACACAACACATTGTTCGCATTGTATGAACAACAGTCAGCCAGCAGGCAACGGTTTTGCTGTCTGGAATGGGGAGACACGTGATCGCCATGTGAAAATCACACAAACCCTGCATCATTTCAAAACGTCCTTCCCCTGCTGTTTTCTTTGCTTGCCTCTCCCTGGCTGGGCCTTTGTCATGTTGTTTTGAAGTGTCGGCACAAGGCAGGCTGTCCAGCGACTCCCATTGCAGCTTGGATTGCTGCGCTCGCTTAACCGTGGGCTTTTGTTGTGCCCCGTCGCTCGCCTCGTCTCCTGCCAAGCCCTGCAAACTCTTGTTGTTACGACTCGGAGGCTAGTCAACATAGGTGATGCCCTGCTGACGAGGAGCAGTAACTCCAGGGTGGCTTAGGAAAGGCTACAGGAAATGCATGGGTTGTTATGAATTATTATGATTTGCGTTACCATCACACCTAGGAACCTTAGTCACCAGCTAGGGCCCAGCTGCGCTAGGCGCTGTACAAACACGGAAGAGCCTGTAATTTCTAATCTGGGTAAAGACATGCATCGAACTTGTCTGGCTCCTAAGCACAAGGGCAGTTCTGTGCTCAGCCCCACCCACAGGTGCCTCCCCACAGCTCCCATTGGCCAGGAACTATGGCCAATGGGAGCTGGGGGTGAGAACAGCTGGACATGCCGGTCACTTCCAGGAGCTGTGCAGCGCTCTTTTACCTGGTAAGCCTCAGGTACCTGCCAGGAGGGGGAGAGGGAGCTACAGGCCCAGGCCAAGATGGACACTGGCTCAGTCTCTTGTACAATTGATTGGCTTTAGGAAGGGGCTCTGATCTACAGGTGAGCACAAAGCCTCTTGGGCAAGAATATGCGGACAAGGGGTCAGGTGGTATCATCTGAGCATCTCTCTTTGAGCAGACACACTCTGCCATCTTCCTTCTGGGGCGTTAGAGCCACTCTGCCTTTGTGTGTGGCTCTCCTGGACCTCAAAGCCCTCTGGGCTGAGTCTTTGTGACCAGAAAGCCCTAACCCTCGAGCATCAGGAATTAGAGGGGACCCAGAGCATGACAGTTGCATCCCTGACCCTCTTGACAAAGAGCCATTGATGGATCCACTCCTACTTTTGGCCTTTACAACATCCCCTAGCAAGGAGTTCCACGGGTTAATGGTGTGTTTTGTGTAAAGAAACACTTCCTTTGGTTTGTTTGCTTGTTCATGTCTTTGGGGGACCCCCTGGGTGCTTGTGTTATGTGAAGGGGGTAAAGAACACTTCCCTGTTCACGTTTCTCCACCCCATTCATGGCTGTATAGACCTCTATCATATTCCCCCTTCGTCGTCTCTTCTACGCTTAACAGTCCCAGTCTTTTTAATCTCTCCTTATATGGAAGTGGTTCCAGACCCCTAGGTGTCTGTGTTGCCCTCCACTGTCCTTTTTCGAATTGTGGTGTATCTCTTTTGAGATGTGTGTGTGCTAGAGCGAAGGTGATGGGGCCAGCCCACGGCAGGTATAATCAGAAGCATGGGGCAGGTTTGACCAGGACAGTGAATTTGGCCTGCGGTGAAGGTAGCTAGGAATTCTCTAGCTTTCCTTCTGTGAGGTCTGCGGCTGCCAGACCCCACAAGAGGGAAGATGCGACAAATGTGTTGATCCTCATACGCGGGGCAGGAGAAGGGGGCCTACAGTAGAGGGAAGGGAGGGGATGGACATGCCGCATGACACCGGCAAGTTGGAAACATTCGCCAAACTTCCGGAGCAGCTGTCGATTGGCCTGTTGCAGAGTCGCAGATCCCCAGGCCAGGAGGGGCTGGTGGGATCCGGGTCTGTCCTCCTGCCTAACACAGGCCAGAGACCTGCCCCAGCGCAGAGCTTCTCCAAACCCATCCTGACGTGGCTGTGACGGAGCCAGTGACGGAGAGCCCTCCGGGACTCTTGGCCAATGTGTGCAGGAGGAGTGACTCTCACCATTAAAATGGTAGGCCGCCTCCTGCCAAGCCAACAGCCTCTTTCCAATTGTTGCCCAGCGACTCCAGCCCCGCTCTTTCCCCTCTCTCTGCTGGCTGCCAGCGCCTCCCCTCAGGTGCTTTTCAGAGGCTGACTCGTCCTCACTTGTATTGCTCCCCTTCTCCGATGTCCAGTTCCTGTCCCAGTCCTGCCCACATTTCCAGCAACTTCAGTGGACTTTGGCTCACTCTGGGCGTGGGGTCCCATAGCTTTCTACTGCAGGACCCCACCTTCATCCATTCCCCCCGCCTTTCCCCTGCCCGGCCACTACACTTCCGCCTACCCGTCCCTCCCTTCTCTGTTCCTTCCCCCAGCTTGCTCCTTTTTCTTTCCCCTTTCTGTCCCCAGCAGCATGGTCCCAGCCCAGCCCTTCCCACAATTCCTTCCAGGCAGTGCCCTCTGGCCCTAGGGGTCTCTGCTCGACCTGGGATGGGTGGAAGGAGATGGACCCCCTAGCATGGAGCCACGTAGAGTCCAATTAGTGTTAGGGTGTTGCTGTGGGGAAGCAGTAGCCGAGTAGGGATGTAAAATCCTGTTGAACGAGTTAACTGGTTAACTGCTATATTTAACAGGTTAACCGAGTAAACAGAGGCAGCTGGGGGCTGCTCCGACGGGGCTGGAGAGCATCCCGCCTGTGGTGGGCCCCATAGGGCTGGAGCACCTCCCTGTCTGTGGGGGGGGGGAGGAGGGGGACTACTCCAGCCCCTGCCTGTTAACTGTAACTGGTAAGCATCACCTGGGAAGGGATGATGTTGACCAGTGAACTGGTTAACCCTTCACATCCCTATAGCAGAGCTGGCAAAAGCAGGTTCAAGAGACTTGTGATCACACCCAGGTTCCTTGTGGGTCTATCTTTTGTAAGTGGCTTTTAGTCCCAAAGGAGGGGTTGAAATGCACCGGAACAGGCTGACCAAGGTTGGCTTTTTTGCCCCCTGATTTTTAGCCAGTGGAAGGGACGTTTCTTATTCATTCCACTGAAATAGCTCCCCCGATTCACCCGCTTGGCCCAGCGAGACAAGGCAGCAAAGAGTTCAGTCGAAGCCAGCAAACAACACATGCCCAGACAAAGCTGCCAACCTTTGCAGAAGGACTTTCATTGCGGTGGGAGCAGGGCGGGGATGCAGGGGGAGGAGAGCGCAGGTCCATGATGCACCAGGAGGTGAGCTCCCTACTGGACGTTATGTCTCCCAGCAGCCTAGTTGTTGTTTTTTCAGCAGCGGATGTGCTCATTTGCATTTGTTTCAGGTTTGTTTTTCTTTCCCTTTCTGGAGACCCAGCTGGAGTTAAGCATGTGCTGGGCAGGATGGGGTTAACAGAGCACAGCACCGTCCATACAGCTGGGATGGATTCCATTGTTCCCATACAGATCAGGAAGGGTTGCGGGGATGCCCTACTGGTTCCCTGACACATCAAAGAGACCCTGTGCCCACTCTAGGGGCTGTGGCTGGATGGCACCTAGGGTCATGCGGTCGCTTGGTCCAACTCAGCTCCTCTTTCTGGCTGGGGGTCGGTTGTTTCCGCAGCTGCACCGAAGGCAGAGAGAAAGGGGGAAAGAGGAAAGCAGAGAGAGAGAAAGCAGAATCAGTGGACGAGCAGCGAAAGTTCATGCAGGAAACGCAGCCCAATAACACCAGAAATAGTTAATGATGCACGGTTTCAATTCAGCAAGCGTGAAAAAGCAAGTTGGGTTATACACACCGACCGTGCTGTGCTCCGGGGTTTGCGCACAGAGATCCCGCTCTGTTAAAAATCTGCAGGCGCTACTATGCAATGGAACCAGCTTGAAGGGAAACTGCCTTAAGGGAGTAAAAGTCTTCTGTTGCTTCAATAGGCATTCTCATTCCTTGCGTCTTCCGTGGCCTTCCTATGCTAAATTCTACTCTGGGATGCAGCCCGCACCAGCTTGGCTGGCTCCTGTTACAATATAACTCTCCTCACTGGGCACAAGTTAGCTCCTCCATCAACATTAATTACCGGTCATTCAAAAAAATCTATATTTATTGCCTGCCAGATGCTTCAGGGGAAAAGTTTAATTTCTGTGCAATTGTTTGGTCATTTATTTCTTTGGAGGAATTTTAACTAACTACAGTTCCCCTCCTCCCCTTTCTGACAACCAAAAATGTCTTTTTTCAACAAAATCTTAAAAAGATTTTGATGAAAATGTCACTTTTGTCCAAAAGCTAGTGGAGAAAAAGTTTGTGAGGAAGACTTGCAACTGTCTCTGCTCAAGCAAAACATAAGTATGGCCACACTGGGTCAGACCAGAGGTCTACCTAGCCCAGTGTCCTGTCTGCCGACAGTGGCCAATGCCAGGTGCCCAGAGGGAGTGAACAGAACAGGGAATCATCCAGTGATCCCTCCCCTGTCACCCATTTCCAGCCTCTAATAAACAGAGGCCAGGGACACCATTCCTACCCATCCTGGCTAATAGCCATTGATGGACCTAACCTCCATGAATTTATCTCTTTTTTGAATCCTGTTCAAGTCCTGGTCATCACAACATCCTCTTGTAAGGAGTTCCACAGGTTAACTGTGTGCTGCATGAAGGAAAATCTTCCTTTTGTTTGTTTTAAACCTGCTACCTATTCATTTCGTTTGGTGACCCCTCGTTCTTATGTTATGGGAGAAAGTAATTAATTTTTCCCTATCTACTTTTGCCACACGGGTCATGATTTTATAAATCTCTATCCTATCCCCCCTTAGTCTCCTCCTTTCTAAGCTGAAAATTCCCAGTTTTATTAAGCTCTCCTCATCTGGTAGCCGTTCTAAAGCACTAAGCAGAACCTCAAATGAAATCAATGGGACATTGGTTTGGTAATAGGGGAATAGGAAACTCAGCAGTTGGTTTAATTAGGTGTTTTATGGTGGTCACTGTCCCACATACATAGGATAGGTCACTATTTACCAAGTCTAGCAGCATCACCCTTTTCATCCTCAATGAGAGCTACAAACCCAAATTAACCCTTACAAACACCAGCATTAGGGCAGGCACATTTGGGTTGAAGGCAGGGGTGAGCAAGCGAGTGGATCTGGCTCGTGGATGCCCTGCCACTCCCCCGCCCCCAGGGCAATCAGGACCTGGGGGCAGGAGAAAAAAGCCAAGTCTCCTGCCCTGCCAGGGGGCGGGTGCCTAGAGGGAACAGCTGGCAGTTCTCTGTAGGCGGGGAGAGGGGGCAAAGACTTCACGAGCTCCCCCACCCCCAGATAAATCAGGGTCTGTGGGTGGGAAGTACCTGGCCCACCCTTTCTGCCTGAGACCCCGCCCCTTCTGCCTGAGACCCCGCCCCTTCTGCCTGAGACCCTGCCCATTCTGCCTGAGACCCTGCCCTTCCGCCTGAGACCCTGCCCATTCTGCCTGAGACCCCGCCCATTCTGCCTGAGACCCCGCCCCTTCCAGGGCAGACCAGGGCCACTTAAAAATTAGTGAAGTGCTCCCCATCTAAAATTATTGCCCACCCCTGGTTTAAGGGGTCTACACCAGTGTTTCTTAAACTTTTTAAGACCAAGAAACACCAAACAATTTTTTTTATGAGGAGCACCAAGGATTTTTTGTTGAGCAAAAAAAGAAAAAAAGGTCGGGGGGGAAAAAGGGTCAGGGGGGAAAGCTATTGAGAAAAAAAGGGTCAGGGGAAAGTTATTGAGCAAAAAAAAAAAAAAAAAAAAAGTCGCCTGCCCCTTTAAGGGTGGCCATTTTGAATTCTGTTGTTCTCCGCGGCACACCTCCGACTGCCTCGCCGCACACCGGTGTGCTGAGGAACACAGTTTAAGAAACACTGGTCTACACATTCCCTGACCTGGAAACGCCAAAGCAGGAAGCCCATGTGAAAGGCAGACCTTGGCAGCTGGAGAAAAGAAACGAGTGTCTGCCGCAGGAAAATAATCGTGATGGCAGGTGTAAATGGCACATTCGTTAGCTTGATCTCAGAGACAGGGGAACTGGGACAGAAGACACAAGAAGGGATCTGAGGCCGGGTCTTCCCTACAAAGTGAGGGTGACCCAAGTCCCCTTGGACCTGTGTGCGCAGGTGTCTATACTCAGATTTGTCTCTGGCTGACATAAAGGCCCCGCTTTGGTGACAAAGTAAAACTCCATTCCCAAGCGGCGCTGAGCCCAGGTTGGCGAGCTGGGCGCCTTGCCCGCTCTCCCTTGTTGCATGTGAGCAGCGGGAACACACACACATGAGGGACGCCCAGCCTTCACCAGCTGGGCGCTGATGTAACTTGTGCCGACCCAGGTCTGAGCGTAGACGTGGTAGGAGTCTTTGCTCATCCTTTCAAATGGAACGGTTTTTTTTTTGAGGTTTGCAAAAAATAGTTGGCCGACTTTTCTAATTCCTTTGGCATTTCCTAGCTCTGGGCAGAGATAGGGCCACCCCAAAGCCGGGGCTTTGAATAGCCTCAGACTGGCAGGAAATTGAGAGCTACATTCCGATTTGACCAGAGGTCCGTATTTCAAAAATGGGCCGGGTAATCCATCCCCCCACCCAGCTCCAGGCCGCGTCCAGAGCCACACCACAACTTGGCAGCTGGCCGAGACGACAAACACAGGAGCTGACCTATTACAGCAAAGATGGTTCTGGGGAGCTCTCCGCCCCGAAGAAAGACGTCCTGAGAAGGTCTTACTCAGCATCTGAAGCTGGCCCTAGTCCCCCACCCATCACGTGTAGCTCTCGGGCTTGATCCAATTCCAGCAATGTGAACGGGAGCCTTCCCACAGATGTCAACGGGCATTAGATCAGGCTCTTAATGCCAGGCCAAAACTTACTCACGCGAGCCAGGCAAGGGCTTGCTTGGCAGTTGGAGACAGGAGAAGGCCAAGTAGGTTGGAAAACCAATTACATTTGTAAGTCACCCAAGGGAAAAAATGATTAGCATCCAATCTGTGAAATGAGGCCCGGATCCTGCTCTGTTCCAGAAAAAGAGCCCGCCTCATTTGGCAGGGGGGTAAATTAGAGCTTGGCAGGGGAACTCCAGTTAGCACCCAGCGGGCGACCGTGGGACTTACTTTTGCAGACAGGGATTTTGTTGCTCCATGTGCCGTCCTTCAGGCACTCGATCTGGACAGAGTCGCTCTCCACGTTGTCCTGAGTGGGAGGGGCAAGTGAACACCGTTAATCAACCAGGCAAAGGGCCTCTCCCGCGCACGGCCACCCCCAATCCGCCCAGGACCCGATCGGAACACCCGATCGGACCTCACAGAGACGCTGCTCGCTGCACGGGCCAGCCCTGGTAAAGGGAGGGTCCTCGTCATTAAGACCTCCTCCGCTGAGTCTGAAAGTATTGAGGAAGACAAGTGTGGGGTTTTTTGCAGATCGGATCGGAGAGGGTGCTGTGTTAAAATCTAGATCAGCGATTCCCAATCTTTTCCAGATGGGGACCCATTTTGACAATTCAGGAAGACTTGGTGACACAAAGCAATTCAAAAACGGGAGGGAAAAAAGACGGGGGGACAGAGGCACCCGGGGAGACACTTGGCGACCCTTTTGAAATGTAATCTTGACCCATATTTGGGTCACGACCCATAGGTTGGGAAACCCTGATCTAGATGGAAGGATGGGGCAGCCTATCATATTAGAGTATTAGCATGTAAAAGTGATGATAGAGCCAGATTATATAAAGAGAGAGCGAGCGAGAGATCATGGTATGAAGCCCTAGTGATGGGGTAGGTAGAACCGAGGGTGGCTGATCCAGAGGTAAGAGCCCTGCCTAATGATTCATCAGCACTTCCTTCAGTGAACAGCTGTTCCGTGGAAGTCCCCTACCACAGGACCAGCCCTGCTGAGCCTGGAGAGTGTGGAAAGGACCTCACAGACAGAGAGGGACCTGGTGCCTCCGTCTCTTGGGACTACGCCCAGCCTTACTTCTGTCTTCTTGGTGGGCAGCTAGTTTGCGGGCGTGGGCACGACGTGGACCTGGCGGTTGGGGGATGTGCTGCATTCTCTCTCTCCTCCCACGTCTTCAGAGGGGCGTTTGTGGCCCTACGTCTGTCATGCCCTTGGGGATAGTCTGTACTCCGGGAGGGTGTGATGGGCTTTCGCTTGATCGCTTCCCAGCACTGCCCGAGGCCAGGAAATGCTCTCCCAGAAGAGCCCACTCGCAGGGAAGTGAAGGGATCTTTTTGCTCTCGGCTCGCCTACCGGCGAGGGCTTGCTTGCGTATCGCTGAAGCCTGGCAGAGCACAACCGCAGCCTTTTTCTGGCGGAGCTGGGGTAGTTTCAGAGAGTTTAAGGGGGAAGGGATCCTCTGCACAGCCCATCATCTTGTGCCCGTGTTTTGGATCGATGGCACCAAATGCGGTCCGTGTCCTGACGTAAGGACACGCCTCTGGCTCGAGCGCCAGACATGTGGTGCTCCCCCGTACAACCGAGTGACTCCGGGTTCCCGCTGGTGTAAGGGAGATGAGAATCCGCCCCCCCCACCCAAGACCAAAGCCAGCGGCTCCTGTACCTTTAGCACGTTGTAGCCAGTGTTGCAGCTGATGACCACCTGGTCCTTAAACGTGTACTTGGCTTGCGCCGGCTCGATTTTCCCATTGATTGGTGGCTGCAACGGTGGGCACGGGTTCCCTTGTGAGGGGGGGACAAAGAAAGACCACACTGACTCACTGGTGAGAGTGAGGGAGGGGGCGCAGGGAGCCCCAACCAACCCAGGCTGCTTTGTATCCAGTACCCATGGCCGTTTATTAGCATCATTGTGCCCACAACTCATAGACTCACGGACTCATGGCACACTAGAACTGGAAGGGCCTCGAGAGGCTATCGAAGACAGGATCCTGGACCGGGTGGAGCCTTGGTCACCAGCCACAGGGCCAAGCCCCCATGCACAGCGCAGGGAAGAAGCCAGAGCAGTTACCGATGGCTGTGTAGGATAACTTCCACCCGCGGTTCTCGCCGGAGCTGTCACTGTGGAACAGGATCTGAACACTGTTGCTTTGGGTTTCCAGACGTCCTGGGGATTTTTCCCCACAGAAAGGCCCAAACTCCCTCTCACCGGCTTTAATCTGCCAGGAGAAACAAGAGCAGATGGCACAGAGACGTAGGATGCACCGGGGGTCTCCCTCCGTTCTCAGGCTGGCGCGTGGGTCTCCCTACGCCCTGAGGCTGGCGCGTGGGTCTCCCTACGCCCTCAGGCTGGTGCATGGGTCTCCCTACACCCTGAGGCTGGCACGTGGGTCTCCCTACGCCCTGAGGCTGGCACGTGGTCTCCCTCCGTCCTCAGGCTGGCGCGTGGGTCTCCCTACACCCTGAGGCTGGCACGTGGGTCTCCCTACGCCCTGAGGCTGGCACATGGTCTCCCTCCGTCCTCAGGCTGGCGCGTGGGTCTCCCTACACCCTCAGGCTGGCATGTGGGTCTCGCTACACCCTGAGGGTGGCGTGTGGGTCTCCCTACGCCCTCGGGCTGGCACGTGGGTCTCCCTACGCCCTGAGGCTGGTGAGTGGGTCTCCCTACGCCCTGAGGCTGGCATGTGGGTCTCCCTCCGTCCTCAGGCTGGCGCGTGGGTCTCCCTACGCCCTGAGGCTGGCACGTGGGTCTCCCTACGCCCTGAGGCTGGCACGTGGGTCTCGCTACGCCCTGAGGCTGGCGCGTGGGTCTCCCTACGCCCTCAGGCTGGCATGTGGGTCTCCCTACGCCCTGAGGCTGGCACGTGGGTCTCCCTACGCCCTGAGGCTGGCATGTGGGTCTCCCTACGCCCTGAGGCTGGAGCGTGGGTCTCCCTACGCCCTCAGGCTGGCGCGTGGGTCTCCCTACGCCCTGAGGCTGGCATGTGGGTCTCCCTACGCCCTCAGGCTGGCGTGTGGGTCTCCCTACGCCCTGAGGCTGGCGCATGGGTCTCCCTACGCCCTGAGGCTGGCACGTGGGTCTCCCTACGCCCTGAGGCTGGCGCGTGGGTCTCCCTACGCCCTGAGGCTGGCACGTGGGTCTCCCTACGCCCTGAGGCTGGCGCGTGGGTCTCCCTATGCCCTCAGGCTGGCATGTGGGTCTCCCTACGCCCTGAGGCCTTGCAGATATCAGTATGCCTTAGGCCCTCTGTGACATACCTTGCTGGGGGGCACCTCTCACTTATCTCCAATGAATCTTTGCCCCAAATGTAAAGGCCCCGCGAGGTCGCCCACCGGCCAGGAGAAACCCAGCGTGGACCCTACGCCAGTGCTGCCTGCGGGCTCAGGAATGGGGGGCGCTGGCAAAGCTGGTGGGGTCGCGGAGGGTGCAGAGCAGGACCCGCACGGGAGCTGCTCATGGCGGGTGAGCCGAGGCCCCGTTCTGTCTCCGAGCTGCTGAGGCAGGAGCTGTCTGGGGCAGAGCAGTGGTAAATATTTCACCCCCCTGGGAGTTTTTCTAGTATTTTGGGAAGGAGGCGCGGGGTGGAAACAAGAGGCCGGGGGCCAATGCAGCCCCGCCGGAAGCAGGCTTAGGGCTCTCTCTGGCTGGACCCCCCCCCGGGGGCCTGGGGCGCGGGTGGTCTGAGGAGGTTGGGTCCTGCGAGGCCAGTCCCGGGAGGCCCCCCGGGGCAGCTGCTCACCGTGAGGTAATCGTAGGGGCAGGACACCTCCGGGTGGTCCTCGACGTCGAAGGCGTCTTCGAACTGCAGGCTGATGAGGAAGCCTTCCTCCAGCTCGATGCGGTAGCGGCAGTCGGAGCTCTTGGGGTAGGGGCCGGGGAAGTCGGCGCTGGCGATCAGGCCGCTCCGCTGGGTGAAGAGGTTGTCGCTGCACTCCACTGGGAGGCACACGGGACGTCTCAGCCGCCGGCCTCGCTGGGCTGGACCCTCGGCCCCGGGTTCAAATCCGGCCTGCTGCCCCGACAGAGCAGCCCGCGCGCCCGCGGCCCCAGGGCTGTCTCCTGGCCCTGGCCCTGGGCCATCTCCCCTCAGAACGCCTCCCCCCCGCCTCACGGACAGGGCTGCCCTGGCCCGGGCTCTGGGCTGCGCCCAGCAGTGCCCCGCGGGAGCGGCACCGCCCAGGCCGATGGGGTCGCAGTGGTGTAAACCTGGCGGGCTCAGGGGGCCCAGGGAAGGAGGGGTCCATGCCCAGGCGGCTTGGCTGTCCTAGCCCCCGTTGTGGCTCCAGCCCTCACACCTTCCCGCTGGTGGCCGGTGGGCCCGCGCCAGCTGGGCCGGCCTTAGCGAAAATGGCACCCTGGGCGAACGTGTGAGTTGGTGCCCTTGAGCCCTGTGGGCATAGCACCCCCCCCATTTTCCCTGGCACCTGTGGGCTCCCTCCCACTACCGCTAACCCTGCACTGTGCCCCCAACCCCAGCCCTGCGCTTCCAGCATGTCCGGCCCCTCTACCCCCGTTGCACAGCAACACCCATGCCCAGTCGCCCCTCACCCTCCGGCTCCAGCACCCTGGGCATGGGCCCAGTTTGCCCGGCCCTAAGGCCGGCCCTGTGTGTCATTGTGGGTCTGCTGGCCCCGCCCCGCTGTAACCCACACAGGCTGGGTGGGGGCCGGGACCCCCTCGCAGGGGTGCTCAGAACAAGCCAGGTGAGCTCCGCATGCGCAGTGGACGCAGGCCGGGAGCAGGGCCTAAGACGCTGTGGGCTAAGAGCAGAGGTGACCCTGGCCACACTGCCATGCTGGCCCACCTGGGCACGCCGTGCGCCTGGCCAGCACGTTCCCCAGGGCCCCGCCAAGGGGTGGGCGGGGAAAGACGCCCCGGGCGCAGGAGGGCGGACGTGCCCAACGGGCACACGCTCCAAGGCCGGGGGAGAGTGCAGCGCGAGCTGTGCCGGTGCCGGGCCGCACCTTTGCAGGTCCTGTTGTCGGCGTGCAGGAGGTAGCCGAAGCGACAGGAGCAGTAGTACCCCCCGATGTAATTGTGGCAGTTGTGGTCGCAGGCCAGCTCCTCGTCGCTCTTCTCCAGGCACTCGTCCACGTCTGCCGGGGGAGAGAGGCGAGCCGGGCGTTAGAAAGGCCGGTGCCGAATGGGGAGCCCCCAGAGGACACAGCACGGTGGGGGGGGGCGGGGCGAGGATGCGCGTGACCCGCATGGCGACAACGGTTCGGTCCCGATTTCACGGCTCGTCAGTACAGGGGCGGGGAAGCAAACGCCCACATCTGCCCAACCCACGATGTGTTCCCGCGGGGCTGACTGGAGGGAGAAGAGGGGGAGCCACCCTGCCCGGCTGCATAGGGCTGAGGGTTCAGGGAGTCACCATCCTACAGCTGCACCTCCCGCCGTCCACACACAAGAACATCACAACGGCCATGCTGGGTCAGACCACAGGCCCTTCCCCCCCAGGGTCCTGTCTGCCCACAGGTGCCCCAGAGGGAGAGAACAGAACAGGGAACCATCAAGTGATCCCTCCCCTGTCGCCCGTTCCCAGCCTCTGACAGGCCAGGGACACTCTCCCTGCCCATCCTGGCTAGTAAGTATTGATGGGCCTTATTGATGGAAAGTGATTGTGTTTGTAGTGGCAGCAGCATCAGTGGAGATCTCCCACAGGGCAGAAATTCCCCTGCAAGACTGCTGGGCCGGGGGCCATAGAGCTGTGTGTGTGTGTGTGTGTGTGTGTGTGTGTGTGTGTATAAGGGTCATGCTTGTCTCTACATCTACTGCTCTGATCACCTTCTAAACCCTTAGGGCCAGATTCTGCTCTCCGCTACCCTGCGTAACTCTGGAGTAACTGCATGATGTCCCCCTGGTGTAAGCGTCTCTCAGAGCAGCAATATGTGGTCGAGGGAACCGTTTCCTTTAAAAGGACTCTCCCTGTCCCCAAGCCGGTAGCTGATATGGAAGGATGGATTAAGGGGTCTGGAGCCTGGTCCTCAAAACTGAGGGCTGATGGCAGGATCATTTCACTGGGGATTCCTTAAAGTATGGGGCGTAAGGTGATGCTGGGCTAGTCCTGCCATGTAGGAGCTGGGCTGGTATATCCGCCTGAAGCTTTGTTTCCCAGAATCTGGGGGCACTTTGAAGAGAGACAGACACTGACCTGACCGTCTTTAGTTACTCTGCAGCAACCTGCCTGGAACTTAAAGGGAGGAGTAGAGGTTGCAGGGGGGAAGAGTTAGGAAGAGGCACCAGTAAGTCAGTCTGTGTGCACATGGCTGGAATGCTAGTGGCTGTTGGAGACACTCATACATAGTTCTCCTAATAAAGAAACATGGAGCCCTCTCATGTTATCGCCCAGCCTTGTGCTGCCCGCAACAGACTTTGCCACCTCAGAGGACAAGACTAAACCAGAAGAGGATAAAGGAGAGACTGAGAGAGGGCCAGGGTGGGAAGAGACCCAGGGATGGCGGCTGTGACAGCCAAGCAGCCTGGGTGTGGAGCGGTCCTTCCCCGGGTCTCCTGAGCCCGTCCTCGCGCTCTCACATTCGTGCACAGAGCGCGCCACGTCTTAGTACAGAGACTGTGTCTGGGACACCTCTCCTGTCACTGGCGAACCCCCAGACCATGGCCCTGCCACTCACAGCGCCGTAACGTCTCTGGAGAAAGCGCTGTCATCGACAAGTAACATTAGGAAAAGAGTGTGTGTCTTTAACTGCCTTGCATGCAACTTACTGGGAGGAGAACCCAGTACCATGTGCCTAGCCAGTGCTCCACCCAGCACCAGCAGTTTCAGCAACCTCTGTGGCATGCCCACGTATCACAGCAGCAGGCACCCCCCATCCTTCCACGCCACTCGGAAAATGTTTCAATATGCCACACCTTTGCCCCCAGCTCTGCTAACACTCAGCACTTTCCTGCGGGACACCCAGCTGCCATAGGCCCTGCACTGCTAAGAGCTGATGGAGATTCTCCTTGTCCCTGTGTGTTTGGAGCAGCAGAATCTGAATTCTGTCCCCTCTTGAACTACGAAGCTCAACACCATCCTCAGGGTGTGTCTAGACTACAGGGTTTTTTTGAAAAAACTTCACTTGCATCTAGACTGCAGCTCCGTTCTTTCAAATGTAAATCGAAAGAACACGGCATTTTTTTCGATCGCGGTAAACCGCATTTTACGAGGAATAACGCCTTTTTTTGAAAGTACTCTTTCGAAAAAAGGCGTTATTGAGGCTATGTCTAGGCTGCAAGCCTGTTTCAAAAGAGGCTTTTTCGAAAGAATCTTTTGAAAAAGCCTCTTTCGAAAGAGCATCTAAACTACAAGCAGATTTTTCGAAAAAGTGAGCCGCTTTTTTGAAAGACAGTCTAGACGATTTCTTTCGAAAAAGCACAGTTTGCATTCAATAGCGCCTTTTTTTGAAAGAGTACGTTCGAAAAAAGGCATTATTCCTTGTAAAATGAGGTTTACCGTGATCGAAAAAACTGCCGTGTTCTTTTGATTTACTTTCGAAAGAACGCAGCTGCAGTCTAGATGCAAGTGAAGTTTTTTCGAAAAAAGGCTACTTTTTTCGAAAAAACCCTGTAGTCTAGACACACCCTGAATGCAAACTGTGCTTTTTTGAAAGAGAACGTCCAGACTCTCTTTCGAAAAAGTGGCTCGCTTTTCTGAAAAATCTGCTTGTAGTCTAGATGCTCTCTTCTGAAAGAGGCTTGCAGTCTAGACGTAGCCTCAGAGCCATGGAGTCCTACGGGGCTATCGACGTGTGGCAATATCGCAGCATGCGTGTTTCTGGTACTTCGCTGCCAAAGGGCTACTTACCCACAGCTGTGTAATGGGCATCAAAGCCGGTGAAACGCTCCTCGTTGGAGAAGTCGGATCTGAACGTGAGGCCCATGTAAGAACCTGGAGACAACACTGCCTGCTGCCCGGGCGCCTGCTCCGTGTCTGTCGTCTCCCTGCCACAGAAGGTGGCCAAGACTTGGTCTTCAGCCTCGATCTATTAAAAGCCAAAGAAAGACTCTGTTGACACAAGCCATGGCTGGAGACTCACCAGTCAACCCAAGTGAGCCAGCCAGCACGGCGCACAATATTCCCTGTTGACACTACTCAGGGCTCAGGCCACCAAAGGGCATCGACAAGTAGAGGGACTTGGTTTGGAAGAGTAGGCCGTGAGGTCGTTCGTCAAGCCTATCTCATGGCAAGGTAGACTTCTTCTGAAACCACCCAGGTCAGAGACACTAAGACCAGAAGGGCCCACCATGATCGGCCCAGGAGTCCCCTGACACTGCACAAGTCATGGGATGTCATCAAACAGTTTCTGGAGAGGAGGGCACTTTCCCCCTTGCCAGGGTAATTAACGAGACTGAACCCAGGCACTTGTGGTTGAACGTCGAGAAAGGCGTCTCCAGGCGATGAGGAACAGATTCGCTTTGAAGCTGGCCACTTGGCAACTGCTCTTGGGAGCTTGTCCCGGGGCCCAGGCCCATCCTGCAGCTACATGAAACCCCCCTCCCTGTGTAACGCACATTCTGTTTGCTGCGGTGGGAGGTGAGTGCCATCTCTCATGCAACCACTTGAAAAGTTTCAGCAGGATGTCTTAATTAGCACGGCCGCGAAACAGCTGAGGGATGACTCTCTGGCGAGGTATGGGAAACAGTTTCCCTAGGGGTGCTATTGCTGCTTTAATTTACAACACTAGATCTACATTTTGCAGGAGAAAGAAATGGTGAGAAACGTCAGATTGACACAGCTCCCTCTCTATCTGCACAGCATCTGAATGAACTTCCATTCACCCCCAAACCCACTGGCGCACCAGGGAGCAGACATTCTCCTGGGGACTATGCAGGATCCATTTAATTCTAATCTTTCCACCAAGCCTGACAACGGGAGGCTTGTAGTGAGGCGGCTGCCCCACACAGAAGATGGAGGTTTTAAAGCAGCCCTCAGGGCAGCCGCGCAAAATCCAACCAATGGCGGGAGGGCTTGTAGAGAGCCAGTCAGGAGAAGGCTTGTTAGAGCAGCCAATTGGAGCCAGGGAGGGCTATATAAGAAGGGCTGCTAGGCAGGCAGTCTCTCCTTGGAGTGCCAGGGGGAAGGACTGGCTGCTTTAGAGGAGTAACTTAGACCCCTGACCTGGGTAGGGTGAGGGGTGCATCAAGGCGCTCCAGCCTGAAGACTGCCATGCTGAGGCCCCTGATACAACGGGCTGGGAAAGTGTTGGGCTGTGGGGAAGTGGCCCAGGGAAACAGGCGGCGGGAGTTGGAGGAAGGGCAGCATGTGGCTGCTGGCTACAGTGTCCTTGGGTCGGGGCCTGGAGTAGTAGCTGGACCCACCCCTCCCCCATATCCCCCACTAGCCATGGAGCGGGGTGGCTAGCACCCAGGTGGCAGTTTGCCCCTTGAGGTGAGGGGCTGGACCAAAGGCTGCAGCAGCAAATGGGTGGACTAGAGAGGGGCGGTCCCCTGGCAGCAGGGAGCAAGCGGAGCGGGGTGCAGATGGCATGCCCAGAAGAGGACACCGCAGTCCGTGGAGTGACCCAGGTCTTAGAGGCGATGGCTGTGGGACACCACTAGCCGGAGGCGCACCCGCAAACAAGTGCTGATTCCCAGCACGGCCAGCTGGAGGCGCTGTGTGGGGTGCGGCCCACCCCTGTTACACGGCCACTTAGAGATTGATGCTGGAGGCCCCTACGCACCGACAAGCCAACAACTCCTTTCTCGCCGGCTCCCAAGCACCAGCAGATTGAGACTTGCCAGATTCACATCCCTTACGCACCAAGGATACTGCAGGTTTCCCCGCGCGCTGTCCCACCCACGGCCGTGCATGACAAAGCTGATGGCTTTCACGAGATCGTGGCAGCAACAGCCAACTGCCTGGGGTTGAGAAGAAACTTCCCCCAAGGGTCATTGTTCTGGAACTGTGCCTTCTGCATGTTTGCAACCTCAGCTGGTACTAGCCACTCTCATGGACAGAATTAGCCGGGCCACATGGTGATTCCTCTGTCCCTAGGGGCAGGGCTACACTTGCTGAGGGATCGGCATCGTGGTGATCTATCGTCCGGGGATCGATTGAGCAGGTCTAGCTCATTGACTCTGGTTGCCAGACTGTGGGGGGGCGCCACTAGGACCCAGAGAATGAGACCTTTCAAAGTTTTGGCCCAAGCGAGGGGATATGGGGGCATCATTTGAGGTCATTTGGTGCCTCAGGTGCCAAAATGTTGTGGGCTGGCCCTGTTGGAAGAGAATATGCAAATGAGAGCACGAGATTTGCAAATGAGCGCTTCATTTGCATTTCCTCTTCCGCAAAAAACAAACAGTGTAGACGTAGCTCTCTCTTGTGCGGGTTACATAAGCACCCCAGTGCTTGACCAAGACTGTGCTAGGTGCTGTACAAACACAGAACAGAACTAACTCCTCTGCCCTGCAGAGCTGACAGTCTAAGTATACCATGGACACAGGCGGCCAAGGTCACAGGGCATCACTGCTGGTCAAGCCAAGAGGGAGTGGTCTCAGCCCACCAACCACCTAGCCCCCCGAGAGGTTGTTTGTGGGTGTCCTGGCAAAGCAGAGATGACCCTGGTGTGCCCCTCTAGCTCTGCCTCTGGGCCTAGTCCTTCCCCTCTGTGAAACTGTGCTAATCCCCGACTCCCAGTGGGCCAGGGAGGCTCAATGCAGGAACATTGTGGTCCAGCCAGTGGCAAAGTTTTCGGAAGGAGCTGAAAGTGACCACGGTGGCCAATTGCAAGAAGCTTAGGTGCCCACGTGCCGCTGAAAGTCCTGCTGGGGCCATCCAAATATGCAACGTTGGATGCTCCTGAAAATGTTCCCCGTGGCTCTTGCTCCATGGAAAGGGGAGGGACGGATCAGCGTGAATGATTTCCAGCCCAGGATGAACATAAGAATGGCCAGACTGGGTCAGACCAAAGGTCCATCCAGCCCAGCACCCTGTCTGCTGACAGTGGCCAATGCCAGGTGTCCCGGAGGGAGTGAATCTAACAGGTAATGATCAAGCAATCTCTCTCCTGCCATCCATTTCCACCCTCTGCTAAACAGAGGCTAGGGACACCATTCCTTACCCATACTGGCTAACAGCTATTTACGGACTTAACCTCCATGAATTTATCTAGTTCTCTTTTAAACCCTGTTATTGTCCTAGCCTTCACAACCTCCTCAGGCAAGGAGTTCCGCAGATTGACTGTGCGCTGTGTGAAGAAAAACTTCTTTTTATTTATTTTAAACCTGCTGCCCATTAGTTTCATTTGGTAGCCCCTAGTTCTTATGTATATGTCAGCAGGCTGGTCTTGTTCCATTCCCTGCAGATCAGTCTCCGAATGGGGTCTCATGCGCCTTCCACTGGCGTGGGGGGCACAGTTTCCATGGTGGCTCACGGTGCCAGTGTGCACTCGGAGGGGCGCTGGGGTCAGCCGCATGGGCCGTGGGAGGGGGGCTAGTATGTCCCTGAGTCTGTCCCTAGTTTGTCAGGAGGCTGCCCCGGTGGATCACAGTCCCGCCGCTGGTTTTAGCCTGCGCGCTCCAGCAGGGCTGGAGGGAGGCCGGGTCCCCACGCTGGGAATGATACTGCCAGCTCCGAGCGCTGCCAGGCCCTCCGTGACAACCGGCCCAGAGAGACCCCAGACAAACGCTGCCGTGGCCGGGGTGCCCTGGGGCCGGCTCCGAGCGCCGCGCTGGCCTTGCACTGTGACCTCTGCCAGCTGCTGTGTATAGCCCCCACTGGCGCGTCTCGGAAAGTTGAATAGGAAGAGCCTCCCTGCTTTGCCCCGCGTGGGGAGGGGGCGGTTTGGGACTGTGGCGTGCCCAGCCCATGCCAACGCTGGCGTGCCACGTGAATTCTATTAAGGGGACGACTCAAGGGGCGGGCCCCCGGGGCTCAGAGGATCCGTCAGCTCCGACTGCCTGGGGGGCTCTCTGTTCTCGGGGTTTGGGTCGGCTGGCTCCCCCCCAGGAGACAGCTGGGCATGCCGCTCGGTTGGGGCCATCCGGACTGTCCTGGGAACGGGGGCTGGCGGTCAAGTGACCGAACGCCTGTTTCTGTCAGGAGATGGAGGGGTGGGCGTGACATGGGGGCTTGCTCCAGCAAAATGAAGAGGTCTGAGAGGGCAACAGAGGTGAGAGGCGAGTGAACGGGCGAGGATTGTGTGTGTGGGTGGGGTGGAGAGTGTGACAAGCCTTTGTGCAAGCTGAATGGGTGAGTGTGTTCACAGCAGTCAGGGGAATGGGTGCGGGGGTGGGTGTTTGTGTGAGTGAGAGGCGTGTGTGTGTGTGTGTGTGTAAAAACTGTGACCGTGACAAGCCTGTGTGTGAGGGGAGTGTTTGTGTGTGTAAAACCTGTGAGTGTGACAAGCCTGTGTGTGTGAGGCGAGTGGTTGAGTGTGTTCACAGCAGTCAGGGGAACGGGTGCGGGTGTGTGTGTGTGTGTTGTGAGTTGGACAGGGCAGTGTTTGTGTGAGTGAGAGAGGTGTGTGTGTATGTGTGTGTGTAAAAACTGAGTGTGACCGTGACAAGCCTGTGTGTGAGGGAGTGTGTGTGTGTTTGTGTGTGTAAAACCTGTGAGTATGACAAGCCTGTGTGTGTGAGGTGAGTGGGTGAGTGTGTTTGCAGCAGTCGGGGAATGGGTGCGTGCGTGTGTGTGTGTGTGTGTGTGTGTGTGTGTGTTGTGAGTTGGACAGGGCAGTGTTTGTGTGAGTGAGAGGTGTGTGTGTGGGTAAAAACTGAGCGTGACAAGCCTCTGTGTGTGTGTGTGTGTGTGTGTGTGTGTGTGTGTGTGTGTAAAACCTATGAGCGTGACAGGCAGGAGGTTTCAAGTTGTTCCTAACGCTCCCGCCAGCAAGCAGAGCTGCAAAATCCCCCCCACCCCGACTTAACACCACACCTGCCACCTCGCTCCCATGGGAGCTGCCAAGCGGAGGGGGTGAGCATGGCCTGGCATCCGTTCCCCTTGCATCTCTGCCGGGCCAGGCCTGGGGGTCTCACGGCAACAGCGGCCCTGGGGGCAACCCCCTATCCTGGGTTGGAGAATTTCACTGCGGTGCTCCCCTGGCCCCAGCCTCACAGCTTCGAGCCCCTGCCTAGCACCTCCCCTCCCAGCCCTGGGGTGCCAGGACCCCGGTGGGACATAGGCCCCCATGTATGGCCCATCCTGGCTGCCATGCGGAGGCAGCAGTTCAAATGGGCCAGGGCCCACCGAGAAAGGGGGCAGCACATGGGCCTTCATGGGTTGAGATTCCTGATTAAATCGGGGGCGGGGTTTTGGGGTTGGGGCCACTGACCCGCTGGAAACCAGTTGAGGGGTGCACAAAAGTGAGATGCAGGGGAAAAACACAACAATAAACCAAACCAAACCCTCGCTGACATGGCCCCGGCTGAGAAGCATTCCCCTCACACACCAGCGTTAAGGGGGGCCCAGGCTAGTACATTTTGTGGGCCCCCAGGCTCAGGGGTGGGGCCAAAAGTGAGGGGTTCAGTATGTGGGAGGCGGCTGCTGGGAAGCAAGTTTGGGTGGGGGGGCTGGGGGAAGGCAGGGTGCAGGATTGGGTGGGTGGGGCTCTGGGCGGGAGGCAGGGTGCAGGAGTGGCTGGGGATGTGGTGTCTGGGTGATGGGCAGGTGCTTAACTGGTGGAGGGGTACAGGGTTTGACAGCCAGCACGGCTCCCCAATGCTAGGAGGGGGGAGCTCTGAGCCTTGGGGGCTGGATCCAGGCAAGCTGGGGGTTGGATCTGGCCCCCGGTTGTAGGGGCCCCGTCTCCAGAGTAAACGAAGGGCAAATGTGTCAAGGGGGAGCCGGGAGCCTGCCAACAGCCCTGGATGGATTGGACCCAGACTCCAGGCGCAGGCTCCACGCTGGCGGCAGCAATGCACGCACTGTCTCGCAGTACGGTGCCTTGGGCCCTGCCGGTGTGGTGTCCGACTGACCCGCAGCAGACCGGGCCCTGAGCAGAAGGCAGGCAGCCACCCTCATGGGGCATGGCTCCCACAAGGCAGAGGCAGCACAGCGAGAACGAAAGCTGGCAGGAAACGCTCCGGCAGGTATAACACGTGGCCGGCCGGCTGTTTGCCAACACAAGGCACCGTGAAGGCATCACCCGGCGCTTTGCTCTCAGCACTGCTCACCTGGCCTGTGCCCCACTACCCCAAAGCCCCCTGGAGATACCAGCTGGGAGATACCACCACGCCCTCTGCAACAGTCACCTCCACAACAGCTCCATGGCGCTGGAACAATGAGTCTGTCTGCCACCCGGGGGAAGGTCACGTGTATCAGACACAGGAGCCGGCCCGGACTTGGGTGTAGCCTGGGGAACTCACTCCCCACAAGACGGGAACACCAGCGGAAATATCGACGCCTTCCCTCCTGGCCACCAGATTCGAGCGATGAGTGAAGACAGGTCTCCAGCCTTGGTTCTGATCCCAAACTTTCCTCCCAGCTTCGAGGGGGTGAAGATCTGGTCTGGTTCTGCAGCAGAAGTGAGAACCTGTCCCCCGTCCTTCGGTGCTCAACCTGTCTGCCGAGACCAAGGAACTTGGGTCTCATGTCTCCAGGTGGCTTCACCTCTAATAATCACAGAATCCTACAACACTAGAACTGGAAGGGACCTCAACAGGTCATCGAGTCCAGTCCCCTGCCCTCACGGCAGGACCAAGCACCATCTAGATCATCCCTGACAGGTGTCTGTCCAGCCTGCTCTTACATATCTCCAGTGATGGAGATTCCACAACCTCCCCAGGCAATTTATTCTGGTGTTTAACCACCTGGACAGGTAGGAACTTTTTCCTAATGTCCAACCTCAACCTCCCTTGCTGCACTTTAAGCCCATTGCTTCTTGTCCTGTCCTCAGAGGCCAAGGAGAACAATTTTTCTCCCTCCTCCTTGTCACACCCTTTTAGGTACTTGAATAATAAGAAGCATCTTTGGTCATTCTGCCAGGGCCCCACATAATCTGTGATTCAGTCTGTACGAAGAGGCCGCACACATTCGGAGCAGAGAAGCTTGGCAGCAGATGTCCCTCTCCGATCTGTCCGTATCGCCCCCTCCTTGTGTCATGGTCCCAGCGAGCCTTCAGCCCTGCCCTCGGCCTGGTCCGCCTAATGAGCCGCTCACATACATTACCCGCTGTATGTTTTGCTCGCCGCAATCCAATTAGTGCATTCCTGGGCAGGCAACGGCAGGGGTGAGGTTCTGTGTCTCTTTACTGCCTGCTTTGTCCTGTTTTCCTGCCGGCGGCTGTTCCCAGTGCTGAGCCGAGCGTCCGAATTCCATTTGGAGCTTATGAAATGTCATGCCCTTGGGGCTTTCGACACAGGTCTCCCGGCTGTCATTGCCCTGGTTATCCTCGCGCCGGTGTCCTACAAAGGGCAGGCTCGGCCAAACCATGCTGGCTGTGCCCAGGAGCGAGGGCAGCTGATGCCAGCCGAGGCTCCGGCCTGGATTAGGAAATTCATTGGCGCACAGGCGGCACGTCTGGGTGTGCCCCGGGAGGCCCCATGTCCTCTGGGCCCCCCAACAACTGTCCACACAGCAACCTCACGGCGCACTCCTAAACCACCCCGTTCCTGACTGACCCGGTGCACAGGGCTGTGAGTCCCAGAGGCCGGGGGCCCAATGGGAAACCTTGTGGTCCAACTTCGAAGCGGGGTTGACCGCCGCGGCTCTGCTTTCAAAACAAGGAAGATGTTCTCTGCTCCAATTGATGTTTCCCGAAGGGACACATCTTCTCTAGTGAAAACGTTGACACCGTGACCCCGGACGGGGAGATTCAAACAAACAGCCGAGATTTAATGACCAGCCGGCTCTTGGGATGTAAATGATCTATGAAAAAGTACACAGTCCTCCGCAGCGGCAGCAAATATTAACCAGGGATGACGACCTCTCTGTTTATTTTACTGCCAGAGGCCTGTCACTGCGCCATGGACTGCAGGGGATGGAGTCCAGTGCAGAGAAAGAGGCCCAGAGACCTTCAACAAGGCCACTGCTGGGTTCTCAGAGCCTGGTTCTGTGGTGCTGACTCACGTGGGAAGAGCCCCGGGGAGGAGGACCCGGCACGCAGGGAAGGGGTCCAGATCCTGGCTCCGCGTTTGTGTCTCTAGCTACCCCAGGCTAGAAACGTCAGGCGGGAAGGGACCTTGGGAGGTCATCTCGTCCATGGAGGCAGGACCAAGCACCCTCTAGATCGTCCCTGACGGGTGTTTGTCCCCCTGTTCGTAAAAACCTCCACGGATGGGACTTCACAGCCCGCCTGGTGCACCTATTCCAGAACTTAGAGTCACAGAATCCCAGGGCTGGAGGAGACCTCAGGAGTCACCGAGCCCAGCCCTGCCCAAAGCAGGACCAGCCCAACTAAACCATCCCAGCCAGGGCTTTGTCAAACAGGGATTTAAACCTCTCTAGGGATGGAGATTCCACCCCCTCCCCAGGGAACCCATCCCAGTGCTTCCCCACCCGCCTAGGGAAATAGTTTTTCCTAATATCCAACCTAGACCTCCCTCACTGCAACTTGAGCCCATTGCTCCTCGTTCTGCCACCGGCCCCCACTGAGAACAGCCTCTCTCCATCCTCTTTGGAACCCCCCTTCAGGGAGTTGAAGGCTGCTCTCAAATCCCCCCTCACTCTTCTCTTCTGCAGACTAAAGTCCAAATCCCTCAGCCTCTCCTCGGAGGTCATGTGCTCCAGCCCCCGAATCATTTTGGTTGCCTTCTGCTGGACCCTCTCCAATGCGTCCACATGCTTTCTGTAACTACCCTTACTAATAGGAAGTGTTACCTAATATCTTATCTGCTTCTCCCTTGGTAACTCCCTTCTGTGCTGTCCTGTGGGGGGCGGACATGGAGAACAATTGATCCCCATCCTCCTTCTGACAACCTTGGCCATACTGGAGGACTGCTCTCATGCACACACAGAGGCACACGCCGGGAAGCCATGCCGTGATGTGGCATGGGAATGATCCTGTCCCAGGGGCACAGCAGGGGAGATGTAGACAAAAGGTCTGAATCTACCCAGGTCAGAGTTTGGCCAAGACAGTGAGATTACCCTCTTCTCCCCAAGAACTTTAACGGTTACAAGCCATCCACAGCAGGGTTCCCTGTAAGCTGGGTGCTTGTGTGGCCATTTAGGAGAGATCCCAGCTCCGCCCAGCTGATTCGCAGAGTGCCCCCAGCTTGGTTGTTTGTTTCTATTGGTGGTGCACATTCACACATGCCTCGGTGCAAATAAAATTATTCCGCACCCGGATGGAAAAATCTGCACTGGGGGGGGAGATATTAGAGGGCACGTTGATCCAAAGGACAGCCCCCCCGCTAGCCCTGGTGTCAGACTGGTCAGTGGGGTCAGCGCTGATTCAAAGGAGAGAGCATGAGCTACTGAACCACAGCACGGCCTTGGGGCCTCCCCGGAGGGCTCCCCAGATGGCTGACTCAGACAGCTGGGGCTGTGGGAGCTGGTGCTAGTCATTGGAGAGTATGCACCCCCCCGTGTGCCTCATGCAGTATGTCACACCCTCTGGCGACGAAGCCAGGCTCCGGGGTACCTTATGAGTGTGGCCGGCCTGTCCTCACACCTGCCTCGCCCCTCTCCAGGCTCACCCTCCATCCACTGCCCAGCTTCTGACTTTGGTGCTAACCCCGGGCTCTGGCATTGGGCCTCTCACTCCAGCCCTGACTTCTGCTCTAGCCACTGGGCATTCCCATCCCCTTCCCCGGCACTGACCTACGAACGGCCATGCTGGGTCAGACCACTGGCCCCTCGAGCCCAGCGTCCTGTCTTCTGAGAGTGGCTGGTGGCAGATGCTTCGGAGGGAATGCCCAGGATGCCTGGTCCTTTAAGACGGGCATGAGATTGTGCAAAGCTGGTGCTTCTGTGCACAGCCAAGATCCTGGAGTGTGCAAATGCGCAACGTAGGCAGCTCAGGACCCGTTCGCCACCCGGGTTGGCGGCCACGATTCCCTTCCACCCTTTGGCCCATCATTCAGAAAACGGCTTTAAAAAGCTCGATAGGCAGAGCCGGGTTCTCCAGACTGCCAGCTGTACCCATTGCAAGGCCAGGCTGGGAGGAAAGGCGCGTGGGATGAGGCAGAAGATGCACAAACCCGGAGCCGGGAATAAAGATAGAGCCACTCTGTCTTATCCAAGCAGCTAATGGCCTGCAGGGTCATTCCGGCAGGCAGGGATCAGTCAGATGCCGTGGTGTCCTCTGCAGCCCCTGGGCTGGACCACCGAAGTCGGTGGCCTGTGTGGGTAGGGGCAGGTGACATGGGACAGTGCCTGTATGCCACTAGAGGATGGTCCCCTGCTGTTGGAATCTCCACTATTGGCGTGCCATGAATCTGAGCACACGTTGCGGTCAAGCCTTTCTGGGAAGGTTGTCGATTGCGTCACATGGTAAATACAGATGTCCCTTTCCTGTAACACCAGAACTAGGGTCACCCAGTGAAATGGACAGGCAGCAGGTTTAAAACAAACCAAAGGAAGTTTTTCTTTATGCAGCGCACAGTCAACCTGTGGAACTCCTTGCCAGAGGAGGTTGTGAAGACTAGGACTTCAACAGGGTTCAAAAAAAAGCTAGATACATTCATGGAGGACAGGTCCACCAATGGCTATTAGCCAGGATGGGTAGGAATGGTGTCCCTAGCCTCTCTCAGAGGCTGGGAATGGGTGACAGGGGAGGGATCACTTGATGATTCCCTCCCTCTGGGGCACCTGGCATTGGCCACTGTGGGCAGACAGGACACTGGGCTGGATGAACCTTTGGTCTGACCCAGTGTGGCCAGTCTGATGTTCTTATGTAGCACTGTGGTCTGAGCCCTGTGTGGAGGAATACGTAAGGGGGGGCCCCCAAGCCATGCACATGTGCAGAGTGGTACGGCTCAGGGCTGGGAAAACACTCATTGACACAGGCAAATCCCCAAGGGTCCTTTCATGGCAGCACGTCGCAGTCTCATGGCAACACGGGACAGCGACACCCCAGATGTTCTCCGGCTCTGTGCAGCTGGAGCTTGGTACCAGATGGATCCATTCCACAGTGTTGCACACGCTTGTAAAAACATGCAACTGGGGCGCCATTTGGCCCTCCGCAGTCCAGCCTGGCCTGTGATATACTTTACTGGAGACATCTCTCAGGAGCTGGGTCTCCACCCGTTTCTTCCACACCCTAGGGACAGCAAACTCAGAGCTGGAGCGCAGAGCCTCAAATGGCCCCAGGCTGATGCTTTGCATCCCAGGCTCAGGATAAAACTCCTGTCCTCGGGGCAGTCACGTAAGTATCACAACACAACGATTCCCTCTCCTGGGACTATCGGACATACCTGCTTCTTTCATGATGCCTCTGTCGAGGGATTTCCCTGATCCAATGTGGTTTTCTCTGTAGTGTTGGGTGCTGCATGAACACGCAGTCTGGGCATGTCTACATGGGGCGATGGATCCGAACAGCTAGTGCGGAATAAACCTGGTAAGGGCACAGATCCTTTTGGATCCAGAGTGACTTCTGTTCCACAACAGAGTGTTCACATGGGGAGCAATCCCAGAAAAGTTAGAACAGCCCTCAGAGACTCTCCTTGCCCCGTCTATAAGATGTGACATGTGGGGGCTGCCAATAGAGCCCCCCATTCCAGAGAGCAACTAAACACTTGCTAAAATCTCCCTGACTCCAGTGGCCCTTTGTAGAAGCTTAAGGAATTGCCTGAATTAGGGCTGGTGCAAGAACAGGGCATCCAGAGTGTGATGTGATCGACTCATTCAAAGGGGTGACTGTTAATTGGAATAAAGGAAGTCCCAGAATAAAATCAATGTCAGGAATGTCTAAGCTCAGCCCTGCCCCTGCTATCTGGTGTGCCGGGCTAGCGCCTGTGCCAGAAATCCCTGGGGTGCGCACAAAATTGCAGGAGCATGGGGAGATTTTCAAACCCAGCCGAGGGCTTTGGCCAGAATCCCTCTCTGGCAAAGCCCAGTGGTGCTTGTGCTTCTAGGCAGTTATTTTAGGCCTCACCGGCTCACTGGGACCCTCCACCCAACGGGGTAGGTCCCGGGCCCATTGCATGCTGGGACTGAGCCGGGCTGCTGGCCAGCCTGCTGAACAATTTACTGGCAAGGGAGGTGGAAATGCATGTAGTCTGTAGCATTAACTTATGAGCTTTTGCTTATTGGTTAATCAGTTAATCGACTGCACTATTACACCCCTAGTGGGCAGCAGAACCCCTAGAGGACCAGCAGAGTCAGTGGAGCTGGTAGATGATGGGATCCTGTGGGTCGGTGGGGCTGGTGGGACCCCAGGGGTCTGGCAAAGCCCATGGTGGCAGGACCCTGGGGGGCTGGAAAAATGGGTGAGGCTAGCAGGACTCCAGGGGGGTCACCCGGCAGCTGGGACCCGGTGCTGGAGGATCCAGCAACAGGGACAGCCTGCAGGTGCGGGGAAGCCGAATGCAAAATCTCGGGGTGCTAGAGCCCCTCCCCCCACACTCCTACTTTCTGTGCCCATGCTGGGGCCCCATTTATACAAGCCCGAGGGACTCACAGCTACCACTGGAGTCAATGCTGTGAACATATGAAGTGCTGAATAATGCTAAGTACTCTGCAATCTCACCTCCTGCGTGGTTCAAATTGGCCCCCACAGGTTAGTGAACACCTGTGAGCGACAAACTCCATGCCTCAGTTTTCCATCTGTACAATGGGGGCAATGGCACTGCCCAGCCTCATGGGTGGGCTGTGAAAATATCCACTATTAACGTCCATGAAGTGCTTTGTTCTAAGCCCCCTACTGGGAAAACCTGCGAGGAAATGAATCCGTCCGTCTTCACGGAACAGTGAAAGGAGCGAGTTCCTTTCCTTTGTGGTTCTTACCACTGTTGTTTGGGATGAGGAATGGACCGAGGGCTCCAGAAAAGTCATCGGTCCCGTCTGACGAGCCAATCAGGAAGCAGAGATTTGGAACTGGTCTCTGATTGGCTGAGAGGTGATTCATCCTTTGCCCTGAATTCAGTTGCTGTCTGTCAGGGGGCCTTCACCCACGTCGGCGTATTGGCTAACATGGCCCTTGGCCGGAGCCATGCTGACTTCTGGGAAACGAGCCACGTGACTTTCCTCTTCCTGTCCTGAGCCAGGATGTCCTCCTGTGTGAAAGTGCGGGACTCAGTGTGTGCGCGCAGGGGGTGTGTGTGCAGGCACGCTCCAGAGCGCATCGGGCAGTGCTCAATCCATCTCCACCAAGGGAGAGGTCACCACTCCATCCAACGGGCCCGTAGAGCGGAATCCACCAGTGTTGGCAGGAGCCGGAGAGAGGGCCCAAGGGCGGAAATCTCTGCAGAGTCACACTGCCGCTCGGACACTCTCCTGACTTCTTTCTCACCAGGTCCCTTGGCTCGGGACACCGTCACAGTTTCATCTGCGCACGCCTGGATCGTTTTCAGGCCCCTGTCGAAACAGCCCGGTGGATGCATCTGAGCATTTCGGAGCAAGAATGTAATTCCCTGGCTGAGGCTTGGCGGCTAGATTTCAGCCTGGGGTGCATTTATACAGCTGGGAGCGAAATCCCTGGGAAACAGGCCAGCTTCTTGTGGAAGCCCAGGAGCAAGGAGTCTTCTGTGGCCACATGGCCCCAGGGGCCAAGAAAAAGGGTTATGAAGTGAGGGTTGGGGGAGGGAGTAAAGGGAAATGCTCGGAACTGGGGGGGGGGGAGGGGTTCAACAAATTCTCTCGTCAAGCGCATTGCCTTTTTGTAAAATTACTCGTGGGGGGGTACGTCTAGACTGTGGGGGTTTCCGGGATACAGAAGATAGCCCAGAAAGACTCGGCCACGTCCAGGGAACGTGCTTGCTCTTCTGCTTTTCTTTTTGCAGAAGAGCAAACATGCTCTGTTGGGGAGCCCTGTATACCTTGTTCTACGAGGAATAAGGGCTCCTTCAAAAGAAGAGGCTTTTCCACCATTTGGCACCGTCTAGACAGGGCCAAATGGTGGAAAAGCCTCTTCTGGAAAAGCAATCGGAGTGCAATTTGCGTAGCTTTTTCCAATAAAAGCATGTAGTCTAGACCTAGCCTGTCTGTGTGTGTATGTGTGTGTGAGTATGTGTGTGTATGTGTGTATATGTGCGTGTGAGTATGTGTGTGTGCGTGTGTGTGTATGTGCGTGTGTGTATGTGTGCGTATGTGTGTATATGTGTGTGTATGTGTTTGAGTGTGTGTGTGTGTAGGTGTGTATGTGTGTATATGTCTATGTGTCTATGTGCGTGTGTGATCTTCGCTCTTGGGTGAGATCCAGGAAAAGCAGAAAGGACTAATTAAACAGCAGCGCATGCTGTTAGGAAGGAAAACGGTGCCAGCCCGAAAGAGGTGACCACTAAAGTCGGAAAAATAGAATGCAAACGTTTCTGTGGTGTGTTCCCAAAGCAGAAATGTAAATCAGCTGACACAAGAGACGGGGGCGAAGGCGTGAAACTCAGCTCCAGATCCACCTTCCTCTCGCCCAATGATCCATCCGTGGGGGTTGGAGCTGGAGGCTGGGTTTGGCCTCATCTCTGCTGATACCCGACAGCGACGGTGACGTAAGTCCAGCCCTACAGGCCAGGGCGAGCACAGAGCTGACTAGTGCCATATTGCCGTGTCTGACGTGCTTTGGCAGTGTTGAGCAGCGTGCCCCGGACGGGATGGGGACAAGCCATGTGGCTGGAGAGGCTCTTTCAAAGGAGGTGTCAGCCTGAAATCTCACATGGCTCAGGGCTTATTAGAGCTCCCACAGAGGGATCTCTGTCAGAAAGTCCTACCGACAATGTGGGTGACTGTAAAAGACAGCCTGGAAGTCTGGATCCAAACGCTACCAGCCGATCTCTGCTCCTGTAATGGGCCAGACCAGGGGGTGGGCGGATGTGCTAGGCAGGGGGAGGCGTTGCCTTCCCAACCCGCCAGCCTGGCCCTGCCCAGACTCCGCCCCCCGAATGCCGGCTGTAGTTGCACTGGGGACTCAGTGTTGCTGCCCCCCAGTGCCCGCCCTCCCCGTTCTCTGGCCCAGGGAAGATGGGAGCGTGCTTGGGTGAGGGGGGATGTGGCGTGCTGTCCCGCCTTGTGGTGCGGAGGGGGAGGAGGCTTGGTTTCTGTGGGGGCGGGGCCTTGGCAGAAGGGGCGGGGCTGGGGGCTGGCCTACCCTAGCTCTGCCTTCACCCACCATCCTTGGGCCAGACAAAGCTTCGGGTCCGATGGCCTTTGGGCAAGTCTGGGACCAGAGTCAAACTTAGCAGCTCAAGTCCATATCTAATGGCTTGAACTGAGTCCGGTCTGAAGTGGACCCAGGATTCTTCTTCACCAGAGGCAAAGCCTGCAAGGACCAGCGAGCAGTCGAGATGGGGAGCAAGGCACCGGAAAAACCTTTCCAGATGAAGGGCATTTTCCAGGCCTGGGTCTCCAGTGCTGGGCCTTGGCAGATGCCTGGGCTGCCTTTGCCACCTGCATGAGCCTGACACATTTACCACCACAGGGTCTCCTTAGTGAGCACCACAGTGCACTGGCCTTTGGGCTCAAGTTCACACGTGGGGTCTACAGCCAGTATCTGAACATCCTGCCTGTCCCTCCCCACCACATCGAATCACAGAGTCACAGATCACTGGAACTGGAAGGGCCCTTGCGAGGTCATCAAGTCCAGTCCCCTGCCCTCACGGCAGGACCAAGCACCGTCTAGACCATCCCTGACATATCTCCAGTGATGGAGATTCCACAACCTCCCTAGGCAACTTATTCCAGTGTTTCACCACCCTGACAGGTAGGAAGTTTTTCCCAATGTTCAACCTAAACTTCCCTTGCTGCAGTTTAAGCCCATTGCTTCTTGTCCTGTCCTCAGAGGCCAAGGAGAACAATTTTTCTCCCTTCTCTTTGTAACGCCCTTTTAGGTACTTGAAAGCTGTTATACCATCCCCACTCAGTCTTCTCTTTTCCAAACTAAACAAGCCCAATTCCTTCAGTCTTCCCTCCTAGCTTATGGTTTCTAGACCTTTCATCATTTTTGTTGCTCTTCTTTGGACCTTCTCCCATTTCTCCACATCTTTCCTGAAATGTGGTGCCCAGAACTGGACACAATACTCCAACTGATCAGCGCAGAGTAGAGCGGAAGAATGACTTCTCGTGTCGTGCTCGCCACACTCCTGTGAATGCAGCCCAGAATCATGTTTGCTTTTTTTGCAACAGCGTCACACTGTTGACTCTTATTTATCTTGTGGTCCACTCTGACCCCTAGATCCCTTTCTGCCGTACTCCTTCCTAGACAGTCACTTCCCATCCTGCATGTGTGAAACGGATTGTTCCTTCCTAAGTGGAGCACTTTGCATTTGTCCTTATCAAACTTTGTCTGTTCGTTTGTCTAATTAGGAGCATCCCCTGATCTGCTTTTGCCATTGGCTGATACGCACCAACTCCATTAGTTTCCTGCTTAGAAAGGCCACTCTTGTGCCCTGTGAATGCGAAAAGATCCCTTCCTATGCCACCGCCACGCTCCCTCCCACCCGGGCACCCTGCATGCCCACCTGGCCCTTGCTTTGACCCAGTCCAGCCACGACATGCAGCGCTTGGTGCATCTTACCTTCACGTAGTCGTATTCACAGAGGTAGGACGATTCCAGGTCAAAATGCATGAAGTAGAGTTTGATCCTAAATCCATCCGGCACAGAAATATTCCAGGTCACTTCAGAGTCACTGGGGTAGGATTCGGGGAAGTTCGGGGACTGGATCTCCCCAAACATGTCCGTCAGCTCCACGGCGCCCGCATTGGCAAGTAGGAAGGCACAAAGGGACCAGGCCAGAAGGTACCTGCAAAACACCATGAAGATCAAGTTAATGTTTCCTCATGCTGGACACCATCTACCTGGGTTGTCCTATGTTCGGGGAGGTGTGTGTGTGTGGGGGGTCTATTCTAGACCAGCTCTCTATGGCTTTAGGATGGGCAGCGAGAAAGGTTTTTGTGGATGTGGTTTGATCACCTGGGCACGTCTCACGTAGCGGTCCCCTGCCAGTGCGGGGGCCTTGGTGACACCTCGGTCTCCCCTCCCTGTGGCACCCAGTTTAGTCTGCCGTGGCATGCCAACTGCCAGCCCGTGGGCTCGCCCCAGCCCAGGGAACGACTCCACCCAGCCCTGAAATGCGTCTGCCTCCTCAGCAGCCCTGCTCTCCAAAATGGCCTCCCTGAGTAGAGCCACCTCACACGCACCGTACGTGGCCTCCTTGAAGGGCGCCATTTTGTAGCGCACGTCCTTCCGTACGTGGCCCCGGGTGGTGCCCGGCTCAACGAGCAGCCAGCCCGGGGGCACCCCAACGGTGGAATTGCCCCTTGAGCTTAAGACTGGGGTAACTAGGTAGAACGTAACAGCCAGAGGTGAGAGGTGAGGATCACACGATACCTGCTGGCTACTCTCTGAAGCCAGGAATGGCTCCCCCCTGGGGGGGTTCCCTTCAGCAGTGACGCCAATCGGGAACTGGGTGAGTTGCAGGTGGGACCTCATCTCACCCAGCTGGCGGACACCCACAGAGCCTGCCTCCCCTTCTCCCCATGCTGGAGGGTGTGGTCAGTGCTGACCCACACCAGGGACTCAAGTCTCTAGGAAAGACACAGTGCGCCGGAGCAATCTCCATAGGAACTAGTCAGCCACGTTGCAATCTGGGCACACAGCCTCCTCCCAAACCCAGGGCCCCAACTCGCGGTGAGGAACAGTCGTCTGCGCACTGAGGCTGCTGTGCTCAGGAAATTGAATTTAATGGAAGAATAAACGTCCGGCAGCGTAATGAAATAATGGAGCCTGCAAACGGACTTAATGAAAGAATCGTGGCTCCCAGCGCGAAGCGTCGGATTGTTTGCCCTCGTCTGACGAAACCTGGGCCAGCCAAGGGTTGGACTCCACTCAGACCGCTGGGGGGGCAGGGAGGTCTCTCCTCAGGGTAGGTAATGTACCTCACACAGAGGCAGTCCCTAGGGCCACAAAGGGATTCTTCTGCTGACCTGGCACTGTTGGCACTGGGGGCTAGGTTGACAGTGCTTCATGTCACAGGGCTGTGGATTTCTCCCAGCTTTGAGAGGCACAGCTAGACCAGGGGACAGTCCCAGTGTAGACCAGAGCTGACTCTCCAAGCTTATAAATCTCCATAACTGTACTGCAGTGAACATGCTCTGCATGTTACATAAGGGGAGAGTAAAGTTAAATTCTTTCTTTCTTTCTTTCTTAATAAAGTTACATTCTTGTCTATTCCTTCCTTCTTTCTATAGGTATTATCCTCATTTTACAGGGGGGAAACAGGCACACTATGGCCACGTCTAGACTGCAAGCCTCTTTCGAAAAAGAGTGTCTAGACTAAGAACATAAGAACGGCCGTACTGGGTCAGACCAAAGGTCCATCTAGCCCAGTATCCTGTCTGCCGACAATGGCCAGCACCAGGTGCCCCAGAGAGGGTGGACCGAAGACAATGATCAAGCAATTTGTCTCCTGCCATCCTTCTCCAGCCTCTGACAAATAGAGGCCAGGGACACCATTTCTATCCCCTGGCTAATAGCCTTTTATGGACCTAACCTCCATGAAATTATCTAGCTTCTCTTTAAACTCTGTTATAGTCCTAGCCTTCACAGCCTCCTCTGGCAAGGAGTTCCACAGGCTGACTATGTGCTGTGTGAAGAAGAACTTTCTTTTATTAGTTTTAAACCTGCTACCCATTAACTTCATTTGGTGTCCTCTAGTTCTTCTATTATGGGAACTAATAAATAACTTTTCTTTATTCACCCTCTCCACACCACTCATGATTTTATATACCTCTATCATATCCCCCCTTAGTCTCCTCTTTGCTAAACTGAAAAGTCCCAGTCGCTTTAACCACTCTTCATATGGGACCCGTTCCAAACCCCTAATCATTTTAGTTGCCCTTTTCTGAACCCTTTCTAAGGCCAGACTACAACCAGTACTTTCAAAAAAGCAAGCCACTTTTTCGAAAGAGAGCACCCAGGCAGTCTGGATGCTCTCTTTCGAAAAAGCACAGTTTGCATTACATAGTGCCTTTTTTAGAAAGAGCACTTTCGAAAAAAGGTGTTCTTCCTCGTAAAATGAAGTTTTCCGCGGTCGAAAAAACTGCTGTGTTCTTTCGATTTACTTTCGAAAGAACACGGCAGCAGTCTAGATGCAGGGGAAGTTTTTTTAAAAAAGGCCACTTTTTTTGAAAAAACCCTGTATTCTAGACACACCCTAGAGAGGTTAAGGTCCAGGTCCTCAAGGGTCAGTTGGCTCCTAAGTTACTCTGAAATCAGTGGAAATTAGAATCCATTTCTCAGTTTTTTTCTCTGGTGCTGGCTCTAGGGGCTATGTCTAGTCTGCAGTTCTTCTCCGGGATACTGGAAAAGCAATGCTGTGTCCAAGGAATGCGTCCGCTTTTCCAAAAAAAATTTCGGAAAAGCGGACTCGTTCTTTAACCATCCCTGCAAACCTCGTTGTGTCGAAAGAGGAGGTTTTGCCGAAATTTGGCCTCTTTCAAAAGAAAAGCAGGAAAAGAAACGCAACTTGCGTATCTTTTTCTGACTTTTCTTTGTAGCGTAGATGTAGCCCAGGTGACTTGCCCAAAATCACAAGAGAGTCTGGATTCTATGCCTGTCCCAGGTCCCAAGAAATTGCTGCTAATAACCTTGCCAACCTGATGCTCAATCATGTGCTTCTTTTCTGGCACAAACATCTTTCATTCGTTTGAGTATTTTTTAAAACAAAACCAATGAAAACAGGAGATCTACTTGGCATTAGACATTCTGCCTCCGCTGTTCTTGACACTGACCAGAGACAAAGCAGTTTAATTCCATTAGCCACATGAATAAAGAGCATCCATAAAGGCAGCGGGTAAAAAAATCAGATCAATTAAAATATTGTTTCAGTTGTAAAAACAAGGTACTCAGGCCTTGTCCATCACAAGCCAATGGAACTATTTATGCACCAAGTGTCTATAAGTGTTTGCAAGATCGACGCTTGAGTTGGCTACGACCGTGAAGAAATTAAAACGATCTCTATGGATTATTTTTAACCTGATGGTTAAACCTTTTCAAAGCAGGGTGGTAGATATCTGGAGTGGTCACTTTCCTCACCATTTGCTGAGAAGTGGAGAAAGCTAAGGCGCACTGAGAAATCGGGATCAATTTTTCTCTCAGTGCCAGTGAGTTTTAACATGCAACTTTCTGATGGCTTCTTCAAAAACCACAAAAATGTGCAAAGGGAAAAATCTGTTTCTCTTCTGGTAAGAATAAATCTGTGAGGCCAGATTCACAGCTGGGGTAAACCATGCAGCCCCACTGACTTTGATGGAGCAATGTGAATTTGCACCCGCTAAAGATTTGGCCTGTTACGTCTTTGCTTTCTCGGTAACGGAGGAGGAAAAAGAAGATCAAACTTCTCGGCCATGCCAGGAAAGTCTTATTCTCAGGAAAAGGAGAGAAATGACTTTGGTGCGAGCCGAGAAACAGAAACATGTACAGTATGTCACGCCTTTGCTGAAACTCACACTTTTCAGACATTCAGCAAATGCTGTGTAAATAAAGCACTCCACGGCAATAATAGCCCACGCTTTCTTTGCACCCCCAAAAAAACAAGCCTGCATCCCCCCATCAGCGAGAATTCCCGGGGACTCCAGCACGCTTTCCCAGCACTGGCATGGAGTGGAGATGCGGGCAATGTTTTACTTGCTGCTGCCCTTGCAGACGAAGCAATCAAAAAAAAGCAATCGTCAAAGTATTTCCCAGAGGCAACCCCCCTTTCCCCGGCTCTGTCCAAATAGCGTGGGAATCTCTTTGCTTGTCAGTTTCCCAGATGGGTACTTACCTCATTTTGCTGCTGCTGGTGTTTTCTGATCTGCTCAGATCGAGGGTGTTTTTGGTGTAGGCTTGCTTGTCCCAAACGCGCCTGCTGTCTGTCTTATCTTTGTTCCACAGAGATTTGTGTGTGTGTGTGTGTGTCTGGCATTCTCCATGCAGATCACGCCTTCCTCTGCCTGCTACAGTTCTACACACACAAACCTGACTGGCCTGAATCTATCCTCTGCTCAGCCCAGCTGGCCTCCCAGTCTCTCCTCTGACTCCGCAGGGCTGTCTCCCGGACTTCAACAAAAGCCACCGGGCGCAGCTAGGTTGGTGTCTTTCGAAATCTGCCAGGTTGTGCGTATGTGTTTGTGTTGGCCGTTTTTTTTTTTTTTCCAGGCAGCCGTGCCAGATGGCTAAAATTGCTTCTCCACAGGGCACACTGCAGAGACACCAGCCCCGTGCGAGCTGGGAATGTATGAAACACAGAACTTGCCCAACATAAATAACCGAAAAGAGACTTGGGTCCCGGTGCTGGAAACCAGATCTGGGGGTCTGAGACTGGAGTTCAGCCTCTCATTGCAGTGCCAAAGCCGCTTGCAGTTTGGGGTGGCACTCTGGTTTCAGAGAACGATCCCGGTCGTGACAGTCAGGCCCAGGCTCAGATCCGGGTTTCCAACCCCCGCGAAACTCTGGAGGAGTTGCTCTGGGGTTGAAGGTAACATTCGGGCTGGGTTCGGTTCTGGATTTAGAACCCCTTTTAGAGGAAGGCTGTAAGTCTTTGACCAGGCCGCCGAAAGGAACCAATAAAACCCGGGATGCTTTCTCACCCTACACAGCTACATTTCCCCCTTGCTCTGAACAAAAGGAACGCTTTGCTTCTAACAGATACGGGGAACAAAGTCTAGGCGGGCTGCAAACAAGGGGACTGTCAGCTGGGAAGCCAAAACAGCACCCGCTCCTCTACCAGACGGGATGCCCTTTGAGAGTTTCAGAGTCAAATCTGAATAGCAGCATCCGCTTAATCCAGCTCGTGTAAATCCTGCCGACACCCCGAGGCAGGCCTGGGGACATTCGCTGCATGTTAAATACACGCCCAAGCAGGGATGTGTTGGCAACACTTATGCTAAACAGCATGTTTCTCAAACCTCCCAGGACTTTTCCAGCTCTCTATCCAGTTAAAGGGGCCCTGGTTGATTTAAGGCCCCTACATGTGCCTGAAGGGCTGTTGTCTTCTCTAGCTCTTGGCCACCTGGAGGATGGTTGCAAATGAAGACAGGGGAATATTTTGTGCTGCGTTTGGCCATGTTTCCTGTCAGTGTGCGTGTGTGTGGGGGAGGATGCTGCCCTCTGTTGTGCGCGTGAGATGCCTCCTGCGCTGCAGGAGAAGAAATAATGTTTTTCATTAGAAAAGAGGAAAAGGTTATTGTAAACGTCACAAAATGTCGGGGGGGGGGGAGTTCTGAGAGAGGCTCCGCGGCTGCTAGTCCCCTCCCCCACCAATCACTGGTTTATTTTGGAAGTTCTAATGGGTCATCAGTTCTAATGGGTCCCCCGGGGTCCGTCTCTATTTATAACCCCCCTCGAACTCTCCCGCCGCACAGGATCCTACAGCCATGGGCAGGGGGCCAAGGTAGGGCTGGGGGGAGGCAAGCCTCCAGCTCCGCCCCCAGTCCTGCCTCTTGTGCCCAGGCCATGCCCCCCATCACGGGAGGTGAGGCGGCGCTAGGCCCAAGCTGCCCCAGCCCAGAGCACGGGGAGGGAGGAGGGTGGGCAGCCCCACGCTCTAACGAAACCTACCCCCCGGCTTGTATTTCTCAGACCTGAAGGGGAGCTCTGCAGAAGCCAACCTGTGAGCACAGGGAGGGCGGGGGCTAGGGGGCAGAAACACTGCCCCCAGTACTCCTACAGCTGGCATTCTGGGGGCGGAGTGTGGGCAGGGCCAGGCTGGAGGTTTGGGAAGGCAATGCCTCCCCCTGCCTAGCATACCAGCCACCCAAGCCTACAGCCTGGGCCTGAACATCAACCCCGCAATTAACAGGCCCTTAGCCGGAGCCCCATGAGCCAAGTCAGCTGGCCCGAGCCAGCCACAGGCGTCTAACGAAACCTGCCCCCGGCTTGTATTTCCCAGACCTGAAGGGGAGCTCTGCAGAAGCCAAACAGGCTCGTGTTCCCTCTCATATTTTTCCATCCATGGGCGGAATAAAGTTTGTTACATGCACCAAGGAAAGTATGGATGTGCACCACCAGTAGAAACACATGCTGCTGGGTTTGGGTGGCCGTGGGCACTCTGCTCATCAGCTGGTCAGCACCTGAATCTCTCCTGGGCGGTCGCCCAAGCGCTCAGCATACAGGGAACCCTGTTAACAGCGTGTCTCTCTCGACAACAGAAATAGATTCCCTCCTGGTCGCACTGCGGGCTGCAGCCCCCGACCCGTGGGGCTGCATCATGATGCCTTGCTGCTGTAGCTCCCATCCCGGCTCCTTTCGACCAGCCAGACAACACGCAGGTCACCCCAGCCGCACTCTGCCTTCCACCAGCCTGGGTCACCACCTGCAGGGTGACCCCAACACGCTCCCAGGTCTGAATCCCCCGCACATGTGTGTTCTGTGCTCTCCAGCCCTCTCCTGGACAATTTCATAGAATCCTAGACTCCCAGGGCTGGCGGAGACCTCAGGAGTCATCGAGTCCAGCCCCCTGCCCAAAGCAGGACCAACCCCAACTCAACCATCCCAGCCAGGGCTTGGTCAAGCCGGGACTTCAACACCTCTAGGGATGGAGATTCCACCCCCTCCCTAGGGAACCCATCCAGTGCTTCCCGCCACCCCGATGAAATATTGTTCGTTCTGCCAGCTGCCTTTGATGCTGATGGCAATGAGGTCACTTCCGAGTCCTTGGACCAACCAATAAAGGGTCAGTGCCTCCCCCTGCTTCCGTAGCCAGTTCTGTGCTGAGCCCCGGCTGTGCTGGGACAGGCTGTGCAGACAGTGCTGTGTGTTGGCAGGATGGGGGCTACTCCGAGCTCTGCTGGGGGCCCTCAGGGTCTTGGGGGGCACGCTGGCGGCTTCGCTCTGCCCCCAGGGGCTGTGATGTGCAGACGCCCCTCCGGATGTGCAGCACCAGGCTACGGGACAGCACAGGCTGTTCTGGGCAATGCACCAAAGACCCTGCTCTGTGGCTCTGGGAGGCCTACTGAGCCAGGGACAGGGAAACGGGAAGCGGAGGGAAAACTTCTGGGTCAGGCTCAGTCCGGGATGGGGAACGCTGAGGCCAGTGGGCAGAGAGGAACCCCCCCCCCCATGCAGCCCAGGGGAGGCCATACCCAAGGCCTGGGGCCTTTCAGGCTCTCCATTGAACATAGACACACAGAGGCATCCGTGCCTAGCACACTTCTCCTTCTTAGCTGAGCAGCTGCACCCTCCCCTCCCCGCTCCTGTGTCGCTCTCACCTGCTCTGCCTTCTGCTGGCCCCATGGGCCATCTGCTGGATGAGCACCTCAGGCTAATACTCTGCACCAGCTGCCAATCCCAGGCAGGGCCAGCCCCTTCCCAGGGGCCCCAGGGCATCCCGCTCGGGCGGGGGATGCAAAGAGGGTCTCCTGGAGCTGGCCCCAGGCCTGGGAACGGCCGTGGGGCAGAGAGTGGCCCAGCCAGGACCCCGTTCCCAGACCTCGGCAGCTCTTCCCCGATGCTGGCACCTGGCTGCCAGAGCTGCTGGGCACACAGATGTGGCCGAGTGTATTTTGGAGCCTGCCCCCACGCAGGGACGCGAGCAGCCGTCGGGGTAACTGTGGGGCCAGGATAAGGGAAGTTTCACACAGTTTGGGTCTGAGGCCTCGTCCACCTGCAGCTCTCTACCTGTGCCAGCAGGGGGCGCTGTGGCCAGGTTATTCCTTCCCAGAGCCACCTTGCCCAGAACTCAGCCAGAGCCAGAGCCAGGCAGCTGCAGGCGGCCGCCCCCTCCCCGTGCCCGTAGGTGTTGTGTGTGGAGCAGCGGGCGGCTGCAGCGGCCCGGAGGTCACCATGGGTGGGGGGCAGATCAGGGAGCTGCAGGTGCCCCCGTTGCTGATCTGGATCACGTTTGAATAGAAGCGTCTCCCTGATGCAAAGCACGGGCTCTTCTTGCCCTGCTGTGGACAGCACTGGAGCCTAAGGGTAGCCCCCCAGATCTAAGCCGTCGGGCTGTGTGGCTCATTAACCACTGAGGACAGGACATCAAGCGAAACTCCCTACCTGTCAGGGGGGTGAAACACTGGAATAAGTTGCCCAGGGAGGTTGTGGAATCTCCATCACTGGGGATATTTAAGCGCAGGCTGGACAGACGCCTGTCAGGGATGATCTAGACGGTGCTTGGTTCTGCCGTGAGGGCAGGGGACTGGACTCAATGACCTCTCAAGGGCCCTTCCAGTTCTAGTGTTCTGTGATTCTGTGATTTCTCCCCTCTGGGCCATCAGAAGACTCGCACGCTCTTCCTGCTAGGGTGCAGCAGGCAACAGGCAGAGAGACGGGGACAGGGCGGCAGCTGGTGTCCCTTAAAGTCAGCTGAGGATCCAAACCAAAGCGCCTCTTATTGGGAAGCCCCGGTTCTGCTCTTGCAGCAGGTTTGCGGTTTGCCCAGGGCCCTCCCTGAGGTTGTGCCTGATTCACACCATTGTGGGGCAGAGGGAAATCAGGCCCTGGAAGTTAAAGGAATGCCTGAGGAGGAACACCTGGATTTACTAAACAATTCACATGGGTAGCTGGGGGTTTGTGGTGCCCTTGTAACAAATTGCGCATCAGATCCATGGAGCATGAACTTTTAGAGACACACAGGAGTGATGCATCATGGGGGCTTTTGTTATCACTTAACTCAAACAGCCAAGCAACCCTTCGGCAAAAGGCTGTCTTTGTTAAAGAGTGATCTAGGCCATGAAGGGCCAACGAAGCGGCTGAAATACATCTAGGCCCTCCAGCAAGACCAGGACAATATGACTCACTATTTCTGGTATTTCCTAGGGCCCGTTGCTAAATTTCATCTGGCCCACAGGCACGCACACCCGCTTGTGCAGGGCTGGAGTCGCAAACACCAGCTTGCCCCACCAAGGAGCTAGGCTTTGCACAGAAGCGTGCGGACAAGGGGTGCAGCACCCCCAGGTTTTGTGGGGGGTCCCCACAGCCTGGCTTCTGCTTCCATCCCCAGCTGTGGTCCCAGCCTCAGCCCTCTTGCCCCTGACAGAGTCCCACTACGACTCCCAGAGCCACAGCCAGTCAGTGCTGGGTCGAGCGGGTGGCGAGTGTTGGGGGGAGGTGGCCCCTGCAGCCCGTGCCAGCCCCCCGGTATCCCTCAGGTTGTGTCATTGGCGGAGGGCGCTTGGGGGAAGGGGCAGAATGGAGGTGGAAGGGGGCAGAGCAGGGGCAGGAAGAGGCAGGGTGGGGCCTGAGGCGGGGGGGGGGGATTGGCCCAGACCCCACACTCCGCTAGGGATGGCGCTGCCCACGCCTGATCTAGATCAACCCTGCCAGGTGTTTGTCTGTCTTGGTCTTAAAAACCTCCAGGGACAGCGATCCCCCCCCCCCAGGCAACTTAGTCCAGTGTTTCCCCACCCTGACAGGCAGGAAGTTTTTCCTAATGTCCAGCCTCAACCTCCCTTGCTACAATTGAAGCCCATCGCTCCTTGTCCTAACATCAGTGCTTAAGGCAAATAATGTCTCACCGGCCTCTTAATAACCACCTGTTATGTACAACAAGTCTGAAACCATGTCCCCACTCAGTATTTTCTCTGGCAGACTAAACAAACCCATTTCTTTTTCAGACTGTCCCCTTAAATCATTTTTTCTAGACATTTAATCTTTTTTTCCCTTTCCTCTGGACTTCCTCCAATTTCTCCACATCTTTCCCAAAACCGGTTGCAAAACATCCCCAGGTGCAAGAAATCTTACAGTAAGCAGATGGTGGATAATTTGCCCGTGATGTTTGGTCTCCTCGTCCTTGAGTTACAGATTAGCATAAATCCTGAAACAGGTTTAATATCTCTGCCAAAATTGTTGTTGGAGGCAGGGTGGTTGTAGCCATGTTGGTCCCAATATATCAGAGACTAGGCGGGCGGCGAGGGGGGATTGTGAACCAAACCACCCTTTCATTCACACCCTTCACACAATGTAATAATCTTTGTACAAAGTATGCCCAGTGACGTATCATATGTAAACTAAGAACATAAGAACAGCCACACTGAGTCAGACCAAAGGTCCATCCAGCCCAGTGTCCTGTCTGCCCACAGTGGCCAATGCCAGATGCCCCAGAGGGAGTGAACAGAACAGGGAATGATCACGTGATCCCTCCCCTGTCACCTATTTCCAACTTCTGACAAACAGAGGCTAGGGACACCATCCCTACCCATCCCGGCTAACAGCCATTGATGGACCTAACCTCCATGAATTTATGTAGTTCTTTTTTGAACTCTGTCGAAGTCCTGGTCTTCACAACCTCCTATGGCAAGGAGTTCCACAGATTGACACTGCATGGAGAAAAACTTCCTTTGGTTTGTTTTAAACCTGCAAACTATTCATCCCATTTGGTGACCCTTAGTCCTCATGCCATGGGAACAAGTTAATAACTTTTCCTTACTTACTTCCAACACACTGCTCGCGAACATCGTTATGAAATGTATGTTCCAAATGTGTGTTAAGAGTTATGAACAGAAGCTGAAATCCTGCGTGAAGGATGTTTCCCAGACAAGTCTGGGGAGGAAGGAAACCTGCTTTTCCAAGACAAAGTACCAGCTGATATCTCTAGCCAGGTATCATTAAAGTTGATTGGCAATACCCGCTTGCCATAACCATGAGGGCTGGCCAGCACCTGGGGACTAAGGGGTTAACTATATCTCCTGGCTCTAGCCAGGTATCTGGTCAGCCAATAACAATGCAGGTAGGGATTTCAAACTGGGACAAAGGAATTTTTAACATTTCCCTCCTTTGAGTCAGAGCGGGTTTTCTTCCAGGTAACAGGGAGATGGGAGGCCTTCTCTCTCTCCAAGAAAAGTCTTTTCACAATATGTAAGTAGAATAAAGTTAGTTAACCTGTCAGCCTTTATTGTTTTCCTGGTATGGGAATGTGGAAATTATGTCTGTGCTGTTAAAAGTGGGGTTTTCCTCTCTTTTGTAACTAAGTCCTGAGCCCAGGGGATTCCTCTGAGTATCTAGATTAATTGGTGGCTCTTTTCATCTAGCCACGTTATTATGCTTGCAACCCGTGGAACTCCTCGCCAGAGGAGGCTGTGAAGGCTAGAACTATAACAGAGTTTAAAGAGAAGCTAGATAAATTCATGGAGGTTAGGTCCATAAAAGGCTATTAGCCAGGGGATAGAAATGGTGTCCCTGGCCTCTGTTTGTCAGAGGCTGGAGAAGGATGGCAGGAGACAAATCGCTTGATCTTTGTCTTCGGTCCACCCCCTCTGGGGCACTTGGCTCTGGCCACTGTCAGCAGACAGGCTACTGGGCTAGATGGACCTTTGGTCTGACCCAGTACGGCTGTTCTTATGTTCAACTATGGTATTGTTTTGATAATAAAAGTTTGTTTTCTTTTTCTAATTAACCTGGTATGCGTTCATTTCTGTGTCCTGGAAAATCTGTCTGTGGGATCTGCGGGCCTCGGACTAGGGGACAGCTACCACAGACTGTAGCTTGTACTTTCTCTTTTCTTTTTCATGCGCTTTGGGGGAGAAGAGCTTGCAGCACCCCTGAGGTTTTCAGGGAGGAGGTTCCCCAAGTGATCTCTTCCCTGGTTTTCTTGGAATACTTGGATGGTGGCAGCGTTTTTTCATTCTTCAAAATCCGGGTATTTGGATTTTGGGGGAGAAGTTTTGTACCAAAGCCTGTAGAGATCAGGTTTTGCGGTGCTTTTGTGGGCCTCCACTTCTGTATTCATTGTGCCAGAGTGGGGAACAGCCTTGACACCCGTCAATGGCCATTTTTTGGCAAGTGGGGTGGGGAAGGAGGGGATAACAGACAAGGAATTTCTTTCACTATGAGATTCCCTTTCTCCTTCCTCATAGATGGGATGAGCTTTACCTGGGAGAACCCTGGGGAAAATGCATTTCCAGGGGTGACAGGCCTAGAAAAGTGAGGGGGCAAAAGACCCTACATTCATCTCTCTTTCACCTAAGACAAAGGAACCAGCCCTTTGACTTTCAGGGGGCGATCCCAGCCTGAGAACGGGGTCAGTCGTGTTGCTGGGAACTGGCGAGAAGGATCAGACCTTGAACCACGTCTCGCTCGTTACGTTTTTAGTGACAAAGTGTTGCACTTTGATTTTTCTTGTAACCACTTTTGACACGAATGCCTTCTACTTGCACGGCTGAACGCCTCCCTCTCTGCAGCTCCGTACGCTGGGTTCATTTTTAATCTAACCACCCTACTTCCCTGTGGGAAATATCACCCTTGGATTCTATGAGTCTAGTAGTCACATAAGCATTGAACCTCCCTCCAAAGCCCTCCATGGAGGAGACCAGCCTCTCTGCTGTGACCCCGGCGGAGACAAGTGGCCTAGCTGAGAGGCCTGGGCGGCAGGTTTCCAGCCCTAAACTCCTTTTCTTGCGTCAGGAGAGAGCAAAGAGCAGAGAGGAAGTGTGGCCCAGTGGTTAGAGCGCCAGAGTACAAATTGGGTTCAAGCCCTTGCTCCGCCCCTGGGTGAGATGGGGCTGATCCCAGAGATGTCCTCTCCACGGTGCGGTTCGTAACTCGAGTAGCTAACCAGCGACACCCCAGGGAAGAAAACGCACCAAACGGCACTGGCCTGGCTTCCCTTGTGGCCAAACCAAAGGGGGCTGCCATCGGCGTGTTTTTATCTCCATAGCCCGCACGCACCTTACCCGGAGCTAAGAAAGGCCCTTTTCCAGCAGCACTGATGAGGCTTCTGTGCGACCGGCTGGCCGGGGCGGGGATAACGCCCAAGCTCACAAGCACGTGCGAGGCTAGACATGCGAAAGCCTTCAAGGTACGTGACTGCTGGTTGAGGGGGCCAGAGAAGCATGTTAGGCAGAGCTAGGGTTACCAGATGGTTTAAAAAAAATACTGGACACACTTGATCTCCGATGTGGGGGGGACCGGCCGGGAGAGGAGTGGGGCTGTCCAGGGGAGATCGGGGGCGGGGGGGCAGAGAACTGGACGGCAGGGAGTGGGGCTGGCTGGGAGGAGGTTGGGGGGAGCAGGGCTGGCCGGGGGGGGGATCTGGCTGGTGGGGAGCGGGGCTGGCCTGGAGGGGTTTTGTGGTAGCAGGGTTTGCCGGGGGGCGGGGCGGAACCGGCCAGCGAGGAGAGGGGCTGGCTGAAAGCGGGTTGGGGGGAGTGGGCCTGGCCGGGGGGAAGTAGCCAGTGGGAAGCAGAGCTGGTCGGGAGGGGGTTGGAGGGAGCAGGGCTGGGGCTGGCTGGGGGGGGAACTGGCCGGCGGGAAGTGGGGCTGGCCAGGAGGGGTTTGGGGTTAGAAGGGTTGGCTGGGCAGAGGGGAACCGGCCGGCGGGAAGCGGGGCTGGCCGGGAAGGGTTTGGGGGTAGCAGGGCTTGCTGGGGGGGGGGGAGCTGGCCGGCGGGAAGTGGTGTTGTCCTGGGCGCACACAGATCCCGGGGTGCTGCCCATCCCGCGCACGGTCCCGGCAGGGTGCACAGGTGAGTCCAGCCCCAGGGATTCCATCCCGCCCCGGCCCCGCCCCCCTCCTCTCTACTGCGTAGCTGCGTACTGCCTGGCTGGTAGACACGCTCGCGCAGTGTGACTCATGCAGTGTGAGTGTGTCTACCAGCCAGGCAGTACGCAACTACCCACTGATACTCCTGATAAGAATAAAACTTACTTAATTAGAAAATACCCGACATTTCTGTGTCTGGTATTTTCTCAATTTGTTTCCCAGACAGAAAGCTCAAATACCAGACTGTCCGGTTCAAAACCGGGCACCTGGCAACCCTAGGCAGAGCCACCCAACTCCCATAGCGGCCCATGTCTCTGGGATCCCAGGGCTATCTAGCCAGCCCCTTTCACCAAACTATTCGGAAAAGAGTTTCCTGCGTTTGCTTCCCTCTCTTCTGTTTCCTGGCTTCTTCCTCCTCGTAACTGGGCTTTGCCAGAGCTGCAGGTTCACTGCTTCTAAAAATGCCAGGCACGAGGTCATGCTAGGAGGCCTGAATCTTTTGTGGTATGACACTTTTTTCTTTTGCCCACTAGATGGCACTTGGATCTCTCTTTACAAAGCCAGGCTGTCTGCACCCTGCCTGCACCCTAGGAAAGTGGGTGTCTCTCCCTGACTCACACCGGCTAACGGCTGCTCCGGGCTCCCCCTATTTAATGTACATGATAGTCGGATTGTGAAAATCTTCCCAGAGCTCACCGTACAGCCAGTGTCACCCGCCGTGGTCTGGCCACTGGTCAGATTTCGCCGGCTGAGCAGAGGCACCGGTCGGGGTGTGGCTGGGAAAAGTGTAGGAAGAAAGGGGGGTTGGCGGCCCAATACCCCAAGAAGGGGGGAAGGGATGCCGTGCTGTGGGACTTGTCTCTTGCTGGGGTGCTGTAAAACGAAGGGCCAAAGCACCTGAGATTGTTGGGCACAGGGTGTCCCCGCTATCAGTCATCCTGGCATACGTCCATTCCGCACCAACGTCGTGGACGCTTGTAGGAACGGATGCGTTATAAGTCCTCCCGTTCCCTGCTTGTAAATCACGCATCGCCCAATCTGCACACATGGAAGTCAGCTGCGGGAAAGACAGTTCCCTGCTTTATGTGGTTTCTCTAGAAGTCCAAGTTTTTTGGACTGTATCTTGGACTTACAGTGAGGATACCCTGTACTGTGGGATTGTGGAGTACTGTTGCGCAGCATTGGGGAGCAGTTGTTCACAGCTGCCGCTTTCCACCCCAGAGGTAGCTGCATTCCGGAGGTAGCCCTAATGTTTCTACATAGGGGTGTGTCTAAACAGCAGGGTTTTTCCTGAAAAATGGCCATTTTTTTCCAAAAAAACTTCACTTACACCCACACTGCAATTGCGTTCTTGTGAAAGAAAATCAAAATAACGCAGGGGTTTTTCTGACATGGGTAGACCTCATTCTATGAGGAAGAATGCCTTTTCCGAAAGAGCTCTTTCAGAAAAAGGCGTGTGTGGACGCAGAAGAGGGAGTTTTTTTCGAAAGAAGAGGCACAGGTGCCCTGGTGGCCATTCCGTCCATAGCAATCACAGCTTACATGCGAGACAGCGTCCATTCAGTGTGGACGCTATCTTTTGAAAAAGCAGATGGCTTTTTCGATGCGCTTTTGAAGTGCAGACGCTCTCTTTTGGAAGACGTTTTTTCAGATCTCAGTCTAGACGTACCCTCGGTGATTTGTAAAGCCGTTGGGGATCCTTGGGGCTGACAGGATGGCCCTTACCACTATCCACAGGCATTGGCTGACATGACAGCCTGGAGGACTTCTGGCTCAGATGGGCTTTATCAAGTCAAGAGCAAAATGCTTTGTAAAAAGCGGACCCCACACACCGTTAGCTGTGAACATGCAGGGCTCTCTCCAGGGCCTGCAAATCCTCCTAGCTCAGAGGGGGGACGGGAATTGTAACCCGAGGCTTGTGCTAGCCAGCAGGAGGCACTGTGACACATCCATAAAAACAGCCGGGCCAGCATCCCAGGTGGGCTGTGATCACACATGGTGCCTTGCCCCGAACACACCCATTGGCACAACCCAGTGTCCCAGCTCCCCACGCAGGGACAGCTTCGTCCTGCCGGAGGAATTCACATAGGGAACGGGGGGGCAGCAGGCACGATAAAAACTGCAGGGGGTTACTGCAGCAGAATTCATTGAGCCTGCTTAGCATCAGTGGCTGGAGCAATCCTTCCGCCTCGTCTACCTGAAATCTGCCTCCCTTTTCGTGTGCACATCTCTCGGGATAACAGCCAGGCCAGCTCTTGGGCTGCTGGGCATGTGGGGAGTCTAGCAGGGGGATCGCAAGGTTATTTTAGGCAGGTCACAGTGTGGCCACCCTGACTTCTGTGCTGCCTTCGGAGCTGGGCAGCTGGACGGCTGGAGTTGGAAAGTTGGCCAGATGCCCAGCTCTGTAAGCAGCGCCCGGCCAGCAGCGGTGCAGCAGTGAGGGTGGCAATACCAGACCCACGTCGTCCTTCCTGCTGTGCCGCTGCTTTCAGAGCTGGGGGGCCAGAGATGGCCGGCCACTGACTGCGAAGGACCTGTTCCTTTGGGCCAGTATTAAGCCAGGGATTAGCCTTATTCTGGAAGGATAATAGTAATGAGCAGGCCTCACAATTGGAGAGGATCCCAGCCACAGGCCCTATCCTGGCTAGACTCACACCCTCCTGCCCATGTCCGTGGGAGTTTTCGACAGCATGGAGATCTGGCTGTATTTCAGTAGATGCGTGGAGCATTGTTGCGGGTGTGGCCAATTCTCTCTGTGTAAGATAGCTGGCGAAGACACGTCACTCCTAACACAAAGGCATATGGGAATTTGCTCAGGAATTGGAATTATGTGGGAGTAGGGCTTGGGTCAGGCATGGTGAGAGAAGGAGGAGATGACAGAGTGACACCCACCCAGCCTGGACAACATGGTGTCTGGCCCCGAGAGCAGCCCAGAGAGAGGGCTTCTGGGGCGGTGAGCAAGGAAACTCTTGTGTTGTTTGTTTCCTCCTGTGCTCAGGGAAATGGGACTTCCTACCTTCCACGCTGGTGGGGGTGGCATGGAGCTGTTCTCACTCGGGCTACGTCTACACTCGCAGCGTCTTGCGTGAGAAATATGCAAATGAGGCTAAGCGTGGAATATCGCCGAGCCTCGTTTGCATAGCTAATGAGCTGCCATTTTTGCAGGAGAGGCTCTTGCGCCAGAAGGAGCTGTCTACACAGCCCCTTCTTGCTCAAGAAAAGCCCTCCTGTGCAAGGCCGCTACGCTGATTATTTTCAGGAAGAACAACCTTGCGCAAGAGGGGTTTTCTTGCGCCAGAAGGGGCCGTGTAGACAGCTCCTTCTGGGGGAAGAGCCTCTCCTGCAAAAATGGTGGCTCATTAGGTATGCAAACGAGGCTCGGGGATATTCCACACTTGGCCTCATTTGCATATTTCTCGCGCAAGACGCCGCGAGCGTAGACATAGCCAAGGAGTTTGCAAGGGTTTTGTTATTCATGGACAGTCATAGGCCCTGCACGGGTAACAGTGGAAAGGGATTCTCCTTCGCCACAAATAGTGGCAACCTGTGATCAGGAGCAAGGGACTGGAATTCTGTTCCCGCTGTCATGGTGCAATGCCCCAGGGCTGTGGTGCGGGGGGAGGGGGAGAGGGGGGGAACAGATGCACCAAATGCTTGGCCCTGGGGGCCAAAGATTAGTTAAGGGTTGTTCTCACCGGGAAGAATCTTTGATCACAGGAATGGAGCCCATTCTGGGGTGGAAGGTGGTAGCAGCTTAACAGCACAATGCCACATGCTGGTTTAGGCCAGGTAGTGAACGGTGTTTGGAGAGCAAGGGGGCAGCTACCTACTAGGTGAATTTGATCAATCCCCAGGCTAACTCCCCTGTCTTTCTATGGTGCCCATCACCTTGGTGGCAGAGCATCTCACAGGCTTCAATGTACGATCAACCCGGCTGTACAGAGTGGGAAACTGAGGCACAGGGACTTGCCCAAGATCACACAGGAAATGTTCAGCAAGGTAGGAAACTGAACCCAGATCATAAGTCATAGGCTAGTGCGCTAACCGTTGGACAATACTCACAAGTTCCCTCCCTCGAGTGCAACACAGGGTCCAGGCTCAACGCTTCCCACCCAACGCCTTTCTCATCCCTGCTTGGCACTCAGGTGAATGTTGCCTTGTCTGCCTGGAAAGTCCCCTCCCAGCATGGCCCCACCTCCACCATCGCTGTAGAGAGAAGCACCTTAATGCTTTCCGACAAGCCCGCATCACGCCCATTTCCTCAGCGCAGACGCTGCAACATTGCCAGGGTGGAGGAGCAAGGGGTGATCGATGCCATTACAGAGGTGACAGGGGCCCATAGCAAAGCCTCTGGCTCGGCAGAGGACTGGCTCCCAGCTGCAGATCGTGCCGGTGCTAGTCAGCTCCATGGTTTTTTGCTCTGCCTTTGCCAGAGCAAGGGGTGTCACAGGGACCCGCTCGCATTCCCACCACGCACAGGCCAGCTGCTCCCAAGCTGCCTGTGATATTGGGGGTGCAGAACTGCAGCCCTGGGCAAATGGGAAGACCAGGACCATGTGGATGCTGCAATGGAAAGAGGCCCTTTGGCACAGAGCGGTGTCCTCTAAGCACAGCCATAGCACCGACAGGCAGAACCGAACCGGTGCCCTCAGGAGCGGAGTGCACACGCTTCTATGGCTGGAGCTACAAGCCAGCTGGTGCCTAGCTAAGCTGTGGAGCAGACTCAGTCTTTGTCTCTCTGCAAGTGGTCTCACGCCACTAGCTGGGACGGCGCCCCGCACCCAGCAGTGCTGAATAGGGCACAGCAGCCCTGGGGCAGGGGGTCACCTCTCTGCCCTGGGCGGCGGGCCCCAGGGCAGAGGTTCCTGCTGTTCCTGTCTCACTCCGGGGCCAGCTGTTGTTGGTCTCCGCCTCGGCATTCTCCGCACGGATGCCCAGGATGCAGCTGGTCCGGCAGTTCTGGAAGGGGAGCATGGTTCAGGGCGGCTAGTGTTGTAGAGACTGGGGTGCAGCGTGTGTGTGCGGCCCTGGGCGAGCCAGCAAGGCTGAGGGCAGCTGGAGGGATGTTCCAGAATGCCCCTGCTGATGAAAAATCTGGCCCTCATTCGTCCAGTGCCTCAGTTTCCCTGCTGGACGAGGCGGGGAAATCCTCAGCTCCGCCTTTCCTCTCTCGCGGGCCTCCTGGTCCCTGATTTGCAATAGCGGAGCTGCCCCGCTTGGAGATCTATGGGCCAAGCAGCCTGGAAGTGCTAAGCATCTCCCAGCTTCAAATCTTGCATGTGTCCATGTACCCAGCTTGCAGCGCCCTTCCTGATTTGCCCCCGCAGGCTGCTCTGACCCCCCCCTTCTGGTGCCTGGAAACCAGCTGAGCAGCCCCCCCATTTCACACTTTAAACCTGCTTTTATTTTTAAAAACAGACGCTTTCCTCCAGCCCCGTCTCCCGCACAGCTCTTGGGGCACTTTAGTTATTTTCTATACTCCAGATCTTTAGGCGGCAAATTGGCCAGGATGTGGTCGGCTCGGAGAGCAGCGAGCTGTGTATATTAGCGCCTTTCGCCCTCAAGGTCTCCCCCAGCACTTTCCCCAGTAATGAGCTAGATTCTGGTAATGCAGTGAGCTCGCCGAAGCAAAGGCACTCGGACGTTAGCACCGCTTTGGCTAACCAAAACGATGAGGGGGCCGGAGCACTTGACCTACGAAGAGAGGCTGAGGGGTTTGGGCTTGCTTAGGCTGCAGAAGAGAAGAGGGAGGGCACGTCTAAGACTGAGAGGATCTATCGGAAAAAGAGACACAAATTGCGCTCCGCATTTTGCGATGCTTTTGTCGGAAGAGGCTTTTCTGAAATGTGGCCCATCTAGACTGGGCCAAATTTTGGAACCCCCGCTCTTTTGAAAGCTCCCTTCTTCCTCGTGGAACGAGGAACACAGGGGCTTCCGAAAGAGCGTGTTTGCTCATCCACAAAAAAAAGCAGAACAGAATATGCATTCCCTGGACGCGGTGGAGTTTTTCCCGAAACTCTCCCACGGTCTAGCCATACCCTGCGGGGGGATTTGATAGCAACCTTCAACTTCCTGAAGGGGGGTTCCAAAGAGGATGGAGAGAGGCTGGTCTCAGTGGGGGCAGATGGCAGAACGAGGGGCGATGGTCTCACATTGCAGTGGGGGAGGTCTAGGTTGGATCAGGGCCGGCCCACAACATTTTGGCACCTGAGGCAGGGAGCTCAAATGACGCCCCCATGACCCCTTTTCTCCTGCCTGCCTGTTATGTCTCTTGTGCCCCTCCTTCCTCCAGCACCGCACTCCACCATCTCTGTGCATCTAGAGGAGAGAAAATACATATGCACCAGCAGCAGACACAATTTTCTACACTTTGGGTCTTAGTGGCACCCCCCCCCCCCAGTCTGGCACCTGAGGGGCCGCCTTAGTTTGCGTCATGGTAAGGCCAGCCCTGGGATGGATATTAGCAAAAACTGTTTCCCTAGGAGGGTGGGAAAGCACTGGGCTGGGTTCCCTAGGGAGGGGTGGAATCTCCATCCCTAGAGGTGTTTAAGTCCCGGCTTGACACAGCCCTGGCTGGGATGATTGAGTTGGGGCTGGTCCTGCTTTGGGCAGGGGGCTGGACTCGATGACTCCTGAGGTCTCTGCCAGCCCTGGGATTAGATAATTCTATGATAACAGAGGGAATGTTCTACCTGCCTGCTTACCTGGCTTTCCTCACTGGAGTGCCTGGTACTTGCCCTTGGCCACTGGGAGGTAGGGCCGTGACAGTTTTCAGATGGGAAACTGAGGCACAGAAAGATGAAGTCCCACACCTACCAGGGTATGTTAATTCCTCACATCCATTGAAATCTAAATCCCACTGTGGCCCTGATTGCAGTGGACATTGGGACCCTTCCTGCCTTTGAGGACCTGAGGCCCGATTACAGGCGTGCAATCGCTCAGAAAGCACGACGCTGAGCTGGGAGCTGTGTGCTTTGCAAAGTCAGCCCCTGGCCTTCATCTGTCAGGCCACCCTTCATTGCCAAGCAAGCCGCTTCTTGTGCGGACCTTGTGGCTTCTCAGGGCTTATCGTCTCCAATTAGCCAGATAGGAGGGAGATTAATGAGAGGAGAGATTCGTAACACTGGGACTTTTCAGCTTGGAAAAGAGGAGACTCAGGGGAGATAGGATAGAGCGCTATAAAATCATGACCAGTGTGGAGAAAGTGAATAAGGAAAAGTTATTTCCTTGTTCTCATAACACAAGAATGGGGGTCACCCAATTAAATTAATAGGTAGCAGGTTTAAAAGAAACAAAAGGAAGTTTTTTTTCATGCAGCGCACAGTCAACCTGTGGAACTCCTTGCCAGAGGATGTTGTGAAGGCCAGGTCTTTAACAGGATGCAAAAAAAGAACTAGATTCATTCATCAATGAATGAATTGATCCAATTGATCCTGGCTATTAGCCAGGATGGATAGGGATGGTGTCCCTAGCTTCAGTTTGTCAGAAGCTGGGAATGAGCGGCAGAGGAGGGATCACTGGGTGGTTTCCTGGTCTGTTCACACCCTCTGGGGCATTGGCCACTGTGGGCAGACAGGACACTGGGCTGGATGGACCTTTGGTCTGACCCAGTCTGGATGTTCTAATGTTCAGATGAGGGCCCACAGCTGGGCATCTCTGCAAGTTAGCACCCACAATGCCCTGCAGTAGAACTGGCTATGAACCTTCCCATCATTTCCTGGCTCCCATAGTTAACGAGGGACCTATTTAGCTATGCCCCCAAGCCCGTGTTGCTAAGCGGGGACACATTAGGCACTGTCATCATGTCCTTGTGTGGCTGGAGACAGGTCGCTTATCTTCACCTTGCCTCAGTTTCCCAATCTACCACTGGGGGGATAATAGCACTGCCCTGACCAGGTACTTTTCCATGGAAGGTGGGAAAAAACACAAGTTCCCACTCCAAGCGGAATCTATAAAACAAGGGGAAGCAAGCTGCCACTTTGTCTGTGGCTGGCAGGACACACCCAAGGGAATTGTCAGGACCCCGGAGAGAAAAAGATCTTCATTGGCTGGAAGGTTTGCCCAAAATAAGAACAGTTTTTGGGCAAGTTGGCGATAAGCTTTGGTGTGTTAGTCTGAGCTCTGGCTTTTCTTTTCTTTTAAAATTGTAATTCACTTGGCTCTGTCTGTTTTCACTTGCAACTGCCTAAATCCTTCTGCTTGAACTTAGTAACATCACTTTTATTTACTGTCAAGCCTGGTGTAAATAAGTGTTACCTGGGGGAGCCATCAATGTGCACATCCTCCTGTCATTGGTAAAGGGGGCGTGCCAGAGTGTGCTTTCAACGTGTGAAACGCTCACACAGTGACAGACGGATTTATCTGGGGTTCTGATCCCATTTGGGGCTTGGTTTCCTGGATGCTGTGTCTGCATTGCTCTTCAGGGAGCTGCGATCTCAGCTCTGTGCCTGGGCCGGGGGAGACCAGGAGATCTGGCCCAGCTGGACAGGGCAGTGAGAACCTCAGTGAGCAAAGAGGGATGAGTCGATGGCTTTAGCAACACCCCAGGAAGCAACCCCAAGGGGTCTTCTGTGACCACCCCCTATTACAGAGCCTTTCCCTGGTTTTTCCCCTGAAGCATCAATGTGAACCAGGAGAACCTCAGGCAAGGAGAGAGCAGGCTTGGACAGGAGCGGAACGGATAGAGGAGAGGGACCGTACATGCCTGGAAGCTGTTCCTTCTTGCCCAGGGAAGCATCGTGTACTATTCCAACGCCAACAGCTAACGGCCATTCCTCATCTCCGTCACATAGGATTGTTCGCCTGCTTGCTGCTGAGTACTATTGATAAACTCATTAGCTCCTTTCTCATTAGTAACCTGTTAAACGACTGCCAAGCGCCTGTCACGGGAAAGTATGGCGGAACACTGTGAACTGCAGCCAGTGCGCAACGTGTTCGGGGGAGGGGTGGGGGGAGTGGTGCTATGGATTACAAAGCAGAGGGTGGGTTGATATTAAGGCCCTAGCTGCACTGATTGGGTCTAGTAGCAGGGAATTATGGATCATTCCGTTCCCCCTGTGACAGGATGCAGGAGTTAGCATCTCAGTAAAGCCATGTGACTTGCTGCCTCTCCCCCCTCAAAGTAAAAAGCCTGGCATAAAAATGAGCCTGAAGATTAAGAGTGCGTTTAGAGGCAGAGAAATAAACAAGCGGCTTGCACTAATGGATGGTATCCCAGGTTATAGTCCGGAAGAGCAGTGTTTTCATTCCTCCTTCGGGAGTAAATTCTCAGGAGCACATTCCATCATAACAGAGCGATACTTAATCCAGCAGCTTTCAACTCCAGGGCTGCGTCTACACTCGCGGCGTCTTGCGCGAGAAAGATGCAAATGAGGCTAAGCGTGGAATATCGCCGAGCCTCATTTGCATAGCTAATGAGCCGCCATTTTTGCAGAAGAGGCTTTTGCGCCCAAAGGAGCTGTCTACACGGCCCTTCTGGTGCAAGAAAAAGCCTCTTGTGCAAGGCCGTTACGCTGATTATTTTCAGGAAGAACGGCATTGCGCAAGAGGGGTTTTCTTGCGCAAGAAGGGGCCGTGTAGACAGCTCCTTCCATCGCAAGAGCCTCTTCTGCAAAAATGGTGGCTCATTAGGTATGCAAATGAGGCTCGGCAATATTCCACGCTTAGCCTCATTTGCATATTTCTCGCGCAAGAAGCCGTGAGTGTAGACATAGCCCAGGGCTGCGTCTACAGTGCATCCCTCTTGTGCAAAAGCCTATGCAAATGAAGTGCGGATTAGCATATTGCCGCGCTTCATTTGCATAGGCTTTTGCGCAAGAGGGATGCAATGTAGACGTAGCCCAAGTGATTTACACAGAAATCACTCCCCTCCCACTCCCTGAAATGCAGCCACTTCTGGGGCAGAGCACAACCTCACCCTCCAGCGGAGCACCACCCACTGGAAGAGAGCAAGAGAAGAAGAGAGCAGCGTCTGATGGAAAGCAAAGGGGAATCTGAGGAAGACAAGATGTGGATGCCTGAGCTGAAATTTAATCCAGGCTCTGGGCTGGTCACCGCTTTGTCTATGGGGCGAGAACGGTTGAGATTTCAGCGGCACAGCTCAGCCAAGAGAGTGCAGTGCCCCCCGGGCCAGTGCAGGGCTCCGTGTAGGATGGTGGCTTGCGGGTGACATTTGCCCCGGTTGGTTTCCCTTTCAGCCCCACGTCCCAGTTCTGCAAGGCTGGGGGTTTCTTGTAATACGACGGAACCGCACGGAGGCGGCCCGCCAGCAATCAAGGGTCCAGATCTCAGTCCTGTGTGCAGGGTGGGGGAACTGAGGCAGGGCTGCAGAGGGATGGCCCAATCAGAGAGGGAATCCCTTGGTGGCAAAGGGGTTTGAGCACTGGGGTGTGTTTGTGTGTGTGTGTGTGTGCACGCGTGGGCTGCTCTGTTGAGCTCGAGTGCTGCTAGTTCCAAACTGGGAACAAACCTGTCAGTGGATCTCACGTCCCCACTCCACCGGATCATGCGTTTCAGTTGGCATTAGCTTTGCTCAGATGCTTGCATCTATGTGGTGTGTTGCGAAGCCTTTTCATGCCCCGCAGGGAGTCTGATCGGCCTGCACCTGCCCTAGCGGCTGCAGCTGGTATAAATGCGGAGCTTCCCTAGGCCAGGGAGAGACACGCAGCTCCTTGCAACACAGAGTCCATCCATTTATTTTCCGCTGCAACTTGGTGTTCAGATCTTTTGGAAGAGAGGGTGCGCGGGGGCTAAGGGGTCATTTCCCAGCTTTGCCGCTGGGTTCTGGGGGAAAACCAGCCTGTGACCGTGCATGTAAAGAGTGAGTCCTAATCAGTATTCCCCAAGCGGTGCGCTTGGGTCGCCACCCAGGAAAGATTCAAATGTCACCCCATTGATTAGCAGAGTGCCCACAGCCGGCAGTGTGTGTGTCTACTGGTGGTGCACATCCACACACGCCTCAGTGCGTGTAACAAAATTTATTCCACGCGGGATGGCAAAAATGAGAAGGAACATTGGTCCCAGTGCATCTGAGCAAGGGGATGGGAATTCAGATTTGAGAGGCAATTGTGAACTGGCACCGGTGGCTTTGCAGCCTTAATGCTCATGTAATGTAGATTTGACAGATACTTATATCCCCTAGCACAGTGGGGTACCTGGAGGCTACCATAATATACATAAAGAAATCAAAATACACCGGCCATAGCTAGCTACTATCCCCAGAAAAGCTACAGCTATCTTACGCTAGGCTGCCGATTGTGTATTTTGTCACTGTAGTGTCGGTTACTCAAATGTGGGTCTGACAGTTACATTAAGAAGTGAAGATTAAAAAAAGAGACAGGAACAAAGGAAGAGAAGGAGACTGCCTAGGGAACAAGTGTGGGATCCATTTTTCAGGTGGCTGCCTGCAGCTTCTCGGGGGGAGTTGTGGGAAAGTTGGGGTACCTTGCCGTGGCTGGGGTATTAGCCTTGCTCAGCGCACAAATGCATTAGGTTGCCTTGTGCAGTGTGGTTCAGGTTGGCCTGTGGCCGCTCAGGAGCGTGGTGGGATTCAGAAAAGAATGAAACTTCGATAAGGCCAATGAGAACATCGAGGGAGAACTGGAAAAAAGAACAGTGCGTCGGGACCCTCATGCTTCAGGGCCGAAGACTGCCACATACTAATGGGGGTCAGGAAGAAAGTTACCCCCTTGGCACATTATTCCAGAACTGGCTGGTAGGTGGTTTCTTGCACCTCCCCCTGAAGCAGCTGATGCTGGCCATTCTTAGGTCTTCCCTCATAGCTCATGTTCTCTAGACCTGTCATCATTTTTGTTGCTCTTCTCTGGACCTTCTCCCATTTCTTCACATCTTTCCTGAAATGCGGTGCCCAGTTGAGGCCTAACCAGCGCAGAGCAGAGCGGAAGAACGACTTCTCGTGTCTTGCTCACAACATGCCTGTGAATGCAGCCCAGAATCATGTTGGCTTTTTTTGCAACAGCATCACACTGCTGACTCCTATTTAGCTTGTGGTCCACTCTGACCCCTAGATCCGTTTCTGCAGGGCTCCTTCCTAGACAGTCGCTTCCCATCCTGTATGTGTGAAACGGATTGTTCCTTCCTAAGTGGAGCACTTTGCATTTGTCCTTATTAAACTTCATCCTGTTGACCTCAGCCCATTTCTCCAGTTTGCCCAGTTCATTTTGAATGATGACCCTTCCTCCAAAACACTTGCAACCCCTCCCAGACTGGGATCATCTGCAAACTTTATAAGCGTGTTCTCTATGCCGCCATCTAAATCATCAATGAAGCTAGTGAACAAAAACTTGGTATCTTGGTATTCTGATGTGGGAAACCACTGCATTGCCTTCCTGGACAGTGCTGATGAGATATCTTACAGGTGGATAAGAAACATTTCACCAAGCCAAGGTGGATCAATGCATTCCCCTAGGAAAGTCTTAACCCTCCCTAGACTGACCTGGTCTTTTACAGTATTGCCTAGTAACACTCATGGATTGTACACAGCACTTCCTACAACGCCCATGAGCCTCGTGCCTTTCAGCGCCACTTCTGCCACAGCAGACCACGACTCTGACCCCATCTGCAGCCCCCCCCTCCCCCCCCAGCCCCTCTGGTAGGTTCTGAAGGCCTCTGCTGTTCCGCTTTCTCTCTGGCTAATTTCATTTCCCAAGGTTTAAACGCCAGCCCGGACTGAGTCCTGTCTTTCATCTTCCATCCCCACTTCAATTAATATTGAAGTGGTGTTTATCTCCAGTTAATATTCATGATGATAACAAAATTACATCCATTCACTTTTAATTATGGCCTCCTTTGGTAAACAACTCAGAGCAATTAAAGAGCTTTCAGCGTGTGAAAAAACAAACTTCCCTTCTCCCCACCCCCAAGCGATGAACCCCCTACCCCCGGCCCCCACCATCTGGACTGGTGACATGGTTTTAGGACTTGTCCGTGTTGTTTTTATCTTGCTGTCTTGTTGCCCTACATGCAGAGAGATGGGGTTGGGGGATGGAGGGGAGGGCAGCTAATTCTGGGCTAAGCTCAAAGAATATTTCAAACGGAAGGGGCAGGTTCTAATCGGGACTGGACTGAATTGGGGAGGTTGGTTGTTTAGTGATGGCGTTTCACTGGGGCTTGTGAACTCGGTGTTCAGGTCCAGCTTTGCTAGAGACTCCCTGTGCGGTGTTGGACACATCACCTGTGCCTCGGTTTCCCCATGGAGTTCATACCATGTCCTTTGCCCTATCTTCTGAGTTTGTAAACTCTTTTGGGGCCAGGACTCTGCCTTGCTTTGTGTTGGTACAGCCCCCTAGCTGGCTGGCAGGTCTAGCTGCCCCTGCAATGCCATGAATTAAAATGAAGTAAGTCAGGCCATGTTTACACTGGCACTTTACGGCGCCATCACTTTCTGGCTCAGGGGTGTGAAAAAACACCCTCCCCCTTGCAGGGCTGCAAAGTACCAGTGTGAACCAAGCCCTCATGCTGTGAGCTATGCCCTTGCAGAGGTGGTTCACCTAGAGCGCTGTGCGCCGGGACCATGCATCCAGCATAAACCCATTTAAAACTGCTCAGTGTAGACAAAGGCTCAGTGGAGACTCTGTCCCACTTTTCTTAGCCCAACACAGCGGAGACACAGGTGCTCCGATAACAGGCAGGTGTGTATGGTGCCACATCTCAGGTGGGAAGCAATGGAGATCTGGCTCTCTCCAGCCAACATTGCCCTACACCGCCGGTAAATGTCTCCTTGCCACGTCGATGCGTTGGGCCAGTTATTTCACGAACCAGCTCGGCAGCTCATGCAGCGCCCTCGGGGCCAGTAAAGTACAGACGTCCCCAGGGAGTGAGCTTGGGCCCTTCAGCTCAACTACATGAGTCCCTGCCCCAGGAGGGCTCCTGCAACTGGAGAGCAGGCTGGTATGGTCACCAGGGTCAGCCGCTAGCAGGTGACCCAGTGTGTGCATTCGTGTGGGGCACTGGTATGGGACACTGAGCCGTTAGTGCCAGCGCATCTAGAAAGCGACCTCATACAGGGAGAGGCAAAGATCTCAGTGACGTATGACTTTGGGTGGCCCAGCTCGAGCTACCGTAAGGGGCCTGGTTTTCAAAAAATGCTGAGAATTTGCCTTTGGAAAACCACACTCCCAGAGATATCTCAAGTGTGTGTGGGGGGGCCTGAAAGTTCCTGAAAGTCAAGATTTGTTTTGCAAATCTTGACACTGTATTATACTTTTAGGTTCACTTTTCAGGGCCTATCAGACACCAAAGAGGACGGATGGTCCAGTGGTTAGGCACCAGTTAAGGACTGGCGTTCAGTTCTCCTCTCTGCCACAGTGTCCCTGTGTAACCTTGGGCAAGTCCCTTAGCCCTGGTCTACACTAGGGAGTTATTTCAAAATACCCACCCCACTTATTTTGAAATAATAAGCAGAGTATCCCCACTACCAAGCCTGTTATTTCAAAATAATGGGAAGGTTATTTCAAACTCTGTACTTCTGCTCTCCTCAGGGAATAAGCTTATTTCGAAATAGTGATTTCAGGAGTTATTATTTCGAATGTAGTTATTTCGAAATAATTTCCTAGGGTAGACAGTGCTAATCCTTCCGATTTTGCTTCTTCCTTGAGCAAACATCCAGCCCGGCATCCAGCTTTCCCATGTCTGTCTCACCGGGTTGGTGTCCAAGTAATGTTTGGTGTGGCTGATCATTAAAAAAAAAAAAATTTGGTTTCTGAAAACCATCACAGAACCGCAGGCAGGGTGAGAAAAGCTCTAAGGAGCCCTGTTGCGTTCCACAGTGATGGTAGCACCTGGGTAATACGGCAGGAGAGGAGGATGCCGTACTGTGGACTGAAGCATTCAGGAGTTTCACATACATTTGCAAAAGGCTTGCGAGTGGACTGTAGAGATAATTATTCTATGCATCACATCAGGAGCACTGTAGGTGGACTGCAACACTGTTATCAATGAGCTTTCATTATTACCATAATAGCTATGAGTCCCAGTTGGGCCAGGCGCTGTACAAATAGCACACAAAAAGACAGTCCTGGGTCCAAAGAGCTTGTGTGACCCACATACCTACTGGGTGTGGGTCACTGTCCCAGGGAGTGGCACTTAGACGATTTAGGGAGTGAAAGCACGAGCTTGCTCTACAGGCTTAGCCGAGAGCTGGCTGGCTTGTAGCTTAAGCAGTAATGAATGGCTCATACCTGTTAAGGCTGGATTCTGTTTTTCCCTTAACACTGGGATTGCCGTGGCTTGCGTGCAAAATGTAACCCTGAGTGCACAAGCACGCACCAGGCACTTCCCTTGTGCACGCACGCATTCGCATGGCTAGCTGAAAGGGCAGGCAGTGTTCCCCTGTTAGCAGGACGCTTGTGCGGCTGCCCAGGAGAGATTCCAATGCCACCCAGCTGATTAGCACAGCGTCCCCCAGCAGGTGTTTTACTTCTACTGGTGGTACACGTTCACACATGCCTCAGTGCACATACAATTTTATTCCGCACATGGATGGAAAAGATTAGAAGAAACACTGGTGGGTGACCCTCTGCAGTGGGGAGCTGGCACTGCAGCCCCATGGGGAAGGCCACAGGGCTGGACCGCCGGATCCCTGCTATGGGGTGGGGGGGAAGTCCTGAACTTTGGGGGCCAGATCCATGCAAGGCAGGGGCTAGATCCAGCCCTGGGCCTTAGGTTCCCCCACCCCTGTTCTAGGTGGATGCTGAACCAAAGCTTGAAGCAGTATCCTGTGCTGCTTTCAGCCATGATATAAACCTGCTGTGTGGTCACTGATGTTCCCCTGATGCCTTCTGTGCGTATTAGTCGAAGGGGAATAATTACAGCTGGCCTAGCTAAGATTACGGTGCAGTTTTGACTAGTTATAGGTTCCGTCTCTTCTCCTGCCCTGTTGCACTGCGTTGCTGCGTGCTGTTCAGTGTCCCCCATGCTGCCCCCCAGAGGTGGCTGCTTTTCAGCCGGGGTGACACGATTCCTGTCTCATGGAGTGTGTCATGGAGCTGAAGTGATTTGTGATCCTGCTGGATGAAATGCCTTCTGCAAATGCAAGGAAAGAAAAAAATCGTACCCTCCCAGGAATCGGACATGGTTAACTGCACGGAGATGGCAAATCCAAAGAGAATCATTTCTCTGAGTCTCCATCTTCCAAACCAGCAAGTGAACACCAAAGGGAAGCAAGTAATAAATACCAGCGAGAACCCAGTGTTGATGGTTGTATGGAGAGCGCCACTCTTAATGCCCAGGGAGCACTAGAATAAGAGGAACTCGGTAAAGGATTTTTTAAAATCAGAAATTACAAGCGAGACACAGGAATCAAGAGGCAAGGTTCCCGGGCCATGCAGTGCAGGAGATCAGACTGGCTGCTCCTGGCCCGAAAAGCTCACAATCTATCAAAGAAACAGCTTCAAGCACAGCCAAGTCATTACGATAAAAGAGGATAAATTGCTCAGAACGGGCAATTTACTCTGCAGAGTTCGGCCTTTTTTTGTCAGCTCCTCAATGGTCCATGAGCAGGTCGGGGAGATCTCTGAGTTCTTCACGTGCCTGTTTATCCAGGAGGGGCCCTGCGAGGTCAGGGGAGCGCTGTGCCAGACTTCCCCGACCTTTGGTTCGAGGCCTGGCTTGTGCGTAGTTTGGAATGGTGGGTTGGTACCCGCCTGAAATATTACGAAGTGTGTTTGGGAAGTGGGGGTTGTTTCTATTGCCCCAATCCCAGGGGAAAGAGATGTGGGCTGGCGTGAAGGAGCAGGGGGAAAGCCAAGAAATACAGATCCGGGTATATAAAGACCAAGCATGGCGTTGATTCTGGAATATCTTGGGAACATCCCCTTTAGATTTTGGACCAGGACTGGGAACGACCAGACCTGTCCACACTGAGAACCCATCCCCTGTGTCCCATCCCCTGAGGCCAGGGCATGCCAGAAGATGCTGGGAGCTTGGGTCCCGCTATTCGCGCTCACAGCACTGATGTGGTCTATAAGAGGACGTCTACGCAGCAGCATTATTTCAGAATAAGGTAGCGGGCGTCTACACAGCAAGCCCGCGATTTCGAAATCAATTTGAAATCATGGACTTCTTACTCCGACTCATTGTGCGAGGCCTGAGGGAAGCCAGGGGAAGAGCGCTCTACGTCGAAACAAGGGCTGAGTAGACCTGCCTAGATTCGAAAGAAGCTATTTCGACGTAAGCTACGCAAGGAGCACCACTCACGTTGCGTAGCTTCTTTCGGGTTTAGCCCTGCTGTGTAGACGCACCCAAAGGCTCCTATTAAGTACCTCATGGCCACTTGGGTAGGCCAGATTCTGCTTTTCCCACGCAGGGGATGTAGTTTCTCTTTCAACACCCACTGGGGTGAGGGGGCTGTCAGATCAGGGCCAGAGACATGTGGCTCCACTGAACTCCAGCAGCCGAGTTGCCCACTGGGGGTTGTTGCAGCCGCGTGAAGCTTAAAGCAGCCCTGAGGCCGGTCTACAACGTGTCAGAGAGGCCGTATGGGCACCTGACCGCCTCAGGCCAAAGGGAGTTAGCAGTGGCCTCCCCACTCCTCTTGGCCGGCCCCCAGAGTTTAAGCTCCCCATGAGTTCATTCAAGGAGCTGCTTCCCACTCCCGGGGGACAGAACAGCCGCAGCCCCCGGAATCCTGCTGGCAGATGCTGAATCCACCGCGAGAGGTCGGCGGGCGTGTCCAGAGGCCATTTTGAATGTGCTGTGGCAAGGTGCCGTCGGGGGGAGGGAGTCGCGCTGGACTGGCGGTTTCCATTAACGTGGGCAACTGCTGCGGTAGCTCCCTGTTCAGCGTCGCGGGCAGGGAGCGGTGCCGCGCGAGCCAGGCACGGGAGGGAGTGGCGCATGTCAGACGCGCCGGTTGCCATGGCGCCGTTCTTCGCCAGAGGTCGCCGCCGATCGCGGCTCCCCCATGGCGGCGATTGATGCCCACGTTAGCTCGCAGATCCCCAAAGGGGGCTTCGCTGGTGTGGAGCTGGCGGGGGCAGAAGTGGGGGCAGGGGAATGTTGATGAGTCTCCTCACAGAATCCCAGGGCTGGAGGAGACCTCAGGAGTCACCGCGTCCAGGCCCCCGCCCAAAGCAGGACCAACCCCAAATAAACCATCCCAGCCAGGGCTTGGTCAAGCCGGGACTTCAACACCTCTAGGGATGGAGATTCCACCCCCTCCCTCGGGAACCCATCCCAGTGCTTCACCACCCGCGTAGGGAAATAGTTTTTCCTAATCTCCAGCCTAGACCTCCCCCACTGCAACTTGAGACCATTGCTCCTTGTTCTGCCATCTGCCCCCACTGAGAACAGCCTCGCTCCAGCCTCTTTGGAACCCCCCTTCAGGGAGTTGAAGGCTGCTCTCAAATCCCCCCTCACTCTTCTCTTCTGCAGACTAAACAGGCCCAAACCCCTCAGCCTCCCTTCATAGGTCATGTGGTCCAGCCCCCTCATCATTTTCATCCTCCAGGCACCACATAAGGGCAGGTACAGGGGCATCTTCCAAATGATCCCTGTGCCCCATTTGAAATCAAAATGCTCCGTAAACTCCCTGGGCAGCTCACTGGCTGGGAACCCCCAGAGCACCAGAAGTCATGGTAGACTCTCCCTCACTGACAATTGTTAACTCAAGACTGGACCGTTTGCAAGGTGGGCTGCTCTCGGAATTATCGTGGGGCCCTTCTCTGGCCTGAGGGCTGCCCCACAAGGGGAGAGGACGGCTGCCCTGGAGCCCGACAATTTAAAAGGGCCCAAGGCTTTTTAAAGGCCAGCCCTGAAGTGTCCGGAGCCCCAGACCTTTTTCATTGCTGCCGGAGCTCCAGGTGCCTCGTCCCATCCTCCTTAGTCCTCACCCCCCCGAAGGGCCCAGAACTGCCCCCGACCTTGCCGAGGGGCCCAGCACTGCTGTCAGCCACCATGTGTTATGCAAGAAGGTCTCCTCGATGACCATAATGGTCCCCTCTGGTCTGGCCTCTGATGTATAAATAGATGCCTTTCCTGATTGGTTCCTGGGCTGGAGGTTGGTGAGATGCTCCCATGGCATTCTGGGTACCGGGCACCAGTGTCTGGCTAGGGGTGGTGCGTGAGTTGTGGGCGAGGTCCCACCCCTCAGTATCTCTTACCCACCTTCCCGATGACCCTGACAAATCCCCCTGATCCGCCTTCTTCCGCTGCTCCCAGGCCTTTTCCCTAACCTCTTCCTCTCAGCAGTCAGGAGGGGCAGGGACCGGTTCTCCATCTCCCCCCAGTGCACACACACGGCGGTTGCCTCAGGGGGTGTCACACAGGGGCTCACTCTGATCCTTTCTTGGCTCAGACCAATCAGTGCGCTCAGCAGCATCTTGAGCAGGGGTGGGCAAAAGGCCCTCCGCGGGCTGGATTCGGCTTGCCAAGAAGGTTGATCTGGCCTGCAGAGGCCCTGCTGCTCCCAGGCCAATTAGGGCCTGCAGGCGGGGGAGCATGTGAAACTTCCTTCTGCCCTGGCAGGACCACGGTGCGCTTTGAAGCACCATGTGCTCCTTGCAGGGCGGAAGGAGACGTCACGTGCTCCCCCGCCCCCAAGCCCTGATTGGCCTGTGGGTGGGGGAGTGTGCAAAACCTCTTCCCTCCCTGGGAGGGGCATGGGTGCCTAGTGGGAAGGGGGGGCAAAGGGGCTCCTCCATCCCCAGACCAATCATGGTCTGTGGGTGGAGTAGCCCAGAAGCATCCTGGCCCCGCCCTTTCGCGTTTAGGCCCCGCCCCTTCCAGGGCAACCCCGGGGCCACTTCAAAAATGTTTGAAGTGGCCCCTGGCCAAAAATTATTGCCCACGCCTGGTCTTGAGCTAATTCCAGCTCTTTGCCATCACTTGAGTCATCATCCCCCTCTGGGCCGTGGCTTTTTTGGGGTCCCCCAAAGCCGCTACCGATTTTCTGCTCATCCTGTTGATTACCATGGCTGCCCCCCAGTGGCCTCGAAGGGGGCTGCTCACATCTCGCTGAGCAGCGGCTTCCGAATCCTGGCTTTCATTTGGTTCGCAAGAGCTGGGGATGGCGACAAGGCAAACGTGGACCATGTGCACAGGGAAGGCCCCGGAGGGCTGTTTGCTGGAATCCGCAGAGAGCCTGGCTGGGCTCAGCGAGGTGTGAAATCCTTCCTCCAAGCCAGGGAGACGTGCGCTTAGGTGGACAGAGATGGTAATTTACATGACACCGTAGCTGAGAATATCATCCCCCAGGTAATGAACAGGAAGGTGGCAGATCTGCCAGCTGACTGTGACGGGGATCTAATTTCCGTGTCACAGGTGGGTGGCATTTGGGAGGTGCCACCCGGTGTTTATACTTTTAATGTCACTCATGGAGCAGCCCAGCACAGCCCACCTGTGGGCTTGGCAGAATTCAATGCTTATTTTTTAAAGAATTTGGCCAGATAACACCAATGTTTATTTTAAAGCACAGAACCTTTTTAAAAAACTGATTTGAATATTCATGGCAATAGGGGGAGGTTATCCTCACACGGCAAAGCATACAAAGTAAATAGCCTTAAATCAGACTCTAATAAGTTCTCAAGCTGCATTTTTTTTTTCACTTTGCCTCGCTGTAAATGTCAATGGTTGTTGATGGCCATATTCATTTCTTTACTTTGTGTGTGGTCGGCGTGACCCAGAGATCGGTTCTGGGGCTGGTTTTGTTCAATGTTTTTATGAATGACCTGGAGGAGGGGATGGATTACACCCTCAGCAAGGTTGTGGATGACACTAATTTGGAAAGAGAGGTAGCTATGCTGGAGGGTAGGGACAGGGTCCAGAGTGACCTAGACAAATTGGAGGATTGGTCCAAAAGAAATTTGATGAGGTTCAACAAGGACAAGTGCGGAGTCCTGCCCTTGGGACGGAAGAATCCCAGGCACTGCTACAGGCTGGGGACCGACTGGCTAAGTAGCAGTTCTGAAGAGAAGGACCTGGGGATGATAGTGGACGAGAAGCTGGATATGACTGAATAGTATGTTCTGGTAGCCAAGAAGGCTAATGGCATATTGGGGTGAATTAGGAGGAGCATTGCCAGCAGCTCTAGAGAAGTTATTATGCCTCTTTATTCGGCACTGGGGAGGCCACATCTGGAGTGTTGCATCTAGTTCTGGGCCCCCCACTACAAAAAGGATGTGGACGCATTGGAGAGGGTCCGGCAGAGGGCGACCAAAATGATGAGGGGGCTGGAACACATGACCTACGCGGAGAGGCTGAGGTAGAGAAGCCAACCTCTGTTCATGCCCCACCCAGGGCCAGCGAAGGTCGGCGAGCTCGGGGAACTGCACAGTCACATTCTGAACATCTGCACAACCTACCGCGAGCTGTGTCTCAGTTTGATGATGTGCGTGGGTGGAGCTTATTTTGTGGGCGGAGCTTGGAAGAGCTCCACTACTTCCCTCCCTCCCCGTGACTCCTCAATCTAAGCCCCTGGCAGTGAATTACATCAGCACCGTGGCACTGTTAATCTGGGCTCCTTCCTGGGTTTTAGCCCCAGCTCCCCTCCCCCCCCCCCCCGAGAAAACTGTAACCCAGGTCTGGAAATGCCTGAGGCTTGAACTTGCTGTCATGCCTGGGAGGAGGAGAATTGGAGCTGGGCTTTGCCTTAATTTGGGCAAGGACCTGCCCCCGTTGCTGCGGAGACACAGGCTAACCCATCCATGTGTTGGTCGTCCTCCAGGGCCTTCTCACCCTCAGAGAGAGAAGACACAACTGAGGGTATGTCTACACTTGCCCCCTACTTCGAAGTAGGGAGGCAAATGAAGCATACCGAAGTTGGAAATCAAGCCCGGGATTTAAATATCCCGCGCTTGATTTGCATGTTCCTGGCCGGTCGCCATGTTTGAAATTCACTAGCCTGGAGTAACTGCCCGCATCTACACGCGGCGGTGAAACGGGAGTCCGATTTAAAGCCCTAACTCGAATTAGCTGGTATTCCTCCTGCAATGAGGAGAGGGGTAATTGCCCCGAGGCCTGGTGAGTCAAAGGGGCCCGGGGCCCTGGCTCCTGTTGCTATGGCAGCGGCGGTGCCTAGAGTCCTTTAAATCGCCGTTGGAGTGCCACCCGGGCGCTCCGGGCAGCTCTTAGGGCTGCCTGGGGAGGCAGGGGTGCTGTGCTCCAGGGAGCTCTGGAGGGGGGTGCTGTGGTCCCGGCAGTGCTGACAGCTGGCTGTCCTTAGCCCCGCCCCTTCTGCCTGTAGCTCCTCCCCTTTTGGAAGTGTGGAGCCCCTCCCACCTAGCCTAGGAGCCCGGTGTGGCTGTCGGCTCCCCTGCCCAGCACCCGTTACTCTGTTCTGAACTTAGCAGGCCCTGCTGTCACTTGCTAACGCTCCTCCATTGCGCCGCTCACCTGGCGGCTTCTCTGACCCCTCCCCACGTTGGAGGCGCCTCAGCCCCCCAGCAATGAACGAGGGCGTCGGGACGCTTGGGGCGGTTAATCCGAGCCAGCTCAGCTGTGGCTTGCCAGGGCGGTTTGGGGCAAGGGCGGCTCGAGGGAGCTTGGTCTGGGAGGGCCACGGATCATTTCACCGTGTCCCGTGGCTGCTGAGCGGCAATTAGTCGTCGGCGTGGGGCAGGCATGAGACGCGCCAGTGGCTGCATTTAACGCAGGCATTTGAATCACAGCTGCGACGCGTGGAATTGGCTGGCCTCGCCTTGGGAGCCGGGAGTGCACCTCAGGCGCGCCGGTTTTAGCTCTCGCCGGCCGCTCTGGGCGCGAGAGGAACTGTTGAGCTGCGGGGGAAGGGATGTGGAAGAGGTGCAGGGGCCAATAGTGCAGCGGGGGGGGGGGGACTTTTTTCGGGTCAGGGGCCACTGAGCCACAGAAAAATCAGTCGGGGCTGCACAAAAGTGAAAAGCAAGAAAAAAACCCACGGCTGAGAAGGAGAAAGACACTTCCCACATTCCCCTCACACAGCAGAGCCGAGGGGGGCCTGGGCTAGTAGACATGGGCACTCCTATGCTCTGAGGGGGGGCCAAAATGAGTTCAGTGTATGTGTGTGTGTGGGGCAGCTGCCGGGAAGCGAGCTTAGGGTATGGGTGGGAGGAGGGCCACAGGGTTGAAGCACTAGCCCCCCTATCCTGGAGGGGAAGCCCTGAGCCTCAGAGGCCAGATTCAGGCAAGCCAGGGGCCAGACACGGCCCCTGGGCCATAGCGCCCCACCTCTTTGATAGAGCAAGCAGCACACGGTGTCCCTGAAGGGCTGCAACACCCAATTTACGTCTGGGAGCCAAGGCACAGCCAGGTACATGCTTCGCCAGGGGTTACACCCAACGTCTGTGGCAAAGTCGGGATTAAACCTAGAGCTGCCAAGTCCAAGGCAGGGGGCTTCATGACCGGCCCAGCATTCCTCTCCGAGCTGACCCTGCCTGGGTTGTGCCACAAAGCAAGTGCAGGCCACAGAACTTTGCCTTCCCAAGGAGGAAGTGATGGTGTGAGGTGGCAGGCGTGGGGCGACGTCTCTGTCCTGAAGGGGGGGCCTCACACAAGGACATCAGAGCCCAAATGGGGCTGACAAATTATGCAAATTGGGGGCTGCACAAGTGTCCAATGCCGACAGGGGCCGATGCCAGATGCCCCAGAGAGAGGGAACGGAACAGGGAATCATCCAGTGCTCCCTCCCCTGTCATCCATTTCCAGCCTCTGACAAACAGGGGCTAGAGACACCATCCCTACCCATCCTGGCTGATGGCCATTGATGGACCTAACCTCTATGAATGTATCTAGTTCTTTCTGAACCCTGTCAAAGTCCTCGTCTTCACCACATCCTCAGGCAAGGAGTTCCACAGGTTGACTTTGCGCTGAGTGAAGAAAAACTTCCTTCTGTTTGTTTTAAATCTGCCACCTAGTCATTTCATTTGGGGACCCCTAGTTCTTACGTGATGGGAACAAGTAAATAACTTTTCCTTATTCATGTTCTCCCCATCAGTCATAGTCGTATAGACCTCTATGGATGAATGGATCTCACTGGAATCTGAAGTGACCGTCATCATGGGATCTAGCACCAGCTCCTGGTGCTTTCTCAGGAAACCAACTGTCTGCAGCAAAAGATGCGAGTGAATGACAAAGAACCCCCCTCCCCGGCCCCCACTAGCACAGCTGAGGCAGCAATGGATACGCTGTACCAGAAATAGGAGCAAACCTTGCCCTTCATAAGCACCACACATAATGGGCAAAGGACTTGAAGACAACCCAGCTGTTTGCCAAGTGCAGACACTGTCGCCATTTTCTCCGCATGGCCACCTCCTTCCCCAAGAAGCACACACCGTTTGCACAGCAGGTTGCAGCTGAGTAAGCTGGATAATCTCTGGCCGACCCCTGACCCCACTCTGTAAACCAGGGTTAGAGACCCTATGGCCTTGGATCCATAGTTGGCCCCCTGTTTGCCTGGATCCAACCCCCGAGGCTCAGGGCTTCCCCCCAGCATCAGGGAGTCCGCACTGGTGCGCCAGTCCCGTACTCCCCCCACCATGTAAGCACCACCCCCTATTGCCCAGACCCTGCACGCCCACCATGCTCCTGCACCCAACCTTCTCCCAGACCCCCCACCCCCAGACCACTCCTCCCACCCCCTCCTCTCCGGCACCCCACTTCCCGCCTAGACCCTGCAACCTCACTCTGCTCTTGCACCCTACCTCCCATCCCACTCCTGCACCTGCACCCCAAGCCTGCTTCCCAGCAGCCCCCTCCCACACACTGAATCTCTTGTCTTTGGCCTCACCTTAGAGCCTGGGGTACTAGTCTGGTCCCCCCTAGGCTTGGTGTGTGCTTCTCAGGTGGGGCCATGTCAGTGAAATTTTTTGTTGGTCTTTCTTTCTTTCTTTCTTTCTGTTTTTTGTTTTCACTTTTGTGTGGCCCCCCAACTGATTTTTCAGAGGGTCAGTGGCCCTTGATCCAAAAAAGTTTTCCCACCCCTCCCATAAAACACAGTTCCTGGAGTTATTCTTTCCTTTGCTCTCAGGCCTTATCGATTCCCAGAGACAATGTTACCCCTCTCTACCACCAGGCCCTCTACTGGGGTGGGGGCCAAGGATCCCCTTGGAATTTCTCTACAAGGGGCGTTAAGGTTTTATCTCTGAACCGAGACCTTTGCCTGTGCTTCGATGCATCAGTGCAGACACTTTCCAGGGAGTTTACCGCTCGTGAAATTACCTGGATTGATAACCCTGGAGGCGAAAGCCGGATAGGCCACAGAACAAGGATGCCACGGGGCGGGCGAGTCTAGTGCCCAGCCAGCCCCGATGACACAATGAGCTGTACTTGTGGGATATCAGGCCCTTTCCTACAAGGAGCAGAGCGGTTCCCGCAGGGAAGACGGAGAGCAGGAGAATTGCTCCTGCTAGGAGGGGCTGAGAGTACGCTGCTAGGGCAGGAAGGGCTCTGACCAGGCCAGGGGAGTTTGTGTTTAGTTCTGAACCTTAAGGTAAAAGATCAGCTGTGAGGAGGCTGTTGAGATGGGACAGGGAAAAAAACCTCCCTGGTGTTTCTATGGGGATCCAAGAAAGGGAAACGCTGGCCGGGGGTTGTGTGCACAGCTGCCCCGAGGCCACCAAGTGGCGCTGTGAAGCTACTACTGGTCTACAAAAGACATTGAAGATGATCAAGTCTACATCTGAAACAAAAGACAGGACTATGTAGCACTTTAAAGACTAACAAGATGGTTTATTAGGTGATGAGCTTTCGTGGGCCAGACCTACTTACCTACTGTCTCCATCAGAGACAGTTTTTTTGAACAAGCATCCTCTAGCCCTGCTTGTGAGTGTGCCCAGGACCCAGAAAGTGAAACCAAAGTGAAATGGGATCATCTAGGTCCTGGAAGAGGCAAGAGGACGATCTTACCCCACCAGGAAATAATGGAAAGGTGTTTTTTGGCAACACAGTGTGGTCAACTCCTGTGATTTCATCCCAAAACGTGCAATATGTCACATCTTTGGGCTTGTCTACACTGGCACAAAACAGTGAGTGCGTACACACGGCAATGCAACTTTTGTCTGGAAAAACACCCAGTTTTGGTGACAAAAAACTTCCACCCTGGTGAGAGACTTTTGTCTTTTCCCCTCCCTTTATTGTCAACAAAGAGCCGGTGCGGACTCTGCTGTGTTTGCTGAGAGAACTGGCTACCACCAGTATCGCACCATGCCTGCCCTGACGGTGCTGCTCTGTGTTTTGTGATCTCTGCTGCCCTGCAGGCCTGCACCCCCTCCCCTTTCAAAGCTCTGGGAAGAGTCTGACAGCTGAGTGAGCTGCTCCGTTTGGGGAACAAAGAGCAAATCACTGGAATGTTCCTGTTCTGCCCGGCTAGGAACACAGCGGCTGACAGATTGCTGCTGCAGGGGGATGGGCACCTACCTGCCTCTTTAGGCACATTTTCCTGGGTCCAGCTTTCACCGAAGCCCATCCTCCCTGCTGTTATGCTTTAAAGTAAATGAATGAGATTTACTAGAGTAAGTCAAAAAACATGCTGCGTAATTGACTTGATCTACTGCCTAGGAGGAAGAATCAAAGATTACAACAGATGAATAATTCTTGAGAACAGACGGCTGTTACTCTCCTTCTGCTCTGGTGCCATGCGAATGGATAAAGTCAGTGCCTGTAATTTCGCATTGTCAGAAGAAGGGAGACAAGTTGTACTCAGCCGGGGTTTTTTTTATAATCTGTTAACGATTGCTGCCATAAAAAGGAACGAACTTTTATCCTGTTCTTTCTTTTCCCCTTGCACATTAAAAATCAGAATAAACAGACTCCCCTGAAAGCTAATTACAGTGACAGACGAGCTAACATGTCTATGAAAACAACAGCAAGTTATGCAGTGTGAAAGTACTGTGAGCACCGTAGGGCCATCGTCTCTGCAGGGCACCAGAAACCCAGGTCAGCCCCCAAATCCAGGGTCAGCCAGAGCCCCTGGGAGGGGGATGGAGTTTAACTTAGGCAAATCAGTTCAGATAAAATACGACCCATCCCAGATGTTCCCTCAGCTCCCCCCAGCTGTACCCAGCCCCCTAGTCTGCACGATTGACCTGCTTGTAGAGATGAAGAACTAATTAGGCCCGCTCTCCAGGATACAGCAAAGAGCTAGTAGCATGGGGCAGGGTGGGGAAGACGACATTGTCTGTCTCCAAGATGGCTGGGCTTTTAATGAGTCTCCACTGACTTTATTTCAGTTTTGAAAATACTGTTGGAACGGCTTTCGGGGCCCCGTTTGTCCAAGCGGCTGCAGCTTTGGGCAGCCAGGAATTTGCCGGTGCAATTTTCCATGGCTGCGTTTCTTCATGCACCAAATCTTGTTTTAATTTCTCTCCCCTGACTGGTGTATTGTCTCTCTGGCTGCACCAGAGACTGGCTCACCTGAGAGGTTGTGCTCTTAGAAAACTTCGTCCTGATGTCCAACCTCAGTTTCCCTTTGCTTTCCTACGAGCCCCTGGAGCATCCCCAGAGCACATCTCAGAATGAGTCATTACGGCAACGTCTACACTACGAGTTTTCTTGGCAAAAAATATGCTAATGAGGGACTCATTTGCATGAGTCGCAAGCTCATTTGCATATTTTCTGCCGCTCCATTTTTGCTTAGGTGTTTTTGCGCAAAAAGAAGCAGTGTGGACACTTTCTTTTTGCGCAAACCCCCCTTTTCCCGCCAGAGTCTTATGCCCCCAAAAATGAGATTGCAACTTGTGCAAATAAGTCCCTCATTAGCATATTTTTTGCCAAGAGAACTCGTAATGTAGACGTAGCCTACACATGAATCGAATGCCCCTCGAGCATGTCGGCAGTGCAGTCACGCTCCATGTGGTGGCCTGCAGCATCCAAACGGGGACATTTTTCTGCCGGAAAATGTGCGCAGAGTTCCCGTCTTTGGTCAGTGTGGCTATCTCAGGAAAACACTCAATTAGGAGAAAAGTGACACATCACTCATGCTCAGAGCAGATCAATACACCAGCACAGAACTGGGCAGCTGGAAATACAGATCGGTGGCGGCTCCCTGTTTCCGCAGCTGGCAGAGGTATTTATTTTTCCTCTTTAGAATCACTTTAAGAAACCCACTTGCCTCGGGAACCCCAGAGAGCCTGGGTGTGTGGGTGGGAATTTAGACATGCTGTCACAAATCACTTTTTCGCGGCTGTCACTGTGATCGGCAACAGAGACTCAGAACATCCCCACAAGGGTAGAACGTCCATCGAAGAGCAGGGAGCTTGAGCACTTGTGCCCCTGGAGAATCTCCGCCATCAATATAGGGGCTATGACACAAAGGTAAGCAGTTTGGATTCTGTCTAGTAGAGGATAGCAATGCTCATGCTAGCCACTCATATCGATCAGTTGTCAGATGACCCCTTCCTGGCTCAAGCACAGAGAGTCTCCTTCCTCCTCTTGGATTCAGGTGGAAGGCCCTGCTTTCACTTCCTTTGAAAGCCCCGCTTGGCGAGGATGGAGGGGCAGCCCACAGACGGGGGCAATGATTGTCCAGGCAGCCGTGAAAGATTTTTATGGAACTACTCATCAATAGCTACAGCCGACAATTAGCCACTGAATAGCCGCTCTGACAGGCTCGCAACGATCTGTCGCGCAAGGGACGGGGCTATTTTCAGCCACACTAACGAGGGCCCCCATGGGTTTGGAGGCCTGACGGGGGAATGAATGAAGGTAGCATGCTACGGCCACCCCATTTGCACCCCTGGCAGCTCTCCTGTCTAGGCAGTGCAGCGAGAAAGATGGAGAGCAGGGAGGAGACATCAAATCACTCACATTATGGGCACTGGGACAATAGAGCAACAGAACAGATGCTGTCCCAGGCAGGCAGGTGGTTTGGACAATGAACAGCATCTCTCTGGCTTCTTGCCCCCAACGACCGCCCTGATGCAGGCCCTGGATTTCCAGTTGATTAGGTCTAAGTGCTGCAGAGCAGGGGTTCCCATCATGTGGTCCGCAGACCCCTTGGGGGGCCCATGATGGTACTGTCGGGGGTCCGTGGAAAGTTTAGGAAAGGAAAAGGAAGGATCGGGCCCACTGTGGGACTGGGACTTTCCGCCAGGCGATTCTTGCCTGGGGCTTGCTGTTTGCAACAAAATGCATGCTGCCCTCAGGACCGGGTCTTGATACCATCCATCCTCCTGCCACCAGCTGTGCTGCCATCTACGCTCCAGCCCTCTCCCCCCTCCCAGTCCCATGGTGGGCCCAATCCATTCTTTTCTTTTCTTTTCTTTTCTTTTCTTTTCTTTTCTCCTCAGGGATCCGTGCCCAGCCAAGTGGGGGGGGGGGGGGTGCCGGAGCAGGAGCTGCCTTTAGCCATGAGAGCCCCCTTGCCATGTCCTCTGTGGATGGGCAGGGGACGGAGAGGGCGGGAGCTGAAAAAGTAGTGCTGGCCAAGGGACACGATGGCCGCTGGTTCCTGCTGCTCCCCTTGGGTGGGGGGCCGGTTCCATAAAATTTTAAGAGATTGAAAAAGGGTCCGTGTGCTTGAAAAGGTTGGGAACCCTTGCTGTAGGCTTTATTGCCTGCACCGAGAAATGCGAGAGACCCAGAGAGCCTAAAGATCTTGCTGAGAAAAGGCTCTCTCCTTGCAGATTTTCCATGGAGAAAGCCCGGGGGTGTGATCCAGTCCTTGTGCTACTTTGTGCAACTGTGCTTAAGGTGGCATTGATGAAGTGGGGAAAGTGAGGCACAGAGAAATGGTGTGACACCAGGCAAGGCATCAGGTGCAGAGTGAGAGACAGAATGCAGGGGCCCACCTTGAGAAAGCAGCGCCAGCGTGACCGTGTTCTCTCAAAGCCCCCAGTCAGAGTGATGATCCGAGTATCCTCTCTGCTGGACAAATCCACCGGACAAGCACTGAATTGTAAGGCGCATCGGTGTTGTATTTGGAGATGGCTGGCCTTTTCCATTGCCATTTGGGCTGGAGAGAAGCGGCTAGTGGCTCCTTCCATCACCCTCTGCCACTGGCAGCCTCAGGCAGCAGCCTCAGAACAGAAAGGGGCTCCAAAATGGGACATGCTTGCTGAAAAGCAATTATGAGATAGGCTTTGTGAGCCTCGAAGCAGTGTAGGACCAAAGATTAGCTCTGTTCTTGTGTTATCCATACTGGATCGCTCCTTCCCACCTCCAGAGGGCAAAGCATGTGGTGGTAAACAAAACCCCCCCCTTTGAGAGAGGAGAGACTTTGAATCTGTCACTAGTTCATTTGATCAGAGATGGGCTAAGTGACATGGGCAAGGTCACACAGGAAGTATGTGGCAGAGCAGAGACGTAAACCCATTTTGAATGGTCCCAAGTGGGTCAAAGTTCTGATCAGGTGACATTTGCAAAATTCAGATGTTCAGGCCCGACTCTGGCGTACTTGTTCCCAGACAATGATTAATGGACTGCCCCGTGCAGGGAGCTGACCCGTCACATTTTGCTGGCTCTGCCTTTCTGTCCCCTGCTGCTAAGTCACATTAAAAGGGCAGAAAACTGCACTTGAAACATAATATTTTTTTCCCCAACAGAGCAGTTGTTGTTGCCCCAGTTCCCTGACTGCGAATACAAGGTGGGATCTGTGCAGTTGTTAACACAGGGAGATGTGTCCGTGGGGCAATGTCCCGCTCCAAGATGTGGTGTGCACTAGGAAATCAGAAGTTATTGGCTTAATGAAGGAACCAGTAAATCTAATCCTATGGCCTGTGCCATGCAGAAGAGCTGACTGGATGAACATAATGGTCCCTGATGCCTTTAAAAATCTATGGCTGCAGCAAATAGTTTGAAATCTCCTGATCTGCATACGGAAATGCGCAGGGGGATTTTCAATAGCAAGTACTAACGTTGGGACATTTTTAAAGCAGCAGATCCAGAGAACTTGTATCCAAGAGTTTGAAAGGAGCCGGCCGAGGAACTCTCTGGCTCAAATTCAGTAACTATTGGAATTATGGGGGAAGTTGCAGAAACTGGAAGAAAGTCAGTTTCTCCTGTCTTATGTTTAGCCTGTAAGATCTTTGGGGCAGGAGACATCTTTGGGTTCTGTGTTTATACAGCAAGGATTAGATTCTGAGGTGGTAGTAAATAATAATAATTCATAATATTTTAAATGGCTAAATGGGATGACTTGGGTTATTATAAGTCTATTAAACTGGGCAAAATAATGGAACAGTTAGTTAATACAGGACTCCATTAATAAAGAATTAATATAAATGCCAATCAATAGGAGTTTATAGAAAATAGATCCCGTCAGACCAACTTGCTATCTATTTTTGATGCTATGGTGGGTTTGGTGGATAAGGATAATGGTGCTGATGAATTATACTTAAAACTGCGCAAGGCATTTAACTTGGTAGCACATGGAATTTTGACAAAGAAACTAGACCAATATAAAATTAACGTGGCCCACGTGACAGGGATTCAAAACTGGCTAATTGATAGGTCTCCAAATGTCATTGCAAATGGGGACTTGTTGTGCAGGTGTATTTCCAATAGAGTCCTGCAGGGATGGGTTCTTGGCTCTATTTAACATTTTTATATAGGAAACATAACATCACCGCTGCAGAAGGCTCAGATGGCCCAATGATTGGGGGACTGGTAAATAACAAAGAGGCCAAGTCGCCGCTACATAAGCAAGCTGGATTACATGGTAAACTGGAGGGAAGCAAGCAATATGTGGTTTTACTATGGCCAGACGTAAACTTGTACACCTGGGACCAAAGGATGCAGGCCATAGGTACGGAACGGGGACTCTCTCCTGGGGAACACTGACTCTGAAAACATTTGGGGATCATGGCGGGCAGTCGAGTGTGCATAAACTGGCCGTGTGACACTGTGGCCAAAAGGGCTAATGCGATCCTTGGATGCAGGGCTGGATTAAGGGGGGGGGGGCTAGCTGGGCAGCTGCCTGGGGTGCCAACCTATGGGGGGTGCCTGATTGCAGCTGTAAGGGGTGCCGTGCGCCTGGGGCTGGGGGCCACGCGGCACCCCTTAGAGCTGCAATCAGGCACCGTGTGCCGATTGCAGCTGTAAGGTGCGCAGCGCACCAGGGGGCGGGGCCACACATGTGCCATGTGCCCGGGGGCGGAGCCATGCATGAGTTGCGCACCCACTGCCCGGGGCGCAGGAATGGCTCAAGCCGGCTCTGCTTGGATGTGTAAACAGAGGACTCTTGGGTAGGAGCAGAGAGACTTTAGGAGACTAATGGGGGATATGATAGAGGTCTATAAAATCATGACTGGTGTGGAAAAAGTGAATAAGGAAAAGTGATTTACTTATTCCCACAATATAAGAACTCGAGGCCACCAAATGAAATGAATAGGCAGCAGGTTTAAAACAAACAAAAGGAAGTTTTTCTTCATTCGGTGCACAGTCAACCTGTGGAACTCCTTGCCAGAGGATGTGGTGAAGGCTAGGACTTTAACAGGGTTCAAAAAAGAGCTAGACAGATTCATGGAGGTTAGGTCCATCAGTGGCTATTAGCCAGGATGAGTAGGAATGGTGTTCCTAGCCTCTGTTTCTCTGGAGGTGGGTGACGGGGAGGGATCACGTGAGGATTCCCTGTTGTGATCCCTCCCTCTGGGGCATCTGGTATTGGCCGCTGTTGGCAGACAGGATACTGGGCTGGATGGATCATTGGACTGACCCAGTATGGCCGTTCTTATGTTCTGTCTGTATTTGGCCTTGGTGTGACTCCTGCTGGAATGTCCTGCCCAGATCTGGTGCCCACCACAGCCGAACTGGAGAGGGTTCTGCAAAGAGCCACAAGAATAATTAATGGTTTAGAAAAGGTGTCTTCGAGGGATGCCCTCCCAGAGGTCAGTCTGGCGATTTTACCGTTCGGAAGGTGCAGGCGCAAGATGATCACAAATTATAAAGACCTGCTTGGGGAACCAAGAACTGTGAGACGTGCTCAGCCGTCCAGCAGACAAAGGTCCACCGAGTTGGACGTGAACGCAGGGCAAGTTCAGACTAGAAGTAAGGAGCACGTGTTTACTGGCGAGGGTAATTAGCCGCCGTTCGAACCATTTCCTCAAGGCTGCAGCAGAGTCTCCAATATTGGAAATTTTGAAGCCAAGATTGGGTGTTTTCCCAAGAGATTGACTCTAGTTCAAACAGGAATTAACCCCTGGCAGTCCTACAGAGTACATCAGTGCTTCTTAAGCTGTGTTCCGCAGCGCACGGTGTGCCATAAGGCAGTCGGAGGTGTGCCACGGAGAACAACAGAGTTCAAAGTGGCTGCCCTTAAAGGGACAGGCGACTTTTTTTCTTTTTTCTTTTTGCTCAATAACTTCCCCCCCCAACCCTTTTTTTCCTCAACAAAAAATTCTTGGTGTTCCTCATTAAAAAAAATTATTGTTTGGTGTTCCTCAGTCTTAAAAAGTTTAAGAAACACTGGAGTAGATGATTAAAGCGACCCCATGCGGCCCCGCAATGTCTGAATCAGCACCACTCGTCCCTCTGAGATCCTCTCATCCCTTTTCTCTCTGCCGGGTGACACCGACGAACTGCGGCCGCTCCCCATTCCCCTTCCTCAAGGCCTGTGATTCAGCCCGTAAAGGGCCGCCTCGGAGACAAGTTTTTGAGTCAGGCCCTGAGCTGGTGTAAATCAGCACAGCTCCACAGTGGTCAATGTGGCTCTCCTGATTTACACCAGAGGAGCGGTCCCAAATCCTTAACTCCCATCCTGATCAAAGCCCCGGCGGTCCTTTTGTGGCGTGAGATATTGCTGCCTGCTCTTGGCCTGCCCGATCTGTTGACAAAAGCCTCTTCATTCATCTTTCCAATGCCTCCCCGGCAGTCGGATGTTCCTCTGACCTGCGTGTTTTCTTTTTCTTCCTCCCAGCTCTAGCAGGGCTCCTTCCGTTCGAAAGACAACAACTGACGTGTGCGGCCGCGATGGGAGCCCCACGTAATCGATACCACCCAGGGAGAAAGCTTCTTTGAATTTCAGCTATGCGGCATCTTTGTCTTTTGCTGGCCTGCATATTGTCCGGGGGATCTTTAGAGGTGCGGTTGTCTGAGCCGGAGAGAGAATTCCGAGCACTTGAGACGGGTGCGGTGTGGATCACGTCACTTTCCAACGTCCAGGGGCTGCTTGTGTAGTGGCTCCTATAGTGAGGTCCCAGGTTCAAACCTGCCCGGTGGTGGTTATGCTTGCAGGAAGAGAGAAAGCCAGAAAGGCTGCAGGGTCCGCGGAGCCCTGTGTTTGTCAGCTGGGCAATGTTGATCTTCCTGAAAGCCATAGTCCCACACACGTGATTTAACCCAGCGTGGGGCAACTTTTGGTTCGAGGGCTGCATGTGGCCCATGAGGGTTTTACGCATCTCCTGGTGCGGCAATGCAGACTCGGACCCGAAAGGCGGCAGTGTCAACTGGGGCATACACTCGGCAGAAACACCCACCTCGACAGTCAGCTGGGGGCTGGCCTCAAGGGACCCCCTCCTGCAGGGGTTCAGCCCCGCCCTGCAATGCTGGGGGTGGACCCCACCCTTCCCAGAGGCAGCATCTCTTTTCTGCCTCCCATCCAGCCAATGCCAGGTCCCTCTCCCGATCACTCCTTGTGTATGCCCCCCCGGCGGATCGTAGGGCTGCAGAGAACAGACGGCTGAGCGCAAGGTGGGGTGAAGGAGGAGGCCAGGCGAAGAAGAGAGCAAGGGACAAGGAATCAGAGAAGGCTGAGGTCTGTGAGATTATCTGGCCCATTTCCCTTCAAGGGGGAGAGTCAGGAACAGGAGAGGAGTCACGGAGAAGTTTAAGAGGTGTCGAATTCGAACAAGAAACAAATGGAAGGATACAGCATGAGCCTGGTAGGTCTGTGTAACCACCACCAGGGAGATTTGAACCTGGGCCTTTAGGAGCTCAGTGTGGGCACTGCTACAGCTTGAACTACAAAGTCAGCTGACTCTCAGATTGGGCTGTGAAGCTCCCTTGTTCTTAGCTTTAGCTGTACGTGGTCCAAGTACCACTCCCCAAGGCAGTGTGGGTTCCACCTGGATGGGTGTTTTTCTGGGCCTCGTTCTCAGAAGCACGCCAAGGCAAGATGACGACGGTCTGGCAATTGGGTTGCGCCCTTCGTCCGCAAAGAATCCCAACAGTCCACTTGCGGGAAAATCTCTAGCCCGGCTGGATGGAATCTCCTCGGGGATTAACTCCTTCCTGTTCGGGGCTAAAAAGCCAGAGGAGCTGTCCTCACCTAGGGTTTCGGTCCTGCTGCGGTTCTCAAAGTGTGGTCCGTGGACCACTAGTGGTCTGCAACCATCTTGCAGATGGGCTGCGGGCTCGCCCATACCCTGCGTCGTGGAGTCTGGGCTGGCACTCCACACCTGCCCCTCCCAAGGTTGGAGGGCGAGCTTGCTGCATCGGGAGAGGGGGACCATGTGGGCTGGATCCAGGATGCAGGGGAAGGAAGACCCGGCTGCTTCCCGCCCCCAGCTGGGGGAAAGGCAAGAAACCACTTGCCTGGAGGTTTCTCTGCTGCTCCCATTGGTCAGAATCACAGCCAATAGGAGCAGCAGGAGGCTGAGCCTGGGAGTGGTGGGAGGCACGGAGCCAGGTAAGCAACCCCCATGCTCCTCCTGCCCAGATCCCCCCCCCACTTCTGCACCCTCCCCCCTGCCCAGACCCCACCCTCCCTCCTGCACCCTCCCCCCTGCCCAGATCCCCACACATGCTCCTGCACCCTCCTCCCTGCCCAGACCCTACACCCCTCTCCTGCACCCTCCCTCCTACCCAGACCCCACACCCCGCTCCTGCACCTTTCCCCCTGCCCAGACCCCACACCCTGCTCCTGCACCCTCCCCTCTGCCCAGACCCCACACCCCGCTCCTGCACCCTCCCCCCTGCCCAGACCCCACACCCCACTCCTGCACCCTCCCCCCTGCCCAGACCCCACACCCCACTCCCTCCCCCCTGCCCAGACCCCACACCCCGCTCCTGCACCCTCCCCCCTGCCCAGACCCCACACCCTGCTCCTGCACCCTCCCTCCTACCCAGACCCCACACCCCGCTCCTGCACCCGCCCCCCAGCCCAGACCCCACACCCCACTCCCTCCCCCCTGCCCAGACCCCACACCCCGCTCCTGCACCCTCCCCCCTGCCCAGACCCCACACCCCACTCCCTCCCCCCTGCCCAGACCCCACACCCCGCTCCTGCACCCTCCCCCCTGCCCAGACCCCACACCCCACTCCCTCCCCCCTGCCCAGACCCCACACCCCTCTCCTGCACCCTCCCTCCTACCCAGACCCCACACCCCGCTCCTGCACTCTTCCCCCTGCCCAGACCCCACACCCCACTCCTGCACCTCCCCCTGCCCAGACCCCACACCCTGCTCCTGCAGCCTCCCCCCTGCCCAGACCCCACACCCTGCTCCTGCACCCAACTTTTTTCCCAGACCCCACTATCCTTGGCCCACTCCGGCACCCATTCTGTCATCATGGGCAGTTGGCTGGTGGTCCATGGAAAGGTCTGTGTTGAGCGGGCTGGTCCGGAGGCCAAAAGTTTGAGAACTGCTGCATTAGCAAGATGGGCTTGCAGGCCACACAACACCTCCTGGGGACGGTGCTCCGGCACTGGCTCTGTAAAGACCCAATGGGAAGAGCGCTGCTTCTTGAATCTCTAATACCACTCCCATATGGCCCTGCAGGACGTGTGAGCTCTGCACAGGTAACCAGGCCCCTCTCTGTGCTAGCAACAGGGGCGGGGAGCTGTTTTTGGGCTGGGAGCCGCTGACCCACAAAAAAATCAGCCAGGGGCCACACTCAAGTGAGAAGCACAAAACCAAACCAAAAAGCAACTCTCACTGGTGTGGCCCCCGCCAGAGAAGCAGAAAGACACACCCCATGTTCCCTCACACACCAGAGCCTGCGGGGCCCAGGCTAGTAGATTTTGTGGGCTCCTGCCCCAATGCTGCAGGAGCCCTGAGCCTTGGGGGGCTGGATCCAGGCAAGCCAGTGGCCGCATGTGGCCCCCGGGCCTGAGGTTCCCCACCCCGATTTAAACAGAGCAAGCAGGGCAGGGAGAAGCAGCAGCAGCCACAGGAAAGTAATAGAACATGAAATTATCCAGGAACGAAAAAGAAAAATGAAAGGCTATTACAGCAATCGGCTCTGTGGCTGCAGCCCGGCGGAGGTGTCTGGGAGAGGTTATGGCAGCCGAAGATGAGCTGAAACGTGGCCTGAAATTGGAGACAGGAAAGTGCTAGCGCTGGCCCTTTTCATGCTCACCAACCCTCCCACGGCAAACAAGAGGACATGACTTGGGCAAAAGCAGAGTACTGCAGCATTACAGAAATCACGCTGGAAATTGCTAGGTCGGCTTTCCGGGGGAGGCAGCTAAGGGCTAATAATGCTGCAGGCTGATCTAGCATCGCTCATCCAGTGGGACCGCAGACAGCTCTGGCAAATGATACATACAGCAATTGCCCTGCTCTTTGCTGGAAAGCAGCCACCTCTGGGCCGGAGCCCAGGGGCAGCATACGGCACACAGCCACCTCGTGCAGACAGAGGCGGCAAGTAAACTGGAGACAACTGAAATGGCAGGAGGGCATTTAGTGGGGCAGAATGAAATGACCCAGCCTGGTATTTGTCCAGGACAGCAGGGTTAACGTCACACCTCAGAATAGAAAAACCAGGTCTTTAATCGCTTCACTTGGGGAAAGGCAGCCGTTTTTCAGCACCATGTTTGATCTATTTCACCAAATGAAATGAATAGGCAGCAGGTTTAAAACAAACAGAAGGAAGTTTTTCTTCACACAGCACACAGTCAACCTGTGGAACTCCTTGCCAGAGGATGATGTGAAGACTAAGACTTTAACTGGGTTCAAAAAAGAGCTAGATGGATTTATGGAGGTTAGGTCCATCAATGGCTATTAGCCAGGATGGATGGGAATGGTGTCCCTGGCCTCTGTTTGTCTGGAGGTGGGTGACAGGGGAGGGATCATGTGAGGATTACCTGTTGGGTTCCCTCCCTCTGGGGCACCTGGTATTGGCCACTGTCAGCAGACAGGACACTGGGCTGGATGGACCGTTGGTCTGACCCAGTGTGGTTGTTCTTATGTTCTTCTGTTCTTATTCTAATTGAAACGGATCTGATCTAATCTATTTTTCTAGGCCTCTCTGTTATTCTCATGTTGTTATCTAAGCGACTAGTGCTGGGACATCGAGATAGCTAGATGGGTTTGTTGTTTTGGGGGTTATTTTTGTTTATACATCGAAAAATACACTATGTCTAAAAAGTTTCTATTTTTTTGAAAACGGGGATATCATTTCTGGCCAGCTCTGGGAATGATAACTGAGAAGACTCACTGTGGCTATGTCTACACAGCAGCATTATTTCGGAATAACTGACATTATTCCAAAATAACATCCTCCGCATCTACACACAAGCAGTTATTTCGACATAACGTCGGAATAATGGCGAGCTGGAGGGCTGCTTGTGCTGACTCCTGTAACCCTCATTGTACGAGCAGTAAGGGAAGTCGGGGGAAGAGCGCTCTGTCTCGAAATAACTGCTGTGTAGACAGTGCCAAAAGTCAAAATAATCTATTGCGGTATAAGCTATGCAATTAATGTAGCTCAAGTCGCGTAGCTTATTTCGAGTTTAGCCCTGCTGCGTCGACGTGCCCTGCACGACCTGGATTGTGAGTCTCTCAAAGATGCTGCCAATGGGGTTAAGTCTCTGCTCTGCCACAGACACTGCACGACCTTGGTCATGTTACTTAGCCTCTCTGGGCCTCAGTGCCCCACCTGGACTCTGCCCCACACTGTGCTGTGGGGATAAATGCATTGAGGATTGCGAGGTGCTCAGATCCTGCAGCGATGGGGCCTGATACACACCTACGCTGGATAGACAGCGGAGACACCGTGCTACAGCAATGGCTGAGATACCGCACACCAGGCAAGAGTGTTTAGTTCATTCTCAACACAGAGCCCCTTTGGCGGTGGCTGGGATCCGTGCCTCCCGCCGAGGGTGGCCAACCCCGCAAGGCTGTCCTGAAGTCTGTAAGGATCGACGATTAATCTTTAATTGCAGAGGATTAGCTGTGCGATCCAACCAAAATTGGCCCAGGTTGAACTCTGGAGAGCTGGGGCAGAAGTCCGGTGTGGATAAGGCCACCTTGAGGGGGGTGTAGGGCTTGGGGCACCCCCCCCCCCCGCTCGCCACAGGCCTTGCCCCACACCACTCCGCCCCTTTCCCAAGCCCTGCCCCATCCCACCTCTTTGCCCCCTCCCCCATGCAACATGGCCCAGGGGATTATGGTGGGGGGAGGGGGAAGACTGGTTCAACAGCAGCAGAGGTAACCCCCCCACTCACCACACAGGTGGTGGGAGCCCCCTGCTGCAAAGCAGAGCACCCTGAAACTGAGGTGCTCTGCTTCCTACTGCCTGCCTGCCTTGGGTGGGGGAGGGGGGAATCCTGCTGCCCTCAGTGCCAGGACCCTTGTAATCTCCTGGGCTCCTGCCGTCCATAGAGTGGTTGGGGTGGCCAATGCAGGACCCCCAAAAGGGCAGAGCCCCGAATTATCCTATGGACTGGAGAGCTCTGGCTGTGGAGAGGAGGCAGCCGGGGCCTGGCTGAGGATGTGGAAGCTGGGATTCAAATGCCAGTCTCATGACTGAGAGTCTAATCCAGGCCCAAGGCACACAACCAGCATTCCCTCTAACTTTTTTCCATCCATGTGCGGTATAAATGTTGTTCGGTGCACCCAGGAAAGTGCAGATGTGCACCACCAGTAGATACCCATGTTACCAGCGTGGGTGCTCTGCTAATCCGCGGGGTGGCATCTGAATCTCTCAGCAGCATGTGGGGCTGCCAGCTACCTGAATCAGGAAGAGCAACGGATTAGTCCTCACAGCGTCTCCGCAGTGCTGGTGTCATGTGCAGTGAAGGGGGAAACTGAGGCATGGAGCATGAGGCACGATGCAAACCTGACAGCTCTTGGGAAGCCATCTTTGTGCCCTTCTGAGTTGGAGCAGCTTTTGAAGCTGAAATGGTGCCAATGTGGTTCAGGAGGTAGCAGGGAGCTGGCTAAATTGCGCAGCCCATGCCAATTGGCCTATGGAGGGTGGCACTGCCTAGAACTGCTGTTATTATACACAACGGTGCCAACCCATCCGGTTCCTTTCAACATCCGGTGCACGCTATGCCCGGGGTTGGGCGTAGCGGGTTGGTAGGGCAGTCAGCAGCTGCCCCACACAATGGCTGCTCGGAGGGAATCCAGTTTGAGTGGGTTTGGGGGCTTTTATGACCGCTGGTCAGTGCTGTAGATGTGTACGGGGGGCAGTCACAGGGCCTCAAACTCACCCCCTTGCTGGGGGTCACCCAGGGAGGACAGAACTGGCAATTAAACTCCAGTCGTCTGAGGACCAGCCTGGTCACACTGAAAGAAGACAGGCCAAATTCTGGTGTGAATCCAGAGTAACTCCACTGACAGTGGTGGGGAAGCTGTTCTGACTTCCCCCAGCATAAATCGAGACCAGAATCCGGCCAAGTGTTTATAAAAAGAGAGTTCCATTAAAAAGCTTTTCACCAAATACTTAATTAAAATATTATGAGAACAACCAAGACACATTCTGTGCTAAACACCCAGGAACGGCTTCCCACTGCTCATTGGGGAGCGCACTCATTAAGAGCGGAGGGTAATTATTTTTTAATCAGCCAGTGTAAAGAACCAGTGGCATGTTAACAAATGGTATGTATTTCCTATGGCTTGAATAACAAGATCCCGTGCTATGTGGGACCGTCTCTGGAACAATGAAATTACCCGGCTTTTTGCTCGCTGCTGACAATTGTGTTTTAATGTGCTGGCAATACGTGAAGTTTTGATGTATCCTTCACATCGGAGGGTTGTATCCGAGCAGGCAACAGTGGTTTGCACATCCAAAGCAAGCCAGGGACCTCAACGCTCTTCACAAATGCTAATTAACCAAGCCTAACCTCGCCCGTTTGAAGTGTTTATTTTAATTGTTCTTTATCTGCATTCCAGGACCACTGTAGGCATCCCTGTAATGGACCAGGACTCTCCAGTCTGCTAAATAGTGTATAAACACGGGACTGAAAGATAGCCCCTACCCCAGAGAGCTAAGGAGAAATATTATTATCTCCATTCTACAGATGGAGAAACCGAGGCACATAAGTGTGGTGACTTGCCCCCAGTCACACAGGAAATAGACTGCTAAATTTCTGGCTCCTAGTCAATCGCCAGACAACTTACTGATGCTAGTTCTTGAATCTGGGCTGGGAATCTCATGAAAATGGCATGGAAATGTCAGGAGTCCCGATGCTATGGATAGAGTGCAATATACCTATCTAAATAGAGAGGGAGATTAAGTAGAACCAATTGTTTCAGGAGATTTCTAGCTCTCCCTGCTTCTGGAGGGGATAGGAATACTTCAGGGATGAGGTTTTTTTTCTGCATTGTTTCTGCCCCTCTCATGAGGTACATCTACATTACGGGAAAGATTGACGCTGACGTGGTTGATCTTCCGGGGTTTGATTTAGCAGGTCTAGTGAAGACCCGCTAAATTGAACTCAGAGGGCGCCCCCGTCAGCACTGGTAGTCCTGCTCCACAGGAGGAGTAAGGGAAACTGAGTAAGGTCCCATCAGCTTCCCACTGTGTGCACGGTGATTTAAGATACACAAGTCCAGCTATGCTAATTGCACAGCAGGAGTCAACGTAGCTTAGGTTGACCTTCTGCTCCAGTGTAGACCAGGCCATGAGGCTTTCACTCAAGCCCCAGAAAGGCACCGCCAAAGCAATCCAGGACGGAGACGGTGAGTGTCTCCCTTATCCACCCCAGTTCATCAGCTCTGGGATGGCTGCCCAGGGCTCTGTATATTAAACAGTGCCCATGCAGTGCCGTACATTAATAATTCTATGTGTTCTGAAAAGCAACAGCAAGTGCCGGGGAAATTAATGAGAGAGCCCAAGGAAATCAATTTCCTCGCCAGAGGAAAATACACGAAAGGGCTTCGGTGGTGGGGGTGTTTATTTTTTAAGCAGTGGGGACACATTCTTGGCCAAAGGGTGTGTTTTGATTGTATTTGTTGTAGTCAAAGAAGTTACTTGTTTCTCCCCTGTGCATGTTCTTTCCTCTCTCCCCAACCAGCTCTCTGATCACTCTTGGGTATTGCCTCCCTCTCCATCCACCTCCCAGGTTCTTGTATGGCTCGTCTCTTTCAGCTCTGAGCCCTTCGAGGAGGGTCTTTTATATAGGTTTCTGCACGTGTAAACGGGGCCTGAAGGAATGCTTCCCTGACAGCCAGCTGGAAGGAGAGGAGAGACCCAGGTTAGGTCCATGCAGATAGAGTTTGCTCCTGCGTGGCATAGATTTGCCAGATATTCAGCAGAGGGAGGGGTGTTTTGCATGTTGCAATCAACTTCATTCGTGCCCCAGCCCAGCTAGGTTTGTATGAAATGCAGGGGCAGTGAACTATGGGTGCCGATGTTTGTAATTGCTGGGGGAATACAATAAAGCTGGAGTGTGCTTTAATTTGTTCCAAAGGAAAAAGCTGATGTAGCAGAAAGGACGTTGCTAAGCAGGGGCGCGACTGGCACAGCCCCTGTGAGAGTAAGAAAGGTGGGGGCAAGTATGTATGCTAGGCATACACCCTCCCAGGGACACTGCCTGGACTGGTTTGACCTGTATCCTCCTTCCCCTGCCCCCGTCCAAAGAATAGGGTTAAATAGGCTTCATTAGGAGCTTCTTTCTTAATTTGGCTGTGGTGGAGCTGTATTTCTGCCCAGCCTGCTAAGAGCAAAAATAATTGGGAGCTGCAATCACTTGAGATGGGGCAGCATTTCTATCCAGCCTGTAAAACAGCTGACAGTTACTAAGAGACTGATGTGCAGAGGTCACAGCCGAGAGGTGGATGGCAGCGGATGGGGACTGACAGCCAGCAGGGTGGCACCCACAGAATGGCGGTGGGGAGGTGTGACAAATGGCCAGCAGGACGGGGCCAGAGGGGCGTGAGAAGCGGCCAGCAGGGCTGGGCCAGAGAGGCTGAGAAGTGGCCAGCAGGGCAGGCCAGAGAGGTGTGAGAAGCGGCCAGCAGGGAGGCACCAGAGAGGTGTGAAAAATGGCCAGCAGGGCGAGGCCAGAGAGGTGTGAGAAGCGGCCAGCAGGGAGGCACCAGAGAGGCATGAAAAATGGCCAGCAGGGTGGGCCAGAGAGGTGTGAGGAGTGGCCAGCAGGGCGGGGCCAGAGAGGTGTGAGGAGTGGCCAGCAGGGCGGCGCCAGAGAGGTGTGAGGAGTGGCCAGCAGGGCGGGGCCAGAGAGGTGTGAGGAGTGGCCAGCAGGGCGGGGCCAGAGAGGTGTGAGGAGTGGCCAGTAGGGCGGGGCCAGAGAGGTGTGAAAAATGCCAGCAGGGCGGGGCCAGAGAGGCGTGAGAAGCGGCCAGCAGGGCAGGGCAGGGCCAGAGAGGCTGAGAAGCGGCCAGCAGGGCGGGGCCAGAGAGGTGTGAGGAGTGGCCAGCAGGGTGGGCCAGAGGGGCGTGAGAAGCGGCCAGCAGGGCGGGGCCAGAGAGGTGTGAGAAGCGGCCAGCAGGGTGGGCCAGAGAGGTGTGGGAAGCGGCCAGCTGGGCGGGGCCAGAGAGGTGTGAGGAGTGGCCAGCAGGGTGGGCCAGAGGGGCGTGAGAAGCGGCCAGCAGGGCGGGGCCAGAGAGGTGTGAGAAGCGGCCAGCAGGGTGGGCCAGAGAGGTGTGAGGAGTGGCCAGCAGGGCGAGCCAGAGAGGTGTGAGAAGCGGCCAGCCGGGCGGGGCCAGAGAGGTGTGAGGAGTGGCCAGCAGGGCGGGGCCAGAGAGGTGTGAAAAATGCCAGCAGGGCGGGGCCAGAGAGGCTGAGAAGCGGCCAGCAGGGTGGGCCAGAGAGGTGTGAGAAGCGGCCAGCAGGGCGGGGCCAGAGAGGCCGAGAAGCGGCCAGCAGGGTGGGCCAGAGAGGTGTGAGAAGCGGCCAGCAGGGTGGGCCAGAGAGGTGTGAAAAATGCCAGCAGGGCGGGGCCAGAGAGGCTGAGAAGCGGCCAGCAGGGCGGGGCCAGAGAGATGTGAGAAGCGGCCAGCAGGGTGGGCCAGAGAGGTGTGAAAAATGCCAGCAGGGCGGGGCCAGAGAGGCTGAGAAGCGGCCAGCAGGGCGGGGCCAGAGAGATGTGAGAAGCGGCCAGCCGGGCGGCGCCAAATAGGTGTGAAAAATGGCCAGCAGGGAGGCACCAGAGAGGCGTGAGAAGCGGCCAGCAGGGAGGCACCAGAGAGGCGTGAAAAATGGCCAGCAGGCGGGGCCAGAGAGGCGTGAACAGGTGGACGGTGAGTGACCAGGGGAGTAAGATGCCTCTGCAGATTCACCTCTGAACTCGGGGCTGCCCTGACCAAGGGCAGCAACTGTGAGTGGGGTGCCAAGAAGGGTTGGGCTTGGGAAGGGGCCGTTTCCATTGCTGGACTTAGGGCCCCGAGGGAAAAGGACACGGCCCAGCCTACTTAGGGCGGGACTTTTACTCATGGTTTGTGTCTATGAACCCTATTGATGGTGTTTTCCCAAATTAATGCCAAGTAACTTCCCTCCTTGTATTATGTTTCTTTTCCACGCTCAGATTCTGCTTGCGCGTGGGGAAGCATTGCTGCTCCGAGGGGCCCAGGGGTGGTGCGCGAATGTCCCAGGTGACCGGGTGGGAGCTCGAGCCAGTTCTGTGATGGAGGGAACCCTTAGATATTGAATCCGGCCCTGCTGCTGCTGGCTCCACCTGGCAGAAGGGTTCCACACGTTGGTGCCTCTGATCAGGGCTGTTACATGCTTCCATCATGTAACACCAGGTACTTGCAAAAATGGTTTTGAAGTGAGTTTAGTGCCTGTCAGGTACTAGGCCCAGAGCCCCTGAACCAGCACGCTGGTGCTACGGTAACTGGCATCTGGTGTCTGCTGTGTAGATATTCCTACTGCTCCTCACATCACACAGTCGCTAGCTGGACAAATGGCTCTTGGCTGGACAAATGGCTAGACCTGGTGTTTCCTACCCAGTGACTGCCTCCCAGGGAAGTGGATTTGGTCCGGCAATGGGAGAACCCCTTCTGTGCGGGTAGCATTTGAATTGTGGATCTAGCTGGAGTCTCTATGGACTATTGGTTTCTCTGTGAATCGCCACCGTGGGGGATAGTTCAGTGAATCATTTACGTCCTTATGTCCCGGAGGTTTTCTGGGATTTTTCAGCCTGGGAATCACCCAAATCCTCGTGTCCTACAGGAGAGACACCTTTGTTCAGGCAGATCAGAAGAGGGCGGGAATTTGAATCCTATTGATCCCAAGCCCAAATTGGACAGGGTGAAACTCACCCCTGGGTAAGGGCCATGCCCCACTGGAGTGAATCTCCCTCACCCACTGCCCGGAGATGGCTCAGAGACACTTCCTTGCTGTGGCTTCGCACCTCATGCCAGCCTCCGTACCTTCTGTGGGCCACCCAGCCGCGGCTCTGAAGCCTCCCTGGCACAAAGATCTGTGCAGGTTGGCAGAGGCATTGACTCAGCCGTTCTACACCCATCAGGCGGTGCGGGATCTGCTCCAACACGTCTTTCTGTGCAGCTGATTTATTCAATTAAGCTAGTAAATTAGGACTGGTGCATGCCTCCTGCGATGGATTTGCAGGAGGTTTGGGGGGAAAGGGAGGATGCAACAAAATGACTCGTCCCTTCCCTCCCCCCAACAAGCAGGATCATGATTTCTCATCGGCATCCATGTGCTTACTGCCTTTGGAACCGCACCCGTCACATAGGCATAGACAATTCTGCATCAGCTTGGGAGGCTTTTACTGCACGGAGTTGTGGCACAGACAGTGGGGGATAAATAAATGCTGTTTCCCTTCCCTTCCTTTTGCAGCACAAGCCTCCGTCTCATTTCCTCCCATTTGTGCTCATTGTTTGGCCCGGCTCTTCGAACAGTGTGAAAGCACTTACCCCGTCTTCTCTGGATAGCCTGCAATGGAATAAAATAGACCCAGGTGGGTCTAAGACAGTGGAGGGAAACCTGCAGCCTGTGGACCGCACGCAGCACATTAGGGTAATGGGATGGCAGGCCGCGAGACGTTTTGCTGACGTTGACCATCTGCAAGCGTTGCCCCTCCCCCACAGCTCCCAGCGGCCGCAGTTCTCTGTTCCTGGCCAATGGGAGCTTGGGGGTGGTGCCTGCAGGCAAAGGGGCAGCAGGGACAGGCTGACCACCACTTCCTGTCACTCCAATTGGCAGGGAACAGAGAGCCACGGACATTGGGAGCTGCAGGGGGCAGTGCCTGTGGACCGTCAATATCAGCACAACGTCTCACGGCCCGCAATCAGATGCCCCTGAGGGGGCCGCGTGCAGCCCATGGGCCATAGGTTGTTCATCACTGGTCTAAAAGACCCTCAGGAGTCTTGGTTTCTATTTCAGGCTCTGCTGCTGACTCCCTGAATGACCTTGGTCAAGTTCATTAAACCCCAACAGGTGTGCAGTCCAAATGGATGAAAGAAATTTCCTGACAATGAGCAGTTAGACGGTGGAACTCCCTGCCACAATTTACCAAGGGGCGTGTGGATCCTCCCTTACTACCAATTTTTAAACCAAGAGTGGATGTTTTCCTTCAAAATACTATCTAGGGCTTATTTGGGGGCCGGTTTCTGGCCTGTATTACGCCGGCGGTCCGATTGGAGGATCACAGCAGTCCCTTCTGGCTTTGGGACCTCATGCTTCAAGCTTTAAAATCCGCTTCTAACTTTTCATATGAGACATTCATAGGAGCCAGGCTGGTCCTTTGCACAGAGGATGAGTTTCACCCTTGGTAAGGCTGGAGTCCTGCGGGGTGCAGCTGGAACGATTCTGATGATACTTGTTATATAGAAACACCATTTCAAAATGCTCTACCGTTACGGCAAGAGGCGCTAATCCCCTGCATGTCATGAGTCGTAAAGGTACAGGTGTGACCCACACACCTGCTGGACGTGGGGCACCGTCCCATGGCATGGCCCCGAGACCACTTACAGAGAGAGAGGCTGAGTCTGCCTGACAGCCCAAGTTGGGAACCAGCTGGCTTGTAACTCAAGCTGTAGCGGTGCATGCGCTAAGCTACAGAGGCCCCTGGTTCTGTCCCACCTGTTGGTGTTACACAGGTAGCCAAGATGAAATTTGCTATAGAAAGTGTTGGACCCCCCCATTCAGGAACTGCACTCAGACCCTTAGCAGTGGTATAGGATAGTATGTCTCCAGTGCATTTGTTACAGAACAGCTGCACAAGAGAGACCTACCGCCAGCCTCCCTGCTGTGTGGTGTATTGGGCTTGCAAGCAAAACATCCAGGGGCTGAGGAAGAGAGAGGTGCAGTTAAGTAGGGCTGTGAAAGTGTAACTGTGTTCATGGTTAACATTAACATTCATGGTTACATGCAGCCTCCTGGTGCACATGGGGAGCTGGCTTCCCCCTCTCCCCAAGTGTAGCCACTGGAATGTATTTAATTAAATGCATTTTAACATCTCTAGCAGTAAGCAGGAGAAACTAAGGGTACGTCTAGACTGCGTTGCTCTTTCGGGATACGGGAAGTATCCTGAAATAGCAACGCCACGTCTTCAAAAGCGCCTGCTACTTCCCGAAATAGCGGGCGTGCTCTTCTGGCGTCCCTGTAATCCTCATTCCATGCTGTGTAGACAGTGTCAAATTTCAAAATAAGCTCTTTCGACTTAGGCTCGGAATAAGCGACAATTTGTGTCGCTTATTCCGATAGAAGGGTGCTGTCTAGACACACCCTAAGATGGACAGACACAAGAGAAAGCAGCTACCTGACATCTGACATGTGTGCAAAAAGGCAGTTGCTGTCCTTGTGCAGTCTCTTCCCACCTCTGCCTAAGAAAACAGGACCTGTGCGCATTTGGGAAATAAACAAATCACAGCAGGAAATACCTTTATTCTGCATCATTGATGTCTCCAGCAGTGGGAAGTGAAAAGCAAAGCCTTCCAAATATTTGATCTGGTACTAAGCAAAAGAGCAACATCTATCTATCGATCTATCCCCATCCACCCCCTCTATCTATATATCTATCTATCTCTCCCTATATATCCTATCTATCTATCCCTATCCACCCCCTCTATCTATCTATGCCTATCCAGCCCATCTATCTATCTATCTATCTATCCCCATCTACCCCTTCTATCTATCTATCTATCTATCTATCTATCTATCCCCATCCACCTATCTATCTATCTATCCCTATATATCCTATCTATCTATCCCTATCCACCCCATCTATCTATCTATCTATCCCCATCTACCCCTTCTATTTATCTATCTATCTATCTATCTGTCCCCATCCACCTATCTATCTATCTATCTATCTATCTGTAACCCCCCCTTTCCTCCCCGGGTTCCTCGGGAGCAGCTCACACTCACAGGTGTGCCTGGGCGCCTGATGGTCTTGACATAAAAGGAGATCCTGAGTACCGCAGTGGTCCTGTTGTTTGGCTGGGGAAAACCCTATCCACCCCCTTGCTGCTGTCCCTTGCTCATAAATAATGTACAATGGCGGTGCCTCCATGTGGCTGGCCCTGTACACACTTACTGGTGTGCCTTGGGAACCTCCAGGAATAAACTTATTCCAGCAATAAACTGGGTCTAACTCCAGAACAACAATTACAAAGCATCAATAATATACATCTAATAGATTGCATTAGAATGAACAACCTTTACTTAACTTAAAGAAACAGGATTTAACAAATTAACAGTGAATAATATCAATTAACAAAGTACACAGAAGTAAAAGGAACTTGTTTAGCTGCCATTTGCACTGCCAATATTTATCCCACCCCAGAGTGTGCACATCCCTGGACTCAGAGTCCCAGACTCTTGCTTGTGTGGGTGCGCTTGAAGAACTGCAGCTGTAATGAAGATTCTCTGTAGGTAGTGTGTATGTGGGTCCAAGCCATGCAGCAGCTCTGGTTCACCAGGTTGGCCTCTCTGCCTCTCTTTGAACCCAGAGCTAGTCTGTATCTCAGAGGTCTGTCCCAGGCAGCATTTTCCCAAAGATGCCCAGTTACTCACAGTCTCCTTCTGTGTGCTGGATGCAGAGTAGCTTCTAGCCACAAGTACAGCCAAAGGGCTTCCTCTCTAGGGCAACCAGAAGCAGCCTGCTAGATCCCAGTTCCAAAGGCTCGCTGTCCCAGTCTGTAACTGCAACATAACAGCTCCTGGACTAGATAAAAACTCCTCCACAGAAACCTGGCTCTTTAAAAAAACAAAACAAAACACCAAAACAAAAACAAAGGGAAGAGTCCATAGACTGCTGAGTCTTCCTCCACACACCTGGAGAGAACCTAGATTCCAAAAACAAAGTCACTTCCTTCCTGTTTTCTTCCAGGGCTCATGGGAATTGTAGTTTGTGGGGCTAGATTGCAGCACACAGGGTCTTCCCAGAAAGTAAGCAGAGGCACCTTTAGAAAGGGGACTACATATCTATCTATCCCCATCCACCCCCTCCCTCCATCTGTCTATCTATCCCCATCCACTCTATCTATCTATCTCCATATACCCCATCCATCTATCTTCTCCCTACATTTTTTAGGCTCTAGACTAGAGATCCAAATCCACACTTTTCAACCTCTATTTTTTACAAAAGTTAATTGATAAAACCAGCTGTTCTTAATTCTAAAACTGCCCTGGCAGTATCGTGAATCCAGACCAATCTGTTCTTTTCACAAGCCAATTTAGTAGCGTGTTTCACAGCTCAGTGCACTCGAACTTTATTCCTTTGTCTAGCTGGTCTCCGTGAAAATGCTTCGCTTTCTTTGTGTACGCGTGTTTGTTTGCGGGAAATTGACAATACAGACTGGTAGGCTGATTTAATCCTTTAGAAGTTATTACTCGGCTACAAGTATTGGAATTTATTTCCCAATGCAGAGACAATAATTCTTTGCTGGGGAATGGACTGGAAAAGAGGGAAGGTTCTGTTTGGTTAGCTGGTGAAGGAAGTGCACAGAACAAAATGGCTAGGCTCCAGCATGCCATGGTAAAAATGTTGAGGACTGGGGTCATTTTTCAAAAAATTAAATGAGCGAAAAAATGATGTTCCTTAACGTCTGAGTACAGGACAAGCAGCAATGGAGGTTTAAGTTGGCCCTTAGGAAAAACTTCCTCACTGTCAGAGTGGTTGGTGAAGCACTGGAATAAATTGCCTAGGGGGGTTGTGGAATCTCCATCACCCAACCCCAGACCTGATTTGCTCATGCTACTGGTGGGGAATGTTCAGTTAACGCCCAGCCCGGGTGCGGACAGGTTGGCGCACCTGGTGAGTCAAAGCAGACCCATGGCTGAGCAGGTTTTATTGATTGAGACGATGGGCTCCTCATCTCTCGACCAGAAATTTGGCATTGAACATGAACCCTGTGCGTTGCTCCATAGTAAAAGGCCTGTGTCCCCTCAGGGGTAGAGCACTGGGCCTCTGAGGCCTCTCAAACAGTGTTCAACCCTGTGTGCATATCAGCTACAATGGCCCAGAGCCAATAACCACGCCTTGAGGCAGTCATGCCTAACAGCCACAGTCAATGACACTCCCTTCTTGCAGAACAGTGAGGCCTAGTGGCCAGTGTCAGTAGCACCAGTCCCTGCCTTCAGGGCAGCAAGGCCTAGTGGCCAGAGTGGGGCCTAGTGGCCAGAGTCAGTAACACTGCTCCCTCCTTTCAGGGCAGTGCAGCCTAGCAGCCACAGTCGAGATCAATATCAACACCTCTTCACACAGGGCAGCATGGTCTAGCAGCCAGAATCAATGGCAATGGCTGTAGCACCCCACTTGGGATCAATGGGGTTGGGGTAGGGGGACCCAGGCCCACCCTCTCCACTGAAACACGCCGAGCTCTCGGGAATGTAATTCCCTGCCCTCGGCTACTTTCTACCAGCCTTGCCATTGCAGATTCTTCGCCTCCTCCCTCAGGACTGGGGGCTTTCCCGGCTGTTCCCCACTGGCCAGTCTCTGTGACTGGGTCCATGAGTGGTTCCTCATCAGGAGCCCTGACTGCACCTCCTTCCCCAACAGCCATCAGCCAGGGCTGAGCTGCTCCACAGGCTTTTATAGCTGCCCTCCTACTGGAGCGTGCCCAGAAGGGCTAAGGGGGCGGGGCCTCCTCAGCCAGGTAACTTGGCTTAACCCTCGTAGGCCCAGTGTGGGGTTGGTACACAGCCCGGCAGAGCCAGGGACAGATACAGAAGCTCAATCCCGCCTGTCAGGCTGAGCCTGACACATTGTCTTTCCTTGTCGGATTGTGCGGGGCCAGTGAGGATCGGCTGGTCACATTGCTGCCTCGGGATGCTAAGCTTTAGGGATCACCTGGAGCAAAAATCAAGGCGACACTTAGGAAAACGTAGCGCCTCGCGATCTAGCTGTCTGCATCGTACGCCTGCAATTGAGGAGGGCCAGGGCAGCCAAGGCCCGGGCTACGGTGCATTCTCACTCCGGGTCACTTTTGAAAAAAGAATCAAATGACAGAGGATCCACAAACGTGGGTGTGGGTGTGGGGGGGGGGTGGGTGTGGGTGTGTGAGTGTGTGTGACTCCCAGACAAATTGAACTGAGTGAAGAAGGTGGAAAAGGAGAAAAGAGATTCAGGGAACTGAGGGAAGAAATTAAACTCGTGACAAGACTATATCTGCACTTGCTGGAGGCCCCTCCGGGCAGTGGAACCTGCTGGTCCTACCCGTCCTGGAAAGGTCAAGGCTCAGTCATGGTTTGCATTTTCCTTCTGAGGAGTTTGACACATGCTACGAATAATTCATCTCCCACACCCTGGGGGGACTTGCCTGAGCCGGGAAACTTAGCTCTGGCCTTAGGGAGAGTCAGAGCTGGAGAGAGAAACCAGGCATTGGGGGGCTGTCTTATAATTTGGCTGCTTGTGCTTGGCAGATCCCTAGGCTGACACAGATAACTTCCCCACCCTTCCCCGTCGCTGTACCCCCTCGGCGTGCCAAAGAGGCTTTGCACACATAGGCCGGTGTGCTGCCCGAATAGCACATTTCACTGACGAATTGTGGCGGAGAAGCACCCAACTCAGGATGCTTGGTTCTGATCCTAGCTCCGACACTGACCTGGGCCGGTCACAAAACCTGAACCTTTCAAATGTGTCCACGGATTTCAGGTGCTTACGGGTTGGGGCTCCCAGCTGGAGACCCCAGGGACCTGGCTTTCACAAGTGCTCCCCCCCGCCAAATGCCAGGTGAAGTGGGTAGAGACAGTGGGGTCCTGAATTGCAAGCAGAGATTTTTTACCTTTGGGCCCCAGATCTCCCTACCCTCAATATGCCCATCTGAAAAACGCAGAATGACAGTACTTGGGCGTCTGTGTACTGCTCTTGGGGAATCTAGAGGTAAAAGATTCTAGGACAGGGCCCCCGCTCTCAGCCTGTCCCTGCCTTCTGTAACAAGCCTCTGGTCAGAAGTCTTTATCCAAAGGTATTCAGCCTGAAGCAAGATTTTTACACACACATACAGCCCGGGGGCCGAATCTGGCCCCCTACCACATTGATCTGGCCCATGGGCTGCATCTGGCCATTTTCTGTTTACATCCTGCTGCCCTGTCACCGAATTTCCAGGCTCCGGCAACAGGTTCCTATTTGAATGGCTCACAGCTCCCGGGCGCACCCTGGCAGGGGCGGGAGTCGCAAGCCCTTTAAATAGCCGCAGCCACCCAGGCAACGTGGTAGCGGTGGGGCCGGGAGCCCCGAGCCTTTGCTGTGTTTTTACTTCCCAACCTGCAGCCCAAGAGAACTCTGGGGGGAGGCTAGTCCCCAGCCCCGCCCCTTCTGCCCAAGCCCCGCCCCTTCCAGATGAAGGGTGGAGGGTAGAGCCAGCCTTTGACCAGTACCAAAATTCATTAAGTGAGCCCCCCCTTCCAAAAATTATCGCCCACCCCACGTTAAATGGAAGTGTACGCAACACAATCTTTCTTTCTTTCTTTCTTTCTTTCATAACACACACACACTTGTAAGTACCACAAAGCAGACTCCCAAGGATGTGTCTTCCTACCTGGCTCACACTTAGCTCTCAGCAATGTCTCATCTTTCCTTGTCATTACCCATAATTGCCAGAAATACACATGCAATACAAATGCGACTTCAGCGCAACAGTGACAGTGTGTTTGTTTTCCACCAGCCGTGTCTGCACTTCAAGAGGTATAATTCTTCTGTTTCTTGGTTCCTCCCCTTCCCCCCCACCAGCCTCTTTTCCATAAGCAGATTAAGAGCTGGGGGAAGGTCTATGGAATGGAAAGCCAACGCTGAAATAATTGCCGTCAAAGCAAGATACATTTTTCAGACGGGTCCCTGCCATTCAGCAGGGGAGAGAACAGCTTGATACATTAGCTACTGTACAGCGTGTTTGTTGCTTGGTTTATGATTTTAATTTCCAAGTATATTTAACATTGCTAAATGATGCGGAAGTGACAGCTCTGAGGAATGAAGGCCTCTGTGTAGCCACACCACTGAGACCGTAGCTGGGCTCCATTCCACCCCATTGGTCTTTGTCTGCATGGCTCTGCAGGGGCTACCCCTTCGGGCAGTGGTCACCAACCAGTCGATCGGCATCTACTGGTAGATCTTGGAACCTCTGACAGGGGACCCTGACCGGTTTGGCCAAGAGGCTAGCAAGCACCAGCACTTCAGCTGCCCCTCCCCACTCCTGCCCTTTGCCTTAGAGCTGCTCTTCCCCCCCCCCCCCAATCCCCGGAGCTGTCTGCTTGCTGTGCAGGGCAGGGGAGGGAGAGGAGGGGCGCTGATGTCAGGATCCCCGCCCCCGGCCCTGTATCCTATATCCACAGAACGGTGTGGGGGGGGGCACAACAGAGCTTGGAATGGGGGGAGTTTGCTGGCTGCTTTTCAGAGTGGTGCAGGGCCAGGGCAGGGGGGAGCCTGCCTTAGCCCCACTGCACCACCGCCCTAGAGCCACCAGAAGTAAGCGGTGTCCAACTGGAGTCAGAATCCCAAACCCCTGCCCCAATCATGAACCCCCTCCTGCACCCCAAGCGCCTGTCCTAGCCCTGAGCCCTTTGGACCCAAACTCCCTTACAGAGCCTTTATCCTGAACCCCCTCCCATACCCCAACCTGCTCGGCTCAGAGCCCCTCTCACACGCTAAATCTTTTATCCCAAGACCAGAGCGTGTGCCCCAACTGACTGCCCTGCCTGGTGAAAGGGAGGAAGGATGGAGGAGGGAGGTAGGACGGAGTGAGCAGGGGTAGGGCATCAGAAAAGGGGCACGAAGGAGGCAGGGCAAAGGTATTTGCGTCTGAGGTAGATGCTGGATTGCACTTAAATTCAAAAAGTGATCTTGTGCTTAAAAAGGTTGGAGACCCCTGCCTTAGGGGCTTGTAGCCTGACATGAACCCCATCTTGTTTCCCCCTTCCCCCCCAGAGAGCAAGAGAAAGGCAGTCAGCCTTTGATGCCCTGGGAACGCAGGTGTGCTGCCTGTCCCTGACTCTACCATAAACAGAAACCAGACAGTAAATGGGCTAGCTGACGACCCGGGGGCCTCCCACTGCCCTGATGGCTAGTACCATAATTGACACGCCTGAACTGTCCCAGGAGAGGAATCTTCGCCCATCACATACCAGAGGTGCCCGTTGTCTGCATTTTCCCAGGTGTGAATTATGCTTTGCACCCTTCGTGGGAAACTTGGCGTTCAAAGCCATTTTTCCTAATTGGCCACTTGAGACCAGGAAGAAGCCTACGTGACCCAAGGGGTATAAAGAGGGGTTTAGTAGCCCACTCCATTTGATCTCCAATCATCTACACCTGCTGGCAGGTATTGGTTGTCTCCCGAGGTCTGTGGGACGCCCAGCCTCGCCCTACTTCTTCCCGAGGGATTGAGAGAAAGACGCTGGCCACGCCAAGTCTGGAACGCAGGGGTGAGAATATATACCTGCTAGGTGTCTATTTTGCATGCATTTAATAAGAGCTCAGAGAACCAAAAGGGTTTCATGGCACCTGTAAGTGACTTATTAGTGTAATTTCTGTCCTGTCCTTTGTAGTGGCTGTGTTATCTGTGACACAGTAGTAGCATTTAACAGCTAAGTTTACCCTGTAACAATAAAATAGTAACTGTTTAAGCTGTGACCTGACTCCTTCAGTTGCTGTAACAGAACCAAGCACAATTTTAAAAGAACTCCAGCCGGTCATAAGGGACAGATATAGGGAGAGCTTGAGCGTTGGATCATGTCGCTTCCAGGGGACAGATCCGTTGGGGCATCTCTCAGCCTCCCCAGGCTGCCCGCTGCGAAGGGATTGTGTATCCTAGCAGTCAAAATCTGAGGTGTAATAAGCTCTCCCTGTAAACTTCTTGGGGCGCCCGTCAACCTCCTCCAGGTTGCCCGCTGCTAAGGGACCCCAGTCCTAGCAGTTGAAGTCTCGGGTGTATAATACACATGCACCACTCACTGCCCTGACCACCAGCTGACAGGGCTGGAAGAAGGGCTCATGGCTAGTGGATAGGGACCTAGGAGACCTGGGTTATGTTCCTGGCTCAGACACAGTCTGCCTGTTTCCTCAGGCAAGTCATCGGCTACTCTGTGTTACGACGGCTGCATCTCTCACCTTCACGAATGGAGTGTATCCTCCCAAGGCACTTGGAGCAGGTGCCTCCATCGATGAAGGCAAGGTGTTCAAGTGAAGGTCATATCGGTACCTAGCTAGGGAAGGCAACGCAAACTCTACCAAAGCTTCCAACCGTGGGGGACAGTAATGATTATGGATTTTCTGACTCTGTGGGGTGGACATCTTTCCACCAGCGGCTCAGCTAAGACCACCAGAGTTAGTTCCTTTTGTATAAGCGACTCGGCCTCCATATTTTCACACAGCACTCCGAAGTACTTCCTGAAGGGCTTCGATGATAAATACCAGTGGAAAACTCGTATCTGGAAACACCAGCCGCGGCTTACGATGATGCATGATGATTTCCGGCCTACGTGGCCTATTTAAGCTATCCCGTGAACTGGTGGAAGTCTCCATCCAGCAGACGGGTCACATTAACGGAAAGTGGCTTTAGAATTCGGAAAGATCTTTTGAACTTTTTATTTGGTTTGTTTAATTCTCTGAAACTTGTGTTTTGATTAAAAAAAATAGGTGTTGAATGCAACGATTTTTGAGTTGTTATTGTTCAAGCCAACTAGCGGCACGCAACTGGCCAAATAGGAACATGTGGCTAGTGGCTGGTGTGTTGAACACCACGGCCACAGATGGTCGCAGGCTGGTCATGTTGCTCCCTGAGGGTACCGTAGAGCAGTAGTCTCCAACTTTCTTAAGCACGAGATCACTTTTTTTGAAAGTGCAAGTCAGGATGTACCTCCAACCCAAACACCCTTGCCCCGTCTCCTTCCCACCCCTTCTCCGAGGCCCCGCCCCTGCTCACTCCATCTTCCCTCCCTCCCCCACCCTCACTCACTTTTATCAGGCTTGGGGCATGGGATGGAGGTGTGGGGGAGGGGATACGAACTCTGATCTTGGGCTAAGAGATTTGGCATGTGGGAGGGGTTCTGAGCTGAGCTTGGGGCAGGGAGTTGAGGTGCAGGAGGGGGTTCAGGGTGCAGGATCTGGGAGGGAGTTTGGAGGCCCGGAGACTCAGGGCTAGGGCAGGAGTTTGGGGTGCAGGAAACATTCAGGAATGGCGCCGGGGTTTGGCATGCAGGCTCCAGCTGGGCACTGCTTATCACAGGTGGTTGCTGGGTGGCTCACCCCTATTCAGATCCTGCACCATTCTGTAAAGCAGCCAGCAAACTCTCTCCATCCCTGCCCTCACCACTCTGTAGAGATGGGGTACAGGGTGGGTGGAGGGGCACCCTGACATCAGCGCCCTCTCCTCTTTTTCCTGTTCCCTGCACAGCAAGCAGGAGGTGGGGGGCACCTCCAAGGCAGAGGGCAGGAGCAGCACGGCAGTGCTGAGAGGGGCAGGTGGAGAGCCGGCCAAACCAGTCACGATCACCTGTCAAAGGCTCCAAGGTCTACCAGTAGATCCCGATTGACCGGTTGGTGACCACTGCCCTAGAGGGTTAGCCGCCTGGGAGCTCCCGGCAAGACCTGGTCAGCACAGGCCAGCTGGATTTGGAGGGAAAGGGTCCAGTCCATGGAGGGAACACTGGGTACCCAAAGATGCTGATGCTTGTAAAAAGGTGGTGGTTGGCTTTGAGTCAAGAGCCCGGAAGGCTGTGGCGATGGGTGGAAACGGATGTTTTCCCCAGTCCCTTCCCCACCTCAGCCTAGGGGAGGCAAAGCAACTTTCCTCTGGGGATAAATTGAGAGTGGGGTGAGGATCAGCCCCCTCGAGGATCTCCGGGGTGGGGGCCAGACCTCTGTTGAGTGTCAGGCACCTCAGCGCTAATGGATGGCTGCATGTCCTCTTATCTCAGGTACCTCCGAGCACATAGGCTTCAGTGGGAGCGGCTCCAGCTATGCCACTGAGTCTTTTCTGGGCCTGGAACTCGCTGAGCCGGCAAAAGTGACATGGCAGGGAAATATTTCCTGGCTCCAGGCCAGATGGGGAGCTCAGACTTTTCCATGAGGAGCGGGAAACGGAAGGGCAGCCCCCGTTTGACGTCCTCCTCCAGCTCTGCTGTGATATGACTCTCCGAGGCAATGCGAGGCGTGGCATCGAACTATGGGCTGGCCACCTGGCTGAGTAGGAATCCAAAGCCAGAACGGGACATTGGCCTCTCTTTAAGGCCACGTCTTCATTATGCGGAAGATTGACGCCACAATTGATCTTCCTGAGTTTGATTTAGGCCACGTCTGCGCTACACAGAAGATTGATGCTATCACGATCCTTCTTCCGGAGTTTGATTAAGGGGGTCTAGTAAAGACTTGCTAAATCGAACTCAGAGGGTGCTTCCGTTGGCGCAGATATTCCTGCTTCTTGCGAGGAGTAAGGGAAGCCGATGGGAGCATTCGGTCCCATCGACTTCCCACTGTGGAGACCACATGTAAATAATGTCACTGGAGTTGCGTATCTTAGTACGTCCTTCCCCTGTAGTGTAGACCTGGCCTAAGTCAAAAATGCAGAGTCACCTGCTGAAGCCACTCCCAGGGAGTCTGGGATTCCTGGGACAGCTGCATTGGAAGAGTTCCTTTGTAATAAAACTTAGATTGATAGATGCGTGGGGGACGGGGGAAAGACATTTTGACCTGGATCCAGACATTTTGTGGCTGGGATTGTGACTTTGCAGGGGTGACTCAGTGGCTAACACCCATCTGTGAGCAGGGTGTGGAAGGGTCCTGGATCCCCACCCCCCCACAACTGCTTGCTGACCAGATTAGTCGTCTGGATACCGTTGTGATCGTTGCTCCTACAACCTTCCCTGAGCTGTGAGCTCCCCAAAGCAAGGAGAGTGAGAGCTCAGGACATGTCCCAATAGCCAAGAACACCAGCAAGACAAAGACTAAAGTAGTCCAGTGAAAAGGGCCTGGTGAGACAACTCAGTGTTATCATCAGTGTTAGCAGGCCAGGGCCAAGCAGTTTGTCCCGGGTGCCCCAAGCCATGGCGTGGGGACCTGCCACACCAAGTGACAACGAGGCTCACTCAAATTTGGCCTAGCGCTGTCTCTGTCACAGTGCAGAGGTGGCTGGGGCCAACCCGAGTGACAGCACAACCCCATGTACCAGCAGGCCGGTGTTTTCTCTAAGCCCGTGGTGTCCAACATGCAGCCACTGGCCACATGTGGCTATTTGGCCGGGTGAACGTGGCGAGTTGGCTCACATTATTTACATTTTCAGAATAACGTGGCTAGCTCGCCATCGCGATAGCCACTCTAGTGGCTACTGCGCTGGAGCTGGTTGGACGCCACGGCTCATCTTTTCTATCCATGTGTGAATTTTTTTCTGTCCATGTGCAGAGTAAATTTTAGGTGCACTGAGGCATGTGCAGAGGTGCACCACCAGTTGATGCAAAAAACCCCAGCTGTGAGTGCTCTGCTAATCAGCTGGGTGGGATCTGAATCTCTCCTGAGCGGCCACACAAGGGCCCAGAGTACAGGGCACGCTGCAGGTGGCACTGCCCTAAGCAGGGAGCCAGGCCCAGCCCTGGGGGACAGGCACTGAGCCACCACGGGGGAACACTTGCTCTCCAACCCCTGTTCCCCACCAAGCTGCCCCTCGGGGAAATTGTTTGGAAGAGTGCGCGCCTGTGGGGGGGTCAGCTTGCATCTCTGTTCCCAAATCTCTGTGTGGTCTCAGTGCTGCTGTTCTTTCTGCTCTCTCGTCCCCTTCATCCGAAATTCTCTTAGCTCTGAACTCCTGCCTCTCAGTTCCCAAGGAACTTGGCCCAAAGAAGCCCAGAAGATGAAAGCTCGGGAAGATGCCGCAGTGATTCCCATCCTCTCAGAAGTGCCTGCACATGCTAGCATAAAAGCTGCTTTACATGCATTCCAGCCCTCCAGCCACGGTGGCAACATCTTTTCATCTGTAGCACAAATGGGAGTCTCCCCATGCACACACAGCAGGAGACAGCCCATAATAAATGGACTTGCAGACAGGCGCACTCTAATAACACTGGAAAAAGCGAATAAGGAAACATTATTGATTTGTTCCCAGAACACAAGAACTAGGGGTCACCCGATGAAATGAACAGGCAGCAGGTTTAAAACAAACCAAAGGAAGTTTTTCTTCACTTAGCACAGAGTCAACCTGTGGAACTCCTTGCCAGAGGATGGTGTGAAGGTCAGGACTTTTACAGGGTTCAAATAAGAACTAGAGAAATTCATGGAGGGCAGGTCCATCAATGGCTATTAGGGTAGGAATGGTGTCCCTAGCCTTTGTTTATCAGAAGCTAGAAATGGATGACAGGGGAGGGATCACTGAATGATTCCCTGTTGTGTTAATTCCCTCTAGGGCACCTGGCATTGGCCACTGTGGGAAGACAGGACACTGGGTTAGGTGGATCTTTGGTCTGACCCAGTGTGGCTGTTCTGATGTTCTTAATATAATACATTGTATTAATAAAATTAATACAAAGCCTTACACATCTTGTGGGGTTCAGATTTGTATCCCTAATTCCACACTCACCTGTGTGGCTTTAGTTCTAGTTCGAATCCCGAACTGAAGAAGGGCTGTTTTCGAATTCTGTTTCCGGTACAACTGAAATCTCACAAAAACAAAGGACCTTGTCAAATGTCGTCCAACCAAACCTAAGACATTTTCATTGACAAACAGGCTGTGATGAGGGCAACCCGTTCTAGAAGCCCCACCACCAAGGTGCAACGCGCCCTACGAATTTAGAGAAAAAAGAGCACTGAGTGTAGTCCTCCGGGGGTGCCTAGAAAGGCCATCTCGAATCAGATGCAGGTGGAATCAAAGAGTACGGGTCCTCCAGCTGCTAGAAAGACTGGGAGCAGGCAGAAGCCAATCAGGGGCCAGCAGGAAGGATTAAAAAGGCCTGGCTGCTTTTGGGGTCAGCTCTAGGTAAAGCTGGGATGGGGAAGGAAGGATCTATCCCTTTCTTCACCCAAGAAGCCTGGTCTGGCCTGGTCAGGACCTAACTCTAACTGCAGCTTTTTTGTGTTAGTTAACGAAACATTCTTTTGCTTATTTGTGGCTCTCCTCGACTATTCATTTGACTGCTGTACGGCATTCAGTGGGACATTCCTCTGCCAGCAAGGTTGTGACATGCAGGACCGCATTCCAGAAAACACAGCCGCTTTTGTAAACCCCACACCTCGGTTTAGCCTTTTTCTTACCAACCCTTCACGCTGAAGCCAGCGTTTGAAGATGACGTGGCCACTTTAAAGGAAATTGAAGCTTTTATTCTTCTCTAGCTCGGATTTTCCATGGCAGAACTGTGGGTGCAGGAAGAAGCGGGTTGATTTCTAACCTGGTGTTCTGCAGAAACGTTGCATGGAAACTTTTTCTCCTCCTGCGGCCCTGAGCCATCCCATAACGAGCATGGCTAATCTCATTAAAGGGAAAACTCTCGCCGCTCGTTTAAATCTTCAATCATTGCCGCTTTTGATGTGCGGAGGGAAATACTCCCCCAAGCCTCTTTGCTTCTTCTTGAGCTATTTTTCATCGCGATTAAATCAGCTGTGGTTTTGCTGGGATATGGTTTTGAAGGGGTTGGTTGTTTCATAATTTCCTGGGGGATCGTTAGATCCATAGAAGGAGCAGTCCCATTTCCACAGCAGGACCATAAAACAAGCCTCAGCATTTATCCTAACAACAGCCCACTCTGGAAACTGGATCCGCTGTTGACAGCGACAAAGCAGCGGCGGATTTGAGACCTGGCCAATGGAAGAGAACGCGTGGGTGGTGTAGGGCCAGTGTCGGAGGGACCCCCCTTTTCCAGAGCTCTCCTGGTCACTGGTGGCGATGGTTTGAAACACGGCGGTGCCTAGCGGTGCTCCGTCCGAGATCAGCAGCCCATGACGCGGGCTGTGGGGAATCATAAGCAGCCGTCCATGTAAACAGGTTGAGGGTTGGCCATGAACCAGAAGCCAGGAAGGGAAGTGGCTTGCTTCAGGTTGTAAGTGGAGTCAGGGCTAGCACTCGGCTCTCCAGAGCGTCCCTCCCAGTAGCCCACATGGCTGCTCCCTCTCTCCTTGTTCTCTATTCAGGCCGGACGCCAGATCAGACCAAAAGTCAAGGCTGCCCAATGTAAACCTAGAGAGAGGCTGTCACGGAGGGTGGGGGAGTCGACATGCCCTGCGCCCCCATCTGCAGGCAGAGGGGACTTTCAGGCGGCAGGGAGAACAGAAAGTTTATTAGTTCACAGGGACTCAGCGCAGCCCAGACTTGTTAGCCTAGGAACCAGTAGCAGCCAGCACCATCCAGCTTGGGGAGCGGGGGGCCCAGAGCTATCTGGGCCCCCTCCCTGTATCCTAAGCCAGCTAAGACTGACTCACTGAGCAACTGGTCCTTGCCTTGCAGGCAGCCCCGCCTCCTCGTTTGTCCAGCTTCCAGGGCAAAAGGTGTTACCCGATTGCACCTCCCACCTAGGCTCAGGTTACAATGAAGCCTAAGCCATTGTATCTGGGCTGGGCTGGGCAGCCTGCGGCAGCCTCCCTTCCATGAGAGTCACACCCCAAACTCCCATTCCCAGCCAGGCACCAGTGCAGTGCCTAGGGAAACTGAGGCACACGCACACGAGTTCCAACAGAGCCGTCCAGGACAGTAGAAATCACGTGCAATGTAACAATGCGAACAGAGTGAAAACAACCCCACTACAACCCCAACCTTGAGCTCTCCTAAACGTCGGAATACATTTGCTCTGGAGCTGAGCTTCAGCGCTTGAGCCGGTCTCTGCTAACCTGTGCACCGTGACCCATCTCTCACACACGCGTGTTTACGTGTGCAACCCTCACTCATGCATGCACCGCCTTGCTCACACGTTCACACACGCGCACCTCACTGACGTGCGTCTTGACGGAGGGGGGAATGCACAAGGGGCTTGCTTCCACTTGCACGGCGTAAAGAGTTAACAGGTTCTTGCAGCAGATCCCAGCTCAGGGCTGGAGTCTGGGGTATTTTTTTCCTTCCAGGGAGACAATGTGGATTTTTGTTTTGTTTTGTTTTGGGGGCTGACTCACTGGGTGGCCGCGGCGCGAAGTGGGCCACGTTATCAGAGCAGCGCACCCGCTCATGACGGCCAGGCTGCGCTGCCGGATAGCCTTTAATTGTGTGGAGTGGTTTTGTCATCTCCCCATTCTTCTGCTCCGGAGGTGCACGCCTGCGGCCCTTATCGGCCCAACAGAAGCCTCATTTCCCACGGGTGCTTTTCGGAGACAAGCGGGCCCACCCCTAACCATCCCCCCCTCCGCTCCCAAAACAGCCCCTTTCAGGAGGAGGGGGAAGGAAACAACTCCAATCCATAAATAAGAATCTGGTAGCACACACGACAGAAAAGGCGAGGATGAAACCCTGAAATTACTTTTAATTAATAATTCAGACAGAGATAAGGTAACAGCCAAATGCCAATATGCTAATATGGCTGCTGGGGCTGCGTCTACGCTAATTGTCCCCTCCTCATTTGTTTCAGATCTATGACAACCTGTCTCCTCTCCGCCCTGGAGATACAGTTTTTCTCTTCGAAATTAGGGCAAACCCTGTCAACATTTCACCGCGATCAACAACCACCCTCCTTTACAAAACCGTCTTCTTCAGGCTGGCCTGGCCAGTCTGCCGCACCCAAGCTCTGTATGTTCCATCACAGCTGGACTCCTTTGTTTTCTGCCTATGGTCTTTCTACTCTCCCACGCCCCCGGTCTGCCACCAAAATGTTGAGGAGGAGAGACTGAACGCAGATGCGGACGAGGGGAGAAGATTGTTGAGGATTTGAGACCTGACAGACAGAGGCCAGGGACACCATCCCCATGCATCCTGGCTAATAAGCACTGATGGACCCATCCTCCATGAATTTATCTAGCTCTTTTTGGAACCCTGTTAAAGTCCTCTGCGGGACCTGAGCCGAAAGGGGATTTTGGGTCAATTTCAGATGGGCTGTTCTGGGCAGACTGCAAAAGAGCCATTCGGATTCACTGAGCTCTGAAGGAAGCAGCGGGGAGGGAACAGAAGCCAGAGATGCTGTCAAGCTCCATCGGAAGGAACAGTTATGCCAGGTCTCAAACCCAGATCGTAGCCAGCAGCCAAACCCCCACTGGGTCTCTTCCACAGGGGAGACTCAGAGCCTTCCCATTTCTCCTCTTTATATAATTTATAGTGACTATTTGATACAGTTATTATCATCCAAAGATTCCACTACAGCTTGAACCTCTCTTGTCCAGCACTCTCTGGTCCGGCACTCTCTGGTCCTGCACTCTTTGGTCCGGCACTCTCTAATCCAACACTCTCGAATCCGGCACTCTCTAGTCTGGCACTCTCTAATCTGGCACTCTCTGGTCCAACATTCTCTGGTCTGGCAACAGCTGTGGTCCAAAATGATTTGAGTTATCTGAATGTCCACAACTCATAGGAGTGGCCAAGTTTCCCGCAGTCCCATAAAGTTTGTTTACAGCCCCCAGTCCTGGCTCTCAGTGTTCTGTGCTTTTATTTAGCTCTAATTCACCCCTAAATTTCTTCTAAGAGCCCAGTAAGCAGTGGAAGTATTGGCAATGCTGCTAGACCAGTGGTGGGCTAAGGAGCTGCTGTGGGCCGTATCCAGTCAGCCAAGATGGTAGATCCAGCCCATGGCCCCCCTGCTACTTCCCTGCCTCTAGGCCATTCAAGACCTGGGCACGGGGAAGTGTGCGAAGTCTCCTCCCCCTGCCAGGGTTTCTCTCTAGCCACGCATGCCCCTGACAGGGGGGAGGCAGGGGGACAAGAGATTTTGCGTACTTCCCCACCTCCAGGCCCTGATTGGCCTGGAGTCAGAGGGAGCGTGCGAGGTCTCCTCCCATTGCGGCGCCTAGCAGGATCCGCCGGCCGATTCTCTCTAGGCACCAGTGGTGAGGGTGGGGGAGACTTCACGCACTCCTTCACCCCCAGGTCAGTCAGGGTCTGTGGGCGGGGGAGCATGAGATGTCTCCTGGCCCCTACCCTGCCGGGGCAGCCTGGGGCCACCTCAAAAATGTATGAAGTGGCCCCCTTTTAAAAATTATTGCCCATCTCTGTGCTAGACAATATTGACCTCCCATGGTTCGGCAAATTCTCTGCTTTGGCACCGGTCAGGTCCCCATGGTGCCGGACTAGAGAGGTTCCACCTGTCCAATGTGTTGAAACTTTGGGCTGTATTCATCCCTGGTGGGACTTCATCCCCTGAATTATACCAGGGTGGGATCTGGTGTCTTCTTTTTGATGAGTGTCATAATCATGAGGGTTAGCCAGAAGCCTGGGGACTAAGGGGATAACTGTACCTAACCTAGGTAGAGTTGGCCAATAGGAATGTAGGTAGGAGTTTCAAACTGGGACAAAGGAATTTTGGGTTACTCCCTTCTTTGTTCCTGGGCGAGTTTCTCTCCAGCTACTGAGGGGGACAGGCAGAATGTCTTCCTCCAAGAAAAGAATTCACTATCTGTAAGTAGGGTAAAGTTTAGATAAATCCATTAGGTTTTATTGTTTTATGGCTTGGGAAATGGGATCGGAAGTCTGTGCATTTAAAAATGGGTTTTGCTCTCCTTTGTAACTAAGCTCCTGGCCCATAGTGGGGTTTCCCTCCATGAGTATATTACTTTGTTACTTTTCCATCTAGTCATGATGCTTGCAACAGGAATATTGTGGTGGAAATAAAAGTTCTTTCTCTTTTCTTTTTATTAACCTGGTATTGGTTAATTTTGGTGTCCTGGTTTTTACTTTTGGGGCTGAGATTTCCCAAGTGATCTCTCCCAGGTTTCTTTATTGTTACTTGGGTGGTGGCAGCAAAGTTTTTATCCCCAAAATCTAGGTTGTTAAGATCTTTGGGGGACGTTTTTTACCAAAGCCTGGTTTTGGGGTACTTTTGTGGGCCCCCCACTTCTGCATTTATCGTGCCAGAATGGGGAAGGAGCCATGACAATGAGCTTTTGTGCTACACCCCTGGTACTGTTCCTCTCTGTTTGAATGGCCGGCATCCAAGCCCTCCAAATGGCTCGTTGGTAGAAATAATTTTCTCCGCAGAAGAACTCTGTATTTTACTCTCAGATTGTTCTGTTTTAAATCCATTAATGAGAAAAGTGAGGGGGGAAAAACCCTTTTTTCTGCATTTGTGCATTTATGAGTTGAAACCTCTCTTCTTCTGGAGATAGCTAACATGTTCCTTAAGGAAACTGGCCCTTTGCAGCCTTCAGGCTCAACTCTCTATCTCTAGACTGAGTTCATTTAAAATTAAAATCCAGGCGAGGATTTCTCAGTTCCCTGAGACAAACATATTTTGAGTTTTTTGTCCTGTAGGGGCCTTAATATACAGTAGAATAAACAAGCCAAAAAAGAACCATCAAGCAAATAGCATGTATCCCATGTGCTCCTTGCTAGCACCCTGTCCAGTGGTATTCTTCTTTGGTATGAGCTGGGAATACTTATTATTGAGAGTGCAGAGCTAATCTGAAAATTGACATTTATTCTATCGACCTGAGGCTTCTGCGTAATTTCGAGTCGGATCGGCTAGTTTGGGTGAAAAAACAAGAGATAAAGTGGGTCAGCAAATGAGTGTTTATTCTACTGAAAAATATGGTCTTTTGTCACCCACCCAAATGCCAGAAGGAAATGTTGACACCACAATTTATTGAAAACTGAAAAATGTGCAGCTGAAAACTGCCAAAAACCCGAAAAAAACCCTGCATATCAAATAACAATAATGATCAGGTTGGGAATTTTCAGGGTGTTTTTGGCAAGACAACAGCCCCCACAAATATTTTGTTTGGTCCCAACCCCAGTTTTCCATCAAAACCATGTTTGATTAAAAGTGTTTGAGCAACCCTAAAAAACGAGCTTTTAGTCCCGCCAGCCCCAATGGAACTGTTTACAAAACTCCACTCAGTGCAAAAGAGACAACATGGGATTTTGCATGTGCTGGGGCCAGAGAAGGAGGGAACCCCGCCTGACTCTCAGATCCCAGAGGCGGTTAGGAAGCTCTGATTTTGGGCATGATCCTGTTGCCATTGAACTCGATGGCAAAGCTGCCAGGGCAGGAAGTCTTTCATTTCCAAAGGGTCACATTTTGTCTGACGTCATGGAGAGGAAATATAGTGGGAAGCCCCGTGGGGCCATGCTCATAGAGTTGCTTTTCAGGGCAGGACTGCCCTTTAGATAGAACAAAAGTTTGTTAGCAAATAGGAAGCCCCAGGAAAATGAAAATCCCCTGCCCGCAATCCTGACCCCTGCATAAAGCACCCAGCTCAAGCAGGTCTGAGGGCTGGGGGAAGGGGCTGTGCTCTGGGGGCGGTGCTAAGAGCTGGCTGTCATTGGCTCCGCCTCTTTCCCCTGAGGCCCGCCCCTTTCCCCTGAGGCCCCGCCCTTCTGGGACTCCACACCTTGCCCAGCGGAAGCTGTGGGAAGGCAAGTCTCATGAGCTCCCAAGGCAACGTCCACTTGGCAGGGGCCAGAGGTGATGAGCAGCCGTCGAAGGAGCTGAAGGAGGTCCCATAGGTTTACTCTAATGACAGGGGCAAGGGGGCTGCAGGCGTGGGCCCTGAAACAAAGGTACCAGCATCATTTGGATGTTGGTTTTTAGAGGCTCTTCTTGTGTGAACAAACAGCTGGGAGAGGAACTGTGGGAGCAAATGCCACCCAGCTGATTAGCCGAGCACCCATAGCTGGGATTGTGTTTCTTCTGGTGGTGTACATCTGCACATGCCTCGATTCATATAAAATTTATTCCGCACCTGGATGGAAACGATTAGCGGGACCAGTGGCAGGCCCTGTGCCTGCCACCCTCGAGGACAGCAGAGCTCTCTGCAGCTTGAGCAACAGAGCCAGGTTCCCAAGCTGGGCACCAGAACAGACCCATCTCTGTAGGGCTCAGGCACACGGCGGGACGTGCCTTACCCCGCTTGGCAGGTTACAGCAGATCTTATAGGGCCCAAAGCCCACTGGTGTCTTTCAATCAACTCTGATGGGCTTGGAATCATTGTCTCCCGGTGGCTAGCCCTGGAGGAATGGACCAACGCCTGGCCACGCCTGCCATTCTCTTCTTACACGGCCTCCTGGGCCAATCGATGAAGTCAGTGGTTGGATTCACTCAACCCAGGAATGAGCGCAGGAGTCGCAGGCAAAACCCCCAGGGCAGGTTGGGATCCAGTCCGGCTTGGCAATACAAAAGGAGCAGACCCATCGAAGAGTTAGAAGCTGGGTGTTTCCTCCTCATAAGTGATTTCTCTGACCATTGCTATTGTTGTCATCTATTATTTGCACCCCCTTGCATCCCAGCATGTTGCCCTCCTGTAGCCCCTGATTCCTGAGGGCCCGAAAGCACTTTGCAGACATTCGTGAGTTTGTCCTCCCAGCCCAGTAGGGAAGACTTATTGGGCCCTGTTTTACAGATGGGGAAACCGAGGCACGGAGCGGTGCAGAGATGTGCCCAAGGACACAGGGGAATCAGTGCTGGAGACAGGAAGCGGCTCTAGGTCTTGATCCCCAGTTCATGATTTTAGCATTAGTTATGAAGGCCATGTCATCATGTGCCTCGCTCAGGGGTGTGAATAAAATTTCCCCTCTGAGCAAGATACTGAAACAAGTGCCAGTGGGGACCGGGCTGTGTTGGCAGAAGGCGCTCGCCATAGCTTGAGAGCGTGGCTGCAAAGCAAGCTTACACGGGTGCAGCTGGAAGCTCTCCAGAGAAGCTGCACCCAGAGTGTATTGTGGTAGCACAGAGGCCCCCAACTCACGGCCTAGGACCTGTTGGTGCGAGGTGTCATGCGAACCGGGACACCGGCATGCCACCCTACCAACCTTCTGCCTCAAACTGAGCCCACCGGTTACCTCTCTGCTCTACTGAGCGCTGATTTTTTTTTCTTGCCAGACGTGGAATGTAAATTATACCTTATTCAGAGCCATAATCATCTGCCAACGATTTCCTATGCCAGGCACAAAGGAGAACTGGCGGCCTGGGACGCGTGTCTGCACGCATCCTCCGCCTGGAGCCTCCTCCTTCGCTCGCTCCATGCAAGCTGCCAATTTGCGGCAATTACTGCAATCACACACACATTCAGCCCCCTTTCAGCACCTGACAAACCCGCCGATGCATCAGCGCCCATTGTGGCGAAGGCAACAGCGGCCATCCCGCCGCGTGATGCTGCTCCCGTGGCCGACAATACCGGTAATGCCAGCCCCAGCGCTGGCCTCTGTGCTCCCAGGAATTAGTTACACACATGCACACAAAAGGGAGAGAGACAGATTTCAATTTTCCTCCATAGTTTTAGGAGCCACAGAAAGCAGAGATGCCATTCAGCCCTGCGGGTTTCGTCGTCAGTTTCTGCTGAGTCTAATGAAAATGCCTCTTGCTCTGATTTGCCTGATTGAAGGCGCGCTTCCCTTTTGTCTCCCCAGCATAGATGAGAGGCCCAGGTGGGACTGAATGCCTGGGATGATTGGTCCACTTTGCCGGAGTTCTCGGCTGGCACGGCGAGGCTTTGGGAGAGCAGCCGTTCGATTCTTGCACTGATTGAGAACGTCAGCTCCGGACAGCTGTGTCGTAAGAACATAAGAACGGCCATACAGGGTCAGACCACAGGTCCATCTAGCCCAGTTTCCTGTCTGCCAACAGTGGCCAATACTACTTGCCTCAGAGGGAGGGAACACAACAGGTAATCCTCATGTGATCCCTCTCCTGTCACCCATATCCGACAAACAGAGGCTAGGGACACCATTCCTACCCATCCTTGATGGTCCTAACCTCCATGAATCTATCTAGCTCTTTTTTGAACCTTGTTAAAGTCCTAGTTTTCACACCATCCTCTGGTGAGGAGTTCCATAGGTTGACTGTGCAGGGAGTGAAGAAAAACTTCCTTTTTGTTGTTTTAAACCTGCTGCCTCTTGATTTCATTTGGTGACCCCAAGCGTCTTCCTCGTGCTTGCCTAAAGAGTCTCCATTCCCAAGCTATTTTAGCTGGGAGTGGCTAAAATCTAGGTCCCAGGCAGAGATAGATTTGGGGGCAGATCCTGCTACTGCTGAAGCCAACTGCGAAACTTTCCTTGGGATAAATTCGCTGCTGGCAGAAGAGGGGGAGAAGCTGTTATCTGTACAACAGGTGTTTATCTAAACAAGGGATGTGACCTATTGTTTCAAAGGAGCATCCCTGGGGGGGGAGAATATTTTGTGCACGTCCATGCCGCAATACAGCACCACGGCTGCCCCCCGTCGGCTGGCAGGCTATATGTTTGTGTTCGGGGAGCTGGCGAATGGGGAGGGGTCCCCCGGCTGGGCTGCAGCTGGAGCCTGAACGCCTACCCTGAAATGCTATAGCCCGGCAGCCCGAGACCCAGGCAGGCAGCACGGGCCAGCAGTGGGTTTCATGGCAGTGTAGACATGCCCGAAGGGGCCTGTTCATTCATGTCCCAACGTTCCTTGCAAAGGTGGAGATGTAGCATTATCCTTGTTTGAGAGGTGGGGAAACTGAGGCACCAAGAGGCCACATTTCCTACCCTAGCAAGTCAGTGATGCTGACTTGGAAGCAACTTGGACTCCCCATCTGCACTGAACCCTGCCCCCCTCCCTCCCTTGCAGCTCTCAACAGCTTTGGCAGCGTGGACGCAGTATTGTTGAGTGTAGCGCCACATGACCCAGTGAGGCAGGGGTCAAGAGGCAGCAAATAAGGGCCCAGGAGAGAGGCAGGTGAGATTTCCTAGCCCCACTCCCCTACAAGGGCCCCATCAGAAGGTATTTATTAGAGTCTGTTGTTTTCAGCAAAGACCAGTCCTGCCATACCACAGTGTGACTCACCGTCCTGGCGCCTCCTACTGGTCACACTGGGAATTAGTTCTGCTTCCTGCTGGAGTGCCCCCTTCTGGCTGCTGTCTCATCTGCTGTTACCTCTTTTCGGTTAATGGCTCCACCACCTTATGATAGGAGCCGCGTCCAGGGCTGCGTGTGGCATGTGTATGTATGTGGGTGTTCATACGAAACTATTCAGAGTCCATGTGTACATTTAGAGACACTAGCGCCAGAAGGGATTAGTGTGAACCTACTGTCTGACCTTCTGTATAATGTAGGCATAGAATGTCCCCAAAACAATTCCTACATTGCCTGTTTATGCCCTTCTGTTATAAATACATGCATGCGTCAAGATAGAAATGTCCCCCGTGACACACCTTCTCTCAGAAGATACCTTCACTACTTAGTCCAATGGCCTTCCTCTGGTGGCTTTAAATATCAGGCATTTTAGACTTATAGAATCGCAGAACACTGGAACTAGAAGGGACCTCACAAGGGAATCATGTCTGGTCCCCTGCCCTCCTGGCAGGACCAAATATCATCTAGACCATCCCTGATAGATGTCGGTCCAACCTGCTTTTAAATATCTCCCGTGATGGAGATTCCACAACCTCCCTAGGCAATTTATTCCAATGTTTCACCACCCCGACAGGAAGGAATTTTTTCCTAATGTCCAACCTAAACCTCCCCTGCTGCAATTTCAGCCTGTTGCTTCTTGTCCTGTCCTCAGAGGTCAAGGAGAACAATTTTTCTCCCTCCTCCTTGCGACATCCTTTTAGGTACTTGAAAATTGCTATCCTGTCCCCTCTCAGCCTTCTCTTTTCCAAACTAAACAAGCCCAATTCCTTCAGCCTTCCCTCATAGCTCATGTTTTCTAGACCTTTCATCGTTTTTGTTGCTCTTCTCTGGACCTTCTCCAATTCCTCCACATCTTTGTTGGAATGTGGTGCCCAAAACTGGACCCAAAACTCCAACTGAGGCCTAACTAGCGCAGAGCAGAGCGGAAGAACGACTTCTCGTGTCTTGCTCACAACACGCCTGTGAATGCAGCCCAGAATCATGTTGGCTTTTTTTGCCCTTCTTTACAAGAGCAGTTTTTCTTTAATGAATTAATCTTCCCCTGCAGCAGCACAGTGAAGGGACAACAGCAGCCAAGCCAGGGTGGCAACTACCCCAGGCCGGCTTTGATAAGGAGATATATAAGGGTTCTGCTGGGGTTGAAACTAACCCTCAAGACAAAAGCCTCGAGGCAGGGCTGCTGGAACCATTTTTATAGGGTAGGAGGTAAAATGATGCTTGGAGCCATGGGCGGTGGGTAATGTTGGCAAGGGAAGGCATTGCCTTCCCAAAACGTCCTACACGCCGGACTGCCACGTAGGGCTGGGATCAGGGCTACAACACAGCAACCCTGGCCCTCCAGGTGGCCAGGAAGGATGGGGGTTGGGGGTGGGCGCGGCTTGGCTCCAGGGGCGGGGTCTTGGGTGGAAGGGGCGGGGCTGGGGCATGTCTCCCCAGCTGGGTCTTCACCAAGTATTTGGTTTGTTATTGTGACTTCAAGCCAAAGGGGGGGGGGTGACAGCACCGCCCCCCCCCCCATTCCAGCTCCATGGCTGGAATCCTCCGGGCTTTATCAAAGCCTGAAATGACAAAACTATTTTGATCTCCGCCCAGCAATCCCCGGAACCCAGTTGTGTGTCTCCTTCTCTCCCGAGTCTCTCCCCTTTCTGGCCCATTTAACGCTAAACACTTGGCTCATGATGAAACCCATTCGCTGTATCCGGGAGGGGGGTGTCCTGCCGGGAGCTGGGGAGGCCTCTCTGAGCAGTGCCTGCCCTCCAGCCGACGTTGTGGTGACAGGCCGAGAAATACACCGAATAATCATTGTGACCCGCTGTCTATGCCACTGCATGTTCCATCCGATTACACAATAAATACGGATGTCGTGTCCTCACATCTCGCAGATGATGGAACAGCCAGGGGAGAATGGCTCAACCTTGGAACCGCTCTCCCGTGGCACTGAATCAAATCTCTTCTTTCTTGTTGGTGTGTTTTTGTGACTGCTGTTTGCTTCCTTCCTGCCCCAGGCACGTGATTCGGGAAAAGATTGAATTTAGCACAGTGTTTCTTAAATTGTGTTCCGGGGCACACCGGTGTGCTGCGAGGCAGTTGGAGGTGTGCAGTGGAGAACAACAGAGTTCAAAATGGCCACCCTTAAAGGGGCAGGTGACCCTTTTTTTTTTCTTTGATTAATAACTTTCCCCCTGACCCTTTTTTTTTTTCCTCCCTCAACAAAAAATCCTTGGTGTTCCTCATAAAAATTATTGTTTGGTGTTCCTCGGTCTTAAAAAGTTTAAGAAATACTGATCTAGCAGGTGCTGGGACCCGTGTTTGGGTGGAACTGGAAACCGACCTGGATGCTCTTCTGGTGACACAGTGGGGCCTGCCCTCCGCTGGCAGAACTCCGTGATGGGACACTGCGGGTGTGCCCCCGTCGAGGATCCATCGTGATGCACCAGCACAGAAATCGCAGGAGAATAGAAGCTAACGAGCGCATTGAAACCAGCGGCTCTGTTAGCCAAGTTGTTATTCAGCTTCTTGTTCGTCCTCCCGCCTTTCATTCCGACCGCAAAGAAGCTGGTTTACATTTTAATGGCTTTAATTACCTCATGGAAATGGGAGCGGATGGGAAAGCGCTGCCGCCGACAATGCCTTAATGGTCTATTGAACGTCATTGGAATTAATTGGATCGGGATGGGTGTTAGCGCTAATGCGCGGGGAACTCGTACTCATGGGGGCCTGCCGTGACTTCCCGAGCCTCCGACGGAGCTGAGCTCTCCCTGGGGTTGCTTATTTATGGATCGGCTGAAATGAGCCCGTGAACAGGCCGATTTTATCAGGCCAGGACAAAGGTCGGTGTGACTGCCAAGGCCCAGTGTGAACTTGCAAGCGGCTGAGGGCAGCCGGCAGCCCTTCCATGGTGGAATCACAACACGAGGCTTGGATGGGCTTGTGGCGAAAGAGCAAGGCAGCGTGCTCGGATGTCTAGCTGGTCTGTAGCCCCTGCCGCCAGAGCCACCGATCGGTGTTCCGTGGAAGCAGGCGTGTCACCGGGTGGTGCACAGCCACACATGCCTTGGTGCACATCACAAAGTTTATTCCGCACCTGGGTGGGAAACATTAGAGGGAACATGGCCGCTGACCGCAGGTGTAGTAGATCCAGGGTGGTTCTCACAGTGGGTTCTGCTCTTCACTACCCCCACTCCGTGCTCCAATTCCCTGAGCCCCCACAAACCCGGAGTCCCCTTGTGTACCCCAAACTCCTCATCCCCTACTCCACCCTCGTCTCTAGTCCAAAGATATAACAATTAGCTTGGCTCATGGGCATCAACAATGCTCTTCAGCTGAGTGGCGAGAGAAGTTTGGCAAGCACTGATCTAGAGCGGGGGTTCTCAGCCCATGGGGGCGGGACTCAAACCGAGTCTTCAGGGGGTTTCAAAGGGCAGCATGGCAGCTCCTGGCCCATGGGGCTGGCTGGGTTTGCCTCCCTGCTCCTGACAGCACCGCCTCGGGGGTCCCAGCACCACTCAGCTCTGGCCCAGACATCACAAGGCTGGGGGTCCGGGTAGGCCAGATTTGAGTGAAGGGCACTGCAGCCTCATGAGCTAAGTCACAACCCCAGGCAGGCCCAGGGGAGGCGGGGCCAAACTGAGCAGGGCTGCAACCCCAGAGGTTGCAAGTGCCAGAGCAGAGAGCCCCCACTGTGGGGTGAGTGCTGGGCAGAACCCCCCCGGGAGGTGGGATCCAAACAAAACCACCCCAGGGCCCCAGAGGGAGGGAGGATGCAGGAGCACAGTGGAGATGTGGGGTGTTCATCAGAGGGGGGTGCAGGAAGAGGATGGGGGTGCAGGCTCTGGGCATGAGGGGGTCTGTGAGGGGGATGTGTGTGTGGGGGGGCTGGGCAGGAGGGGGACGGGAGGCACTTACCTGGCTCCGTGCCTCCTGCCGCTCCCAGGCACCGCCCCCTGCTGCTCCCATTGGCTGCGATTCCAGCCAATGGCAGCACTGGGGAAAGCCTCCAGGTGATCAGTTTCCTGACAATTTTTTAGAGATATGATTTTATGAATGAAACAGCTTTAAAGCAGATTTTAAACTAAGGTCCTGTGTAAATTCAGAAACTGACCGTTTGTCCCTGGGCTTGGCACGTGCCTGTGAAATCGCTTCATGACCCCTGGCCTGGCTCTTTCACAGGCTCCATGCTCTGCTTGTCACTCTGGCAGGCTTTTTCACTTTGAAGTTAGCTAGATCCTCTCCGGAGGAAGCCGAGCCACAGAGCAGGGACAGAAGAGGCCGGTGGGTGGACATTAAGACCTAGCGGTGCCCCAGATTTTTAGGTGCCCCACACAGCTGTGTATTCTGTGTCTGGGTAAGGCCGGCCCTGACGGCTGTTATAAATCTGCTTAGTTGAGCTGGGAAAAGCCCCAGTGTGTAGAAAGCTTTCCTCTTGCATCCTTTCGCCCGGGCCCTGTCACTGTGCGGCTTCTGGTAGCCCTGGGGTAAATGAGTTCACAAGGCCCCAGGCAGCGATCCAGTCCCTAGCGTGGGTCCGACAGGTGTGGAAATTGGATGATGCTCTGTAACACTTTACCTCTTCCAGGTGCTGATTATGCCTCCCTGTTTCTAAACCCCATGTTCTGGAGGGGCAGGTGGGATACCCCCAGGTGAAGTAATTTACTCGGGCCCCAAATCAAGGGCAGAGCTAAGGTGAAAGTGCGCCAGTGTGCTGCTCCGGTAAGAAGGAGCCGGCCAGTGCTGGGGTGCTCTGCTGCAGGTGGAGGTGCAGTGTACTCTCAGCTGGGCTCCTGCTGGCCTCCCATGCTCTCTGGTGGCACAAGTGGCAGCAGGTGAAAGGGGGCCATCTGGGGGCACACTGTAGGAGGCGTGTGTGCTCCCAGCTGGGGTCCTGCTGGCCCCCGGTGCTCTCTGCTGGGGAGCTCTCCCCCTTTGGCACTGGTGGCAGCAGGTGAATGGGGCCATCTGGGGGTGCGCTGCAGGAGGCGTGTGTGCTCCCAGCCAGGCTCCTGGGGGGGTGTCCACCTCCCAGCCTGTGCTGCCCTGCCCCCCTCTCACCGTGCTGGTGGGTGCCGGGCAGGCTAGGAACGGGAGCAGCACTGGACAGGTAAGCTGGCCACTGCTGGGACTGCCCCGTGCCAGTCCTGAGCCCCCACAGCCAGTCCAGGATTGCCCCAGCCCCAAGCCTTCCCCACACTCCCCACTACACACACACCAGTCCCCTGCCCTGAGCCCTCCAACCCCCAGCCCCCCGCCTTGACTCCTGCACCCCTCCCAACCCCTGTCCAGAGTCCCTCCTCACACCTCCAAACCCTGACTCCTGCACCCCCTCACTCCCCCCCCCTCCCTGAGCCTTGCCACAGCCCCCAACCTACTGCCCTGCCCTCTGCCGCCCCCAGATCCCCCCCCGAGCTCCCCCACACTCGCTCTTCCACTTAAATTTCTTACAGGTACTGCCTCATCGCAACCCTCCCGACCCCGTCTCTTGACCCACCCCAGAAGGGTGGTGCAATATGACAGTCCCCATAAGAAACTGAATTTACTTTCACCCCTGGAGCAGAACCAGCATTCGAACTCAGCGGGCCTGTCTCCCAAAGGTGTGCACAGCCCACAAGGCCATGGTCTTCACACAGATAACTCATTCCATCCTCCTCTTACGTCTCCTTCCCTGCTGGCTTCATCCCAGGTGTTTGTATGAGCATAACGCCCAATGCCCCTGCTTAGAAACCACCGTTGTGCCAGGTGCCAGACAGGCACAGAGTAAAACCGTCCGGGGTGGCCTGAAGCGTGTCCCGCCCCACCGCAGGGGGCGGTGGAACAGGTGGGGGAAATAAACCGATGGGGCGGAAAGGGAAGGCGACGGCAGCCGCGAAAGGAGCAGTAATCATAGCTTGCCACCTGCCTATATAGGCGTTTGGTTCAGTGCGATCGTTTTTTTCCTCTGCGAGCTGCCGGTGACAGGGACGGGCAGTGGATTCCAGAGCCGGTCGCTTGGATTTCCCACTCTGCAAGTAGTGGCGGGGGGCCTGGCCCTGTGAGCACTGCTTTGCCGGTGTCATCGTTTGCCCCACAGCCTCCCCGAGAGGCCCTGAGCGAGGTCAGGCACCCCGCTGTGTCAGGCGCTGTACACACACGTGATGGATGAGAGTCCCTCCCGGCGGGGCTCACGGTCGGTGCTGACGAGGGTGGGAGGGGACATGCTATGCCCATAGTCGTACCGCAGGCCAGCGTAGCACGGCGAGGAAGGGAAACCCGGTTTTCTGTGTCCTAGACCCCTAGCTGTGCCTCAGAGATGACCCTGTTTGATGGACGTGGGTTCTGCTTCACATGTTGGGCCTCAGTCCAATTCTGACTGTACAAGGCCGACTTCCCAAAAGCTTCCAGCCAGGGCTGTCCCTAGGGGGGATGTGGGACCTGGGGCAACCCCCACCCCAGTGCCCAGGCATGGGGTGCTGGGCAATGTCCCCTAGCTGTAGGCCCCACCCCACCCCTACTCCACCCCAAGCTCCTCTGCTGTGCCCCTGCTCTGTCTCCTAGCCTGAAGCCCCCTTCCCTAAGTGATGTGAGCTGGGGGCTTACTGGGGGGGGCAGTGTGGGGCGGCAGCAAGGGACCCTGCCTGCACTCGCCGCGGTGATGAAGCTGAGCACAGCAGGCTGGGAGAAGGGGCCCGGCAGAGTGGAGCAAGCTGCTGGGTCACTCCAGCTCCTGCCGCTGTGGTGTGTGTGTGTGTGTGGGGGTGACACCTGCTGCCATCCTGTGCCAGACCCCCAGGTAATCCCCCAGGCCGCTCTGGGCCCTGTCCATAGGAGGAGGCTGTGGTGGGGGCCCCCAAAGTGTGAGGCCTGGGGCAGCTGCCCTAAACCACCCTATGGACAGGTTGCCTTTGCCTCCGGCCCCCTCAGCCGACAGGCAGGGATGAAAGGAACAACCCAGCCCAAGCACCCGTCTCCTCCTTCGGGGTGCTGCTCCCCGGGCAGGATTTGGCCACAGTAGCAGGGCAATGTGAGGAGAGCTTGCCCTGGTTCTGCCCCCACCCTCCCTTGACCAAGGCGAGTTAGAGGGGGCTTTGGCGTCTCCCTCTTCCTGTCGCTGCTTTCTCAGGCAAACTCACAAGAGCGTAAGAGCAGCCAGACTGGGTCAGACCAAACGTCCACCCAGTCCAGTGTCCTGTCTGCCGACAGTGGCCAATGCCAGGTGCCCCAGAGGGAGTGAAGAGAACAGGGAATCATCAAGTGATCCCTCCCCTGTCACCCATTCCCAGCCCCAGACAAACTGAGGCTAGGGACACCATCCCTACCCATCCTGGCTAATAGCCATTGATGGACCTAACCTCCATGAACCTATCTAGCTCTTTTTTCAACCCTGTTAAAGTCCTGGTTTTCACCACATCCTCTGGCAGGGAGTTCCACAGGTTGACTATGTGAAGAAAAATGTCCTTTTGTTTGTTTTAAAGCTGCCACCTATTCATTTCATTTGGTGCCCCCTAGTTGTTATGTCATGGGAACAAAAAAAAAACAAAAAACAAAACCCAACCCATGAGTAAAATGCCCAAACAGTCCTTAGCCATCTTGTTAAGCCCCCTCCTTACCCGTCCAGCCTGGCTTACAGGCGGAGGGCTGCACCTCGAGCCAAATGTAATCAGGTATCGTCCCAACCAACATCCTCCCAACACCTTTCATGTAACTTTGCTTCCCACTGCAGTGCACCTGCCTGCTTGGTTTGGACTCAAAGGGCAAAGGCAGCAGCCTTGTGAAATGTAGATTCCATGTGAAATCTGCAGCGTGTCAGGGATGAGGTATACTCCTATTCCGATGAGGGCAGACTGAAAGAACTGGGCTTGTTTAGTTTGGAAGGAGAAGACTGAGGGGGGACATAAGAGCAGCTTTCAAGTATCTAAGGGTACGTCTACACTAGCTCGTTAGTTCGAGCTAGGTAGGGTAATGAGGGCAACCGGAGTTGCAAATGAAGCCCGGGATTTAAATATCCCGGGCTTCATTTGCATGTTCCCGGGCGCCGCCATTTTTAAATCCCCCTTAGTCCGAACTCCGTGCCCGCGGCTACACGCGGCATGGACTAGGTAGTTCGAATTAAAGATCCTAATTCGAACTACCGTTACTCCTCATTCCACCGAGGCTGTTCTCCGTGGGGGCAGACGGCAGAACGAGGAGCAATGGTCCCAAGTTGCGGTGGGGGCATGGGCGGTTGGTGCAGCTGGGGCTGGGGGAGGCAGGCCCCTAGCCCTACCTACAGCCCCGCCCACTCTGCTGAGGCCCCGCCCCCCATCACAGAGCCGGGAGGAGGCGGGGCAGCGTGCCAAGCATTTGCACACCTCCCCACACACACCATGGGGAGGGGAAGAGATGGGAGGGGGCGCACGGAGCACCGGGAAGGGATGAGACTGTGTGGGCCGAACCTCCCGGCCCCCGGAGCACTGGGGTGGGAGGAGGCCGCATGGCTCCCACATGCCAGGTCCCTGGAGCACAAGGAGGATGAGCATTGGGGGCAGCAACACTCTGCCCCCAGAACGCCTACATCAGGCAGGGGGCAGAGTGTGGGCAGGGCCAGGCTTGGCGGTTTGGGAAGGCAACGCTTCCCCCTGCCTAGGCTACCGGATGCCCAGGAGTGGGGAAGGTCTAGGTTGGAGATGAGGAAAAACTCTTTCCCTAGGCGGGTGGGGAAGCACTGGGCTGGGTTCCCTAGGGAGGGGGTGGAATCTCCATCCCTAGAGGTGTTGAAGTCCCGGCTTGACCAAGCCCTGGCTGGGATGGTTGAGTTGGGGTTGGTCCTGCTTTGGGCAGGGGACTGGACTCGATGACTCCTGAGGTCTCCGCCAGCCCTGGGAGTCTAGGATTCTATGAAATTGTCCAGGAGAGGGCTGGAGAGCACAGAACACACATGTGCGGGGGATTCAGACCTGGGAGCGTGTTGGGGTCACCGTGCAGGTGGTGACCCAGGCTGGTGGAAGGCAGAGTGCGGCTGGACAAAGCCCTGGCTGGGATGGTTGAGTTGGGGTTGGTCCTGCTTTGGGCAGGGGGCTGGACTTGATGACTCCTGAAGTCTCTGCCAGCCCTAGGATGCAGGATTCTCTGGCAGGCATGTGGATAATGTTTCGGAGCTGCCTAAGGCCAGGTCTCTGGCTGACGTTAATTGACAGAGCTCCGGTAATGGCGATGGGACGCCGCCAGCTGGCACCAGTTGAGGGGCTGGCTCGTGGGATGGGATCACGGCCGCTCAGGATGAAGAAGTCGCTGGGCCATGCCACACCATCCCCCTCCGGTACAGTCGTCATTGTGCTCCTGGCTGATGGTCCATCGCCGGCAGAACTGTCCCATCCACAGGATAAGCCGGGGAGGCCGCCTCAGGCCCTGCACTGTTGGGGTCCCTGAGGTGACTTCCCCACCATCCTATGGATGGGAGAGACTAGAGGATTACTGGGGGCCTGGGGCGGGTGGCAACAGGGGCACCCACCCCCTACTCGCTACATGGGCACCTCCCGGCCCGCTGTGCTTGGCTTCTCTGTGGCAACAGGAAACAAAGGGCCTTGGCCCCATGGCACTCCGGCTCCTACCACCTGCCTGGAGAGTATGGGGAGGAGACCCCTTCTGCCACCCCATAGCAGGCCCTGTTACCCCCCAGGCAGCAAGGGAGTGGAGTGGGAGACTGAAACAATACATCATGGACACTCATCTGTGAGGGGTGTTTATAGGATGCGATTGCACCCCCCCTCCTTGGTTTCTAAGCTTGAAAAGCAGGTTGTGTATCCAGACGCTGGTTTCTGGGCTCCGAGAAGAAATGCTGCTTTACTTGTGGAGTTAATTTGCATCTCCCACATTCAATGTCTCCATTGGCTTTCATTCAAGGGACTTGGTCTGTTTGGCTCCTGTGAAAGAGGGAAGCAAACACATCTTCACGGCACGTGTCCCTCCTGCTGATCACTCACGGCGCCTTCCACTTGCAACTCCCCTGAGCAACCTCCTGAAAACGAAACCAAAATTGCTGCTGTTTGCAAAGCAAAAAAAAAAAATTCCTACCAATAGAGAGATGCTTTGTCAGGCGTTGGAGGCTTCTGCATTTAATCGGACAGGAAACTCTCGCCATTCGTGGGGGATGCATTCCTGGCACCACTGAGAATTGCGAAATTCGCGAATATTGGGAGCCCGGCTTTTGAACACACTGTGGCTCCCGGCAGTCACGGGGGACTCACCGTATGTGGTGGTGCACATACTCACACAGGGTGCATCTACACGGCACCGTAGCTTGAAATCAGATATCCAATTTGAGCCATGCAAATCGTAGATCTTATTTCAAATTCGCTTATTGCATAATATGGCGCTGTCTACTCAGCGCTAAATTTCAAAACAACCCGCTATTCCGAAATGTCCCTTACTCCTCATGGAATGAGGGTTACAGGGATGCCAGAATAGCACGCCCGTCATATTTCGAAGTAACGGGCTTCCTGTGAAGACACAGGATAGCTATTTCGGGATACTCTATGGGACGAAGAAAAACGTCCTTTTGTTTGTTTTAAACCTGCCACCTATTCATTTCATTTGGTGACCCCCAGTTCTTATATTGTGGGAATAAGTAAAAAGTATGACTTTTTCCATACCGGTCGTGATTTGATAGACCTCTATCCTATCCCCCCTTAGTCTCCTCTTTTCTAAGCTGAAAAGTCCCAGGCTTTTTAATCTCTCTTCATATGGGACCCGTTCCAAACCCCTCATCGTTTTTGTTGCCCTTTTCTGAACCTTTTCCAATGCCAATCGATCTTTTTTGAGATGAGGCGAAAAGCATGGATTCCCGGACTCCAAATGGATCCTCATAGACGTAGCCATAGAGTACTGGGCACCCTGGGCAGGTATCCTCAGGTGCAAATCTGTGCTGTTTTGGGGAAGTTTTCGCCATGCATGATGGGGCAAAACAATTTGTGAAGTGGGGCCGATACCTGGTTTGCAACTTGTCTCCAACCCATAATGCTACCTGCCTCCCATGATGTTCATGGCCTTGTTTCTAAACCCGCCAAAGCTGCATGTCCCTCCTTACTGTCTGACGGAAGCAAGACTCCTGCACAGCTCTGCACGGTGAGCATTGCAAGCCCAAAGCACATGATCCCGGGGCATCTGCAGAACTGAGTGAATGGGGGACGTGCCAATTCCCTGGAGGACAGATTGCGGTGGGACATCACGAGACGCAATTCGAGTAGCCGGTGGTGCTGCTGGAGATGCTGCAGACAATGAAGCACCCTGTGCGGGGCTGCAAAATGAGCACCAAGTTGTGGGATCCCCATCTCAGGTAGGTTTGGGGTGACCAGCAGCAGCCGCAGAACTTGCGGACATGCAAGGCCCCATTCTTGGATCGGTGTGCTGGGCTGGCCCCAGTGCAAGGACACCAAACCGGGAGCGACATTGACAGGAGGAAAGCAAATGGCAACCGCATGGTCACTGGAATGAGGTTTAACAGGTAGTTCGAACTAGGGCTTTATTTCGAACTACCAGGTCCCTGCCGTGTGTAGACATGGGCAGTTGTAGCCAGACAGGAACCCCCCCTCCCCCCCGTAACATCTTGCTTGCCCCTCTCTGAGATGCCTGGAGCACACAGGGCACACAGAGCAGTAAAATCAGCATGGTCTTTGAAGCATAGACAGGAGGCCCGGATATTAGAATTCTAACTAATCTGTTAGAATTCTTTGAAGGGGTTAATAAACATGCGGACAAGGGGCACCCAGTGGATATAATATACCTAGATTTCCAGAAAGCCTTTGACACGGTCCCACACCAAAGGCTTTTACATAAATTAGGTGGTCATGGGATAGGAGGAAAGGTCCTTTCATGGATCAAGAATTGGTTAAAAGACAGAAAACAAAGGGTGGGAATAAATGGTAAATTTTCACAATGGAGGAGGGTAACTAGTGGTGTTCCCCAGGGGTCAGTACTGGGACCAATCCTGTTCAACTTGTTCATCAATGATCTAGAAAATGAGGTAAGCAGTGAGGTGGCCAAGTTTGCAGATGACACAAAGTTGTTCAGGACAGTCAAAAGCAAAAGGGATTGTGAAGAACTACAAAAAGATCTCAGCAAACTGAGTGATTGGGCAGCAAAATGGCAAATGAAATTTAATGTGGGTAAGTGTAAGGTAATGCATGTTGGAAAAAATAACCCAAATTACACGTACTACATGATGGGGTCAAATTTAGCTACGACAGATCAGGAAAGGGATCTTGGAGTTATAGTGGATAGTTCTATGAAGACATCCACGCAGTGTGCAGCGGCAGTTAGTAAGGCAAATAGGATGTTAGGAATTATTAAAAAAGGGATAGATAATAAGACAAAAGATATCATACTTCCCCTATATAAAACTATGGTACGCCCACATCTCGAGTACTGCGTGCAGATGTGATCTCCTCACCTCAAAAAAGATATATTGGCATTAGAAAAGGTTCAGAAAAGGGCGACTAAGATGATTAGGGGCATGGAAAGGGTCCCATATGGGGAGAGGCTAGAGAGACTGGGACTTTTCAGTTTGGAAAAAAGGCGATTGAGGGGCGATATGATAGAGGTATATAAAATCATGAATGGTGTGGAGAAAGTGATTATAGAAAAATTATTTACCTTTTCCCATAATACAAGAACTAGGGGACACCAAATGAAATTGATGGGTAGTAGGTTCAAAACTAATAAAAGGAAATTTTTCTTCACACAGAGCACAGTCAACCTGTGGAACTCCTTGCCCGAGGAGGCTGTGAAGGCCAGGACTCTATTAGGGTTTAAAAAAGAGCTTGATAAATTTTTGCAGGTTAGGTCCATAAATGGCTATTAGCCAGGGATAGAGTATGGTGCCCTGGCCTTCATAACAGGGGCAGGAGATGGATGGCAGGAGACGGATCGCTTGATCATTGTCTTCTGTTCTCCTTCTCTGGGGCACCTGGCATTGGCCACCGTCGGCAGATGGGATGCTGGGCTCGATGGACCTTTGGTCTGACCCAGTATGGCCATTCTTATGTTCTTATGTTCTTATATGCTGGTTGCTGTGACCCTGGATGGCTGTAAACAGAGATATGCCAATTGCTGACCTAGAGGCTGCAGAGGAGTGCCCTTGACTGAAACCCATATTGATACGAACACACACTCGTCCGGGGGGAGGAATCTCCCGCCCAGTAAAGAATGTCCAGTACTCACAATTTATCAGAGGGGTAGCCGTGTTAGTCTGAATCTGCAAAAGCGACGAGGAGTCCTGTGGCACCTTATAGACTAACTGAAGTGTTGGAGCATAAGCTTTTGTGGGCAAAGACCCACTTTGTCAGATGCATGTAGTGGAAATTTCCAGAGGCAGGTATAAATATGCAGGCCAGAATCAGGCTGTAGAACCAGTCTACACGGGAGGTCCATTTCCTGGACACCACGGTGCAAATAAGTGACGGTCACATCAATACCACCCTATACCGAAAGCCTACCGACTGCTATGCTTACCTGCATGCCTCCAGCTTCCATCCTGGACACACCACACGATCCATTGTTTACAGCCAAGCACTGAGGTACAACCGCATATGCTCCAACCCCTCAGACAGAGACCTACACCTACAAGATCTTCAAAAAGCAGTCTGTAAACTATGATACCCACACGAGGAAGTGAGGAGACAGATTGACAGAGCCAGACGTGTACCCAGAAGCCTCCTGCTATGGGACAAGCCCAAGAAAGAAACCAACAGAACACCATTGGCCATCACCTACAGTCCTCAGCTAAAACCTCTCCAACACATCATTAGTGATCTACAACCCATCCTGGACAATGATCCCTCGCTTTCACAGGCCTTGGGAGGCAGGCCAGTCCTTGCCCACAGACAACCCACCAATCTGAAGCATATTCTCACCAGCAACTACACACCGCACCATAATAACTCTAACTCAGGAACCAATCCATGCAACAAACCTCGGTGCCAACTCTGCCCACATATATACACCAGCAACACCATCACAGGACCTAACCAGATCAGCCATACTGTCACTGGTTCATTCTCCTGCACATCTACTAACGTAATATATGCCATCATGTGCCAACAATGCCCCACTGCTATATACATCGGCCAAACTGGACAGTCCCTACATAAAAGAATCAATGGACACAAATCAGATATTAGGAATGGCAACATACAAAAACCTGTAGGGGAACACTTCAATCTCCCTGGACACACAATTGCAGATCTAAAGGTAGCCATCCTGCAGCAAAAAAACTTCAGGACCAGACTTCAAAGAGAAACTGCTGAGCTACAGTTCATCTTCAAGTTTGACACAATCAACTCAGGATTAAACAAAGACTGTGAATGGCTCGCTAACTACAAAAGCAGCTTCTCCTCTCTTGGCATTCACACCTCCAGATCAGCTACTAGAAGTGGGCCTCATCCTCCCTGATTGGATCCACCTCGTCATCTCCAGCCTGATTTTGGCCTGCATATTTATACCTGCCTCTGGAAATTTCCACTACATGCAGCTGACGAAGTGGGTCTTTGCCCACGAAAGCTTATGCTCCAACACTTCAGTTAGTCTATAAGGTGTCACAGGACTCCTCACCGCTTTTACTCACAATTTAGTTATCTTTCTTGCAAGTGTAAATTAAGTTGAAACTCCCTTGTAAGAACTGGCGTCACAAAGACGGACCAACACAATTTGGCATCTTAGATAAGAAAGAGGATACGGGCCCCTATGGGTATAAAGATGGGTCCAGCAGCACGCTTACTCTGAGCATCAATCTACCATCTCTCTGCTGGTCGGGTTAGGTGATTGGCCTCCCGAGGTTCCACGGGGACGCTCACCTCGTATTCGTCTTTCTTAGGAATTGAGGGACCGGCCCTGGCCTGATACGCTGGAGTCGAGAGGCACAGAAGGGGGTAAAAAATTGTACCTGGATGTATCCTTTGTCTTAAGTGTACACATAAACTTAGAGCTCTTTAAAGATTAAGCTGTCACTTGGTACCATTATTTCTATTTTCTATCTTTATTTTCTTTGTAACCATTTTTAAGATCTATATTTGCTAGCCGTTAAGAAATAAAGCAATAGCCATTGTAACCATATGATTTATAAGCTTCGTTAATAAACCTGTAACTGTTTAAGCTTTAACCTGACTCCTTCAGTTGCTGTAACAGAACCAAGCACATTTAAAAGAACTCCAGCTGGTCATAAGGGACAGATACAGGCAGAGCTGGGCGTTTGGATCGTGTCACTTCCAGAGGACAGATCCATGGGGCATCTCTCAGCCTTCCCTAGGCTGCCCGCTGCGAAGGGATCCTGTATCCTAGCAGTCAAAATCTGAGATCTAATAAGCTCTCCCTGTAAACTCTGGGGCGTCTGTGAGCCTGTTGGCTGCCCGCCGTGAAGGGACCCCGGTCCTAGCGGTCAAAGACATGGACGTAAAACTTCTCAGGGCGCCCGTCAGCCTCCCCTAAGGCCGCCCGCTGTGACAGGACCTTGTGTCCCAGCAGTTGAAGACTCGGGTGTAACATACACACACACACTGCCCTGACCATCGGCTGACAGCAGTTAGTCCGGACCTGTAAATTTCAAAAATGGCGACCGGCTGGGAAGATGCAAATCCAGCGTGGGATATTTAAATCCCGGGCTTGATTTGCTACTTCGAATGCCTACATTAGCCTCCCTAGTTCGAACTAGGGGGCTAGTGTAGACATACCCTTGGGGATCCATTTGGAGTCCGGGAATCCATGCTTTTTGCCTCAACTCAAAAAAGATCGATTGACATTGGAAAAGGTTCAGAAAAGGGCAACAAAAACGATGAGGGGTTTGGAACGGGTCCCATATGAAGAGAGATTAAAAAGCCCGGGACTTTTCAGCTTAGCAAAGAGGAGACTAAGGGGGGATCGAATAGAGATCTGTAAAATCACGACTGGTATGGAAAAAGTCATACTTTTTACTTACTCCCGCAATATAAGAACTGGGGGTCACCAAATGAAATGAATAGGTGGCAGCTTTAAAACAAACAAAAGGACGTTTTTCTTCACTCAGTGCACAGTCAACCAGTGGAACTCCTTGCTAGAGGATGCCGTGAAGGCTATAACTTTAACAGGGTTCAAAAAAGAGCTAGATAGATTCATGGAGGTTAGGTCCATCGATGGCTATTAGCCAGGATGGGTAGGGATGGTGTCTCTGTTTCTCTGGAGGTGGGTGACAGGGGAGGGATCATGTGAGGATTACCTGTTGTATTTCCTCCTTCTGGGGCACCTGGCATTGGCCACTGTCGGCAGACAGGACACTGGGCTACATAGACTTTTGGTCTGACTCAGTCTGGTCGTTCTTATGTTCCAGTGTGCGGGGCCATTAACCCTCTCCTGCTACGTCAGACCGCAGCTCTGGGAAACACGCAGGATGTAGTGATTGAATTTGCCACAATGGGGTTCCTGACTTACAGTGCATCAGTAGATGGCCTGGATCCCCTTCTTGCAGCACCAGCCCTCATGCCACTGATAGCACCACAGAATGGACTACTTTCTATGTTCGTGCAAGCGCTGGAGGATCCTGGGAATCCTTGCAGGCTCCACCTACCCCTTGCTCCTCCTCGGCTAACGAAATCGGCTGCCAGCTACCTCAGAAGCACCCAGGGCTGATTCTGCTCCCTGCTGAGCTGGTGCAGAGTGCCATTCGAATGTGCTTCTGGCCACTTGAAGGATCCCTGGTGTTGTTTCCTCACAAGATTGGACCTCGGTGAGGAAAATAGCCCCGTGGGTCTAGCTGCCTGCTGTGTCCTGCATAATGTCTGTGAAGCAAAGGAGGGAGGGAGGAGTTTCTGCGGGGATGGCGGTGGAGTGGCTGTCTGCCGCATTGGAATCGCTAGACAGAAGAGCTCACTTCAGAGCTGTAGGGAGGCTTGGAGAGGCCGTTCTCCCAGTACGCCAGGGTTAGGGTGCAGCTGTAGCGTGTTCTCCCTGACCCTGCGCTTTTGTAGCCGGGAGTAGTTGTGTGCGGGTTGCTGTACATAGAACATTGTCAATGCCCCTGTGAATTCTATTTGCCAGTGATCCTATGAATTGTGTGGCACTGTTACTGTGGCGGGCAACAGGTTCCTCTCGGACCCGCCGAGCACTTGGCAGTGTATGTTTGGCACCAATAAAGACAAATGATGTTCCAAATAATATAACGTTGAAAACAAGGACATTAAAATTCAATAAAACCTAATACATGAAACCAGCAGAACGTGCGAAGGGGAAAGAACATGCACGTCAGTTTCAGCGTTGCAGAGATCATAGACTCCTAGAACTGGGAGGAACCATGCAAGGTCAGCAAGTCCAGTCCCTTCCTTCATGGCAGGACCAAGCACCGTCTTGACCATCCCTGACAGATGTCTGTCCTCTTGCATGAGTAAAAAGAAAAAAGCTCTGTCCAGCTGGTGTGGGGGGACGGGAGATTTATCCACACACTGCCCTGAGGTTCCTTCCCCTGCATCCAGCTCCTCCATTCCTGAGTGGCAGGACTGACGGGGAGACAAAAACAGGCCCTCTCTTGCTGCACAGCTGGATCCCCCATTAGCCTGTCCCCCATTTTCCTCCTCCTCTTCCTTATCCACAGCCGCCTCCTCCTCACTGCTCCTGGTTCTTTGGAAGTATTGATCCTGTTGTTGTGGGGAGGGGAGAAGAAGGATCTCCATTGAAGATGACATGTAGCTCTTTGGCTTAGCACTGAATCCACGGCTGGCCTTGCTGGCACATCTGCTGCAGTTCCTTGGCTTGCATCTGTCACTGCTCCTGGTCCCTGCCACAGCCCTGCTCCTGCAACCTCTGAGCAATCTGCCGGGCTAGCTCAGAGCTGTGTCTGTGTCATGTCAGCAGGGGGAATGGAATCAGCGACCTCTGGAGTTTCCTGAATGAGCCTCTACAGCATGAGCTAAAAGCCAGCTGGTGCTGTGCTAAGGCAGTAGAGCAAACTCCTTCTTCCTCTCCGTAAGTGGTCTCAGTGCCACTCCATGGGACAGTGCCCCATGCCTAGAAGGTGTGTGGGTTACACCTGCTCAGCCTCTTCTCCCCAAAGTCCCAGGAGACCCAATCTCTCATCTGGAGTGCAGCTGGAGCGTGTAGCTGGTGTGGCCAGTTGTGCTCAGCAATGGAGAGCTGCTAAATGCGCTCAACCTCAGGAAAAGGAATTTCAAAAAGGTGTGATGCTTTAAAGGGGAGGAGAGGCTCCTGGCATTCTTGCGTCCAGGGCAGTGGAGTTCACCATGGGACCGGAGTGGTCGGGGTGGGGCATTGTGGGACAGCTGCTGGAGGACAGTTAGGGTTGGTATACCGTATAAAAAGATCTCACAAAACTAAGTAGTTGGTCAACAAAATGGCAAATGAAATGTAATGTGGATAAATGTAAAGTAATGCACATTGGAAAAAATAACCCCAACTATACGCACAGTATGATGGGGGCTAATTTAGCTACAACTAATCAGGAAAGAGATCTTGGAGTCATCGTGGATAGTTCCCTGAAGACATCCACACAGTGTGCAGTGGCAGTCAAAAAAGCAAACAGGAAGTTAGGAATCATTAAAAAAGGGATAGAGAAAAAGATGGAGAATATCTTATTGCCCTTATATAAATCCATGGTACGCCCATATCTGGAATACTGCGTACAGATGTGGTCTCCTCATCTCAAAAAAGATATACTGGCATTAGAAAAGGTTCAGAGAATGGCAACGAAAATGATTAGGGATTTGGAGCAGGTCCCATATGAGGAGAGATTAAAGAGACTGGGACTTTTCAGCTTGGAAAAGAGGAGACTAAGGGGGGATATGATAGAGGTCTATACAATCATGAGTGGCGTGGAGAAAGTGAATAAGGAAAAGCTATTTACTTGTTCCCATAATATAAGAACTAGAGGCCACCAAATGAAACTAATGGGCAGCAGGTTTAAAACAAATAAAAGGAAGTTCTTCTTCACAGAGCGCATAGTTAATCGGTGGAACTCCTTGCCTGAGGACATTGTGAAGGCTAGGACTATAACAACGTTTAAAAGAGTAATAGAGATGTAGCCGTGTTAGTCTGGTCTTGCTGAAAAAAAAGGAGACCTAGATAAAAGAGAACTAGATAAATTCATGGAGGTGAAGTCCATTAATGGCTATTAGCCAGTATGGGTAAGGAATGGTGTCCCTAGCCTCTGTCTGTCAGAGAGTGGAGATGGATGGCAGGAGAGAGATCGCTTGATCATTACCTGTTCAATTCACTCCCTCTGGGACACCTGGCATTGGCCACTGTTGGCAGACAGGGTGCTGGGCTGGATGGACCTTTGGTCTGACCCAGTGTGGCCATTCTTATAAGTAACACGGTGTCTCCCCAGTCACTGCATTGACCCAAATACATAGCCGATGGCTCTCTGCTGTGTGGGGTAGTGGTGTTCATATGTTGGTGTAACAGGTCACTTACAGCAAGGGAGACCAATTTACGAGTACCCACATGCACAACTCGGGCAGCGTAAGCTGCATTGTGTTGACCTAGCTTTGTAGTGGAGACCAGATAACAGTCTTATAGGCGAGCCAAGATACAGCAGCAATGATAAGACACATTTGCCCCCCCACTGCATTTCAAGCAAAACTTTCCAAGCTTTAACACTTTCAGCCCTACATGTCAGGGGTCACTGCCACCCGTGACAACGGTCATGGGCCCATTGGTTTTTAATGTCAAAGAAAAGAGAGTGGCAATTAGCCATAGGGCAGCCCTAGAGGGCTTGCATGCAAGTGGGCACCAGGTTTTGAGAGCTAACTCCATGAAATCCTATTACACGAAAGAAAAGGTCATATTTGCATCGCCCACTCGAAAGGCCCAACATAGAGATTTCCTCTAAAGCACTAAATTGTCTTTAAACATCAGGATTTCTAAGAACAAAAGCATCAGCTAATCTCCCTATAATCCTATTAAAGCGATAAGACAAAAATCACAATAAGTTTGAATAAAATACAATTAGGCCCTGGAGCTAGACAAACAGCTTAAATCGAGAAGATTAAATCATCGTGTTTTTCCAGAAGTACATATTTGGGGGTTTTTAATGTCTTAGGCTACTTCTAGACTAGGGGTTTTTTGTGGGATACCAGAGTATCCTGCAAAAACCCCGCCGCGTCTAAGAAACGTGTTTGCTCTTCCGCTTTTTTTTCGCGGAAGAGAAAACGCGCTCTTTTGGGGAGCCCTGTATTCATGAGGTACAAGGGGTCCACTGAAAGAGGAGGTTTTTTCCACCATTTGGCCCTGTCTGGATGGAGTCAAATGGCAGAAAAGCCTCTTCCAAAAAGAAACCTTTTTCTGCAAAAACACCGCAATCTAGCCCTAGCCTTAGACTGTGGATATCAAAGAGTTCCCAGTTATTACTGAACTCAGCCTAAAAGAGCTGTCTGTACTCCTTCTGTTATTTCCTGTTAAAAATCATCGAGCCAGGCCCCCAAATGGCCTAAATGGTCCTGTCTCCATGGAACTGCCAATTTACACTAGCTGTGGATCTGGTCCATTTAACAATCTTTTATGGGAAGGATAAACCTGCCAGTAGTGAAACAGTTTCTGTACTCAAGACCGGCCGGCTTGTCTCTGCAATTTGAGTGCACACACGTCGCAAGTGAAAGGACTCATCTTGGCATTTAATTTAGATCCAATAAGACCTTGAGTTCATTGTTCATTAGCGATCAAAGATCCCTCTATAAAACAAAAGCCAATCCTCTTTACGGAGGACAAACCACAAAGCCGATAAAGCTCAATAAGCTTAAGTGGATGGTGAAGCTTGGCAAAAAGGGGTTTAAAAGATATATGAACTAGAAACGTATTGAAATGCAAGAGCAGTCGGGCGGAATCAGTGAACTGTACAGCTCTGCTTTCTCAGGCGGCCGTGCAGCCAAGCACTTAAGTGCATGCTTATTCAGCAAAAGTCTGGAGACAGCCCTATTACCCCTTCCCTGCCCACATTCAGCCTATGATGCAAAACTCCTTTCTTCCCAAAGGTTTTCAGCAGACCACAGAGAGGGGGTAAAACCTGTCCTCCCCGACAGTCAGTGGTGGTTCCTCTGTTCACACCACACCTACAATTCACAGATAGGACAAAACCATTGAAGGACTGAGGTCCTGGCTTGTGCAGAACTCACTGCTATGCTCAGTTGTGCAGCACAGCCCAGCTGACATGGTGATGGGCACATCAGACATGCAGATGGAGAAAATATATGGAAGGGGTCTGACGCCTTTCTCAAATGGGCTTACGAGCAGAGGGACTGCATGGAGTTAAGTGGGGTTACTCCTGATTTACCTCAGTAGAAGTGAGACAAGGAATCAGATCTAGGCTAGGTCTACACTAGCTGGAGTCGGCTTATCTTAAGCCAGGAGTGGGGAACCTTTTTTGGGTTGGGAGTCGCTGACCCACAGAAAAATCAGTTGGGGGCTACCCACAAGTGAGAAGAACCACCCCCCCACACACAAAAAACCCCTCACTGATGTAGTCCCCAACTCAGGAGAAAAATACTCCATACAATCCCCTTGCACACCCGAGCCTAGGGGGGCCCAGGCTAGTAGATTTTGTGTGCTCCAGCCCCACAATGTGGCAACAGGGGCAGATGGGGCATCAGCGCAGGCTTCCCAATGTTGGGTGGGGCTCTGAGCCTCAGGGGCTCTATCCAGGCAAGCCTGGGCCCGCATCTGACTCCCGGGCCTCAGGTTCCCCACCCCTGCTTTAAGCTGAGCGTGGCACTGTCTTCACAGAGGGAGGCTGGCTTACTCCTCACGACTGCGAGGAGTATGAGTGCCAACCGGAGCCACCCTCAGCATTTGATTTAGCAGGTCTTGACTAGACCCGCTAAATCAAATGCCAGAAGATTAATCTCTGGCATGGTAAGTGAAGACGTGGCCTTAGACAAGTAGTGTTAGACATACACAGCACTACTCAGGAGATGCTTTTGATACTTCGGTTGAGGTTGGCCCTGCTTTGAGCAGAGGGTTGGACTAGATAATTCCCGAGGTCTCTGCCAACCCTTCTCTTGTATAATTCTATGTTCCACTAGTTGTGGGATCAGCCCCTCAGTCCATCATAAGGTGCTTTGGAATCCTTTGGCATCACCCTCTGCTACATACCGGGCAGCTCCTTTTCAGGTTATTTGACACCGTTTGATTCAAGTAACATTGATGAGACGACCACAGCTGTTGGGGTTTGATGCGTGCGGCAGCCTGCCTTTCCCCTGCATCTTCAAGCAAGGCTTCATCTATTCAACATGCGGTGCTGCCGGGGGGCAGTAATCAGCAAAGATGTCACGGATGCTAATGGATTATCAGTTTTCTTTCAGCCTCATTAGATTTTCTGAGAGCAAAACCTGTTTGAGGAATGTCACCGCACAGATTGTCCTGCGGCTCTGTCCTTGTTGCTTATGTTCCTTGCCCACAACAAGAATTGGAGTCACAGGGAAGCACGGATCTAGGATCGCCACTGATTCCCTGGTACCGAAAATTCTCATCTCCGTGCTCCCGTTATTCCTCTGTGTGTGTGTATCTTAGGAATTCATGGGCCAAATTAAGCTGCAGCCGATGAAATTTCTTAAATTCTACTGGGAAGGGAATCTTTGGCCTTACCTTGATCACCCTAATTTACATAGGCCATGTTTAAACTCCGTGGAAGATCGACACTGCCACCGTCGATCTTCTCAGGTTTGAATTAGCGGGGCTAGTGAAGACCCATTAACTCAAACGGAGAGGGCACGCCTGTTGGCGCCGGAACTCCTGCTCCTGAAGAGGAGTAAGGGAGGTTGACAGGAGTGTTTGCTCCCATTGACCTCCCGCTGTGTGAACGGCCCAAAAACACAATTTCAGATCCATCAACGCCCGCTACGTAATGAACTTAGCTCGAGTGGCGTGTCTTAAGTCAACTTTCTCCGTTAATGTAGACCAGGCCTTAATCATTTCAACTTGGGGAAATGACTTCAGTCAGATTTCCCCGTTTCCCGGTAAATGTGCCTGTAAACAGCCAGGGGATGATAGTCAGACAGGCAACCAGGTTAAAAGGACATAATTGTCCCTTTAATCTCCCTCACTAATTCCTCATCGAACTGGCTCTGTTTGCCAGTCTAATTACCAGCCCTGCACAGCTCCTCTCGGGCTCAGCAAATCCAGCTGTGCACCCTCATCTCTCTGCACCACGGTCACCAGAAAGAAAAAAGATTGTGCAGTTAGAATGCAACCAGGCTTGTTGAGATCATGCACAAGCAGGGCAGAATCCACACACCCTTCCAGCGCTGAGCTGGCTTTGCTGGGCCGAGATGGTTTCAGATGGGTGTTGAAAACTGGGTAGACAGGGAATTACTTTGGTGGAAGGCTACGAGGCAGGGCCATAGGATTTATGGGGCCCTATGCCCGATGGCAGCCAAGCGGGGGTCGTTTTTTAGCACTGTGATTTTATAATCTCCAGCCTCGCACCAACGAAATATCTTGAAAACAAATTTTAAACTCAGCTCCTGTCGACTAACACAACAAATGTGGAAACTGACAGGGCCGGTGCGCTGCTCATCGATCTGGCAGGCTTTTTCACTTTTAAGTTAGCTAGATCCTCTCCGGAGGAAGCCGAGCCACGGAACAAGGATAGGAAGAGGCAGAAGGGTGGACTTTAAGACCCTGCCGTGTCCCAAATTTTCAGGAGCTCCACGCAGCTGTGTATTCTGTGTATGGGCAAGGACGGCCCTACTACAAGGAGGTTGTTCCAGATTACAGGACCTGCAAAGGAGATAGGACTAAAACAGGCTGCAAGGGATAGATCTGCGCATGCTTCAGCATTTAAGCCAGTCACTAATTGATGAGGCTGAGGAAGAAACTTCCTCGTGGGGCAGTGATTCTATAGCTGCCCACGAGGCGGGTTTCTTGCCCCTCCTTTTGAACCATCGACCATGGGCCACTGTTGGAGGGGGAACACCAGAAGGGTGGACAACTGGTCTGTTGCAGTAGGGTGCTTGCTATGGTCTGATGGGTGGTCTGTTGACCCCCACCGCACAGATCAGCAGCAGGAGACTGTGGCATGGAGGACCCGAGAGGGGGCCTGAGTTAGATGAACCAAAGGAGGAATGAAAAATGTTGCTCTGAGGTCTACGGGGATCAGCCGGGCTGCCTGGGCAAGTGCCATTTCAAAGCCAGTGATGTGACACAAAGAGCGAGTCATGTACATTTCACAGATTAAAAAGAGTGAGTTGGCTTCTGGGATGTAGTGGGACATCTTGCTGATCGCTAGGCTTGGGCTGTCCCATACTGGCCCTGTCTGTGAGCACGGCCAAGAAGGGGGGCCAGCCACTGCCCTGATCGGTTCTGACTGGGGGGAGGGAAGGAGGTTGGAACAAAGGAAGTACGTGGGGGGAGGAAGAGTGAGTCGGGGGCTGGAAACATGATGGAGACAACCTAGGGAGGGGGCTTGGAGACTACGGGCTCAGGCACCCCGCCTTAAGGAGTCTGGGGCATCCTAGCCCCCCTCCTATTGCCACATCATGTCTATGCTCTGCTGTATTCTGGAAAATCAGTAAACCCCTCTCTATTCTGCTGGCTGGTGGAGACTGTTCTGGCTACTACGGGGGTGCAGGATCGGGGAAACCCCAACTCGCCATCATAGTTTCTCTGCATTATTCCGCAGGCGTGGCGAGGGGAGCGCTGCTACGGTTATATACAGGGCTGGGGCGTGATTGGCGGGTTGAAAGGGTCGTTCTTCACATGGTGGTAGAGGGCCCAGCCTGCTGATCAGAACAGAAAGCTGCTCGCTGCCCCTGGCAGCAGGCTCTGGTCTGTGTGCCACTTTGCAATGGGTGCAAAGTCAGGAATAAAGGCACTCATTTATATAGCACTAGTCAATGCACTGAACAGCAGAGCGAGGGACCAGCTGACCACCGGGTTCTAAGCGATGGAAAAGTTTCACAAACCCTGAAAGCTTCATGGGCTGCTATTCACTCTGGCAGTCTCTTTAAAAACTTTCAGTCGCCCAATCAGACACCCCGGCTAACAGACAGCAGAGAATACCATCGCTCTTAGGTATGTTGGCCTGCACCAGGACTGTCAGCTAGCCAACACTGCACCTGCATGTGAACCTTCCCCCCTGCTGAAATTCTTTCAAAGAAATGATTTGGTTTGTGAAAATATCGGAGATGATCAGGACTGAATAGTAGACAAAGTCTCTACGCATCTGAGTGGCCTTAAGTTATTCTGACACGTAAGTGTTTGCAGGATCGGGGCTCATGGGTTTGCATCAAGGTCCTATTAAATCAATAGTAATCTTTCCATTGAGCTGAATAGGCTTTGGATCTGGTTGTACATTGGTAGCCAATCATTTCAAGTCCTTACGTGTTTTCTGTCCATACTCAGTCTACACGGCACGGCTATTTAGGGTACCGGAGGTATCCCGAAATAGCTACCCTGCATCTTAATAAGCCGCCTGTTATTTCAAAATATTTTTTGAAATAATGGGTGCACTGTTTCAGCACACCTGTAACCCTTGTTCCACGAGGGTTAAGGGATGTTTTGAAATAGTACATTATTTCAAAATGTGGCGCAGTTGTAGACACGATTTCAAAATAGGATCCAAATAAGCGACACAGTTTGTGTAGTGCAGAGTGCATCTCTTATTTCAAGTTTAGGGCGCTGTGTAGATGTCCCCCTACAGTGACAAAGCCAAGACCACTCAGCCAGGGTGGCTGTATAATGAAAAGATTTTTAAAATACGCTGACACACTGGAAAGGACTGGAGCAGTTCAAGGGCTGCAGATAATATCTTGAGGCAACAGCCTTCAAGAATCTGTTTAGTTTAAGCACATAGGACCAGCCATACCGGGCCAGGCCAATGGTCAATGTAACCAAGTCGTCTGTCTTCCGACAGTGGTTGGGGCCAGGTGTTTCAGAGGGAATGGACAGGAGAGGGGCAATTATCGAGTAAGCCATCCCCTTTCATCCCAGTTTCTGGCAGTCAGAGAGTTAGCGGGATGCCCTGAACACGGGGTTACGTCCCCGAGCATGTTGGCAAACAGCCATTGAGGGACCAGTCCTCTCGGAACTCACCTAATTCTTGTTTGAAAACCCTGTTATGCTTCTGGCCTTCACAACACCCCCTGACAAGTCCCATGGGTTGATGGTGAGCTGTGTGAAGAAGGACAACTCACTGCCTTTTGTTGGTTTGAAACCTGCTGCCTCTTAGCATGGCTGGGTGAACCCCGGTTCTTGCGTTATACGAAGAGGTAAATAACACGTTGCTATTCTCTTTCTCCACATCAGTCATGATTTCGTAGACTTCTCTCCTACCCCCCTTAGCTGCCTCTTTTCCAAGCTGAACAGTCCCAGCCGGTTTAATCTCTCCTCACATGAAAGCTGTTTCAGGCCCCTAAGCAATTTGTGCCTGGCTCTGTGCTTCTTTTCAATTCTAACGCATCTTTTTGGAGAGGGGACGGCCCGCCCTGCATGCAGGAGTGAGGGTGTGGGCGTGCTGTGGGTTTAGATAGCGGCATTATGCTGATTTATTATCTATCCTTTTCCTAATGGTTCCTAGCTTTCTGTGAGCTTTTTGACGGCTGCTGTACACCGAGCAGGTGGTTTTAGAGAGCTCCCCGTGGCAGCTCTCAGATCTCATTCTTGGGGGATAACAGTTCATTTCAATCCCAGGATTTTATAAATAGGGTAGGAATTATGTTTGCCAGTATACATTCGTTTAGACCAGGGCTACTCAACTTTGGAAGCCCCGGGGGCCACAGAGACACTCACAGCGCATGCTGAGGGCCACAACTTGAGTGTGGTTGCATATACATGTCAATATATATGCAAATATATGCAAAGATTAAGGCAAGACTGCACAACACACAGGCCCCATTTAAGTCAGTTCTGCTGGTATGAATCAAATGCAATACTGACCCGATTTCCACCCCTACGACAGCACTTTTCATGAGCAACGACAGTCCAGGAATTTAACTATTAAAAAGCGTCTCAACAGAAGACCATTCTATTGACTCCTCTTTTGTTTTGGCGCCCGCCCGCGGGCCTCGTGTTGAGCCCCGGGTAAACCCAAACCTCACCGCGGGCCGCAAACAAACGGGCCGCGAGCCGCATGGAGCCCACGGAATGTGTGTTGAGCAACCTTGGTTCAGATGTAGCCGCACCGGTTTCATCTGCTCTTTCGCTGCCCAGTCACGCTGCTTGGGGAGAATATTTTGTAACTTTCTGCATTCAGCTTTGCATTTCTGGGAACTGATGCTGCATCACCCGCAGTCTTTTTATTCTCCCTTTTCTAGATTGTTCAGGAGGGTGTGGACCGGCTCTGGGGCTGGCGGAGGCTGGTGGGTTTTACAGAAGGGAAGGTGGGGAGGCGACTGGATTCCTGTGCAGAACTATCCTCCGGGGAGACAGGACCAGAAGAGCTCTGGGTGGGTCAGCAGCTCGTCACTTTCACCCGCAGAAGTTGGTCCAGCGAAAGGCCGCCCCCCGCACCCTGTCTGTCGGGCACTGACGGGCTCTTTACACAAGAGGAGAGACCACTCGAACAAGAGCCAGTGGCTGGGAGCGAAAGGCGGAACCACTCAGCTGGGAAGGGAGGGGTGCCTTTCTAACAATGAAAACACCGGCAGTGGGTATTGTGGGCCAGGGAGGCCAGGCCTCCCGCAACAGCCTCCCGTGGCTCCTCCCACACTGCCCCAAGGCCAGGCCCCGCCCACACCGCCCCGAGACTAGGCCCCGTCCACACCGCCCCGAGGCCAGGGCCCGCCCACACCGCCCCGAAGCCAGGCCCCGCCCACACCGCCCCGAGACTACGTCCCATCAACACCGCCCTGAGACTAGTCCCCGCCCACACCACCCCGAGACTAATCCCCGTCCACACCGCCCCGAGGCCAGGCCCCGCCCACACCTCCCCGAGGCCAGGCCCTGTCCACACCGCCCCGAGGCCAGGCCCCGCCCACACCGCCCCGAAGCCAGGCCCCGCCCACACCGCCCCGAGACTACGTCCCATCCACACCACCCCGAGACTAGTCCCCGTCCACACCGCCCCGAGACTAGTCCCCGCCCACACCTCCCTGAGGCCAGGCCCCAGCCACACCGCCCCGCGACTTGTCCCCACCCACACCGCCCCGAGACTAGGCCCCGTCCACACTGCCCCAAGGCCAGGCGCCACCTACAACGCCCCGAGAGTAGGCCCCGCCCACACCGCCCCGAGGCCAGGCCCCATGCATGCCGCCCCGAGACTAGGTCCCGTCCACACTGCCCCGAGGTCAGGCGCCACTGACACCGCCCCGAGACTAGGCCCCGCCCACACCGCCCCAAGGCCAGGTGCCTCCTGCTGATGCAGGGAGCAGGCTGGTGTGCCTCCCAAAGGGACTCAGGGGACTGGTGTTTGGGCTGTGGTCCCAGGCTCTCTGGGACTGGCCGCCCAAGCACCAGGACTGGGGGCGTGGAAAGTGGGCAGCCTGGCTGCCTGCAGCACCAGGGCTAGGAACACTGTGACCATGTTGCCCAGGGGCTGTGGGGTACAGGCAGGAGGTAGGGGCATGAGCAGGGTGTGGGTATGGGCAGGAGGTAGGGGCAGGAGTGGGGTGTGGGTGTGGGGTATGGGCAGGAGGTAGGGGCAGGAGTGGGGTGTGGGTGTGGGGTACGGGCAGGAGGTAGGGGCAGGAGCGGGGTGTGGGTGTGGGGTATGGGCAGGAGGTAGGATGCAGGAGCGGGGTGTGGGTGTGGGGTATGGGCAGGAGGTAGGATGCAGGAGTGGGGTGTGGGTGTGGGGTATGGGCAGGAGGTAGGATGCAGGAGCGGGGTGTGGGTGTGGGGTATGGGCAGGAGGTAGGATGCAGGAGTGGGGTGTGGGTGTGGGGTATGGGCAGGAGGTAGGATGCAGGAGTGGGGTGTGGGTGTGGGGTATGGGCAGGAGGTAGGATGCAGGAGTGGGGTGTGGGTGTGGGGTATGGGCAGGAGGTAGGGGCAGGAGTGGGGTGTGGGTGTGGGGTACGGGCAGGAGGTAGGGGCAGGAGCGGGGTGTGGGGGTGGGGTATGGGCAGGAGGTAGGATGCAGGAGCGGGGTGTGGGTGTGGGGTATGGGCAGGAGGTAGGATGCAGGAGCGGGGTGTGGGTGTGGGGTATGGGCAGGAGGTAGGATGAAGTAGTGGGGTGGGGCTGTAGGGTATGGGCAAGAGGTAGGGGCAGGAGCAGGGTGTGGGTGTGGGGTATGGGCAGGAGGTAGGGGCGTGGGAACAGGTGGCTCTGTGTGTCCCTGCACTTGCCCCCCACCACTTTGATTGGCTGCTCTTCCTGGCCAATGGGAGCGGTGGTGGTTGAGTGACACCCACGACACACACGGGGGGGGGGGGGGAATTGAAGTGGGGGGGGGAGGGGGAGCAGCCGTGCTCCGGCGCTTTAATGGCTGCCCCCAGGCAGAGCCGCAGCACACAGGGGCTTTAGTAGCTGCATCACAGGGTCCTGGCCTAAGGACCCCCCCTTAGCCTGGGGCTGCTGCCCCTTTCATAACCCGGCCCTGGGCCTGAGGGATCAGACGCCTGTAGGTAGCCACAGTCTAGAGGGGAAAATCAGGGAGGGGGGGAAGGAGTTGGGGTTAAGCCCGGGGGAAGATGCTGCCAGACCATGTGTGTGGGTGTGACGTAGTGGGGGTACCTTGCTGGTTGCTATGCTGGGCAGTGGGTTGTCAGTGACCGCCACTGGCTGCTGTCTGCAGCACGGCCCAGCAGGGCAGGGGATGAGTCATTTTGCAAGGGGGCTTCGAAACTCGTCAGACAGGCATCTCCCACGGAGCGGAAGGATGGGAAGGAAGGGGGCAAGGCCAGACCTGGCTGGGGGCAGGGCTGGAAGGAAGAGTTAGTTTTCTGTCTGGGATCATGGAGGAGACAGCCTAGGGCCCAGAGGGGCTGGAATTTAGGGGCCCAGCATCCCCCATCTCAAGGGGGGCTTAGGCATCCTAGGCCCGGTTCCTGTAACCAGATGACATCTGTGCTGTGCTGTATCCTGGAGAAGCAATAAACTCCCTCTATTCTACTGGCTGGTGGAGTCTGTCTGTGCCATTACGGGGATGCAGGAGTCAGGGGACCCCGACGCGCCGCCACAGTGGTGTCAGGGGTGGGATGCACTGCACCCCATGGATGGAGCTCCCAGCAGCAAGTGACAAGGCGCAGTAGAAGCAAGAGCCGTGGAGCCAGGCGTGCTGGAGACAGAGCGAAGCGGTTCCTGAGAATCGTGGGGCGCAGCAGCACTAGACTGGTGAGTCTGCACCGAGGGGACCAGCGGGGAGATGGCCTACACCCAACTCCTGAAGGCAGAGCTGGTGAAGCTGTGCAGAGAGAGGGGCTTGCCTGTGCGGAACGCAACCAAGGCCCAGCTGATTGCCCGGCTGGAAGAGAATGACCAGCCAGAGGGCTGGGATCCTGTCCCAGTGGGGAGCAGCCAGACCCCCCCCGGGAGCGTGTCAGGCTCTGAGGGTGGGCAGAGCACTGGAACCCACCGGAGAGACGGGACAGCCTCCCAGGGGAACCCTGCAAGCCGTAGTCCACCCAGGGGAGGGTCCAACCCAGCGGAGCTGCGGCGGCTGGAGATCCAGCTGCAGATGAAGGAATTGGAAGTCCAGGACCGCAGAGAGCAGCGACAGCATGAGCTGGCCATGGCAGAGCGGAGAAGCGTTAGGGCCCCGGCTGCGCCGAGTGCGGACGGGCCCCAAGGGCCCCCGGCTGCCAGGCGCTTGGAGAAGCTCGTGGTGGCCCAACTGAAGGACGTGGGCGACATAGACGGGTTCCTCAGCTCCTTTGAGAGGGCCTGTGGACTGCAACGGGTCCCCCCAGCTGACTGGCTACAGGAGCTCATCCCCGCACTGAACCAGGAGGCTGCCGGGGTGCTCAATCAGCTGGAGGACCTACAGCCAGGGGATTATAACCGAGTCAAGGAGGCCCTGCTGCACAAGTTCGGGCTCACCCCCGAGATGTACAGGAAGGAGTTCCGGGGAGGTGCAGAAGGGGCCACGGGAGACCTATGTGGATATGGCCTCCCGCCTGGTGCAATACTGCCGCAAGTGGGTGTCTGGAGTTGGAGCCCAGACCGCAGAGGACCTGCTCAAGCTGGTCATGATGGAGCAGTTCTATGAAGCGTGCACACCCAGCCTGAGGCTGTGGCTCAAGGACTGAAGTCCGGAGAACCCCCAGGAAGCTGGGAGGCTGGCGGATGAGTTCACAGAGAGCCGGTCCGGGTGTGAATGGGAGTCCCAGCGAGAAAGGGAATCGCGCAGAGACCGGTTCTCGGCTGAGCGACGGAGAGAGGCACCTCCGAGGCGAGCCCCAGGGACCAGGACCAGTCAACGGTGCCCCAGAAAACCAGCCAGGGCCCAGGCAGAGCTGACCCAAAAGGGCCCACAGAACCTAACCTGCCATCGCTGTGGGCAACGAGGCCACAAGAGAGCTCATTGCACCAGGCACAAGAACAGATCCCATGACCTGGGACTTTCCAGGGTTAACTGGCTGGAGCTGGAGGAAGGGCAGGCTGCCCCAGAGGCAGGGGCTGGCAGGCAAACCTCAGCTCAGAGTGGGGGGAAGGATACTCCGTGCACCTCCCCTGGGAGGTCTGACCCTCGGGAGGCGGATTTCTCCGTGTACTGGGTGGGGGCAGGACGGCCCCTGCAGAGCGAGTGCCTCGTGCCCCTGGAGGTGGATGGTAGGAAGGTGACGGGTTTCTGGGACACGGGGGCGGAGGTGACGCTGGCCCGATCCGACATAGTGGCTCCAGATCGGGTTCTACCCCACGCTCAGCTGACCCTGAAGGGCATAGACGGGTCCCCGTTTAAAGTGCCTGTAGCCAGGGTGCATTTGAAATGGGGGGGCCAAGGAAGGTCTCAAGGAAGTGGGGGTGCACCCGCACTTGCCCACGGAAGTGCTGATGGGGAATGACCTAGAGGAGTGGACCCATGAATCCCAGTGGGCTCTAGTCACCACCCGTAGCCAGAGCCAGCGAGGGGCTGGCAACCTGGATCCAGGGAAGGACTCCATGCAGGCTCAGGGTCCCATCGCAGTGGACACGGGGTCCAGCCAAGCTGGGACTCCGGACCTAGGCAAGGGCAGGGAACAGGTCCCGATCCCCGCCCCACCGGCTGAATTCCAGGCTGCGGTGCAGGCAGACCCCTCCTTGCAGAAGCTGAGGGACCAGGCTGGCCTCCGTGCAGCTCAGCCCCTGGGGAGAGGTGGCCAGGAGAGATTCCTGTGGGAGCAGGGATTCCTGTTCCGGGAATGGCTTCCCCCCAGGAAGGTGAGGGCATGGGGGGTCCAGCGGCAGCTGGTCGTCCCCCAAAGGTATCGCCACAAGCTGCTGTATCTGGCCCACGACGTCCCCTTTGCGGGCCAACGGGGGATCCGGCGCACACGGCTGAGGCTGCTTCAACACTTCTACTGGCCGGGGATATTTGCAGCCGTGCAGCGGTACTGCCAGTCCTGCGACTCCTGCCACAGGGGCGAGAAGGCCCAAGACAGGAGGAAAGCTGCTTGGGGGCCCCTACCCCATATAGAGGAGCCTCTGGGCTTGCTGAGAGAGTTATGGGAGGCGAAGACCTCCCTGGATGGAGCGTTGGGGGTGGAAGACGTCCTGGCTTTCTGGGAAAAGCTCGCTGGGCTCATGGCCCCGGCCCGAGAGACCCTGGCCAGAGATCAAGGCCAGTGCAAGGGTGGAGGCGACCACAGAGGACAGGCCTGTGCCAGTCCCCCCGGAGCGGTGCAGCGAGTGTACAGAGGGAAGCCAATTCATGTGGGGCCTCGCCGTGGCCGGCCCAAGTCAAGGGGAGCACCCATGTCCCCAGGGCGGGTTCCCACGCAGAGGACCCCAACTTCCCCAGGTCACGAGCGGAGTGACCCTGCTCAGTTCGCTCTCGGAGGGGGGAGAACTGTGACGTAGTGGTGGTACCTTGCTGGTTGCTATGCTGGGCAGTGGGTTGTCAGTGACCTCCGCTGTCTGCTGTCTGTAGCACGGCCCAGCAGGGCAGGGGATGAGTCATTATGCAAGGGGGCTTCGAAACTCGTCAGACAGGTATCTCCCATGGAGGGGAACAATGGAAAGGAAGGGGGCGAGGCCAGACCTGGCTGGGGGCAGGGCTGGAAGGAAGAGTTAGTTTTCTGTCTGGGATCATGGAGGAGACAGCCTAGGGCCCAGGGGGCTGGAATTTAGGGGCCCAGCATCCCCCATCTCAAGGGGGGCTGAGGCATCCTAGGCCCAGTTCCTGTAACCAGATGACATCTGTGCTGTGCTGTATCCTGGAGAAGCAATAAACTCCCTTTATTCTACTGGCTGGTGGAGTCTGTCCGTGCCATTATGGGGGTGCAGGAGTCGGGGGACCCCGACTCACCGCCACAGGGGGTAGACCCCCATCACGGGTGGGGGGAAGGGGTAACAGTTACCCTGGCAGCACAGCTTCCTCCCAGGTCCTGAGGCAGGTGGGGGGGGAGGGGGTCTTGGACCCGTTCAAGGCATCACCCAAAAGGATGCAGCCCTGACGCTCCTGAATGGGGACCGGCGCCCACAGCGGTGGACAGAGACAACAAGCCCTGTCCTGCTATGCAGGGGTGAGAACAGAGAAGGAGGTGGCAGACAGGCCCGGGAGAACACAGAAGGGTGACACCCTTGCACCAGGCTGCCTCTGAGACAGCAGCCAGGAGGCCAAAGGAGATTGCAAGCCCTGGAGCTGAAGGGCCGATCGACTCCGTTTCAGATGAGAGTTCGTGACCTGATCTGATTGCAGCTCCACTGAACAGCACCCGGTAGGAGACGGGTAGCAGAAATGATTAGGGGTATGGAGCGGCTGCCATCGGAGGAAAGGTTAATAAGATGGGGACTTTTCAGCCTGGAAAAGAGATGACTAAGGGGGGATATGACAGAGGTCAGAGCTGTCTTTATCCGTAAGCAAAATACACAGCTGCGTGGGGCACCTGAAAATTTGGGGCACTGCTGGGTCTTAATGTCCACCCTTCTGCCTCCTTCTATCCTTGTTCTGTGGCTCGGCTTCCTCTGGAGAGGATCTAGCTAACTTAGCCTTGTCTATGCTTACCGGGAGATCAACGCAGCAGAGAGCGATCTCTCTGGGGTCGATTTAGCGGGTCTAGGAAGGCCATGCTAAATTGGCCGCTGAGGACGCTCCTGTCGACGCCAGTACTCCAGGTTGCGTGGAGTAAGGGGAGAGTTTCTCCTGCCGACCCCTGCAGTGTGGACGCTGCAGTAAATTGAACTCAGGTACGTCGACTCCAGCCACGCTATCCATACCGCTGGAGTTGCCTACCTTAGTTCCACTTTGGCCCCTGGAGCAGACCTGCTTTTAAAAGTGCAAAGCCTGCTGGACCTATTAGCAGCACGTTGAACCTGTGAAAGAGCCATTCCAGTCGTAATGGAGCCACTTAAAAGGCATTTGCCAACCCCAGGTACATACGGCCAGGTTATGAATTTACTGTGTGTGTCGACAGGAGCTTAGTTTAAAATTCGCTTTAAAAATATTGTATTCGTGCGTCGCTGAAGATTAGAAAATCACATCTTCACAAAATTGCCCCTCCTCCCCCAAAGCTTCCATCAGCCATAGGGGCACCAGTTTAGTAGTATTGCCTAGGGCCCCCAAAAACCTAAAGATGGACTTGATAGAGGGCTAGACAGTCATGACTGGGGTGGAGAAAGTAAGTAAGAAAGACTTATTTACTCCTTCCCATAACACAAGAACTAGGGGTCACCGCATGAAATGAATAGGCAGCAGGTTTAAAACAAACAAAAGGAAGTATTTCTTCACTCAGCACACAGTCAACCTGTGGAACTCCTTGCCAGAGGATGTTGTGCAGACCGGGACTTGAACAGGGTTCAAAAACAAACTAGATACATTTATGGAATTCTTATTAGCCAAGATGGGTGGGAATGGTGTCCCTAGCCTCTGTTTGTCTGGAAATGGATGACAGGGGAGGGATCACTTGATGATTACCTGTTCTGTTCACTCCCTTTGGGGCACCTGGAGTTGGCCACTATGGGCAGACAGGACACTGAGCTAGATGGACCTTTGGTCTGACATAGTGTAGCCGTTCTTATAGTCATAGCTGGGGCCTCTAGCCTGCACCAAGAGATGTGCTTTAGTCAAACATGTTATGGGGTTCAATCCGGAGGGTCCGTGGCTCTGGCCTGTGATATGCAGGAGGTTAGACTAAATGAATCTATGATTTCATTGGAGACAAGCCCAAACAAGTGGTTGGAGGCAATGCAAACTTACCCCACACATGGATCTTTTGCCAATCCTCGTTTTCATTCCTGTCCTCTCTCTAAAATGTTTCCTGGTTTAGCAAATTATTTTTGAAAGGAAAATTAAAACGGTGAAACAAAATAATTCATTTAATTCAAAATACCTTTCTCTGCCTGGTTGTAGGTGGAAGGTATGGAAGTAAATGCTGCCCATGTCTGAAGTGTGAAAAAAGCTTAGATTCCTAGCAAAATATTGCTAAGCTTTTCTGATCCTGCCCTGTGTCCCCTGGTGCGAGGCTTATGTTATGCTTATAGGAGCGGAAGGCAATTTCGGTACTAAGCTCAACACAAGACTCGTTATCTCTGCACCTAAAACAAAGATAATGAGAACAAACAAACCATGCTCTCCTAATAATTATCTCAGCGAGGAACAAAGGCAGCGCTCCTTCCGACGCATTATGGTACAATAACAAAAAATCATAGCTGACAAAAAATTGGCAAACAAAAGACGTATTTTCTTTTGGTGCAAACAGAAAGGGTTTGTTTTTTGTTAATTACTACAAAGCTGATGTAGAGTTGTAACACTTGCTCAGAGTTACCTGCTGGAAAAACTTCTGTTCTTGTAAACTTGGCGCGGCAGACCTCGCTGATGTTTAAGTTTTTGGGGTGAGGAGTGAGATTTTTAAAAGTACTCAGCAATGCCATAGACTGACCCAAGGCCTTATTCTGGGCAGTCCTTCCAATAATGGCTGAGCCTCTGTGAGATTCCCAAACCAGGACAGTGGGAATTGCTAATCTGTTCCCAGAAGCCTTGCTTGGCTGCTCTCGTGAAGGAAAGACATCTCTAAGTGCCAGTGACGCTCACCCACCTTCTCCCAAGGTCACCCTTCCGATAAAGCACACACAAAAGCATCACCTTATCAAACCGCCTCTGACTGCTCCATCCCAGCTTTGCAGAAGGGGATGAATATCACACTGAGAACAAAGAAAGTATCCTGGGAGTCTCTTTTCATCTGAGCTGTAGTAGCACATGAAGACGCACAGTAATTAACCAGTTGATGGCACCTCCCCATCCCAGCCTCCCAGGCACTGTTCCAAATAAATACCTAACAACTGGTCTTTGGAAATATACCAAAGAGGATCCCGAGAGCTAGATGGATGGATAGATGGTGCCACACACCCGCTGACTAAGGGGTTAAGCTCGGGGAGCTAGCAAGGGTGTTGGCAGGGGGCCAGAAGACCCAATGGGGATACGGTGCTGAAATGTGCATTGTATAACATACCTTGCCTGCTCTCTTTGTGTGGGGAAGTTAAATCAGGAGTGGAGAGACACAGAATGATTTAAACCCAGACAGAACTACCATGCCTCCAAGGAATTTGGGGCATGGAAGTGGACTGAACCAGGAAGGGAAAATGTGTATTTAGTTGAGAGCAGGGCATTTTGATTTGTGTTGGTTGTTTGGTTAAACTTCTCTCATGAATCTATGCCTTCCTTCCCCCATTCGCTATCCCTCCCCAGAGATGTTGTGAACAAGACACGAGAAGTCATTCTTCTGCTCTACTCTGCGCTGGTTAGGCCTCAGTTGGAGTATTGTGTCCAGTTCTGGGCACCACATTTCAAGAAAGATGTGAAGAAATTGGAGAGGGTCCAGAGAAGAGCAACAAGAATGATGAAAGGTCTAGAGAACATGAGCTATGAAGGAAGGCTGAAAGAATTAGGTTTGTTTAGTTTAGAAAAGAGAAGATTGAGTGGGGACATGATAGTCGTTTTCAGGTATCTAAAAGGGTGTCATAAGGAGGAGGAAGAAAACTTGTTCATCTTGGCTTCTGAGGATAGAACAAGAAGCAATGGGCTTAAACTGCAGCAAGGGAGGGTTAGGTTGGACATTAGGAAAAAGTTCCTACCTGTCAGGGTGGTTAAACACTGGAATAAATTGCCCAGGGAGGTTGTGGAATCTCCATCTGTGGAGATATTTAAGAGCAGGTTAGATAAATGTCTATCAGGGATGGTCTAGACAGTATTGGGTCCTGCCATGAGGGCAGGGGGCTGGACTCGATGACCTCTCGAGGTCCCTTCCAGTCCTAGTGTTCTATGATTCTATGTTCTCTGTGTTTTAATTTGTTTTCCTTAGTTGCTCTGTAACTCCTAGCAACCAAGTATGTTTTATCAAGTTTTTCTTTGTATGGGGGAGTTAAATCGGGAGTTGAGAGAGTATCTCTTTTGTTTGTAAATAAAAAAATCACGTTTTTTAAGGGGATGATTTGATTCTTGTGTCCTGGAAAGCACCAGGGGGTCTGAGTGTGCATTTGCCTGCCTAAGGCTGGGGTGTCAGCTACCAGAAACCACAGCTTGTTTCTCTCTTTTCTTTTTAAAGCTCTTTGGGGGTAAAAGAGCTTGGGGCACCCCAGGGAAGGAATTCAAGTGTTCCTGCCTGGTTTTTAGGGTGAAATCACTTGATGGTGGCAGCTTTGGGGGTTTTTTCCCCTCAGAGACAGTGCATCTGTGACTCCGGGGGGTTGTTGCAAGCAGAGCCTATAGAGGCGAGGTATTTAAGGTCTTTGTGGGCCCCACCTCCTGCCCTCGGAGTGCCAGAGTGGGGAACAGCCCTGACAGGTGACTAGTGGCAACTTTCAGGCCAGAGCTACAAACAGAAGCATCACATGGAGGGGAGTTTTCTGCCTTGTCAGAAATCTCCTGCTGAGGCCTGTGCAGTTGGATTGAGGGTATCAAAGGTTCCTAGTTTTGGTGGTGAACATACAAATGGCCACCCTGGGTCAGTCCAATGGTCCAGCTAGCCCAGTAGCCTGTCTTCCGATAATGGCACGTGCCAGGTGCTTCAAAGGGAATGAACAGATCCGGGAGTGATCCACCCCCTGGATTCCAACCCTCGCTTCTGGCAAGCAGAAATTTAGGTACATCCAGGTCATCATTAGGACATTAGGGAAAACTTCCTACCTGTCAGGGTGGTGAAACACTGGAATAAATTGCCCAGGGAGGTTGTGGGATCTCCATCACTGGAGATATTGAAGAGCAGATTGGACAGACACCTGTCAGGGATGGTCTAGACAGTGCTTGGTCCTGCCGTGAGGCAGGGGACTGGACTTGATGACCTTGCGAGGCCCGTCCAGTTTTAGTGTTCTATGATTCTGTGATTCTATCATGTGTCCCTGACCATCTTAGCTAATAACCATCGAGGGACCCATCCTCCAGAACATCGTCAGAGCCCTTTTTCACCCTAGGGTGCAAGCCTGAGTCAATTGACCCAGACTCGGAAATCAGACCTGGGGGGTTTTTGGGGAGGGAAGGGAGCAGTTCAGTGTAGACACACTCTGAGCCAACTAGAATATCGGATGCTCCCGTGAGCAACACCATGTCTGCAGCCCATAATTACACACCTTTGCAGCCGAAGTTTCTAACAAAATGGAGAATACCAGGAGCCAGCTCTCTGGAACAAACCTGAGCAGTTGCATAAAGATTTTGCCTTCTCCATTTTTTTCCTTGGGGTCCAGCGTTGCTCGGCTTTATTTCTGACTGGTCCGAGTCTTCTCAATTCACATTAATTGAATTGCTCATGGGTTACTTGATCTTCAGAGCATGCATAATGTAGGCCGATTAAATATTTTCGCTCGTTAAAGAGGACCATCTCCAGATCCAGAAAATAAACCCTCTGCACGCAGAATGACAAGCCCAAAGACTGTCATTCTTTGGCCTCGTCAGTGCTTTTTTTTGAGTAATTAAATAGGCTTCCTCAAGCAAGTGTGAAAATGGGTCTCTTAAACACACATGCTTGCCTAGGAGACCACCAAGGACTGCACGGAAGTGTAGCTCTTTCTTGCTGACTTCACATATGTTTCCGTCTAGTTGGGTCAGAGAGAAAATAACTGAATTGGGGGGTTCCTTTGAAAAAATGAGAGGCTCGTTTCCCACCCACACATGCTGAGCCGTTTGCTCCGCTGACACCTTCCCTTCAAACAGACTAATGGTGTGCAAAAATACATCTGCGAGAGCTAGTGACTATCTATTGCCCAGAGTCCCGGGGTATTGTGCTAGCTCCTGGAATCATAGGGCTGGAACGGGCATTGAGAGATCATCCAGGCCAGCCCTCTGTGCTGAGGCAGATCCAAATCCACATAGACTGTATCTCCACTACAGGGTTCTTGCACAAAAACTGCCGTTTTTGTGCAAAAACCCACAGAGCGTCCACACCTCAAGTGCGTTTTTGTGCAAGAAAATCTAGAACATAAGAATGGCCGTACTGGGTCAGACCAAAGGTCCATCCAGCCCAGTAGCCTGTCTGCCGACAGTGGCCAGCACCAGGTGCCCCGGAGGGGGTAGACCGAAGACAATGATCAAGTGATTCGTCTAGTGCCATCCCTCTCCAGCCTCTGACAAACAGAGGGCCAGGGACCGTTTCTATCCCCTGGCTAATAGCCTTTTATGGACCTAACCTCCATGAATTTATCTATCTAGCTTCTCTTTCAACTCTGTTATAGTTCTACAGTCAATCGACAGAACAGAGGGCTTTTTGCGGTGTAGGTGCACCTCCTTCTACAAGGCATAACTCCTTTTTGCACAAGAGTTCTTGCACAAAAAGGTGTGTGGACGCTCAACAGGGGTTTCTTGTGCAAAAAGAGCCTATCAGAAAAAGCATAGGTGCTCTGATGGCCATTCTGTGAATGGCAAGCAGAACTTTCTTGTGCAAGAGCATCCATGCAGTGTGGACACTCTCTTGTGCAAAAGCACATTGCTTTTGCGATGTGCTTTTGAGGTGTGGATGCGCTTTTGCGCAAGACATTTTTGTGGAAGATCTCTTCCACAAAAAGCTTCTTGTGCAAAAACCCTAGATGATCCCTGAGCGGCATTTGTCCCCCCTTTTCTTAACCCAGCACTGGGAGTGCCCCCCCTTGGAAACCTATTTCAGAACTTAGCTACCCTGATAGCTCAGATGTTTTCCCTAATGTCCAACCTTAACATTTCTTGCTGCAGAAGAAGTGTTTCTTGTCCTACCTTCAGTGGACATGGAGAACAACCGACCCTCCTCCTTTTTCTAACAGCCTCTAACATATTTAAAGACTACGACCACGTACACGCTCAGTCTGCTTTTCTCAAGACTGAATGTGCCCAGTGCTATTAACCATTCTTAATAAGTCAGGTTCTTGAAAATCTGTATAATTTTTGCTGCTCTTTTGTTGCTGAATGGCAGCAGCGGCCTCACCAGCACCAAGCAGAAGGAGACAGTTACCTCCTGTGTCTTACAACCAATCTTACTACCGTTAATATGCCTGTGTTGGGGTGGAAGTCTCCTCCTGGAGGCTTGCCACATCCCAAACCAGAAAAGACCATGGAGAAGTCCTTCAGGCAGGCTAGAGTGGCTGCAGGGGAAGCAGCCAATCAGGGGCCAAGAAGGCCTATAAAAGGAGCCGGGGAACAGAGCACCAGTCAGTTTCTCTGGAGACTTCGAGCTGGGCGGAGCAGGAGACTGGCAGTGAGAGCAGCAGCACTGCAGACAGCTCTGTGTGAAGAGCTATTGGAGACTGATGAACTATGATGGGACTTTGAGAAGGGGAAACCCTGGGGGCACCACTCTCTCTCAGAGTGGGGAACAGACTCAAAAAGGACATGACAGAGGGCACCAAGTGGGCCCCTGTTAAATGTGCACCCGGACGGGGTTTGTGTTGATTGACTCATACAGGGTGTGACTCAGCCGGAGGGCTGAGTGGCCAAAAAGGCTTTTGGAACTGAAAGGGGGTACAGGCACATTCACTTTGCCAGAGAGGGTGCTCACGAGAGGTAAATGCTGCCCCATTACAACGCCCCAGAATGATATTCGTCTTCTCCCCCCCCCCCCTCACGTTATTGACTCATATTCAATTTCTGATGTACCTTCCCCACCTCAGCCATGTCCCCATTACCCAGCAAAGGCAAGTGCAAAGCATGATGGGTAGGAAGGAACAAGCAAGGGCCCCACGACAAAATGGAGAATGACGGGCCTGGATGTATCCATGCTTACATCTCATCGAATGTAACCCTGTGAGAAAATCGGGAATGGGTGCCAGGCAAGAACAGTTGTTTTCTGAAGGCTGCAGTGCCCACCGTCTGCCTCGGGCAGGAGAAGATGTTCATGAGAGACAGGCACGAGGATTCCCCTCCACACAGAAATAGCAAAGCCACTGCTAGGCCGCTTGATAAGGCAAATGTGGATTAAAATCTACCTAATCTATATCACTGCTTCCCCTCCCTTCCGAGACCTTGGATCCCCTAGCGCGTCCTTTCTTCTCTGTGTCTGTCTGGCTCGGCGGGTCCATCTCATTTGATGTACTATGGAACCTCAAGCGTGGTCTAGTGGATGATGCTCCGCTGCTGTAAACCCTCATCGCTCCAGACCGATTCCGTTGACTTTACCGGAGCTTTGGTTCCTTCACCAGTGGAGGCTCTGACTCATTGGCTTTATTCCTGCCTCTTGGCCTTGGTCAAATCACTTCATCTTGATGTGCCTCTGCCGTTTGTCTGTCCTGTCGATTGAGGTTGCAAGGTCTTTGGGGCAGAGACTGACCCTCCCAAAGTGTACATGCATTGCCTAGTGATCTTGGTTGGTGCTTCTAGTTAGAAGACCTGATCATTATTGTCCTGGATTAATAAGAATCCCAGGTAGTATAGGAGCGCTGTGGGTTAGTAGGCACAGTATTTCCACCCGCCGGGCCATCTCTTCTTGGGACCCAGCAGGCCATGTTTTAAACTGGTTTTAATCTTTGGATAAAGGGAAGGCATTTTGCTTGGAGGAATCCTTGCGAGATACGGCAGCAGTTTCTATGGCAAATAATCTTTTCCCACTCCGCATGAGCAAGGACCATCATTAACTCTCACCTTGCAGGCTTGTACGAGGGCCAGCGATCGTGCGGTAGATGCGCTGCCGGCCTCCCGGTCAGAGGCCAGTCGGAACGCTGAGCTGTTGGCTGTCTCAACTCTGCTGTCAAGGCACGATGGGGAGGCTAGTCAAAATAGTCCCGCTCCAATTAAACACGGGTGTTTATCAGTCGTTACAAAAATAGACGCTGCCCCAGAGCATGCAAAGGTCCCTGAGGCAGAGCTGACGAATCAGCTGCGGGGGCGTGTACCTCTTCCAGTAGGATCCAACACCAGTAGCTGCCCTGGCAGGCAGTAACTTGGGAATGGTCCTTCCTTGGGCAGGGGGCTGGACTTGATGACCTCCTGAGGTCTCTTCCAGCTCTATGGCTCTATTATTCTATGACTGCTGTTGATAATCAGGTTCTCAGACACACGAGCTGGGTGAAATGTTTCCATTTTCCCTGGGAAAAAATGGCCTCTTTTCAAAAATGAAGAATTCCACAAACATTTATATATATATATATATATATATATATATATATATATATATATATTAATCTGTTTTCCTTGTTTGGTTGGTTTGTTTTTCTTTTTGATCAGTGGCAAAGTAGGGAGCAAAGAGAGGAAAAAGGGGGGAGGAGGGAAGGAGCAGAGAAACCCCTCAAATAAAAAAAAATCAAAATGAAAATATTCCGTATTTATTCATGAAAAACTCCAAATAAAGGCAAACTATTCTTCCTTCTCAAAATGTGCAGAATGAAAACATTTTCAATTTTTTAAATGAAAATCCTATGTCTTTTTCTGACAAAATTTTTCCAAATGGGCATGTGTTTGTCGCTTCTCTGAGTCCATCTACTACTCGAACTTTGAGCAGTGCTTAGTACAGTCAGGCCCTGTTCATGGCTGTAATAAACATAATTAACAATAATAGGTCTGCAAACAGCCATCACTCACAATTCCCAACACGGTGAGGATGGAAAAAGAAAGAGATTCCTGCCTCTCCAATTCAGATCTATATCATTTTGGATCCAAAAGCATTTAGAGAAGGCAGTGGAAAATTGGATCCCTTCAATGTTCTACCAAAACTCTCTGTCCTTAAGAGCGTTTGAACGTAATATTTGCTTTCCTGTTTCCACGCCATTAAGCAATGTAACTGCTCCTTAAATGCAGAAAATATGCAGAAAAAAATGTTAATGTGGTATGATTATAGCACTTTTGCAATCAGCGAAGAAACCCAGCGAAGAACGAATGCCGCACCGAGCGTGTGGCCTTCCTAACCTTTTCTGCTGCTCTGCCGTGAAACATATTTGATCTGCTTGGCTGCAATTTAACAGGGGGTGAAAAAACCAGGAAGGGTCTTCGCTGTGTCTTTGTTAATAAAATGGAATCTGGGAGATCAAATTCCAGGTGCCGCTTGCCACTCTGGAAATGTGAGTTCAGTCCCTCGAGGAGGAAGAAAATGTGTCAGGAGCAGGGGAAATACAACATGGTCTTGTCTAATGGTTCTGGTCCCACTGGGCCGCATCCCATAATGCCACGGGGGGTCTGATGGAATTGAAAGCAGCAGTAGGTATCGTCTCTGTGCTCCCTTCAAACACATGGGGGAGTTTTGCCATTGGGAACAATGGGCCCATCAGGGCCTCTTGCTAATACCCCACCCTAGTCACTCCCCATGTGGCTGGGCAGTGCAGGGAGCGAGGGGTGTCCCGGGCAGGCTCACTGGTGCACACAGGTGGAAGATGGTGCTTATGCTGCATGCAGGAATTGCCATGCTCAGGGACATGGGCGGCAGGTGATATAGGCAAAGGAAGGCCCAGCTGCCTGGGCAAGGCTGGGGCCATGCCATGTGGCAGCCTGGAGCCTGGGGCCCTGGGACCATGCCACATGGCAGCCCCGGCCCACAGCTGGGCTTGGCTGGAGGGAAGGTTATGAAGAGGCGTGGTCTCGGGGAAGGGGTGTGGCTTTGGGTGGAAGGGGCGGGGCTTCGGCTGCCTTCCCCAGCTGGGCCTTCCCCCACTGCCCATGCTCAACAAGAGGGAGGGGGCAAGATTCTGAGGCTCAATGGGCTCAGGCCACAGTGATCAGACCTGGCAGTACCAGTTATTAAAGGGGTAGAAAGAGATGCTGGGACCAAGGGGTTCTTCCTCTCTGATGAACCCAGGACATGCCACAGAGTCAGGGGTCCCGCCACGGCGGCCTGGTGTTCCTCCCCAGTGCTCTACTGGTCACCCACTGACCCGTGTGGGCTAGGAAGCACTCGCTGTGCGCAGCCTGCACAGAGTATGTGTCTCAAAACCTGGCTGTTTAGTCCAAGTGGGAGAAACTCAGGTGTTTCGCCTGGGAGCTCTCTGGGCCGTTCACAGAGCACCCTCCTCTCTTCTGTTGCTTCCTTGGGTACAGATGTAGCGTATGGTCCAAAATGGCTCATACATTCAGCTTGTTTAACTCCCTGTCTGCTGCTCTACAAAACGACCAGGCCTCCCCCCCCCCAGATGAAAGGGGGAACCAGGCCTAAAACAGATCCAGTCCCGGCAAATACTGAAATTGATCCCATGCCAGGGCAGGAGGTAATTCCATGCCTTTTGGGCGGGGCATGCGTAACTCACTCTGATCGCCTAGTAGAGCCCTCCGCAAGCTCACAGGGGAATGGCCGAGATTAGATCGGAAGCACGAAAACGGAGATCTCCACCTTACATCCCCTGGAGGTGCTGCTAACCCAGCCCGGAGACTAAGTCAGTGCCATGCTGGTCCATGCCGCGGCATCATTTCAGCAGGTCCGGTGAAGATGGGATAAGTCTCCGGAAAGCGGACACGCTCTCCCATTGCCGTAGCTGCCATTGAGGGGCATGAATTAGGGCGACTAGAAATCTCTCCTGTCACCATGGCACGGTGTAGCCACCACTTGACGCTGATGTAAGTTACATCAACCAGAAGTCACGTAACTTACGTGGTGTACCGAAGATGGACTCACAGGGATAGTGTCGGCAAGGCCTCACAACTGCCCTAGCAATTTCATTTTTCAGTGCACACAACTGCAAAAATAGCAAATAGCTACACTTACCATATGATATATAATGCCTGGCAACTGTGGTCTAGTGGATTAAGAAGGGGCTGGAGGCAGTGTTCCCTGTTGGCAGACAGGATACTGGGCTAGATGGACCTTTGGTCTGACCCAGTCTGTCCATTCTTATGTTATTATGTTCAGGTTTCAAACAAACAAAAGGAAGTTTGTCTTCATGCAGCTCACAGGCAACCTGTGGAACTCCTTGCCAGAGGATGTTGTGAAGACCAGCACTTTAACAGGGTTTAAAAAAGAACTAGATAAATTCATGGACATTCTGTCCATCAATGGCTATTAGCAGGATGGGTAGGGATGGTGTCCTAGGCTCTGTTTGACAAAGGCTGGAAATGGATGTCAGAAGAGGGATCATGTGATGATTCCCTGTTCTGTTCACTCCCTCTGGTGTATCTGGTACTGGCCACTGTGGGCAGACAGGACACTGGGCTAGATGGACCGTTAGTCTGACCCAGTGTGGCCTTTCTTATGTTCTCATGTTCTCACTTTTCTCTTCCTCCTCCTCTCTCTTTGCCATTCTGCATTGCCTATAATCCCTGCCATTTTGCAACACTCCTGGCCAATGTTCCCTCTAATTTTTTCCATCCATGTGCGGATTAATTTTTGATGTGCACCATGGCATATGCATAAATTTTGACATGCACCACCAATAGAAACACATGCCGCTGGCGCTGGGTGCTCTGTTAATCAGCTGGGTGACACTGGAATCTCTTTGGGTGGCTGCCCGAGCGCTCAGCTTACAGGGAACACTGCTCCCAGCCCTTGAAAGCTTCACTGCCAAGTCGCTGTAAAATCTCGATATTAAACCATACACGGTTTCCAAATTTGCCGGCTGTTCTCCTTCCGAGCTGCTGATCCCCTGCCTGTTTTACAGCACGTATCCCAGACAGCCCTCGGGAACTTGCAACAGGGCAATAAAGTCCAGTCCCGATCCAGAAGGACGCTGTGAAATAATACCGTTAGAACACTGCTCCGAATCCTCAAAAATGTAGACACAGCAGGTGGCGAGGCTGGAGTCTGAAAAGGAAAGGCCTTGCAAACTCACCGACTTTGTCTGGCGCAGGGACGTGGCAGAGAAGGGAGAACGTTGCTTGTGTTCTTGCCTCGATAGTGACTTCAAGGCTGTCGCACCCAAAAGAAGCCAATTACACGGCAAAGCTGCACTCTGAGTTCATTAACCCAGTGTCAGAAAGTGCTTTATCCAGTAAAGCCGGCTCACTAGCCCACCGTTGGAAGATCATTAGATGCTTGTTTAGCTCTCAAAGATAAAAGAGATGAGCTGCGGAGATTCCACTGCCTCCCATTTATTAATGCATTTATCGAGGCCATTTATTTATTGAAGACACATTTTTCGACAGAACAGACCAATTAAGTCTGACAGTTTAATTGACATCCAATGGGGGAAGAAATGCCATTTCATAGAGTAGTTAAGTCTCATTGATTTCAATATGAGCTCCATTTTTTCCACCAAGCATCAGAGGCAGTTTGACAGGCTCATTAATAACATATTAAACGGCCCACTTTTTTTTTTAGGGCAATAAATTGCTCTAGAGAAAGATGCTGCTGCCTGAACCAATGCTTTTCCCGGTGTAAACGTTGCTTGATGGATAACTAGAGAAGGCAGTGGTCTGTAAACTAGTCCTTTAATGCTAAATAAATAGCAGGCTGGCAAAGCGAGCGCTGAAATCAAGGGTGTTTTGCTTTTCAAAGCAGTGTGGATTGGATAGCTTGGGACACGGAGAATGGCATATGGAACCTGTCACTTCGAGGCCACTTATAGTCTTAATCCAGTTCCTGATTTGTTAGATTAGATTAGCAATCCTATTCCATGGCTACCGGTTCGGGGCGACATAACCCCTCCACACACTCATGACAGAGAGTCTGCAGCCAGACTGATGGAAAAGCAATGCCAATCCGGGTCTCTCACTGCACATAGACGTGGCCAGTCAGCCCGGAGCATGAATTATGTAGCGTCTCCATTGCATACTCACCTGCTAGACTGGAAGCTGTTGCTAGCATGATGCCCTATGGCCATGGTGGGCAACCTACAGCCCCCGGGTGTGGCCCATTGGGGTTCTATGTGTGGCCTGCGAGACATTTTGTTACTGTTGCCCACATGCAAGGCTGCCAGATTCCGCGGTTTTCCACCCATGTGGTTTTTTCCTACCAGTGTTACTAAAATGACACCCACGTAAGGCCAGGGCACGTGGTGGTGGTGGTGGGGGGCATGCTGGTTGCACACAATACTGATGGTGAGAGCTGTTCACTCCCTCTGCAGCCAATCACAGGGCTGCTACAGTTCAACTGGAACCCCCCGCCCCAGCGCAGGGAGCAAAACTGCCCAATCCCGGGAGACCGTCTTGGCTACGACAACCTTGAGGCCCACTGAGATGAAGGAGGGTCACACATGCAGCTCCACTCTCCAGAATCACAAAATCCTAGGGTGGGAAGAGCCCGCAGGAGTCATTGAGTCCAGCCCCCTGTCCAAAGTAGGACCAGCCCCAACTCAATCATCTCAGCCAAGGCTTTGACAAGCTTCTGTCAAGCTGAGTTTTTCTTCACTCAGCACACAGTCAACCTGTGGAACTCCTTGCCACAGGAATGTGGTGAAGACTAGGACTTTAACGGGATTCAAAAAAGAGCGAGATAAATTCATGGAAGTTAGGTCCATCAATGGCTATTAACCAGGATGGGTAGGAATGATGTCCCTAGCCTCTCTTTGTCTGGAAATGGGTGACAGGGGAGGGATCACATGAGGATTCCCTGTTGTGTTCCCTGCCTCTGGGGCACCTTGCATTAGCCACTGTTGGCAGACAGGACACTGGGCTAAATGAACCTTTGGTCTGACCCTGTATGGCTGTTCTTACATTCTTAAGCTGGGACTTAACTCTAGCCTTGGTTGGCCAGCACTTCCCAATGGCAAGATGCGCAGCGGCCAAAGAATGTTTGGAATAGTTGCCTTATTGTGGATTGTTTGATGGCTGGGATTTGACCTGCCACATCACCTGTGACCTCTGCGGCACAGGTTCCAAACTGGCCACGGCGTGTCCAAGGCCGAGCTGTTTTCTTGGGGTGTGCATGCCGACCCATTGAGTCACTGTGGTTGATGAGTGTCAGCCAACCAGCCTTCATCCTTAGGGCTCTTCATTCTGCTGGAGAAGCTGCTATCAGGTGGCTAGAAGTCCCTAAGGGTCAGGGATGGGCTGTTTGTCATTGTCTGACGGCCACCTGCAATTTGAATTTAGGCAGGGGCAGCCCACTTGCGAGTAGACACAGGCCCAAACCTCCACCACAGCTGGTATCTTCACACCATCCCAGCAGAAAGGCCGCAGATCGAATGGGCAGCACGCCCCATCCCCTGCTAAAAATGGGCCCTCAAAATCCAAGGTTAGGGCACATGTGGGACGCTGGCGAGCCAAGAATAAGTGAGGCACGCAGGCGTGATACGACTTCCCTGGGGTTATGCAGGAGGTCGGGCACAAGCATTAGGAGGAGAACTCAGGGGTCTGTATATTGGGGTGCACTAGGAGGAGCATTGCCAGTAGATCTAGGAAAGTGATTCTTCCCCTTTATTCGGCACTGGTGAGGCCACATCTGGAGTATTGCGTCCAGTTCTGGGCCCCCCACTATAGAAAGGATGTGGGCGCATTGGAGAGAGTCCAGCGGAGGGCGAGCAAAATGATGAGGGGGCTGGAGCACAGGACTTATGAGGAGAGTCTGAGGGATTTGGATTTGTTTAGTCTGCAGAAGAGAAGAGTGAGGGGGGATTTGAGAGCAGCCGTCAACTTCCTGCAGGGGGATTCCAAAGAGGATGGAGAGAGGCTGTTCTCAGTGGGGGCAGAACGAGGAGCAATGGTCTCAAGTTGCAGTGGGGGAGGTCTAGGTTGGAGATGAGGAAAAACTATTTCCCTAGGAGGGTGGGGAAGCACTGGGATGGGTTCCCTAGGGAGGGGGTGGAATCTCCATCCCTAGAGATGTTTCAGTCCCGGCTTGACAAAGCCCTGGCTGGGATGATTGAGTTGGGGTTGGTCCTGCTTTGGGCAGGGGGCTGGACTTGGTGACTCCTGAGGTCTCTTCCAGCCCTAAGATTCCATGACTCTATGAATTCCCATCTAGAGCTCTGTCCACTAAACCACACTGAGCCGATCCCAGCTGGCTTCACTCAGAACGGTCATTTGCTAAGCCCTAACGAACACGCCCTCCCGGTGAGGTCACCAGGGCAGGTGGGTAGAACAGAGAACTTTCAGGCCATCTTTGTAAGTGACGATACGGAACACAGCAGAACGGAATGTAATTTTTTGATGGCAAAAGAAAAATCGATAGCTCGTTATTACCTCCCAAAGCGTGTCAGGGTTTGATTTATTCCTGAACGAGAAATTGCTGCTAATGACCGGAGAAGGCGACGCCGGTGTGAGGTACCGCAAGCTAGAATTGTACATCTAGGACTCAGGAAGAAAAATGGCTGGAAGCAAATTGCAGTGGAAACTCTGTGGTAATTATTGTCTGGATCTCATAATTAAGGGAACTAGTAAGTGAATGGGTGAAATTATTAGCTACCTGCCAGATCAGTAGCAAGGGACTCCCCCCCACCCATTCGCTTTACATCTGTGTTAATAAGGAAAGGAAGAGAAATTGCAAGGGTGAAGTTGGAGGTAACTTGTCCCTCCCCTCACAGGAACCAGGTCTCTCGCTATGCCACCCCAGGGGTGCCTGAAGCCAAGAACTGCAGGAGCCTCCAAGCTGCTGCAGACAGTGAGAGCAGGACCACGAGGAATCCCGAAAAATGAAACAAAGCAAATCCCAGGCCGGGGTGGACAAGATGTGGTCCCGTGGGCTGGATCCGTCCTGCAGTTGCCTCGCCGGAACCCTTAGGCATAAAGCACTTTAAACAGTCGGCTCCTCTCTGCTCTGGACACTGGGGGGGAAGGGGGGGGGCTTTGCATGCTGCCCCCACCCTCCAGCAAAATCTCTCTGCTCTCATTGGCCAGGTTCCGGCCAAGAAATTTTGCTGGGGGCAGGGGCAGCCTGAAAACTTTCCTCCCACCCCACCAGAGCAGAGGTACAGGGAGAAGCCAGCTGCTTTGACCAGGTTGGGCTGCAGCAGACAGGCAGGGAGCCTGCCTCAGGCTCCTGCAGGGCTGCTGGCTGGGAGCCACTTAGGTAATCACTTCTCAACCAGAGGCTGCCACTGGCACCCACCCCAGCTCTCCTCCCAACTACCCACCACAGGTCACCACCCCCTCCTGCCCCAGGTCACCACCCAAACCCTCAGCACCTCCCCTCCCTACCTCCTCCAAGTCCAACTCCCTCACAGACCCTGCACCCCGTCCTGTACCCCTCCTCCAGATCAGAATCCTCTCCTGCACCCGTACCCCCTTCCCGGATGCTGCACCCCAACCCTTGCCCAGATCACAGCCCCCTCCTTCACCCAAACTCCCTCTGATCCCACACTCCTGCACCCCTATCCCCTACCCCAAGCTCCCTTCTGCACCCAGTCTCCAGCCCAGATCCTGCACCCCCTCCATAGAAGTGCGGCCCTTGACTACTTACCAAAACCTTGGAGTGGTCCCCTCATTAAAAATTATTGCCCTCCCCCCCCAGTCTCAGGGCAGGGGTCAAGGGTTTCACACCCCAGTGTGATGTAGTGATTCTGATATAGGTCTCCGGCGTACACAAAGATGTCCTTACATGAAGGTTCACACCTTCCAAGCTATCTTTCCATGCATCTCTGCAGTGGTTATATCTGGGTCTCCTTCCTCAGGCTTCCCTTTGCAGCCACAGTCCCTAGAGATATGGGTGATATGAGCCAGCAATGTCCCTCTGCCACATTGGTCAAACTGGACAATCTCTGGGCCTAAGGATAAATGGCTACAAATCAGACATCAGGAAAGGTAACACACATAAACCCGTAGGTGAACATTTTAACCTGCCTGGGCACGCAGTGATGGATTTAAAAGTGGCCATCCTTCTCCTGATTACAGAGGGAGACAGCTGAGCTGGAGTTCATGTACAAATTCAACACTATCAATTTAGACTAGAATAAAGATATTAACTGGTTAACGCACTACAAAGGCAATTTCCCCCCCTTGGTTATTCACATCTCCACATCAAATGTTGTGAATGAGACACATGCAGCCTAGCTTGATTAGCCTCATTAACATGGGTCCTACAATTGACAGGTAACTGCTTTTGCTGTTATATATTCCCTGGATTCTGTAATTTCCATTCCAACACATCTGAGGAAGTAGGAATGAAGGGGTGTGTGTGTATGGGGGGGGGGTGTACTTGCTCCATCCCCAGCCAATCCACTCAATGTGCAGTGGTAGTCGGAAAAGCAAGCCGTGTGTTGAGAGTCATCAAGAAAGGGATAGAGAATACGACAGAAAGTAGCACATTGCCTCTATAGAACTCCATGGTACACCCTGCATCTTGAATATTGAGTGTAGATGTGGTCACCGCATCTCAAAAAAGATGCACTGGAATTGGAAAAGGTTCATAAGAGGGCAACAAAAATGATTTGCAGTTTGGACCAACTGCCATATGAAAAGAGATTGAAAAGAGTGGGACTTTTCAGCTTAGAAAAGAGGAGACGAAGGGGGGATCGGATAGAGGTCTATAAAACCATGACTGGTGTGGAGAAAGTGAATAATGAACAGTTATAGACTTGTTCCCATAGCATAAGAACTAGAGGTCACCAAATGAAATGAATAGGCAGCAGGTTTCAAAAAAAAGGAAGGTTTTCTTCATGCGGCGCACAGTTAACCTGTGGAACTCCTTGCCAGGGGATGCTGTGAAGACCAGGACTTTCCCAAGGTTCAAAAAAGAACTAGATACATTCATGAAGGTTAGGTCCATCAATACTTATGAGCCAGGATGGGTAGGGATTGGTGTCCCTAGACTCTGTTTGTCAGAATGGGTGTTGGGAGAGGGATCACTTGATGATCACCTGTTCTGTTCACTCCCTCTGGGGCATCTGACATTGGCCACTGCCAGCAGACAGGACATTGGCTGGATGGACCTTTGGTCTGACCCAGTGTGGCCCTGCTGATGTCTTATGTTTTGTTAGTCATCATGAGAGGTGTCTCTTTAACCCGATCAGGGCTGCGCAGTGCTCCTGGCTGACAGCTGTGGCAGAGCTCTCAGGCTGGGTGGCCACGTCCGCAGTTAAGGACACAGCAGGCGTCTGGGTGGCACTTTACCGTGCAAATCTTAATGGTGGGTCTGCAAATGCCCCCCCCCTTCACTCCCGCCTCCTCCTGAGCAGATTCTTGCTGGAGAGACGGTCAAGAAAGGGAGCGAGATGGTCAGCTTCCAAGCGAGCCCCCCGCTCTCTGAGGGCTTCAATAATGAGCTACAGACGCAGCCCAGCTGTGCGCAGCCGGGCCAGCAGGGCGAGCGTGTTTGCCTGCTCCCAGGGCCCCCGGCGCCACGCAGACACCCGGCGGGGCTGTCAAGCAAGGCTTTCAAGCAGCTGACAGCGCCGGCCACGCAGACCTGCTCCGCTGCTCAGCCGCCGCGCCGGCGGGGGTGAAGCCCGACTCCGGCTGTTCGCTTTAATGACCTGATTAGCCCAGGATCATTAGCCGCGTTGTGCTCTGCGTCCCGCTCATGGGCCGGCGTAGAACACACTGGAGAGGCGCGCCTCCAGCGCTTTCGTAGTGGCTCTCTCCAGCGACCGAGGGGGGAGGGGTCCCGTGTCCCCCCCCCCAGCGCTGGCACTGCAAGGACCATTTCCCTCACGCACTGTGGCAATGGGAGGAGCCCGCCCCTCTCGGCCTCCACTTCTTAGCGCCCTTGCGTGCATCCTCCTCGCCTCTTCGGTGCCTCCCGGAGCCAGCGAGCAGAACCAGGCTGCTCTGAATGTGTCACCACCCTCTCCAGACCCAATCCCTCTGCTGGCTCCTCTCCCATCCAACTCTGGCCCCGGTGTCTTCTGCTCCCGGCTACATCTCGCCCCACTGTCCCTCCTTCCCGTGGGCGCAGGGCGAAGGTAAGGCTGGGGGAGGCAAGCCCCCCAGCCTCACCCCTTTGCACAGGCCCCGCCCCCCACAGGACCCAAGCCGCCACGCCCCCCTGAGCCCACAGCGAGGGTGGGCGTTGCACGGCCCCGGTGCACAGGGAGGACGGGTGCCCGGGGGCAGCAACTCTCCATCATCCCCAGTGTGACTTCAGCTGGCATTCTGGGGGCGGAGCGTGGGCGGGGCCAGGCTGGTGGTTTGGGAAGGCAACGCATCCCCCTGCCTAGCGTACTGGCCACCCCATGCTCCTTCCCTATGCCCGGCCCTCCCTTCCCCCTTTGGGGTCTGATCTGGCCAGGGGGCTGCAGAGGGAGTGGAGCTCAGCACTAGGGGCTCCAGAGAGCGGGGAGTTCTGAGCTGTTAGTTCTGTGGCGTGATTGCAGACTCCCTGCGCTATAGACAGCGCCCCTACCCTGGCCTCTCCTGGGCCTTCCTTCTCAACCACCTGAGTTCTGTGCCAGGGACCCTTTCGACCCCGGGGCTGCTGCTGTGGCAATGGATGCCATCTCCCTTGAAAGAGGATCGGACAGAGGGGTGCTGCCCTACGAAAACCAGCCTGGGATGGACCCAAATCCACAGCATATTTCGGGGGGCAGAAGTTTTCCTTGGCTCCCTGCACCCCCTGGAGCAAGAGCCCCATGCTGGTGGGCAAGAGAAGGCTGCAGGAAAGCGACTCCTCTAAACTCTGGGCCGGGATAACTCAGAATCCCCTCGCCCACCTCAGCAAAGGACAGGGCCGCCTCCTCGGGTGACAGGGCGGCTTGCAAACCTCGGGGCAGGATTTGGCCAACCCCAGCGGCAAAAGCTAAGAGTCCATGGGTGTGTCCTCTCTGCTGTGCCAGGCACTTTTCCCAAGGCACCGGGTGGCAGGAGAGCTACCTAAGGGGTCAAAGCTTTTGATACGGTCTCCCACAATATTCTTGCCAGCAAGTTAAGGGAGTGTGGATTGGATAAATGGACTGTAAGGTGGATAGAAAGCTGGCTAGACTGTCAGCCCCAATGGGTAGTGATCAACGGCTTGATGTCGGGTTGGCGGTCAGTTTCTAGCAGAGTGCCTCAAGGATCTGTTCTAGGACCGGTTTTGTTCAACATCTTTATTACTGACCTGGATGAGGGGATGGATTGCACCCCCAGCAAGTTCACAGATGACACTAAGCTAGGGGGAGAGGTAGATACGCTCGAGGGTAGGGATAGGGTCCAGAGTGACCTGGACAGGTTAGAGGATTGGGCCACAAGAAATCTGATGAGGTTCAACAAGGACAAGTGCAGAGTCCTGCCCTTGGGACGGAAGAATCCCCAGCATTGGTACAGTCTGGAGACCGACTGGCTAAGTAGCAGTTCTGTAGAAAAGGACCTGGGGATTCCAGTGGATGAGAAGGCTAATGGCATATTAGGGTGCATTAGGAGGAACATTGCCAGCAGATCCAGAGAAGTGATTATTCCCCTTTATTCGGCACTATGGAGACCACATCTGGAGTATTGTGTCCAGTTCTGGGCCCCCCACTATAGAAAGGATGTGGACACATTGGAGAGGGTCCAGCGGAGGGCGACCAAAATGCTTAGGGGGCTGGAGCACATGACCTATGAGGCGAGACTTAGGGGTTTGGGTTTGTTTAGTCTGCAGAAGAGAAGAGTGAAGGGGGATTTCATAGCAGCCTTCAAATTCCTGAAGGGAGGTTCCAGAGAGGATGGAGAGAGGCTGTTCTCAGTAGTGACAGATGGCAGAACAAGGAGCAATGGGTCTAGGTTCGATATTAGGAAAAATTATTTCCCTTGGAGGGTGGGGAAGCACTGGGATGGGTTCCCTAGGGAGGGGGTGGAATCTCCATCCCTAGAGGTTTTTAAGTCTCAGCTTGACAAAGCCCTGGCTGGGTTGATTTAGTTGGGGTTGATCTTGCCGTGGGCAGAGGGCTGGACTTGATGACCTCCTGAGGTCTCTTTCAGCTCTATGGTTCTATGAAAACTTTAGCTGGTGGAAAGAAATCAGCTTAGTCCCTGTGGGATTGCTAGCTACTGTGCTTCACATCACTAACCCTAACCCTGGCCCCAAGTCCCCTGGAGCGTTGTGAGCCGCTGCAAGGAGCTAAGGGGTAGAGCGCGGGGGGAGTGGGGGGGGGGGGAATGGCTCTTGTTTAAACAAGGCAAAAGGGAGGCTTCTATGTGCCCCTGCCTGGCCCTGGAGAGAGAAGAGCTATCCCTGATTCCCAGTGAGCTCTCAGAGCGGCGCCAGCAGGAGCCACTGGAGATAAGAAGTCAGCAAGGGCCAGTGGTCTGGAGACCTGGCCTTGAGTCCTAGCTCTGCTGATGACTCACTCTACGGCCTTGGGCATGCCCCATAATCATTCTGTGCCTCAGTTTCCCCAGGTGTAAAATGAGAATCATGTGAGCTGCTGTTTCAAAGTGACTTCCGCACCAGCGCTTTGGGGAGGGCAGGAAAATGCCCCTTTCACCCTTTCCGCACTCTGCAGAGCTCAGTTAAATCCCTCGTTTGACCAGATGATAGAATTTCTCCCAGTCTGGTGATCCCGGAGAGCCAGGATGATCGGAAGTCATTTCCCTTGAGTGGGCCGTCTTTAGGAACTGGAAGATGCCTGTGGTGATCGCTTCCCATTTCACGAGATGTTCAAATTGCAAAGCTGCCCCGGACGTGGCAAGCTGGGAAGAGTTATGCTACATGATGACAGTGCCAATGCAAACAGACCTGACCCGCACGGCTTGCATAGCCCAAACAGATATGATGCATTAGCCTCCTGGGAGGTAGCAAAGTGCTCTTACCCTGGTTTACAGAGAGGAAACAGAGGTGTGGAGAGATTAAATGTAACAGAGCCAGAATTCAACGCAGATTTCTTGAGTTATGGCCTGGTGCTTTATCTGAGCCAAGCATTGTGAGGTTTGCTCATCACGTGCCATACAGACCTTTTGCTATAAGCTGACTGAGGAAGGAAGGTATTATCAATTCCCTAACTAGTCACCACTGACTGTCTGTTGCACACCATGGACTGATGTGGGATGGAGCCTGGTGCCCCGAAATAAAGACTTCAAGGTACAGGGCATGCACTGATCTTCTGCAGCATTAGGAAGAAAGTTCTCCGGCAGGCAGCCCCGACCCCAGCCATGTACGGTCAGTTCCTCACCCAGTGAGCAGCTTGGGGAAGGTGGAACTGCCTTTCTCTGAAGCCTCGGGAATAATTCGCCACTGGCTGGTATAGATGGAGAGATCTGACTGAGTGATGCTCCCAGTCCGAGGCATGAAATGTAATTACCGTATATGCTCCATCGTCAGCAGAATTTTGGGGGTAAAACATCCCGCTGTAAAGAGTGGGGGCCAGCTTACGATCAGGTCATTGTGATTCACATTTTTTTTTTCCATGGGAGGGGAGGGTTGGCAAACTTCAGTTTCCAGCCCAGTAGGGCAAACCGCTGGTGTGCCAGATTTGTTTGATTGCAGAGTCTGCAGGCACGGAGCCTTTCAGCTCCCATTGGCTGCTGTTCCCAGCCAATGGGAGCTGTGGGAAGCCAGGCGGGCTGAGGGACATGCAGGCTGCAGGCATGGAGCCTTTCAGCTCCCATTGGCTGTTGTTTGCTGTTCCCAGCCAATGGGAGCTGTGGGAAGCTGCATGAGCTGAGGGACATACAGGCTGCAGGCATGGAGCATCTCAGCTCCCATTGGCTGCTGTTCACTGTTCCAGCCAATGGGAGCTCCGGGAAGCCACATGGGCTGAGGGACTTGCTGGCTGCCACTTCCCACTGCTTCTGTTGGCCAGAAATGGTGAATCACGGACACTGGGAGTCTGCAGATGCGCCAGGTAAACAAAATGTCCCGACAAACTGGGACTGAATGTTTGTAAATCACCGATATAAAGTCGACATATAAATGGGTCATTGAGATTGTAACTTTTTTTCTGTAACTTGGGGTGGGGGGGCTTATGAATGAATGGGCTTATGATTGAGTATATACGGGAGTTCCCTACCACCAGGTGTCTTGAGCATTGGTGCATCTGGGTCCCTTCTCTTCTCTGCCTGGGGCATGTCATATTCCTAAGGACAGTAATACTCTGGCTTAATTCTGGTGTTGGTCTTGCTGTGCAGGTGGTGCTGGTGACCTGTGACATCTAGGAGGTCAGACAGAGGATCTGACCCAGGTCCGCTGAGGTTGATGTCAGCTGGAGGGAGTGGGATTCGGTACAGACGTGCTGGGTGGCACTGTCTGGAAGGTGGGTTATTTGCATGGGAATAAAGCTTGCACAAACAGGCCTGGCACGTTGGGTCTATGGGGAGTGGGAGTGGAAATTGGTGCAGAAACGAGCCAATAACATGGCATCCTTAAGTGTGAGATGGAAGGAAACGCAGACCGAGCTGCCTGCGTGGGAGGCCTCAGCGCTGACAAGATACTAATCAGTGTGGGCTCTGTCTCAGCCCTGTTATTTCTCACACATTAGTTAAACGGTTATCACACGGATTTCTTCTAGGCAGTGGTCCTCTGACTTACCTCAGAGAGGCACCTCTGACCTGTCGGAGCAAGGCCGCATTTGCGAACGAATGATATTAGCATACGGTTTCAGATCATGACACATTTTGGAATCCATCACATTCCAGGTGTAAATATACATCCTCTTCATCATCAGTATCAAACCCCCAGCGGGTTCAAGGGGCACTCGCTGCTTTCAAAGGAGATGTTGCAAACACGCCCGGTGCTTTCCTCTGCTTAGCGACAGTGTAGAGTATGAGATGTAAAAGCATTTCAAAAATCCCATGTCCTCCTCAGCGTGGACGTCCATCACTTCTTTTGCTTCACTCTGCAATCAGAGAAGCACCTTTCACTTTTGCGTAGGACCCCTTTCACTTCCAAGCTCCCTAACTCTAGAGCACGTGGCTCTGAAATGCGACAGGAGAATGTCTGTTGAAAACAATCAGCTGGCAATCTTAAAAAAAAAAAGTAGAAGCTTTTATGAGAGTCACTGGCTTTCTAAAGGGTTGTTTTTGCAGAAGGTGAGACACTGGGAGACAAATTTAAATGGGCAGTTTGAAAGACGGATTGGCTGATATTTGTACATTAATAAATACTTGAAAAGCTATTCTCTTAAACCAAACATTGGACGTTTCTGCCCAAAATGAGGGTCTGCAGTGGCCCCCTGTGCCCCCTCCATGTCGATGGACCTGTGTGCAGGAGGCTCTGGGAGGGTGGGGGAGGATGGGGGGTAAGACATGCACAGTAACACACCGCATGTGTGAGCGCTTGTACTAAAATCAAAAGTGGGTTCCTTTGAGGGAGAATAGGGATTTAACTGGAAAAGAGAGCAAGCGAGGGAAGCACAGAGGAGTTGATCACCTTGGTGGGCCCCTGGGCCATGTAGGGGGTGTCTTTGTGCTCCTGGAAGGGGTGGGGCTTCAGGTGGAAGGGGCGGGGCTAGGACAGCCAGCCCTCTGCGCCGCCCGGATTGTGGCACTGACCCCAGCCCTTAGCGCTGCCTGGAGCGCACTGCACTGCACTCCAGCGGCAATTTAAAGGGCCGGGGGCTCTGGACAAGCCGTTCACGAGCCTCGGGCTCTTTTGAACCACCAGGCCCCCGGGCAGTGGCCCCCTTTCTCCCCACCAGTGGCAGGCCCATGGAAACAGCTGGATACAACACAAAACAAAACCATTGGAGGGGGCTCTCCACTTCCCAGCAGTCCCCTCTCCAGTAGAGCAAAGTAGCTTCCCCCCTCATGGCTCAGTCTTGCAGAGCTGGCTGCTTCCCCCAGAGCCCGGATGCAAACATTCACCAGAGCGCCTCGCTCTCCCAGGCATGCCTTGGGTAACTGGGCACAGAGTGCTGGCATAGCCCCCTGCCGGCTGGGTGAGGGGCACTGGCCCATTGGGTGGCATTGAGACCATTGACAGAGTGAAGAACGAGTCTGCCTGACAGCATTTACTCAGAGCCAGTGGGCTTGTTGTGCGAGTGGTGAAGGGGCCTGTGCTGAGGTCCCCGGTTCGATTCCTCCCGTGGGCATTATGCTGTGTTTCTTCCTCCCCTGAGTGCTTTTGCACAGTCAGGCCAGAGGCTCTGTCTGGTGTAATGTGCTGTGTTCATTTTCAAGTGATTTTGAATATTTGTTGCTGCTTTTGATCATTTCCACGGATGGAGCCTGGAACGGCAAGAGCTGATCCAGGAGGGGTAACGTTTCCCTCTTGCTTGAATGGGCCCTCGCTCTCACACAATTACTTCTGGGGGATTAATTTCTTCTCTCAAGCCATAAAGCATACTCTCAGTATAAACACATTTTCCTTAAATGGTACTCGTGATACATTTTACCATGATTATGAATCTTGACATGTTATGAGCTTCCTGTAGACACCTCGTGATGTCCCTTATGAACACGTGGAACCTCTCTAGTCCGGCACTTTCTGCACTGGCAACCTCCATGGTCCGGCAAGATTTCAGTTAGCCATATCCACTTATCATGTGGCCAAGTTTCCCATGGTCCCATAAAGTTTGTTTACAGACCCCAGTTCAGGCTTTCAGTGTCCTGTGCTGTTGCTTAGCTCTAGCTTACCCCCACATGTCTTCTTAGAGCCCAGTCAGCAGTGGCAGTGTTGGTCATGCTGCTAGACAATATTGACCTCCTGTGGCCCAGCAAATTCTCTGGTTTGGCACCGGTCAGGTCCCGAGGGTGCCAGACTAGCGAGGTTCCCCCTGCAGTGAGTTTCTCAGGGCTCAGGCGACAGCAGGTCACTAAGAACGGGGGATTCTTTGCCATTCTCAGACAGCTTGTGATTGCGAACGGGGCTAGCTCAGCAGCTCAGGGGAATGGAATCCTTGCTTGGTCAGGATGGACGGAGATGAGTGGATGCCACCCCAATAGGACAGGGGCAGGCAGAGAGCAAACTCCCATCCCATGGCTGCCCTGGGCGCTTGGAGAACCTGCTCTCAGTGAGGTGAGTGTGGAGGGAGTTCAGACTCTCTTGCTCTCTGGGTCCTTCATCTCTCTGTCCTCAAGGGCCTAAAGGTGCCAGTGGCACCTGGACCAAACCCACCCACCGACACGGGAAATAGAGGCACGGGGGATGCCGCAGTGCCCTCAGATTTTGCACCTAGTGTCCCAGCTGCTGGGCCTGCTGCTGCCCAGCAGCTTCCTTGGGTCCCACTCCTCTGCCAGCCCGGGGGGCTCTGCTGCTGGTCCCCATATCCCAGCCTGTGGGGCTCCCAGCCCAGTGCTTCTCCCTGCTGCCAGCCCCACACGTGTGCTCTGCTCAGCTGCCGGCCTTGGAGGCTCCCCCACCAGCCCCTGGGCCACAGCCTGCGGGGTCCCGGCTGCCAAGGAGGGGCACACACAGACAGGACTGGGGGGGCAGCTCCGCACCCTCTCTCCAAGAATGGCTCCAGCCTCAGTGAAGCTGCCAGGCTCGGTTCACAGCAAACCGCCAGGGGAGAGTGGCAGCCCAGTCCAGCTGTCACCACCAGTGGCTGGGGCTGAGTGAACAGGGCCACAGCCTTGCTTTCGGAGCCGCCGGTCGCTAATTACACGACTGTCCCCGTGGCGAAGCTGCGTTGGGCACTCCTTGCCTGGGTGCCCTTTGAACCTTCATTCTCATGAGCGCCCGTTCCCCTTGGCAACGGTCTCCTTCCGCCCTCCCTCTGGCGGGGCTGGACGCGAAGGCTTCTCATCACACACCTCAGAGCCCCGGCGAGTTTTCCTACGCCCCGGAGAAAAATAATTGGCAGAGAGACGCGAGCTGATTAGGGGCATCTGACGCCAAGCCAGGGGCTCCTCAAGGGCCATACAAGGCCCTGGGTGACTTCCAAAAAGGAAACAGCACTGCAGATTGCCGCAGAGATACGCTCTGGCAGGGCCACCGATGGGAGAGGGCAAAAGGGGCCATTTACCCTGGGGCCTGGTGATTTAAAAGGACCCTGGCTCTGGGCAGCTGCAGCAACAGCAGCAGCTGCAGCTGGAGCCCCAGGCCCCTTTAAATCGCCGCTGGAGCCCCACGCCGTGCAATCCAGGCAGCACTGAGGGTTGGCTGCTCCTAGCCCCACCCCTTCTGCTCACGGCCCCACCCATTCCAGAGCAGGGCCCAAAGCCAAGCTCCCCCAACATTGCCCAGGGCCTGGCAAAGCCTGTGGCCAGCCTTGCACTCTGTCAAACGCTCCACGGTCAGACTGCCTTCCACAGCCAGTGAGGCCCAAGGACCTGTGGCCCCCTGTCCATGGCGGGGCTTGTTTTACAGATGGGCTAGGAAGGCTGATTTTTCTTTCATGCTTCATGAACATGGGCGATAATAACCAAGATGCCAGTGTGGCGGCGCGTCGGGGTCCCCCGACGCCTGCACCCCCGTAATGGCACGGACAGACTCCACCAGCCAGTAGAATAGAGGGAGTTTATTGCTTCTCCAGGATACAGCACAGCACAGATGTCATCTGGTTACAGGAACCAGGCCTAGGATGCCTCAGCCCCCCTTGAGATGGGGGATGCTGGGCCCCTAAATTCCAGCCCCTCTGGGCCCTAGGCTGTCTCCTCCATGATCCCAGACAGAAAACTCACTCCCTTCCAGCCCTGCCCCCAGCCAGGGCTCCACCCCCCTCCTTCCCATTGTTCCACTCCATGGGAGATACCTGTCTGACGAGTTTCGAAGCCCCCTTGCATAATGACTCATCCCCTGCCCTGCTGGGCCGTGCTGCAGACAGCAGCCAGTGGAGGTCACTCACAACCCACTGCCCAGCATAGCAACCAGCAAGGTACCCCCGCTACGTCACAGCCGGTTTTCTAGGCCTGGTCTACACTACACAGTCAGGCACCGGATGGCTTCTCTCCCCTGCTCCCGGCTGGAAACCTTGACTGTCTTGTCAATTTCACGGCTCTGTGCTAGAGCTGTGAAATTGACAAGGCTGCCCAGCTCCCCATGGGCAGCTCCTCCCCTTGCTTCTGGTGGGGAAAGGGCAGCCAAGGGGGAAGACTGCCCACAGGAGCCCAGAAGTGGGGCAGCTGGAGCAAAGAGCTGCCAGCAGAGCTGAGAGACGGGCTCTAAGCTCCTGACACTGCCTCGCTTAGATCGGTGGAACACGCCTGGCGGTGAGGACGCATCCCACCAACCCCAGGAGGACAGGAGGTGGCTGTAAATCTACCCAATCTAGGTTGGCTTAAATTTCTCGCGTAGGCATACCCGGAGTGGTACCCTAATGCCAAGGCAAAACTTTCCCCTTTGGCTGCTGGACATATGTAGGTGATTTCCAAACTTTTCCCTGGAACACAAAGCCACGGTTCGCAAAAGGCCAAGCTTTCCATTAACAGTCCCCACCACCCTCCAGACACCGCACGCTGTGGCCTTCTGATATATTTCTTTTCAGCCGTGAGCTGGACCGTGAAATCACTCTGTGGTTTCGTGCCGCAGCTGAGACGTCGGGAGAACCCGAGAGAGAACCACTTTGTAAAACAGAGGGGGGAAGGGAAGTCCCAAGGCAGAAATAATGGGAGGGAAGGGAAGCTTTCCATTTCAAAGCCGCTAAATCGGGATTTCACTCCCCCGGCCTCTCGGAAGCCTGTTCGTCAGGAGCTGGGGAATGGACCGAGAGTGATTAATTCAGAAGGTGGTAAATATTGCCTCCAGGCCAGTGTGCATCTTTAGTGCTGGGTGCTGAAAGCTAAGTGCCTGTAGCAGGCGGCAGGCAGCACATGAACCATGGATTTTCTCTTCACCTGGTAGCATTTTTACTACCTTCTACCCGGAGACCCAGGGCCTCTCATTGCATGCTCTAGCGTTCGTGGGATCTAGGAAATTATTTGATTGTTGGAGGAGAGCTAATGGAGGAGAGTTGTCTACAGGAGGGATTCTCACCCTTTTCCATCCTGTGCTCCTCCCAGGGTGCGTCTACACAGCAGGGCGTCTCGGATCCAGCTTCAATTGGGATTGGTCCTGCCTTGGCAGGGGGCTGGACTTGATGGCCTTCTGAGGTCTCTTCCAACTCTATGATTCTATGATTCAACCGATTCAGACTTGTGCTATGGGGTTAAAGATACCAGTGTAGATGTGCCCTTTTGGGCTCAAGCCTAGGCATGGGGGGGGGGGTACACCTGCTGGGGTAGAACAGTTAAGTCTCCCTTCCCCTAGGGGGGAGGAGGGGCAGTGTAAAGGGGGCTTCAGTCTCCTCCTTTCTTTCATCTGGACGGCTAAAGCAGGATTGGAACCAGGAGTGAATCCGAATTTCATTCCGATGGGTCAGTCAAAGGGGGAAGCAGCCCATTTTGGGGGCTGTGCATAGACCCGGTCTCTTGAGACAACATTGCGCTGGTTCATGGGGTTCCCAGCACAGCCTGGTGATCCTGATTTCACTGCTCTCGTTTGACTTCCCTTTGCCATATGGGTGTGGACATGTCTGTGGTGCCCAGCCCCATGGGGCGGGGCGCACGCCTCGGTTGCACTGCCCTGGAGGGAGCCTCACGCGGCCTTGGAGGGGCTGGAACCCCCCCATGACTGAGAAGACCCCTCTGCACTGGGCTTCTCTCTAGCTGGTGTCAAGCCGGTATGGGGCATTTTGCCAGCCCCGTTCCTAGCCCTCAGCACAGAGCCACAGAACCGTACAACACTAGAACGGGAAGGGGCCTCACAAAGCCCGTCCCCTGCCCTCACAGCAGGACTGAGCCCCATCTAGATCACCACGGGTGTGTGCAGGGGGCAGGGAGGAGCTATTGTCAGAGTGCACTGAGCTAGGGATGTTACATTTCAAGTAACTGACTAATTGAAGCAATTGGCATCGACTGTTTGATTGGCCAATAAGGGCGCCTCTGCCTTTGAAGTGTAGCAATAGCCCCCACTGGCCCGTGCTCCCCGCGGCGTTTCAAAGCGGCAGCGTCGGAGCCTGGGGTCAGCTGGAGACTCCGGGCTCCATGCAGCACAGCCGCTTTGAAACTCTGCATGGAGCCCAGGGTCAGCTGGGGATGCATCCGCTGACCCCGGGCGCACGATGCATGCGTGGCTCTGCCCCCGGGCACATGGCGCATGCACGGCCCCGCTCCCCGGCGCAGTGAACCCCTTACAGCTGCCATCAGGTGCTCCCCCCATAGGTTGGCGCCCCGGGCAGCTGCCCGGCTAGCCCTCCCCTTAATCCGGCCCTGCATGTGGCACTGCTGCTTTGAAACTCCGCATGCAACCTGCTGGCCCCGGGCTCCAGATGGCACTGCCGCTTTGAAGCAGCCCCTCCTCTTCCGCCCTCTCCCCCGCTCGCTGACTCTTTCTGATAGAGACAGCAAGGGGGGAGAACAACTAGTCGACTATTGTGTTGACTATCCGATAAGGCATTTGCTTATCGGATAGTCGACTACTTGACTAGTCATTCACATCCCTCCACTGAGCTTCAGCAATTATCTGCTTCCAAGGTGGGGGGGGGGGGAGGCACAGGAAGCAGAGTGCAAATTAGAGCAGCCCTGAATCTGCTCTGAATGGGTATGTCTACACTACAGCACTAATTCGAACTAACTTAATTCTAATTAGTTAATTCGAACTAAGCTAATTCGAATTAGTGCATCTAGACCTAAAAACTAGTTCGAATTAGCGTTTTGCTAATTCAAACTAGCATGTCCACATTGAGTGGACCCTGAACCGAAGTTAAGGTTGGCCAGAACCAGTGCCAGCAGGGCATCAGGTTAGGGCTTAGAGCGTGGAGCTGCTGCCTCAGGCTAGCCGAGGGCTGTGCTTAAAGGGACCCGACCCCCACCCTGGACAGACAGTTCTCAGGGTTCCCCGCTTGCTTGTCTACCTCGATGAGGGACAGCAAAGCAGTCCTGACTTGGAGTGCCCTGAGTGCCCACGTTTGGCACATCAGAGCACTCGGCCATCAGCCCAGCTGTACTTGCCGCAGGCTGCCATCCGGGGGGGGGGTCATTCGGGGGGCTGTCAGGATCCAGGAGGCCCTGCAGGAGAGCTTCCACCCCGAGGAGCCCGCAGAGCCACTCCAGTCCTTCCCATCGGGGGCTCGTGCCCCATTCCTCCCTCACCTCCTTCCACTTACCCTTCCCTAGCCCCCCTTCCTGATGTAAAAAATAAAAGACACGTGTTCAAAAATAGAAACTCTCTTTATTTAACAAAACTGGGGGTGGGGGGATTAACCTCTGGGGAGACTGGAAAAAGGAGGTGGGAGAGGGGAAGAGAGAGGGTGGGAGAGGGGAGGTGAAAACCTGGGAGGAGGGAGCTGGAAGGGGGAAGCCAGGGGAAGAAGGAGGAGGGGAAGTATAAAACTATGGTACACCATATCTTCAGTATTGTGTACAGATGTGGTCTCCTCACCTCAAAAAAGATATTTTGGCCTTGGAAAGGGTTCAGAAAAGGGCAACTAAAATGATTAGGGGTTTGGAACAGGTCCCATATGAAGAGAGGCTAAAGAGACTGGGACTTTTCAGCTCAGAAAAGAGGAGACTGAGGGGAGATATGATAGAGGTCTATAAAATCATGAGTGGTGTGGAGAGGGTGCATAAAGAAAAGTTCTTCATTAGTTCCCATAATAGAAGGACTAGAGGACTCCAAATGAAATGAATGGGTAGCAGGCTTCAAACTAATGAAAGAAAGTTCTTCTTCACAAAGCAAATAGTCAACCTGTGGAACTCCTTGCCACAGGAGGCTGTGAAGGTGAGAACTAGAACAGAGTTTAAAGAAAAGTTAGATAAAGTCATGGAGGTTGGGTCCATGGAGTGCTGTTAGCCAGGGGGTAGGAACGGTGTCCCTGGCCTCTGTTTGTGGAAGGCTGGAGATGGATGGCACGAGACAAATGGCTTGGTCATTGTCTTTAGTCCATCCCCTCCGGGGTACCTGGTGTTGGCCGCTGTTGGCAGACAGGCTACTGGGCAAGATGGACCTTTGGTCTGACCCAGTACGGCCGTTCTTATGTTCTAAGCTCAGGGTCGGGGGGTCTCACTGGACCAACTTGATTTTCATGCAAACCTGCTCCTGGGTTCACATGTGGCCTTTGGTGGCCAGGCTGGCAGCTATCCTGCCCTAGACGGCCGCATTCCTGTGCCTAGTGCAGAGATTGTGGACGTTGGAGGCCTCCCCCCAAACCTGGATGAGGTCCACGATCTCCGCACTAGACCAGGTGGGCGCCCGCCTCTTGCGGCCCTGGGCAGGCTCCTGGGAGCCGCCAGCCTGGTCCTGGGAAGAGGGGGAGGGCTGGGTGGCAGCGGGTGGCTGGCTCATGCCGTGCCAGATGCAGGGTCTGCTGGCTGGGTGCTGGCAGGCTTGCACCTGGCACGGGCACCGTAGCCAGACCGTGGCCCTTTAAGGGCTCCGGGGCTGGGAGGGGGGCAGAAGAGTTTCCCTGGTTTGGCCCAGAGTGGCCACCAGGGCAAGCTGGGAAGGGCTAGCCTCCCACTACTTCGAATTTAGTGGCTACACAGCCCTTAATTCGAACTACTTAATTTGAAGTAGGCGTTAGTCCTCGTAGAATGAGGTTTACCTAGTTCGAATTAAGCGCTCTGCTAGTTCGAATTAAGTTCGAACTAGCGGTTTGCATGTGTAGCGCCTATGAAAGTTAATTCGAACTAACGGCTGTTAGTTCGAATTAACTTTGTAGTGTAGACATACCCAATTATAGTACTCTAACCAGCCACCTGCTCTACATCCGAGTACGAGGAGCACAAAGGCTGAAAGCCTGCTCCCCTGTCCCCATTGCTGCCCAGCGTGCGAGGCTGGTGGGGAGAGACAGAACTCAGAATCGGGGCCCGTGTGTGCAAATGACGTGGCACAACATCCCCCAGAGGTCCGTTCCCCGCCCCCGTCCCGCCTGTGCAAACTGACACCGACAAACTTTGCACTGCAACTTTGCTACTGAAACGGCTGCGCCTGGCATGGAAGCAGGCCTCACGCTGGCTGCGGGGAGAGGTACCTCTCTGTTTAGGTTATCGCAGATTGTCGCTCAAGATTAATGACGTTAATTGCGCCTGGAGGGAGGTGGACATGCTCCACTTAATTTGTTCCCCTCCTCGGGCAGGCGATTGCTTGTTATTCTATTACCCCCCACTGGAGAGAGAGCTCCGCTCAAGCTCCATTAGTGCCGGCTTGACCCCTCGTTGGTGGATAATGTGCCACGCTCATTTCCTCTTTCATTACCACGGCATCAAAAAACGGCATAATGCACCCATCCTTTGCACCAGCACACGGGGCTGGATGCTGCGTAATGCCGACTAGTTCTGGCCAAGCCTTGGTAGCAGCATGAGGCCTGAATCTCATACGTTGTCTGTGTCATGGAAATTACTTTCGCTAATGTTGCAAACAACCTTCAAATTCTACCTGGTCTTATGCCAGGGATCCAAAGTTAGGATCTATTCTATTTTTGTGCATATATCATTCCTGTATGTGAAGAAAGCTTAGAAAAGAGGAGACTACGGGGGGATAGGGCAGAGGTCTATAAAATCATGACAGGTGTGGAGAAAGTGAATAAGGAAACGTTATTTGTTTGTTTTTATAACATAAGGACGAGGGGTCGCCCTGAAATGAATAGGCAGCGGGTTTAAAACAAACAAAAGGAAGTTTTTCGTCCCACAGCACACCGTTAACCTGTGGAACTCCTTGCCAGAGGATGTTGTGAAGACCAGGACTTTAACAGGGTTCAAAAAAGAACTAGATCAATTCATGGAGGTTATATCCATCAGTGGCTATTAGTCAGGATTGGTAGGAATGGTATCTCTAGCCTCTGTTTGTCAGGGGCTGGAAATGGATGACAGGGGAGTGATCATTTGATGATTCCCTCTTCTGTTCACTCTCTCTGGGGCAGCTGGCATTGGCCATTGTGGTCAGAGAGGACACTAAGCTACATGGACCTTTGGTCTGACCCGGTATGACTGTTCTTATGTAAGTGTGAATCTGGTTTTAATTCTAAATGTGCTAATGAGGGCCATTAGGGAAACTTTGGGAACTTAATGGCTCAGTACTCAAACCAACAACCGGTGAATGGTCTTGTTTGTCCTGTGAGCTAGGATTGGTCTTAGAAAGACATGTGACCATGCCACCTGGTACTGGAATCCATCCTGAATCTGGTAGTTTTCCATGGGGATGATGAGACTGAACATAAGGTTCCCACCCTGGGGGAAAATCTACTTCAGGAATGGAAAGCAATCAGCTTGTTGTCTTCAAATGGCCTTTTAAACTGCCTCACCTGTCCCGTCCCCGCCCCCCAGGATACACATGAAAAAACCTGAAAACAAAGGATTCCAAAGAACACTGGGGAAAGCTGTAGACCCAGGCCAGAGCAAAGATCTATTCTGACTTGAAGCATTGCACTGAAATAAGAACAGCTGTTTAGGATCAGAATTTGCATGTAACAAGTTTCTTAGTGTATTAGAATTAACTTAGTAACTTACTTTGAACTAAAAAAACAACAACAAATGGTCTGGTAGCACTTAATAGACTAACAAAACATGTCGATGGTATCATGAGCTTTCGTGGGCACAGCCCACTTCCTCAGATGACCGGAGTTTTACTTTGAGCTGTCTGTTTTCACTTGCAGTCACCTAAATCCTACTTTTTATGCTTCATACAAATACTTATTATCAAGCCCAGAGTCAATAATTGTTAGCTGGCTGGGTGGAGCAACCATTGTGCATCTCTCTCTTTCAGTGATAGCTTATTCATTATGAGCTTTCTCTGTGTAAAACTTTTACACAGAGTAAGATGGATTTGGGAGGGGCGGTTTAGGTCCTTTTGGGGGGCTGAGTTCCTGGGTGTTCCCAAAAGCCCGATAGCTGAGCCCTTCCAGAGCTGAGCTGGTTCAGTGTTGCTGTTGCCCAACTGGGGGGTGGTGACTCCAACTCTGTGCATTGGCTGTGGGACACCAGAGCTTCTGGACAGTAGGACAGGGTGGTGGGGAGCCCCAGAGGTCAGGGAGGCCAGTAGCTGGATCAGCACACCAGGAGACAACCCCAAGGGAATTTCTGTGATCTACTTTGGCACAATCCATTGATGGACCTGTCCAGCAAAAGAATTTATCTAGGTTTTTCATTTAAGCCTGTTATTGTCTTGGCCTTCACAACATCCTCTGGCAAGGAGTTCCACAGGTTGACGGTGTGCTGTGTGAAGAAATATTTCCTTTTGTTTGTTTTAAACATGCTACCTATTATTTTTATTGGGTAACCCCTGGTTGTTACGTTATGGGAAGGAGTACATTTACTTTCTCCACACCGGTCATGATTTTATAGACATCTATCATCTCCTCTCTTAATCATCTTTTTTTCCAAGCTGAAAAGTACCAATCTTATTAATCTCTCCTGCTATGGATGCTGTTCCAGACCCCTAATCATTTTTGCTGCCCTTTTCCAGTTCCAATACACTGCAGCCTCCCTGAGGACACCGGGCAGCCAGGTGCACATCCCTTGTACGACACACACCTGTGAAGGCAGAGAAGGCACGTCGTAACGATGTTCTTGGGGAATGTCTGAAAGCACCAGCATGTGGCAGCTCCCAGCCATGCGGCGGGAGGGGAACGGGCGAGCTCTGCCCACGCTGCTCTGCTTCTCCGCTGCAGCAGAAGCAATGTGCCAGGAAAGAGCCTGTTCCCCACAGGGAGAGAGACGTTGATGCTGGGGCAGAGGAAGCAAGAGACTTGGAGGAGATGGAGGCGGGGTGGGGAGGAGGGAGGATGGGCTTGGATTGAGCTGTCCCTAAGGGGGTGTGGGGCATGGGGCAATCCCACCCTTCCTCAGGTGCAGGGCCCATGGCAACCCCCCTTTCCCAGGCCCCACCCCTGCCCACCTCTTCATGACCCCTACTCCTCCCCTGCCCACCCCCACTCCACCAATTTCCCCAAGACCTGCCCCTGCCCTGCATCTTCCTGCTCCCATCCCCAACTCCCGTTGTTACCCCTTCCCCAAGAGACGTGACCTGAGGGATTACCCGGGGGACTGAGTGCAGGGCAGTAGGAGTAACTGCCTCCCATTAGGAGATCGCTGACGAGTTATTATTGCTCTGCTACCACTTCACATTCAGTCTGGCTTGCTTTATGTGCAGCCATCTGACGCCCCCTGAGAGAACACCCCCACACTCTTTAGTGCTGTATAATCTTCCTTCCAAAACCCCTGGGGCTTTCAATTATTCAATCTCCAATAAGACTCTTAAGCCAAACAGCTGGAAGATGATTTCCTAGTACATGGCTAACCGGTAGCTAGTCTCACGATGGATTTAACTCAAGGTGCTTTAAGTGATACAGAGTGGAACCTTGGATGAGTGCTAAGTAGAATTCCACCCCCCACCCCCCAAAAGGGAAATTTATTTTCCCTCCTCATGTGTCAGGTGTTCGGGAGATCAGAGACGAAAGGAGCCAGAAAACACCAAGGATAAGCTCTAACCCTTACTTTATTATACTCAAAATAGTCAAGCGAAACAATGCAAAGTTACATAGATCTGCTCCACTAAATGGGATAGGTAGCACAGACAATGTAATATCACCTACACCTAGGACACTATCCAAGATATTCAGCTGTAAGGATATGGATGTACATATACTTATTTCTATACATCACACCTAGTTCCACCATTAAAAAGCTTACGACCGTCAGACGGGAGGTCGCGGCCTTTTCTGCCCTACTCTGCGCTAGTTAGGCCTCAGCTGGAGTATTGTGTCCAGTTCTGGGCACCACGTTTCAAGAAAGATGTGGAGAAATTGGAGAGGGTCCGGAGAAGAGCAACAAGAATGATGAAAGGTCTAGAGAACATGACCTATGAAGGAAGGCTGAAAGAATTGGGTTTGTTTAGTTTAGAAAAGAGAAGACTGAGGGGGGACATGATAGCAGTTTTCAGGTATCTAAAGGGTGTCATGAGGAGGAGGGAGAAAACTTGTTCATCTTGGCCTCTGAGGATAGAACAAGAAGCAATGGGCTTAAACTGCATCAAGGGAGGGTTAGGTTGGACATTAGGAAAAACTTCCTACCTGTCAGGGTGGTTAAACACTGGAATAAATTGCCAAGGGAGGTTGTGGAATCTCCATCTCTGGAGATATTTAAGAGTAGGTTAGATAAATGTCTATCGGGGATGGTCTAGTCAGTACGTGGTCCTGCCATGAGAGCAGGGGACTGGACTCGATGACCTCTCAAGGTCCCTTCCAGTCCTAGTATTATATGATTCTCTGATTCCTTTCCCCACGCACAGAGGTGTCCCCAGTGCATCAGACGGTAGGAACAGGTTCAACGTCTAGTAGCAGCAAGTAAGGTAGTGGGGACACGTTACCCAGTCTTTCGCACTGATTGTCTTTTCTACACCTATATTTATACTCGACTTGGTCATTATAATCATATCTGCCAATTGATTACACGCGGTGTAAGAGACCTATTATGCCCATATTTGGGGGACATCCTGCTACTCAGGATGTTGCAAAAACAATATGCTTGGCTACCAGTTTCATGGCTATGTCTAGAGTTTTGCTTATCAGAAATAAAATGTACCAGTACCCGATTACTCCTGATGTTGTTGGCGGCATCTGACTGTATTATGCTGACTATCCATGATTGTGCAAAACATTCCTGCCTCAACGCTCCCCCCAGGCTTGCCTGCGTGTTTACATGCACCAGACTCAAACCGGCGTGGGTTTTGCTTTGTTAAAGGTCTGTACTTTGGACAAAGTGGACATTGTTTTCGTCAATGCTTTTGTCAAGACCGAGCTGTACAGGCTCCGTCCCCTACAACATGGAAAGCTTCTCGTTGACAGCAGAGACACTGACCTCAACCAGCAATGGGAATGAATGGGGCTGCATGTAAAGCTGGGCTGTAGAAGTGTTTGTGTCTGCATATGGCTTTGGCCCTACTGAAGCCACAAACAGATTACAAGAAGTCATTCTTCTGCTCTACTCTGCTCTGACTGGGCCTCATTTGGAGTGTTGTGTCCAGTTCTGGGCACCACGTTTTGAGAAAGATGTGGAGAAACTGGAGAGGGTCCAGAGAAGAGCAACAAAAATGATGAAAGGTCTAGAGAACATGAGGTATGAGGCAAGGCTGAAAGAATTGGGCTTATTTAGTTTGGAGAAGAGAAGACTGAGAGGGGACACGATAGCGGTTTGCAGGTATCTAAAAGGGTGTTACAAAGAGGAGGGAGAAAATTTGTTCTCCTTGGCCTCTGAGGATAGAACAAGTAGCAATGGGCTTAAACTGCAGCAAGTAAGGTTTAGGTTGGACATTAGGAAATACTTCCTACCTGTCAGGGTGGTTAAACATTGGAATAAATTGCCTAAGGGAGGTTGTGGAATCTCCATCTCTGGAGATACTTAAGAGCAAGTTGGACAGACACCTGTCAGGGATGGTCTAGATCAGGGGTCTCCAACCTTTTTAAGCATGAGATCACTTTTTGAATTTAAGTGCAATTCAGGATGTACCTCCAACCCAAACACCCTTGCCCCGCCTCCTTCCCACCTCTTCTCCGAGGCCCTGCCGCTGCTCGCTCCATCCTCCCTCTCTCGCCCAGCCTCACTCACGTTTATCAGGCTGGGGGCACAGGGCTGGCGTGCGAGGGAGGGGTATGCGAACTCTGATTTTGAGCTAAGGGATTTGGTGTGTGGGAGGGGCTCTGAGCATGGGCCAGGGAGTTGAGGTGCAGGATGGGTGCAGGGTGCAGGCTCCGGAAGGGAGTTTGGGTGCAGGGTGACTCAGAGTTAGGGCCAGGGTTTGGGGTGCAGGAGGGGTTCAGGACTGAAGCTTGGAATGTAGGCTCCAGCTGGGCACAGGTGGCTTCTGGGTGGTGGTGGTGGGAAGTAAGTCAGGCTCACTCCTACTCTGGCCCTGCAGCACGCCCAAAAGCTGCCAGCAATCTCTTTCCACCCCTGCCCCCTCCCCGCTCAGTGGAGATGGGGTACAGGGTGGGGGAAGGGCACCTTGACATCAGCTCCCCCTCCTCTTCTTCCTGTGTTCTGCACAGCAAGCAACAGGCTCCAGGTGTGGAGCAGATCCAAGGCAGAAGGCAGAAGCAGCACAGGAGTGCTGAGATGGGCAGATAAAGTGCCAGCACTTGACAGCCTCCCAGCCAAAGCAGTCAGGATCACCTGTCAAAAGCTCCAAGATCTTCCAGTAAATCCCGATCGACTGGTTGGGGACCACTGATCTAGACGGTGCTTGGTCCTGCCGTGAGGGCAGGGGCCTGGACTCGATGACCTCACGAGGGCCCTTCCAGCTCTAGGAGTCTAGGATTCTATGATTTGCTTTTCTGGTATGGATACTAACTAGGCTTCCATGTCTTCTTCCGTTCAGCTATTTGCCGGGCCTGTCAAGTGCACAACATCTTGGCTTATTTTTCATCGCTGATTGGCACGGATGTCTCCGAATGGCTCTCTGGAGGACATCCAAGCAAGCAGATGCTTGCGCGCCAAGACGGTGATGGCCAGGAACAGACATCGCTAATTAAATGTTGGTTTACAAGCTGGCATTGAAAAGTAGTTTTCTGGCAGCGAGAGCAAAGGCCCGGGAGTCAAGACACTTGGGCGCTACTCACCGCTAGCTTACTGGGTGAGTTGGGCTGTGATCACTTCCCCTGCCGGGGGCTCCTTAGCTGGAAAGGCAGTACAGGAGCGGGTGGGGCCGGTTTCCAGGCAGGTATAGCAAGGGTGTTATGCACCTGAGGGCAAAGGCAAAATTTGTGTCCCCCCCCCTGCTGCCACGAGGTGGGCCCCCGAACCTGGCACACAGCTGAGTCCGACCCTGGGAGGAGGGGGGAGCTTGTATCGCGTCTTCCCAGTTTGGGGCATGCACTAACCGGTGGCGATGGAGGAAGGTTGGGCTGGGGGTGGACAGATGGGGAGGAGGCTCCAGCTGGCAGCGGCAGTGGGAGGAGGAGCAGGCGAGCCGAGGGATGACAGGGGGAGTGGAGGGGGACTAAATTGGTGCCCCCCTAGCATGGCGCCCGGGGGCCACTGCCCCTCCCCACCCCCCTCGCTACGCCACTGCCGCAACGTGCAGGAGGGTCAGACTGGATGATCGCGATGGTCTCTTCTGACCTTAACGTCTCTGAGTGCGAGAATCTTCCCTGGTATTCCAGGAGGGGGCTGAGATTGAATCAAAAGCCCCTGGCTGCAGGACACTAGAGAGGTGCAGGGTGGGCGTATTCATATAAGACATGTCAGGCTCAATCCTGCCCAGTGCTGTGCACCCCCGGGGCTGCACCTCACCAACCCTCCTTTAGGCCGTTCACGAGAGGAGAACACCAGACCGGCCACACTGGGTCAGACCAAAGGTCCATCCAGCCCAGTGTCCTGTCTGCCCACAGTGGCCAATGCCAGGTGCCCCAGAGGGAGTGAACCAAACAGGGAATTGCCAGCTGATCCTTCCCCTGTCATCCATTTCCAGCCCCTGACAAACAGAGGCAAGGAACACTATTCCTGCCCATCCTGGCTAATACATATTGATGGACCTAACCTCCATGAATTTATCTAGTTCTTTTTTTAACTTTGTTAAAGTCCTAGTCTTCACCATATCCTGTGGCAAGGAGTTCCACAGGTTGGCTGTGTGCTGAGTGAAGAAAAACGCAGCTCGACAGAACCCTGTTAAAGTCCTGGCCTTCCCCCCCATCCTGTGGCAAGGGAGGCAGTGTGGTCTAGTGGATGGAGCACCAGCCTGGGTGTCAGGAGCCATGCACTGCGATCCTGGCACTGCTGCATAGTGTGATCCTGGATAACCTTCCCCTCCCAAGCGTCGTCCGCTTAGGTCGCCAGGCCTTCGAGACAGTCTCTTGTTCGGGACCTGGACAGAAGCTAGCACAGCGGTCCCCCGGTCTGGCTCCTGTAATAGAACTCCTTGGGCATCCACGTCTCCACCGCCCAGGGCCTGGCAGGATCGGGCCCCTCGTTGCTGAGTCCTTGTCGTTTCCTTGCCTGCCTCCTCCAAGGTGCCATGCTTTGCCCATGGGCAAACGAGGGGTCGGACCAGTAGCGGTTTGCACCCACCTCACAGTCACTTAGCACGGGTGCAAGTAGCCACACAAGGGGCAAGGCAGTGGGGAAGCCCGTCTTCTCTGCATCAGGCCCTTATTTCTCTCTGTTGTTTATCTTGGACTAGTACCCAGAAGTCTGGATCAAGATCAGGACCCCAGGGCCCTCCACTGGGCCCATGCCTCTCCCTGAGGAGAGGATAAGAAACATGTGGCAGATACTAGCTATCTGCCTTGCTGGAAGGCTCACAAATACCGCAGTGACGTGCCTGGACTAAGGGCCAATGAAGAACAGACTTCCACAGAGCTCCACACCCCTACAAGTCAATATGTCCCTGCTCACAGCTGTTTCATGCCTGCAGTTAAAGACACACGCCTTCAGAGGCACCCGGGAATGGACAGTCGGATGCTGTCTATTCATCTGTGCATCCTGCTTCTGGATTTTGCCACTGAGCATGCCCAGAAATGTTTCAGGCTGCCAAAAAGTGGCCTCATGCCTAAAGCCGCTCCCGTCAGGGAGGCTGGTTCAGAGCCATCTCTAGTTATTCGTCATTTTTGCTAAGTGGGTAAACTGAGGCCCGGAAGAACGGTAGCGGGGTCACACTCGCCTCCCGCAAGCTGAGTGCGGGTTCCTGCACTGCCTGAGTCTTCAGCCCTGTCGGCTACTCAGCCCTCTGCCCGAGTCACACGGCCTTCCGGGGCACACTTCTAACAGGGGCCCAGGCTGGTGCCCTCTGCAGAGCATCTCTGAGTCCAGCCCATTCTCCTCACTCCGATCAACAGGGCTCCTCCTCCTGGGGACAACTCCCTCTGCTCCTAGCTCAGGGCTTTATCTTCCAGTTCCTAGTCTGTAAGCAGCTCTCCCGGCAGAGCTGTCCAAAGTGCTGCTGCTCCCTCAGACCACTTAGTTACCCCTGGTCCTCTCCCCGTCAGGTCTGCGCTGCGACTGCCCTTTCTCTGGTGCTGCAGCTTCTTCTGTAGTCCTCCCTGGACCCAGATTGGCTGGTTTCTTCCCAGCCCTTTTAGCCAGCCTGGATGGCAGGCTTCTTTCGGAAGAAGCTTTTCTAGAAGAGATCTTCCAAAAAAAGTCTTCCAAAAGAGAGCGTCCACACTGCCAAAGCGCGGCGAAAAAGCCATCTGCTTTTTCGACAGATAGCGTCCAGACTGAATGGACGCTCTCTCTCATGTGAGCTGTGATTACTATGGGCAGAATGGCCACCAGGGCACCTGTGCTTTGTCCTCTTTCCTCTAATTCCGAAAGAACTCCCTCTTCCCCGTCCACGCATGCCTTTTTCTGAAAGAGCTCTTTTGGAAAACGCTTTCTTCCTCGTAGGCTATGTCTACGCTGTGGGTTTTTTGTGGAAGAGGAAATGCAAATGGACTGCTCATTTGCATAGTCTGTGCTCTCGTTTGCATATCTTCTTCCGATCCTTTTAGCGGAAGAGGATTTTGCGATAAAAAGCCCTGTGTAGATGGGGCCATTTGTCGGAAAAAAAAGGCTTTTGCACGAGTGCCTCATTTTTTGAGGAATAAAGGTTCTTGCGCAAAAGGGTTTTTTTTTCCCAACAAATGGCCCCATTTACACAAGGCTTTTTATCGCAAAAACCTCTTCCGCAAAAAGGAGCTGAAGAAGATATGCAAATGAGAGCAGAGAATATGCAAATGAGCGGTCCATTTGCATTTCCTCTTCCGCAAAAAACCCACAGTGTAGACATAGATGTAGAAAGAGGTTTACCAATGTTGGAAAAACCCCTTAGTTTTTTTGATTTTTTTCGAAAGAATGCAGTGTGGACGTAATTGAAGTTTTTTTGGAAAAACCACTGTTTTTCTGAAAAAAAACCCCAAACCATGTCATGTAGACATACCCCCAGTGATCATAAAAGAACATTTTGAGGGGGTTGTACCTTTGACGTAGATGACTGGCACTTCTGTGACTGAATGCATTCTCGGAGCGCATGAAGGCATGTCCTTACCTATGGAGAACATACATGTTCTAGGCTTTGACAATGGGAGTAATACGAAGGGCCACGCCAATGGGGCACAGCAGAGAATAACAGAAATGAATCCACCGGTGTTTTTTGTTCCTTGCAGCACGCAGTCCCTGAATGCGGCTCTCAACGATGCGGCCAGCTGTTGTGTCAGCTACCAGGCGGCTTGCCCTGTGCAGCATAATGGTGTTCGGGTGAATGAAAAGTAGAAACAATCAATACAAATATTTATTTTGACATTGCTTTTTGAATGCCGAGTAAAGGCAACGTTTCCATCTAGACTTCTCATTTTTCTCGATAGGGAATGGGGGGGGGAGAGCCAAAGTTCGCCTAGGGCACCAAAAACCTGTGGGTCAGCCCTGGGTGGGCAAGGGAAAAAGGAAAAGCATAAAGGAAAAGCACTGTTAATTCCTTCAGGGTGGTGGTGATATAGTGTATTAGCATCAGAACCAGGCCCACGGACAGGGAGAGGCAAAGGAGCCATTACCCCATGGCCCAGTGATTCTAACAGGCGGTGGCCGGAGCTCTGGGCCCTTTCGACTCACCTCCAGACAGCAGAACGACATGCGCCAGGGCCCCACGCCGCTGGCTCTGAGGGCCAGCTGGGGGAGGCGCCAAGCCACCTGGGTAGTGCTGCCCCTGCCCTGCCCCTTCTGCCTGAGGCCCCGCCCCTTCCAGGAGCACGGAGGCCTTCCCCCCCCCCCCCATTATCTGGGGGCCCAGCGATTCTGTCTGCTCCCCGGTCAGAGCCAAGTCACTGGATCTGAGCGCTTGCTGGCAGACCTACACATCCTACAGCAGACCCCTGCTCTGATGGGAGAGATGGCAGAGCAGCTGGGTATATTCCCCCCTTCAGTCCTCAGCGTCCTGCTGCATTTGGTTGCAGCTGCTAGGAGACCAGACCACACGCATGGAGGGGAGGAAAGAGACATCCTGGGAGCCCAGTGAATGGAGCTCTCAGCTCACTTTGCCAAGTGGTCAAAAAAGCAAACCCGGCGTCCAGCTGCATGAGGAGTGGGAGGAAGAACAGTAGAAAGAAGAGCCTCAGGTCTTTCTTTGAATCAAGGGCATGGCCTTGTCTGGATACCGTGCACTGGGCCAGCTCCCTGTCTCCAAACAGAAGCTACAGAAGTTCACGTGGGCTCAGAGAAAGGGGCCGAGAATGATGAAGGCCTGGAAGACGTCACCTCTGAAAAGAGCAGGGAACACCTGGGGGTGTGTCTCTTAGAAAGGAGAGGAGCAAGAGGCGACAGGCTCAGATAAATAACCACCTGGCTCGAGAAGGTGGATGGGTGCGTCTGCAGTCCCTGTCTCATGACACGACACCACAGTCCTGGTCCAGGCTGAGGGAACTTTGGTGCTATGGCAATAGAAATAACAACACTGATCCTAAGCAGAGGACGGCCAATGACCCTGAACGGCCACAGCTTCAAACTCGGTGAAAGGAAAAACGTTGTCACGCCGCGCTTAGTCTGTGGAACTCACTGCCACAGGATGCCGGAGAGGTCAAGCTTCAGAGAGGGATTGGGTATTTACATGGAACTCACGCACGTCTAGAGTTCTAACAATGCATGTGCATCAAAATGTTGCAAAAGGCACAAACCCCTCGGCTCTCGGGAAGCCAGACTCTAACAGTAAGGGATTCAGATAAGATTTGCCCCACAGCTGCCTAATCTGAGCTACCTGGCACCTTTCTCAGAAGCCTCTGAGGCTGGCTGCCCTCTGAGACAGGAACCTGGCTATGTGGGCCTTAGGTCTGATAACGGCTATGTTCCTCACTATGCCATGCGCCTCGCTCACTCCATGCATGCAAAGCTCCGAGAGTGGGCGTGTGGGAGAGGCAGACAGACACCGGGGGAATCCCCTTTCAGAATGATTTCCCACTGGAGTCCTGGCACGGTCCCCGTGCGCCCCAGTGAGCTTGTAATGGATCCATGCTGTCAGACACATGCCTGGAGTAAATCCTGCTTGCTCAACAGGGCGCTAGAGTCGCAGCACGTAACACTGAGCGTCTGCTCCCGGCGGGGGACTGGAAACGCGGCACGTAAAATGCTTGGGAAGCAGGCTTTTCTGCCTTCCGCCCCAGGCGTTTCCTTCCAGCCAAAAGCATTTCCAAACAAGTCCGAAGCTGTCGCACTCCTCTCCATCTTCTGCTGGCTACGCTGGATGCGATGACCTCCTGAGGGCCAACCCTCGCAGCCTATGACTCTATGAAAGGAGTCAAAAAGTTTTGCAGTTGCCTGGCGTGTTTGTTTCCCTCGCAGCCTCTGTCTGCCTCTGCAGTGATTTACTTGAGCATAGGAGCGTGTCTAATAACTTCCAGGGGCTGGTGTCATAGCTGGGCCTGGAAAGCCCTGGGCATTCAATGCCTACGGAGCTGTATACATTTCCTATCATTCAGAATCAGAGGTGCTGGAACTATTTTGGGGAGGGGTGCTGAGTTGCACCCCCTTCTTTGGGCCTGTTGAGATCGGGTTGCCGACTCGCCTGGACCGGAAGGACCGGGATTCGTTGCTGAAAATGGCATCCGGTCCAGCCAGTCCGGGAGACCAGGCAACCCTCAACCGCCCCAAGCTGGAGTCACAGCTGTAGAGCCCTGGGCTGGTGGCAGGACCCTGGGGCTGGTGGGGCAGGCAGGCTGCAGAGTCTGTAGCAGGGCCAGTGGGACCCCAAGGGGGCCATGGGGCTGGCGGGTGATGGGACCCCGAGGGCCAGCAAAGCCCGTGGCAATAGGACCTCATGGAGTTAGCAAAGCACATGGGAGCTGGCAGGTCCCTGCCAGTGCCGCCTGGAGGCTGGGACCTGGGGCTGGCCCCCAGGTGCAGGAAAGCGATGTACAAAACCTGGGGGTGCTACAGTATCCCCGCACCCTTACTTCCCACACCTATGGTTATCATTTTGTTTGTCATAGCTCAATTTGTAACCAAAGGTTGTTCCAGTCTCACGGCTGTTCACTAGCCGGTGTAAATGACTGAATGAGTGTGATGGGGCATTCACCCCACAGCAGCACAGAAGGGGTTAAGGTGGCCAGAGAGGCCACTTGGGAGGAGGCTGCATCTACTGGGGTGCTAAGAGGCAATGAGACTAATTGAGACCAATGCTCACCTGGACAGGAAGAGGGGGGAGGGGCTCCTATAGGGTAGAGGAAGGTGGCCATGAGACAAGTCCACAGTTATACTCTCCGATACAAGGGCCAGAGCAGGGACCCGAAAAGGGAAAGTCAGCATACCTTGTTTTGAGTTTCCCTGCCATCCCCATAGTGGGAGGCCGACAGGAGCAAACACTCCTGATACTCCTCGCAGAAGCAGAGGTATCAGCTGCCAACAGGGGCGCTGTCTAGGTTTGACTGAGCAGGTCTTCACTAGACCCGCTAAATCAAACTCCGGAAGATGATTCACGGCAGCGTCGAGCTTCCGTTTCGTGAAGACTTGACCTGACAGATATAGACCTGTACTGCTCATTCCAGAGTCTCTGGTCTGGAACCAGGGTAGAGGGTTCCCCGACTAGCCACTGCAGAAGTGGCAGTCAGTGTAGTGGGTATGGAGACAGCCTGAAATTCTGAAGAAGGAGACTGTGCTGAGGCCTGGAAGACGTGGAGGCTGGTGAGTTGACCGTAGGGCAAAGCCATCTAGGAGAGGCACTTCTGCTTCTGACAAGTGAGGGAGGGGCCGCTGAGTGAGTGACGGAGGCAACGGGTGGAGACCATGCGGTGGGGCACGGACAAGGTAATTCCTCAGATAAGCCAGAAGGGGGCGCTGCCGAGGAGCAAGTAGCAGACCTTGTTACAAGAGGGCTCAGCCTGTTGAAGATGACAAAGTCCCTGTGTCATGAAAACAGCCCACAACATGTGACCACCTTGTTGGCAAGCCCAAAAGCCAAGGGTGGGGCAGGTCCCAGAGTGCAAACTTCCCCCTTGCTCTGAGAGGCGCTCGTGCCAAGCTGGGGCTGAAGCCCACTGGCCGGGCAGTGTAAAATGAAGCTTGCACACCCTGCAAGCCTCAATCAAGGGTGGGGCAGGTCCCGGAGCGCAAACTTCCCCTGCAAGCCTCAGGGAAGTGCGGGCCTCAATCTTCAGGGCTTTGAGATCCATAGGTGAGTGCAGTCACGTATCATAGAGTCCTACAACTGGAGGAGACCTCAGGAGCCATCGAGTCCAGCCTCCTGCCCAAAGACGGAGCAACCCCAACTCAACCATCCCAGCCGGGGCTTGGTCAAGCCGGGACTTAAACACCTCTAGGGATAGAGATTCCACCCCCTTCCTGGGGAACTCATCCCAGTACTTCTCCACCCGCCTAGGGAAATAGTTTTTCCTAATCTCCAACCTAGACCTCCCCCACTGCAACTTGAGACCATTGCTCCTTGTTCTGCCACCTGCCACCACTGAGAACAGCCTCTCTGGAACCCCCCTTCAAGAAGTTGAAGGCTGCTCTCAAATCCCCCCTCACTCTTCTCTTCTGCAGACTAACTAAGCCCAAATCCCTCAGCCTTTCCCCGTAGGTCATGTGCTGCAGCGCCCAAATCATTTATGTTGCCCTCCGCTGGACCCTCTTCAGTGCGCCCACATCCTTTCTGTAGTGGCGGGCCCAGAACTGGACGTACGTGCAAAGCATCTTGGGTAGGATTTTTAAAGGGAACTAAACTCCCAACTCCAGCCCAGTTCTGCAGGCACCTTTCAAAATCTCAGCCTGGGAACATTACCTTTCGCGCTAGAAAGCGCTGCGAAAAGGTCATTGGCGAGAACCTCTTCCCCCTTCACATAACGTGCTTGCGGCTCATAAAGGGCCTGGAAGGAAAGCCCCCAGCCTCGAAGACACGCCGGTGACATTAGGGCACCTCCGAGCAGAATGTGGAAAGGCAGGCGATTAGGAGGAGAGTGTTCTACCACCGCTGTCAATTCAAAAGCTTTCTGGCAGCTCTCTCTTCATTTCCAAGGTGCCTGTCTTACCCGTGCGGTGAAAGAGCCGATTAGAGGAGATACATTGGATGGGAGCTTCTCCTAATCGTTCAGTGAGGCTTCAGAAATGCTCCCCGGGACTAAGCGATGCGGGGACGCCCACACAGACACTTTGGCAGAGCGCGTCAGACTGTGCCCGTGTCAGATCGCATGAGAAGCAGGACTGGAAACCTCCAAGTGGAAGCGGTTTTACTGAGTCAGTAGCGGGTGGCTCTTCCTTGTGGGTTGCTGCAGACCCCTGGCAGGAGGGGTTGGGGGGGGGGGGTTGTTCTGCTGGACAGGAGGCTGTAAACCCAAAGTCCCGTTTTTTGTAAAAGGGCCGCTTAGTGAAATAAAACTCAGCCTGCTCACCCAACAGCTGGCTGGGAACTCGCCACTTAATTTAACTGAAATCCAACAGCGAGGGGCAGGACTGGCGACAGACTTTTTTGGGCCTGGGGCTATGTGGGAGACGGGCTCCATTCCAGGCCCCCAGAAGGGGTGGGGCTTGGGTGGAAGGGGCAGGGCTAGGGGCAGTCAGCCCTCAGCGCCACAGGGGGGCTATGGCAGTGATTTAAAAGGTCTCCCAGCCCTTTTAAATCACCAGGCCCTGGGGTAATTGTCCCCTTCCCCCTCCCCCCATCAGTGGTCCTGGAGTGGGGGAAGTTGACACGGAGATGTGGGGGAGTCACTGGGCCCTTCACCCCCATCCAGCAGGCAGAAGAGAAGGTTTATTCGGACACAGCGTAGCACAGACTTGTCAGCACAGGAACTAGGAGCAACCCAGACCATCCATCGTAGGGAGAGGGGGACCCAGCGCCAGGGCCCCGGGCCCCTCCCTGCATCTTAAGCAGCTGAGACTCACTCACACACTCAGCCATCAGACCCAGTCCTGCGGGCAGTCCCGCCTGCTCCTTCGTCCGCAAAAGGTGTCACCTGGTCACCCCCCTCAGACTCAGTTTACCAAGAGCCTGGGGCATTGTGAACATGCTGGCCTGGGCCACCTCCCTCAGTGAGTCACACTCGGCACTCCCATCCCCATCCAGATAGTTGTGCAGTGCCCAGGGAAACTGAGGCACACACACAGAGTTACTACAGAGGCGCTCAGGACAGTAGAAATCACAGGCAACAGAACAAAGTGAACAGAGAGAATGCAATCTCCACTGTGTCACGGAGGAGCAAGTAAGAAAGGGGTGGAGTTGATGGCTGCCTTATTTCTCAGGTCACTCATGTTCATGAAAGGTCTCACTCCCCTTTTGTAAGAGCTGATTTAGCACACCCCTTGACATCATTAACCCTGGAGTTCCCCTTGGCTCTGGCAAAACGCACGTGCTGGGTCGTGGATGGGAGCTTCAAAAAATGTGATTCCCTTGGTGACCCTAGAAGTGGGACGCATTTCAAATCACGAGGAAGGAGGGGACGAGTTATTGTCTAGCACAGATACTCCAGTAATGATCAATACCCTGCATCACCCTTCTGCCAAGTGAAGCCGGCAGCAATCAGGGCTGGGTTCAAATATCTCAGGCTTCCTTTTCAACAATACAACACAGACCCGCTTAAGCATCCTTCTCCCCCACCCCCGTAACGTGGGAAAATCACACCCCAAGCGCCCCTGAGGGGCAACGCTTCCCCCTTGTGAGCACAGAGTCCGGGTGTAGAAAAGAAGCTTTTCACAAGAGGAAGGAAGTCACCCCCCCATTAATTAGGAAAAATGCCGCCAACACGATTCATAACCATAACACAATGGGCAGGACACCCAGCCCAGAGGGCACGGGGCAGGGTCTTCTCCCTCAGGTGCTTGAGCGGGACGACCAAAAGTTCCTTTCTGGGAATGCTTTGCACACACGGGTGAGCCGTTACCCACACAGGAAGCCCTACTGGGTCAAAGAGGGGTGCTCCTGCGGCTACCCACTCCCCGATGTGCTGAATGGAGTCCCCGTCCAGCCCAGCCCTCTGGAGAGAATTAATGAAACTGACACTGTCTCAGGGCTTGAGGGACCCTTCGTAACGTACAGCCCACGAAGGCCGAAGGCGCCACGGTGTTTAGACGCCGATGGAAGGCAGGTGCTTTCAATGTCCTTGAGGCTCCGGGCCGCCCTGTAAATTAGTGCCGCTCACGTGCGTTGAGAGTCGGCAGGATGGCTAACCACCTCGCCACGTCTCTCCAGGCGCTGCCTTCGCTCGCTAACGAAGCGCCCGCTTTGCGTTGTGTCGCTCCCCAGCGGCAAACCCCTTCCCGGGTGGCTTAGGAAGGGCCGCGCTCCGGTCGGGTCGGGGGAGGGGGCTTTTCCTGCCGTAACCGTAAGAATGTTCCGGAAGATCGGTAGGGTGCGAACGGCAAGACGGCCGGGCCACCGTGTTCACTCGGCCCCCCCCCGTGGACTCAGTGTAAAAGGACAGCTCTGAGCTGGCCTTCTTTGGCTGTGTGCGGCGCAGCGGCTGTGGCTCGGAAATGGGTGTTGGCCTTATGCCAGGAAACGGGAGGCAAGAGGGGCCAGGACGTTGATAAGCTGAGGTGAAAAGTGGGGGGATCGGATCCCCCCCCCCAAAGAGCTGTAATGACAGTGCCAGCAAGCTGGGCTCCTGTTTTCTCCTAGGAGGCCAGGGTGCGTGCAGAAGCCGCCTAGTTAGAGCCTATGAGCTGAACCTTTCTATGCGGCCATTTCCTTATCCTGCCCCATCTATCTAGACCGGGGGTGGGGAACCGTGTTTGGGTCGGGGGCCACTGACCCACCGAAAATTCAGTCGGGGACCATACAAGTGAAGAGCCAAACAACAACCCTCCAACCCTCACTGATGTGGCCCCCAACGGAGACATCTCACTCTTCTGGGGCTCCAGCCCCCCCAGGGCGAGGGGAAGGGGCAGGGAGATCTGAGGTTCAGGGCTTCCCATAGCCCAGATTAACTCTTCTGGGGTTTGGGGGTTAGTGGATTTTGTGGACCTCCCTCCCAAGCTCTGGGGTGGGCCCAAAAGGAGGCGTTCAGTGTGCAGGGTGGCGTTGCCGTTGAGTGGGATAGGGATGGGGGGCAAGGTCTGGGTGGGAGGTGGGGAGCTAGAGGGGCTGAGGGTGCAGGGTCTGGGTGGGAGGTGGGGAGCTAGAGGGGCTGAAGGTGCAGGGTCTGGGCGGGAGGTGGGGGAGCTAGAGGGGCTGAGGGTGCAGGATCTGGGCGGGAGGTGGGGAGCTAGAGGGTCTGAGGGTGCAGGGTCTGGGCGGGAGGTGGGGAGCTAGAGAGGCTGAGGGTGCAGGGTCTGGGCGGGAGGTGGGGAGCTAGAGGGGCTGAGGGTGCAGGGTCTGGGCGGGAGGTGGGGAGCTAGAGGGGCTGAGGGTGCAGGGTCTGGGCGGGAGGTGGGGAGCTAGAGGGGCTGAGGGTGCAGGGTCTGGGCGGGAGGTGGGGGAGCTAGAGGGGCTGAGGGTGCAGGGTCTGGGCGGGAGGTGGGGAGCTAGAGGGGCTGAAGGTGCAGGGTCTGGGCGGGAGGTGGGGAGCTAGAGGGGCTGAGGGTGCAGGGTCTGGGCGGGAGGTGGGGAGCTAGAGGGTCTGAGGGTGCAGGGTCTGGGCGGGAGGTGGGGAGCTAGAGGGGCTGAAGGTGCAGAGTCTGGGTGGGAGGTGGGGAGCTAGAGGGGCTGAGGGTGCAGAGTCTGGGTGGGAGGTGGGGAGCTAGAGGGGCTGAAGGTGCAGAGTCTGGGTGGGAGGTGGGGAGCTAGAGGGGCTGAGGGTGCAGGGTCTGGGCGGGAGGTGGGGTAAAAGAGCAGGCTGGGAGTATTATAGAAGACTGGGACCGAGCCTTCCCTCACTCACACTGTGCCACTCCATTGATTTCAGTGGAGTTACTTCTGATGGACGTCGTTGTCTGCAAGGGCATGAGCAAGGGCCTAGCGTGGTCCCTGATGCCTTTGAAGATGATTTGGGCGCCACCCAGAGTTCAGTCTGAGGGATCAGGCCAAACCTGGAATGCCTCTGGTGGAGGGGCAGTAAGAGAGGGACACGCTTGTTTCTTTCCCTCCTGGCATGCCCAAGGGATCACTCCTGCCACTGGGCCAAGAAGCTGCCTTTCCTGTGCACCTGTCCAAAGCCAACACGTGGCTCATCTGCCCACAGGAGGCTGCTGTCTGTCCCTCCAGGCTTTCCTTCCTGCTCCGGGGTTAAGAACATAGGAATGGCCATACTGGGTCAGACCAAAGGTCCATCCAGCCCAGTACCCTGTCTGCTGACAGTGGCCAGTGCCAGGTGTCCCAGAGGGAGTGAACCGAACAAGTAATGATCAAGCGATCTCTCTCCTGCCATCCATCTCCACCCTCTGACAAACAGAGGCTAGGGACACCATTCCTTACCCATACTGGCTAATAGCCATTTACGGCTTAACCTCCACGAATTTATCTAGTTCTCTTTTAAACCCTGTTACGATCCTACCCTTCACAACCTTCTCAGGCAAGGAGTTCTGCAGATTGACTATGCGCTGTGTGAAGAAGAACTTCCTTTTATTTGTTTTAAACCTGCTGCCCATTAATTTCATTTGGTGGCCCCTAGTTCTTATATTATGGGAACAAGTAAATAACTTTTCCTTATTCACTTTCTCCACACCACTCATGATTTTCTAGACCTCTATCCTATCTCCCCTTAGTCTCCTTTTTTCCAAGCTGGAAAGTCCCAGTCTCTAATCTCTCCTCATATGGGACCCGTTCCAAACCCCTCATCATTTTAATTGCCCTTCTCTGAACCTTTTCTCATGCCAGTATATCTTTTTTGAGGTGCGGAGACCACATCTATACGCAGTATTCCAGGTGTGGGTGTACCATGGATTTATATAAAGGCACTAGGATATTCTCCATCTTATTCTCTATCCCTTTTTCAATGATTCCTAACATCCTCTTTGCTTTTTTGACTGCCGCTGCCATTCACAAATTGCCCTCTTTGGGGTGAAATTACTGAAAAATCTACATTAGTAAAGTAACGGGAGCATCATGTGGGCCCCATGGCATCTTGCAGCAGGAGACCTCTGAGGTCATAATGGAGTCATTTCTCGTGTGTGTATGTACGTGTGCGCGTATGGCATTTCTTACGTGTGTGCGCGTGTGCACACACATCATTTCTTATGCACGCGCATATGTGTGCACATGTAATTTCTTATGTGTCTGTGTGTGCACGCATCATTTCTTATATGTGTGTATCTATGCATCATTTCTCATGTGTGTACACGTGTGTGCACATCATTTCTCGTGTGTGTGTGTATGTGTGTGTGCGTACATCATTTCTTGTGTGTACACATCATTTCTCATGTGTGTATGTGTGTGTGTGCATCATTTCTCATGTGCGTGTTTGTGCATCATTTCTCGTGTGCGTGTTTGTGCGTGTCATCTCATGTGTGTGCGTCATTTCTCTTGTGCATGTGCATGCGTCATTTTTCCTGTGTGTGTGTGCATGTCGTTTCTCTTCTGTGTGTGAGCATGCACATCATTTCTCCTGTGTGTGTGTGCGTGTCATTTCTCCTGTGTGTGAATGTGCTTGTGTATAAAGACATGATCTAAATGGGAATTCCCAGAAAAAGCAACAAAAGGTGTTATCCGGCGTCTCAGCTGGCAAGCAATGGAGCAATGGCAAGCTAATCATTTCATGCCCTTTGGTTGACTGGCAGCTCTAAAATTGAATGTCTCTGGCTCTTCCTCGGGGGAGTTCAGTTTCCTACAGCAGTCCTTCCGCAGACGCTGATTAAACTCTTGTGGCAGTTGATCTGTTCGGTTTTTCTGCAGAGCCATTCTCCATGCAGAGAAATCTCTTACCCTCGCCTCTCAGCCCAGGGCCGCACTGACATCCCCACCTGTTTCGAGATTGTGAGCCTGGCCTAACGAACATGAGACTTAAAAACGCAGCCATTTGGAAGTTGTTTTAGCTGCAACTGACTGGACATTTGGGGCTCCTGTTCTCTGGCATTTTTCTGCAACCACCAAAGCGAGACTCTTGCTTTTCTGTCAAATGAAAGGTGTGATGCTGATCAAGTCACTTGACCCCAGGAGCTGGGGCAATAAAGAAGGCACTAAGCAGTGCAAGAATTGGCTGCCCTGCAAATAAAATTAAGGTCACGAGGTCAGGAAATTTTCATATCCTAACTGAAGCTCTCACCCCAGTTAAAATATGGAATGTGAAACCAGGTCAACACTAAAAGGGAAGGTTGAATCAAGTTAATTACGTAGCTGGAGTCCATGTATCTTGTTTTGAGTTTCCTGTCCTTCCCCATAGTGGGAACCCCACGGGAGTAAACACTCCTGTTGGCTTCCCTTACTCGTTGCAGAAGCAAGAGTACAGGCCACTGACGGGGGCACCCTCTGAGTTTGATTTAGCGAGTCTTAACTAGACTCACTAAATCGAACTCCGGAAGATCGATTGTGGCAGAGTCGATCTTCCCTTTAGTGAAGACGTGGTCTGGGAGTGACTCCGCACTCTACACTGCAATCAGAGGTGGGATTGCAGCTCATGAAGACATACCCGAGCTTGGCTTCATGGAGCTAGTTCAGATACCGATAGCAGCAGTAACGCTAGAACGGTACAGCCCTCAATGCTGCCTATGCAAGCGGATGGCAGGTTCCTCAGCCCGCCCTGCTTCCCGAGCAGACTGAGGGACATGCAGGCTGCAGGCACAGCTGTATTGTTTGGGGGGGGAAGGGGGGTGTAAAATTGTAATAGATTGAGAAGGTGTCTGTATGCTCAAAAAGGTTGGGAGCCACTGATCTAGACAGTGCTTGGTACTGCCGTGAGGGCAGGGGACTGGACTTGATGACCTCGCGAGGTTCCTTCCAGGTCTAATGTTCTGTAATTCTATATGGGACCTGGGGTATTGTGTGTCTCGCCCCATGCTGACATCTGTACAACTGGAGTGTCACTGCTCTGAGCATGCAAGCTAGCTAGCTTGAAGCGATCTCAGGCAGGCCTATGGGTGCTGCAACAACACAACAGCTGTACCCCCCACCATCCATTTCACTCCGAGTCCACAGCAGCCGTGGGATGAGGGGAAGGGAGTCGACCATTCATGGTAAATACTTGATTTAATTTGTGTCGCTTTACATTTCCCCAGCATGAATGGTCTGCCAACTCTCAAACTTGTTCCTCCATGCCAAGTTCTCGGCTGAATAATTTCTGCCCCTAATTCTTGGCTTGTGGGACTGTTGTGATGGTTCAGCAGCGGATGCGTGAGCTGCCGTAGGCAACTCCTGGTAGCACCCAGGAGGGGCACCAGCCCCGCCGTGCCCCTGCCAACATTTTAATTGCTAAATAGGGTGCTCCTTCCCCCCCCCCCGTTCCTCTGGGTGGCCCTTCCTGCGCCCCCTCCCCTCGCAATCACCTTGCAAGCTGCATGGGTTAGATCAGTGGTGCGCAACCACTGTCTTCCTGGGGTGTCGCAGTGCTGGGCCGGCCGCCATTTTGTTTTCCCGACTTGGTGTACGGGCGGGGAGCAGACCGGAGCTTTAAATTAAAGGGGCTGCAACAAAATGTTCCCAGCACTTTTTTTTTTTTTTGCTCAACAAAAATTTTCCCAGCCCTGGGGGTCGCGAATTAAAAAAGGCTGAGCACCACCGGGTTAGATCACATCGGCCACATATGTCACATGATCACGTGCCATCTCATTGGATCAGAACACTAGAATAAGTCGGCGTTTGGCACTGTCTACACAGCAGGGAGACGAAGGAAGAACACTCTTGCTCCGACTTCCCTTACCCCCCGACTTACAGGAGTCGGAGTAAGAAGCCCACTATTTTGAAATAATTTCGAAATAACAAGCTCTCTGTGTAGACGCGCTCTTTGTTATTCCAAAATCACGCGGCTGGGTTGACGTGCCCCTTGTGGCAGGGGCCCCTCTTACCTCGGCCACCACTGGGCTGATCTCTCACTCCTAACCCCAGAGTTTGGGGTTGACAGCAGGTCTCTGTGGTAGGGAGCCCAGCCTCACCTCCTCAGATTCCCTTCCTAGCTGCCTCCACTTAATGCTGTTGTGGCTTTGGTCTCGGTCTCGGTCTCGGTCTCGGTCTCGGTCTCGGTCTGTCCACCGCCTCCCTTCCATCCTCTCCCTCCAGCTTCCAACTGCTGAGGCTTTTCAAGACCCTCAGTCAGCCAGCAGAGGAGTCAGCTGGCCCCAATCAGCCTAAGCCAGCTCCCTGCCAGCTGCATCTAATTGGCCTGCAGCCCTCTGCTTCTACTTACAGGGTTTTTTACCCTTTTGGGCCGCCTTTTCCCCTCTCTGCAGCAGTTCCCTGGCCTGACCCTGCCACACCCTACAGAACACCAGTAGCTGCAGCCCTTGGCCCCAAAGGGCCAGGTCCCACAGCTGGGCAGAGGAAGGAAGAAAAGCAAGAGTGACAGATACAAGTACCAGAGGAGGGAGCCGTGGATTCTTCTGATAATAGGCCAGCTGAAATAAACGGACCGTGGGTGTGCATGGAATGATCTCCTGCATGGGGCACTAGCTGGGTTTGGGTCCTACAGCACCAAATTGTGGGCTTGCACTACACACACTGAAGGGGGCGCTCTCTGAGCTAGTCGGCAGTAGTAGGTTCTTATCCTCTTGCATGGACGGGTCACCATGCGATCCACCTACAGCAGAGTGTTACATGCACCGCTGTGTGTTGGTATTAACACATAGGTATGTGCATTCAGGTACATGCCGTCGGGTATTCATGGCTGTGTGTGTTACATGCATTCCCAACTTTCCACATTAGCCCTGAACCCTGGCCTAGGGGAGCAAGACTCCAGAACCATTTTCTTCTGCTCTCTCCAAGTAAAAGCCTTCCCCCGGCTCTCCTGGCGAAACCTGCGTAAATGGTGCGTAACACGTTTATGAACCAAGCCCTTAATCAGAAGTTAGGATTTCGACACACGTCCTTCAGGCCGAACAGCCCTTTAATAAATTCATTCCATTAAGAGTTAATTTACAACATGAGGGTGGGGGACGAGTTCTCGGCTCTTCATCCCAAGCAAGAGCAGCGTATTAATGAAGTCTGCATCCGGGGGAGGCAGGGTGGAGACCGCCCCCCCTCCTGATACTTAGCCCTTCGAGGGAGCCCTGGGGTTGTAGAACGACATCACCGGGGTGTGATGAGACCACCGCTGACTTCATGAATTTGAGATGCCTGGAAGAAATGATCTATTTTGCTGGACCCTTGCTGGGCCCAATCAGTCCCTCCATGGAGGGTGACAATTAACAGCCAGTGTGATGCAAGGGGGATATTTTAAACACTGTTTGACACCAAGACTCCCCCCCTCCCCACCTGGCATCTGCTCTGATTCCTCCCCCTCCATCCACTTCCACTGGGCTTGGTATCTCTTGCTTTCCCTGAAGCCAAAATTGATCAGCAAATCTCTCCTGTGCTCCTTGCACCCAGGCAAGCTGGTTGTTTCCCACCAAAGCCTCACCCGCTGGTAATGAACTAGAAAAACAGCCTGAAGAAACGGTTCTGTGATAGCAAAGAGCACAAGCAGGCAGCTAGCAGGTGCTGCCAGGGGTACACTGGGTCCCTGGGCTCTTTGCTCCAAGCATGGCTTGTTTTGGAAAGGCCTTGTTCTCTCCTTTCCGCTCCGCACAGGGACCTCCAGACCCTTCCTGGGGAGAGATGCAGCCCTGTGCTGCCAGTTCCTGAAAACCCGGGACGGACAAACAACGCTTTGCCCTAATGAAGCCCTGTGTCCTGAGGGCCCTGCAGAGCCGTGCAAACTTTTATGGCTTGGTGGGGGAGGGTGCTGTAGAAAAACGTCATTTTCACCTCCTCCCTTCTTGTGGCTGGGATATTCTTACCCCCATATTAACGGATGGGGAAACTGAGGCAGGGGAAAATCCGGTCCTCAAAGGTATTTAAACCCCTAACTCCCACAGATGCCTCCCTGCTTGGGAGGGTCTGGGCAGAGAGGTTAAGGGACTTAGTGAAGCACCAGGAGCAGGTGCCAAGAGACTGTCTGCCTGGTCCAGGCTCTAACCACTGAACAAAATCCCTCGGCTCTGGGCTTGTGTCAGTGTTACACTTGGGCTGGCACAGAACCTTTCCCACCCACCACGCAGGCCTGGTCTCTGATGTTAGAAATGGAAAAGACTATTCGATCACGTCTCGCCACCTACAACTACAGAAAAGAACTGTGTGACAGAGACAACATTTGATACTGGCCAGAAGACGCCCCCCCCCCTCCCCCCAGGCAGTGTGATCTAGGGGTTAGCACAATGGACAGTGACCAGTGTTCCCTAATTGTCCCCATCCATGTGCAGAATACATTTTGTGGCGTGCACCAAGGCATGTAGCATGTGCACCACCAGTAAAAACACATGCTGCTGATCAGCTGGGTGACACTGGAATCTTTCCTGGGTGGCCGCCCAAGTGCTCAGGTTACAGGGAACACTGCCTGGGACCTGGGCCAGGGTGGGGTCCTAACTTTGGTTCACTTCCCTTTGGGCCCTGTGTATCCAGACTGTGAGTTCTGAGGGCAGGACCGTCTTGCTCTGGGTGCCTCTGCCATGCCTGGCAGAATGCAGCCTGATGCCCGGGGCAGGAACCTCGCTCATCCCACCGCCCTGGTTTCACAGCTTTGACTGAGCTCGGCCCTTCGGAGTTTCCGTACCCACGGGGACGCTGGCATCCCGCTTTTCTGCCTGCTAAGAGCTCAGGATGTACCGCCAAACCCGCGGCACGGTGAGAGGCTTGAGTCTGGCCCTCGGTGGGGTACCCATGCCCGCCCACCCACTCGGGAGAGTTTTCATGAAGCGCAGACTCCTGGGCCGCAAAACCCTGCATGGGGGTTGATTCAAAACCACCTGGCTTGCAGGCACAGAGCCCCTGCCTGTCGCTGGCACAAACAAACAACCCCCCTGTGCTCAGCAGTGGCACCCGTGTGAAGGAGAAGAGAAGCCGACGCACAGTCTGGCTACGGAGATCAGGGCAGTGTTTGATTGCAGGCCCTGTATGTGCTCAGCCTGTGGGACCAGGCAGGTGGATGTCACATAGGCATGAGCAGAGGGTGAAGGCCCAGCTGGGGAAGGCAAGTGCCAGCCCTGCCCCTTCTGCCCGAGGCCCCGCCCCTGGAGTCAAGCCCCGCCCACCCCACCCTGATCCTTCCTGGCCACCTGCAGACCTGGGGTTGCCGTGCTGCGGCCCCAGCCCTCCCTGGTAGCTGGGGAGCCAGGCTGCTGCTCCGCGGCCCCAGTTTTCCTGGCAGCCGGGTGCGTAGGCAGTTCTGGGAAGGCTGTGCCTTCCCTTGCCTACATTACCCGCCACCTATGCACATAGGAATGGCCGTTCTAAGGAACAACCCATTGCAGATTGGCAGGGCGGGAGGCTCACTGGCTGGGACGGGTCCAGGCAGCGTGCAGGAGAAGCGAGCGCTGCCTGGGAGGGCCTGTCCCAAGGATAAAGCACGGAACCTCTCCTCCAGCCAGGGCACCCAGGCACTTTGCACTTTCTCCTTCGCTCAGCACGCACACGCACAAACCTGAACCATCACTCCGGCTTCCTATCAGCGGCAGCCTCTTGAGCTGGCTCGTACTTCAAAGCAAGACTGGCTGCTGCCTGTGGCCGCATGCTGACAGATTGATTTAGCTGCCAATTAAAAAAAAACCCACAATAATTGGGCTATAGGATTTAACAGAGACCTGTTTGCCTGCTGCTGAATTTGCTGCCTGATCTATGCTGGCTGCCATACATCCATGCTATACTGAAAAGAGGTGTTCTCTGCACAATATGTATTAAGCATTAAGTACAAGTAAGCATAAATATAGCAGTTAAGAACATAAGAACGGCTGGGTCAGACTAAAGTGCCCTGTCTGCCGACAGTGGCCAATAACAGGTGCCCCAGAGGGAGTGAACAGAACAGGGAATAATCAAGTGATCCCTCTCCTGTCACCCATTTCCAGCCTCTAACAAACAGAGGCTAGAGACGCCATTCCTACCCACCCTGGCTAATAAATATTGATGGACCTAACCTCTATGAATGTATCTAGTGCTTTTTTGAACCCTGTTAAAGTCCTGGCCTTCCCAACATCCTCTGGCAAGGAGTTCCACAAGTTAACGGCACACTGTGTGAAGAAAATACTTCCTTTTGTTTGTTTTCAACCTGCTGCCTATTCATTCTCTTTGGTGACCCCTCGTTATAGAGCCCAAATTGGCCTGTACATGTACTGGAAGCCTGTTCCCTTATGCTAAGTGCCCCCACAACACCTCGCTTGAGCTGCAATAAGCTTTGGTTTAAGTAGATGAGAAAACAGCCCTATGTACGTTGGTACAAGCCTAGGAGGTGCTGTCATGCCCCGCCCCCCAGTACCTTTGAGGCCTGGGGGCAGAACAAAGAGAAGGGTACACCCTGGCCCCAGAAAAACCAGGGTAAAAAAAACTGATTGGCTGAAATCTAGGTTCAAATGCCATTGTACTTGTATTTTACTTGCCAACACATAGGCTATGTCTACAGCCGTTCTTCCGCAAAACTTGCCAGCTGTCTACAGTGCACGAGCGTTCTTCCAGAAGTAAATTTACAGTATAGTGTTGTAAAACAGGGCTTCTTCCAGAAGAGTTATTCCTCTCCCCACGAGGAATAAGCCCTCTTGCACAAGAGCTCTTCCACAAGCGAGCAGTGTAGACAGGCAACATGAATTTCTTGCGCAAGAAGCCCCTATGGTTAAAATGGCCATCGGAGCTTTCTTGCGCAAGAGAGCGTCTACACTGCCACGGATGCTCTTGCGCAAAAGCACATGCCAGTGTAGACCCGCTCTTCTGGAAGACTTTTTGCACAAGAACTCTTCCGCAAAAGAGTTCTTGTGCAAGAAGCTGCCAGTGTAGACGTAGCCATAGGGTATAAAATAGGGCTTATGGGGTGCGACTTCAGGGTGCGTACCTGCCGTGTAAGGGAAACGTACCATCACTGCAAAGGGCCCCTCGGAGGTTGATATTGACTAGGCCCATTTCCTCTGCCATATCAATAAACCTGCCTGGGATTAGTTACTCAGCACCAAAGGGTGGCAAAGCCCCTGCCTACGCAATTTACCAAGTTCAAGGGGACGTCTCTAATCAAAGTGCTGTAAAAGCGCCTCCTTTTCCGCTATGTTCTGCAGGGTGGGGGAGGAGTTTCCATCAAACTCTGCCTGTTCCAGCCCCGTTCAGGCTGGAGGAAATTTGCACCCAGAATGCCACCTGTGTAGTGTAGTCTGCATGACAGCAGTGCCTAGCCTAGCACTTGCTCAGGGCCTGGGTGCACTGGGCTCTGTACAGACACAGTGAGGAAAACTCTTCCCCAAAGAGCTGATCATCTCAGCAGGATCACAGGGAAGGGACCAAGGGATAGTGGAGTTAGTTTGTACAAGATAAACTTAAAAAACAACAAATAGTCTGGATCATTGCCCAGCAGGTCCGTGGCAGACCTGGAAACTGAACCAGGTCTCCTCAGCCCTGGTCTAGTGTTCTACCTACTAGACTCTGCTGCCTCTTCGGGGAAAAAATGCTTTTGGCCTTTTTGCTGAGCAATCCACTCTCTCTCTCTCTCTCTCTCTCTCTCTCTCCAGTATCACATGAGCCACTCTCTGATGGGCTGAGCCTGTCTCCTGTCCTGTATATGTGTGCCCGGCCCCATCTGATTTCCCAGGGGGCTGCGTTCTGTGCCTGGTGGCCTATTTACCTCCGCTCTCTGCATGAGGCTGGGGTAGATAATTCAATCACTCTCCCCCAAATGCGATTAGGTTGGGGCTTGCCCTGCCTCTGAGTTCCTGTGGGAAATTGACCAGACTCCTAAAGAGGGTAGCATAGAATCAGGGTGGTCGGAGGGAAGTTCCTGCCCACGCTCTCATTGGGCAGGAGAGGAAAACAGCCCAGGCCTTAATTGCTCCAGCTGGCTGGTGAGTAGAAACAGCCCCAGCTTGTTGTAGTGGGCATGGGCTGATCAAGAATGAGCCCTGAGTGCAGGCACCTGGAGAGGAGGAAGCAGTTTCTTATAAAGCCTGTTTGGGGCTTCTGGGAGGAATGAACTCCCTCCCTCCCTCCCAGCTAGAACATCATGGATGTTAGAACTAAAGAAGAACTTTCAGGTCCCACCTGTTCCCAAGCTAGGGTTGTTCCTATAGCGTATGCTTTCCTATTTTTTCCTGGTCTAATTTTTTATGATCCTCTGTGGGAGGCTTTCTACAGCCTAAGATAACTCCCTGAAGGCAACTTCCCTTGATATTCAGTTTTCTTTTTGCCTTTGCTCAATTTCATCCCATTTCACCTGGGACAGACCCCTTCCCCCGCTGGCATAGCTTACTCTCTCCCTCCAACAAATGGTCTGGTAGCACTTTATAGACTAACAAAACATGCGGGCTATGTCTATGCTCGTGGCTTCTTGCGTGAGAAATATGCAACTGAGGCTAAGTGTGGAATATTGCTGAGCCTCATTTGCATACCTAATAAGCCGCCATTTTTGCAGAAGAAGCTCTTGCACCGGAAGGAGCTGTCTACACGGCCCCTTTTTGCTCAAGAAAACCCCTCTTGCGCAATGCCGTTCTTCCTGAAAATAACCGACATAGCAGCATTGCGCAAGAAGGGGCAGTGTAGATGGCTCTTGTGCCAGAAGGAGCCTCTTCTGGGGAGACAGGGAGCAGAGGGTATAGAAAATCAGGAAGGTAGAGGGAATCAGTAAGTATCTGAAGACTGGGTAGTTAAAATGAAGCAGATAAGAATCAAAGTCAATTGACAGTATCCTTCCTGACATAGGAATCTACACACACAGTTGTTTGCACCTTCATTGAATGTTAGCATGACAGTGTCCCAACCACCCTTCATCACGATTGAGTCCATTAGCATGCAAATTGAATTTGCGGATGAACTCTAATTCCAATGCTTCTCTGTGTATCTGGCTCGTAGAATTGGTTTGTGACAAGACAGCCACTTAAAGATCTTTTCAACAGTGATCTCTCCTTCCAGGCAGTTTTCCCCTTTCAGATTCTAGCAGGAAGGGCTTGTGGTTTGAGGCATTCTGCCCTATATCTAGGGAAGGCAAAGCTGATTCCTGCGCTTCTCCCTCTGCAGAAGCAGCCTGCCTGCCGCTGTGTTCCTAGCCGGGCAGAACAGGAGCAGTCCAATGATTTGCTCTTTGTTTGTTCCCCAATGAGAGCAGCTCACTCAGCTGTCAGACAGTTCCTGGAACTTTGAAAGGGAAGGGCAGCAGAGATCAGAAAACCCTGAGCAAAGCCATCAGGGCAGGCATTGTGGGATACTGGCGGACGCCAATTCTCTTGACAAAACAAATAGCAAAGTTCACACTGGCTCGTTGTCGACAATAAAGGGAGGAGAAAAGACAAAAGTCTCTGGCAGGGCTGGAAGTTTTTTGTTGCCAAAACTGGGTGATTTTCCTAGCAAAAGTTGCACTGCCGTGTGTACGCTCTCACTGTTTCGTCACCGAAAGGCAGTTCTTGGCAACAAAGTATGCCAGTGTAGACAAGGCCTGAGACTTTTTGGCTGAGCTTTGATCTGTATATAGACACGGCTAACTCCACAGAGGGTACGGAGGGATCTTGCGCTGGGCATGTTACGTGTGACATATGATCAGGGAACCTCTTGCTTCCCTCAAGTGCAGATCAGTTTGCTGTCCCAAACATATATCCCTTTCTTGTTTTTTTTTTTTCCACTACAGAACAAAATACTTTGTGCCATCCTGTAGCAGGCCAAAATGTAATCCCTATCCAAATGTATTGCAAATCTCTTCCCAGTTCTTAGCGTTTCAGAGCAAAGGGATAAGTCTTAAATCATGTAAATACACAGTTAAGCTCATTAACTTATTTGATTCTCATTCCACTACCACTGCCAAAGGTTTGCAGCTTGAAATGATAAAGATAAACTGAGGACAGGCACGTTTCATGTGAGGTCTTTGTCTGACAAGCAGAATATAATGCTGAGCTAAATGCAGAGGAGGGATTCAGTCTGTCCATATAACATATCCTTTTAGAGGACTATTTCTACTATTTCTTCTTTGTATTGCCATGGTGCCTAGCCATCCTCAAACCTTGGGGTGTGGTGTGAATATCACAGGGGACCACAACAGACTTGCCGGGACCCTGGAAACGGTGGGCATGAGGGTCAGCTCTTTGGTCCTGGAAAGGGCGGGGCCTTGGATGGAAGGGGTGGGGCTAAGACAGTCAGCCCTTTAGGCTGCCCAGAGTGCACCGTGCTGGCTCACCCCGTCCCTCAGGCAGCCCTCAGAGCCACCCCACGTGGGCAATATAAAGGGACCGGGCCACCCCTGCTCCTGTGGTAGTGGCCACAGTGGTTACCATCCCTGAGCAAGTGCCCCTTTGCCCTGCACTGTGATCGCTATAGAGCCAGAACCGTGCGACTCCTTGGAACTGAGGATGGAACCAGGCCTGAGTGTAGATATTCTGGAGTGACGTCGTTATCAATGAAATCAGAGCCCGGCCTGGTACAGATCCCATCTCAGGAACTCCCCCAAAGAAGCTTCAGTTTCAGCCCCACAGAAATGGAAAGACCAGAAACATAACCACAGCCGCATGGGGCCTGTCACACTTGGGCCTGGAGAATCACCGTTGGTCCATGGTAGCCTGTTGAATCTTCTCGAGTCTTCGTGCCTTGGGTGGCGGGAGGTTTTGCCTCCCTTGGGTGTTTAAATGCCAGTGGAAGCCGTTTGTTGTCTTATCTCTGTCTTCCCCAACACCAGCATCCTCTCATCCCAACTTCATTGAATGACAGTCGGCAATCAGTGAAAAAGGCCAGTTTCGCAATTCTCTCTAACCAGGGGCTTAGCGAGGAGAGGAAATATGGGTGGGCTTGGACTTTCAGGAGAACGGGCAATGAGGTCTGCTTCTCCCCCCATGCCTCTGCCTAGCCCTGGTGACCCCCGAACACAGGCATGTGCATGGGAAGGCTCAGAAAATCAAGGCAGAGCAGCCAGAGTGTAGTTTTCGGAAAGGTGAGCACACAGCTCCCCCTCCTCAGATCTGGGTGGGCCTGGAGGCTAAGTGCATGGGCCGTGTCCCATTCAGACCCACCTTAGCTATGCCCCTGGCTCCAACTTCATGCACCGAGGTCATGTGCAATTAAATTAGCTGATCAGCAATAGCAACCCATTCTACAAAGGCGCTCCAGAGATAACCACCCACACGTGTTGCTTCCCCACAACCAACTACCCTCACTGTTTTCTTATCCCATCCAACATCAGATGTTTTACAACGAGTGGAACGAGGAGTACCGGTAGTTCGAATTAGAGATCCTATTTCGAACTACCTACTCCGTGCCGCGTGTAGCCGCGGGCACGGAGTTCGACCTAAGGGGATTTAAAAATGGCGCCCGCCCGGCAAGATGCAAATGAAGCCTAGGATATTTAAATCCTGGGCTTCATTTGCAACTTCGAATGCCCACATTAGCTACCCTAGTTCGAACTAGGCTGGTAGTGTAGACATACCCTTACAGAGCATTTAATCCTCTTGAAGAAGAGTTAATCCTATGCCCCTCTCTTAAAACCTGCTACAGAGAGTCCATTTCTTTTCCTGCCAGGAAATCCGCTGTTGTTAGGTGTTTGTGTGACGTTCCTTTGTGTTGCCTTGTGCTATGATACGTTATATTGTTACTGCGTTCTGTTTTCAAGAGGCGGGACAAAGGGAGCGGGAAAAGGGCGGCCTGTTGCATGTGTGTTTGTCTGCATGCAGCCTTGATCTGCAGCACACCTGCCAAGCTCAGATCCAAATCTACACTTCCTCACAGCTGACTCCGTGCACAGGCTTGAACCTGCCTCGCAAAGGTCGAACCTGGACCTAGCCCTGAGGCATCCTATTGCCTCTGTGGTGTGTTCAGGGCACAGCTCAATCCGACTGTGGACATGCTGCAGCTTCACCAAGGCTGGGGTGTGGGTTGGACGCAGCATTCTGGTTCTGGGTTTGCCTCGCAACACGTGCCTCCAAACCGTTGGAACGTAGGCCTCAGTGGGCACAGCTGAGAGTAACTTTGTGGCCGCCAGGGCTAGTTTGAAGTCAATGGAGCTTTTCTGAGGATCAGGTCGAAAACGGGTTAAACACGCAACAGGCAAATGTCCGGGTTGTTCTCAGGGGTGGCCCGTGACTATAGGCCAACTCGGCCATCGCCTAGGGCGCTGCCTTCAACGGCGCCCGATGATGACGTCAGCCCATTGACGGCCGTGCAGGTGGGGGCGCTGATCACGTGTTCCGCCAGGGGCGCCAGCTGCCGCAGCCTGCCTCAGGCCACTCCTGGCTGTTCTGAAATGAGGGTAAAGAGCCCACCTCGCTCCGACACGCAGTCAGTATCGCGCTTTCCAGCTCTTAGTGCTGCGTTGGTCAATATTCTGCATGTACATCCTGTCCAGCAGCTGGGAGGGTTTGTTAAATGCGGTGCTCCACAGGCATTTCCAGTCCTGTGATCATAGAATCATAGAGCTGGAAGAGACCTCAGGAGACCAATCCCAACTAAATCAAGCCAGCCAGGGCTTTGTCAAGCCGAGACTTAAAAACCTCTAGGGATGGAGATTCCGCCATCTCCCTGGGGAACCCATCCCAGTGCTTCCCCACCCGCCTAGGGAAATAGCTTTTCCTAATATCCAACCTAGACCTCTCCCTCTGTAACTTGAGACCATTGCTCCTTGTTCTGCCATCTGTCACTACTGCGAACAGCTTTTCTCCATGCTTTCTCCATAACTGGGGGGACGAATTACATATCCGTTGAATAGACGGGGGGAAGAGAAGGAAACACAGATACATTTTGTGTTTTATCGTCTCCCGTGTTGTTAATGGCTTTCCGTGCAGCCGTGACGTGGGAACGGTGCTTTACCTCCGCAGCTGTCTGAAATGATTTTCCAATGAGCCAAACTTTTAGGTTGGCTCCCTTGAGCGCCACACGGAGGGCTTGGCAGGAGGTGCTAATTGCTTGTTATTCCCAGCCTTCAAACTCCTCCCGTGAACCACTTTCCCCTGTAACAGGCACCAAAATAGCCTCCCATGGCAACCTGTGCACATCCACCCAAAGCCACGGGGCCCAGTGAGACGCCGGAGAGCTCCTGGCCATGGTTACTGCAGGGAGGAGCTGGTACGGAGAAGGGGCCCGATCCCTGCAGTGCACAGTGTGTGCACCACAGCGAGTTGCTGCCAGCTCAGAACCACAGCGGCTCGCCCCTGTGTGGCACGGGCGTCAGGGAGCGTGCATGGTGCGTGCCAAGCAGGATTTGGGCTTGGTCCTGGGGACCGGACTCAATGGCCTCTCGAGGTCCCTTCCAGTTCTACGATTCTATGATCCTTTGCTGACTCAGCTCACGGTGCCGAACTGGGACTCCCCTCCCATGCGCAGCCGGTGGGATCCAGGAGGGCACAGTGGCTGTATTGATCTGTTCGCAGCTTCAGGACCCAAGGGATTCAGCTGCAAAGGAAGAGACAAAATGTGATGGCTGGGGGCTGGCTTTGCCCATTAGATCAGTGATTCATGGCTAGCAGGGTGGGGGGAAAACTAACGCCCCATTCAGCATCTCTTCTGGGAGCGGTTTGTCCGGTGCTGGGGTTCCCTAGCTCCATGCTAGAACTCACATTCCTGGAGGCGGGCACCTTGAGGGTCGTTGTGCGGCTTGTGGTGTGTACCCAGCATCCGTCCGGTGACGGCCAGGCCAGGCCAGCCCTAACAGGCACATGTGCTGAGTCCCACACAGAGCTGCAGGGCCTGGCTGTGTCCTGCAGCCTCACTCCCGACCGGTGTCTTCCTGCCGGTTACACGCTGGAGGTGAAGACAGCTGGAGAGCTGGTGCATTGTCATAAACAGCCCCTTCCGGCCTGGCGAGCAAAAAAACACACAGGCAGACAGACGCACACTCAGACAACACCTCCCCCCCGCCCTGCTGTGCCTCTGCTGGGTCCCTGCTGAGCGGCAACTGACAAAGTTGCCAAACTTTGGGGTTCGCCGGGGACGAATCTGAGCCCACTTGACTTGACTGGCTTTCAAGTTCCCTCCAGGAACCTTTCAACTCATGTCTCCCCCGAACCCTCCTGGGGACTTCTCCAGCGCAGATGTTACCTGGTAGGTGCCCAGCTGCTGCAGTGCGGGGTGGTGGTATAAACCCCTAGCGTACGTAGCTAGTCTCCGCAGCGACACGCAACCCAGCCCCCCCCCCCCCCCCCCGTGAAAACAAACGTGGCAGCTGCCGGAGCAGAGCTTGCTGAAGGAGAGGGGGCGCCTAGCCCCGTCCTGGATTTCAGGTGCCCGAGGGCTGCTCTGGGCCGCTGTGGCTGCACTTCAGATTTGGCCTGGATGCTCAGCGGGTGGCCCAGGTGCGGCTATGCCCCTGGATCCAGCTAGCTGCTCCAGGGTAGAGCGTGGGTAAATTCACTGATCGTGGCTGTCCACATGGGCAGTGAGTGACACCCCCCTTCTGTGCGAGGCCCCTCTGTGGCTGGAGGAGCCCCAGCCAAACTGCCCAGGGCCCTAGGCTACTGGCTAGCTTGAGCACCTGTCAAATCCCTGGGTCAGCATGATCTGCCCCGATCACCGGCCAGATGAGCCCCGAGCCCCAGGCTCCAGCCTGCTGGCTGGGACAGACTCCAACAGCTTCAGGGCAGGACCTAGGGGCAGGGCGGGGGCAGCACTGTGGTCTGAGTCAAGGGAGGAGCCTCGGCTGGCCAATTACACCCACCGCCAGGGCTGTCTAGCCACACACGTGAGCAACAGCCTATTGGAAAGCCTGGGAGGCGGGCGGGTGCAAGCCTGCCCACTTCTCAAGGCTCCTCCCCCAGCCTGGTGGGCGGGACCACTGGACCCGGGTTTCAAATGGCTACTTGGGACGATGAGTGAAAACGCAGGTTCAGGGGTGCAGGGCGCACACGGGCTGCAGCGGACGCATGGGCACGGTGCATCGCTTTCGCCCCTTGAGGTGCCCTGCAGGAGGGTCCCTTAGAGAAGGCCCAGCTGGTGCCAATCTGTCACAGCAAGGAATGGGGGCCACTGCACCTGCGTGGGGCGATGGTGGGAACCAGGCTGGAATGAGATCTAGCCTCCGCCTCTCCTGGACCGGGGAGCCTCCCGGTTTGCAGCTGTCCCGCATCATGAGAGAGGGGGAGATCTTGGCTCCCCACGAGGGAATGTCTGGATTTCTGCCCTTCAAAAGCCAGTGCCGGGGCTGTGAAGAGGATGTCACAGAGCAAGAACACGCACGAGAACAAGTCTTGTGACTAAGTCCTCTGCAGTTGGTGTTGCTTTCGGGGCTGGCTGCTCCCTCCCAGGCCCTGCTCGCAGGCTCTGCAGAGCTACCCGAGTGAGAGAGGTCACTTGTGTTTGGCAGCGAGTAGGCGAGAGGCTCCCTCCTTGGCTTAAGCCGCTTACAGTCGAAGGGCTCGGTGGTGCCGTTAGGAAGGAGGTGGAGGACACAGTATGGTATCTAAAAGGGTGTCACAAGGAGGAGGGGGGAAATTGTTCCCCGTGGCCTCTGACAACAGGACAAGAAGCCATGGGCTTAAATTGCAGCAAGAGAGGCTGAGGTTAGACGTTAGGGAAAACTCCCTACCTGTCAGGGTGGTGAAACACTGAAATAAATTGCCTAGGGACATTGTGGAATCTCCATCTCTGGAGATATTTAAGAGCAGGTTAGATAGACGTCTATCAGGGATGGTCTAGACGGTGCTGGGTCCTGCCGGGAGGGCAGGGGACTGGACTTGATGATCTCGCGAGGTCCCTTCCAGTCCTAGTGCTCTGTGATTCTATGTTGCAGCTCTGACTGTAACAATTTTGCTGGTCTCCAGTCAAGGCATCCAATTTAGGCGCAGGCCAAGTTGATCCAAAGCCCAGTGAAGTCAATGGGTGTGTTTCCATATGCTCTGACAGACTCAGGGGCTCGCTGGAGCCTTGGCTTTTGCCCACAGACGCATGCACCGCGTGGGCGCAGGGGTGTGTTTGCCGCGGTGGGTGTAGGGTTGCCAGGTGTCTGGTTTTCACCCGGACAGTCCGGTATTTGCGGGCTCCGACCGGTAAAAAAAAAACAGGAAATACCGGACATGTGCAATGTCCGATATTTCCCGTTCCCCTGGGACGGAAGCCTGGCAGGGACAATTTTCCCCTGCCACATCTGGCGGGAGCGGGGACGTGAGGAGCATGGCAGAGTCTAGTGAAGGGGGGGCAGGCGGGTGCCACGCTAGGGGGGCGCCAGGCTGGGCTGGGCTGGGAGCCGAGCGCACGCTGCTCTGGCCCACGTGACCCGCAGAGACCGGGAGCTGGCCATGTGATGCCTCTCTCTCTCTACAATGCGAGCTGAGACAGCCATTTTAAAAGTCAGATTGTTCCTCCCTGCCTGGCTCTGCAGGGGGGAGGGGGGAGATTTGATTGGGGTGGAGGCTCCCCACGCTGGGGATGCCTGCCTCAGGGGGAGAGGGGCGTGCACTGGGATGGGGTGACTGGGGCGCCTGGCTCAGGGGGAGGAGTGGGTGCATTGGGGGTAAGTGTGTGGTCCCAAACTGGAAGGAGCGGTGCAACTTTTGCCTAACAACTTTGGCTCCCCCCAGCTTTTTTTTCCTCTTCACTGAATTTTTTCCCAGTGTTGTGTTTTTTTGTTTTGTTTTTTTTGGCGGGGGAGGGGGGGTGGTGTTCAGTATTTTTTGTTAAACCATCTGGCAACCCTAGTGGGTGGCTGAGGCCTGGTTTTGAACAAAGACCTGCAAGGACTGTTTAACATTTAGATGGTGGTAGCATCTACAGGCCATCCCGGTCCGAGGCCCAACATGCTGGGCACTGTCCAAACAAGCAACACACGCTGGATTAACCGGCATGGAACCTGCAGAGAAGGGAACAGGTTGCAGAGGGGAAGAGTTTGGCGAATGCAACAAGAAGCCAGTCTGTGGGCACAAGGCTGTAATTCTAGCTGCCTCTGATGTAAATAGGTCTCAACAAAGAGCCAGTTTAGTTTTACAAGCCTGGAGTCTGCTCAGGTTATTACGAGGCGCGTGGCCCCCCCATGCCACACCCGTCCCAAAGAGCTTGCTGCATTCCAGCATTGAGTATGCATATTTGTTTGAGGGCTTTGCTAGGTGCATGCCTGGTTATGCACCTCCTTTACAACCCCTCCCGGGAATCTATGTATTGAAATTTTCCCCTGGTCAATTACCACGTGCAATTGACATGATGTATAACTCAGTTTGGTATTGAACACCAGGCCGGAGCTGAGATCTACCTTTTTTTAAGCTTTGTTCAGATGGAAAATGAAATGGTGTTAGAAATAATAAATGTGCACCCTGGAGAGAAATATTTGACTTCTCCGTGGGGGAGTGATGCAGAACTCCGGTTGAGCCAGGAGTAATGAAAGCAATCCGAAAGTTTGTATGACTTTCCGGGCCAATTTTTCTTGCCTTATGAAGTGTCACAAATGGCTCTGGCAATGCCATTCTTGCTTGCGGGCAGGGAAGGATAACAAGACTGCTTAGCAAGCGCAACAGCTGGATTCTCTGCAGCCATTCCCCTTGGGCACTCACGACTGGACTAGGCTAGTGCAAAGTGCATGAGACACTCAGCTGGCACAGATCTAAATGACCACACCAAGTGCGAGGCTGGAGAGAATTTGGCCCCAGGTTTCCAGTGAGGGTTGGCCAACCAATTTAAGAACAGAGCGTGTCAGACACATGGCTCTGGGAAATATGGACCTTGGTGCCTGCCCCAGTCACATCTTGGGTAATTTATTCATGTCAAACTGAGTTTGCCACTGATCTCATTTAGATCTGTGCCAGCATCTCACGCACTTTGCACTAGCCTGGTCCGGTCATGAGTGCCAAGGGGGATGGCTGCAGAGATTTGACTGTGTTTTTGCTGCATGCCCATCTCTTAGTTTGCAGGCAATCCACAGTGAGACTGCTCTCAGACTGGGCTGCTCTGGAGTATTGTGTCCAGTTCTGGGTACCATACTGCAGGAAGGATGTGAAGAAATTGGAGAAGGTCCAGAGAAGAGCAACAAAAATGATGAAAGGTCTAGAAAACATGAGCGAAGATTGAAAGAATTGGGTTTGTTGAGTTTGGAAAAGAGAAGACCGAGAGGGGACATGATAGCAGTTTTCAAGTATCTTAAAGGGTGTTACAAGGAGGAGGGAGAAAAATTGTTCTCCGAAACCTCTGAGGACAGGACAAGGAGCAATGGGCTTAAATTGCATCAAGGGAGGTTTAGGTTGGATATTAGGAAAACCTTCCTAACTGTTAGGGTGGTTAAACACTGGAATAAATTGCCTAGGGATGTTGTGGAATCTCCATCCCTGGAAAAGCAACAAGGAGTCCTGTGGCACCTTATAGACTAACAGATGTATTGGAGCATAAGCTTTCGTGGGCAAAGACCTGCTTCATCAGATGCATCTGACAAAGTGGGTCTTTGCCCACGAAAGCTTATGCTCCAATACATCTGTTAGTCTATAAGGTGCCACAGGACTCCTTGTCACTTTTGCAGATCCAGACTAACATGGCTACCCCGCTGATACTTTCCATCACTGGAGATACTTAAGAGCAGGATAGACAGACATCTCTCAGGGATGTTCTAGATGGTGCTTGGTCCTGCTGGGAGGGCAGAGGACTGGACTTGATGATCTCTCAAGGTCCCTTCCAGTCCTAGTGTTCTGGGATTCTATGATTCAGACCTGCAAAGGGAGAGCTGGACTCTGTCCCCTGCTACAATTCCTCCCTCGTTCCTGCTAGGCTGTGGGTGATGCGTTTTCACACTAGGGTTGAGGGGAGATGCCAAAAGAGCCCAGTGGGGTTTTCAGAACCAAGCTAGTCCAGGCTGGGTCACACCTGACTGTGAAGCGCTCTCCCTCGCAATCGGTCCATTTCTGCCGTGCCAGAGAGGGGGCTCCCAGCTGAGCTACTGAAGGGGGCAGGGGGCTGCACCTGGGCTGTGAAGGGCTAGAGGGAGGTTGATGGGGGCAGAGCGAGAAGGGAGGAACTGCAGGGTGAAGCAGCAGAACACGGGGTTGCTGCTGCTGGGGTCCCTGGAGAAGGGAGCTGGGGCAGGCCTAGCTGCGTCTCCAGGGTTGCATCTCTGTCGCCTTTCCCCATGCACAAAGGAGTCCCGGTAAATCACCCACATGTGGGATCCACCTCACCCACTTGGCAGCCTTTTGCCCAGCAAAAAAGATCGGAACTAACAGGATCGCTTTGAAAAGCCTCGTTAACGAAGGCATAACAAGGGCTGGAAGGAGAAGGCGGATACAGTCCAACTGGAGATCAGCTGCAAAACTGAACAGTGGGGGTCATTAATCGCTAGAACAACTTACCCCAGGAAGGCAGGAAATCTGCCACCCCTCGGAGCATTTACATCAGTGCTTCCTTTACAAGACCTTGCATTTTCTCTTGCTCAGAGGGCACCTCAGCGACACGTAGCCGTGCCCGGCGTAAGGCTGGGTGGGAGAGGGGTTCTTGGGGTTGTATTGTGTTCCTCAAGAAGCCAGGTCCCGGGAACAGCTGTGAGCAGGCGCACGGGGCTGCCTGTAGTTTTGGTTAAGGAGCCCTGCTGGGGCAGAACACTGCAGGGACAGCCCTGGCCACAAGGGGGTGCTCAGGGCTTGGCCATGGCATGTCAAAGTCAAGAATAGGGCCTGGGTGGGGGATCGGTTTTCCCCTGCAGGGTTTTTCTAGCCACTGCCAAACCTCAAGCTCAGGGCCTGGACTTGACCATTTGAGCTGGGACAATCGCCCCCTCCTCTCCCCCCCCGTGCAAACAGTCTGTGTGCAGGGGTTCTCCAGGTGTACCAGGACACTGGAATCCTGTTTCCCAAGCCACAGAGCACCCGTATGGCCCTGGTGCTCCAGCTCTACTCCCGGGACTGGCCGGTGAATCACAGATCCCTTGTTCTTCATCCGTGAGTCCCTCCAAGCTGGCTGGGAAAGGGCTGTTGCAGATCAGCGAATGCTGGGAGCTGGGGAGCGTTGAATCTCCATGAAAGCATCCTCTGCCACCGTTCCTCTTGCACAAAGCCCTGGCTGGGATGATTTATTTGGAATCGGCCCTGCTTTGACTCGGTAACTCCTGAGGATTCTTCCAACCCTAGGATTCTAGGATTCTATGAAAGGAGCCCCGGGAAATCCCCCCCGTGTACGACCCTTCTCACCCACTTGGCGGCATTTTTCCCAGCAAAAGCAATCGGATCTGACAGGGTTGCTTTGAAAAGCCTCATTAACAGACAAAGGCAAAACAAGGGTCTTAAGGGCTGGAAGATGAAGGCTGATACAGTCAAACTGGAAATCAGGTGCAAAATTAAAGTGAGGGTAATTAGCCATTGGAACAGCTTCCCCAGAGGGGCGAGGGATTCACCACCCCTGGGAGCCAGCTAATCAGGAAAAGATTGAAGGCCGAAAAGATCTGCCCTCACCCAGCTATTGGGCCTGCGGGACTCACTAGCTGAAATTCTCTGGCGTGTTTGAAGCCAGCGGCTGGGCTAGAAGATCACACAGGTGTCTTCTGGCCTTGGAATCTATGAAACCAGTAAGACAAAAGGCAGGTGAGAATCCAACAGAAAAATAAGATCTCCCTTGTCCCTGTTTACCTCTGCCTGGAAGTTCACAAGCGACAATCAAGGGTTGGTTTTGTTTGTTTTTTTTTAATATAAATGCAAATAAAATGAAGGCTTGACGTGTCTTTTTTTTAAAAAGCTCTCAAATAATTACAACACTTAGCGAGAACAGGCTCTTCACACTTGATTAGCTAATATGTATTACGACTCCATTAACACACGATGGCACTTCTGCCGTTTTCCATATTTCGAAACATTCAAAAGCAGGGTGGTCAAGTCATCAGCACTAATTGCCAGAAAAACAGAAACGAACCTCCTAAAAGGAAATCATTTTATAGCCGTAATTTGATTAATTAGGAGCGCTCATTGTTTCCATTTTAGGCTGGCAGTAAAACCCAAGTAAAGTTAATATTTATTAATCTTAATGCACAGGCCAGATAATTATATCTCCTGGTACAGCAGCAATGCCGAATGTCTCTTGCTAGATGTTTGCGCACCCGTCGGGTAAACAGGAAAGAGAGGAGAATTCACTGCTAATTAGAAAGACACTGGTCCCTTCCCAATGGGCTGCTGATTTTAATCTCCTGCGCAGAAGTCTATGCAGATGAATTGGGGCAGGAGAGCAGGGGGTTGCAGCTAATTATCCTTGGTGACAATAGGCAGGAAGTAGGAGTGGGTGAACAGCTAGGAGAGAAAGGGTGACACACCAGTGCTGCGTTGCTTGTTTTGCACACTGAAATCTTTTGCAGGCGCTCCAGTCTCTTTTTTCTCCCCGTCACTTGCTAGCTTTGTGCATCTCGGCAAGTCCAGATGCTAGCTGGGAGTGTAAGTACTAACATCTTCATCAGCCGCTTAGATAATGGCACAGAGAGTGCTCTTAGGAAGTTTGTGGATGGTGCTAAGTTGGGAGGGGTGACAAGTACTGTGGAGGGTAGGGTTATAATTCAGAATGAGCTGGGCAAACTGGAGAAATGGTCGGCGGTGAATAGGATGAAGTTCAATAAGGAGAAATGCAAAGTGCTCCACTTAGAAAGGAACAATCCCTGTCACACACACAGAATGGGAAGCGACTGTCTAGGAAGGAGCCCTGCAGAAAGGGATCTCGGGGTCAGAGTGAACCACAAGTTAAATAGGAGTCAACAGTGTGACGCTGTTGCAAAAAAAGCAAACATGATTCTGGGCTGCATTCACAGGAGTGTGGCGAGCACGACACGAGAAATCATTCTTCCGCTCTACTCTGCGCTAGTTAGGCCTCAATTGGAGTATCGTGTCCAGTTCTGGGCACCGCATTTCAGGAAAGATGTGGAGAAATTGGAGAGGGTCCAGAGAAGAGCAACAAAAATGATCAAAGGCCGAGAAGAAATGAGCTGTGAAGAAAGACAAAAGAATTGGGCTCGTCTAATTTGGAAAACAAAAGAGGGGACAAGATAGCAGCTTTCAGGTATCTAAAAGGCCGTTACAAAGAGGAGGAAGAAAAATTGTTCTCCTTGGCCTCTGAGGATAGAACAAGAAGCAATGGGCTTAAACTGCAGCAAGGGAGGTTTAGGTTGGACATTAGGGAAAACTTCCTACCTGTCAGGGTGGTTAAACACCAGAATAAATTGCCTAGGGAGGTTATGGAATCTCCATCACTGGAGACATTTAAGAGCAGCCTGGACAGACGTCTATCAGGGATGAGATAGATGGTGCTTGGTCCTGCCGTGGGGGCAGGGAATTGGACTCGATGACCTCGCGAGGTCCCTTCCCGTTCTACTATTCTGTGAGTCTATGAAAATACCACGAGGAATGCCAACAACATGTAATCCCATTAGCGGGGTCGCCTTGTGGGAGCTCGGCTAAGGTAGAACAAGGGTGTTGGCAATTGCCCATTGGATGAAAAGTGACCCATATGGACCATTAGACCATTCCATGGGGACCCATCTGATGTGGAATGCGAAAAGGGGCCAGAAGAGAAGGATCTGTTTGGTGCAGAAGAGAAGACAGCATTGTGAGCTAGTAGAGGGCAAAGCAGCCAAGGTGAAGGCGCCAGTCTGCTCTTTATACAGGGTCCTCCCCGCTCTGTTGATCTGTGGTCTGTGCTCCCCGCATTATGGTTTTGACCTCAGAGGACACTTGCTGCTTTTCAAGCCCTTGCTGGTACAAATCCTCCCCAACGTTCTGCATCTTCAGCTAATTTTTATCCAAGTCTTCAGTCAAGGAGACTGGCTCTGGGGCTTTTCCCTCTTGGCCGCTGGTTCAAATCGAGCTCCGGAGGTTGGTGCTTGAAAGCCAATCCATTTGCGGGGTGGTTTGAAATGAATCTATAGTTTTTGCCACTTCCCCCACTCCACCACAGTCCAGCAACATGGGGGCCAGGGAAGAAATAGGCCTCTCTTCTTGCCCAGATTTGATGTTCCTATATGAGGATATCTGCATTGCTGGGTACCTAAGATGTGCCCTTTGCATGGCTGGGCATGAGGACTTCAGTCTCCCAGATGATCCATCTGGCTGCTTTGCTCCTACCACATCTTTTTAAGTTTTGGAGCTTTCGTTTGGGGCCCTCTTTTCCCCACGCAGGTGAGCAACCAAACAACGGAAACTGCTCCCCCCAACCAGAGCGTGTATGACCCCCCTGGCTGGGGTATCTGTGGGAAATGAACCTACAATCTCTGTATCTACATGCATAAGCCTCTGGAGCTAAAGAATCAGGCAGTAACAGACACAGATACAGCTTCACTTGATTGGGCCACTAGAGGGAGACAAAGACCCAACGGTCGGTTAATCTGGATAAGACGTCACACTTTGGTCCTAGGGCTTGATCTTGTATGTCAAGGGATCCTCCCTTGACTCCACTGGACATTCAGGGCACTCAACACCTCAGAGGACGAACCTTCCCTGTCCTGCCATCCTTTTGCAACGCGGGATTTGAAACCCCCCACCCACCCCGAAATGATTCCAGTGGCTCCCAGATATTTGCCTGGAGAGCGGCTTGTATCAGCTGTGGGCCCCAAATGACTGATACTAATGATTTTCATAGCTGGCAAGACAAGAAATCTCTGGGAGGGATTTAATTTCGCTTCGGTTTTGTGGTTTTTTCCTCCAGGCTCCGAAAGGAAACGACACCGAAAGGTTGTTCTACAAGGAGAGGAGAAAATTAACCAGCGCGAGAGCATGCGGGGCCTGCCTTTCTAACATCAACTCATTACAAAGAACACGTTTGCACAGCCGCTTTGCGGCTGCCGTTAATGTGAACCAAGATGATTAAAACCTGTAATTGCCCCATTTTAAATAAATCTCCACTATCTGGATTATTGTATTTTTAATTAGTGTGGCTCCGTCTACTGCTTTTATCACTTTGATGGATTTGTTTATACTGTATTTATTTATAATTCATGGAGCTCCCTGACCCTGCTTTCTCCTGATGTCAGGATTTGGGGCATGCTCCAGCAAACTAAACAGGAATTTGGCCTGAGTACGCAGAGAGTAAAAGCTGTCAAGCCAGATAATTTCCTTGAGATCTGCATGGAGGGAACCTCGGGATGTGTATGTCTCCAACCCCATGTGGAAAGCAGCTCTGGGGTTTGGTTCTCCCTCCTCCCCAAAGCCCTTGGGAGTGCTGTCTGTAGAATGGGGGCATCCACATCTTTGGAGTGCTTAGGCTGGAGAATCATGCAGCTCTGTTTAGAACGGCTGCCATATGAAGAAAGATTAAAAAGACTGGGACTTATCAGCTTAGAAAAAAGGAGACTAAGGGGGAATATGATAGAGGTCTATAAAATCGTGACTGGTGTGGAAAAAGTGAATAAGGAAAAGTTTTTTACTTATTCCCACAATATAAGAATGAGGGGTCATAAAATTAAATGAATAGGCAGCAGGTTTAAAACAAACAAAAGGAAGTTTTTCTTCATGCAACATCTAGTTAACTTGTGGAACTCCTTGCTAGAGGATGTAGTGAAGGCTAGGACTTTAACAGGGTTCAAAAAAGAACTAGACAGATTCATGGAGGATACGTCCATCAATGGCTATTACCCAGGATGGGCAGGGATGGTGTCTGTAGCTTCTGTTTGTCAGAAGCTGGGAATGGGCGACAGGGGAGGGATCACGTGATGATTCCCTGTTCTCTTCACTTCCTCTGGGGCATCTGGCATTGGCCACTGTGGGCAGACAGGACACTGGGCTAGATGGACCTTTGGTCTGACTCAGTATGGCTGTTCTTATGTTCGCTGCCTATTGCACCCAGTGCAAACACAAGAAAATTGACTCTATTTTTCATGAGTTGCCCTTACCATGCTGGAGAAATCCCCTAAAGTGGGCTCTTTCTGATAGGTCAGTTGGAGGCAAAGAACCTTATCCAGGTTCCCCTGAGGTCTGGTTGAATTTTAGGGACTTGTGAGATGTGTAGGGAGGTTTCTGAATCTCCTATATGGTGAGGAGACTCACTGACTCGTAGACTTAAGGTGAGAAGGGACCATCCTGGTCATCTAGTCTGACCTCCTGCACATTGCGGGACCTCACCCACCCACTGCTGTACCAGACCCTCAACCTGCGGCTGAGTGGCGGATGTCTTCAAATCATGGCTTTAAGGCAGCACATTACATTTAAACTAGTTTAAGCCCACAAGGGACCTCTGCAGCATGCTGCCAAGGAAGGCAGCCTCCCCCCCCCAGTATCTTTGCCGGGGCTGGCTCAGAGGAAAATTCCTTCCCATTTTCCAATATGGTGATCAGTCAGACCCTGAACATGTGGGCCGGCATCACTCAGACACCGGGGAAAGAATTCTGTGTAGTTAGAGCCTTCCCCATCTGGTGTCCATAAGAACACAAGAATAGCCACCCTGGGTCAGACCAAAGGTCCATCTAGCCCAGTGTCCTGTCTGCCCACAGTGGCCAATACCAAATGCACCAGAGGGAGGGAACACAACAGGTAATCCTCATGTGATCCCTCCCCTGTCCTCCATTTCCAGACAAACAGAGGCTAGGGACACCATTCCCACCCATCCTGGCTAATAGCCATTGATGGACCTGACCTCCATGAATCTATCTAGCTCTTCTTTGAACCCTGTTAAAGACCTAGCCTTCACCACATCCTCTGGCAAGGAGTTCCACAGGTTGACTGTGCACTGAGTGAAGAAAAACTTCCTTTTGTTTGTTCTAAACCTGCTGCCTATTCATTTCATGGGGTGACTCCTTGTTCTTATATTGTGAGAATAAGGAAATCACTTTTTCTTATTCACTTTTTCCACACCAGTCATGATTTTATAGACCTCTATCCTATCCCCCCTTAGTCTCCTCTTTTCTAAGCAGAAAAGTCCAAGTCTTTTTAATCTCTCTTCATATGGAAACTGTTTCAAAGCCCTTATCATTTTTGTTGCCCTTTTCTGAACCTTTTCCAATGGTACCATCTCTGGCCATCAGAGATAGCTGCTACTCGCAGTCACAGATGTTGGCAATCTTACTGTCCCATTGTAGCAGCCCCAATCCCATCATCGACCCTCTCCTCCATGGAAGAATGCAGAGGATTTCCTTCTTTTGCCTGAAAGACGGGACTTTCTATTTGATTTGCTTGCCAAAGCTCCTAACTCCGAATAAGTCTTAAATCTGCTCCAAGGAAGTGGAAGGTACAGTCACAAAAACACTAAGTCCTGGTCTACACTGGACCGGAAGGTCGACCTGTGATACACAACTCCAGCTACATTAATTGCATCGTTGGAGTCGATGTACCTTAAATCCCTGTCCACACATGGGAGGAAGATGGAAGCACACGGTCGTGCCGGCTTCCTTTACTCCTTGCAGAACGAGGAGGACCGGATGCTGACGGGGGATGCCCTCAGCGTTTGATTTAGGGGTCTACACTAGTCCTGCTAAATTGAACACTAGAAGACCGACCTCCGGAGGCTTGATCTTCTCTGTAGTGTAGACGTGCCCTGACAGTGTAGGAGGCAGAATTCCAAAAATGTGGACTGGCATAAAGAACGGCGACAATCAACCCATGGTTTTAGTGATCACACACGCAATGAAACGGAACCGCGACCCCGGATCCAAAGACCCCCCCCAATTTGAGGAAGCTGAGATCCACATCTGGATTCCGCTCTCTCCAGTGGGCGAAACCAAAACCTTACTGCCTTAGGAAGGCTGGATAGGGATTGGATTTTTGTGGCTTGGGGCCTGCATCTTGATTACACGCTGCCGGATGACCCACCCCCTGCTAGTTTATAATACACAAGCAACATTTTTGATGAGCCGGCGGTGTGAGCATCTAACCTGAAAATGCACTATTCCAAGCAGACAACAGTGGGAAACACCACAAAACATCTTTTCGAGAGCGCTCAACAAGGAAGGTAGCTAGAGCCACCTCCAGCTCTGGGGCAGCCTATGTTGACTGTTCAGCTGCTCCTAGGGTGGGTGAGTGCAGGACTCGAACCCCCAACCCTGCCCTTTTTGTAGCTTACATTTTAAATGGGCAAAGAGGAAGCCAGATGAGATGCGCTGAGAAGCAATTTGGTATCATGGGAAGCCAGAAAGTTCGCCATTGCTTACTTAGATGGCAGACTTGTTGGCATGCAGATGGACTTTTTGGTCTGTGTTTGTACCATACCTCACAGAATGTGGCCCTGTTCCAATCATGTGGCTACTGGGAATACAAATAATAAAGCACAAGCACCGTAGCCTAACTTGCCATTGACTACAACCAGGAAAAGGACATGCCGGAAAGAGCTAAACATTTACCTGGCTTACAGTTCACCTGCTTGATTAGATGCTCTGGGAATTTCGGGGACGTTCTCTGGCTTGGAGATCAGACTAAGTGATCGCAGTGGTCCCAGGTAACCTTGGACTCTGTGAAACCTACGAGACCTTCACTATTATGAGACAGCCCTCAATTTGCCCTTCTTGGCCACAGTAACAATGTGTGACCACAAGATACACACACACACGTTAGCTTAGGGCTATTTTTTTCCTGCCATGTGACTTGGGTATCACAATGCTGAGACTATGGAATGGGGATGAGTAACGTTATGATGGCAGAGTATTAGTAGTATGGCCCTTATGACAGGAACCTTTTCCTGAGCAATTTCAGTGTGTACCAAGCTATGGTGGGATCACAGCAAGACATCCCTGGCTGATTATAATGGTGTAATGAAGTCGGCACCTGGCAGGGCCACTAAAACATGTTTTGCTTGTTCTGTGTGCGTGTGTGTGTTATGAATACGGTGTATGTCTGGGTGATTGTAGCAGTCACAGAGTGGGGTGATAAAACCACTGTTAGGATGTTATTGTATTGCTGGCATTCTGTGGCCCAGCATGTGGTCAAAGACAGGGAACATTAGCTGCTCAAGAGGTGCAATAACACCTCTGAAGTGGTGGAGTCCATTTGGTGTGAACGCGGAAATAATACAAGACACAGGGCTAACACTCAGAGAGCTTTTTAACATGGGTCTGAAACCGCTAATAACCAGCTGAAACGCTCAGTGTGAGGATAGAATTTTAAAGGCCTTGCATCATTATGCTTGTCTACAAATACTATTTATTCATGAGACACGCTCACCCACAGAAGTACTTCCCGCTGCACAAGGCACCTATATAAATTCCTGTCCCGGGAGGCGTATTAGAAAGTGGGCATCTTAAAGGTCAGATAGCAAATTAACGTAGTGCTTCAAGATTTTCTCAAAACTCTTCTCTGATGGCCGAGGGATGGATCAGTGTTCCATGGAACAAATTGGCATTCTCTGGTTGTCCTTAGCAACCCTGCTGCATTAGACTTTTTTCGTTTGAGATGTGTTAAGTGGGTTTGAAATTCTGCGTCTTATTGATTGTCCCTGAGAGAAAACACATAGATTGGTACAAACTGCCTTCCCTAATGCATTCCCTCTTACTGTCCTTGACTCAGGTATGTTCACTGTCAATCAATTTTTTTTAAAAAGGAGAAATGTATAAAAGTTGTGGTCTGCCTACAGATAATTTGCCAACAGAAAACAGGGCTAAATGAGTCCCATAAATTGTCTGCGGCGTGCGGCAGGATTGGCTCCGCTCACGAGGGGCTCAGTCACGACAAGAGCTGATTCCCTGACTCTGATCCAGCAAACCACTTATGCGTATGCTCAACAGTAAGCATATGCACCGTCTTCTTCAATAGGTGTCGAGTTAAATACGCGTGTGAGTGATTTGGATGGCGGGGGGGCCATAGCACTCAGCCTCACACAAGGTTCATTCCTTTTGTAAGCAAAAACAATTAATATAAATAAATATCGCAAGTGTGGTACAAAAGCAAGGAACAAAGACTGGAATATATCAGGCCCTCAGTTATGACAGTGATGGGTGCAGGCAGGGAAAGAAAGAACGAAAGAACGAAAGAAAGAAAAGGAAACTTTCTTCTGACACCGAGCAAAGAACTTTCTCCAGATAAGGAAAACAGCATTAAAGCTGCCTTCCTTCACTGCCACGCTTGTCTGAAGCCTTTTCCAGCTGCGTTTGTTCTTGCCTTGCTACTGTGTTAAAATCAACGGTACACACATCTGCATGGAAAGAGGGGTGGGGGGGAGGCGTGGGGGCTTGTTCAGGCTCTGGGCTGGAACTTAGGAGATCTGGCTTCAGTTCTTGGCTCTGCTAGAGCCTCTCTTAGGTGTTTAAGCTCTCTGTGCTTCAGCTCCCCTTTGTAAAAATAGCAATAACTTTCCTCCCGTTCTCGTCGCTATGTAGACTGTAAACTCTTTGGGACCCAGACTGGCTCTTAGGGCATCAGTCCGGCACCTCGCACAATGAGACCTTCATTTAGGTTGGGGCCTCTAGGGTCTACTGCAAACAGCGCAAGAAGGACAATACGAAAGCACTGATAGCAAGTTTTTGGTGCTTCTCAGACGCTCTGGTGGCTACTTTGGTAAGGCGCCAATGGCTCGAGTGGGCAATAGAGACAGAACTGCTGGTCTCCCCATTGTGGCCTCTCCGGTACTGGGGGAGGGAGGTGTTTACTGGCAACTCTGCGGCCACAGAACAGACTTTGGTCTACAAGACAGTCAGGCGGGCACCTGCCGGTTGCACGAGCTCTCCAGGGTGAAAGCCACGTGAAGCCAAGCACTTGTAAGCAGAGGTGACCCTAGGCCAACTGGTATCGAGGCAAGAAGAGCCTTCCATGCCCCTCTCCATCCCTGTTTATTAAACTTTCAAAGGCATTTATTGTTAGGCAGCTGCCGCCCGTTGCACAATGCTGATGTATGATTTGCATGCATGGTTCATCCCCGTCACACAAGACATTTGCACGCTCGGCTCTGTCAATTGGTTTTTATGTCTCCCTGACTGACTGGTGATGCCTGGTCCCTTATAGACCCACAACAGTCTAGGTTGGAGGACGATGTCACTCCCAGCACGTCTGGAAGGTTCCACGAGGTTCTACAAAAATCCAGAACATTCTAGGAGGTTAGTGAAGAATGACTCCACACATGGGAGCCGGGAGACCCTCGCCATTTGTGGAGTCGCTGTTCATGGTATGTGTGGGTCTCCTGTGGCCTGGGGGGCAGAGGCAATGAGCCGTGGTGAACTCATTATGGCTCCTGGCCCCCACAGTGAGCTCAGCTGTGATGAGTTCCCCGCTTCTCCCAGCAACTGCGAGCGGAGCTCACCGTGGGGACCATGCTACGTTCTATTTTCCCTTTGGTTAGTAAGAACAAAAACAGCCCCGTACCATGCCCAGCACCCCGCCACACCTGCCAGACCCAGGTCGCCTGTCCCAAAGTCCAGCCCTGGTTGTCCAGTGGTCGAATGGATGACTGACATGGGGCCTAGGCAGTCCGACAGGGCTGACTCACAAAGCCCAGCCCAGCTGTGACTCTGTCCCTGCACAACCCAAGGGCAATTTGCAGGGCCATATAAATCAGGGCAGCATTTTGCCTGGGACCTTCTTGAGTGCTTCTCAGGAGACCAGAAAATCCGTAATGAGTCCCAGTGGCTTCAGAGGACCATCTGAAACCCACCCCTAGAATGCAGGTATGGGACAGGCTAGCCTCTAGGGACATGCCTTCTGAGTTATGGGCTGGGCTGTCTCTCTCAGGACGCCCATGATTTCAATGGACATCCTGCTCTAATCTCTCAGCCGGTGTTAGCTGCTCCTGCCATTTGCAGTCCTCAAAAAATAAGCAAGAGATTAAGAACATAAGAACGGCCACACTGGGTCAGACCAACAGTCCATCCAGCCCAGTGTCCTGTCTGCCCACAGTGGCCAATGCCAGGTGCCCCAGAAGGAGGAAATACAACAGGTAATCCTCACATGATCCCTCCCCTGTCACGCACCTCCAGAGAAACAGAGACACCATCCCTACCTATCCTGGCTAATAGCCATTGATGGACCTAACCTCCATGAATCTATCTAGCTCTTTTTTGAACCCTGTTAAAGTCCTGGCCTTCATCACATCCTCTGGCAAGGAGTTCCACAGGTTGTCTGTGCGCTGCGTGAAGAAAAACTTCCTTCTGTTTGTTTTAAACCTGCTGCCTGTTCATTTCATTGGGTGGCCCCTCGTTCTTATATTGTGGGAATATGTAAATGACTTTTCCTTATTCACTTTTTCCACACCAGTTGTGATTTTATAGACCTCTACCCTATCCCCGCTTCATCTCCTCTTTTCTAAGCTGAAAAGCCCATGTCTTTTTTATCTTTCTTCATATGGGATTGGCAAGTCAGAGCAACTGTTAGAATCTGCTTGTGTGGTGCGGGGGAGAAAACTTTGATGTCATGGGAATTGCGTTGCCTTCTCCGTGCCTTACTGTTGTGTAAGTAATCAGCCCCCCTTCCTCCCCCGCAGTTCTCCTGTTTACTATCCCCTCCCTACTTCCTTACCTATATCCATGCACAACGGAAAACCTACCGAAATGAGGCCTCTCGAAACCAAGATGACTTCTAGTTGTGTCAGCGGAAGCTGACCCCACCCCGGCCCACAAGCCATCCCACCGACGACCGCTCTGTATTGCTCTTTTTATTGTGCATTCCCATCGTGGGTGGTGGCTGATGGGGAAGAGGCTGGTGCCAAAGCCACGGAGAAACACTCAAAAAGAAGCCTCCTCCGGGGGGCTATTTCTGATCTTGGGTCTTCACGTACCGGGGGAGTTTGCTGCTGGGCTTCTCGCAGGAGACCAGGCCCAGGGGGTCTTCTGGCTTTGGCGATCGCCGGGGGAGGGGGAGCTGGCTGCAGGACTTGGTGCCGCCGCACCGACGCCGCATCAATTTCAGCCGGCCGAGGCAGAGGGATGGCCCCACTGCCTCCCCGTTGGCATGCCCTTCTGGGGAGGAGGCTGTCCGCGTGGGAGAGGGGACCCGGGCCGAAAGGGGGATTCCTGTGCCTGGAGAAAGCCGCTGTTTGCCCTCTCGCTCCATGCCCATCACCGCCAGGCCGTGCTTGACGTAGCTGCGGAAGAGGAGGGAGAAGTTTTCCAGGAAGGGCTCCAAGTCCTCCTCGGGGCACTTCCTCTTGTATTCGTACAGCTCCTCCAGACCTTCCCTCGCCGTCTCCTTGCAGCCGATCTTCTTAAAGATGGCCGCCAAGATGTCATTGACTTTGCCCTTCGCTGCCTTGCCGGCTGCATGAAAGACCCCCCGAGCGGCCTCTGTGTCGGTCTCGCCGGCAGCCTGCGGGGGGGAGGACAGCCTCACCGCCCGGCACAGGTGGGCCTCCAGCTCCGACTCGCCTTTGTTCTCGATCATGGTGAGGTGGTCCAGCACCTCAGGCCCCGCCAGCCTGCCCAGGGTGTGCAGCAGCGTTTTCAGGGCCCTGAGCGGGGACTGGCTTGGGCACTGCTTCAGTGTCTCTGGGGGGAGCACCTTCAGGAAGAGGTGGAGGTCCAGGAGGAGCTGGTCCAAGTGGACGGTGCCGATGGTCCGAGGGAGAAGCTGCGTGATTCTCCATAGACACTTGGCCACCAGCTCGGGGAACTTGGGCGGGCTGGCTGCTGCCGTCAAGCTATCCTGGAGCAGGGAGAGCAAGGCACTGAAGAGTCGGGTCTGGTCCGACTGCTCCAGGACCTTTTTCATGAGGAGATTGATGGACTGGACCACCTCTTGCCCTTCCTCCAGATCCTCCACCAGGGAATCCAGCATCAGGGTAATGAGGCTCTGGAGCAGGTCCTTCAGCACCCCCGTGGAGGCCTCCCGGGCCAGGCTCTCTGTCTGGAAGAGCAGCATCATGTTCCGGAGGATGCAGCCATAGAGCTGAATGACTTGGTCCTTCCCCACTTTCTCCTCCCCCGCCGGCAGCCTGTGGATGTAGCGGAGCTGCCGCAAGGTGGCGATGAGGAACTGGTTGATGTGGCCGGACATGGCCTCCACCTTGTCCTCTTGCTTGAGGATCTCGTCGATCTGGGCCAGGGCCTGGATGATGGTGTCGACGTCGCCGCTGGCAACGTGGTGGATAATGAAGTTGATGGTGGAGGCGACGGTGCTGTGGAGGCTGCTGGGGTGCAGGGAGGTGGCCGGAGGCTGGAGGTCGGGGGCCTCATCGAGCTCCAGCATAGGATTCTTGCACTGGCCGGAGCTGTGCAGCGTCTCCGTCTCCTCTCCGTGCGGCCGGGTGGGGGGGAGGGATGCCTGCATCACCTCTACATCCGCCCCCGTGCTGTAGGCACGGCTGGGCTCGGGGAGCGTGCCCTCCGTTGTTCCCCGGCGGCCACTGCTGCTCAGAGCATGCAGCCGTCTCTCCTGGGCCTGGGGTGCCCGCGAAGCCACTGGCCTGTCGGCTGCCTGCTCCAGACTTTTCTCTAGCAGCCTCATGTGTTTCTCGGAGAGATTCCCGGTCAGCTTGAGCACCCCTTCCCCCTGCAGGCGGTGAGCCGCCACGATGACGTTTATGGCTGCAGTGCGGGTGGCGGCGTCTTGGTCTCCGAGGAAGGCCGCTATCGCCTTGAAGGCTTTGGCTGGGCTGGGCTGGCACACGTCCACGCCGTACGCCTGGATCAGGTAGCCCAGCTGCACCAGGCACCCTGCCTGCTGCTTGGAGCTCTTGGACCTGACCCCTTCCATGATAAAGCTGAACATCTTCCTGGCTGGGTAGACCCAGCACGTCCTCATCAAAACAGCCTGCACCTCCCTGAAGATCACCTCTTTGGTCTCGCCCAGCTTCATGACCAGGTAGGGGAGGAAAGAGGTGGCCTCGTTCTCGGTCAGCTGGTATTTCTCTCGGCGCAGCATGGCAAACAGCAGCTTGAGGTACTCCAGGCTCTTGGTCAGCACCCAGGTGTTGTTGTCGAAGAACCGCAGGGTGATCCACTTCAGCATCAGGTCCAGGCAGCTGATGACCCCGTCCTTCTCCCCCTCCAGGTGCTTGGCCAGGATGGCCAAGGCTTTGATGTGGTGCTGGAAGCTGGAGTGAAACAGCTCCTCCTGCAGCCAGCTGGACACGCAGGGGCCCATCTGAGCCTTCAGCTGCTCTATGTGCTTGGTGCTGGGGGCGGTGAAATTCCACCTCAGCACCTTCCGCCCTCTCTCGTCCTTCGCCCTCTGCTCTTTCCCATGGGGGACGATGATAAAAGTGGGACCCGGCTTGTTGGCCCCATCCTTCTGGCTGGCCTTTAGTTGCGCTTTGCCTCCCTCCGGCCCACCTCTGATGCTCACGGCCGCCGTGCCTGCGGTGGCGTCTTTGGGCTGAGGCTTCTGTGCCGTGGTGCTGCCGGGCACTGTGTCTCCAGGAGGGGCTGGGGAAGGAGAGGCTGGGGCCTGGTGGGATGTGGCTGAGGCTGAGGTGAAGGCTGGGATGGCTGTGACCCGAGGCAGCCGGGAAGGCAACTTAGTAGGCCCGGTGGGCTTGGGCGGTGGGTTGGCGGTGGCTGCCTCTAGCAAAGCCACAACGTGGTCCCTGGTCGCCGGCTTGAGCTGGCCCGCGGCATCGGCCATCTCCTCAAACCCAAGGTGCATCATGAAGAAGGGCAGGGCTTCCTGGGCCGCCTTTTGTACATGGCTGTTGCCATCTCCCAAGCAGGCGTAGAGGTGAGGGATGCCCCGCCGCAGGTCTGAGGGGGCGGCCCGGAGAGCTGGCAGCTTCTCCGCCAGCCAGCCCAGCAGCTCTTGCCTTTGGAAAGAGTCTTCCTCCCTCTGCTCCTCGGAGGAGGCCTCCCCCTCCAGCCAGTCCTTCGTGCCGAGCTGCTCGGCCCAGGCATTCACGGCCACGAGGGCCACGGCTCTCACGTGGCTCTTGCTGCCTCTGAAGAGGGCGACCAAGGGGAGGCCCAGCTCCCTCACGTGCTGCTTGATGCCCGGGCCCATGGCAGGAGCCAGGCTCTGGAGGACCCTCAAGGTCTGCTGCACCAGGGCGGGGTTGGGGTCCTGAAGACAAGCCCTCAGGGCAGCAGGGAGGTCTCCCACGTTGGGCTGGATGCGCCTGGCCCTGATGAGGATGCCCGCCACCTCGTCCAGGCCCTCCTGCCGGGTCGCCCCGTTCCTGTCCTGCATCTTCGCCACCAGCGCTGAGGTGATCCTGTGGCGGATATCCACAACCTCAGCCCCGCCGTGGTCCTGGGGGTCCCCTCCCTTCCCCTCGTCCCCGCTCCCCCGGCCATGCTTGGAGCTGCCCCGGGTGGGAGCAGGGGGGCTCTGCCCTTTCGTCTTCTCCAGCTCAGCATCTATCTGGGAGAGCAGGGGCAGCGTCTCACCCTCGAAGAACCCTCTGAGAGGGGCCCCCACGTAGAGCGAAATGGTCCCCAGCAGCGCGAAGGCAGAGGCCCGTACGTCCGGGTGAACGCAGGCCAGGGCCACCTTTATGGTACTGACCAAGGCTTCCACCTCCAGCCCGGCAAAGCCGAACTCGGTCACAGCCTTCGCCAGCCAGTTCAGGGCTTCCGCCTGGGTCCTGGGATGCTTCTGCGAGAAAGCCAGGGAGGTGACCTCCCCGGCAGTCCACGGCAGGGCACACGCCTCGGCGATGGCTGTCAGGGCTCCCTTGGCTTCCGCGCCGCAGATCACGTCCCCCACTTTCCCCACCAGGCCAGGCAAGACCACCTGAGCGGACGCCCGGGAAAAGTCTCCCTTCCGGGCAATGAGGGCGACGAGGTGGAGTTTTTTCTGCAGCACAGGGAGCTTGGTTTCCTCCCAGCCCGGCTCCTTCTCCAGCAGCTTCACCAAGGCCTGGCAGGGCATTTGGCTTTTCTCCATTTCTTCCACCGCCTTCTGAAATGCCTCCAGGCCGGAGAACCTCTCCTTCCAATTGCTGCTGGCCAGCTGCTGCGTGCAGGCAGCCGGGAGGACCGCGGCTGCCTTCTCCTCGCCTGGTTCTTCAGAGAGCTCAAGTTCGAACATGCTGCTCGGCGGCGGCCTTGGTGTGCGTGGGGCGCCTGAACCTCCTGCACCATCAGGACATTGGCGAGGGGCCAGGCTGGGTGACACAAGCTTCCCAAAATGCTGCCACGGGTCCTGTTGATGGCCTTGCCCCCTGCGGCCTCGGGAGGGGATGCTGATGTTCCAGCAGCAGCGCTGGATTTCCAGGGATCATCTGCTGTGCCTGGCTTGTGAGCTCTGATGAGCTCACAGCCCGGGGCAGGACAGCTGCAGGCCATTGTGACGTCATCCGCCCATGGGCTAGTCCAGAGAAGAGAAGGGGACCGAAGAGGTTGCCCTCAGGAGGACGGTGGCCCAACCATTCTCCAGGCCCACCGGGGTAAGACGAGGAGGAATCGGCTTTGTGCGAAGCAAGGGAGACGTGGGTGAGAAACTCGGGAAAACTTTCTCACTAACGAAGTGCTGGAACCAGCATTCCAGGAAGGCCACGGGATCCTATAAGGTGGGTGCATAACTGGCTGGATAACTGTACTCAGAGAGTAGTTATTAATGGTTCACAATCCTGCTGGAAAGGTATAACAAGTGCAGTTCCACAGGGGTCTGGTTTGGGACCAGCTCTGTTCAATATCTTCATCAACGATTTAGATATTGACATTGAAAGTACACTTATTAAGTTTGCAGATGATACCAAGCTGGGAGGGGTTGCGACTGCTCTGGAGGACAGGATCATAATTCAAAATGACCTGGACAAATTGGAGAAATGGTCTGAGGTAAACAGGATGAAGTTTAATAAAGACAAATGCAAAGTGCTCCACTTAGGAAGGAACAATCAGTTTCACACATACGGAATGGGAAGCGACTGTCTACGAAGGAGTACGGCAGAAAGGGATCTAGGGGTTATAGTGAACCACAAGCTAAATAGGAGTCAGCAGTGTGATGCTGTTGCAAAAAAAGCCAACATGATTCTGGGAGGCATTAACAGGCGTGTTGTGAGCAAGACATGAGAAGTCATTCTTCCGCTCTACTCTGCGCTGGTTAGGCCTCAGTTGGAATATTGTGTCCAGTTCTGGGTACCGCATTTCAGGAAAGATGTGGAGAAATTGGAGAGGGTCCAGAGAAGAGCAACAAGAATGATGAAAGGTCTAGAGAACATGAGCTTTGAAGGAAAGCTGAAAGAATTGGGTTTGTTTAGTTTAGAAAAGAGAAGATTGAGGGAGGACGATAGCAGTTTTCAGGTATCTAAAAGGGTGTCATAAGGAGGAGGGAGAAAACTTGTTCATCTTGGCCTCTGAGGATAGAACAAGAAGCAATGGGCTTAAACTGCAGCAAGGGAGGGTTAGGTTGGACATTAGGAAAAAGTTCCTACCTGTCAGGGTGGTCAAACACTGGAATAAATTGCCCAGGGAGGTTGTGGAATCTCCATCTCTGGAGATATTTAAGAGTAGGTTAGATAAATGTCTATCAGGGATGGTCTAAACAGTACTTGGTCCTGCCATGAGGGCAGGGGACTGGACTCGATGTCCTCTCGAGGTCCCTTCCAGTCCAAGTATTCTATGATCCCCACAAGGAGGGCTGGCCAGGAAGGAAAGCAGAGTGTAGCTGCTTCCTTGACATGGGAAGCCTGGTTCTAGCTGAGGTCCTTGGTCGGCGCCCCATTGTGCAAACCATGTGGGTGTCGGGGATGGCTAGGCCCCTGGAGACTGACAGAAAGGGACTAGCTACCCGGAGCTTGTGAGTGGAGGGCCCCCTCATTCACTCGCAGAGAAGTCCTCCTTTGGACTCAGAGCCCCCAGGAAGAGGCAGAATTTTAGTCAGGCCCCGTCGCCTTCCCACTAAGGCAGAGCCCCAAATCTATGAGGGATGGTGCCCCCGCAGTGGAGTGAGTTGTCCCTGACACTACCTAGACAGCCTTGCCCACCATCATGATGGGGGGGCGGAGTTAACAAGTTCGACGAACACCTGACAGGGATGGCCTAGGCCAGTGGTGGGCAACCTGTGGCCCATCGGGGTTCTGTGTGTGGCCCGCAAGACATTTTGCTGACTGTTGCCCATGCGCAGGGCTGCCAGATTCTGCTGGTTTCTGTCAGCATCGTGTATTTCCTACCGGTGGTACTGAAGTGACACGCACGTCAAGCCAGGGCACGTGAAGGGAGGTGTGTGGTGATTGCATCTAATCACGGCGCTGCTACGGTTCCATCGGCGTAGCTGCTTCCTTGACATGGGAAGCCTGGTTCTAGCTGAGGTCCTTGGTCGGCACTCCGTTGGGGCAAACCATGTGGGTGTCGGGGATGACTAGGCCCCCGAGACTGACAGAAAGCATCTGGGGAGAGGGTGGCCATGCTGTGGGTGATGGAAGCCTGGCTCTCGATCGCGCCCCAGAATAATGTTGCTGGCTTCAGGGCAGGGCTGAGGTTGAGACAGAGGAATTCTTCTCCATGGCATGTGTGTCCCTGTCTAAGGCCCCAAAGAGGCCCCCTGTGGGACCTTGAAGTCAAGCCACCAAATTTGCACCCATCTGGTGTCATCGGCGAGTCCCGAGCATCAGCCCTGGAGAAAGGGGCATGTGGGAGGGAGGTCACTGGCCTGCTTATTGGCCAGTTCAGCAGAGAACCCAATGGACTGGGCCAAGGAGACTCAGTTGTCCTCTGACTGCTGTGTCAGTCCAGAGCAGGGGTCCTTAAACTCTTTGGCCCATGTCCCACCCCGCTCAAAACAGACCTCTCCATGACCCACCAGCCAACCACCCGTAATGACCAAATGGGTGCAGGAGGGTGGGGTGGGGGGCTGGCCGGGAGGTAGGGTGTAGGTGCAGGCTGAGGGTGGGGGTGTGAGGTCTGGGCAGGAGAGGGATGGGAGGTGCTTCCCCGGTTCTGTGCCTCCCACTGCTCCCAGGCACTGCCCCCGGCTGCTCCCATTGGCTGTGATTCCAGCCAATGGGAGCAGCCAGGAAAGCCTCCAGGCAGGCGGTTTCCTGTGCTGCCGTTCCCCCAGCCACTTCCTTCCCCCTCAAGCCGGATCCAGCCCATGAGGCCTGCCCCGCCCTGCAGCAGGAAGCCGGCGCTGGTGCTCCAACCTCGCCATGGGGGGAGGAGGGGCCGGGACCGGATCACCAGCGCAGGGTCCCCACTGCAGGCAGGGCGAGCCTCAAGCCCACGGTCCTCCTGCTGCTGCCCAGGCTGCACCCATTCGGAGATTTCCATCCTAGGGCTGTTACCATGGAACTTATCTTCCACACTAAACTCAGAGAGATGCTCTTGCAGGTGGGGTCCCTCACAACAGTGCCAAGTCTGCTTTAAGTCCTGTTGAGGACCACGCTGGTCGCCCAGCTGCCGTAGGTGTCCGGTGGATGGCGTGGCTCCCAGTTGCTGTCTAAACTCCCTGCCCATCTGCACCTTGATTCCTCTGATTGCCTCGTTTCAGAAATGACTCTAGTTGCATGGGTCTTGTCAACTGAGGCAGCGGCAGTACTGAGAAAAATGAGACACAGGGGAGTAGGTTCACCAGCTGACCGGTGTGACCTTGGTGCCGGGCATGGGGAAGAGACAAGATCTGTACACAGCTAAACCAGGGGCAGGGAACCTTCTCTGGGTCAGGGACCACTAACCCCCAGAAAAATCAGTGGGGGGGCCGCACACAAGAAAAAAAACCCTCACTGAGGTGGCCCCCACTGAGGGGAAAGACTCTCCCCATTAGAGCCTGGGGGGCCGGGCTAGTAGATTTTGTGTGCTCCAGCCCCACAGGAAGATGGCAAGGGGCTGAAATGCCAGCATGGGCTCCCCAATGCTGCAGTGGGGCGGGGGATGGGGGAAGGAGAGGTTGGCTCTGAGCCTCGGGCCTTAGGTTCCCCCGCCCTGGTCTAAACACAACCCTCCCCTTTGCAGTCTATGCGTCAATATCCTGTTCTGATGGCTGACACACAAAAAGCCTCTTGATCTTGAGTCTACAGTTGGTTCCCAGGGAGCCACTATCTCTGTCGGCATACATGATTCTGAAGGAGTTCCTCTAGGAAACGGCTTTTAGCATTTGTCATGGGGTAACACGTGATTCGAGGGTGGGCTTTGGTCTCTGCAGCATTGGTGAGCGGTGTTCCCTTCCTCCGGCTGAGTGCAAAGCTCTCCAAGGGTCCCAAGTGTGCTGGGATGTAAGTACAAATCCTTTTCTTGCATGCCCTCCCTCCATCGCCCTCATTCCCATCCTTGTCCTGGGAGAACCAGGGCTGAGTCCTGCTGTGAAATGCTTCTTCCGACAGCCCTCTTGGGGCCTGGCTCTGGTAAGCACTTCCTGCCTCACCACCTGCACATGGAGCGGAGGGGGGTCATCTCCTTCCAGGAGGTCCGCAGCATCTTGCTCACTCTAGCTCCGTTCAATGGCATTCAAGGGGCATGGAGAACTCTCCAGGAGGGATGTGAAAGGTTAACCACTTAACCGGGTAACTAGTTAACCAGTTCGGCAGAAAAGGACCTGGGGATTACAGTGGAGATGAGTCAACAGGGTGCCCTGGTAGCCAAGAAGGCTAATGGCATATTGGGGTGCATTAGGAGGAGCATTGCCAGCAGATCTAGAGAAGTGATTATTCCCCTTTATTCAGCTCTGGTGAGGCCACATCTGGAGTATTGTGTCCAGTTCTGGGCCCCCCACTACAGAAAGGATGTGGGCACATTGGAGAGGGTCCAGCGGAGGGCAACCAAAATGATGAGGGGGCTGGAGCACATGACCTACGAGGAGAGGCTGAGGGATTTGGGCCTGTTTAGTCTGCAGAAGAGAAGAGTGAGGGGGGATTTGAGAGCAGCCTTCAACTTCCTGAAGGGGGGTTCCAAAGAGGATGGAGCTAGGCTAGTCTCAGTGGGGGCAGATGGCAGAACGAGGAGCAATGGTCTCAAGTTACAGTGGGAGAGGGGGTCTAGGTTGGATATTAGGAAAAACTATTTCCCTAGGAGGGTGGGGAAGCACTGGGATGGGTTCCTGAGGAAGGGGGTGGAATCTCCATCCCTAGAGGTGTTTAAGTCCCGGTTTGACCAAGCCCTGGCTGGGATGATTGAGTTGGTGTTGGTCCTGCTTTGGACAGGGGGCTGGACTCGATGGCTCCTGAGGTCTCTGCCAGCCCTGGGATTCTGTGATTCTATGATTCAAGGCTCCCGTCCTGGGTCCTCAGCCATCCCTTCTATTGGGTGGAGACCCTCGTCTTCTCTCTTTCCTGACCCAGGGTCTTCCTGGCTGCCTAGTTTCCTGCCCACATTGCGTTATCCCCAGTGAGCCAGACGGCCTGAATTGGCCAGTGTCTGCCCTTGCTTTCTCATCTAAGGCTGTGAACTGCGCCATTGTCCGCATTTGCTCTTTCTAAGCAAGCACATTTATTCTTAAAGAGAAAGCAACACAGAAAAAAACTATTAAAGCAATACAAGAACCTACCCGCATGCTAATAAACTTAGCAATGACACCCCCCCAGCCCCAATAAGGGCTCCAGCAAGAACTGGTCCTTCAAACCCTGCCCAGGGGCTCTCTGTGGTTACAAGTTCATATGCAGACTAGGGATGTTAAATATCAGTTAATTGAATAGTCGAGTAACCTCATGAATTCTTGTTGGTTACTTGATTATTCTATAGTCCCCAGAGGTGGGGCCGGCAGCCAGTGTGCTCCAGCCCCACTCCTGAGGGGCCCCTGTCGCTCTGCACTGCTGCCTCTCTATCAGAGGCAGCAGCGTGGGGTGAAAGGCGGGAGCTGGTCTGTGAGGGGAGCCAGTTTAAAAACCAGCTCTCCTCATGGACCAACTGCCTGTTGCTGTGTGCTGCTGCCTCTGATACAGAGGCAGCAGCACAGGGTGAAAGCAGCCCCTGTCCGGGAGCGTGTCTGAGCTCTCAGACCTGGCGTGAGCCAGAACTGAGCTGGGCTGCTGCCTGCCCGACACCTGATATACTCTAAACGCAGAGCCACAGCAGGGGTAGGTCCCAGACCCAGTGCAAGCTGGGACTGAGCCAGGCAGTTAGCCAGAACGCTAAAAAAAATGTACTAGCAGTGGGGAATGTGTATAGTCCATCTAGCATTAACCAATAAACTTTTGCTTATCGGTTAATCAGTGAATCGACTACATTAGTACATCCCTGATTCTCTGCTCAGAACCAACACCCACATGAATAGTTCAGTCTTTCCTCTCTACAGCTGAGGTCTTTGATCTTGGCCTCCTGTGACAGGCAACTTGCAAACAATGGATCTCTCCGCAGGGCATAGCTTCCAAAGGCTGAATTTTTGCATAAGCCAGAAGTGGGGGATTCACATTCAGCTCCCCCAGAGATTCCCACAGGCAAAATACTCACCACTGTCCCAGAAGTCCATTCCGGTCTAGCCCCATGGCTCAGTACTGCCCTTTGACCCAGCCCAGGGGTCAGATCCCAGCCCCCAACTAGCAAAGAGGACGGCCAGGCCAGGCCAGGAGAATACATAAAGTGGACATTTAGGACAGGGGACCTCAAACAGACAAGGTCTCCCAAAGATATGGCAGGAAATTGCCATCTCTCTCTCTCCGCAACTGACGATTTGGCAACGAGATTCCTTGGCCTGTTTATCGTATGTGGATTGTTTATTTGTGTTGCAATCCCCTTTGGGCGAGGCATGGTACCTTTACATAGCAAGAGCGACCTGCAGAGTTTACAGTCTAAATACAGAGAAAGGACGGCATCTCACCCCCCATTGTATGGATGGGGAGCAGAGACTCAAAGAGGTTGACTAACTTTCACAGTATACACGGGGGCTTTACAAAAGAGCCAGGAAATGGACCCAAATCTCCCGACTGCCGGTCCACTGCCTTAGCTATGAGGCCAAATTTTGTGTGAAGCTGCTGGAATAATGTTTACAGCTGCTTGCTCTGCATGCTTTGGTCTGCGGGGCTAAATGCTTTGTCAGGGCTGTCCTCGCCTATTCGCAGCTGTGTGGGGCACCTGAAAATTGGGGGCACCGCTGGGTCTCAATGTCCACCCATCTGCCTCTTCCTCCCCAGGTTCTGTGGATTCATTTCCTCCGGAGAGGATCTAGCAAAGTTAAAACATGAAAAAGCCTGACAGAGTGATGAGCAGAACATGGAACCTGTGAACGAGCCTGTCCGGTGGTAAGGAAGCCGTTTAACAGGCATTCTGCCAACCCCAGGTACAGCCCGTCAGTTTCTGAATGTACTGCCTGAGCCAACAGGAGCATAGTTAAAATTTGCTTTCAAACTATTTCATGAGGATGTTGCTGGAGATTATAAAATCACATCCCTAAAAAATCATTCCTCCCCCCACCCCCGGCTGCCATAGGGCATAGAGGCCCCAGTTCAATAGTACTGCCTCGAGGCCCCTAACTCCTGAGAATGGCTGCATGCTTTGGGTTGAGTTTGGTTAACTCTTCGACCCAGTTAGCTAATGTAGGAACATTTCCAGCTCACAGGAGTACTCCCTAATGGGAGTAGGGTTTGCAGAGTCAGCAGGGCTGGTCCTAACCAATTGGTGGCCCAGGGCAACCGCCTGGCTTGCCTGTGGGGTTGCCAGATGGTTTAAAAAAAAATACCGTACAAAAATTTGTTGAGGGAAAAAAAGGGGGGCCAGGGAGTAACCAGGGAAACCTGGGGGGAGGATTTGGGAGGTCGGGCCGAAATCCTTCGCGGTCTGCCCCTAAAACTGGCTCTATCGCCGGCCCCTTAAAAATGGCAGCCCCAGGCGACCGCCCAGCTCGCTCGCCCCTAAGACTGGCTCTGAGAATCAGGTCCCCAATCTAATCTCCATAGCATGCACACAGGAGAAGTCCGTGATGTTGTCTAAGCCAGCAGTGGTGAGGGGAAGGATAACAGCTCTCTACTGCTGCTAGTGTTAGAGGTCAGCGGTGGAACGAGCCACACGGTGTTCAGAGCAGTGGCGTATTGGAGACGCTGAAGGGAAATGTCTATGAAAAGCCACCCGCAGGCGGATGGACTGGGACTGGAAAAATCATGTTCCTGCTGGGTGGTTCAAAGGCGCTGAGCACCGATGACTCCCATGAACGCCAGTGGCCCTGAAAACCAGGCCATGGCTTTTCAGAGGCAGGGAACATTCTAGGGAGAGGGGGAGGTTTGCTGGGCTCCCGATGCCAGACTGCGACAGACAGTTTGCAAACATCCCAGCTCCTGCGCGCTAATAAAGGCACGTTGGCGTCAAATGTGCCCTGGAAAGCGGCTGGCACCGCCTCCAGCCTGCTGTGAATTCAGACTTAGCTCTGCTGCCTGCGCTGAATAAATTGTGTCTTGGCTGCATTGTGCCTCTGTGAGAGCAAGGCAGGAGGGAGCTGGATTGTATGCATCCTGGGCGTCCCAAACAGAACTGCAAACTCCTTCCCAAGGGCCAGGGCCATCCCACCATGTGTCCCCAAGCCCGTCGTGCCCTGGGTGTAAGGTCACTGCCCATTTTCTTTAGCAAAGCTGCATTTCTTGCACTGTCCCCCACCTGCTTGCCAATAAAGCCTAGCCCACAGGGAGATGTCTTTGCCTTTTTCTGGTGCCCCGTAGCCACCCCAGTTTCTTCCACACCCACCACAATCCTTCCTGGGCTGGTACATTACTGATGTCCAAAACGGGTCGAGCATGGGGCTGCTACTGCCAGCCAGCATGGCCCAGAGGTTAATCAGACTCTCATTCCTGGAATAGAGTACTCTGGACACAGCGTTGCCCTGATCCTTGGGTGTCACCATCCTAGGCTTGTAGCAGACTTCGGGGTGACTCTGTGTCACCTCTCCACTTCCTCTGATCCTGGGGGACCCCTGTGTAACTTACAGCAAGGCTGCTCTACCCGACCGCCACATGGAGCCATCTGTACCCCTGCCTTCCACTCCTCTGTGATATTCTTCCTTCTCCAAGAACCTGAGGCCCTTAGCTTGCCTGGATCCAGCCCTCCAGGGTCATGGCTCCCCCCACAGCACTGAGGAGCCTGCACTGAGGAGAGGGGGACCATAGCCAGCTTCCCAATCCCCAGCCCCTCACAGCTCCTCCTCTTTCCCAGAAAAGGCACAGGACTGGAAGCCCCCATTTCAGGGTTTTGGTGGAGCTGGGAAGCATGAGTTGGAGGGGTGGAGAAAGTACATATGAAAACGTTATTTACTTCTTCCCATTAGGGGTCACCCAATGAAATGAATAGGCAGCAGGTTTAAAACAAACACAAGGAAGTTTTTCTTCACACAGCACACAGTCAACCTGTGGAACTCCTTGCCAGAGGATGTTGTGAAGGCCAGGACTTTAAGGGTATGTCTACATTGCATGGCTATTTTGGGATGCTGAAGGTATCCTGAAATAGCTACCTTGCATCTACACAGCCACCTGTGATTTCAAAAAATTTTTCAAAATGACAGGCGTGCTATTTTGCCATCTTGGTAAACCTCGTTGCATGAGGGATCAGGGATGGCTCGAAAGAGTGAGTTTTGTTGAAATTTGGCACTGTGTAGGTGTGCCAGATTTCAGAATTGGGTATCTTACTTTGAGATTCGTGTGCTGTGTAGATGCAGCCCAAGAGGGCTCAAAAAAGCGCTAGATAAATTCTTGGAGGACAGGTACTTCAATGGCTATTAGTCAGGACAGGTAGGGATGGTGTCCCTAGCCCCTGTTTGTCAGAAGCTGGGAATGGATGACAGGGGAGGGGTCACTTAATGATTCCCTGCTCTGTTCATCCTCTCTAGGGCACCTAGATGGACCTTTGGTCTGGCCCTTAGTAGCCGTTCTTTTGTTCATATCACAGTGAAGATTTCTCACATTTGGTGCAACCCAAAGGGTGAGTATGGGGCCCTCAGACACTACCCCCCCCAACAGCAACTCTCACTCTAGTCAATCTGAGTCCTGCTGGAGCACGAATAATGGAAGGCATGTGTGGGAGCTGTGTGGTCCAGGTTCTAATCCTGATTCAGTGACTCCCTGGCTGAGGGAAGCCATTTCACCCCTCAGTGTGTGTTTCCCTGCTCAGGAGGTGTCTGTTCCAGCTGTCAGCTTTTACTGGCTGCTCTGTTACCATGTCTGTGCACGGAGCCTCGCACAGCTGGGACCTTAATCTCCGGGGACAGCTACTGTGATAGACAGTCGCAAGCGAGGGCTGCAGGACCTCACAGCAGAAGCACAGCGATGTCATCCCATTCCATGTATCATGAAGTGTAACCAGTGCATCCTCTTCTGCCAATGGCAGCTCCAGCGGGGGAGATGCTGCCCTTCGGGATGTCCCTGCAAACTGAGGCTTGCTCCCTTCAAGCCAAATATTTACCACTCTCACATCATTACAAAGCACTCAAGTGTGTGCTTGGCTGAATTAGGATCTGCAAAGGAGGTCCCCCTGTCTGCCAAGACTTGGGCTGTCCTTCGGAAATGCACTCAGCCTGGTTCAAAGCCCCTTGCACATAACACGTCTACCAAATAGCATCCCATTGTCAACGTCCCTTTCATCCAAGCTACTATCCAGCAAGATCTGCCCGAAGATTTGGAACATCCATGCTTAGCGCTAAGACATTTAAATGATACCTTTCCTCGATTAATTATATACCAGGTCACATTTCCCAATGTCATTTTATTCTCCTGATTCTTTGGAAGCCAGAGGTTTACTCATGAGACCTGGTGCAAGTGCTAAAACTCCCATGGCTTGCCCCTAGTCCAGGGGGTTGTTAGCAGGGCTAGGGATGAAATGGAAAGGGTGGGAGTTTATTTTAACAATCAGGTCCCACTTCGTTACCCAGCCTTCCAGCTGATCTGAAATCTTTATCACCTGCTGTTTCTCTTCACAGAGCAATAGATAGAAAGGAGCAGAATTTGTCATGCAACCCCCGGGACCTGGACCAGTACTGGAATGGGTTACCTAGGGAGATGGTGGAATCTCCATCCCTAGGGGTTTTTAAGTCCTGGCTTGACAAAGCCCTGGCTGGGTTGATTTAGTTGGGATCGGTCCTGCCTTGGGCAGGGGCCTGGACTTGATGACCTCCTGAGGTCTCTTCCAGCTCTAGGATTCTGTGATTGATTCTATGACCACTCAAGTGGGATAGGGCAGAATTCAGCTACCCAGCTTACCATGTGCACAGACACAGGATGAACTGGATGGAGATCACCGATGTTGTGTGCTTGTGTAAACTGGGGGAAAAAGTGAAAATTTGCCCCTTAGGCTAGCTCACTGCACCCCACCCATGACCCCATCTCCATGGGGCTTTCCATTCCGAATTCCAGCCCATGCCACAACATGCAGCTTTCAATCAGCCCACAATTTGCAAAGCAGCGGCAGCTCGCACGGATGTGTTTGGTCTTTTCCCCAAGGGTGCAAATTCCTCTCAAAGTGCCACTGTGCCCAACTGCAGGGTGACCAATATTCAGTCCTCAAGCTTGTGCCTCAATTTCTCAGAGACCATCAAGGCTTGAGGGGGGAGCCTTTATCTCCCTGGTGATGTGAGAACTCCTTCCCATTTCACTAGGGCACTTCCTCCCACTCCTGGACTCTAGTGAGCTAGTGCCTCTTGCCACCATCCATACCCAGAAAAGCAGCCGTCTCTCATTTTCGAAGGTTCTGCTATTTACTGAGACATTCTCTCTTCCTTTGCAACTGAAGCAGTGGGGATCAACAGTCGGGCTTTACAGAGATGCAAAAACTAACCCCAATGAATCCCTCCCCTAACTCTCTGAAAATATTGCCCCAAATTGTGTTGATGTAATGACATCACACCCTAATGCAGTAGAAAGGTTTTCTGGTGCAGATTTGGGATGCCCGGTGTGTAACTCATGCATACAGATTGCTACTCAAGTACGGTCAAGACTTGTAGTTATAATGCATGGTTTCAGTTTTCAAAGTAGTCAAGGGGTTTAGACACACAGTCCCTGGCAGGTGTCTAAATCCCATGGACTGCTTTGTAATGCCACCCTTGGGTGCCTCTACACAGCAGAGCTTAACTCAAAATAAGCGACGCAAATTGAGCTACGTCAATTGTGGAGCTTATTTCACAATAGCTTGTTTTGAAATTGGGAGTAGCTACACAGCACTTATTTTGAAATAGAGCACTCTTCCTCCGACTTCCCTTCCTCCTCGTACAATGAGGCTTACAGCAGTCGGAGTAAGACGTCCTCCAGCTTGACAGTATTTCGACATTATTTTGAAATAACTGTCTGCTGTGTAGACGTGGACTAAGTTATTTTGAAATAATGTTGCTGTGTAGATGTACCCCTATATGTATTTACATTGTGTAATTCAACTTGTCCCCAATTCTGGAACATAGATCTCCATCTCTACACTAGGGAGTTATTTCCAAATAGCCCCCCCCCCCCTCCCCAGCCCACACCCACACACTTATTTTGAAATAACAAGCAGAACATCCACAGTACTACCAAGCCTCTTATTTCAAAATAATCAGCTGGTTATTTCGAAATCTGTCTGCCTGCTTGTCTTATGTCTACACTACCAGGTTATTTCAAAATAATCACTCCCAAAATACCCATTTCAAAATAAGCTTATTCCTCTTCACAAGCAGGAGTGTTATTTCGAAATAACCAGACCATTATTTCAAAATAACAGGCTTGGTAGTAGAGTGGACTTTCCCTTGTTATTTCGAATTAATGCCCCAGTGTAGCCATCGGTGGCATTAGCTTATTTCGAAATAGTTATTTCATCAAGAAAAACGACCCTATTTGGAAGAGCTGTGTTTATCATTGTTGTCCCCCCCCCTCCGCCCCCCACTGTGGCCAAAAACTCTATGCGGCACCGTTTTGAAACGGAAACTTTATTGCGACAAAGAATTAAAAACCGTACACGGGAGGGAATGGCAGAGAGAACTAGTCAGGGACCTCAGACAACTCAAACAACTCAAGGACCATTGAACGGGACGGGGGGGGGGGAGGGGGGGAGTTGTATGAAAACAATTGGAAATCAACTCAACCGGCGTGTGGTTCCGTTTCCCCGTCCCCGTGGATGGGTTATGTACAGTCTTCGGCTCTGGTGGAGAAGGCTTCGCTCAGGGGATGGGGGACGGGGGCGGTGCGGGGGGGGGCAGGCTGGCTGCTTAAGCTAACAGGACGTGAATGTTTTCCAGAAGAAATTCTTGCAGCCGGCTTTGCGTTCTCGGGGCGCCAAGGCGGGGTTGGGGTTCGCCGATCGCTCCAGCTCCAATCGGACCTCATCCTGCTCTGGCCCTCGGGACAGGTCCTCCGGCTCTAGGGCTTCATTTTCCGGCTGGCTGGGCTCTGCCAGCAATTCTGCCAAAAAGTACTTGGCCAGTTCCTGGGCAGGAGAGAGGGAGACAGAGAGACCGTGAAACGCTCCAGCCAGCCAGCTCCGTGATCTGCCGGGCAGCTTTTCTCCCACCACCAGAGTCTATTACAAAGAGCAAAGGGCACGTCCCATCTCCCCAGGCCAGCCCCAGCCCCCCACAAAACAAAGCTCGGGGGATGGAGAGAGCCAACCCAGCGCTGGCTAACAAAGCCCCCTGTCCAGGGAGGAGAGGCAGCCTGTGACGCGTTAGTTTGGAGGTGGAAAAGACCCCCCCTACTCTTTTTTCCCCTCCCTGGATTCCCCAGGCACTGAGACTTGCCGAGCTCCCTTTAGTGTGTAACCTCGCAATTTTCGCTGATAAGGGCTCTCAAGTCTCTCTGGAGATGCGTAGCCAGAGGCGCTGGACTCAGGTGCGCACAGCGCACGGCCCCTGTGGGTGAACTGGACCGAGGGGTCGTTCCTCCTCGAGCTAACGCCCCACTCCAGCGCCAGGTACCTCGCAGCCGCCCCCTTGCACCTTGACCAGCATGCAGATCACCGGCTGCTCATCGCAAAAGCTTCGTCAGTGGGGCCGGTTTCAGCACCCTGGAGAAGGTCCCACCGCCACCAGGCCGCGCTCCTTTGCCCCGGGCTGCTAGCCAGCACCCTGGAGAGCTCTCCCCTAGTCCGGCTGGGGGCTCAGAGCTTTGTTTGCGGGGTCCCCCCCGCCCCATTGCCCTGCGCTCATGGGAAAGCGCTTGGAGCTAGCCCCGCGGCTGCCCTCCGCAACTGCGCGCAAAGAGCCTCGGAGCGGTTCCTTCGGAGCGTCGCTGGCCCATCCGCTCCTGGGGCCGGACGGCGCTGGAGGGAGCCCCGGGCACATCTGGAGTCCCTCTCCCACTGCAGAGCTCACTTTGAAAAGTGCGGGCGGACGCAGGTTTCTCTCCCGAGCTCCTGCTGGCTGGTTTCGTGTGTAAACAGCCCTGCAAAGCCCTCCCCCGCGGGGCCCGCTAAGCTCAGTTCCCTGCAGGTGCGAAGTACCTATACCTGGAGCTGCTGCCTCGAGAAACTCACAGCAGCCAAAGCCACCCCGCTCCCGTGCCTGGCCCGAGGCAGCCGGGAGAGAACTTGGCCCGGACCCCATCTCTCCACCCGCAAGGGGGCCCGGCCTGCCCGCGGCTGGCGCGGAGACACATACCTGTTTGCCCGCCGCCGCAGCCAGTGACTTCTGCAGGAACTGCCGGAGCCTCGGGTCTGAGGGCGCCCCGGAGACGCTGCTCACGGCCAAGGCGAGGGAGAGCAGGGCGAGGGCGCACTGGAGACGGCAGGACAGCATCTTTCCAACCTGGGCTGGGGCGCGGCGCCGGCGAGTCAGACAAAGCACAGGAGGGGTGAGGGGCCCGCTCAGTGGCTCCACTTCTCAGGCGGCGGCGGCTTCTGGGCTCTCCTGCCCGCCCGACCCCCTTTTTAAACCCATCTCCTGACGTCAAGGCTGAGGCGCCCCCCTTGCCAAATGGAACCGTCGCTTTTACGCACCATTAGGCGCGCGGATCAATCACCCCAGGCGCTGGCGCTGACACGAGGCCAAGGGGGTTTTACTAATTCCAGGAGGCTGAGGCCCCTTCCCCCTGCCCCTCCCCCTCCAGCCAAACTCCCAGGAGACTGGTCCGGAGCGTCCCCCGATGTCACGTTGACCAGGGAGGGGGAGGGGAACTTTCTCGAGGAACAGCTGCGTCTCCAAAGGAATTCAAGGGGCAGAGCCAGGTGGGGGTGGAGGGGTCTCTGGGTTGCTTTCCCTCCCCTGGGAGGGGGGGAGGAGGGGAGAGCTTCTACCTGCTCTTTGAGAGTCTCATTAACCCGCTGGGAAGCGCCAGGGCTGGAGAGGAGGGCGACTGGCTGGCGACCTCTGTGAATAACTCGGTTACAAAGCCGGCTTTTGAGCCAGCCCCCCCGTGACTTTGGGGCGCCTTCGGCCCAGGACTTGTCTCCCTCCCCACGGGCCTCTCCCCGGCTCACCGCTTCCCACGGAACTTTTCCAACGCGGGGCATTCGGCTCCCTGCTGGAGCATTCCTTTCGCAGCTTGCCCCTGCTCCAGCAGAAGCTCAGAGCGGCCCCCGGAGCGGCACGGTGCGCGGGTGAGAGGGAGAGGGGTTTACAGTGACAAGGTCGCGCACGGGCCGAGGGACGCTCATGCCTTTCCCCACCTCCCCACGAACTCTGGCTGCCTGTCTGTAGGTCCCTCCGGCTGCTTCCCTGCGCCACATTCCAGGGCATCGTTCTCGAAGCATATTCCCACTATTTAAAAACCCATCCGCCCTGCATCTAGGGAGCCCTCGAAGGGGACGGGGGAACCATTAGCCACGAGGGCAAATATCCGAGAGAGAGAACCCGAAAACCAGCCGCCCCCAAGTTATTGCCAAAGGCTTTTTCTTCATTGCCCAGGAAATAGTTTGGCCGTTGTGCGTAATGGCTCCAGGAGCCTTCAGAAAGCCGATTGCCTGGCGCTCCCCAGGAGAAAAGCCGGGCGGATCTCGCCCCTGGAATGGGCATCTTTCCCCCTCCAGTCGGGTGGGAATCGGATTTCGGGATGATTCGGTTTAGATTTCCGGGTACCTGTGGCACAAAGAGCTGCCGTGGCTGTGACGGTTGTGCCCACCTGCAGGGATCCCAGAGTGGGAGATGCGGACTCACACGGGGCGGTCTGGGTAAGGAATGTAGCTAGGATGATTTGTTATAAGAAAACGGCCCCCTCTCCCCCCCAAACGACACTCAACAGCGGGGCTGGCTGCGCGTTCTAGGAAGAGCCAGGCAACTCAGGAACCGGGGCGGGGGGAGTTAATTCCCTTTATCATCCGCTTGCCTGGAGCGGCGGTGCCCCGCGTTCCCAGCCTCCCCGTCACTTCTGTCTCGCTCCGCCACCGGCTGATTCCTTCCCCAGCGATCAGTCATTCATGAGTTTCGAACCCCGCGTTCCCGTCCCACCAGGATCGTTCCCACTCGCCACGCTGCGTATCGACCGGCGCGTCCGTCTCCCTTCCTGGCATTTCAGTCCCATGCAAATGTGTGTGTGTGTGTCCCATACAGACGTGTGTGTGATGCAAACGTGTGCGTGTGTCCCATGCAAGCGTGTGTGTGTGTGTGTCCCGTGCAAACGTGTGTATGTTCCATGCAAATGTGTGTGTCCCATGCAAACGCGTGTGTGTCCCATGCAATGTGTGTGTGTGTCCCATGCAAACGTGTGTGTGTGTGTGACCCATGCGAATGTGTGTGTGTGTCCCGTGCAAACGTGTGTGTGTGAACCATGAAACGTGTGTGTGTGTGACCCATGCAAATGTGTGTGTGTCTCATGCAAACGTGCGTGTCCCATGCAAACGCGTGTGTGTCCCATGCAATGTGTGTGTGTCCCATGCAAACGTGTGTGTGTGTGACCCATGCGAATGTGTGTGTGTGTCCCGTGCAAACGTGTGTGTGTGAACCATGAAACGTGTGTGTGTGTGACCCATGCAAATGTGTGTGTGTGTCCCATGCAAACGTGCGTGTCCCATGCAAATGTGTGTGTGTCCCATGCAAACGTGTGTGTGTGTCTTGCTTTCTCCAGCCTTGATCGTGGGTCGAACTCCTCCCCCACTAGCGCCCCATCCCAGAGCCCCATCAGGGAGGGATCTGATTCAGCCCAGGCGCTCGGCGCTGATGGGGGGATGGGGGGGTGGTCACTGAAAAAAAGACCATTGATTGTGAACTCGGGCTTTGTCCCGCTGTTATGGAACATACCAGGGGTGGGGAACCCAAGGCCCGGGGGCCGGATGCGGCCCCCGGTTTACCTGGATCGGGCCCCTGAAGCTCGAAGCTCCTCCCCCACCAGCAGTGGGGAGCCCCCAACTGATTTTTCTGTGGGTCAGCGGGTCCTCGACCCAAGAAAGGTTCCCACCCCTGGAATAAATCAAGCTGCTGCGTAGATTGACCCTAAAATGAATAATAGTTTTGGGGTCAGGACAACCTCTCCCTGAAGTCATCGGCGGATTTTACCTGAGCAAAAAGGTATCTGGATGTGACCCAGTTATAATATCAGAAGATCAGTCTAGCTAGACATCCTTACATCCCTACATCCAGCCATCTAGCCTTCCATCCATCCTTACTTCCGCGTCTGTCTGTCTCCAGGGCTGTCTTACCCTAATCACCCAGGCACCTCGATGCACTAGCAAACACTGCCTCTGATAGGAGGGTCACCTGATTCTCACAAGCACGGGGGCGTACACTGGCACCTGCTTTGCCCTCTGTCCCTTTCTGTGTGTCTCTGACGAGCTGGTGAATTTCGGTGGGACACTCCCAGCTGGGAAGCGCCCTGGCTGCTCTGGAATGTGGGGGTAATGAGACGGTGCTGGTCGGGGATGGGGGCGTGGGGCAGCCCGTCCGATCTGCTGATGCAAAACACAGGAGCAGAGCTTAGCTGGCCCAAAGCAGCAGCGCTTCATGAGCCTCCAAGAGTACCTGCCCCACAGGGCTGCAGGAATCCAGCCAAGGGCTCCAGCTGGTGAGTTTCATCTGTTGGGGGCAGCGGGGGAGTTCCCAGACAGGAAATGAGCCTCTGTTCTGTGTGTGACTGGCTGATAAAGGCCCTTGTTTGGATAGGGAGGAAGCTACTTGCATGAATCATTTGTGCTGGGAAAAGGTGAGGTGATTGCGTGTGTCTGGGTCTGCCTCTTCAAAAGGAGGAAACCTCCATGCAGTGTGCAGAGGGCTTCCCTCCTCCTTCTGCAGCTCCACAACCCAGCAAGGGCCTTCTCAGGCTGGGCCCCAGCAAGCAGAAAACTCCCTGCCTGTTTAAAAGTCTCAGTGGGGCAGCTGTGTTAGTCTGTAAGGGTGCATCTACACAGCACCCTTAGCTCGAAATAAACTGCACAATTTGCACCATACCAATGGCATCACTTATTTTGAGAGTATTTCGAAAGAGCTTATTTCGTAACTTGGTGCTATCTACACAGCACCAAATTTCAAAATAACGCACTATTCCGAAATGCCCCTTAACCCTTATGGAATGTCGGAATAAGCCTCCCATTATTTCAAAATGAAATAACGGGCTGCTTCAATAGCTATTTCAGGATACTTTTAGTATCCCAAAATAGCTCTGCAGTGTAGATATACTCTAAATTTAAAAAAAAACAGCCAGTAATCCTGTAGCACCTTAGGGTACGTCTACACAGCAGCATTATTTCGGAATAACTGAAGTTATTGCAGAATAACAAAGAGTGAGTCTACACAGTGAGCCATTATTCTGAAATAATGTTGAGCTGGAGGACTTCTTAGTCTGACTCATGGTAATCCTCATTTCAGGGCAGTCGGAGGAAGCCAAACACCGAGTTAAGCTACTCAACTTCAGCTACTCAATTGACATAGCTGAAGTTGTGTAGCTTAATTCAACTTTTGCCCTGTTGTGTAGACATATCCTTAGGCTACGTCTACATCACCATGCTATTTTGGGATACTGGGATACTGGAGCTATCCCAAAATAGCTATTCCACATCTTCTGAGTGCACCTGTTATTTCAAAATATAAGCCAGGACTTAAAAACTTCTAGGGATGGAGATTCCACCACTTCCCTAGGAAACACATTCCAGTACTTCATCACCCTCTTAGTTTTTCCTAATATCCAGCCTAGACCTCCCCCACTGTAACTTGAGACCTTTGCTCCTTGTTCTGCCATCTGCCCCCACTGAGAACAGCCTCTCTCCATCCCCTTTGGAACCCCCTTCAGGAAGTCGAAGGCTGCTCTCAAATCCCCCCTCACTCTTTTCTTCTGCAAACTAAACAAACCCAAATCCCTCAGCCTCTCCTCGTAGGTCATGTGCTCCAGCCCCCTCATCATTTTGGTTGCCCTCCGCTGGACCCTCTCCAAAGCATCCACATCCTTCCTGTAATGGGGGTCCAGAACTGTGCCGTATAAAGGGGAATAATCCTGCTGGCAATGCTCCTCCTAGTGCACCCCAATACGCCATGAGCCTTCCTGGTTACAAGGGTGCCCTGTTGACTCATATCCAGCTTCTCGTCCACTGTAATCCACAGGTCCTTTTCTGCCGAGCTGCTGCTTAGCCAGTCCCCAGCCTGTAACAATGCTTGAGATTCTTCCATCCCAAGGGCAGGACTCTGCACTTGTCCTCGTTAAACCTCTTCAGATTTCTTTTGGCCCAATCCTTCAATTTGTCTATGTCACTCTGGACCCTGACCCCGCCCTCCAGTGTATCTGCCTCTGCCCCTAGCATAGGTTGCTTTTCATTCCAGACACAAAGTTACTTGTCAGCGCTGTATAAAACAGCCTGCCTGCTGGAAACCATAGGGGGGGGGAATGGAAACCAAGAGCTGAGGGCAAGGAGTGGACATACCTGGGCACGCTACTCAGTCTGGCTGCTGGTGGCTGCAACACAATCTAGAGCTACCTCGAGGCTGCTCTACCTTGCCCTGCAGGCCAGTTCCACGCCCCAGGACAAGGGAGGGAAGAAAAAGTAGCGTCAAGTGCTCTGCAACCTGGGGCTCTGGACTTAAATTCCTGGTGGCTGCTAGTAAAACCTGTTAGCTTACAGGTGGGAGAAGCTTGATTTCTCTCTCTGGAAATCAATGCTGAAAGGCCCGATGTGTATGCAAGTCATGCAGTTCGACGGGGAGGAGGCAAAATTCGATATGGATTCCCCCAGTCTCCCATGTCTCTTATGCACAAGCCCTGGATCTGCCCTCCCTCGCGCTGGTGGACAGGAAAAGTGATTGCATTGAAGTTGGTGGAGCTAAACTGGTGTCAAACTGGGATGAGCTCAAACTCAGGCCCGGAAAAAGCCAGCTCCTGAAGGGCTCTGATAGCCTCTTCCTCTCTGTTCTGCCCAATGCTGAGCATGCTGTCCGCACCCTAGGGACAACAGCGGGCAGAGATTCCAATAACCCCCCGGGGCTGTCATTCATCCTCGCACAGAGGCTGGTGCATCACCGACGTCCTGCATAGACCCCCATGCTGAGGGTTTGTCCTGGTGTTTGGGGGGGCCCAGTGCCTTGTGGCATAACAGGGATGCTCCACCCGAACACACCCAGGAAGTAATTCCCTGCCCTCTCGCCATTAAAAACCTCTTTTCTCTAAAACAATAGAAGCGACTCTCGGCCTTTGGAGTGGCTCCGTTCCCCAGCTCTGTTCCAGCCCCACAATGATTTGTCATTTGACTCGAGGCCTTCCCGGGTCCTCACCCCACCGCAGTCCCCGGCCTTTGTCAGACAGGGAGTCGGTCTAGTGCCACCGTGTTCTCTCGTGCATCAGGCCTTCCCTACACAACTCCCACTCATGGCAGTGCCTCGAGAAGGGGCATGTTAGTGTCTGTGTGACGGCCTGGGGCCATTCCACTATGAGCTCACCGTGAGCTGACTGCCACCCTGGTTCCTTCACTTCCTTGGGTGTGTGGGGAGGAAGGGGGACAGTGGCCTTGCAGTGTCCCGGTGGGACATTTTAACCATAAAGGCCTGATTCCCACATCTGGCAGAGCTGTGCCTGGCACAGGGCCCAAGAGAGCGTGCGGAGAGGGGCACAATCCTAGAACACTGGAACTGGAAGGGACCTTGCAAAGTCATCGAGTCCAGTCCCCTGCCCTCACGGCAGGACCAAGCACCGTCTAGATCATCCCTGACAGGTGTCTGTCCAGCCTGCTCTTACATATCTCCAGAGATGGAGATTCCACAACCTCCCTGGGCAATTTATTCCAGTGTTTAACCACCCTGACAGTTAGGAACTTTTTCCTAATGTCCAACCTAAACCTCCCTTGCTGCAGTTTAAGCCCATTGCTTCTTGTTCTATCCTCAGAGGCCAAGGAGAACAATTTTTCTCCCTCCTCCTTGTAACACCTTTTTAGGTACTTGAAAACTGCTATCCTGTCCCCTCTGTCATCTCTTTTCCAAAGTAAACAAGCCCAATTCCTTCATTCTTCCCTCATAGCTCATGGTTTCTAGACCTTTCATCATTTTTTGTTGCTCTTCTCTGGACCTTCTCCAATTTCTCCACATCTTTCTTGAAATGCAGTGCCCAGAACTGGACACAATATTCCAGCTGAGGCCTAATCAGTGCAGAGTAGAGCGGAAGAATGACTTCTCGTGTCTCTTTCACAACACTCCTGTTAATGCCTCCCAGAATCCTGTTTGCTTTTTTTGCAACAGTGTCACACTGCTGACTCACATTTAGCTTGTGGTCCACTCTGACCCCTAGATCCCTTTCTGCAGGGCTCCTTTATGCCACATTATGGGGCAGCCAGGAGCTGGTTGCTCCCAGGAATAAGTTAGAGCGGCCTCAAGGTTTCCCATGCCTCCAGCGGACCATTTTCACAGCTGGGAGTTGCTGGAGTATTTGAGCCAGTTCCCTGGATAGGCTTTGGATTGTAGGGCTGGGATGCAGGGAGGTGAATGGGGGCACAGCCCGCTGGCAGGACCTGCCAGCTTTGGGCAGTCTGTAAGGCTTGCCCAAGCAATGCGGTAGCTCTTCCAGGGAGGGGAGTTGAGTCCCCAAAAGGGAACCATCCCCCCCCGTTCGTTGGGTGGCTGCCGTTTGACACCTTTATTTCTGCAGCCCTGGGGGTGGGCCCGTGGTTTTGGAGGCAGCTTCTTGCCCCCGTTTCCAGGATTGTCCCCAGGTTGGTGGGTCTTTCTGCTGACCAATTCATCGCTGAAATCGGGCAGTCGCAGCTGCAAGCCTAGGTCTCAGGCAAGGGAAGTTTGCCCTCTGCTGTCCCAGCAGGGACATGAACAGCATGTTTCAGCCGCATGACCCAGGCCTTGGTTAAACCTGAATTTACAGTTCATCTGGATCCTGCCTTAATTTGGTTGGGCTGTCGTCTCCCGCTGCCTTGAACGGCTGCCACGTTCCACCCCAGAGGTGGCTGCATTTGAGCGCTGTGTGAGGCAACTGGGGGCCTGCCCAGGTCCTCCCCTTGTAACTTGGAAGCAAGCCCCAGGAGGGCCAAAATGAAGTGGTTAACTCTGAGGCTGCTGCATCTTTCCATCTGGTGCACAGGGCCTAAAAACTTGGGTTATGAGTCTCCACCCAGGAAATTCCACGGCTCTCAGGACACCTCCCATGGAGAGCCCTTTCCCCAGTATGACCCTGTCTCTGCAGCCCTTTGGCCAGGACCTTCTGCTCACATATGAATGTTCTGGGGGTTTGTAGGTGCAGAGAGCGAACTCCTGGGGTCGAACGATGAGCGGGTTAGCACTGAGAGTGTCAGCATCCCCTTGGACATCTGCAATAACCTCAGGCCGGGTGTGTGGAGACTTTTCCTTTAAGAAATAAAATCCCAGCTCTCAAAGCACAGGCTCCTTGAACTCAAAGAGCATCTCCATTAGCTCTTGGCAGAACAGGGGCTCGGACACACAGTGGCTGCGTCTAGACTGGCAAGATTTTGCGCAAAAGTGGCCGCTTTTGCGCAAAAACTTGCCAGCTGTCTACACTGGCAGCTTGAATTTGCGCAAGAGCACTGACGATCTCATGTAAGATTGTCAGTGTTCTTGCGCAAGAACTCTGACACTCCCGCTCGGGAAAAAGCCCTCTTGCGCAAGTGTTCTTGTGCAAGAGGGCCAGCGTCGACAGGGAAGGAATTTTTTGCGTAAGAAAGCCCCGATGGCGAAAATGGCCGCCGGAGCTTTCTTGTGCAAAATCACGTCTATACTGGCCACAGATGCTTTTGCGCAAAAGCACTTTTTGCGCAAAAGCATCCGTGCCAATCTAGATGCTCTTTTGTGGAAATACTTTTAACGGAAAAACTTTTCCATTAAAAGTATTTCCGCAAAATCATGCCAGTCAGTTCAGCTTCTATCTAGCAGAGGACAGTGGGACCTAATGAAGAACATGTGCGCGTGTGTGTTTGTGGGGGGGAGTTGTCCGAAAGGCCACAGATCCCTGGCAGACTAGCGATGGATGACGGGAAGAGGGGATGAAGTTCTGAAAGGAGGCAGAGAGGCAAAGAGTGAGAAGGCGGCTGGCCCAGGCAGTGGGAGCTGCAAAGGAGAAGGTTCTCACACCAGCAGGAATGCTGGTATACGGAGGAGGCCAATGCTAGACAAACAGGGGGAGAAGAGACAAATTCTGCTTTCACTCCAGTGCAGATCCAGTGCAGCAGCGACCGCTGGATTCCCAGCCCTGGGTCCTTCAAATTGCCACTGGAGCCCCGGGGCTACCACTGTCGCAGCCCCATGGCTCATGAAGGGATGGCTGGGGGGGTCCAGTCCCAGAGCCCTCCCCACACCTTGTCCAGGATCCAAATGTGCTGGCAAGTCCTGGCACTTGCTCCCATCCCTGAACACACTTGTGATGGGGCGTCTGCCCCGCACCGGCCCTTTAAGGGGTTAAAAACCCAGCCTCAGGTAGGGCTGGCTGGAGGCCTGGAGCCAGCAGCTGAAGCTGGCAGCAGCCAATTAGGACCCAGGTGAGGGGAGTATAAATAAAGGCTCATGGAGCCACACAAAGACTCTTTTGCTCTGGATGGGGAACAGGAGGGACCTGGCTGCCAGGGAAGCTGGAGGCCTCCTGGCTCACAGTAGGGTTGAGGGAAGGCAGGCAGGGCTGGAAGGCTCTGGCCAGGCAAACAGCCAGGATAGGAGAAGGCAGCAGGTCCATGCCCCTTGCCAATGAGGAGTGGCCATTTCAGAAGGCAGTTTGCCCATGGGGCAGGGGCTAAATGACACCTGGCCATGGGGTTACTGAGGCAAGGTGGGCCTTGGAAGGAGGACTCCAGAGTGTGGGGGTGGTGTGGTAGAGCAATACCCTGGTAGGAGGGCACCACTGTCTGGAAGAGACATGGTCCCTGACCTAGAGTGGTAGAGAATAACAAGTAACAGTGGCTGAGACACCAGCCAGAAGGGGGTGCTCCAGCACTAAAAATGCTAATTCCCCGAGTGACCAGCAGGAGGTGCCCTTGGTCCTGTGTCTGCCCTGTGACAATACCCCAGAGATTTTGCCTTTTTTGCATCTAAATCCCACAGTGGCCTGCTATTCATTCTGAGTGCCACTGCGCTCCCCCACAGCTGCTTTCCCACAGAACAGCCCCTCCCTCTGCCCCGGCTCTGTCATTCCCCATTGGGCAGCTGAGTTTCCTTTCCAGGGTGAAGTACGTTGCACTTGCCCTTTGCTGACTTTCATCCTGGTTAGGTAGGTGACATCCTCTGCTGGGACTAAGGCCTGACTCCCCGGGGCCTATGCAGGAGAGAGGGGCCACTCTCCGCAGACAGGGGGCGGGTACTGAACTGGTGGGTGCCACAGTGGTGAACAGCGTACGTGGCATCCCTGCACTTTGGTGGGGCCTCAGTAACCTGCCACAGGAGAGGCCTTTTCCTTTTCGTAAGGAGAAAGAGATGGGAACTCACAGACACCAAGGAACACGGGGGCTAACCCCACAAGGTGCAGAGAGGGGCCCAAGCAGTCTTATTCCCTCCAGCCCAGACCTGTTAGGGCCAGGCCATTAGAGACCCAGAAGTCAGTTGCTACCCTGGCCTGGGCAGTGAGTGAATCTAAGGTGGAGGAAGGCAAGTCCCCAGACCTGCCCCATTTTTCCCAAGGCCCCGCCCTGCCCCTCCTGCCCATGACTCCACCCCTTTGGCCTCATGCCCCCGTACCCCCACCCTCATCCTGTGGGAGACAAGCCCTCCCACTGCAGGGGCAGAGCCCCAGCCGAACCCCCCTCAGTGGGCCCCCAGCCCCAGAGCACAGAGAGGGTGAGCGGCCCCAGCCATCCCAAAGCATGGAAAGGGCACGCAGCCTCAGCCTCCCTGGCCCTGGAGCAGGAGGAAGGTAAACAGCCCCAGTCTGGGTGCAGCTGAAGCCTGGGCAGCCCCAGGAGACCGGAGGGAGCCATGCTGAAGCAGAGGGGCCTGGCGCACAGTGTGGGCGGGGCCAGGCTGCCAGCTGGGGAAGGCTACACCTTCCCCTGCCTCTGATACCCACCCCGCTTGGACTGGTCTGGGGTGGGGGGGATGTATCAACACCAAGAACATTTTCAATTCCATTTTTTTTTCTTTGCAAAAATCCCCCCTCACCACACACCTTTTTTTAATTAATTAATTTATTTTTGGACACACAACACAACAGAACAGATTGAAACTTTTCAGATTTCAGCACAAAAGACCCCCCTCCCCCCCCAACCAACATGGAAAACAATCTGCAAACATTTGGGTTTGGCAGGTGCTAGTTGTGACCTCTGAGGAAGCCGGGCCATTGACCTGGCCACTCAGCTTGTGCAACGTTTACTGTCCTCCCCGCTGTGTTGTGTGCGAGTGGGCGTTTGGTAGCAGGAATGTGGCAGTGGTCAGATCTTGCATGCATTGGTTGCCTTACATCTCAAGTGCTCCCAGCGCATTTCACAGACTGTCTACTGCAGTGGTCTCCAACCTTTTTACACCCAAGATCACTTTTTAAATGTTAGAACAAGCCAAGACCTACCTGTAATGAGCTCCCTAGCTTGCATCTGTCCTGCCACCCACTTATCAGAACTGCTCAATTGTTTGTCATAGACCCTATACCGCCAGCAGTGAATGGAGATTCTCCTTCAGCCCAGCTCCCAGCAACCTGTGCTTTTGAAGGTGTTACAATATGTGGCCTGTGCATGATCCACTAGGCAATGCTGCTGCCAGCCTTGCCAACCCTGTATGTAGCAATCCCAATGTCATTAAGGAACTAGGCAATGACATTGTAAGTGACTCTCAGCTTTTCAAGAAAGTTAAGTTCAGATGATCACGAAATCAAGATTCTGCAGTAGGCTAGTGACCACTGAAGTGTTATTTCTCCACTGCATCATGGCAGGAAGAATTAATCTGCAATCCCAAATCCTCTCTGGATGAAAACTCCTTCTTGTCTAAAATCTATAATTCAGACACCAAAGAGGTAGGAAAAAACCCCCAAAATTGAGCACTGGGTGGGAAAGATCATTCCAAGGGAATGGACCCAGATGGTAAGATTTGGAAGTACAGGTTTTCTTGCTCTTGTTATTAAAAAAACTGTCAGGAAGCCTTATTTCAGCTTCTACGCTATACCCAGCATGTTAAATAATACTGCTCCTGAAATGCTTGGTGAGACAGGCGCTTTAACATCTGTGGTGGCCTTGTTAGCCAGCTCAGGGAAGGTTTAATTTATGATGTGCAATGGTGAGATTTAAATTCTGTTCAGGGTTGCCAACTCTCATGGCTTCCATCACAAGTCAGGTGACAGTTGGTGTTTTTCAGAAAGGTCCCCGCTTTAGGAGATCATGAGTCAGTTGCCAGCCCGCTTGGTTGTAGAGAAAAGCTTGGAACCAAGACCATTCCATTACCAGAAGGTGAAGAAATGGAGCCCCTGATGTGTGGTATTAAGGTCTAAGGCTTTTTAAGCCAACCTCGTTGAGACGGACACCCCCCTCCCCCCAGCCATGCTTTAGCACAATGATACTCGCAACACATGCCGAGGGCCGCAACTTAAGTGTGGTTGCATAGACATGCAAATATATATGCAAATAGCTTCTTTTACAGGAATGGGCATGAATACAAAGTAAAGTCAGTACTATGGAGTGTTTTATGGGTATAAAAATGCAAAGGCAAGCCATCAAGGGTGTTTCCCTCAAGGTCTAATCACCTGTAAACAACTCTTTTGTCCTTTAAGTCTTAGCAGTGGTTGGTCTTAGGAAGTCAAATGACCTTCCTAACTGGTAGAAATTGGCCGGGTAACTTCCCATGAACAAATGGAATCTTTAAAACTATGGGAAGCTTAGCAGGTCTTGGTCTTTGGCTGGCTGGAAACCCCCAGGGGAAGGAACCAAAGACCCCAGAGTAAGGAACAGTCCTGGTTTGGAAGGCTTAGCTGGAACAGAAACAGCTTTAGGGTGAGTTTGTAGTGAGTCTGTGTACTGAGGTTTCAGTGTCAGAGTGAGCAAAGCATTTTCTGTTATTTTGAGTTTGTAACCTAGTTGGCTGTGCCTGTTCTCACTTATTCCCACCTAAATCCTATTGCTTGTACTTAATAAAATCACTTTTGTTCACTATCAAGCCCCGTGTAAGTAATTACTACTCGGGGGGAGTAATCGGTGTGCACATTCCCCCTTTCGTGGCTAAAGGGGGCTTTGGGGTTCTGATCCTGGTTGGGGGGTGGTTTCTCAGGAAGCTGAGCCCTAAACTGCATTTTCCTTGGACCTGAAGCGGTTCAGTGTCTGTGCTGCTTCTCGGGGGGTGGGGGAGAGGCAGTGATCTCAGCTCTGTGCCTTGGCTGGGGGAGACCAGGGGAGCTGGCCCAGCAGGACCGGGTGGTGAGATGCTCCAGAGAGCAGGCAAGGGAGTGGTAGTGGCCGTGTCAGCCCTCCAGGGGGCACCCCCAAAGGATTTTCTGTGGCCCCCTGCGGTCACACTAGTTATCTGGGGGATAGAGGGGCACGCTCGGGATCTGTGCATGCCACAGCCTGGTAATATCGGTTCCCTCCTCAAACGCTCAGAAGCAAAATAAGCTGTTGTGGATTAAGAGGGAATGTTTCTCTCCTGGACCAGTGGCTGATTAAAAGACAGGAAACAAAGGATAGGAATAAATGGTCCGTTTTCACAATGGAGACTGGAGGGGGAGCCTCCCAGGGTCCCCCCAACACCTGCGCTGAGATTAATGCTATTCATAAATAATCTGGAAAAAGGGACAAACGGTGAGGGGCAATGTTTGCAGACGCTCCTAAATTACCCAAGATCGTTAAGCCCCCTGCAGATTGCAAAGGGATCTCGTGCAATTGGGGGGGCAGGGTGACAAAATGAAACCCACAGCTGATACATGCAAAGTGCGGCACAGCGGAACGCATAATCCCAGCTGTGCAAAATAACAGGCTCCAAACGAGCTACTCCCACTCGAGAGACCATGGCATCGTTGGGGAGAGTTCTCCGAACACGACGGCGCAGGGTGCTGTGGCAGGCAAAAAGCTAGCGACATGTTAGGAACCATTGGGGAAGGGTTTGATGATTAGACAGTAAATGCCACAATATTACTGTACTAATCGTTGGGACACCCACCCCTCGAATACTGTGTGCAGATCAGCTTGCCTCAGCTCGAAAAAGGCAGATCGGAGTTGGGAACGGTGCAGCGAAGGTCCACACACATGGTTTCGGGGTGTGGAAGAGGTGTTATTTACCCCTCTGTAAAACACAAGCCCAGGCCCTCCGGGGGGGGGGGTGTGGGCAAAAGGGGCAGTTGCTGTAGAGCCCGGTGATTTGAAAGAGCCTGGGCCATTTAAATCACTTTGGCATGCTCCAGGCGGATCTAAAGTGTCGAGCCGTGCTCTGGGTGGCACTGAGGGCTGGGGGGGGGGGCATCCCAGCTCCTCCCCTTCCATCTAACGTCCCGTCCCTCCTGGGACCACACAGTTGGCTGCCCGCCCACTTTGTCCAAGGCCTGGCATGGCTGTCAGCTCCTCTGCACAAGTCAGAGTTCAGCCAATTACATTAATAGGGAGCCTGTTTAGAACAAACCAAAGGAAATACTTCTTCACACAACATACAGTCAACCTGTGGAACTCCTTGTTGGGGGATGTTGTAAAGGCCAAAATATAACTGGTTCAAACCAGTACTAGATAAGCTCCCGTAGGATGGGACCCTCAATTGTCAGAGACACACGATGCTCTGGAAGTACCTAAATCTCTGCTTGCCAGAAGCAAGGGCTGGAATCCAGGGAGTGGATCACTCCTGGATCTGTTCATTCCCTTTGAAGCGCCTGGCGTGTGCCACTATCGGAAGACAGGATACAGGACTAGATGGACTTTTGTTCTGACCCAGGCCATGTCTTCACTCAGTGGAAGATTGCAGATCTTCTGGAATTAGATTTAGCAAGTCTAGTTAAGACTCGCTAACTTGAACTCAGAGGGCACCCATCGGCGGCTGGTTCTCCTGCCCTTGTGAAGAGTAAGGGAAGCTGACTGGAGCATTCACTCCCATTGGCCTCCTGATGCGGGACGGACGGGAAACTCAAAGCAAGGGATGAGGACTCCAGCTACATAATTAGCACAGCTGGAGTTGTGTATCTTGAGTTGACCTTCCCCGTTAGTGCAAACCTGGCCCCGGGGTGGCCGTTCTTACGTCCCCCACCAGAACCGGGAACTGTTGATACCCTCAGTCCAACTGCACAGGCCTCAGTGGGAGAGCGTCTCGCTGGGAAGGCAGAAATCTCCCCTCCATGTGATGCTTCCCTTTGTAGCTCTTGCCTGAAAGCTGCCACTGGCTCCGGTCTCTCCTGGACCTTCGGCGAGCGCGTTTCGGGAGGGCCCCGCCACACCCAGGGAGCAAGAGGGAGACATTTCTCTGGTTGGGGGGAGGGAGGGGAGTTGAAAAGGAAAAGATGCTGGGTGCGGGGTTTGCAATGTGCAAAGGGCTCCCAGCCGGGATGGAGAAATGAGCAGACAGCAGGCGAGATGCTCAAAGGTGCCTGGTAGATGCAATGTATCACCTGTCTGTCGCCACCGGGTACCTGTGTGTCGGCTGCTTGTGAAATCCACAGCCCGCTTTCCGGGGATTCATGCACCCGGTGTCATACAGAGAACGGGGAGAATAGTGGTAACAGCCACATGCTAATTGCCAATGCCATGCGCACTTTTATTTAGTCAAACACTCTTGTAACTAGAAAATATACTGAAAGCTACAGGCCGCTTTTTCAGTTTTAGCTTGATCCCTGCACATATAGGCAACAAACTTAACAGGTTTAAGTCCTGGGCCAACAGCTGTTACACACTCAAACTTTGTCCTACACTGCCACCACGTGGACATAGGACAAACTACAACAGCATTTCCAAAAACCACACTTTGGGCTAGTAATAGAGATGTAGCCGTGTTAGTCTGGTCTTGCTGAAACAAAAGACAAGACTATGCAGCACTTTAAAGACTAACAAGATGGCTTATTAGGTGATGAGCTTTCGTGGGCCAGACCCTGGGTCTGGCCCACGAAAGCTCATCACCTAATAAACCATCTTGTTAGTCTTTAAAGTGCTGCATAGTCCTAAACTTTGGGCTGTGTGCCTAGCAATCAAGTTCCTCCATCAATCAAGGCAGGTAACACAACATTATTATGTACATGCACTCGTCAGCAGCTGATGTACAGGTGTAAAACTTCTGATTAATTCATGGGAAAATTTTTAAAATAAAAATCAGAGTATCCCATCTATAATAAAATAATAATAATGAATAATGAGTAAATAATTGTAGTCTGTCTGTCTAGAGCAGTGTTAGTCCCTGATGGGTCACCAGATGCTTTATTTACATGTTCATCCACAGTCCCAGCCTGCATTGCTTTCCACAGCTCCCATTGGCCAGAACTGGTGAACCACAGCCAATGGGAGCTGCGAGCAGCTGTATCCAGAATTATGATATCCAGAATTATGATACACGATAGGTTTGTCTTCCACTAACCTCTGGCTCACAGAGATTAGACATTTAAAAATAATGATCAAACAAGTCTGCCTATTAAGGCAGTGGTGCCTAGTGGATGGAAACACAGCACTAGAATATAGGAGATCACAGGATACAATTTGTGCTAGTGTGGCCCGCTGGATGACGTTGAGCAAGTTACTTTCCCTCTGTGTGCCTCAATTTCCCCATCTGTAAAACGGGGAAATGATCTTGACCTCCTTTGTAAAGTGCTTTGAGATCTACTAGTGAAAAGAGCAAGGTAAAAGCTGGGTATTATTAATCATAAGAGTTATCAATCGCAGATATTATCAAACTTCTCCGAGACTCAGAGACACTGCCCTTTAAGGACTCTGCCCTTTAAGAAGAAGCTATTTTTTATTTGCTAAAATAAAGAAAATACAGACGTTGGACTTACAGGATCTACCAACATCTTTTAGTCAGTTTCCATGTCTAGGAAAGTTGCAAAGATAATTCCTCTGTGTAAACATTCCTTCAATTTCAAACAGGTTGATTTTGCTTCTGTTCTACCTTTAAAGGTGTTTGGTGACTTTATTTCTGTACCATATTTCTGAGCTGGACTCTGCTGTGCTCATAGAAATATTGGGAGGGGACGGTGAAAATGTGAAAACCACTTTTCAGATGAATGTGTGCGGAGGTGGTGGAATTAGATGAAAATCTCTCCAAATTTTGATCACATCAAGAATTGCTGTCTGAAAATGCCTGCTTTGTCAGAAAGGTATTTTTCATATTAAAAAACCCCCAACTATTGTGTGGGAAACGGTTTCCTGTCCTGGGTGTGTTTTCAGGAGCTGGAATTTCCCCGCCTCGTCCCAAATCTCAAATCTGGTCTAACAGTCAAAATCTCAAAAATACTCACAAACGGTCACACGGAGATGGGTTTTGTTCTGACTCCATCGAAACGGTTCATTCTGCTAATTTCAAAATGTGGTGTTTCCATCCCTGTGCCAGGGCTCCATCCGGGTGCAAACATCCAACGCAGCACCTGGCATCCTAAGATACAAGTACACAGTCATGAGGGCAAACCTGGGTATATGGAGTCACCGCCCTGTGATTGCCAAGGCCAACTGAACGCACATGAGAGCACATGGCCAGCTGTGTTTGGCTGACCAGTCGTCTATGCAAACACTGATTTTGTGCATGCAGCTGTGCAGGCAAATAAGGAATATCAGCCCCATGGTATTTTTTGTTATAAACATAATGAAAATAATAGAGTCAAAATAGTGCATGACCTCTGCGTGTTTTGATTTGCATAAAGGGCAAACTCAGTCTGTACCACCAAGACCTCAAAACCGGGTCTGTGGGGGATGGAATCCAATGCAACCTCTCCCATGATGGTTCAGTGTTTAGAGGGCATTCGGCTAAGACTTAGGAGACCCGGGTGCAAAATTCTACTCTGCTACTGAGTTCCTGGTAGGCCTTCGGTAGGTCACTTTGTCTCTCAGGATGCATCTGACGAAGGGGTTTTTAGCCACAAAAGCCTATGCCCAGAGAAATCTGTTTGTCTTTAAGGGTACGTCTACACTACAAGGGTATTTCGAAATAAGTTATTTTGGAAGAATAACTCCCAAAATAACTGTTTTGAAACCGTGTGTCCACACTACAGGGAAGCCTTTTGAGGCAGGCTCCCATCATGTGGGCGCTTTACCTTAATTGAGAGCCCCAGGAAGTACTGGGGAGAGTTACTCGGACTGGCCCTGGGGAGGCGCTATTTCGAAATAGCATCAGTGGAATGTCCACACTGTCGCTATTCCAAAATAGCCGTTCGAAATAGGAGTTATTCCTTGTGAAATGAGGGTTTATGGTACCGGAATAAGAAGCCTGTTGTTCCGAAATTATTTCGAGATAACCAGCTTGCTGTGCGGCCGCTCACCATGCTATTTCAAAGTAACATGAGTTGTTCAACCCAGCCGTAACTCAGGTGGGTGTTCCTGGGGAGAACACTCTAAAACAATTCCTAGAGCAGAGCTTTTAGAAAAGCAGCCAATCTGGCAAAATAAATAAGCTTTGTGCAGCACTCAGAGTTCATGACGGGGGGGGGGAACCAGGTAAGTGCCAGGAAGAGGTCCTACTGGCATGATGACAGAGAGTCAGGGTGGGGGAGGTGATAGTAATTGGGAGACTCACATCCCTTGGGGCGAGAGACACGCTTTCAAGCGTGCACAGAGCTCTGCTCCATGGGTTGGGAGCTTTTCAGCCGAGTGGGTTTTCTCGGTTGGAAGATGGGGGTTTGGCCAAAACAAATGTTGTGGAGCAGGGCGAAGCTGAAAGCAGATTCCCACTCAGCCCATGGCTGGAAGGAGAAAGTTTCAAGATTGTCCAAAAGTTTTATTTGGACATTGTCTGAATGTGCTCGCAGGGTGGTTTTGCTCATGTGCACCTGGGAACACCAGACATGAAGGCTTCACGCAGCGGAGGTGAAGGGGTCTGGGGATGTGCACTGAACCCTGGGTTCATTAAGCAAATGAGATTCTTGAGCACTCTGACCGTCAGTTGTGTTCCACCCCTGCTCACTGCCAACTGAGCCAGAGGCCTTTGGCCCAACCCCAGTCAGGCCTGGCTGCTCACTTAGGTCTCTCTTCCCAGGAAACAACGTTCATGGGCCGAAACCAAAGAGCCCATCCATGGGAGAGAAGGGATCCAGCCTGAAGCCATTGTTCCTCCCAACCCAAGTGGTCAAGCAAACCTGGCCAGCCAATCAGGGCACAGAGAAGGATCAAAGCCAAGCAGCACGGCCGTTTGGTACCCAGGGCAAGGGCCGTGTTTACTCACCTCTAGATCTGGCCCTGAGGGCCCTGGCTTTGGCTCTAGCCCAGCTCTGCTCTCAGTGGTGGCCACTGGGTCTTTAGCTGAGCCTCACTGAGCACCTCTTCTGGCCCGTGGTAGGAGAAAATCTTGACATGCTGGAGGGGGAGCGCAAGACATTACGGACTCAGGAGAACGCTCCCCCTCCTCCCCAACCAAGACGCCCATCTGCAGCAAGTGACCGGTCGGCAGCCCTCACCTCCAGGCCTGGTCTGCGGCCTGTCACCTCTGCCTCTGGTGCAAATGGACAATCTGGCGCTGTAGCTAAAATGCTTGCCCAGGCTACGTCTTGTTTATTGCTCCTTCCCTTCCTAGCAGACACCCTGGGCCGGGCCCTCCCTCCCTGTAGCTTTCCCCACCGCTCCACCCGGGAAAGCTCTGTTGGTTCCCTCTTTGGCGCTGCATCCAATTTAAACGTCTCATCCCCGCTTTTCCATTGACTGGTCCATACGCGGGGCAGCCGCAGTGGGGTTAGCTCCCAGCCCGGCAGCTAACCCGGCTACAGCTCTGCCTTTTAAATGGATGAAGAGCCTATTGGCTCTAAATACATTTAAAAGACTAAAGTGCAGTGGGGGGACACGCAGCGCGAGCCAGGAATCAGCTGTCCTGGCTCACGCTGGGTCTCCCCCGCTGCATTTCTGATTTTTAAATGTATTAAGAACCTGCCAGCTCTTAAAAAGCAGAGAAGCAGCACCTGGTCCCATGGAGACGGTGCTGGGAGGAACCAGCTTTTAAGCCAGCTCGCCCCAGCACCTGTTCCCCCCCCCCCCCCCCCCCCTTGCTGCCTGTGATAGTCAACTAGTTACTTACATCCCTAGTCCAGATCTTGATTTAAGCGGCCCGTTATTTCGAAATAGCGGGCTTGGGAGAGTGGCCGCACCACTTATCCATGTCACCGAAGGGTGGTATTTTGAAATAACGCCCTAGTATAGACCAGGACGCAGTGGCCACCCCAGCGTTTCCTGCTTGTTGGTGCTCGTGAAGCTGCTTTGCTCTCGTTGTCCCACCCAGCTCGTTTGCTGCCTGCCCTGTTGCAGAACACCCATGCCAGGCGTCTCCCATGAAGGTCAATTTCCCAGGGTGCAGACACCCCCATGGCCGCCATCGATTTCCATGGAATTCACGGCCCCTGCCTGCCCAGCACGTTATCAACAGAGGAAGCGAATTTCTTCCATCGTGTTGCACGAGGGGCCAGGCAGGTTGGACTTTCCCACCCTTGGCTCGCAGCCCAGACAGTGAAGTAACACAAACCACCCCCGGGCGATGGAGCCTTCATTTCCTGATGAGGTTGTGGATGCCGCTCTGATTCACAGTTGCCCGGTGCAGCCGGTGTGGCTGTGCTGAGGCTAGTCCAGCAGCGGGCCCCGGGATGCAACAGTAAGCAGAAGGCAAAAACCCAGTGGCCTTTCAGCTGCTCTCAAAGCTCTGCTTAGTTCAGTATACACGCCAGGCTTCCTTAGCCGGAGCAGGGCATGGTGAGGCCAGGCAGCGAGGGTGAGGTGTACCGATAGGAGCTGAGCTCAGTGTGCTTGCATTTTGGCCCTGCTTTAGGCTGCTTGGTAGCTATTTATAAAAGGGCGCAATTACCTTTCCCCCGCCACAAGGATCGTCCTGCCCCGGGTCGACCCTGGACTTTTAGCTGCCCCGGGACACTGTGATGTAACAGGGCTTTTATGAGCGCGTGTTGCTGGCATGTCAGAGCAAAAATAGTCACGGGGGGGCCAGCAGTGATGAGGGTTCATTTCTTGTCCCCCGCTCATCTCAGAGATTGCCAGGCCAAAAGGGATCCTTCGCATCTGACCTCTCCTGCTGCACGCTGGCCAGAGAACGGCCCCCAAATTATTCCGAGGGAAGATGTTTTAGAGCAGGGGTGGGGTACCTGTGGCCCCTGGGTTGCCTGGAGTCAGCCCCCAAGGTTTAGGGCCCTCCCCAGCATTGGGAAGCTCACACTGGCACTCCAGCCCCCCCCACCCTGCTGCCTCCCCCAGCCCCCGACTGATTTTTCTGTGGGTCAGCAGCCCCCGACTCAAAAAAGGTGCCCTTTGGGAGAAAATCCTATCTTGATACAAACATGGGTCGTGATGGGGAATCCACCCAGGCCGTTGGGGCATTGCTCCAAGGCCTAGCAGGTCGCCCCGTTCAAAATGCAAACCATACTGCCCGTCTGAATTTGTCTGGCTTCAGCCGGTAGATCGTGATAGCACTTTCGCTGCCAGCCTGACACGCCCGTTGGTACTCAGACTGCCACCTGGTTCCCCCTAAACCGCTCTGTTCAGCCAATCGCCCGCCTGGGCCATAAAGCAGAACAGAGGTTCTGAAATGGTGCTCCATGAACAGTGTGTTGGCAGTCACGTGAGGGCTGGCTTCTCCGACGGGACAGCTCCGAAAGCACCTCGGCCGTCAGACTTTGCCAGCCAAAGGGTGGCTGGGGTTGTCACCGGGGTGCTAAGTAGACGGGACGGAAAGAAGGTGGGTCCCTCAGGTGGGAGGGATGGAGATTCACGCGTGGCTTTATGTGGCCAGACAACGTCTTCAGGGGCTGCGCCTCTGAGTTCGAGATTACAGACTTGTAGCTCATCGGCAAGTACATGGGAGGGGAAGGGCACATTTGGACAATGCTGGCTTCATGCCTAGGCCCATTAAAACAGGGGCCTGATTTGTAAAAGGCGTTCGGCAGTCACAAAAGACGCAGTGGAGTCAAGGCAGGCGACTCATTGGTCACGATCTAGCAAAGTGCTTGACATCATGCTTCATGTATGCAAACAGCATAGGCTCTTGAAGGAACCACTTGAGTGTGCGCTTTGCTGAGATGGGGCCACGTCACAAAAGGATTTAGGGCATCTTTCCCATTGACTTCAGTGAGTTTTGGGTCAGACCCGTAGGCCATGTCTACGCTATGCAGATGATCGATGATGCCGTGATTGTTCTTCTGGAGTTTGATTTAGCAGGTCTAGTGAAGACCCTCTAAATCAAACTCAGAGCCCCCTCCCCCCATTGGCACAGATACTCCTGCTCCTCACAAGGAGCAAGGGAAGCAGATGGGAGGCCTCCCGCTGTGTGGATGGCGATTTAAGATACGTCGACTCCAGCGACATAATTAACATAGCTGGCGTTGGGTTGACCTTCTGCTTTTGTGTAAACCAGGCCTCTGGCACTAAGTCTGGAGCCTTCCAAAGGATGGAATTGCAGATCAAGCCATTTTAGGACAAACAGAAGAAAATACCCCTCACTCCTTTGTACTTTACTTTTCATCGTTTTATTCTTGTATTTGTACAGCTATACTTTACAGAACGCATTAATGCAGTTTAGACACAGCCCAAACCCTGTCTCCCGAGACTGTTCATAACACAAGCATGTAAAATAAGATCAAAAAAAAAAAAAAGACCCAAAAAACAAAATATTTCCCAATAAACAGTTCTGCCAGAGGACTCTTTGCAACATCAGGCTGTACCTTAAAAAGGAAACTGGGCTCATATAGTTCATACATTGAAAACGTCCATTGAAAAGAAAGGCACCGTGCGAACCACATTTTACATATATACAGACTGAAAACAAAAAAAAAATTACACTTTATTATTATCTTAAATTCCTTCTGCAGCTTGGTTGGTTTAATACACACTTTTTTTTTTGTAAATTGTAAACCTTCACTTGCAAAAAAATACAAATACACTGATGCATTTAGACAAAATATTTTCTTACTTATACAGATGCAATACTTCAAAATATCTTGGTAAGTGCTCTATCACACTAAAGAGTCTCAAATCAGCATCTGCCTGCAGATGCTAACTCAAGCCTTTAATGCATTTTATATATTTTTAATATATCTTTAAGGTCTATATATATTTATTTTATATATATATTTATATTTTTATATATATATATATTTACAACTCTGCCATAGATTCCTTCACCTTTGGTTAAAAAAGTTAAAGCCCTCTCTTCAATAGTACACACAATTCTTTTCTTCTCTTTAAAAGAGCACACATTTTGCATACAAAAAGAAAGCAAAAAAACCAAAAAAACCAACAACAATAAACCCAACTGTTCCCGTATATCAACATTACATTCCTCATCTTCAGACTGTGAAGGTTAAACTCCAGAGTTTATCAACACTCCACTGCACAGACGTTTCTATACATATTTAAATCTCAATAAGTTCTTTTAGTTTCACATACCTGGGAAAAATAAAAATAAAACCCGTGTATTTTTTAATATTTTTTCCCACCTATCTGCTCTATGGGCTTAGAGGCACTCCATCGTGTGATGAAAGTTTTAAAGTGTTACAAGTATCCTTTGGATATCTTCTTTCCCCCACACACACACATACACCTCCCCTCCCGTCCCCAGCTTCTCCCCTGGAGAAATCCAGCAGGCTTTCAGCACGCCTTGGGCAGCTCTGGGGGCAGCTCCGCCGTGGAGACGCGGTACTGCACCTTGGTGTTGGTGATGGCGCCGTGTTTCTGTCGGAGGTGGAGCCGCAGCTGGCTTTTGTGGCGGAAATGCAGGTTGCACTTCTCGCACTGAAACAGAAAGGATGGTAGGGGTGCCGTTAGCTCAAAAGTCCACAGAGCCAGCTGTCTTCTGGCTACATATACATGACCCTCCACCTCCCGTCACTGCGCTGTCGGGGTCACGTCACAATCATTCATTAATGGGGCCTCCCAACACGGCGTGGGAGTGTATTTTACAAATGGGAAACTGAGGCACAGAGACGTGAACTTGCCCAAAGCTGCACGAGGAGTCAGTGGCGGAGTCAGGAGCTGACCACCGGCCTTGTGTGCCTGAACCGACAGCCTACCCTTCTGCCACAATTGAAAAATATCGCTATCACTTTACACAGCACTTGGCCTGTCCAGAGCACCCTTTGTTAGGTGATGCGAAGTATTGTCCTAATTAATTACTGCACAGGACTCCCAGTATCCTGGACACTCCCTTTCTTCAGGGGAGAAAAACAGCATGCGAGAGGTGTCAGTGACCTGCCAGAGGTCACGCAGTAAGTCAGTAGCAAAGCTGGGGGTCCTAAGTTCACTTGCTTTAAAGCACAGCTCCACCTCCTGTAAGAGTCCAAGTGGTTTTCCTGTCCCCTTCCATCCTAACTATTCCTACCTGCTGATACTGCCACAAAGGGTTCACAGCACAATCTCCCTGTGGGCCGGCCGGGGGTTCCCAAGACAACACATGGGAAGGGAATGCTTTATGGTTTGGGGCCACTCCCGACCCCAGTCCACGGGTGGGCAATAATTTTCGAAGGGAGACTACTCCAAAGAATTTGGTAAGTGGTCAAGGGCTGCACTTTTCTAGGCTATTATTGGAGGGGGTGCGGGGTCTGGGATGGAGTTGGGGTACAGGAGGGAGCTCCGGGGAGGGGCTGGGGTGCTAGAAGGGGTGCAGGATCTGGGAGGGAGCTGTGACTAAGGGCACACCATGGCACATGGCCGTGGTCGCCAGCCCCGATAATGCTGAGACGTCACTTACGTGGTACGGCTTCTCTCCTGTGTGGATTCGAAGGTGACTTTTCAGCGTCTGCAGGTGCCGGAAGCGCGTGCCACAGATTTCACAGGGGTAGGGCTTTTCGCCAGTGTGGATTAGCACGTGAGCTCGGAGATGGGCCACCTGCCGCAGAAGAGACAGCGTCACAAGAGGGTCCCCCTAGGCATGCCTGCCACCCATTCTTTCCATTCAGACCAAATTCCTCCTATCAATCCACAGGCTTCAGGGCGTCAGCTAGGCTGCAGTGGTGGTCAGGAAGAAATCCTCCGCCCTGGCTCTGGCCATGAGAGGAGAGACACTGGCGTGGACGGACTGTTCGCTACAGCAGCTCTGGTATTAAAGGCTGTTTCCAAGCCCAATGGATGGATTCACCTAATAAACCAGCTTCACTACAAGGAGTTTGAAAAGCCACCATCTTAGTGACCTGAGGGTGTGACCAGAGTCTGGCCCTTATTACTCAAGCGATCATTACTCTCCCTTCAGTACAGAGTCCTAGAAGAGATGCCATGGGCAAAAGCGAATGAACGTTCGCAGTAAAACCCGCCAAGCACCCGAACGGCTGGCAGCACCCGGAGAAACGGGTTTCATTGAAAAGCCAACGGCCTAGTTTCATTGAGCTGCCAAGGGCAAAATTCAAGGGGGTCTGTATTCAGGGGCAACTGATGAGAGGGGACACAGGAGGCCACCAGCTACATGACCCTGCCCTCCCAGCCCAGGGAAGGGCCGGGACAACCCCCCCTCCATCCCAAGGCCCGCCTCTTCCTGCCCTTGCTCCGCCCCCTCCCTTCCTATTCCCCACTAGGGATGTAATAGTGGAGTCAATTAACTGATATGCAAAAGTTAATGCTACAGACTACACACATTTCTCTCCCTCCGCAACCAGGAAATTTCTTTGCAGGCTGGCCAGCAGCCCAGCTCAGTTCTGGCTCATGCCAGGTCCGGGACCTACTCCCGCTGCGGCTCTGCATTTAAAGTGTATTAGGAGCCGGGCGGGCAGGCAGCCCGGCTCTGTTCCAGGTCATGCTGGGTCTGGGAGCTCAGACCCGCCCCCCAGACACAGGCTGCTGCCTCTTTAATCAGAGGCAGCCCACAGGGCGACAAGCAAGCGGCCCGCAAGCTGGTTTTTAAACTGGCTCCCCTCACGGACCAGCTCCCACCTAGCACCCCATGCTGCTGCCGGCCCCGCCCCCAGGGACTATAGAATAGTCGAGTAACCGATAAGAATTCATGAGGTTACTCGACTATTCAATTAACCGATATTTAACATCCCTATTCCCCACCCTTGCTCTGCCCCTGCATTACCCCTTCTCCCAACCGAGAAGGCCCAGGGGACTAGTGGGGCTGAGGGGGCTGGTGTCAGTAGCGGGGGGCTGGCCCCCTGCACTCACTGGTAGGGGTAGCAGAGCAATGTGGCCCCAGCTCCCACGTCATTCCACTTCCCGGCAGCGAGCGCGAGCGCGGGGGGAGGGGGGGGTGTCCTGCTTCCCCCCACCCCCCCCGAGCAATGCAGCTAGAGGAGCAAAGCGAGCTGGGGCCACATTCTTTCGCTTTTCCTGAGTGTGTGTGTGTCTGGGGGGGGCCTGGCCACCTGGTGCGGGTGCCAAGCCCTCAGCTGCCCAGAACCTCTGGCCCTGCCAGACGGCCCTTTGCCCCTCCCGTCCACAGTGTGGGGTGCATGTGCTCCCTGGGCCCCACCCCCCAAATTTCCCCCGGCTTGTATTTTCTCTGCAACAGGATGGGATCTTTTTCACCAGGCCTGGAGCCAGGAACAGCGCCCCCTTCGGGGCCTTTCCCACAGCACAGGCGTGGTGCAGAGCCCAGGCTATGGACCGCAGCGCAGGACGCAGGGACCCACCTGGACAAATCTGGCCCCGCAGGTCTCGCACTTGTAGGGCTTCTCTCCCGAGTGGATGCGCGTGTGGGTCTTCAGGTTGGCCGGCCGGTTGAACTGCGCGCCACAGATAGTGCACCGATACGGCTTCTCGCCTGCCCGGAACAGAGACGTGCCGGGTTAGTGCACAGCGTCCCAAAGCTCCCGCTACCGTCCCTGCATCGCTTCCCAGTCCACAGGAGAGCAGCAACCGGGGGGCTTCCTAGCAACGCCCTGCAAGCACTGGCCCAACAAAGCCCGGAGCAGATTCTCTCCCGCCTTCCAACGCCTCTGCCCTGCTTTGCTCCCCCTAGCTGGGAATTCCCTTGCTGTGTACGTGATGGGGGGGCGGGGGAGATTCCAAGGGGGGGGGCACAGTCATCTTAGTCCAGTCCTACGTCAGCTTCCCCACAGACACCGGAGGCCAGAGAAAACAAATCAAGGCCACAAGGCAAGTTGGTCTGCTTTGCCAGATGGGATTAACGATTCGGCCCATCCTAGTCCAGCGACAAGCCGTATCCTCCAACATGATACTGCAGCTGTGGGGGAGCAGACAGCAAGCAGCTGAGCCCCGCCTGGCTCTGTCCATCTCCGAATGGCTTTCGATATGTTTGAGCCAACGGCCGGTCAGGCCTTTGGCAAAGTGAGCAAGGCTGCGAGACGGAGGATGGTTCATAGCCACGGAGTCAGGGGACAGCAGCCACGGCACTCCAGATTAATCCGCCTCCATTATTCCCACCAGCCACCGACACGAAGATAATCTTCATTGGCTCTTTGCCCTTCGCGCATCCGTGGGGTGGATGTGGATGGGCTGAAAGGTTTGCGGGGGGGGCTTAATTTTTTCCCAGGGTCGTGCCCTGTGAGCTCTGTCACCGTAGGGCTCTGATCCTGAAGGTGTTTAACTCTGTGTGTCTGTCTGGTCCCTTTCAGGTCAATGGGGACTATTTACACAGGTAAAGTGGGCACACGCATCAGGATGGACGATCCAGCCCAACTGGACGGGGAGGGAGGCTGGGTCTTTAGCCCAAACTTCTTTTCTCCGACACATTAGCTGGGTGTTGGTGTTCTGAGCATTAACTGAAACAAGCCAACACTCGCCCATCTCCCGCCCCCTAGACTCTGATCTCTTCCCTCTCATATCTTTCGCTGGGCCGGCTCAGACCACATCATTTGTTCATGGTCACGAGGGATTTTGCCAGGTTAGATGGCGCTGGATTTTCTAAAGGAAAACCCATCAAACTTTTATGCTAGGCAGTTTGAGAACACCTCAGAGCCAAGGATCCCTACGTACTTTGCAAGATTTTCCCCCCGGGGACGAAGACAAATATTTCCTTGTGTAAAGCAGAAGCACAAAGGAGTTAAGCCATTTCCAAAGGTGACCCAGGAGTTTGGGCTCCCAGGATACAACCATCCCTTATCAGGGGCTGGGGGGTGCTTTGCCCCTCCCTGCATACTCAGACCAGGTCTGCACTACAGCCGAAAGTCAGTGTAAGGTACGCAATTCCAGCTCTGTAAAAAAATATAACTGGAGACAACGTACCTTAAGCCTGGCTTTGGCAGCATCCTCACAGCGGGAGGTGGATGGGAAAAAACGCTCCCCTCGACTGCCCTTACTCCTCCTGAGGAGGAGGAATTCCAGCACCAAAGGGGGTGCTCTCAGTGTTTGATTTAGCGGGTCTTTACTAGACCCGCTAAATAGAACGCCGCAGCATCGATCCTCTCCATAGTCTAGACGTGGACAGCGACTCAAGGGCAGGGTACGGATTCTGCCTCGCATATAGGCCTAATGGAGCAGTCCCCTGATCTGCTACTGTGGCACTCATGCACCTTTCGGGACCTGCCTCGACACGGGTGCGCCGGGCTGTACCTGTGTGAACGGTTTTGTGGCTGGCTAGGTTCCCCTTGTAGCGGAAGGAGGCCTGGCAGCGGTCGCACTTGTAGGGCTTATCGCTGTGCACCTGCAGGGAGTGTCTCTTGAGAGAAGCCTCCTCCGAGAACCTGCAGTCGCACTCGTTGCAGAAGAAGGCTCCGTTTTCTGTCGGGGCAGAGAGAGAGGCGGGGGTCAGCAATGAGACCATCACATGCAGCAGCCCTCTCCTCGTGGACCAGGGCCAGGAGGGGAGGGGAGCCAATGGATCTCACCAAGCGTCTCGCTCATGAGGGGCTGATGGAGCTGGGGGAAGCCAGTTGGGAGCATGAAATCAACAACGTGAGTCTCCTTCTCCTCACACATACACAGCAACCCCCTTTCCCCCCCAGGGCTAGTCAACAAACCGACCAACCGGAGGCTGCATCTTTATAAACAGAATCCTAGAACACTAGAACTGAAAGGGCCCTCGCGAAGTCATCGAGTCCAGTCCCCTGCCCTCACGGCAGGGCCAACCACCGTCTAGATCATCCCTGACAGGTGTCTGTCCAACCTGCTCAGAAATATCTCCAGTGATGGAGATTCTACAACCTCCCTAGGCAATTTATTTCAGTGCTTAGCCACCCTGACACGTAGGAAGTTTTTCCTAATGTCCAACCTCAACCTCCCTTGCTGCAGTTTAAGTCCATTGCTTCTTGTCCTGTCCTCAGAGGCCAAGGAGAACAAATTTTCCCCCTCCTCTTTGTAACACCCTTTTAGATACTTGCAAATCGCTATCGTGTCCCCTCTCAGTCTTCTCTTCTCCAAACTAAATAAGCCCAATTCTTTCAGTCTTCCCTCATAGCTCATGTTTTCTAGACCTTTCATAATTTTTTGTTGCTCTTCTCTGGACCCTCTCCAGTTTCTCTACATCTTTCTTGAAATGTGGTGCCCAGAACTGGCCACAATACTCCAACTGAGGCCTAATCTGCGCAGAGCAGAGCGGAAGAATGACTTCTCATGTCTTGCTCACAACACTTCTGTGAATGCAGCCCAGAATCATGCTTGCTTTTTTTGCAACAGTGTCACACTGCTGACTCACATTTAGCTTGTGGTCCACTATGGCCCTTAGATCCCTTTCTGCAGGGCTCCTTCCTAGAAAGTCACTTCCCATTCTGTACGTGTGAAAATAGGAAGAAGAAGGTAGGAAGGTTGCTTAATGAGGGCATCACTGTGTGTGAGAATTCTGAGCCCTGCTCAGGCGGGGAATTTGGGTTTTGAGCAGTAGATAAAGATCTTCCTTTTTTTCCCCCCATCATGAGGGGGAAGGAGGCAAACAGATTTCTGTGCCTGGGTTTGTCAAGATTTTTAAGCCTCTTTATCCACAAACTGCTCCCGTAGGGTACGTCTACACAGCAGGGCTAAAGTTGAATTAAGCTACGCAACTTGATCTGCGTCGCTGACGTCGAAATAGCTTAATTCAGCTTTTGGTGCTGTCTACAGAGCAGGAAGTGGAAGGAAGAACACGCCTCCTCTGACTTCCCTTACTCCTCGTGAAATGAGTGTTACAGGAGTCAGAGTAAGAAGTCCTCCGGCTCGACATGATTTCGAAATAAAGGCCTGTAGTGTAGACGCGCACTGTGTGATTTCAGAATCACATCAGTTATTCCGAAGTAACGCTGCTGTGCAGATGTACCCCTAGAGATCGTTCCCAGGGTTGATAAGCGAGGCAGGTAATGTGGCCATGTCCGAGTGTGGATGATTTCATTCGGCCTCGCCCGGCTTCCTTCCCCTCCCCGCCGCAATGTTAATCGGGAGTGACGTTCTTCACTTCCTGTCCTAAACTGCTGGGCTGGTTGAGAGTAATTAGCATCATTTACAGGGCCTATGCTTCTTCAGAGGCCAAAACCCACTCCCAGGCAGGCTCTGTTCATCCAGTTCGCAGAGGGGTTGGAGGGCATGGTGAGATCCACTTGGAAAAGAGGTGGCTTGAGCCACTGCAGTTCCGATTCAGGATTTAGGATCAGCCCGTTGTACAGATCGGCCCAGCCTGCTAGCCCAGATGCAGACCCAAATGTGCCCAGAGTCCTGGGGTGCTGAGATGGGGCATCGTGGGGGCGGGGCCATCCCACAGGAGCCAGGGCGCCCCCTGTCTGCCAGCCAGAAGGCCAAGTGAGGGAGGACGGAGGCTGGACTTACCGCAGCTGGAGTCGGAGTATTCCGAGTGGGTCTCGCCCATTTCCTCTCCGAAGGCCGAGCCGGGGGTGTGAAGGCACATCTCAGAATGCTGGGGGGACTGGGGGCTGCAGGAGCTGCACTTGGAGGAATGCAGGTACAGAGGGGATTGCCCCTCGCTGCTCCGAGGGGACCCGTCCAGGGATCTGTGGGAGAAGAGCAACGCCCAATGTGACAACACCCCGGCGCCTCCGGCAGCCCCGGCACAAACGAGACGATTACCAAACAGACACTTAGAGAAGCGCTGGCTGGGGTCGGGGCCCCACTGGGCACGCACCAATCACGCTGCATTCTTTTACAGTGCCCATCCCCCAAGGACGGACCTCAGTGCACTTTATAAATGTCCCTCTTCGGGAGGGAAACTGAGGCAACAGGCATCAGTGAAGTGTCCTCGGCCACACAGTGAGCCAGGGATCTTGACTCCCCATCCCTAATGTGACCATCGGCCTACACTGGGTGTGGTTACACATTTGGGAAATGTACATTACTGGCTAGATTAGGGGTGGGGATTCTATAGCCGAGGGGCTGCATCTGGCCCCTGGCTTGCCTGGATCTGGCCCCCGAGGCGCAGGGCTCCTCCCCCAGCACTGGGGAGCTGACGCTCCAGCTCTGAGGCCCCCCTCCCACACAGACCCCACAGCCCCACTCCACTTCTGCACCCTACCCCCCTCCCCAACCCCACACTCCAAGCCTGCTTCCCAGCAGCCTGTTCCCACACTCGGACCTCCTCATTTCTGGCCCCACCCCAGAGCGTAGGGGAGCCCACAAAATCTACAAGCCTCATTCCCCAAGGCTCTGGAGAAGGGCATGTGGGGTCTTCATTTTGCTTCTTACTTTGGTGCAGCCCCCAACTGATTTTTCTGTGGGTCAGCAGCCCCCGACCCAAAAAAAGTTCCCACCCCTGGCCTAGATCCTCAGTGGCTATCGACCAGCCTCACTGCCCTGAACTCCCTGATTTACATCTGCCCAGGAGTTGAGGTATGAGGCCGGTTACGCAAAGTTGGGTATTTCAGGAAGGATGTGGAGAAATTGGAGAGGGTCCAGAGAAGAGCAACAAAAATGATGAAAGGTCTAGAGAACATGAGCTAGGAGGGAAGGCTGAAAGAACTGGGCTTGTTTAGTTTGGAAAAGAGAAGACTGAGAGGGACATGACAGCAGCTTTCAAGTATCTAAGGGTGTGTCTACACAGCAACATTATTGCAAAATAACTTACTCCGTGTCTCCATGGCCGGCAGTTATTTTGAAATAATGTTGAAATACTGTCAAGCTGGAGGACTTCTTATCCCAACTCCTGTAGCCCTCATTGTACGAGGAGGAAGGGAAGTTGGAGGAAGAGCACTCTATCGTAGATGCTCCCAATTTCGAAATAAGCTACGCAACTGACGCAGCTCAATCTGCGTAGCTTATTTCGAGTTACGCCCTGCTGTGTAGATGCACCCTAAAAGAGTGTTACAAGGAGGAGGGAGAAAAATTGTTCTCCTTGGCCTCTGAGGACAGGATAAGAAGCAATGAGCTTCAATTGCAGCAAGGGAGGTTGAGGTTGGACATTAGGAAAAACTTCCTATCTGCCAGGGTGGGTAAACACTGGAATAAATTGCTCAGGGAGGTTGTGGGATCTCCATCACTGGAGATAGTTAAGAGCAGATTACACAGACGTCTATCAGGGATGGTCTAGACGGTGCTTGGTCCTGCCAGGAGGGCAGGGGACTGGACTCCATGTCCTCACGAGGGCCCTTCCAGTTCTAACGTTCCATGATTCAATGATTTACCCAAAGCGATAATAAAACCCAGCAGCACTGCCCAGAGTCCCACCTCCGCACGGGAGTTTTCCTTACCTGTTCACAATGTTGTTGAGCCTGCTGGCTTGTGGGATTGTCGAGTCTTCCCCATTGATGCTCAACTTGGCCGGGGACTGGACCTCTAGGTTCTCAGGTTCCATGGACTGCTGACAAGACGACGCAGACATGTAGGAGCGAGGCGAGAGAGTCTCCGGCTCATTCTGCTCACCACCGTCCTGCTTGGTGCTCTGGTTGAGGTTGTTGAGGACGATGAACTTGTACTTCTTCCAGTTACAGGCTTTGGGGTCGGTAGGGCTCTTGGTGCCCAGTGAGCCAGAGCCTTGACCAATGCGGGCATTCTTGCTGCTGCTGGACTCGGTCGGCGAGTTGGGTTGGCAGTCCGACTTCTGGGGGCTCTGCGGACTGACGAGCCCCTTGCGGTTCATGGATGTGTTGGTTGAGTCGAAGTGTTGGCTTATCTCGTCTTCGGAAGAGGTGCGCTCTTCTTCTTTGGCCGCTTTGTCACAGGTGAAATAGGGGTTGTTTCGGGCTGACGGCACGACGGGCTTAGGGCCAGTGGTGACGCTGTAGGGCATGTCACCTCTGGCCTCTTTGGCAGCTGCCTCTTTCGGAGAATAGATGGTGGCGTGGCACGTGGCGGCTGAAACGTCGGTGATGACTCTGCTGTAGTCGGTAGGGATGGTCCTGGAGCCGTCACATGGCAGCACTCTCTCCTTTGGGAAAGGATTGGCCCTCGAGATGTCCGGCAGAGGCATTCTCGCCTCCCTCAGCTCATCATCTAAGAGGAAGCCGTTGACTGGAATGGGGCTGTATCCCGGGTAGGAAAGGGGCGATCCAGACAGACCACTGTACAAGCTGGAGGCAAAGGCCCGCCCATCACAGAGAGGCGAGTTTCGGAGAGGCATGTTGTTCTCAGAGATGTCCCGGCTCCTGTAAGCCATCACCTCCGGGTGACCCAGCATCCGGCCCGTCAAGAACTCTTCCCTGGGTGTCTTCACCGCGGAGACCATCTCGGCTTCACTGCAGGAACGACAGAGACAAAAGGGAGGGCGTTACGACTCGCTCCCTGCCTCTGAGGCATCAGAGGTGTTGCCAAAGTCCACCCTCTGCCCCCGCTTCTCCCCAAAACCAGGCTCTCCCACTCAGCCACGGGTGTCTCACCTAGACTTGACAAACCTTCGGCAAGTATCCACGACGTGCTCCATCTGCAGGTAGAGCGCGGTGGCCATGACGGCCATGATGTTGCTTTCCCTCAGGTTGAGGCGGGAGGTGTACATGAAGTCCAAGAGAATGCAGAACCCCTCGGCGTTGATGTCCGGGTCCAGATTGATGACGTTCAGATTGCACTTGAGCTGGTCGGTGAATATGCTGTAGAAGAGGCCGCTGCAAATGGGAGAAAGGACGGGAGGGAAGAGTGAACCCAAGGTTGCAAGATTTCGGAAGAAGAGAGGGAAACTTAGAAGGGGGTACTTATTACAGGGGTTCTCATGGACTCTTGACCACCGCCCTTCCAACATTGCTTCACTGGTGGATGGCTTGGAAGGAGGCCCTGGGGTGGAAAAGCTTGGGGACTCGGACCTTAGCTAAAGATTTGCCCCATGGAAATCCTCTCACTCATCCCATACTTCTGCCACCTCTGATCTAGCATGAAATTCTTCCGTTGGGTCCCCAAAATTACACCACGTCTTCTCTGCTGCTCCTACTGGCCGCAACTGCCTCCCTGTCCGTACCTCATCTGCTCACAAACGCCCCACCGTCCCAACTGAAATGTCTTTTCTCCCTTGTCTACATCTCTTAAGTTCTTTCGCCCCCGTTGCCTGTGTGGCCTCCCTCTGTGGCTTATTGATCTCTGAAGCCGCCCGGGAAACACCCTGGGTACATCTAGACTGCAAGCTTCTTTCGAAAGAGAGCATCCACACCTCAAAACCGGATCGAAAAAGCCATCTGATTTTTTGAAAGAGAGCGTCCAGACTGCATGGACGCTCTCTTGCAAGCAAGCCCTGATTGCTATTCACAGCATGGCCACCAGGGCACCTGTGCTTTTTCGATTGGACGCAGGTGACGTTTTTTCGAAAAAAGGGCCGTTTTTTCGAAAAAACAATGTAGTCTAGACATACCCCATGGGTGCCAAAGGCACACCGCTCTCACACTGCACTAAGACGTTTATGCGAAATGCAAATTGTGGGCGCTTTGGGCATTTTTGCAGGCCAACCGCCTCCCACGTGCTTTGCATTGGTGCCACCTTATCAAACAAGGCCCAGCCACGATCCCCATAAAAGTGGCATGTGTTTTATTGACAGCGTACAACAGGGAACGGATCAGTGAAGGGAGAACATGCCGAGCAGAAGTTCTGGAAAAGAGGATGACTTGATTCAGGTCTTCCAATACGTGAGAGGGTGCTATAAAACACAAGGGGAGGAGAGGGTTCCCTTCTTGCCACAGAGGGCAGGACAAGAGGCAAGGGGTTCAAACTACAGCAGAGCCGAGTAAGGAGTTTTCCCGGAGATTTAATCTAACTGTAGGAACAGTCGGACAACGCAACAGACACCTTGGGAAGTCATGGAAGTGCCTTAATGGGAGCTTCTCCCAAGTCAACTGGACAACAACCGGTCTTGGATGGTTCAGCCACAACAAATCCTGTGTCTTGGCAGGAGGATTAGCCTGGATGATCCCTGAGGTCCCTCCCAACCCCCTGCTGCTAGAAGTTCAATGGGAGAATACTACTACACTTTTACAATTCATTGAGATGTAGACTGTGCCCACTGGGGAGATCACCCAACCCACCAGAGATGAGTGACTCCACAGATGGGAGCAGAGAGCAGTCTTGGGCACCAGAAGCTATCTTCCCCACGGCCCAGGAGAATTGGGGTTTGGAGGACACCACGCAAGGCAGCACGGCACAGAACACACTCCTTGAGCCCCTCGTTACCTGCAGGCCATGAGGACCGTTTTGTGAGCTCTGAACTGGTCCCGGTTCACGATGATGACGACGTCAGTGAGGATGTCCCGGCTCCGCAGGCGGTTGAGATTGAGTAGGACGTCGCTGGCGTGGCGGGTGAACTGGATACAGCTGTCTGCCGGAGAGGCCATCTTGACTCTGCCTGGAAAAGGGGAAGGAAAAAACCCCCAAAAAACCAGACCATGAAGCGGCTTTAGAAAGCATCATACAGCAGGGCCAAGAGGCGACGCCAGCGAGCAGTGTTGTTTGGTTAGGGCAGCCACAGGCCCTCGGCTGGAGAAGACACAGCAATCGAGGGTGCCACCACATTTCAGCCTCCATCTGCAGTGGCCATGAGTGTGAAGGTCCCAAGAGGGGGCAAGAACTGGGGTGGGGTTAGTGGGAGCCCCATCCACCTCGCTGGAGGGTGAACTCAACAGCCCCTTCCCAGGGACCGGGTGGGCAGCTAAGCCATCTCCCCATCACACCTCTACCCAGGCCTGCTCCTGCTTCCCCTGTGGCCAAGCCAACAAGAGCTGTGCTCAGCTCACCTCCCGGGGAAGCTGCTGTTTGAAGGGCAGAGCAAACCCCGCATGCTCATCCGCCACAGGGATTAGAGAACATGCTTTATGCTTTGTCCTTCAGCTCAGATACTTAGAGTTACTCATAAAGATCCCATAAAAAGCTACAGACACTCAGCACTCTCTAGAACCCTAGAACTGGAAGGGCCCTCAAGAGGTCAAGTCCAGTCCCCTGAACTCATGGCAAGACCAAGCACCATCTAGACCAGGAGTGGGCAAATACTGGCCCATGGGCCAAATCTGGTCCGCCAGGCTTCACCCCTGGCAGACCCCCACATGCATATTTACCTGCACGTCCAGCCAATGGGACCTGCAATCACCCATACCTGCAGAGGTGCAGGTAAATATAACAGCAACAGCCCACAAGGGGCTAACGGTGGTGAATCACTGCTGTTTTATTACCCCTCATCTAGATCATCCCGGACAGATGTTTATCTAACCTGATCCGAGTAATTTCCAGTGATGCCGATCCCACAACCTCCCTAGGAAATTTATTCCAGTGTTTCACCACCCTGACAGGTAGGAAGTTTTTCCTGATGTCCAACCACAACCTCCTTTGCTGCAGTTTAAGCCCATTGCTTCTTGTTGTATCCTCAGAAGTCAAGGAGAACAATTTTTCTCCCTCTTCCTTGTAACAGGTACTTGTAAGCTACTATTGTGTACCCCCCCTCAGGTTTTTTTTTTCCCCAAACTAAACAAACTCCATTCTTTGAATCTTCCCTCCTAGGTCATGTTTTCTAGACCTTTCATCATTTTTGTTGTTCTTCTCTGGACTTTCTCCAGTTTGTCTAAAAATCTAGCCCAAGGGATCTCAAACTGGGTATCCAAAAATCAGTGGCCACTTCTAAAGATGATCGGCCCAGGGCCATGAATCAGTGGCTATATCAGGAACAGAGCATCCAGATCTCCCTGGAATCTAGACGACCTGGGACTCTTAGTTCTAGAAGGCTCACGTTGTTCCAGAATTCTGTTCCTCCTCCCTCGCCAGTTTTTGGTATGAATCTTTCCAAAACACATGTTCCCGCCTTGATAAAAAATGGCAGGGGGGGAGGGGGGCTGGTGACGCAGGCCTTTCCCAAAAAGCTACCATTCAGCACCTTAAATTCCACACTGGCAATTGAATCTTAAATGCCAAATTCCTCAGTGACAGGATTAGTTCCACTCCCTGCTCCACTGCCGGCGGTGGGATATGAATGGGTAATTTTGTGCCATGCAGCCACTCTCCTGAATACAGATTCCGGCTGGGCTTAATGGAACATTTCATTCAAACACATTTTTAAAAGCATGAAATTAAATTTACATACCCAATGCCTCAATTCACAGCCCAAATGCTTCTTTCAAACCTACAAAGCAAGCACATGAAAACAAACAGCAAATTAGTTCGGAAATGTAAATTGGCTAGGGTAGGGGGCAAGCTTGTTGTTTTGATGTAACATCAGCAGGCGAAGAGCAGACGGTAAGAACACTTAGGTTAATTTGTTTCTCCCAGGACAGTATGTTCTTATTGCAACCACAGGCTTGGGGAATCTAATCATAGACTATTCCACACCTTCTACCTCAAACCATGAGGATATGCCAAACAGGCTTTTGTACCTGTGAGTGAGGGACTTGAGGGTCACTGAGGAGGGAACAGGAGTCAAACAAGAATTCCCTCACCACTTCTTTCAGAGATGCCTCTCCCCATCCCCAATATTTCCAGTCCTTTCTTATCTCATTGCATTACACAGGGCAGCAAAACTCTGCCCTCCCTTCCTTGATTGTCCCCAGAAACCTGTAGAGAGTCAAGAACTATTCTCCTTCATAGTCACCATTGCTCTGAAGCTTTCAAAGCACTCTGGAAATATAAAACACTGGAAATTGTTAGAGACTGGGAAACCGAGGCACTGAAAGGTTAAGTAACTTGATCAAGGCCACACAGCAAGTCAGTGGCAAAGCTGGAGGCAGCCCCCAGAACTAGTCCCTTCTCCAGCTGCTTGGAAGATGCTCTTTGTCTCCACCTGCTGGCTTTGGGAGTTAATGCAATTAGGACAGAAGAATTTCTTCTTTCCTTTCCATGCCAAGAGAATTTTCGTTTTCTTCTTACCGGCATGAAGACAAATACTCTTCCCTCAGAGCTGGCTTTTACATTAAAAAGGGGGGGAAATGAGCATCACTGCTGTTATTTGGCTTTTCAGCTATAGCCATAAACTTCCCATGCCTATTAAAATGCGTACCCAGAGATTTATGGGCACAAGGAGGAATTGGTGTGATTGTTAATATGCGAAGACAAAATCCATGTCAGACACTCTTCAAAGCTTTTCTGAACCTGAAGGTCCCAAAGGGGGACTCATTTCCCAAAAGCTGCAGACTGTGACCTTTTTTGTACAACCCACTGTGCCGGCCTCTTTTCGTCCTTCACCCGAAAGCCAAGAGATTTACAGATTGTCCTAGCCACTAGCCAGGTTCCAAAGCTCCCACGCAAGGGGGAAACGTGTAAGTGATGTACAACTGGTCCTGATTCTGAGCTCAGCCGTGCCAGTGTAAACGCCAGGCCTGGCAACCAGCTACTGGACTCGCAGGGATCGCCCCTGGCTTCCAGGCCCCCACCACATCGGCAGCACCCACCCAATCTCACTCTCTACAGGGGGGGCCCTCTGTAAACCCCCACAGCTGGCCTGTGATGGGCTGCTCCAGACAACAGACCTGACAGTCCAGTGGCTTTTGCCAACAAAGGGCCATTTCCTTGCATTTTGCAACAGGTTCTGCCTTCAGCCTGCTGCTGGGATGGAGAAAGAGGGGGCGTGCCCCCATCCCCAAACACACCCCCATATTAACCAAGCGACATGCAAATGAGCCCCCCCCCCTTGCATCCACTTGATCTCAAGAGAGCAGCACTAAGGAGGAGACTGTAAAGATTTGATGGCTGATAGATAGTGTGTGTGTGTGTGTGGGGGGGGATTTCCCATATGAAATCTATTTAACTGCCCCCTACCTCCCGCCCCACACACACGCACTAGGATTCACACTCCCTCCCCCCAAGCCTCCTGTTCTGCGGGGGGTCCGCTTTCCAACCCCCCTGCTGGCTAAAGGGAGGGGAGAGGAAAAGTCCCAGCCCGTGGCGCGGTACCTGGCAGGTTAGCACCGGGGAATGTCACTGCGCGGCGATTCCGGGAACGCGCTGGCCGGCTCCCCGCAGCCTGCCCACGAGCCCTGTTCTAGGAAGCCAGCCGGGAGCCGAGCGCAGGGCAAAGCGAGCCCGGCCGGGCTGCAGCCCCGGGCTTCCCCTCCCCCTTCCCCCCAGGACCCGGCTGCAGCCCCGGGCTCCCCCAGGACCAGGCTGCAGCCCCGGGCTTCCCCTCCCCCTTCCCCCCAGGACCCGGCTGCAGCCCCGGGCTTCTCCTCCCTCTCCCCCCAGGACCCGGCTGCAGCCCCGGGCTTCTCCTCCCTCTTCCCCCCAGGACCAGGCTGCAGCCCCGGGCTTCTCCTCCCTCTCCCCCCCAGGACCAGGCTGCAGCCCCGTGCTCCTCCCCTCCCCCCAGGACCAGGCTGCAGCCCCGGGCTTCTCCCTCCCCTCCCCCCCAGGACCAGGCTGCAGCCCCGTGCTCTCTCCCCCTCCCCCCCAGGACCAGGCTGCAGCCCCGTGCTCCTCCCCTCCCCCGCCCTCAGCCCCTCCCCCCAGGACCAGGCTGCAGCCCCTGCTTCTCCTCCCCCTCTCCCCCCAGGACCAGGCTGCAGCCCCGTGCTCCTCCCCTCCCCCCAGGACCAGGCTGCAGCCCCGGGCTCCCCCAGGACCAGGCTGCAGCCCCTGGCTTCTCCTCCCCTTTCCCCCCAGGACCCGGCTGCAGCCCCGGGCTTCTCCTCCCCCTTCCCCCCAGGACCCGGCTGCAGCCCCGGGCTCCCCCAGGACCAGGCTGCAGCCCCGTGCTCCTCCCCTCCTCCCCCCCCGACCAGGCTGCAGCCCTTTTGCAAGGCGACAAGCGGGGAGCCCCGCGTGGTGCCCGGCCCAGGAGCGCACAAGGGGCCGCGCCGAGTGGGCCCCGCCGCGTCCGGCTCCTCTTTCTAGCCCGGGACTGGAGCGGGCCCAATGCTGGGCCAGAGGGGGTGGGTCCGGAGGTCAGTGCCCGCCTCCCCCTTCCAGCCCCGCTTCATTCGGGGCAGCGCTCCGGGCCGGCGACTTCTCCTGCCCAGGCGGCCGGGTGCGCAGCCCCTCCCCCCTTGGCAGCTGGGTCGGAGCCCCCCGCCTGCTGCCAAGCCAGATGCGGGGCGCACGGGGTGAGCCGTTCGCCCAGGGCGCCGGGTGACCGCAGCAAGCTCGCCGAGATAGCATCGGGCTGCCCCCCCTTTCTGCCAGCTAGAGGGCTCTCCGCCACGGGCTATTAAAGACCCCCCCATTGTTATAGGCAGCACCCTAGGGAGTCTCTGCCCCTGGTCTTGCTGGATCTTCTGGCTGCAAGGGCCCCGGGGCTTGGCCTCCCCTTTTGCACCTGCCAGGTCAGAGGGCAGGATTCCCCCCGCCCCTCCCCAGAGGGAAAGGGTCAGCTCACAAGAGAGGCAGCTCCTGCGATAGAGCAGGGATGTGGACTGTAACCCTGGACCGTTAACCCAGGAGTTTACATTCACGGTTACACGCAGGTCCCGCCCCCCACCGGGAATCGGCTTAGAAGCCACCTCCCTGCGCACAGCGGCTGGGGAACCCCCTGCCGCCCTGTGCCCAGCCACAGAATTTTCTCCACTGGTTACTTATTTAAACATATTTTAACATCCCTAGGACCCAGGCCTTCCTGCAGCTCTCCTGCCTGGAGCTTTCATTTATTACAGAACAGCTCCAGCCCAGGGGCACGTCAAGGTCCTTGAGCTGGGAGAGCCAGATGTTGTTCATTTAGTAGCCGCTCCTGGCCAACATGTGTTTTAATTAATCATAACCAAACAAGAGAAACATCTCTCAGAGTCAAATCCTGTGTCAGCAGAAATCAGAGGCTTTGGCTACTGCTCCCCCTCCTTGTCCCTTCTAGGGACTGAGTCACTAGCAACCTATTAAGCATTCCGGGCACTCTTTCACTCTGGTCCAATTTCCTGCCCGCAAACAAATGTTTCTAGGAAATGCAATACATTACAGGGATGGGTTTATTATCAGCATTTGTAACCAGGAAAACTGCATATCCCCTCTGGCACTGCAGGGGGCCAGAGAGACCGTGAATATCTTCCTTTGAAGAAGATTTTAAACAGGTTGCAATTTTGAATCCATGGACGCGACCCAGTTTCTCAGCTGCATATTACATTTTTCTTCATTTAAAAATAAAAAAAGGGAGAGGAATACCCTTTCAACATCTTATTTATAATGCCACGATGCTTTAATGAAGAGGGAAAGTCACTAAGCATCCTTGGGAAGTGAGGAGTCAAACTTTTTTGCCCCCAGTGCATCCGCATGAATCAAGTCCACACATTAATTTTTAAACATGCATACAGAGAGGTTATTTCAACTGAAGTCAATGGAGTGACACCAGGGGAAAGGTGGGCCTTTATCTCAAGCATCATCATGTACTGTTTAAAGTAGCTTAAAAAGAATACATTACCATAACTGCAACTTTGGACTGTGGGCACATCCTCAGGTGTACTGCAGCTCTCAGACCCAGCAAGTAAATTTAGCCCTCGCCGCTGCTTCTAGTGGCCGCTAGCACACATTACATTTGTTTAAAATAGAGTGTATTTTGGGAAGATGCCATGTAAATTATCCTACAGGACACCCAGTGCTGTGACTCAGGGAGAAAGCTCTCTCCCGTGTGAGCAATTCTGTAGTGCATTAGTCCAGATCCTCCCTGTGTTGTGGTAAGTACAATCCATGTCTTCATTGTGTCTGACTGACTGGTAATAACTGTAATTGGAGGTGAAAAGACTAGCCTATTACAAAGGCTGGAGAGAAAGCCAACCATCAACCACTATTCCTCCCCTTCTAGGAAATCAACTTCAACTGAGGTTTTGAAATGGTCAGAAATGCACAACACAAACCTTAAACTTTCAGTTTCCAGCTGTAAATGGAAATGGAGAAAAATCTTGTGCATAGGGCAATCAAAAAAAAAAAAAAAAAAAAAAAAAGAGAACACCCCAGCGTTGCCTAAATTGGCCACTTAAAAAAGTCGAGTCTCAAAAAGTTTATTAACATTTGGATGCTCGGGGTCACCCTAATGCCAAACATTTTCAGATAAAACTGTCCAACATGGAAATGACAGGCTTTGCAGTAGTTTTACCAGTCACTCAAGAATTGTTTAAAACTAAATCAGTACAAAAAATATGGGAGTTCTTAAAAGGCGCTTCTTGTTTACAGATCCCCAGACTTCACTACAAGCCAGAATGAAAGACTGAAAAGGAGGGACTCTGTCAAGTCAAATTTTCTCCAAATTTAGTTTTTAAATAAAATGTTCCAAAACATAGGAGCCACTATTTTAAAAGCTCCAACTATAAACATCCCCGAGGCAGAGTTTGCATGCCAAATATTGCAGCACTGGGAGCTAAAAATGATTTTTCCTTGTTCAAGAGGAGAAATATAAACAAGTAACTTGAATATTTAAATTACTTTCTCTCTCATGTAAAGCTCCAGCAACACATTAAGAAAAAGTTGTTTGAAATAGGAGATAATGCCAAGTTTTTAAAATCCTTAATTAAGTTTTTCCACCTGCATTTACATTGGTGTTTGGAAAACACCTTGACAATACTATATTTCTTAAGACTTTCATATAAACTAGTAGATTTGCTGGTATGTGGGGTGTGACTGAAATCTTAAAAAAAAATGCATAATGTTGTGATACACGACAACCTTTGTTAGGCAAAGATTCGGGAACAGTAGATAAACACCACAGACAGGAAATGTTTTAGATGGGATTTCATGAAAACATCCAGACAGCTCTAGATAGTGATATCAATAACATTTTAATATGTACTTGCTTGTTTTCAGTTGGACTAGTCAATTAGTTTGTGGCGTGTCTCTATATTCTTCGTTGCCAATTTTTGACTAGGTAGCAGGTTTTTTGGAAGTACAGTATTCAGCATGTTTTTGGATTTTCCCAGCTTGACAGATCAGCTGCAGCCAGCAAAAGGCATTTCCAAGCAAACCACTAGAGGGCACCCTTTAGCTTTGTTGTATAAATCTTATTTTCCCTCGGAAAATAAGCCACCCCTGCCCAGGCAGAACATATAATTTTGTCAATGTAATTCTGTTCCTCTTAAAACACGTCTGAACAACATTATTATTTTTACGAGTGTTTCCATCCAAACTTAATGTTTCTGCTGGGCTTATTTTAGACTCAGACAGAACTCTTAAGAGTCCTCAATATTTAGGCAAGCCGAGAATGCGAGCAAAATTTAAAGAAAAAGCATCATACATGCTTTTGACTGGCTTTTGGTGTTCTCTTTGATAATCATCTCTCATTCAGAGTTTCTTCTCTTTAGAATAAAGAGTAACCAGTGAAATGTCATTTCTTCTCTGATTATTGACTCGGGCAGTCAAAACAGGAGGGTGAAGGATGGAATTGGAATGGAAACATCACTAGGGATCTTTGGCCTATTTTGCCCCTAAGTATTGAGAACTTTCCTAGCCATGAAGTCTGGTCTTCCTGGAACATTGAAAGAATCCATTCTTCTCCAAGATCCTTACACAGCCTTTGAATATTTTAATCACTGATTACTTGACAAAAAGAAAAATTTGAGGGCTTCTCTAAAATGATAGTTTGCTGGTTGTAAAACACAGACAGTTGTAATGCAGACTGCAGGTCTTGCTCCATGAGAAAAAAAAGTTTTGCCTCAAAATAGTTCTGAAGGGATTTCTTAGCTGTAAAACAAGCCCTTCCAACCTGCTGGAAGGAAGCTTCCATTTATTCTGAAAGCACTTCACCTTCAATACAATATTGCGAATAATTATTCAAGTTTTAAAACCTCAGGACAAGAATCCAGATGGATCTGATGACAGGCTAAGGGCCCGATCCTGGAGTCAGGACTCATGGAAAACCTCTTCTGGAGCCCATGAGAATTTTGCCCCTAGTTAGAGGTTGTAGATCACCATTCTAGATCTCCTACACTCCCAAACCAAGTTATTTGCTGATCCTGCATGCAGTGAAGTCAATGGAAACACTCATTGATGTGGGCTTTTTTTTCCCTTCCATACTTGCTTTTTAGATTTTTCAGATCAACCTCTTGTGTATAAACATCCCCAGATCTTGGGCGGAATGCCTTTGAGTCAGATTCAAACAATGGAAGAGAAGCCACCAATTGTGAAAAATGGAGGATTATTTTTTTATTTACCTACCCTCCCTCCTAGGCAATCAAGTCTATTTCATAATATTGTAACAACAACATTAAAAACAAAACAAAACAACACACCACCACAACATATACATCCAAAAAGCGATTGATTCCCTTTCCAACCGACAGAGGTCGCTGCTACCCCACACGCCACAACTTAAACCACTAAGTTTTCACAACAAACTCTTCTCCTCCCCCACCTTTTTTGGGGGGGAGGGGAAAGTATTTTGACATCAAGTCACATCTGTCATTTACACAACAAACTAACTGGAACTCTCAATTAAAAAACAAACACAGAGACTGTACGGATCACCTTTCCCTCTCCATCCCTCCCCCCTTCCATCCCTCCAAGCAGAAGCTATTTTCTTGGACACATTCCTGTGGAGAAGGCACTGCTACCAGTTAAAAATAATAATCCTTTAAAGAAATTAACAAGGTTAGGTGTGAGGAAAAGGAAACCTTCCCGCTGCTGGCCCTGGAGTTTGATTGTCTTTCTCCTCCGGCTTCTCCTGACAGAAAGCAGAGGGGTTTTGCTCTCATTTTAAATGGACAAAGAGCATCAGAAACCCCTTGACAGGATCCCATGTGTCAACAGGGATCAGTTCAGCCTGGCTGGGGGAGCTATAGATTTCTGAATTCCCCTCCCCCCGCTTTAATCCAACATCGTCCCCAACTACACACACACAAAGTTGGATAGTTTGCACCTTGCATGGGGGCGGAGGGGGGGGCGATGCGCGCACTTTTGCAAAGCTTTGAGATTTCTCCTGCTTCTCCTCCAAACTCCCCCCCCCCCATCCCCTTTTCAACAAACCCGCTTGCTCCTCTCTTAGCTGGGCTGCTACCTCCAGGAATAGCGTGTGGAAAGAGGCCAGGGCTGCAAATTCGAGCTGGGGTAGTCAAGGGGGA